>OY728158.1:1011828958-1013242158 GCA_963277665.1 Viscum album
AATATGATATATTCACACAAATTCAACTTAAATAATTTTAAATAGATATGTTCATCACTTCCACCATAATAAAAAATGCATGATTGTTTATCATACAATGATTATCAGGTTCTTTTATATATAACACATAATCATTGATTCCAAAACCAGTGTAAGATATAAAATTTTCTTTTGGTCCCCTATCTAGCCATCAAAGTCATTCGATAATTGAATTCATATTTTCATATAAGTCCTTATAAATTTGTTCTAAAAACCGTCCTATAAATGGTTGAATATGTGTATTTTATAACCATTCATCCTCCCTCAATGGATTAAAATGTCTTCAAATTTATTTACAGGCTTAAACATATGGATCAACATCATCACTAATTTGTAAAATGTAACGGTGTGATTTCTCCTTCTATATAATGGTAATTGTAACAACCTCTCTTTTAGAATTCTCTTTTCCCTAAGGATTCTACCGTAATGAGACTTTGGGAGACCAATTCTATCAACATATGATATGTAATTAGTATTGAATTCCATATCTTCTTCAATAATATATTTGTTGTAAAATACGACATTTTGGATAATTTTGATTCTGGGCATTCCCTTTAAAAATCAACACAAACGATTCAATGGGGGAACATCCATCTATAATGGATCGAACCACATAGTTGGAACTCTCAATCCAAGTGAAATATTAGATGGAATATTATATAAAATAATGATGGTTGGAAGAACATATTTAACTCACATAATCTTAACTTTAACCTCGATATTCAGGATTAAAAACATCACCGAGTCTATAACTTTACTACATATGGATTTTAAAAAGAAGAAGATTCTAGTTTATATATTTTTTATATTTTTATGAAGAATAGAATGTGAAAATATAATCATAAAAAATTTCATCAAAACATGAAGTTCATGTGATTTTATACTATGTAACATAAAATTAGTCATTTACATGACACTCTTGATATTTTAAGAATACCACTATGGAAATTTTACACCATTAATGAAAATAAAAAAATTATAATTTTTCATATATGGATAGAGGTTATGCTTCTTGGTGAAGAAAAGTCTACCATATACCCTTCACCGGTGACAACTATTCTCTTATCCCCATTTCAGTCAAGTATAACATTGTCTTGATTCCATATTTTTTTTCTAGGAACATTTAGTAACATTATAATAACAGTATGAAGAAATTGTTTTTCTAGGAACATTTAGTGACATTATACAAGTGGATATGATGTTGTATCTTCTTTGGAATTCCCATCGAATGTTGTCATCCGTGATCAGTATTTTTGTTATATAGGTAAAAAGTTCTGTTTTCTGAAAAACATCCTCTTGAATGAATGTTTCAACTGAACTGAGTGAGTTAATTTTTCACAAATAGGACACGCAAATATTCCTTTAATATTACAGGCTAAAAATTTTCTATAAGTAGGAAAGTCATTTATCATCTCGTAAAATATGTCTCTTAATGTGAATTCTTCACTTCTACGAGAATCATACATTGTAACACATGTATCCCAAATCAATTTTTATATCTTTGACAAATGGATATAAATAAAAACCAATATCATTACTGTGTTTTATTGGTCTAGATATAAGAAGAGAAAATAAAATGTATTTGCGCATCATGAATAACCATTTTCAAATTTTATAACTTACCAGCATGGTGAGCCATGCACGGTGAGTACTAATTTTTTTTCAAAAAAGGATTCATTATATCTGTAGATAATGCAAGATGAAATTTTCATGGATCATTTTAAAATTTAGAATACTCATAATCAATTTTATTCCACCGAGGAGAATCTATTAGATGATGCAGTTGTCCATATTTAATTAATATATATGAATTCCTTATCAAATTAATTAGTATTTATGGATATCCATTTAGTCTAATAAACTGTGGAATGATAGGAATGTACCATATGATTTTCAAAGTACTTGATTCATCATTCTTTTACTGATTCATTCCACCATTAGGGCCTTTTATGAGTGATTTAGGATCCCTGAGAAAATATATGATATAATTGGGACACACATGTATTTTTTAATACCATTCCCATTGAATGTGGATTTAATTTAGTGAAATATATTTGAAAAGTAAGATAATTTTCATCTTGTAACGTATCACCCAGGAGACCAAGTAGTTTTGTAAAGCCAGCGTGACTCCATCCACTGCCAGATTTGAAATTTTATAACTTTAATATAGATGGAAATGTTGTGTATTTAGTATAAATTGCATATAATGGTCTCTTATCACATCTATTTAACTTCTCAAAAAACATTGGAAAATCACTACATTCATCTTGAATTTACATTTTCATTTCTTCCACACTATCTTCATTATCATTTACACTAGTTTTAATATTAAATGATCTATAAAGAAAAGTATCATCCCAATGAGTGTGTACATTCTGTTTTACCTCATGTTCAGTCCCAGATTTATAGATATGATTTATTCTGTGACAAATCATATGTTATTTCAACTCTTTTAGGCAAAAGTTTCTTGAATAAGTTTTTTTAATCACGAACAATGTATTTGAGAAGGGTCTTATGTGTACTCTATTGAAAACCTGTTGAATTATTTGACTCTATCTTCACACTATCTTTTCATATAATAAATTTTCATAAATTTTCAATTCATATACATAATATCAGGTTCGTAAAATATTCTTTTTTTACAAAAACAAAATAAAGAGAGATAATATATTTATAATCAAAGGAGAAATTTATATGCGATTACATTTAGGGGAACAGAACATTTTATTGGTTAAAATAATTCTAGTATGATTTAAAGAAATGGGTAATTGAATATTATAAAATAATCACTCCAATTGTGGTATGTTTTATCCTATAAATTCATCCAAAATTATAAGTAATTCCAGGTATGGGAGGACTACTGCTCAATATAGTTCAATCAACATAGGTGTATGTCCATATGATACATGGGATGAGTCTCAAGAAACAAAATGAAATAATGAATTTTCAAGGGATGAATATGATGAATATGAACATTTTCTCCTCAAATCTAAATGTTCATGGCCTTAGATTTTGTGATGAATGAGAGAAAATTTCTTAGTTTGTTGCCTAATGTTGGAAAATGTATCAGTAGCAATGTGATCCCTCTAAGGGGATCCATGATTTTTGTGACTGTGAGAAGGCTCAGATAGATGGTCTTACTCACACTCCATATAATACAACCGTTGTGGTTTTAATATTCAAAGTAATATTTCAAATTATCCTTGAAAATGAAAAGAACTTTAGTTTGATGAATGGATTTTAAAATCACTGAACATCTCATGAATAAATGGCAGTAAATCTATGATGGTTTCTGTATCCTTTAAGGTTTGGTGTCCAATAAGTGGGAGGATTTTATTTTTATTCATTTATTTACATGGTATGTGGTGGGATAGTTGGTGTTTCATTGATAGTTTAACTAGATCATCAAAAGAGTGAGAGTTTTTAGTCAACCTTTTTATTTTTATCAATAATTGAATTTGTACTCATTTTTTAACATCAATATAATTATTCATAGCATTAAATCGTTATAAATTTTAATCTATTATATTAATATTATTCAGAGCAGTAAAAAATGACTCTTCAGGTATTATCTATGAATTGATTACCCATAAAACACTTGATTCGCTTTCACTACTACCCCATGAGAGATACTTGGTCCCCAAAACAGGTTTATATTATTGTGGGTCTCAACATATAGTTGGAGAATGATATAATTTTTTTTTCTGTAGAGACATTTCATGGTTATTCATTACATAAAATTTAGAACGACACATTATAATGTCACAACATTTATGAATTAAACATTAACCGAAGATGACATATGTGGAAATAAAATGAATGTAAACCAAAAATAACTCTTTACATAGATGAAAAAATAAACGAAAACATGAATCTTGTATCATAAAGGAATTATATAATAGAATTGGAAAAAAATATATCCTAATATTGAGGAAAAACTATGTGGAATTAGAGATGATCCAAACATGATCCTAGATAACCTCAAGTAACTTATACTAGGATAGAGTAAATTATTGATGTTATATTACAAATATTAATGACCTACTGAGGTGATATCAGTAGTACTATTATTTCTAAGTACATAGAAATAATTACAATAGATATTGTATGTCTACTGAGGAGTCCATGTATGGTTTGAGTAAATAATTCATAGTAGGGAAAAAATAATTTTCTCTCAAAATAGTAGAGAAAAATATCATAGGAATAAAAATATATACTAAATTACAAAGATATAGAGAAAAATAGTTTTAATATTTAACAATCAATGATGAATATTGGATCACATTGAAGAAATAAAAATTAAAAAATACAAGAATTATACTGCTAACACTTATAGAAGCAGGGTCCTCACATTTACTTACATAATTAAGAGTATCCAAATATTGACATCAATATGGAGGTAGTGAAAAATAGTTTTTTCCCATCAATGATGATACACACACACAAAAACGCACACTTTATAGTCTTAATCCCAACTTTTTGGATAAAGGAAGGGGTCTACCGAGATGACGCTTCAACCCATCTCATGAGATTGTGGAATGGGTATACCATGTGAGATTATTGGTATACCATAAAATCCATCATACTAAAAATGTATCTATACTTTCTTGAAAAACAATATAATCCAAATAAACCATTCTAATAAACTCAAAATTCACTGCGTATAATTTAACAGTCTTTTGGAAGCACAAAGATTCATTATATAGAAGCATAATTTTTAGAATTCTATATTAATAATTTATGGCATGTTGGATATCATCTTTTAATAAATGAATACAATGATCAAGAAATTCAAATTTTTCAAAGAATTTAGTAGAAATAAAGAAGAAAAAACTTTCACCAAAATCACTAAAGGTAATCCTATAAAAAATATAAATCTATGAAAAATCATATTAATTTTATATTTTATGATAAAAACATTCGTTTCAAAATAAAAATATTTAGCCCGGATTGGTATGTTCTAATATAAAATAACACAAGTGTGCAAAAAACCAATAAAGATACAATCATGGGGAAAAGAAAAATGTTATTCAAATTGTATCACCCCTATATTTTGTGAACTATATTATTAAATTAATTTAATCTTTTTGATATTTTTCATTCCACCCATACTGAATATAGATTATTATATAAAAAATAGTATGTTTTGTTTTCATTATACACAACCAAATTTTAATATTGTGCTACAAACAACACTTTTATTATCTTTCTGTATACACAGCACTATGCTTTTCTTGTGTTACACACAATACCAAGTTCTTTTGATTGCTTTCATTTAACCTAAGACTGAGTTTTACCGAACAATAGTATATAGTTAAAATATTATTATTCAATACACTAATATATAACCTACCCTTTAAATTAGTATTTAGGAATAATATTAATTAAATAATAAAAATATATGTTTTTTAATATGAATTAATTATTTACCAATTAATTAGAAATAAAAATATATACCAATTGATTATAATCTAAATTGATTTATTTATATATTCACAAATTCATTTAGCCTTTATAAATTAAATTAATTACAATGAGGGAAGGATATTAATTAAATATATATGTTATATATTCAATTAAATAATTTAAATATTTAACCAATAGATTTTATAGGCATAATATAATAATAAACTCAATTTTATGCATAGAACCTTTTATTTTTCCAAAGGGTATATAACCGCCATTTAATTGAAAAACCAATGGAAATAAAATTTATAAATCTTTTAGAAATTTTATATGAAAAAATAAAATTCTTATTTTAAAGTGGGATATCAAAATTTTCTTTGGTTTAATATTTTTCATTTTCTGATAAGTTTCATGTTTTGATGAATAACGAATACTATAGAATTTTTATTGAAGACAAATTCATCATGAAAATAATTTAGAGTGATTAATTATATATTTGATAGGTTTTAAAGTATTATTAGATCAATTTATTATCATTTAATACAATTTATGTTGTTAAAATCAATTTCACATTGAATTTTCTAATAAAAACATTTCAATATTTTGGATGTTCTCACTTTAATAACCAATAATTCTCATTCACTCAATGGTTAAAAATTTAAATTAATTTTAGCCGATTATTTTTTTTGAATTGTGAAATATTTATACCATATTTCAAATAATAAGGTACAAATTTGATACGTAGGAACCATTTATTTTTGTACAATATGAATAACAACATTAGTAATTATTAAAACCATAGTTAATGGTAAATCATGTAATTATGGGTAAAAATGATAAAACAAATATTATAAATCTTCCCTAACAATTTCATGAAAGATATTTCATGAATATAATTCGATCCTTAACACATATGGATATAAATTGAATAATTTAGTGGGCACGTTTCTATGAAAATAACTTAAAATTTGTTAATCTCAAAGGGAGTGACAAAAATGTAACACCCTTACATTTAATATGTATAATAATTTTAATATGGGGATAAATAGAAGATATGATTGAATATATATATATTAGTATGAAATAATTTTTTTTTATCTACATAAAATAAATTTATATTTATTTTTTAGTGTATAATTATCATAAATAATTATAAAATGATGATTCATTAATTCTTTAATTACTGAAAAAATAAATTAAATGATATTAGAAATGTTAGAAGAAATATAATCTGACTTAATTAAGGTGATTGAAGAATTTTTTGAGTGAATATGACATGTTATGGGTGTGATATGTGCTTTTTTATATGTTATATTACTCTTTATGTTCTTAATGTCCAAGTTATGAATAGAGTCAAAATTGAAAAATATGATATTTTTGGAAATTACTGTTTTAATAAATTATTAAAAAATATTTAAAATCATAAAAAAGGAAAAGGGGATGTTATATGTTCAAAAATATCATTAATTTTCCATTTATGTTCTAATTGATAGTTTATATGAAATAATTACATCTTCATAATATTAAAAACATTGTTACCATAGATAAAATTAAAACTGATTAAATAAGAGTTAATAAAACTGATAAGGTTAAAATTAATACCAAAACTTGTCTTAAATTTTTTTTATGATTATATTACAACCCTATCTCCTCTTATGTTAAAATAAATTTCTTTCTTGATACTATTTTATGGGTATTTAATTTATTATAAATTAATATGTTTGGAGATACCAAAAGTGCCCCTCACCTTCATTATAAAAGGACTCCCCATACCTCATAAAATTTCACCTCATTTAACCTTATAAATACAACATTATCCAACCAATTATCTTCTCCACTTCACTATCCACATTTTATTGGGTCCAGTCTTTCCAAATTACCAACTATATAGTACATTATAGGAGATCCTAAAGAGACAGTTTGAAGAAGCAATAATCGTTCTAACTGACAACTCTTTTTTTATAATATTATATACCTCCTTTAAATATATGATATATATAATAATGTTTCATATTAATAATAATAAATTTTATTAAATTTTATTATTATTATTAACACACCATTATAAAACCTCTTTCCCATCGAAAAAGAAGTAAAAGTTCCGCTCGTGCATACGTAAAACAAACCATCTCCACGTAACAATGCAATTAATATTGTGTAACCATTTTTTATGACTGAAAGTTATGATTTTTTAATTATTATATATGATATTTAGAAAACATTTATACTTATGTAATAATAATATGATATATACCTCTTTACCACCTAAAATTTAGGGAAATGGTAACATCACCTGTGCGTACGTGTGGCTAACCATCTCCACGATATGATGTGACTCCTTTTTCATATATATTTCACATGGGTGGTAATAAGGAAGAATTTAATTAGTATATATGATATATATGACATAAAAATTATTCTTTAATTATAATATATAAAATACATTTCTTAATTTTAATATGGCATTAAAATGAATGCAATATTCATGTGTACGTACGGTATACAATATACTTGAATGGTGTATTTAATTTTCAATTTATATCTTTTATAGATAACCATAATTACATATATGATAAATATAAATGATATTTTTATCATGGTTTTCATTATATGTAAAATTAAATCATGATTTAATCATGAGGACCAAGAATAACAAGTCAAAATATGTACGAAAAACAAAATAGTTATTACCTGAAACATAACTTAAACATGAAAGTATTAATAAGAAGGTAATATAAATTCATAAGTAAATCATATATGGTATTATATAAATGAATACGGTTCTTTAATATATGTATAATTATCCTCTATTTTTTATACAGAAGTATTTAAATAGTTGAAAGAAATTCAAGATATAAGGTAAGGCATTTTTCTCACTTTCATTTCAATGAGACACATTCCTTATACAACACTAGTTTTTTATTCATGCTATATATAACGACCATGAATAAATTTTATGAGTCCTATCATGAATATTATATTATTTTAATATCCATATAATTTTCTTTAATTAATGGGGAATATGATTATTCATTTTATAAAGTGGTGAGTATTTATTTCTAAAGTCTCATCAATATTTGGGATGTTTAATTTTTAGCCTCTGTTGGGGAATATTTATCTTCAATGTCGATGTTTTCTAAAAATTCCTTAAAACCTATTTTTACTATTATCCAATGGATATTTAAAATCATTTTCCCATATTTACATTTTACTACATTTGTAAAATAATATTTCTGTCATCTTCAAAATGACTAACTTTTTTTACATTTCCTACAAAAGTAGGAAATGAATGTTTTGTTTCAACATATATGGCATGATGGACATTTTAATTCAACATGATTTTCTAATTATTTGAAACATAGATTAAAATCATATAGGGTTTATTTTCAAATAAATTTTTTTCATTTAAAATTGTGTGAAATTTTATCAAAATAAAATGATTTCAAAACCTAAAGGATATTTTTCTCAAGAATTGTTTTCAAGTGATCCCTCAAAATTACATTAAATATAAGATAACATTATTTGATGTTTCTGATATTTTTCTAAAAATACGATTCAACTTTACAATTTCTTTTAATTCTAATAATGTTTTATTTTTATGATGAAATAATATTATTGAAACTCATTTATTTTCTATGGGTTATAATATGTTTCAATGGTGTTTATAAAACCCATTTAATTCCATTGGTTCACATATGAGGAATTATTTTTGTTCTTATGGAAAAAATATGTATGGTTTTAATTATGTGATAGGGGGACCTATATCTCTCCCTCCAATTATTATGGTATATATTTATATATCATGAGATAATGAAAGAAACAATTCAACATGCTTAATATACTATGGAAGAAAGAGAAACCTGATCAATAATGGGAAGATGTGGAAACTTGATACCTTAAAAGTAAAGGACAATAACATGGGATATTGGTGTGTTCCATATAGAATTTGTAGTCCCCATAAGTGACCTGTTACATTTTGAGAATTTTTCATGACTTAAAGGGATTGATAATTATTGTTTTTGTGTCTACTAAAAATTTCATGAATTATTCCATGTTTTGATTTCATAGATTATGGTATTGATTCCATTGTGATTCATGTATTATGAACTACCAATATTTATTCCATGATTCATTTTTATTATATTTTAAATTTAGGGTATAATCTTTTAATGTTATGATCATGTTATTATACTTTTACTATAATGTTTATGATTACATACCTCGATTTTTTACACTAACTAAGCATCTTCGATCTTATTTTTTCTCCCTAGGGTTATAAATAAGGGTTTTAGATATTGTTACTAAAGGGGGAGATATTTGTGGGAAACACTGAACATCCTTCAATAGACTATATATTTGTGTTTCATGTTTTCAAATATACTAAATTAATTTGATCTTTGTGTGTCTATTTGTGTGATGTGTTAAGTATTCCACATAAATGATTAAATTTTTATGTATTAAAAATTAGCGTCTCTATAGTTAATATTAGTTAGAAGGTTTAGTAAAACATTGTAAACTAGGAAAAGAAAAATTCAGTGATATCTGATGGGATATTTCAAAGGATATGTCAATGTTTTTATCTAAGGATACTTTTAAGTATGGGTAACAATCCTAGAGTTTTCATAATAATCATGAATATCTTAGGGTTAAAACTAAGGTATCATAGATTGAGATATTAAGTGAAATGTTCATTAATTATGTTGTTCTAACACTACGATTTGTTTTTGTCACACTAGGATTTATTGTTTATATCAAATGATGGAACTCGAAATAATTGTGTTAATGATGGATGTGATGGTAAATACAATGAATGTCCTCCTTAACAACTGAATTCTATGGGGGAAGTAATGAAAAATATTCTTTCTATGATCACACAACTTTCTCTAGATATGAATCATGTTGGACTCCCAAATGAGAAAAGGATGGAATAACATTATGTTGATTCCTTCACGTGGAAGTTTCCAACATCTTTCACTATGTTTTATGATCCAATAGTTGTTGAGAAAAGGATCATAACCACTGAAAAGTTTTTATCGATTCTTAATTGTTTAGTACATGAGAAAGTCATTTTGGATGTCTATCATTTTGAAGGTGGAAAATATAAATGGTGGAATATTATTATGAATATGGATCAAGAGGATGAAATTGAATCCATGGAATGATATGAGTTGATGAACATTTTTTTCAATCAATAATTTCTTCATATTATTCATATGAAAGTGAAAATGAAATTCCTTAAGTTAAAGAAAAAGGAAAATAAATATTTTGGATCCTATAAAGAAAATTTTACAAGACATGTGAGGTACTCTTCTAGCATTATCATACAACTTGAATGTGTGGTTGACTGAATTTTAAAGGGCTTAAAAAAGGTATCCAAATGGAATTTTACATAAGGATATTTAGTATATTTGAATAAATCATCTGATTTTCCATTATGGTGGAAATAGAGGTTAGAGTAACTTATCAATATCATGGTTTTGAAGATAAAATGAAGATGATGTTTAAATGAAAATATAAACTCCATGGGGAGAAGATGAGAATTTTTCATTTATATTCAAAGTGTGGGAATAATCACGGTGGAGATTTTTTTAAGGAAACTGGTAAATGTTTCAAGTGTAGAAAGTTAGGTTATCTAAAAAAATAATATAAGTAATGTGAAGAATTTAGATAATGATGTGAATAGAGAGAAATACACATATAATGAACACCCCACACTATATTTCAACAAAGTGTAATGAAAATGGAAATTGTTCTAATAAATTCCCAAATATGAGGGTTAACAATGAAAATCGATTTCAAAAACCTCTTAAAGATAAATATAAAACGAAGTATCATTCAATTACTATTTTCGACATGGATTATTAAAATTAATTTGTTGAATTACTGAGTTTTTAAGTAATTTAAATCCAATAAACTGATGTTTATGTACTTTTACGGTATTATAGAATATTGAAATATATATTTATTGTTCCAATGTAGTTTTACTAGAAGTATTTAAGAACATTGGATTAATTATACTGGTAAATAGAAAAATTTATTGAGGTAATAAGGTGATATTTTTTTTCAAAAAAAATTATTAAAGGAAGGATAACCATTAAAATCAAGATGACATTGAGATAAAAATAGTTGAAAAAATATTTCTTTCAGATAGAAAGGCCTTGAAAATGGAACGTCACTCGCCTGGTGTCCGCCTTCGGGATCCCAACTCCTCCTCTTCCACTTAGGGTTTCACTCCATTCCCGGTGGTGCCTGACCTTTCTCTTCCTATGTCTCTTTGGCATCACCACTCTTTGGGTTCTCTTCTCCGCCTCTCCCTATTGGTTTCTCGCTCGCCGGGTCTCCTCTCTTGGTTTTTTCTCTCAAGTTTTGCGATGGGCCACTTGGTGACCTCCTCACTTGCTTCTGATTTTCTTTGGGATTATTTTAGGGTTTCAATCCCAGATTTCATTTAGGATTTCAATCCCACTCGTTATCTTTTTAGTGTTTTCTTCATTCGTTCTATGGTTTCTCTTTGGGTCTCAATGTTTTGTTCTATCGAGAGGATTTGACCACCTGCTTCTCTACTCTGGCACCTGGTCTCCACCTCTTTCTTCGAGGCGGATTGCACAATGGTCTCCTCGGTTCTTCGGGGTGTGAGTTCAAGTGGTTCAGAGTCTCGTGGACACTTATTCTTCATAGGCCCTGGTTGGTTGATGGGGATGGATTTTCTATTCATCTACGGGTAGGCCCTGTCACCTGTTCTCTCTTCTGGCTTCTAGGTTCTTCGCACCCTCCCAGGTCGGTTGGGTGTGTTTGATTCTGAGGATATTTGGGATGTGTTCGTGCAAGTGGATGGGCATCCTCCATGGAGCTATGCGTGAGATTCATTTCATTGGTTTCTTTCTTCACCGGGGAAGTTCATTGTTGTGCGTTTTGGGTATTCTGGCGATGCGTCTAGTAATCTGTGTTCGTACAATGTGTGAGGAGTGGAAGCTGAAGGTGAAGGGTGATTTTTGTGGAACATGTCATAGAAGTGGATAATGGTGTCGAGTGATGATTATAGCGATGATGATGTTGAGCGATGAGGATGGCGACGATGGTGATGGATGCTCCAGAGATGACTACAATGATGATGAAGGTGGTGGTTCTGAGAAGCGATGATGATGGAAATGTCTGGACGAATCGAGGTAGGTGAACGAATCTACTGATAGACGACTAGTGTGATGATTGTGATCTCAAGGAAGGCACGTGAATGATGGAAGGCTTTGTAATTTTTAATGTTGTTTTTTTGTAAGGGGGAAATGGTGGTAGATCGGGTTTGCTGTAGTGTTTGTTTGAAATTTGAATGTTGTATATTGTAATTCTTGTGGTGGTTTTGTGTGGGTCTGCACTTACCCTTTAAAAGTGTTGTTATAAAATACAAAAATTTGGATTGTGGCCATATGAATAATTAAATTATATGGTACTAATTAACTTGTAAATGATTATGTATTTATAGAAAATTGTTTTACGCTTTCATGGATGAAGTTTAGAAATTTCTTTACTCAACGAATGTATCCAATAAACATTAAAATAAGGAAAAATGAATGTTTTAAATTTGGATTTATGGAAATTTAGGTTATTACAATGTTTCAATGGAATACTTGATGAATTTATTCAAATGTTTGGAATGTGACAACCAAGAACAACATTTCTATATATGAAGGATAAATTTTAAGATGATTTTATTAACCTAATTTTAATGTTTTAATCTTTTATATTCTTAAAGGTTTATAAGGTTAACCATTTATGGAATGGTTTGAGTTATACATTGAATGGGATTTTTTGAGATTAATGTATTATCTCACCATAGAGGGATTTATTCATTTTGTTTACCTTGTTCTAACCTTTTTTTGTGATAAATACAGATGGAATGACCTACCATTTTCTTTATGGATCTCATAATCTATTAATGCTTCAGGAATGAAAAAATTACTTTGATTTCTTCGAATAAGAGATCAATTTGAAATTGATGAAGGAACAAAAAAGGGCATGGTTGCATTATATTCAATTAATTATTTCATCTTATGAAAAATATTTTACATTAGCAGAAAGTGTATTGAAATTAATTTTTTCCTATTATCATCATTTTTTATAATATTAAGGATATTTTTCATGCCTCTTGTGGTTATGGATTTATGATTATAAACTTCCACAAAAACATTTTTTATATCACTCTCCAACAAAACTTGATAGGTTTTTATATTCTATGCACATGTATTCACTTTCTAGTTATGTTTTCTAATGTGGTAACCTAGTTATGAGCAACTTTGAGTAATCGTTATGATTCTATCATGCCTTTCTAAAAAGTAAATTAGTGTTAATTTTTATGATATGGTTTTTATAAAAGGTACTTTCATTTATTAAACCTTTGATAAAAAATATTAATTTAGAGGGAACAATTCTTTTTAGGGGGGATGGGTAGAATGTGATGCCCTGAGATTTTGTGATTTTTTTAATTAATTTTATCTTTTTGATATTTTTAATTTTACATAGTATAGAATATTGATTTTGTTATATAAAAAAACTATATTTTTCTTGCGTTATATGCAAATCCATGTTTATTTTACACTATACACAACACTTGGATTATCTTGTGGTATATAAGACTCTATACTCGTATGTGCTACACATAACCCTAAGTTATTTATTTATCGTGCATTACTCAGAAGGCCATCTTTTACCAAACAAAAGAATATTTTCAAAATATTATTATTTAATATAATTAGACATAGACAAGTCATTAAATTAAAACTTATGAATATAATTAACAAAATAATGAAAATATAATGTTTATAATTTGAATTCATTTGTTACTTATGAATTATAAATGAAAATATCTAGAAATTAATTATAAAGGAAAAAATTTATTTGTTTCACCCAAAGTCCTTTTTTCTTAATAAATTAAATTAATTTCAATTAGTGAATGATATTAATGAATTATATATTTTATATATTTTGTAAAACATTTTTTATGTTCGTCCAATATATTTTGTACCATAAAGAATATTGGCTATACTCGCATCTGTGTTGAGATGGACCACTGGGTTCCCCTACCAAATCGCCTTCATCTCGAGGTAGAAGGAGAGTTTGGTTTTTGGCTATATATCCATTAAAAGGAAACCTTTTTTTATTCATTTTATTGTCGTCAAGGTAATTGGCCTTCTTTCTTCTCTCAACGTGGGAGGAGAGGTCACAAGGAAGTGGCATCGCAGACCCAATCACCCATCGACCTAATGGTTTCTTGTGTAATGCCTTCTACTGATGTTCGTATGAGTCCAAGATCTTCACCGGGTGGTCAGGGATCCCCTCCGAACGTCCAATAGGGTCTGGTCACCGTGAGCTCTAAAAAATCCTTTCCTTTTGGCCTACCAGTTTCTACCACTGATGCACCTCCCTTTTTTCCGAAGACATTTGAGTCGGGGTTTGAAAAGAAGGGTAAGGGCATATTTTTTGTGGATTAAGGGGGTGTTGGCCCTCTCTATGCCAATGTTGTCTGTGGTGTGGTGGTTAAACCTCCTGAGAGTGACCCAATTCTGCAGTGTTCCCCCATGATCGATCGTGCCAACAATGCTGCTGTTGGTTTGTCTGAGGAAAAAGTGGTAACTGTTACTATGACCCACTCGACACCTGAGGTTGGGTTGATTAGTTCCATCGAGGTTCAAGCTAAACTAGATTCCCCTGTGGTCAGCCACAACCAGTTTGATATTCTTGGAGGTGACAATCATCCAAAAAGGAGGGAAAAATAAAAGGGGAAGGCAATAGAGTTGTTCAACCTTGGTGTTCCCCCTATGGTTATTGGCAGACAGGGGGTTGCTGGAAGGCTGGGTAGGATGAGTACTCACTCCATCAGTCGTCAATATGGTATCACATCTGAGGATTCAGTGCTTGACTCAAAGAGATAACATGATGGTTCTGAAGGTACGTATGAGGATGATTTCTAGGTTTGACTTTTGTCTCATGTTTTTCAATTTCAATGTGTGTACCCACTGGTTTGTCACTATTCCATAAAAGTTTTTTTATAATAAAAAAGATAATTTTTAGTCAGTTATATAATAAGATAAGAAAAAACCAAATGTTTTATATAAACACCTTTTTTTTCAGAATGGTAATTTTATCACCTTTTAATGGCGAACCGATTTTAAATATAATTTTTGAAACTTTTATAATTTTTATATGAAAAAATAAAATTCTTAATTTAAATAGGGATATAAAAATTTTCTTTGGTTGAATTGTTTTATTTTTCTAATAAGTTTCAATTTTTGATGAATATTGAAAAACACCAAATTTTAATTTAAAACAACTTCTTTATTGAAATAAGTTAAAATGTTTAATTATAAACTTGATTTGTTTTAAAGTATCATTATATCATTTTTTTTATCATTTAGACCCATTTATGTAATTTTGATCAATCTTGAAATGAATTTGGATATAAAAACAATTCAATCTTTTGATCATTTTTACTTTATAATCATGTTTTCTCATTTGACAAATCAGGTAAATTTTAAATTAATATTTTAAAATTTTATATTTTTAATTCTATAAAATGGATTATATATTTAAAATAATAAGGTACATATTTACTAATTATAACCCCTATATTTTTTCCCAAAATCAATAGTAACTTCAGTAATTTTTAATATGATATTTAAGTGTAAATCGGGTACATAAGGGTAAACATGATACAAAAAATATTATAAAAATACTCTAAAATTTTACCAAATGATATAGTACGAATATAATTATATTATTAATACATATGAATCTAAATTGAATAATTTAATGGACACTTTTCTATGAAAAAAACTTAAATATTTTTTAAGAGAAAGGGAGTGAAAAAATTCCACACTTTTTAATTTTAGTATGTACAATATTATTAATATAGTGATAAATAGAAGATATTATCGACTATATATATTATTTTGAAATATTAAAAGTTTATATATGTCAGATAAAATTATTTTTAGTTTGTAGAGAAGAAATATTTATTATAAATAATTACAAAATGATGATGCAAAAATTACTCAATTAATGAAACAATCAATTAAATGATATTAAAAAAATTAAAAAATTATCATTTTACTTAATTAAGTTGATCCAAAGTTTTACGGGTGATTATGAAATATTATTAGTGTTTTAATAGAATTGGTTTGAATTTATCTTTTTGTATGTATTTTTATAAAGTCAATGTTATGAATTGTGTCAAAATTGACACTTATGATATTTTATGAAAATAATATTTTATTAAATTATTTTAAAATAATAAAAATATTAAATAAGAACAAGGGGATGATATATGGTTGAAAATATCTTAAATAATCCATTTATATTCCAATTGACACTTTATATGTAAAAATTTTATCCTTATAAAATTAAAAACGTTTATAACAAAGTTAAATTTAAAATATATTATCTATGGGTTAATCAAAATGATAAGGTTAAAACTAAATCAGAACATTTATAAAATTTATTAGATGGTGAGATTATAAACCTATCTCGAATTATATATAAATAAATTTCATTTTGGAGGTATTTTAATTGATATTGAATTTATTATAACTTAATATTTTTGGAGATTCCAAAAGATCTTCTCACCTTCATTATAAAAGGACACCTCCTACCTCATCCCATTTCACCACTTTGAGCCTTATATATTAAAAAAAATCTAAAAAAGTATCTTTTACAATAACATATCCACCTTATAGAGGATTTTATATTCTAAGAGACCAACTCTAGATTTTTTTAGAGAAGATCTAAAGGAGCTATTTTGAAGAAGCCTTAATCACTCAAACTGGTCACTCTCTTTTTCCACTCTTCTATAACTCATATACATCTATTACAACTTACCCTTTCCACGTAGAGATTCAATTAATATTCTAACACTATATTTTATGATTTGTTATTATGAATATTTTAGTGTTAATATATGATATATATATATATAACATCATTATACTTTTGGAATGACAATATCATATCTCCCTTTTACCACCTAATATTTTTGGAAATGATAATGTCGCTCTTGCATACGTATGACTTACCATCTACATGATGCGATACGATTCGTTTTTCATATATATTTCAGAAGACATGTAATAAGGATCAATTTTATGAATATATATGATATATATAACACCAAAATTATTCATAAAGAATAATATAGCATAAAAATTTCTTTTTTTTAGGACGACATGAAAATGAATGCAGCGTTCATGCGTACGTATGACCTACCGTCTCCATTAACAGTGTATTTAATTTTTTATTTCTATTTTTTATATATAATTATAAATACATATATAATAGATATATATGATATTTGAATCATGTTTATCATTATGGATATAATAAATTCATTATAAAATTATGTGGACCAGGAATATCAAGTCAAAACAAGTCCGATAAACAAAGTGGTTAATACTCGAAAAATAAATTAAATATGAAATTGGTAATAATATTGTAATATAAAGTCATAAATAATTCATATATGGTATCATATAAATGAATATTGTTATATAATTGATTTTAAATAAACTAATATTTTTTATAAAGGAAGTTTTCATCAGTATAACGAGAGTCAAGATATATGGTATGAGATCATTGTCTCACTTTTATTTCTTTGGGACACATGCCTCATACACTTCATATTTCTTGTACATGGAGTATATATTTATCCTGAATATATTTTATGAGAATTATATGAAATATTATTGTATTTTTATATCCATATAATTTTCCTCATTTCATGGGCCATATGATTGTACAAATTATAAAGTGATGATTATTATTTTTACAATCTCTTCAATATCTAGGATTGTTTCGTTTTAAGTATCCATAACGGAATATTTATATTCGACGTCAATGTTTTAAAAAATTGATATAAAAATTGATTTTACTATTTTTATAAAGAGGTTTAAAATCTTTTTTACCCATTTATATTTTTTACTACCCAGTTTAATGGAATCTTTTTGTTGTCTTCCAAATGAGGCACTTTTTTACTTTTCTGGAGAAAGTATGAAAGGAATGTTTTGTTTGAACTTATATGGAATGAACATAATAATGGATTATGTTTATGATGGAATTATTTTTATGAAACTTGTTTCTTATTAATGGGTTATTATATTATTCAATGATTTTTATGAAACCCATTTCAATACATGGGTTCTAATAAGTTGAATTATTATTTTTCTTTTGGAATATGTATGTATAGATTTAATTATGTGACGGGTGGGACCTATATCTCTTTCCAATTTATTGGGTAATGGTTTGTATCTCAAGAGTGGACTATGGAAATACGTTGACAGGCTTGATCCACTTTAGAAGAGGGGAAACCCGATCCACGATGGGAAGATTGGGATACCTGATTTTTTTACAAGGAAAGGAATATGACTTGGGATGGTGGTGGGTATTTCCTTGTAGGTGTCATCCCTATGAAGTTACCTGATATGTTTTTTCAATGCACCTTGACTTATAAGAAATGATATTAGATGTTTATATGTCTACCAAAAATTTCATTCCTTATTCCATGTTATTATTTCATGGATTATGACCTTGATTAATTTATGATTTATATTTTATGAAATTCCAAAATTTATTTCATGATTCATGTTTATGATATTTTATATGTAGGGTATGATCTTTCAATTCTATGATCACATTATCATACCCTTATGCTCATGTTTATTCTTAATTACCTCCCTTATTTACTATTACTAAGAATTTGAGCTCACCCTTATCCTTATGTATTATTTTTCCCAGGTTATAAGGAAATGTTATAGGTATGTATATTAAAGGTGACGATATTTTTAGGAAATATTGAATATATTTATCTAGACTAGAAGTTTCTATTCTATGTTTCTGAAGGCACAAAACTAATACGATCTTTGGGTCTTTTTTTGTGGAATGTATAAATTATTCTAAAAAATGATTAAAATTTATTATATTAAAAGTGAGGGTCACTGTAGAAATGTTATAGTGTGACTTTAATTCTCTCGATCAAGATTTTACCTACCCAATGGAACCACTAAGGTGTGTTATTATTGACTCCCAAAAAACACCAGGAGAACACTATATAACGAAGTATAAATTTAATCACAATTTCTCTAGTAAGGTTGACATAAATCCACCATGGTTTTAAACATGGGAATGTTAGTGGTAGTCTTTAATATGAACTGGTGAAGAATAAACTCAAAACAATTTATGTTTATAATAGACTATTATTACTAATGTTTTTGGTTTTTTAGGTTCAATGTTACACTTATTAACCAATAATCAATAAAATAATTATAATAGATACTAGATAAGACCACATTTAATTTAAGTGGCCATTTTATAAAGTTTAAATGTTAATATTAACTGAAAAATATAGAATAAAACCTTTTGATGATTAATTAAATATAGAAATTATAAAACAAAATATAAGTCACATCTAAATATAAATCATTTATAGAATAATATTTTCATAAAAATTTATTCACTTTAACTCTCATAAAACCAGTATAGTGGTCAAATGTGATGTTTGGGTATATTTATATAATTCATTTTGGGTTTTTCATAGTGAATAAATTACTCTTGACTAGTAAACTCAGCTTCCAAATCACCATTGAAACACTCTTTACCATAGTTTAAATTTAGTTTAATGAATGTTAGCCTATTAATTTTCAAGTGGGAATAAGTGAATCTAATTAAAAAAAATTTGAGGTTAAAATAAGTCCACTCTAGTTAGTTGAACATTAACCTCGATGATGAGTCAAGTGGATGCCCTTAGATATAGGTTTTCTATAAAATTTAATGACTTAGAAACATAACCAAAGGTTCCATTTTTGATCTAGTATAATCCAAGATAATGTGTTTAAAAAATTAAGAGTGTGGTGCTATGTGGAAGGATCTAATATAGGGCATTAGATTTTAATTTCATGAAATTGTTTGATGAATTACACTATAGGGTTGTAGGGGCCCCAAAAATTTAAATATGTAAAGTTTGGATCTCCCAAAATAATGAAGAGATAGTGATGATATATATGTGAAATCATGTGGAACCCTTGAATAAATTTAATCCTTTATATAAATATATAATTTGAAACCATCCATTAATATTTTTAAAATATAATATGAGTTGTATATAAATATTTTGAAAATAGAGGGAAAACATGTTAAAGGCATTGCCGGAGATTCACATGGAGGTTTGAGACAAACTAACAATATTAATAGAGATATTTTAAAATCCTAAATGATCACCAGAACCCCCTAAAACCATGGAACTAAAATTTCATATAAAAAGATACCAAATCACAAAAACCATTACAATTAATGATAAAAATACCATTGAAACTGTATAATAGCCATCTAAATTCAATCCATAAGGCCTTAGTGGATTATTAATCAAGGAATAAATGGAATAAGTATTTTATAATCCCTATCATATTACTTCCCATCACAGAGAATTTGATATAGATCTTTACATGAATTTAGAGAAGCACTATTTATTAAATCTATACATAGAAGCACCTATTAAACCAGTGATAGACACATCTACGTCCTTCAAATGTCACAAAATCCAATAAATCCTAAATACCAAATATTAAAACCAAAACAATATTTCCAATACATAAACAATCCAAGAATCATGCCCTAAATCATTCATCATATTTCTAATTCAGAACCACCAGAACTGACATAAATCATTAAATACCACAATATTTGGACATAAATAAGTATCCCATTATAATGAAAACTAATTCATGAATATATAACGATAAAACCATAAAAAATACCAATAAAAAATACATACCAATAACTAGAAATGAAATATATACAAAAATAGAGCCTGAAGAAGCTACACACCAAGACATTTATATTTTACAACCTGAATACAACTTGGGTTTTGAAAAAGCAGGAACTAGTGATAGTGAAGAAATAAGAACATGGATGGTTTATAAAATGAAGGATAAGAAAACTTCAGAACCCATGAGAGCACCGAGGCAAGAAAACGCCACAATAACTCACACCGTGGAACTCGAACAAGAAATTGACGAGAGAGGAGGGGGAAAATAACAAAACATAGATTTGATGATCAATTCATCTGAGAGAAGGTTGAGAGGGTATAACTACTTCATTGGAATTCAACGAGATCTTGAGAGGAATGTCTGAAAGTAGTTCGGTTAAGGTTCATTTAAAATTACTTTGGAGAGTTTTATCGGTGCTACCGAAAAAGTAATGATAAATTGGGGTCTTTGACAATAATAAATTAACAAGTATTGGTAAAATAATTCATTATCAGTGCTTTTTAAGTGATGATAAATTCCATATTTATCAGTGCTTAAACATTAACATTGATAAAGATGGATGTTCAATAATAAATTATAACTACATTTTTAAATAAATATACTTAGTAAATATATTTATAAGTATTTTTAAACAATTATAAATATATTTATATCCTTAAATATATTTATATAGGTATATATGCATTTAATAAATAAATATAAATATAAATATACTAAATATATTCATTAATTGAAAATAATTATAATAATTTTATAATTATTTAAATATGTAATTATTAAATTAAAATTTTTTAATTTTTTTTCAAAAATTATATTTATTTGTTCCTAATCATGAATATATATTTCTATAAATATATTTATATCATTATATATATTTAATAAATAAATTCAAAAATCAATACTGTAAATATGTTCATTTTTTAAATATATTTATTATAATTTTAAAATTATAAATATAAATATAATTTATTATATTTTTATAATTATATATATATATATTTAATAAATATATATATATATATAGTAAATATATTCATCAATTTAAATATATTTATTATAATTTTTATTATTTAAATATATAATTATATAAATACTTTTAAAAAATAATTTTTTTATTAATTTATAACTATAAATATATAATATTATATATATATATATGTATATATTCATAAATATTTATTTACAAATATATTTTTAACATTATTAATGAATATATAATCTTAAATGAATGAATGTTAAAAATTAGTTTAATTGAATGATTAAAAATATGTAGACTTTAATAATATTGAAAAATGGATTTGTTTCATTAATTATAAGAACAATTTTAAGAAGTAAAATTTAGATATATATTGAAATGAAGATGAATGAATACTAAAAATATTAAAACATAGTAAGTAAATATGTATAAATAAATATTAAAAAATAATAAAATCCAAAAAAAATTAAAAAAAATATTAAAAATTATTGAATAATACTAAGTATAATAATATTAAAAATTAATCAATAAAATTTACTGATTAATAACATAATATATTAAATATATTTTGTTACTAAATGAAATTCTAAAATGAATATTAAAATTTGAATAAAATACATGAATATGAGGTGTATGTGTTTATATATATGAATTTATTAATTACACAAATATCTTTGTGTGTGAAATTAATGTGTGTGTGGGTATATATTTAGAAGTTTGATATATGTTAAATTGAATAGAGATTTTATATAATATATAGAATAAATTTAGAAAATAAATAATAATAAGAATGAATAAATTCTAAAAATTAATAACTGTTGTTAATTAGAAAGATAATTTTTAAAAATAAAAAAATGATTATATATTTATATATTTGTTGATGAATACATATTAATTATATAAATTAGAAATATATTAAAAACAATAAATATTAATGAATAAACATGTATAGATTTATATTAAAAATGGATAAAATTACAAATATATTGAACTTTGAAAAATTGAAAATGAATAAATTACAAATAGTATTTAAAACACAATAAAGGTTATTAATGAATAAATAATATTAAAAATGAAAAAATTTAAAAATAAATTAAAAATTAATAAGTAGTATATATTGAATAAAAATATAAAAAATGATAAAATTTACCGATTAAAAACATAATATATATTTAATACATTATGCTAATAAATATAATTCTAAAATAAATAATAATAATTGAGTAAATTACTAAAATATTAGGTGTGTTCGTTTATTATATAAAAAATACATTACTTATGTATATGTATGTGTACAATCAATGTAACACTTTATTGATATATTTTAAATTGAAAAATAAAATGACATTCCATTAAATGTCCATTCCTTAATAAAATTAGTACATATTTTTAATTAATATTATTTTTAATTTTAAACCATTTTCACTAAATATATGAATGTAGGGTCTAGAAAAATATGCAAAGGGGAATGGGAATCCCCCCTTAATTCTAGAAATAATTCTACCCAATTCCCCTTAGAAGATTGAGAAAAAACAAGAACAATACTCAAAATTGAAAAAGGACCGACCAGTCTATGTACCAGTTCAACATCAGTGGCACGCGACCGGTTCAAAGAGCTCAGTGTGGAATAGCATCATCTGTGAAATGGAGGCAGAAGCCCCTATGTGGGCGCGGACCAGGACGAATGCCAGGCCCATCCACCGCCGCGAACCGACCCAGCTGCGAACCGCCCAAGCTGTGAACCGTTCCAGACCGACCTATCCCGAGTGTGCTGTCATTCGTGGAACATAAGCGGAGCCCTGCGTGGCCACGAAGCTCCCCTTGAATACACTTGGTTTTCTGGTGAGGTGCATTCAATGAACCCCATCGAACCTCAGATTGACCAAGTCATCCGTAGGCCGAGTTTTCGGTCACGTGCCTCTTAAAAAGGTGATGCATGACAAAAAATACAACCCTTTCCTCCCCTCTATAAAAGGACATCGAGGGGGAGAATAAAGGGGATTTAGATTCAGATGCCTGGATATTCAAAGGTTGGAGGAGATTGAAGGAGAGGCTTTTCAAAGGAAGGAGCATAGGATTTCGCGAACCGCGAAGTTCTAATTCGCGAACCAATACAAGTATAGAACTTGAAAGAAATTGATAAAGAACCAAAAAATGCATAACAAATTCGTGAATAGCGAACTAAAATTAATGTCATGAGCCATGGCCCCTCCGTAGATGTACTCCTCGTGTACTAGGGTGTTTATGCCCCTTTTTGATCCAACGTGCAGTGTAGCACCCTCCTACGCTGACGTAGCCCTAAACAGCGATGCCCCTGGCCACCGTTGCTCGCACAGACTCCAGTACCATGTATCAATGTGGTACGCATGCCAAAACTGAAGCCACATACTACCCTAGTACATCGAAGGCCCATCAGTCCGCGTACCACCATGGTATCTAGACGACCTCTCCAACCACGTATCCCTCCCCTACGCGAAGGGTACCAATCCTCATGAACCCATGTGGACTGATCCTCTTCAATCCCTTCATTGGCCTATTTACCAGCCCGAAGCCAGATAAAATCCATGAATCCAACCTGATCCTCCGCAAACCCTTCATTGGCCTATTCACCGTGCCCAAGCCAAGGCCTCTACTGAAGCCACCGAACCCGTATGATAAAACCTTCAGGCGCATCAGCGTGCCACTGTGCATGCACATACCCATGGTAGGTGAGGACAAAGAGGTTTACTTGACCCTTGAGTGGATTCCTGAAGCATTCCTGGGTTCACATTCCCATGATAGTGCATGTTCTGAGCCCGGGAGTCCCCTTTATGCCCTTCCACTTGCCAGGATTAAGGGGTCCCACTGACCTTTCCTTTTGATGAGGACCAGCGGTGAGTACTTATCCCCTCTCCTGGGAGTGGCTAGGTATCCCTTCTGGAGTAAGCCCCATACCATCCTTGCCGAAATCCAATGGCCTTCCCCTTCCTTCCGAGAGGGTTCATTGCTACGCCGTCGTATACCCTGCCCCTACCGATGTGACTTCTACCACCCTCTAACATCGAGAAGAGGGAGAATCCAGTGGCACATGCCCTTTATCTCTGTTACCATAGCCATTGTCTCTACCTTGCGACTACTACCTTCACCCCACTCTGACATCAGTGAGAAGTAGAGTCTTGCGGTTCCAGTCGCCTTCCCTTGAGGAGGAAAAATTGCGAGGTTTTCCAATTCTGTTGCATTCTCTTGTTTCTCATACCAACCATGACTCAAATGGGATTAGAGATTTGTGGTGGCCACGAAATCCACACAATGATTTTGGTTAAACAAACTACATGGGTTTTGATCCATGTCTCCAAAACAAGGTATGTAGGATGCCTCCCCGAGGTTCTATCCCAATAACAGGAAACTCTCACGTGTATGTACTAATCTTCCAATACTACGTGGACTTTGATTCCTAGCAAACCAGGATATGCAGGAAACTTCCCTGAGGTGCAAGCCTAATCTTTAAGTCTGATATACACCTTTTTCCCTATCATAACATGTCCTTATACCCTAGCAGGACCATATTTGGGCCCAGTAAATCACTTCCCTTGGGTCTTTTGGGATGTTTCAGTGTAAGTCCCACACCATCTTTGACAAGACATATCTCTCCCATGTGTCCTTTCCACATGAAATTAAAATGTACAGTTGGGTCCTTGTCACACAACCTTAAAGGTGATGTGTCCCATTGAGTGGAATCCAGAACTACATGGATTCTTATTCCTCTCATGAGGATACGTAGGAAGCTTGTATCACGTGTTTGATCCAAATGCTCAAGTCACTATCTGTCCCCCTTAGATGATAATAAACTCCAGAGTGCCCAGTTATGAGGCTTTAAACCCATACTATCTCAATGAGTCCAAATTCATTGGAGTAATTAATCCTTTGAGGGATGGTAAACCTCATGCTTAAAAGATCTTGAATCCTTACATTCAGTTGATCATTGCCAACCATGGAAAATCCATGGATACTATGCTTGGAGATGAACTAAAGATTCTTGAACATATGAATACGTCTTAAATCTATAAGAGGGGCCCATAATAAGAAATAATCCCCCCAAGAGGGTGTGATTAGCCCGACTTCTCATCCTCTCGACCAATGCGAGTTCTTAATTGTGGCTGGCCAAATCGCCCAGAGAACGCCTGCCTTTGGAAAGCAGGTCCACATATCGTTGTATACGGAACCGTTGGGAGTTTGGAAGTAAAAATGATTCACCCAACATGAGTGATTAAATAGAACTCAACCTTCTTAAAATAAACTATCTGTAGCAGCATCCCCCCCCCCCCTACGCATCGAAACAAATGGTGAACCCGGCGAGAATCTTTAACCAGCATGATGTATTTACCCTAATCCCACTTTGTACCTCCTCATACTCACGAGGAGGGCCAAGCAAGTTAATTAATTACACATGGGATTATGAGATGGTTCTTTGATGATTTTTCTATTTGTTTTTTGTTAAAATATATTACAAGTACCAATCAGAACTCCCTTCGATCCAATGGTGTCATGAAGGAACTTGCAGACGTGTACTTCAAGCAACGCAATGACCGGGTATTCCCACCAATGAAGGACCTCGTCACCTACTCAGCGTCTTCAACGCTGGGTCTAGGATGTGTTGATATAAGAGTACAAGTTGAACGGTATTCTCCCGAAAGTGGAGGCAGCCATGCATTCCCTCTAGTCAGTCAAGACCCACCAGCCGCCTACCCAGCATTGGCCGCGAAAGCAGATCCAGACATTTCATGTTGCCGTCTCAAACCATTTTGGGATTCTATCCCCAGAATGTAACAATACACTCCTACCTTATCTTAGGGAGGCAGATGAGGCCGACACTAAGTAATTCATCCCCACTGAATGGGGGTTCCGCACTAAGGCCCCCACCCGAAGACGTGGTCGCGGTTACCTCGTGACTCAATATCCTCACACTAGATAGGATATCACCCCGAGGATCTAGGGCCACACTATCTGAGCTCCAGCCCCTCGAACAGACCAACAAGGGTGGAAAATGTGAAATTATGGATCAGTCATCACCCTTGTCCCTAAGGAGGAGCTCCGTTACCCAGTCACAGAGACATATCACGAGCAGGCACATACACCTGCCCGCTCCTCCAAAGCCCACCATCCCGAGATGGCAGCATCATACGAGTAGGTGAGCATTACAGCCAAGCTTCGTCAAGACCTTCCCCCACACAGAATGGCACCTACCTGGCATGCACTTCTCCCTACCCGGGGTCATAAATCCCACAAACCAGACATGTTGGCAACCCAGCACTAGCAGGACCAGCTCTTAGAAGATGATCCTGATGCCTACCATCCCGATATGGTGGAAATCAACAATACCCTCCATCCAGATGTGGCGTCAATTAATAGGTGGGCACGTCTCCCTACCAACAAAGGCCACCGACTCAATATTGTGGGGAACCAACAAATGTGGGGCCATCTCCCTATGGATGCAAGTAAATTCCACCACCCTGATATGGCGACAAACAGAGAAGTAACCATCATATCCCATTACAGGGGCAGACACGTTCACCTTCCATAACATAGGATAATTGTTAGTACCCACTAACCACTGGAGGACCGGAGAAGGATATTCCTACTCTGATACCAAAATGGACCTTCATACCCATTCCAACTAAAGATGTCTCTCTGCATATACTGGAAATTATGGAGGAGTAGGTATCGATCCCACATCATATCTTATAGACTTTCAAGAAAGTAATTGCATCGGCATCAATAGCATGGACTCGGGCCCGTGATCCCATCTCCCCAATTGAGGTGACTCATCCAAGAGATCATATAGACACCTCAAATCTAATCTGCATCCCTACTTCCACCCAAGAGGGTCGTTGGCTATATCTCACGATAAAATGTCAACTGAATCGAGTAGCTTCACTCGTTCCAACTGGGGGACATCCGTCCATCACGGTGGATGCTCTAGAGAAGGCATATATACTTGCTAAAACTCAAGATGTTCGTCGCAGTATCCTGACAGCATCCCATGACCCAATTAGACAGGGACCCAAAGGTGAAGGCTGTTATCAACAACAGATGATCCCCGCTGCACGCAAGAGATCACCCCGAACACGCTGATGGTACCCAGAAAATAAAGAGCGGGTTCATGACGACGCTCTATTGGAATCTGGGGTTCTGATGCTGCTAAGCACATGTCTAAGGCTCAGAACCCTGCCCACCCATTACCATATTATGGGAGTGGAAGTAGTAGTTATGAAGGTCCTCCCCGCAATGTCGCTACCAGCAGCTCTGAAGGTCCTCCCTGGAGCACCCGCGGCGGCCTCCCGCATAGGCATATAATGATCAATCATGAGAGATTCTCTTTTGATGCGAGTCGCAGAAGCCCTCTGCATGACCGGAGGATCGAGAATCAAGAAGGACCTTCACTTGCTGCGGTCCACCCTGAAGGTCCTCCTTGGTGTATAAACTACAAACACTCTTCATGCAGTGGGACCACATATTATGATAGTATCCCTCACTATCATAGTCGCAACTGTGGAGGCACTCCCTGCATTGATGTCTCATCACAACAAGAAGGACCTTCCCTTGACGTGGACTTCCCTGAAGGTCCTCCCCATGGGTTACATTGCAAAGACACTCCGCATAGCCAGACATCAGATCACGGTGGTAGTCCTCACCACTCTGATAATGGTGGTCCTCCCCAGAGAGACGTCAAGCAACAAGAAGTGCCTCCCCTCATTTTGGTACATCCTGAAGGCCCTCCCTAGGGTGTACCCCACAGATACTCTCCCGACGGCAGCTGTAGTGGTAGTCCTCTCCATTGCGATAGCTGTGATAGAAGTCCTCACCACCATAGCCGCCATTGCGAAGGTCCTCCCCACAATGGACCCCCATCAACAAGAAGGTCCTCGCCTTTTCATAGTGTTTCTTGAATGTCCTCCCCATGATACACATCAAACGTCAAACCATGATGGTCATCCTCACCATGATGGAAGTTGTTGAGAAGGTCCTCCCAGTAACAGTGCGGCGTAACCATAAGGTCCTCCCCTTGCTGCGATATGTCTTGGAGGTCCTTCCCAGGGTATGCATTGCAAAATTACTCAATGTCGTGGGGTGTATAGATGTAATTCTAGCCCTCACCATTAAAAAAAGGATAATAGAGGTCCTCCTCGCAGTGACATATCATATCGACAGGAAGGTCCTCCCTCTGCCGAATCAAGCATAGAAAGGCCCTCCTATGCCGAGTTACTCAGAAGTACGGGATCCATAATGTCAGATTTCTAGACAATCACCAATGACATCCTTCTTCAATCAGGGGGTGATCTGGGACCATGATCATCTTCTGAGCCACCCCAGAACCACGCACATGATAGTTCAATACCTACCAGCCCCACTACATATGACCACACTATCGATGAGCGTCTCAGTTGGGTTGACCAGGTAGAGGAATCACAGGTAGAAGAGCATGCCGACATGTATCAACTGAGGAAACGACTGGTCAGGGATGATGTACCAGTTATGTTTTGGCCCATGACCACCTCTCAATTCGGCATACCCAGAAATTAGTCAAGAGAATTTGTCCATGAAATCCGCTCAAATATATGGAAAACCCTCTGCTAAATGAAATCAAGTTTCCTACCCTATTATGGGTAAGTAGACAATGTCAAGATGATAGGAGACCTCCTGCATCACATTGACCTGGAAGCTCTTCCTTCGGCGCGACAACCACGATCATAGAGGCGTAAAGGAAACCATGGGTTAGCCTGCTTCCGTACATTGCACTAGTTGCGCCACCTCAATGGTGACGCCACGATGGGAGTCTATATCAGAGGATGGGAAGAACATGGAGCTCTAAATTTCACTTCGCTCCCCACCCAGTAGAACCTTTTCGACATAATGTCTTGTAATGTCATCGCTTCAAGACATCAATTGAGTGGGTTCCCCATTCAGGAAAGGCGACCTGCCCGACCGAGAGTGGCCTTGATTAAGTCTCCGAAGCATCAGGCCCGATAGGAACAATCCATTCATGAACTCCTAAATCAACACACCAAAATCATATAGTAGACCGCTCGCCTAAGAGAGGACAATAAACATTCATTGTTATCCTCCCCAGAGGGAATCGATTCACAGGTGAACTCAACACCAGATCTAGTTCACCCCCAAATGGGGGCACACAAGATTAGGTAGGTAGCGATAGTAGTAGCCACTGCCGAAATCCAGGGCCAACCCCAGCCTGCAGGGCTGGGGGAATTTTTAACAACAGATTCTCCCTATATAACAAATAAAAGTGGGAAGAAGCACAATGTCCACGGAATGGAGCCGACCCCAGCCCCCAGGGTTGGGGGCATTTTTATTACCTCAACAAAATCCTCCCCCATGAGAATCAGTATTCTCTCATCTGGGGAGGACAGTCAGAAGTGGGGTTTCCTTCCCTATCCCATCCTTTGAATCACCATCCCCTCTGAGAGGGAGCTGTACCATAAGGTCACATCAATGAACTCTTCGAATCACAATTTTCCAAGGAGCCCGAAAGAAATCCCGGGACAGGAAGGGGTAGACCAATAATAGGCGCGAAAGATCCTCTTTCTCTTTGAAAGATGACATCTCCTCCACCCTGTGTTATGCATCCATCAACCCCATAGAGGTTAACCCCATAGGTGACACCAAAGAAGATGCAATTCCAGATGGATTAGGGGACGATGGTTCCGTTCAGGCTGTAACCCACAACAAACCATCAGGCATGCACAACCAGAACCAGAGGGCCACCCTAAATATGGTCTCCCCTCCCGCCAAACCTCATTCTCTTACCCTACGAGTTCCCAACAAGGATAAGAACAAAGGCCTGGTTACCCTTAACCCACCTCCCCTCAGTAAATATGATCCACTTATTCTTGAGGAGAGATTCACTCGACAGGATGAGGAGATAAAAGAATTGAGATGACTCAACACTGGACTACTTTATAAGATCCATCTTATTGATAGTGTTTTCCAAGAAGAGCTGCACCTTGCACTCCCAAAAAGTCCACCTCAAAGACCAAGTTTTCCCCTAGAAAATGATGCACGGTCAGGGCCCTCACCCAATACGGCGTCCGACCTGTCCAACTATCTGAACCTAGATTCAGATGAATACCTAGACTTTCCTCCACTCAGGAAGAAACCAGAGCGAGTACGTTTGAACCCTCCGAAGGTTCCAAAAACAGAATATTCTCTCTTGGTGCTGGCCAAGCTGGATCCTCAAGCAATGCCTCGGGCTATACCCACCCAAGACCAGGCTCAACAAGATGTAAATCAGGGTCTCTCTAGCACTATCGAGGCACTCAAAGTTCAACTAGAAGTGATGGAAGGTCGGCGCACTCTGATACAGCCCGATCGAACGCCCTATCAAGATTGGGTGAGCAACATGCCTCCTCCTCCTGACTTTGGGAGCCCTGTGTTCCTTATATTTAATGGATCAGGCGATCCGAACCAACATTTGATGCACTATGTGTCTTATTCTGTCCCCATGATGGGAACTCCAGAACACCAAGAAGTAGTGAAACTTTGATTCTTTGTGCAAACCTTGCATAGATATGCCTTCCTCTAGTATACGAGCCTTCCAGCTCAGTCAATAAAGAGCTGGGAAGACCTTCATCAGCAGTTCCTATTCCACTTTAGCTCAACATTGCATAAAACAACAGTCAGCGACCTCATGAATTGAAAACAGAGGGAGAACGAGAGGGTGTCAGACATCATCGCCAGATAGAAGGGTCTGACCTACTCTCTGAATAGGCCAATTTTCTAGGATGAGATTCTTGCTATCTGTATTGATAACCTCCGATATGAGTTGCGAACACTGCTCATACTAGTGGAGTGTACCACTGGCTTCTGCTATCTCTCTACCATTTCCTATATAATTAAAGACCCTTTGCAGCAGATTAATCTAAACTCCTGAATAGCCTCACATGCTCCTGCAAAGAGAGAAGTTAGGTCTGAAGCGTCCTTTGTCATGCTCAAGCCAGCCCCTGTGCCAACTCCACCACCTAGGCCTCCACCAAATAATCAAGGGCCACCTGCATATCAGTAGCCTCCTCCACATCAGTGGGACAATCAGAGAGGACCTAAGAGGAACTAGTTTAAGGAACAAAGACATAGAGTATACTAGTTACGAGAAGACCAAGTCCATAGCTACTTCATCGCCACAGTGAATTGCAACATGCTCCACCACCTGGAGACAAGGAAACCTGAAGAAGTTATCCATGAGGACAGGCCATATTATTGTCCCTACCACAGAATGTTGGACATTATATCCACGAATGCTTTGTCTTCAATGACCTCCTGCAATGGATGGTAGACTCTGGGTAGGTCGAGTTGGGACCACCCCCGGGTCACGTAACATACGTTTCTACCACCAACCCAGATGAAGGGGAGGGGTTTCAGGAAGTAACTAGAAAAAGGGGATGAAGATTGATTATTGGATGACTCGAAAGATTGTTAACCGAGCTCATGGCATACTCTGAGATCAGCTACAGTAGCTGGTGGTGCCGCCAATAGCCCCTAACGCCGCACGACCGACAATATCAGCTTCACAATCCTCCAAAATCTGGTCATCCATGCATAATAAAGAAGGGAGTAAGCAAGTGAAAGATGAGATGTCTACAACATATCAGAAGTTAGCCCTATTGCGGTCAGATTTCATGCCCTCAAACTTGGTGCCACTGGCACCGACCCACCAAACGACATCATCAGGGACAACCAACCAGGCTGACCCATCACAGGATGAGGGACGAATCTTTGGTTCAATCAACTTCATCCATATAATGGAACTGTTCTCGGATGAAGAGTATGGTTACAAACCCAAATTCCTAACTCAAGGGACAGGGAGGAGGAATCACAGAAGTAGGGGATACTAGGGGACGTGTAGTCACGGCTGAAACCAAACCTATGGTTTTTCCCCATCCGAAACCATTAATATTATAGAAATCTGCAGGAGATCCCTTAAAAGGACTTTGTAGGAGAAATAATATCCCTCCACCTGCCCAAGCAGTCACTCTGGCCCTGTCATTCTATGGTACCCATCAGAGGAGGAACAAGTGTCTAGCCTCCTAGTGCGCATAAACATACCAGCCAGACCGAGTCCCCAAAATTCGTTTACACCGTCGACATCTGAATCTGTGGTTGGTACATCCTTGTCACATACTCCAGTTCCCAATGTGCCTGTTAAAACTCACCCACCAACAGAGAAGCGTCGACCACTGGAATAGAAATATGACATCCTTAGCAGCTGGTGTCAGTGCCAGCCAAGCTGTCAATCTTGGATGCTCGGAGTTTGTCAACAGACCTCAGGGAGGCGCTTATAGAAGCCTTGCTCATCCCCTCTGAGTTTCAAGATGAAGTAGCTACTATCGAGATTTACCGAACGGATACTATCCCAGTTGAATGCAATGTTGTGATTTCCTTCACTGATCATGATGAAGCTGACATCATGCAAGGACACATCAAACCACTATGTTTTTTTGGCACACTAAATGATGTTGAGATCCGGAAAGTTTTTTTGGCAAAAAATCCGTAGTTAAACTCCTTTTCCTACAGAAGATCCGTATGTTGGGATATAGTGAGGATGATTGAATACCCTTAGATACAACTCTATTGGGTTACGACAAGAGTGAATTGAAGGGAATGGGAAAAATCAAGCTCAAAACCCATTTTGGAGACCTTCTGACCTACACAGAATTCCTGGTGGTCTGGAAGAACACAACATTCAATGCCCTTTTAGGAAGGCCGTGGCTCCATAATCACATGGTCGTTCCTTCATCCTACCACTATTGTATCAAATATTGAGTCAATGGATAAGGTGGGGCATTACACAATGACAAGGTCCCTTTAGAGCTCTCCGAGTTACACTACATAGACCCTGGGTTTTATTAGGAAAAGAAAATGAAACCTTCGATCGATGGTATCGACTGGGTCATAGCTCCTAATGGTATGGAAATGGTTCCTGATGACCCCCTCATGCAGCTCGGTAATGACTATGTACTGCTCATCAACCATGGTTAGAGCAGGGGTTCATGTTCGGACACGTACTCAGCTATCCTCATGACTTCGACGATGACGCCTGAGCATAAAAGTGTAGAAACGACTACTATACCTCAATTTGATGGTGAAAACATGAGTGAGGACACCCATAATGCATCACCTCCAGCATCACGAGAGACCATGTCAAGAGTTCTCCCCCCGTCGGATCAAGAAGATGAGGATGTGGGAGAAGAAGAGGAGGAAGATCTTAGGGATGCACATCCCACATTTGAGGAAGGCATATCCACCCATGTGGACGAGCTTAGGGAAATAATACTTGGTACTGAGGAAGACCGAAGGCACACTCTCATTAGTGAAGCTATGTATTCTAAGGAGCACGAGGTATACACCTCTTTCTTGAGGCAAAACCTAGATGTTTTTTCCTGGAATTACACAGAAATTCCAGGACTTGATCCCAAAGTGGTGACTCACCACATAGGTTTTACAGAAGACCACCGAGGCTATAAACATGACATCAAAAGGAAGCACCCCACACATGCTGCCAGAATAGAGACTGAAGTCGATAATCTTATCAATGCAGGCTTCATTCGAGAGGTCCAATACCCCATCTGGGTGGCCAACATTGTCCCTGCCATGAAAAATAACCGACAAATCCGTGTCTGCATCGATTTCAGGGATCTAAATCGACATTGCCCAAAAGATGATTTCCCAGTCTCGATCACCGAGTTATTAATCGACCCAATGGCTGGATATGAGGCTCTATCCTTCATGGATTGTTATTATGGGTACAATCAAATTAGGATGTCCTGAGAAGATGAAGAAGCCACTGCCTTCAGGGACCCCCAAGGAATATTCTGCTACAAGGTCATGCCCTTTGGTCTCAAGAATTCTAGTGCCACATATCAACGCACCATGCATCATATCTTTAAACCATTCTTGGGGAGATTCGTTGAATGTTACTTAGATTACTTGGTGGTCAATTCAAGAAAATGCTCAGATATCGTGTTAGACCTTGAAACCATCTTTATCAAACTTCGACAACATACCCTGAAGATGAATCCCTTGAAGTGTGCCTTCGAGGTTAACTCATAGAAATTCTTTGGCTTCGTCATACGCCATAGTGGCATTGAAGTTAACCCTGAAAAGAAAAAGGCTATACTTGGTTTACCACCTCCCTGTAATCTCACTGAGCTGAGAGGACTCCAAGTACAGCTGGCCTACATTAGGCATTTCATATCCAACCTGATGGGTAAATGATTGCCTTTCACCAGGTTAATGAAAAAGAGGGTTACATACTAATGGAAAAACGATTTCCAAGAGGCATTTGATAGCCTGAAGAAGTACCTATTAATCCCACCAGTACTTGAGCCACCGGTTGAAGGAAGACCTCTCATCATATACATGACGGCCCTATAGCGGACACTGAGAGAATTCCTTACGCAGAAAAATGATGCCGACAGTGAAAACAACCTCAATTACCTCAGCAGAACCATGATTAATGTTGAGACTCAATACTCAAATATTGAGAAGAGTTGTTTAGACTTGGTCTTCACAGTTCAAAAATTATGAAATTATCTGCAGCATCATGAAGTCCATTTGGTCTCGTGTAGTAACCCTCTCAAATAAATCCTCAAAAATACAATGCTGACTAGGCGCCTATCCCGATGGGAAGTCATCCTGCAATAGTTTGACATCAGGTTTGTGCCTCATAAAGACATCAAATTCCAAGCATTAGTATATTTTCTACTAGAATATCCCTTAACAGGGACCACCACACCAGACATCGAGCTACACGAAGAAGACATCTTCTCGGTTCAAGAGGATCCCCCATCATTGGTAATGTACTTCGATGGCACATCTCGAAGCTTGATAGGGAAGAGGATGGAGGATCCCATATTTAACAATGTGGTGTTGGGGATCATACTCATGTCCCCAGAAAAGTCAGTTCTTCCATATTCCTTGCTCTTGTCAGAAGGATGTGCGAATAATGTGGTGGAATATCAATCCCTCTTTGCAGGCCTAGATCTTGCACTCTAAGCCGTTGTATAGCACATTGAGGTAAAAGGTGACTCATAACTGGTCATCAAGCAAGTCAATGGTGGATATGCTATTAAAAAGGAGGATATGATCCGCCTGTTTGACCATGTCCGAGTGTTAATGGTAGAATTCTCCACAGAACCGACATTGACCTATATTCTAGGTCTCAGAACACCCAGGCCGATGCATTAGCCAATGTGGTTATAGCCCTAGCTGACCTAGACCGCGATGAAACAATTATCAGTATTGCTCATCATCGGATGGTCTTGCCGTTTGTTCTGACTAAGATGAAAAAAATTAACAAAGTTAGTCCTGTCCCTGAGCCATATTCTCATGATACCAACTGAATGAACCCCATTGAAAACTACCTTCAAAAGGTAGAACTTCCATTAAACAGGGCTGAACAAGAACAAATACGGAGAAGGGAAATCAACTTTTTGCTATATGGCTACACAGGTCAGCAAGGGGTACTCTACAAGTGAGGCCTCGACAGATTTCTCCTCAGATGCATTGATAGAGGAGAAACCACTGCTGTCATGAACGAAGTACATGCCGGAGTACACGGAGCACATCAGTCAGGGTCTAAGTGTTCCCATCAGGTTTGAAGGCTTGGATACTATTGGCCCACCATGGAACGAGATTGAGTGAACTTTACTGCAAAATGCCACTCCTGTGAAACTCACACCAACTTCATTCATCATCCCCCAGAGTTACTTCATGAGGCAAAGTAATCCTGCCCATTTTTCATTGGGGAATGGATGTCTTGAGACTATACCCTCCCGCAACGGCTAAATAACTGAAGTATATCCTCACAACAACCAACTTCTATTCCAAATGGGAAGAATCTATACCCCTCAAGGAAGTCGGGGCAAGAAACATTGTCAGCTTTGTGAAAGAGAATATCATCACCAGATTTGGAATCCCTCATACCTAACTGAAGGATAATGGAACCAAATTCTGCTCTGCTGAATTAGAGATGTTGTACCAAGAATATGGTATCAAAACTAACCAATCATCTCGCTACAATGCAGCAGCCAACAGACAGATAAAGGCTTTCAATAAGACCCTTTCCAACGTAATCCATGAAATTTAGGAAAAAGACAAGAATTCATGGTCGGAAAAACTCCTCCATACATTGTGGGCTTATCGAACCATAATCTGCTCCGCTACCCAGGCTACTCCGTACTCATTAGTATACAGAACAAAAGTAGTCATGCCCATTGAGCTCCAATTTTCTTTGCTCTGTGTTTCCATTTGTGAACAGTTATCCAATGATGAGCAATCAGAAAAATGGCTAGGTGAATTGAAACAACTAGATGAAAAGTGGTTTCACACTTTTCACCATCTGGAAGTATATAAGAACTGGATCGCATGATCCTTCAATGAAAAGGTTTGTATTCGGTCTTTCTTGAAAGGAGAATTGATGTTGGTCCTCCGGACCCCAATGATACCCGAAAAGAAGCCTCCAAAGCTGGAGCACAAGTGGGAGGGAACATATGTTATACACAAGGTATACTCCAAAGAAGAATATGTCCTGATATCCATGGATGGGCAGTTCAATACCACACCTACAAACATGAGATTCCTGAAGAAATATTTCACATAACCATGCCCCGTTCGTCTGAGCTGCAGGACGTTAAACTGCCAAGCCCCGCACTGGTCTAAACTCTATGACCCTAAACTATGAATATTTCATCCTTACCGCACGATGTTAAACTGCACGGATTCTAGATAACTATGTATGACTAGATTCCTACCTTTTTAGGATATGTAGCGATGCCAAGATTACACCTCTTGACCCAGTCACCCCCAAATGAAGTTAAAAATGCCCCCCTGTGTACGGACCAACCCTGCATGGGGTGTATCCCTTTCCAAACACTATATATAGCTTGAATCATGTTCTCAAAAGATACATAGTGACACCCAGACCCCATGACTATGTCCAACTGCCACCTTAATCACTGTCCTCTCAGTGTGAGTATTCTCAGGCCACACAACCGGGACCTCCGCCATTCCTTATTTCTCACAACAAGTATTACTCACATGGGATTTGGAATTATGGCTAGGTTCCTTCATAAGAACACATGACGAATGGCATCTAAAGAACTACGTACGGCTTGATTTCTGCCCTCTCAGGATACATAGTGACGCTAGGGTTCCACATCCAGGCCCAACCACCCCCAAATGAAGCTCGGAATTCCCCTTTCCCCCCCGTGCACGGACCAGACCTTCATGGGGGTATTTCTTGAAATAACTATGTGTGGCTTGATTCCTACCCTCACAGGATACGTAGAGATGCTGTAGTCCTATATCCTCGCCCAGCCACCGATCTTTTCACATCCTTATCAAATGACGATAAACTGCACAGAGTTAAAAATACCCTTCGTCCTTAGTGCATGATGTTAAACTGCATAATCAAGTTTCCTTACCACATGACGTTAAACTTTATGGAATCCCCCTTGCATGTCGTTTCATCATCGTCCTCACTGCACGATGTTAAATTTCATGGGAATCATCCTCACCGAATGATGATAAATTGCACAGAAATCGTCTTGACCCACCCAAGATACACGAAAAAATGAGACAGTAATACTCCTTCCACATTTGGATGCATCCTTTCCATACATCAGACTCCACGACCCGGATTGTTGTAGATCTTCATAACCACCCATGGCCATCAGAAGTGGAATGTCGTCAACCTGTGGACACCTTTTCATGACAATTCATACCATGCCCTCAGCAGCTCTGCATTTCGATTGCCCCTGGCCCATCTACCGAAGGCAAGATTTCCTCAGGAGACACTCTTCCTAGCTCTATACACTTAATAGCCTCAGAGCCCCCTTGTTATATCACTCGATCCAAAAATTGTTGGAGCAGTGATTTACATGTTCTTTCCCCCCACCCTTACATCTAAGCATTTCCAGGGTACCCCTACCTGGTTAGACTATGTATCCGCCTGTGGTTCATATGACGATCTATATCTTTGAACACCAAGCCATGGCTAGGATAGATTGACTCAATGGAAAATTGCAATGGAGATTTTTCTTGTATGCTTAGACACAATTATCCCCATATGACAGACTCTGTTGTGCTATGATCAATCCCGGATCATCATAACCATCCATGGCTATCAGACATGGAAATTCATCGACCTGTGGAAACCTTTGCATGACTATGCATACCATGCCCTCAGCGGCACTACATATTGATCACCCCTGGCCTGTCTTCCAAAGGAAACTTTTCCTCAAGTGATACTCTTCCTAGATCCGTACTATTATCGGCCTCAGATCCCCCACACCACATCTCCTGATCCGAAAAACCCCAAATTTATAGTTTACACCCTCAATCACCCACCTTGTTTAGAGTATACCAGAGCATCTTAACTCATTTATCCTTCGGGTGATTTTAGCAATAGTCACCCAGTGGTCCGAACTCTACGACCGCTAAACTAAGAGTATTTCATCCTTACTGCAGAAAGTTAAATTGCATGGATTAAAGGTACACCCCATACGCAAGATAAATCAGTACAGGGAACCCTTCGAGTTCTAACAGCAACCAGGGGTGAGCATCCCCAACATGACCAGATATTTTCTTACCAAATGACAGACTCCGTGGCCCAGATAATTGCGGATCCCCATAAACCTCCAAGGCCATCGGACATGGAAATTCATCGACCTATGGACACCTTTGCATGACTATTCATACCATGCCCTCAGCGGATCTTTATATTGATCACCCGTAGCCTATCTACCAAAGGCATGATTACCCCAGGTGACACTATTCCTACCTTCGTATGCTCAATGGCCCCAGCTCCCCCATACAATCTCTCCTGATCCAAGAAGCCCCAGAACCATGGTTTACACCATCAACCCCTCTCCACATCTTGTACATGCCTATATATTGAAGCCCAGTTACATTCTAATCAAGAGTGGCCTTTGCAACAATATCCTTACCGCATGACGTTAAAACTACATAGAGTGTGTCTTTTCCACTTAGCATGGAACTAAAAAGACCAAGCATTAAACATCCAAGGAAATGCCTCCAACTATAAGAATTTTTACAAATTAAAAAATTCCCCCATCCTCGTTGCACGACGTTAGATTACGCGGAATTTAAAATACTCCCACGTCCTTACAACATGAAAATAAACTGCACAATATCTAATAATAATAATTACCTCCTTCCTCACCGCATGACATTAAACTCCATGGAATTTAAAATGCCCTTGTACTCACCGCATGATGTTAAGTTTCATGGTTAGAACCTCCATGGGATCAGTCAAGAATGGAGGCTTTCTTTTGTCCCTTAGTGCACGAGCCAGACTTGCAAAAACCACCTTCTCACACCCGTGTGAGAAGGGATGACTTCACCCATTCCCTGTAAATTTAGCCTAGATGTTTCACTTGTATCCATGCAACCTCTCTTTGTAAATCTCACTCTATACTTAGAAAGAGCCGAACTCTTGTAAGCCACCCCTGGTGGTCCAGAATCTCAGCTTCCCTAATGTTTCCCAGCTATCAGGAAAATACAACCATTGACCTAAAGACACCATTTCATGACTATGAAAACCTTGACCTCGGTGGCTCAATATATTGATCACCCTTGGCCCGTCTACTAAAGGAAATTCTTCCTTAGGAAATGCTTTTCCTACCTCTATACCCCGACACAACTCCTATGCCTCGAGACATGCCCTGCATGTTGCTCAAATTTAAAAATGTCCCCTCACTTTCATCTGAAAGGTATTAAGACATCTTCTAATCAACCGAGCTTCATTGGGGCCCTTGCCCCACCATACCTAGTCAAAACTGTTAGACCAAAAACATCAGTGATGATAGTCTTATCGGCAAGACTTTAAATCGCTCACAAAAAGAGGCACAAACCCCGTTAGGCCGAAAACCCAAAAAGGGAGACCTAATAAAAAGCTGAGCTATACCCACTAGGTCCACACTAAAAGTTCCTGGGAAAAAGTTAGGGAATCATCAAAAAAGGCAAAAAGTTTGTGGGATTTTTTCTATAAAATCCCAGAAATAGTCAAACTCTGCTCGGTGGATTCCTTGTTCCAAGAAAAAATTAGAGCTCGTTTTTATTTTATCATTTTCATGAACCCTAATTATTCTATGTTCGTTGAATTATTATTTATACAACAACCATACTGGACAATTTCCATCACAGGATAAGGAAACAAAGAGTGCTAAAAGAGAACAAAAAGAAAAATCATTTGCCCTATTAGAAGATTGTTGATAAGGGCTTCAAAAATCTAAAGCCTCTTCTGATAGTGAAAGGATATTATAGGAGACTCTCTGTAGATTCACAAATTTGTATCAGGCGCTGGTGAGAATCCTCGATCGATTGACGAAGATTCTGTAGCAGGGCCATCCCAGCCTCCGCATCATCCTATAGTGCTTATGCCTCCTGTGCTTCCTTTATGCTCGCCCTCATCCTCTCTTCTATCTTCCACTCCCCTTCTTCAATTATGTTCATATCATTAGCTTACTGTTACCCCAGCCAAACTGACTTCCGAATCGGCAGGGCACATACCCCTCGCAGAAAAGTTCCCCACCAATACGAGCCACCATGATACAGTCCCGGAGGGAAAATAGGGTGCCCAAATTGTTAAAATCCTTTGATATTGAATTATTGATTGCACGAGAAGGGGAGGAGTATGGATTGAAATTGAAATGATAATAGCTCGAGATTCGGCTCGACAACAAATGCTTATTCTAAACCGTATGGTTTTCATCCTTCTCTTGGGTTGCCCATAACTCGAGCATAACCCCACTGGTCAATTAAAGATACGGTCGGAACATGGTAACCAGAATCTGCGAAGGATTGATGAAAGTATAGATATTATTCACAAGCACTCCAGGCCAGACCCAGAGGATCTGAAAAGGGCTGGCCACCCAGTTTGGCTGGTTCTAGTTGGTAATGTTTCCAAGAAGCTGGTAAATCCTGGCCAAGACTGGAATGGCCAGATTGATAATAATGTCGGTGGCCAGCTATGCCGCCATGAAAAAAGTAGAGACTCATAGGCCGCCGGACTCTTGTACGGGAAACAACCAGCCACTCAAGAACATGGCTAGAAACACCGCCAGTCATAGAAGTCGATTAACACCCGACACAAGTTCCCAGCCCCAGCTGTTGAATTGGCCTTCCTCCAGAATCCTCCAATAGTTTTCCCTCTTCCTTCGGGACTCCATCAAAGGATAGTTCATGGGCCTGCATGGGAGAGCCATGGAGCTGCCCTCTCTGGAAAAAGCTTTGATCCATTCGCGATATGGGACGAGCTATTTCATAGATATCTCTGACAAACTTTTCCGAGCTTGATTAATGAGTCGTCTCACCAAAGAGTGGAGTCCTCTCCTCATCATCCCATGCATAATGGGGAGGCAAGAATTCGTCATACATACCTCTGACGATTGGAAGTTATGAGATCTGGACAACATCCCAAAGACTGATACCCACTTCCCCGTGGACTTGGTGGAATGTGATTGTATCCAGACTCCAACAGCTCATAATATATTTGGCAAGAGTACTAGGCCGATGGGTATAGGTCTGGGAAACCTAGGCAGCCTCATACAAAACCACAGCTCATAGTTCCATTTCAAATTCTTCAAAGCTCTAGTGAACCCAAAAGGGCCACCCCCAATCCAACAACTTAAATTCCCCTCCAGGCTAGAGTTATCCGTCCGCTGACCAACCATGTGGGTCATTAACCATAGCGTTCTAGGCAATAATCTGGTAACAATGAATTGCCCCATACTGCTGATGTTGTTCACCTATTGGGGACATAGAGAGGTGATTTAGTATAGACCCAATAGTCGTTTCATTTGGGATAAGCAACCCCATGGATGATATCACGACCCGAGGGATAGTACTAGAGAATATCCTTATTGTGGGATGATTGTCGCGAGATGGTGCTGAGATCGGTGTATCTAAAAATAAACTGAAGCCATAAGAAGGTAGGCTATTGGATAAAGGATACTCCCTTTGTAACTCAGAAAGCAAGTTTGCAAGGGGTTGGTACAATAGAGCGATGCGAACTTCGACCTAGAAAGAGCTGGCCACATCCTTTACGTGTTGATCACCAATTGGAAGAGGCTCGGCGGTAGGCCTGGGTTTGGGTTGAGGAGGAACCATATTTTCTCCCTCCATTATGAATACTAGACAAATGGTTAGTCCAAAATAACAAAATTTGAACAAAATACCTAGTATTTGGAAAACAACTCTATCGAGGAGCCTTCATGATGAGATCTGTGGGCTGGCGTCAACAAGTAGTTTGCGAAGATTACTCCCCGCGAACTTGCCCAACGCGAAAGAATTCCACCTCACTCTGGCCCACGGAGCATTGTCCAGTAGGCCGCGAACTAGGCTGCTCCATGGAATCTCAATTCTGGATTTCAATGTTTATTTTAAAAAAACCTAAATAGTTTTCAATGTTTGGAGGATTTCCAGTCTACGAACCATCCCAAACCACATGCAGATTTCCTACATAGCCCATCGTGACTTAATTTTAAATTAATCAAAAGTTTTAGTTCATGGCTGGGGAGATTGGTCCGTGGGTGATGGCAACCGCGAATGAGGAGTGGTTCGCAAAAGCAGAAGCTTTCTCAGGGATGAGGCTTTTAGCAAAGGAGGGCGGCGCACGGAGATTGAAACTGAGAGCTCCTTTATCGCAAGGTATCCAGTAAATGGAAAAGGCATGGACCCCACCATTTTATGGGAGTGGCCCCCTACCCGGTCTACCCCTTTACCGAAAACTACCCATGTTTCAGGACCGCTCTACATCAGAATATCCTTCTCTTCGTTCCGATTGGACCCCATTCCATTGGGGGCATTTGTAGGGTCCTAAAAAATCTGCAATAGGGAATGAGAATCCCCATTAATTTAAGAAAAGATTCTACTCAATTTCCCTTAGAAGATTGGGAAAAAACATGAAGAATACTCAAAATTGACAAAGGACCGACCGGTCCGCATACCGGTTTAACATTAGTGGCACACAACCAGTTCAGTGAGCCCCCCCACAGAACAATGTCGTCTGCGAAATGGAGGGAGCCCCTACACGGGCATGGACCAAGAGGAATGCCAGGTCAGTCCCCCACCGCGAACCGCCCTAGTCGTGAACCTCCACTGCGACGAACCGCGCCAGACCGACCCATACCGAGTACAATGTCATTAATGGAACAGAAGAGGAGCTCGACGGGGCCGCGAAGCCCCCCTCGAATAGACTTGGTTCACTTGTGAGGTGCATTCAATGAACCCCCACGAACCTCAGATTGACCAAGTCATCCGTAGGTCGGGTTTTCAGTCATGGGCCTTCGAAAAAGGTGCCACATGAAAACAAATAAAACCCTTTCCTTTCCTCTATAAAATGACGTCAAGGGGGGGGGGAGAAAAGGGATTCAGAATCAGAAGCTTGGATATTCGGAGGATGGAGGAGATTGAAGGAGTTGATTTTCAAAGGAAGGAGCATAGGATTTCGTGAACCACAAGTTTCCAATTCGTGAACCAATACAGGTATAGAACTGGAAACGAATTGATAAAGAACCAAAAGACTCATAAACAATTGTTGAACGGAGAACTAAAATTAATGTCGTGAGCCATGGACACACCGCAGATGTACTCCCCGCAGACAAGGGAGTTTATTCCCCTTTTTTGATCCAACACGCCGTGTATCACCCTCCTATATGAACAAAACCCTGACCAGAGATGCCCCTGGCCGCCGCTACTCACTCGGACTCCAGCACTGCGTACCAACTTGGTACGTTGGCCAGACCTGAAGCTGTGTAACGCCTTAGTACATGGAAGTCCCATTATTCCGTTTACCATCCTGGTACGTAGATGACCTCTCAAACCATGTACCACCCCCCTACGTGAAGGGTGCCACTCCTTATGCACCCATGTGGCCTGTTCCTCCGCAATCCCTTCATTGGTCTGTTTACCAGCCCGAGCCAGATAAAACCCTTCCAATCCGGCCCGATCCTCCGTAATCCCTTAATTGGCCTATTCACAGGCCCTGAGCCAAGGCCTCTACTGAATCCACTGGACCCGTATGATGAAACCTTTAGGCGCGTCAGCATGCCACCGTGAGTTCACAAACCCACAATAGGCAAGGAAAAAGGGGTTTCCCCGACCCTTGAGTGGATTCCTGAAACATTCTTGGGTTCAAATTCCCACGGTAGTGGATGGTCCATGCCCAGAAGTCCCCGTTGTGCCTCTCCACTTTCCAGGATTGATGGATCCCACTGACCTTTCCTCTTGATGAGGACCTACGGTGAGCACTTCTCCCCTCTCCAGGGAGTGGCTGGGCATCCCTTCTAGTGTAAGCCCCACACTATCCTCGCCGGAAGTCAATGGATTTCCCCTCTATTCAAAAAAGGTTCATTGCTACTCCGCTGTATCCCTGGCCCCTTCCGGTGCGACTTCTACCTCCCTAAAACATCTGGAAGAGGAAGAATCCAATGGCACCAACCCATTCTCTCTGCCTCCATAACCATTGTCTCTACCACACGACTACTACCTTGGTCCCACTATGAAATCCGGTAGAAGGAGAGTCTTACGGTTCTGACCACCTTCCATTGAGGAGGAAAAAGTGCAAGGCTTCCCTAGTCTATTGTGTTCTCTTGTTTCTCACACCAAGATTGACTCACGTGGGATTAGAGATTTTTGGGGGCCACTACATCCACACAAAGACGGAGGTTAAACGTACTACATGGGTTTTGATTCCTGTCTCTCAAATAGGGTATGTAGGACACCTTCCCAAGGTTCAATCCCAATAACAAGCAACTCTCATGTGTAAGCACTAATCCTCCAGAACTACATGGACTTTGATTCCCGGCCAACCGAGATACATAGGAAACTACCTTGCGGTGCATTCCTGATCTTTAATTCTGACGTACACCTTTGTCTCTATCAGACCATGTTCTTATACCTAAGAAGGACCGTCTCTAGGCCAATTAAACCACTTCCCTTGGGTATTTCTGGTAGATTCGGAGTAAGCCGCACACCATCTTATAACAGTAATCTCTCTCCTGGGTGTCCTTGCCAGATGAAATTAAACTATACAGTTGGGTCCTTTTCACATGACCTTAAAAGGTGATGTGTCCCATTGAGTGGCATCCAGAACTACGTGGATTCTGATTCCTCTCACGAGGATACATAGGGAGCCCGTATCACGGGTTCGATCCAAACTCTGAAGTCATTATCTGTCCCCCTAGATGACAATAAAATCCATAGTGCCCAGTTATGAGGCTTTAGAACTGTACTATCTCAATGAGTCCAAATTCATTAGAGTCAGTAATCCAACGAGGAATGGTAATCCTTAGGCCTAAATGATTTTGAATCCCTGTATTCAGTTGATCATTGCCAACCAGGGATAATCCATGGATACTATGCTTGAGGATAAACCAAAGATTCTCAAACAGAAGAATTGGTCTTAAATCTATAATAAGGTCCCAGAACAGGCAATAACCCCCCACCCCCACAAAGAGAGTGCGATGAGCATGACTTCCCATCCTCTCGACCAATGTGAGTTCTTAAGAGTCGTTGGCTAAATCACTTAGCGAACGCCTACCTTTGGAAAGCAGGTCCACATATCGTTGGATACAGAACTGTTGGGCATTTCAATGCAAAAATGATACACCCAACATGAGTGATTAAACAGAACCCAGCCTTCTTAAAATCAACTATCGGTAGCAGCGCCCCCCCCCCCCCCCCGCGTCGAAACAATGAATTATTTAATGTAATCTTAATTATTTTGTATTATTTAAATCATATTTTAGGGAGTAACATATATATAGATATAAATGAATATATTTCTATAAAAATAATATTGATTATATTAAAGAATATTTATGAATAAAAATAATTAAAAATGAATAAGACATTAATTTATTTTTAATTATTACATTTTACTAATTTTATATATTTATATTTAATATATATTATTTAGTCTAATTTATAATTATATATAATTATATATTGATTTATTTAAATTATTCATTTTTATTAATAAATATATAATTGATCCATTTTTAATATGTTTTAAATTTACTCATTTTTATTTTCTTAAATTATTAAAATGTATTCATTTTATATTTTTATATTTAATATTATTTTTATTAATATTTATAATTTATATACTTTTATATTAAATTTATTCATTTTTATTAATAATTATTTAATTAATAAAATTTTAATACTTTTTTTAATTTACTAAATTTTGAATTTGACTTGATTTATGGCCTCAATCTTTTAAATCTAAATATATTTTTTTAATATGTAATATGTATTAATATTTATAATATATAAATATATATATGTTTGTGTGTGTGTGTATTGAATTTAGTATTAATTATTTAATTAAATGCATTTTAATATTAGTTTAATTTATTCATTTTCAATTTCTATTTATTTAATTATTCTTTTTTCTAATATTTTTAATCATTGTATTTTTTTTGTTTTTTATAAAAAAGTGGGGCATGGATTGGACCAAGCATTCTAATTTCTCAAATATGTGGTACGGGCCATGTAGGACCCTATTGTGTGTATGACGGTGGGCCATGTACCATTAGAAGTAAATAGTGAGAAAATTCATATGGGGGCCTATGAATGCTCCCATATATGTTTATGTTGTGTATGTGGGAGATAATCCCTATAGTAGGCCTCTAAACTTCGTATACAATGGAATGTTGTATAAAGAAGGGGCCTCATTTGCGTTATTTCGATGTTGGACTTACGCATGCGATCATAACCTCTATAATTTCAAAAAAAATCCCTGATAAGAGGTACCCTTTAACTATACTAAAAATAATTCACTAATAAAGGCATCCTTTATCCAGCCATAAAATAGAACTGATAAAGGTAACCCTTTATCAGTGCTAATAAAGCACTCATAAAGAGTACCTTTTATCAGCAATTTTTGTTAGATCTGATAAAGGCTAACACTATATATAGTTCATTTTATAGTTGTCTATAAAATCTTATATACGATTTGGAATATCTTACATATCACCAAAATATATTATGTATCCCAATTTGTTTCGTGACTCAACTGTATGTTATTATTCTAGAAGACATTACGTAACATCCAAAATATATTATATATCACTATGAGACCTTCAAAACTAACCAGTTATAGATTTCCAACTTCACACATATACCTTTACCATTTTTATTTTAATTTTCGATAAGTTAATTATATATTAAAAAAACTCAAAATGTATTCAAAGTGAATCAATGAGGCTTTAATAAGAATTTTAACCTTTATTTTTCAATAAATAAAACCCAAAATTTTTTCAAGTATTTCTTAACACTTACTATTTAATTATTAATTCATGATCCTCATTATAATAATATTAATAATAAATTATAGGTTTCCACATATACCTTCCATTTATATCTTCAAAAACATTAACCTATATAAACCTATTCAATCACAAAAAAACAACAAAATCATAAAATTATAATATAAATAAAAAACACATGGGAAATAATAATGGAAAATAAGTAAAACATGATTGGATCTCTTCGAATTAATTAAATTCAATCATTAACTTCATTATGGAAATATCATCTATTTATATAAATAAATAGAACCATGATTAAACCAAATTTAACATGGAATAATAAATATAGATTCTAAATCCATTATATCAAATAATATTTAATAAAAAAAATACCAATATAAAAAAAGAAGATAAATCCCATAAAATCCATTACGTTAACAAACACATTATCCATGATCCATAAATTAATTAAAATCTATCAAAAGAAAATCACATTCCCTACCATTTCCTCCTAATGAAGAAGAGAAACAAAGGAGAATTAAAGACTAGAAAATTTTGGAAAGCCTTATATCTCAAAATCATTATCACATAATTCATGGGGCTTAAAGGACCACCAAGGGTGTCAAAGAGATCTAATAACACGCCGCATGGTTTTATAATATTTTATTGAAAAAATTTCAAACAATTAAGGAAATATCAACAAAAATAAATAATAAAAATATTTATGGACACAATCGTAGAATGGTGATACAAAACATTATCATGGCGCAGCTTGGTTAACAAGTATCCAAAAACAATTGCCTTTAAAATGACCCATGACCCTAAATCTGGTTATAAAATTTACTCTCAACTCTTCTTTGAATATGAAAATAATATTATTTAATAGACCCTAATGCAATACCTTATATCACACCATTCAAATTATATATTTCTATTATATATCCTCTAATTACCACATCATTTTATTTTTATCTTCCCATTCCTTGATGAAAATATCATGGTGTAGTGTTTATATATAATGTATTTTTTTGAAATGTATGGAAACTATGAGAATTTAAACTCTCTCTATAGAAGATATAGATTTCAAAAAATAAAAAATGCGTACTATGGTATCCAAAATTATAAATACCATCTATTTGTTTAATACTGTGAGGTAAACTCCCTCCAAAAAATATGAAAACAATTCTAACTTCACAAAACCTAAAAATTGCTAATACACTAAGAACAAATACAAAATAGAACCAACTGAACAATGTAATGGGAACTCCAAAACATCATGCTTTTCCTCAAAATCCACAAACTTCAATTATCACACCCAGAAAACATCTAATATATATTACAAAACCATTGACTTAGGGTAAACTTAATTTATTATTTTTGAAAAATATATGATTTTTCACATAGTGAATTAATTTGTTTATCATCTAATAATGATTTAAATTGCTCCAATGGTATAAATTTATTAACTGTGAATAAACCCTATCATCAATAATTAATGTTACCATAACTGAGTTTATATATATTATTATATACCATCACTTGATCTCTTATGAGGAAATATAATATTTTAATTAACATATCATGGGCCACCATTTTCCTTTTAATTATAATATTTTTATTTATCAAATGATTTTATCAAAATTTACCATAGTTCTTGAAAACGGAGCATCATTTTATTAATAGATTCTTACCAATCGAAATTAATCTTCTTTGTTTTCCATAAGGTTTTATGATTTATATATACAGGAATGTGATGGACCTCAAGAAAAACTAACCTATTAGGAATCATTTTGTCACAAACTTATGAATAGTCAAAATAATTAGGTTTTATTTATAAGTTATGACACTAAGTCATCTATTAAGGTGGTTTTTTAGTTTAATGTGTAAATTATTAATGTGTTGTATAAATAAAGGAAAATAGGGAAAATTTTATAAATAAATTAATGTAAAAAACTAATATAGAAAATCAAGCTTAACATAGATTGATGTTACACCATTTTTATGGAATACTTAATACATAACACATGAAGACACCCAAAGACCATATTAGTCTAGTGACTTTGGAAACATGGAAACACAATCTCTGGTACATAACTGAACTACATCATATCTCACTTGGTTCTTGAGGATAAGAACCATCCTAAGACACATCATAAAAAATGCATATCTTTAAAAACTAGGGGATGGTAAACATAAAAAGGGGTGAGATAAAATGCTTGGTAAGGGTAAAAAAGTGGGATATGTATGAATATTCATGAGAATAATGGTATGATAAAATGATCATAACATTATAAGATCATACCGTGCATATCAAATATTATAAAAATGAATTCAGATATAAATATTGGTAGTTCATAAGATACGAATAATAAAGGAATCAAGAGCATAATCCCTAAAATCAGAACATAGGAATAGGAAATGGAATTATAGAAGGTACATAAGAATATAATATAATTTACATGGTAGTCAGGGTATCACTGCCAAGGATATCTTAGTGGAAGGATTTCATTTCTCAAACCATCTTAGTAGTCAAGGTCCACTCCCAAGAACATATTAGAAAACATTTTCATATACATAACTGAGTTCAATATCCATTAAATCCTTTTTTATCTTCAATAAATAAATCATTACCGAATTCATATGAAAGAGATATAGTCTCACCCATCTAATAATGAAATCATACATACAAATTCCAAAAGATCATACAAAATCATATCATAACCAATGAAATGAAATGGGTATCATTGTCAATGAATAATATCATAAACTGAAGAAAATGGACATGATTCAAAATCATTTTATCAATTCGTACATTATTAAAATAAGTGGATTTCATTAACTTATATCCCATGAATTAGAAACAAGTTTTATAAAAATCATGTCAAAAAAACATAAACCATTCAGAGAATGAATATGAACGAAACCTTTAGACAATTTCTTATAAATTCTTGTGTAACAAAAATAGAGGACATATTATATGGAAAACAATATGGAATGATCTTTTAAAAAACAATTTGAAGAAAATACACTTTATCCTTTGAATAAAATTTTTTAAAACCTAAAAAATTTTGAAAAACATTTTTCATTGAAAAAGATTTGAAAAATTAGAAATGAAGTTTTGAAAACACGAAAAAAAAAATTAAAATACTTTTTACTTGAAAATTAGGTTAAGATATCATTTAAAAAAATTTAAGCCATTTTTAAATCATGATTCTTTGAATAAAACAAGTTTCGGAGAGAAGAGAGAAATAAGGTCATATTTTCATAAATTTTTTATTAATTATCTTAAGTACTAAAGTGTGGAAAAATGGAATTAATACATGAATATATATTGAATAAAAATATGATAAATATATTCATGAGATTTATTGAGAGATGCATCATAGGATTTCCCAAATTAAAGCATAATTGAAAACCATCCTAATAAATGATGAGATTGTAGAAATAACCTCTTACCACTTTGGTAATATTGAATCAAAGTACCCATGAAAGAATAAATTTACACGAATCATTATATAAAAATGAAAATTAATAATATTAAAAATATATAATTCCAAATATATGTATATACACTTCGTAAAAGTGTATTGGTGCATAACAAAACATGCATCTCAAAGGAGGTAAATTGAGACCAAATTACCTTACCGATTTGGTATCTTTTGAACCATAAAACCCCATGAAATAGAGATAATAAAATGAATATGTAAATCAAAATAACTTTTTGTATAATAATCATAAAATAAATTTATGGTATTTTGTTTTGTTCTGGTTTTTTAGGCCTCGAAACGCCCAACAGCTCCGTATCCAATGATTGATGGATATTCTTTCCAAAGGTAGGCGTTCGCTGGATGGTCTGACCAGCGACTCTTAAAAACTCAGATTGATCTACAGGATGGGAAGTCGGGCTCATCACACCCTTTTTGGGGGGAAATTATTGCATGTTCCGGGACTCTCTTATAGATTTTATACGTATTCATATGTTCACAAATCTTTGGTTTATACCCAAACATAGTATCTATGGATTTAACTTTGATGGGAAATGTTCAACTGGACACAGGGGTTCGGAATAATTTATGACCAAGGTTTACCATCCCTCCTTGGATTAATGACCCCGAAGAGTCCAAACTCTCTTGAGGTGGCACTAGGAGCAGCGTGGTGAACCGATGTGAGGACATTCGGATCAACCGGTTGTTGGGCTTGAACCTCAGAGAGGCATCCTACGTACCATGACAAGGGGATAGGGATCAATGTCCATGTATTTAGAATTAATGTGGGGCTTACGCTTTGGGGCAGACCAAGATGTGGATTGAGGCTTACACTCTGAGGAGGCCCAGGATAATGGATTAGGGATTACACTCATAGGAGGCACATGATGTTAGTAAACCGACGTGGAAGGGGGGGTTCAGAATGACCTGTTATTGGGCTTGATCCTCGTAGAGTCTTCCTACGTACCCAACCTAGGAGACAGGGATCAAAGTCCACGTAGTTAGGATTAATGCAGGTCTTATGCTCTGGGGAAGCTCGAGATGTGGATTGGGGCTTACACTTTGAGGAGGCCTGGGATAATGGATTGGGGCTTACACTCCGAGGAGTCCCATAAGAGGATGTCATGGTCGATGCTTACTTTAAGCCCATGTGAGTCGTGCTCGGTGTGAGAAACAAGAGGCAGCAGGGACCAGAGGATCACATCGCAAGAGGTGCCTCCGTGGGAAGTAGAGTGGGGCTTGCGCATGAGGGCGATCCATGAGGTCAGGGCTTACTTCGAGATGGATGCCCGTGGTCTCTTCCTCATGTCTGACCATGAGGGTATCCCAACCCATTGGTGGGTTGTGGAATATAATGGGGGTCGACGCCTATGCGCATGTGCACAAGCGGGATAACACCAAGGGCGTTGGAATCAGTCCAAAAAAAGGGAGATGAAAAGTGTGAATCACATGCGTGATATTCGGAACACAATGAGTGTGGAATGGTGATGGAGGATGACTGTTGACCATGTTTGAAACACTTCATTCATATCACATTAGCCTGAAATGGGGATGGACAAATGAGGGTCGACTGCTGACCATATTCGAAACACATGACCTATCTCGAAGTGTTGTCTGAAGTCTTCCGGGGCATTGACCCAGGATAGTAGACGAGATGAGGAGGCATGGGACTAGGCAGTTAGGGGGTCCCTTAAGACATGGACGAGTATGAAGATCTGAATGAAGGACATGCAAAGCGTGAGGTGGAGTGATGGAATGTTTGAATGGATTCCAGCACTCTTGAAATTACGCCACTTTAAACATGGCATGAGGCATCTTATTCTTGGAGCATAAAACATTTCTTGTTTGAAGCAAGAGGCATCCTATGATTGGAACATAGGGTACACTGAATTCTAGAGTAATGTAGAGAGGACTGTTTCCATATAGTTTAACGTCATGTGGTCAGGACGACGACCATATAGTTTAATGTTGTGTCGTCAGGACGACTATGTAAGAAAGACCTAGCAATGGCTGGTGTGGGACTTACCCAAGGGTGGCCCTTTCTTGTTCAACCTGGCATAGGAGCCAAGTTATTGGGTTTGTAGGAGTATCTCAAATCATGGTATTCCATAGGTGGAAGGTGGGTGTGCATAAGGGCGCAACAGAAAATCCCGACATCCCGGCCCAAAAAGTCCACGGTGAAACTCTCCATTTTTCATGGGGGTCAATGAAGGAAGCTAAGGGAGCAGCCTGGATGGTGGGGACCACAGCCCGACACTGAACTCGAGCGGGGGTGCGGGGGCTGTGCCCCCACGATATGGACCAGTGAGTGCATGGGGTTTTCCGCATAGGGCTGGCCATGAAAGAGCTAGCCGCGAGGTTCCAGCTGCGGCAAAGCTATCCGCGAAGGAGACGACCGCGTAGTGAGCCACATGTGGTTCACGATTTGATTTTCTATGAAGGGTGTCTATAGAGAAGCTGGCCGCAAGGGACCATGATGTGAAGGAATCTGTCCGCGAAGGAGGCTCTCCGTGAAGGATGATTTCCACGTAGGAGGTTGTCAGTGAAGGAGGTTGTCCGCATATGAGATGGCCATCCATGAAGGGTGTCTGTAAAGGGGGTTGGCGCCCATCCTACATCACGCCCGTAGAGGGGTTCTGCCTCCATTTCGTGAATGACAATGGTCCGCGGAGGAGATGGGCTTCCACAAAGGAGATGGTCATCCGCGAAGGATATGTTGCTGCATGAGGCTCGCAGACTGGTTTCTCCTCTCCACGGAAGAGCGCATCTATGGACGATATGGGGACCACAGATGGTCGTAGACCGCTGTGAGCGATTTCTCCAGCGTCTCCACACAGGTTTTTACCAGTCCTTCCTCTCTTTATCTCCCCCTTTTTGGTGCCCCTCGGTGACTATTTTTTGAGTCGCCAGGATGTAATATTGATGGGCTCATGCACGTTTTGCGGAAGCCCATGAAGGAAACTCCATCCACGAAGGACTCGATCAACTAGGAATTTTTTTGATCCGAGACCCACGGAATTGCTCCGCGGTAGTGCACCTCTCCGCTTCTGTCCCGCGAACGACATCGGTCTGTGGAGGGGGCGGCTCGTCATGGTGGACCGGACTGGCAAACATCCTGCTTCGCGCCCGCGGAGGTCCCCGCCTCTATTTCACGGATGATGTCGTTCTATGGAATTGTGGGAGGGAGGTCTGGCAAACCAGCAGTGTGCTGTTGTTGGGAGCTGGTGCGTGGACGGGATCTGTCTTCTTCCAAGTCTTAGGGTAATTGGATTTCCCATTTGCAGAATTTTCAGGACCCTAAAAATGGTCCCCATCGGAATGGGGTCCGATCGGAACGAAGAGTAGGCTATTCCGATGTAGAGTGGTCTTGATACTTGATGAGTGATTGGACAATGCCCTAAATTTTTCCTGAGCCAATGGACTCAGTGAGCACAGTTTGACTATTTCTAGGGAATTGTAGAAAATCCCTACATAATTTTTGTCTTTTCTTTTAATACCCTAATTGTGCCTGGGGCCATTTAGTGTGGACCCAGTAGGTATAACTCGGATTTTGTTTCGATCGCCCTTTTCGGGGTTTCGGCCTAACAGGATTTGTGCCACTTCATTTTGTGAGCGGTTTAAAGTCCCTCCGTCAAGACTATCACTACTGATGTATTAGGTCAAACTGCTATGACCAAATATGGTGGGGTGAGGGCCCCAATGGGGTTCGACTGATTGAAATTTTTCTTAATACCCTTCAGACGCACGTGGGGGAAAACATGTTTAAATTTTAGCAGCATGCAGGGAATGTCTCAAGGCATGGGAGCCGTGTCGGTGTACCGAGGTAGGAAGAGCATTGCCTAAGGAAAACTTTCCTTTGGTAGACAGGCAAGGGCGATCAATATGCTGAGCCGCTGAGGGCATGGTATGCATAGTCGTGAAAAGGTGTCCTTAAGTCAAAGACTATCCATTTCTAATGGTCAGGGGACTTCATGGAAGTCCGGTTAATGGAAACCACGATGGGTGGTTTGGAAAAAGAAAGAAAAAATGAAAACCACTGGGGGTGGCTTAGAAAGGGTACGTGATGTCTGAAATGTTTTGAGAAAATCTGTATCAATCAGGAGTGTGGAAGAAAGGTTCCCGTCCTATGCATTTATCTAGCGTAAAGGACGGTTGGGGCTTGGCGTAGTTTAAAGTCATGTAGATAGGACCTCATCTAAAATGGAACGACTTCTCCTAGTTCTCCGTAATCTCATCAAAGGCGTTACACCACATTCAAGTAGGATTGTGGAAGAGGTCGGTAAACTGTAGCTCAGATGGTTTCCGAATCCCATGATAGAAATGGGGGCTCAGAGGCCAAGAGGTGTACAGAGAAAAGCATTGCCTAAGGAAATCTTGCCTTTGGTAGACGAGCCAGGGGTGATCAATATGCAGAGCCGCTGAGATCATGGTATACTTAGTCGTACAATGGTGTCCTTAAGTCAAAGACTATACACTTTCGATAGCTGAGAAACTTCAGAGAAGTTGAGTTCACAGACCACCAGGGGTGGCTTATGAGAGTTTGGATTTTTTTTTCTGGGTACAGAGTATGTCTTATGATGAGAGGGTGCCTGAATATGGGGGAAATATCTAGACTAAACATCCCAAGAATGGGTGAAGTAATTCTTTCTCATGCTGAAGTGAGGTGGTGGTTCATGCAGGTCTAAACCGTGCACTGAAGGATGGAGAAAAGCCTTTGTTTCTCATTGAACCCCTGACGAGTACGACCGTGTAGTTTAACGTCTTGTGGTTGGGAAATATTCTGTGTAGTTTAGCGTCATGTGGCAAGGACGAGAGGCATTTTTTAAGGTTGCCATGTAGTTTAACATCATGCAGCGATGATGAGGGGTATTTTTGAAGTTTTCTATGCAGTTTAACGTCATGCAGCGAGGACGGAGGGTATTTTTGCAAAGGCTGTTCTTCATCAGAATGTAAATGGGTTTGAATACATCAACATGCTCTAGACGTGGGGTGGGGGGTTTGATTGGTGTAAATCATGGTTCCAGGGATTCCTAGATCAGGAAAGGTGATATGGGGGCACTGAGGCCGGTAAGCGTACAGAGATAGGGAGAGCATCGCCTGTGGAAATCTTTCCTTTGATGGACGAGATAGGGGCTATCATTATGAAGAGCTGCTGAGGGCATGGTATGCATAGTCGTAGAAAGGTGTCCATGGGTCTATCACTTTCCACTTCCGATGGACACGAATGGATATGAGGATCTGCAATTATCCGGGCCACGAAGTCTGTCATTTGGCAGGAGAATGTCTGGACATGTCGGGGATATAAATCCCTGGTTGCTTGTTGAGTTTCAAAGATCCCCCTACACTGATCTTTTTTCTCTCTTTTTTTGTGCGCGGGGGTGTGCCTTTATTCCATGCAGTTTAACACCATCCGGTGAGGACGAGGCACTCCTAGTTTATTGGTCATTGGGCTCAGACCATTGGGTGACTATTGCTGTAGTCAATCGAAGGATAATTGAGTCAACATGTTCTGATATACTTGGAACAAGGTGGGGGATGAAGGTCGTAAGCTGCAACTTTGAACTTTCCCGGATCAGGAGGTATGGTGTGGGGGCTCTAAGGACGATAAGCATACGGATCTAGGAATAGTACCGCCTGAGGAAATCTTTCATTTGATGGATTAGCCAGGGGATATCATTATGCAGAACCGCTGAGGGCATGCTATGCATAGTCGTACAAAGGTGTCCCTGGGGTGATAACTTTCCACTTCCGATGGCCATGAATGAATATGAAAATCCGCGATTGCTCACAGTGCAGAGTTCGACACATGGGGATAATGATGTCCAAGTATACAAGAAACATATTCATTGCAATTGTCCGTTGAGTCAAAGTAGCCTAGTCCTGGCTTGATGTTTGTTGATGCAGGTCGCTATGTGAACCACTGACAGACACATAGGCTTGCCAGATAGGGATACCCTGGAAACGCCTGGATGTGAAAAGGGGAATGAACTTGTAATCCAGTCCGCCATAAACTTCTGGATCAGGAGGTATGGTATGGGGGCTCTGAGGCCGGTAAGCGTACAAAGCTAGGAAAAGTGTCAACTGTGGAAATATTGCCTTTGGTAGACGAGCCAGGGGCTATCATTATGAAGAGTCGCTGAGTGCATGGTATGCATAATCATGCAAAGGTGTCCATGGGTCGATGACTTTCCACTTCTGATGGCCATGAGTGGTTATGAAGATCCATAATTACCAGGGTCCTGGAGTCTGATATATGGAAAGAATGCATCCCAAATGTGGAAGGAGTATCTCCATCTCGTATCGCCATGTGTCTTGGGTGGGTCGTGACGAAGTCTATGCAGTTTAGCACCATGCGGCGAGGAAGAAGATATACACCCCGTGTAGTTCTGGTCCATACACGGGGGAAGGGGGAATTTTTAACATAATTGTCCATGCAGTTTAATGTCATGTCGTAAGGACAAGAAGTAAAACCCATGCCGGTCTGGTTTTCACATGAGGGAAAGGGAATTATTTTTGTTTATTAAGGGGGATGGGTTAGGACTAGGGATCCTGGCGTCACTACGTATCCTATGAGGGCAAGAATCAAGCCGTACATAGTTCTCTGGAATCCGTGCAGTTTAACGTCATGCGGTGAGGATGATGTACACCCCGTGCAGGTCTGGTCCATACACGGGGGAAAGAAGGAATTTTTTTATTCTTTTATTCAGGGGGATGGGCCAGGACTAGGGATCCTGGCATTGCTATGTATCCTACGAGGGAAGGAATCATGCTGTACGTAGTTCTCTAAAATGCATGCAATTTAACGGCATGTTGTGAGGATGAAGTACACCCCGTGTATGTCTGGTCCGTACACGGGGGAATGGGCATTTTTGTTTTTATTTTTTGAGGTGGCTAGGACAGGGTGTATAATTCTGGTGTCACTACGTATCCTGTGAGGGCAGGAATCAAGCCCCGCGTAGTTATCTGAAAGACGATACACCGTATGCAGTTCTGGTCCATACATAGGGGAAGAGGGAATTTTTAAATCACCTTTTCCGTGCATTTTAACGTCATGCGGTGAGGATGGAATGCTCTTATTTTAAGTTCATAGAGTTTGGACTGTTGGGTGCATGGAAGTTTAACGTCATGAAGCTTGGATGATGAGTACATCTTATTTTTTTTCTTCATCCGTGCAGTTTATCGTCATGCGGTAAGGACGAACTCCATGCATGTTAACGTCAGGCAGTGAGGACGAACTCTATGTAGTTTAACATTATACGGTGCAGACGGAGTACATCTCATTTTTTTCGTCCGTGCAGTTTATCATCATGTGGTAAGGATGAACTCCATGCAGTTTAACATCATGCGGTGAGGACGTGAAGACACCAGGTCTCTATGAGAAATACTTCTTTTGGAATCTCGCATTCGTAGGAGTGGTTGTAAATTTTCCGTCCATGGAGATCAGTGTATATGCTCCGTTTGAGTAGACCTTGTGTACATCATATGGTCCCTCCCACTTGGGCTCCAGCTATGGAGGCTTCATGCTGGGTATCATTGGGGTCTGGAAGACCGACACTAATTCTCCTTCCAAGAAAGACCGGAGGCACACCTTTTTTGTTGAAGGCTCATGCGATCCGGTTCTGGGGTACTTCCAGGTGGTGCAGAGTGTGCAGCTGCTTCTCGTCTAGCTATTCCAATTCACCTAACCGCTTTTCTGACTACTCATCATCGGATAATTTATCATAGATGGCAACACGGAGTGAGGGAAGTTGGAGTTCAATGGGCAGGACTGCCTCTGTGTTGTACAGCAATGAGTACGGGGAAGACCGAGTAGCAGTGCAGATTGTGGTTCGATAAGCCCACAATGCATTGAGGAGTTTATCCGGCCATGCCTTCTTGTATTTGTCCACCATTTTCTAGAGGATGTTGGATAGGGTATTGTTGAAAGCATATATTTTTCTGTTGGCCACTACATGGTAGTGGGATGAGTGGTTAGCCTTGATACCATACTCATGGTATAGCTTTTCCAACTCAGCAGAGCAAAAATTGGTGCCTTTGTCCGTCAGTATAGTATGAGGGACCCTATATCTGGTGATGTTATTGGTCTTCAAGAAGCGGACAATATTTCTTGCCCCGACTTCCTTGAGTGGTATGGCTTCTTCCCATTTGGAAAAGAAGTTGGTTGCTGTTAGGATATACTACAGCTATTTGGCCGTGGTGGGAGGATATGGTCCCACGACGTCCATCCCCCAGACGGAAAATGGCGAGAAGTACTTTTCTTGATGAAGTATCTCCGGGGGAATGTGTATGAAGTTGGCATGAATCTGGCATGAGTGGAATTTTGCGGTAAAACGGTCCCAGTCTCAGGCCACTGTTGGCCAGTAGTACCCAAGCCTTCAAACCTGATGGGAAAGCTTGGTCCTCGGTTGATGTGCTCCACATGCTCCTGCATGCACTTCAGTCATGAAGACATCAGTTTCTTCTCCGTCAATGCATCTGAGGAGCACTCCATCGAGGCCTCATTTGTAGAGGACCTCTTGCTGACCCGCTCCGCCATATAGGAAAAAATTGATTGCCCTTCTCCGTATTTTCTCTCGTTCAGACTTGTCTGATGGAAGCTCTCCCAGTTGGATGTAGTTCACGATGGGGATCATCTAGTCGGTGGAAGGAGCATATGGCTCAGGGACAAGACTGAATTCATGGATTTATTTCTTCTTAGCTTGAACAAATGGATATACAATTCAATGGTGAGCAATACTGATGACTGTTTCATCTCATTCTGGGTCGTCTAGGACTGTGGCCGCATTGGCTAATGTATCAGCCTGAGCATTCTGGTATCGGGGAATAGAATCCAATGTTGGTTCTGTGGAGAACTCATCCATTAGCCCTCGGACATGGTCAAATAGGGGGATTAGATCCTCCTTCTTAAAATCATAGTCACCATTGACTTTCTTGATGACCATCTTCGAGTCACCTTTTACATTATGGTACTGTACTTGTTCCTAGAGTGCGAGCTCCAAGCATGCAATGAGAGCTTGATATTATGCTTCATTGTTTGTACATCCCTCTGACAGGAGGAAGGAAAATGAAAAAACTTCCTTTTCTGTGGACACAAGTATTATCCCCAGACCCACTTTGTTGAATCTGGGATCATCCATCCTCTTCTCGGTGGGGCTTCGGGGCGCGCCGTCAAAGTACATTTTCCATGTTGGGAACTACTCTTGGACCGAGAAGATATCTTCATCAGGTAGTTCGACGTATGGTGCAGTGGTTCCTGTTGAAGGGGGATCTGCCAGATTGTCTGCTATTTCCTGGCCCTTGATGGCTTTTTGAGGCACGAACCAGATGTCAAACTGTTTCAGGATGACAGCCCATCGGGATAGGCATCCGGTTAGCATCGGGTGACTGAGGATGTACTTGAGCGGGTTACTCCACGAGATCAAATGGACTTCATGATGCTGTAGATAATGTTGCAGCTTTTGAAACACGAAGACCAAGGCCAGACATATCTTCTCAATATTTGAGTATCGAGTCTCAACATCAATCATGATTTGACTGAGGTAATAGAGACTATTTTCACTGCTCGTGTCATTCTTTTGTGCAAGGAAGGCTCCCAGTGACCGTTCTAGGGCTGTCACATATAGAATGAGAGGTCTTCCTTCGACCGGGGGCATGAGCACCAGTGAGCTTATGAGGTACTTCTTCAAGTTGTCGAACACCTCTTGGCAGTAATCCGTCCATTGGTACGTGACCCCCTTCTTCATTAACCTGGTGAAAGGAAAACATTTGCCTGCCAGGTTGGCTATGAACCGCCTAATATAGGCTAGGTGTCCCAGGAATCCCCTCAGCTCAGTGATATCTTTGGGAGGTGGTAGGCTCAAGATAGCCTTTGTATTCTCAGGGTCGACATTGATGCCACGATGGCGTACGATGAAGCCAAGGAATTTCCCTGTGGTAACCCCAAAGGAACATTTCAAGGGGTTCATCTTCAAGCTATGCTTTCGGACATTGTTGAAGATGGTCTCAAGGTCCGATAGGTGATTTGAGCGCTGTCTGGACTTGACCACTAGGTCACCCACATAACATTCAATGAATTTCCCCAGGAACAGCTTAAAGATCTGATGCATGGAACGCTAATATGTGGCGCCTGCATTCTTGAGACCAAAGGGCATGACCCTGTAATAGAATACCCCTTGAAGGGCCCTGAAGGAAGTGGCTTCTTCATCTTCTCGAGACATCCTAATTTGATTATATCCGGAATATCCATCCATAAAGGATGGAGCCTCATACCTGACTGTTGCATTAATTAACAACTCGGTGATTGGAACCGGGAAGTCATCTTTTGGAAAATGCCGATTAAGGACTCTAAATTCAATGCAGATGCGGATTTTCCAATTCTTTTTCTTAACGGGGATGATATTGGCCAACCAAATGGGGTACTGGACCTCTCCAATGAATCCTGCTTTAATGAGCTTATTGACATCATCCTCTATCTTGGCAGCATGTGAGGGGTGTGTCCTTCTAACGGCATGTTTGTAGCCCCGGTGGTCTTCTGGAAGACCCAGGCGATGCATCGCTACCTCAGGATTCATTCCGGGCATTTCTTTGTAATTCCAGGTGAAGACATCCCGGTGTTTCCTTAGGAAGGCGGTATATACCTCATGTTCCTTGGGAGACATGGCCGCGCTAATGTGAGTGGGCCTTGGGTCATCCTCGGTACCGAGGTTTATTTCCCTGAGTTCATCCATAGAGGTGGAGATACCTTCCTCAAATGCGGGAGGTGCATACCTAAGATCTTCCCCCTCTTCTTCTTGAGAATCCTCATCTTCTTGGTCTGACGAGGAGAGAGCTCCCGTCACGATTTCTTGGAAGTCCGGAGGCAAGGTGTCGTGGGCATCCTTGCTCGATCTTTCGCCCCCCGATTGAGGGTCATCGGATGTTCCCACATAGTCACACTCGGTCATTATGGATGAAGTCATGAGTACATCCGAGTACGTGTCCGGACTTCAACTCCTACCTTCCACATGGTTGATGGGAAAGACATAATCTATGACAAGCTGCCTGAGGGGGTCGTTAGGGACCATCTGCAGGCCATTTAGAGCGTGGATCCAGTTGACGCTAATAACTAAAGGATTATTTTTTTCTTTTGCTCAAAGAACCCGACATTGATGTAATGTGACTCGGAGAACTTGAAAGGGGCCTTGTCGGCGTGAAACATCCCACTTTGTCTATTGACGCAGTACTTGATACACTGGTGGTAGGATGAAGGAACAGACATGTGCTTATGGATCCATGGCCTTCCTAGCAGGGCATTGAATGCTGTGCTCTGCCGGACCACTAGGAATTTCATGTAGGATACCAGGTCACCAAAATGGGTCTTTTTCTTAATCTGTCCCATTGGTTTCTGCTCACTCTTGTCATAACCCAACAAAGTTGTGGCTAAGGGAATTAGATCATCCTCACTGTAGCCCAACTTACAGAGTTTCTGTAGGGAAAGGAGGTTACCTCCAGAGCCATTTTATATAAAGACTTTTCGGATATCAATACCATTTAGCATGCCAGAAACATATAGCAGTCTGATGTGTCCTTGTGTGATGGCATCTTCGTCCTGATCGGTGGAGGAAATCACGGCGTTGCATTCAGTCGGGCCAGTCTCCGTCCGGTAAATTTCAGTGGCAAATACCATGGCTTGAAACTCCTGGGGGCTGATCAACAATTCTATAATCACACCCCTAAGGTCGTCTAACAAACCCAGGGCATCCTGGATGGATAGATTGGCTGGTACCGACCCCAACTGCTTAAGGATATCATATTTCTGCTCCAGTGGTCAATTTTTCTCCATTAGCGGGAGAGACTTGGCGGGTGCTTTGGGAGCTAGAGCATTTGACAAGGAAGGATTGGCCACAGGGATGGACACTGATGGCGTTCCTGCGTTTTGAGGACTTGGCCTGACTGGTCTGTTCGTGCGCACTGGGCGACCAGACACTTGCTCCTCCTCTGGTGGGTATCACAGAACACCAGGTCTAGAGTGGCTGCTTGTGGAGGTAGAGGGGCATTCCCTCTCCTGCTGAGTCCGCTGAAGGGTTCTCCCATGGGTTTCCGCGATATTAACGGTTTGGGCCGGGGTCCAGTCGTAGGGTTAGTTTTGGCCGCGACTGCGCCTCCCCTAGTATCCCCTACCTCTGCGATTCCTCCTCCTGGTTCCTCATGCAGGGAACTCAGGTTCATAGTCATACCCTTCGTCAGGGAATCATTCCATGAGATGGATGAAGTTGATAAAAAAATTAGCTCTTCATCCTTTGACAGTTCAACCTTGTCGGTTGTCTCTGATGGTTCTGTTTGGTGGGTCGGTTCCCATGGTGTCAAATTCTAGGGCATAAAGTCTACTAGGGTCGGGACTAACTTTGGCCCCATCGCGGACTGCTCCTCTTGTGATTGTTTCCTCCTTAGACTCTTCCCAGATGACAAGATCGTAGAGGATTGTGAGGCCAATGCTGTCGGCTCTGAGGTTTTAGGGGATGTTGGTGGAAACACAGGCTGTTGTAGTTGAGCTTAGAGTATGCCCAGAGCTCGGTTGATAGTCTTCTGAGCCATCCAGTTGTCAAATTTCTGCCGCTGCTTGCTGGTGAATTTCTACCACCCATCCTCTTTGTCGGAGTTGGTGGTAGAGATACGTGCCAAATGTGCTGGGGGTGGTCCCAGCTCGACTTGTTCGGAATCTACCGTCCTTTGCGGGAGGTCTTTGAAGACGAAGCATTCTCGGATACTATGCCCAATATCCGATGGTAGGGGCAGTAATCTGGCCTGTCATCGCGGCCAACTTCTTCAGGTTTCCTTGGCTCTGGGAGGCAGTGCAAGTTGTAGTTCATGGACGAAATGTAGTAGCCGCAGACTTGATCATCCCGGAATGAGTATACTTTGTGTCTTCGGTCCTCAAATTGGTTCCGCTTTGGTCCCCTCTGATCGTCCCATTTAGTCGGGTGCGGCCGCTGATATGCAGGAGTCCCTTGACGATTTGGTGGAGGCCTAATCGGCGGAGAAGGAACATGGGCCAGCTTGAGTGTGACAGCAGGCGCTTCAGCTCTGGGGGCTCTTTTCGCAGGAGCCTGCGAGGCTATTTGGGACTTGGAATTAGTCCGCTGCAGGGAGTCCTCAATTCTCTGGGCAATGGCTGAGAGATGGCGGAAGCCAGTGGTGCACTCCACTGGTATGAGTGGTGTTCGCAGCTCATCTCTAAGATTATCGATGTATATGGATAGCATCTCATCTTGAGGCATTGGTCGGTTCAGAGAATAGGTCAGGCCTCTCCATCTGGCGATGAAATCAGAGACCCTATCGTTTTCTCTCTGCTTGTAGTTCATGAGATCGCTGACTGTTGTTTTCAACAGCATCGAGCTGAAGTGGAACATGAACTGCTGCCGGATGTCCTCCCATCTCTTTATCGACTAGGCTGGCAGACTCGTATACCAGATGAAGGCGGACCCTTGCAAGGTCCATACGAATCATCTGAGTTTCACCGCTTCTTTTTGTTCTGGAGTTCCCATCATAGGGTCGAAATATGATGCATAGTGCATCAAATGCTACTTTGGATCGTCTGATCCATTGAAGATGGGGAACACAGGGCTCCCAAAATTGGGTGGAGGTGGTGTGTTGATCACCCAATCTGGGTAGGGTTTCCGCTCCGGCTGTATTAAAGTGCATCAACCTTGCATTGCTTCTAATCAAGCTATTAGTGCCTCGATGGTGTTGGTGAGTCCCTGTTTTACATCTCTTTGGGCCTGGTCCAGGGCAGGCGTAGCCCGAGGCATTGCCTGAGAATCTGGGTTGGCCAACACCAAGGGTGCGTGTGGTGTTTGTGGAACCTTCAGAGGGTTTAGGCGTACTCACTCCGGTTGCTTCTTGAGTGGAGGGAAATCTTGGTATTCCTCTGGATCCACATCTAGGTAGTTGGACGGGCCAGACGCCTCATTAGACGGGAGCCCTGACTGTATTTCGTTTTCCAGGGCAAACCTTAGCCTTTGAGGTGCACTTGTTGGGAGTGCATGATGTGGCTGTTCTTGGGACGCGCTTTCAATAAAGCAGTTCCTCTAGAGAAGCTCGGTGTTAAGCCTTATCAATTCTTTCATCTCTTCTTCCTATCGAGCGAACCACTCTTCGAGCGAGAGTGGATCGTTTTTATCGAGATAGGGGGACGAGTTAAGGGTAACCGTTCCATTATTATTATCCTTGTTGGAAGCTTGCAGGGTAAGTTGAGGGAGGTTAGCTGAAGGTGCCTCCATATTTAAGGCGGCCCTCTGGTTCCGGGTGTGCACACCTGGGGGTTCGTTGTGAGTCACAACCTGACTAGAACTGTCGTCTCCCAATCCATATGGATTTTCATTTCCCCAGTGTCACCCACGAGGTTAGCCTCTATGGAGTTGATGAACGCATGTTGCGGGGTGGAGGGGACGTCATCTTCCAAATACTAAGAGGATCTCCTGCATCTTCGGATGGACTTCCCTTTCAGGACCTGGGATTTCCCTCGGACTTCTTGATGAAGGGTGAAGTAGAGAGTTCTTTGATGCGACCTTATGGTATGCCTTCCTCTCAGAGGGGATGATGATTCAAATGACGGGACAGGACGGAAACCTCATCTTCTGACTATCCTCCCCAGAAAAGAGAATACCGACTCTCGTGGGGGAGGTTGTTGTTGAGGGGGTAATAGTCCCCCCAGCCCTGAGGGCTGGGGTTGGCTCCATTCCCTTGATGTTGAGTCTCTTTCTGGTTTTATTGGTCTAACCGGGGCATTTGTTGTTAAGAATTCCCCTAGCCCTACAGGCTGGGGTTGACCCTGGATTGCGGCGGTGGATGCGGCTATCACGACCTACCTGATCTCGCGTGCTCCTATTCAGGGGTGAACCAGATCTGGTGCTGAACTCACTTGTGGATCAGTCCATTCTGGGGAGGCAGGCAAAGATCACGGATTGGACTCTCTTAGGCGAGAGGCCTGCTGGATGCTCTCGGTGGCCTGATTCAGGAGTTTTTGAATGGCTCGTTCCTGCCAGGCCTGATGCTTCTGGGACTTATTCAAGGCCCGAATCTGTGGGGTGTGTTTCCTTTCCTGAGCAGGGGGTCCACTCGATTGCCTTATTTTCGTGATGACATAGCAAGACACCATACCAAACGGGTTATTTTGGGTGGGGAGCGGAGTGAAATGTAGAGCTCCGTGTTCCCCCCATCCCTTGAGATGGACTCCCGCCGAAGTGTCACCAATGATATGGCACAGCTCGTGCAGTGCACGGAGGCAAGCTACCTCCATATTCCCTTTGTGCCTATTGGGGCGTTGTTGTCATGTCGAGGAAAGGGCCTCCAGGTCGATGTGACTCAGGAGGTCCCCTATCATCTTAACATGGTCTACATACCTGTCATGGGGCAGGAAGCTCGATTTCAGCCAGCAGAGGGTCGTCCATATATTGTGGCGGATTCCGTACATTCATTCTTTCGACAAATCCCTTGGTATGTCGTATTGAGAGGTGGTCGTGGGACAAAACATAACAGGTATATCATTCCTGGCCAGCCGTTTCCTCAGGTGCAGCCTATCGGCGTACTCCTCCACCGATGATTCCTCTACCTCTTCAGCCCAACTAAGGCGCTTACTGTAGTCAGAGGCAGTGGGACTGGTTGGTATCAAATTGTGTTGTGGGCGATTCTGAGGTGGTTTAGAAGATAAACGCGGCCCTGGAACGGTTCTTGATTGAAGAAGGGCGTCACTAGCGGCAAGCTGGGAATATGTCATGCTCGACCCCGTCCTTCTGAGTGCCTCGGCATACGAGGGACTTTCAGTGCTTGATTTTTCAGGAGGGAGACCTTCCTATCTAAATAATATGTCATCGCGGGGAGGACCTCCGCAATGGTGGCCGTAATGGTGAGGACAACCATTACTACTTGATTCTTTACTACATAGAAGAATTTTGCAGCGCACACACTAGGGAGGACCTCCAAGGCATGTTGCAGCAAGGGGAGGACCTTCTGGCTGCGTAGCGTTGTTACGGGGAGGACCTTCGCAACAACTGCCATCATGAGGATGACCATCATGGATTGACGTTCAACGCGCATCCTGGGGAGGACCTTCAGGACACGCCGCGACCAGGGGAGGACCTTCTTATTGCTTGGGGGCCATTGTGGGGAGGACCTTCGTAATGGCGGCCGTGGTGGAGAGGACTACCATCACAGCTAGATTCTTCACTAAATAGAGGAATTTTGCAGTGCACACCCTGGGGAGGACCTCCAAGGCGTGTCACAACAAGTGGAGGACCTTCTGGCTACGTAGCGTCATTACGTGGAGGACCTTCGCAACAACTGCCATCATAGTGAGGATGAAAATCATGGCTTAACATTCGATGCACATCCTGGGGAGGACCTTGAGGACACGTCGTGACAAGGGTAGTACCTTCTTGTTGCTTGGGGCCATTACGGGGAGGACCTTCGCAATGGCAGCCGTGGTGGCGAGGACTACCATTACAGCTGCAGCAATGGTGAGGACTACCATTACTGCTACCACACAGAGAATATTTGTGGGATACATCCTGGGGAGGGCCTCTAGAATGTACCGAAACGAGGGGAGGGCCTTCTCGTTGCTTGATATCTCTATGGGGAGGACCTATGTTATCAGGGTGGCAAGGACTACCACCATGATTTGATTCCCGGCTACGTGGAGTTCCGTTGCAGCATAACCCCTGGGGAGGACCTTCAGGGCAGGCTACAACAAGGGGAGGACCTTCTTGTCATGATGAGACATCACTATGGGTAGGGCCTCCGTAGTTGTTACTATGATAGTGAGGACTACCATCACAATATGTGGTCCCATTGCATGGAGAGTGATTGCAGTGTATACCCTGGGGAGGACCTTCATGGTGGACAGCAGCAAGTGGAGGACCTTCTTGCTGCTCGATCTTCTGGTCATGTGGATGGTTTCCTTGACTCTCATCAAGAGAGAAGCACTCGTGATCGATCGTTATATGCTCGTGTGGGAGGCCCTCATGGGTGCTCGGGGGAGGACCTTCAGAGCTGCTGGTAGCGATATTGTGGGGAGGAACTTCGCAACAACTGCCATCATGGTGAGGATGACCATCATGGCTTGACGTTCGACGTGCATCCTGGGGATGTCCTTCAGGACACGCCGTGATAAGGGGAGGACCTACTTGCTTCTTAGGGCCATTGCGAGGAGGACCTTCACAATGGCAGCCGTGGTGGCGAGGACTAGCATCACAGCTGTGGAAATGGTGAGGACTACCATTACTGCTGCCACAGGGAGAATATCTGCGGGATACGTCCTAGGGAGATCCTGCAGAACATACCGCAATTAGGGGAGGGCCTTCTCGTTGCATGACATCTCTACAGGGAGGACCTCCGTTATCAGGGTGGAGAGGACTACCACCACGATTTGATGCCTGACTACGTGGAGTTCCGTTGCAGCGTAACCCCTGGGGAGGACCTTCAGGGTAGGCTACAACAAGGGGAGGACCTTCTTGTCATGATGAGACATCACTACAGGGATGGCCTCCATAGTAGCAACTATGATAGCGAGGACTACCATTACAATCTGTGGTCCCACTGCATGGAGTGTGATTGCAGTGTATACCCCGGGGAGGACCTTCAGGGTGGACCGCATCAAGTGGTGGACCTTCTTGCCGCTCGATCTTCTGGTAATGTGGAGGGTTTCTGTGACCCGCATCAAGAGAGAAGCTCTCGTGACCGATCATTATATGCCCGCGGGGGAGGCCCCGACTAGGGCTCTGGGGATAACCTTCAGAGATACTAGTAGCGATATTTTCGGGAGGACCTTCGCAAATTCTACTCCCACTACCATAATATGGTAATGGGAAGATAGGGTTATGATACTTTGACGTGTTCTTGGTGGTGTTTGGAACCGCATCTTCCAGCAGAGTGGAGTCATGAACCCGCTCTTTATTTTCTGGCTGCCTTTGATGCATTTGGGGCACTGTTTTGCGGGCAGCGGGGACCGTCTGCTGTTTGCAATGACCTTCACCTTTGGGTCCTTGTCTAATTGGGTCTCGTGATGCTGCTGGGATATGGCGATGAACATCTTGACTTTTAGCAGGGATATATGCCTTCTCTGGAGAATCCACCGTGATGGATGGGTGTCCCCCAGTTTGAACGAGTGAAGCTACTCGATCCGGTTGCCCTTGCGTTGCAGAATATGGCAGATGACCCTCCTGTCCCGAAGTACGGAAGCAGATCTGCTCTGAGGCGGGTATATCATCTCTTAGATGAGTCACCTCAATTAGGGAGATGGGCTCACGGGCCCGAGTCCTTGTTGTTGCCGCTGATGCAATTCCATGCTGGCAAGTCTGCAAGATATGAACTGGGATCGCTACCTGCTCCTCCATCATTATCAGGATATATAGAGAGACATCTTTGGCTGGAATCGGTATGAAGGCCCATTCCGGTATCGGAGCAGGAATATCCTGCTCCGGTCCTCTAGTGGTCAGTGGGTATTGAAAATTCTCTTATGTCGGGGCAGGTGAACGAATCTGCCCCTATACCGGGATACACCAGTTTATCTCTCCATTTGACACCACATCGGGGTGGTGGGATTTACTTGAATCCGCAGGGATCTGGCCCTGCATATATTGATTTCCCACCGTATCGAGTCAGTGGAATTTGTTGGTAGGGATACGTGCCCGCCAATAATTTGCCGCCACATCCGAGTGGTGGGCTTTGTCGATTGCTGCCATGTCAAGATGGCGGGAATCAGGAGGAACTTCCAAGAGCTGGTCCTATAGGTGTCGGGTCGACACCACGTCAAGATGGTGGGCTTCACGACCCTGGGCAGGGAGAGGTGCCTGCCTGGTAAGTGTCTTCATGTGTGAGTGACGGGCTTGATGGAGCTCGGTGTGGATGCGCGTCAGCTTGTATGATGCCGCCATGTCTAGATGGAGGGCTCAGGAGGAGCGAACAGGTGTAGGGGTCTGTTCGTGGTATGTCTCCATGGATGAGCAGTGGAGCTCCTCCTCGATGACCAGGGTGCTGACCGGTCCCTGGTTGTACGTCTTCCGCCCTCGTCGGGTGGTCCGAGGGGCCAGAGCTCGGGGAGCGTGGGCCTGAATCCTTGGGGATACATCCTCCTTAGCACGAGGATGTCGGGTGACAACGTGACCACGATGACGTCTTCCGAAGGGGGCCTTGGAGCGGAACCCCCGTTCGGTGGGGATGAAGTCCTCAACATCGACCTCATCCACCTCCCTAAGATAAGAGAGGTATGCATTGTCCCATTTCAGGAACAGACTCTCGAAACGGTTGGAGACAAAAACAGGGGATGTCTGGATCCACCTTTGCGGTCGTTACTGGGCAGTTGACCGGTGAATCTTGACAGATTGGAGGGCGTGCATGGCCGCCTCCACCGTTGGGAGAGAACCATTCACGTTTTACTCTTGGATTAGCGCGTCCGAAACCAAGCATTGAAGATGCTGGGTTAGTGATGGGGTCCTCCGTAGTTGAGGAAGTCCCATCCTTGCGTTGTTGGAAATGCGCACTTGTGAGTTCCTTTGCGATGACATTGGATCGAAGGGAGTTCTGAAAGCGGTATCTGCAAAACATTTCTGCAAATACAAACATAAAACCCGTCAAAGTAGCATCTCATAATCCCATGTGTAATTAATGACCTTTCTTGGACCTCCTTTAGAGAATGAGGGGGCACAGGGTGGGATTAAGTTGAATCCGTCATTTTTGGTTAATGATTCACGACGGGTTCATCATTTTTTGTTTCATTCTGGTTTTTCCAGCCTCGAAACACCCAACAGCTCTATATCCAATGATTGATGGACCTTCTTTCCAAAGGTAAGTGTTCGCTGGATGGTCTGACCAACGACTCTTAAGAACTCACATTGGTCGAGAGGATTGAAAGTCGGGCTCATCGCACCTTTTTTGGGGGGAAATTATTGCCTATTCTGGGACTCTCTTATTGATTTAAGAAGTATTCATATGTTCGTGAATCTTTGGTTTATACCCAAACATAGTATCCATGGATTTAACTTTGGTGGGAAATGGTCAACTGGACGTAGGGGTTCAGAATCATTTATGCCTGAGGTTTACCATCCCTCATTGGATGAATGACCCCGAAGAGTCAGAACTCGCTTGAGGTGGCACTAGGAGCGGCGTGGTGAACCGATGTAAGGACAGTCAGATCAACCGATTGTTGGGCTTGAAACTCAGGGAGGCTTCCTAGGTACTCTGCCTATGAAACAAGGATCAATGTCCACGTAGTTTGAATTAATGCGGGGCTTACGCTCTGGGGAAGCCCAAGATGTGGATTGGGGCTTACACTCTGAGGAGGCCCTGGATAATGGATTGGGGATTACACTATGAGGAGGCCCATGATGTTGGTAAACTGACATGGAAGGGGGGGTCAGAATGACCTGTTATTGGGCTTGAACCTTGGAGAGGCTTCCTACGTACCCTTCCTAGGAGACAGGGATCAAAGTCCACGTTGTTCAAATTAATGCGGGGATTACACTCTGGGGCAGCCAGAGATGTGGATTGGGGCTTACACTCTGAGGAGGCCCAGGATAATGGATTGGGGATTACACTCTGAGGAGGCCCATAAGAGGATTTCATGGTCGATGCTTACTCTAAGTATGTGAGAGTCATGCTCGGTGTGAGAAACAAGAGGCATCAGGGACCAGTGAATCACATCGCGAGAGGTGCATCTGTGGGAAGTGGAGTGGGGCTTGCGCATGAGGGCGACCCATGAGGTCGGTGCTTACTCTGAGATGGACGCCCGTGGTGTCTTCCTAATGTCTGACCATGAGGGTATCCCATCCCATTGGTGGGTTGTGGAATATAATGGGGGCCGACGCCTATGCGCAAGTGCACAAGAGGGATAACGCCAAGGGCGTTGGAATCACTCCAAACAAAGGGAGATGAAAAGTGTGAATCACATGCCTAATATTCGAAACACAATGAGGGTGGCATGGTGATGGAGGATGCCTGTTGACCATGTTTGAAACACAGCATTCATATCACATTAGCCTGAAATGGGTACGAACAAATGAGGTTTGACTGCTGACCATATTCAAAACACAGGACCTATATTGAAGTGTTGTCTGATGTCTTTCGGGGTATTGGCCGAGGACGGTAGGAGAGCCGAGGAGGCATGGGACCAGTCCATTAGGGGGTCCATTCAGACATGGAAGAGTATGAAGATCTGAATGAAGGACACTCAAAGCGTGAGGTGGAGTGATGGAATGTTTGAATGGATTCCAGCGCTCTTGAAATTATGCCATTGTAAACATGGCATGAGGCAACTTATGCTTGGAGCATAATACATTTCTTGTTTGAAGAAAGAGGCATCCTATGATTGGAACATAGGGTACACTAAAATTTAGAGTCATGTAGAGAGGATTGTTTCCATACAGTTTAATGTCACGTGGTCAGGATGAGGGCCATACAGTTTAACATCATGTGGTCAGGACGACTAGGTATGAGAGACCTAACAATGGCTGGTGTGGGACTTACGCAAGGGAGGCCCTTTCTGGTTCAACCTAGCATAGGATCCAAGTGAATGGGTTTAGAGGAGTATCTCGAATCATGGTATTCCATAGGTGGAAGGTGAGTGTGCATAAGGGCGCAATGGAAAATCCCAACATCCCGGCCCGAAAATTCCGCGAAGGAGTTGACCGTGTTGGGAGCCACATGTGGTTCACAATTTGATTTTCCGTGAAGGGTGTCTACAGAGGAGCTGGCCGTGAGGGACCAGGAAGTGAAGGAATCTATCCATGAAGGAGGCTCTCCATGAAGGATTATTTCTGCGGAGGAGGTTGTCCTCGATGGAGGTTGTTCATAGATGAGATGGCTGTCCGTGAAGGGTGTCTGCAAAGGGGGTTTGTGCCCGTCCTACTTCGCACCCGCGAAGGGTTTCCGCCTCCATTTTGCGAACGACAATGGTCCACAGAGGAGACGGATGTTTGCAAAGGATATGGTCATCCGTGAAGGATATGTGGCTGCATGAGACTCGCGGACTGGTTTCTCCTCTCTGTGGAAGAGAGCATCTGCGGACGATATGGGGTCTGCGAATGGTCGCAGACCGCTGGGAGCGATTTCTCCAGCATCTCCCCATGGGTTTTCACCCATCCTTCCTATCTTTCTCTCCCCCTTTCTGGTGCCCCTAGGTGACTATTTATAGAGTTGCGAGGAGGTAATATTGATGGGCTCATGACATGTTTTGTGGAAGCCCATGAAGGAACCTCCATCCACGAAGTACTCGGTCAACTAAGTATTTTTTTGATCTGAGACCCACGGAATTGCTCCACGGTTGTGTAACTCTCCGCTTCTGTCCTGCAAACGAAATCGGTCCGTGGAGAGGGTAGCTCACCATGGTGGACCAGCCTGGCACCCATCCTGCTTCATGCCCGCAGAGGTCCCTGCCTCTATTTCGTGGATGACGCCGGTCCACGGAATTACGGGAGGGCGGTCTGCCGAACCAGCAGCGTGCTGTTGCTGGGAGCCAGTGCGCGGACTAGTTCCGTCCTTTTCCAAGTCTTGGGGTCATAGGATTTCCCATTTGCGGAATTTTTAGGACCCTACAGATTTATATACACCACAAAAAGGAAACAATTTGTGAAAAAGGTGTATGTCTCACATAAATAAATGTCAGACTAGAAATCGCCATACCTTAGGTATTAACTATTTTAATACTCATTAAAAAATCCTATATAATAAATATTGATTTATAATAAATCTGGAAATGAACTATATTAAGATATATAATTAATTATTTTATTTAATGAAGACATTATAATACCTTTTTATTAAAATTCCATGTTAATGTAACATTCTAGGTGATAACCGCTTTATTTGTCATACATGTTTTGATTTTCCATATATTTGGTCCTCAAATTTGTATAATGATATCCATATTGTAAACCATGATATAAATACAATATATTTACAGTATAAATTTATTTATAATAATGTATAAATATTTAAATTGAAAATGAAATACATTGTTCATGAATATGGTTGGATGTACGTACTTAGGAACACTATTTCAATTTTCTTGTCATTTTTAATGAAAGAATGTAAATGATGTGTATGTATATATATATATATATTATAATTAAATTATAATTTTTATGTAATAAATATAGTATAATATTATAAAACCCATCTTTAATACATTCCATGTAATGTGTGAATGAATCACATGGCTTTGAGGAGGTGGTAGTCTACACATCTATAAACAATGTTTTTGCATTCCCACAAAATGGAGAGAATGAAGGTAAGATTTAAAAGATAATGAAAAAAGAATATAGTCATAATAAATATCATATATATCATATAAATATAGGAATTAAATTATTGTTCATAACCATTAAATGTTTTAATAGAAATCATGTAATATCGGTTCGAGAGGCGATAGTCTACCGTACACACGAACAAAGATTGCATGTCCCATTTGATGGAAGTGTGTGATAGTGTAGGTATAAAAACAAACATTAAAACATATCAGTATGTTGAGAATACTATTTTTTAGGATGGATTTATTCCCAAAGGGAGTATTCTATGATAACTTGGGGAAATATTGCTTGATATTTTTTTTTCAGATTCTACTTGATCTAAAGGGCATGATATGGGTGAATAAGTGAGGGGGTTGATTAACCTTTTATTGTGGAGGAGTGGCATTCTTGTAAATATAAAATGATACACACTATTGAGAGGTACCTATTACATCATGTGTATCCAATAATTGTTAAAATTATAACCATAATGAGAAATTGTAAAAAAAATTCAAAAAATGTATTTTTTTACACATTCCTCGGTTATTGGGACCCTTAAATTAATGTTTAACCTTTAATTAAACTCATTTTTACCATAATCAATGTAATTAATTTTAATTACATTGACTAATATTTTTGATCAAAAACTAAGTTGAACTTATTGTAAATTATAAATTATTATTATTAAAAATATTTATTTTATTTTTTAAAAATCTAATCGAAGAATTGATAGGAATTAATTTATAATTAATATTGTGGTCATGTTGCAACAACGTTTTTCATAGCGAATTGTTTTAAATATTTGAAAATTTATATCAAATTTCAATGTGAAATTGGATCCAATGAACTAAATTTAATTAATGGATGTAAATTTAATCTAATTTCTCTAAAAAAAATTAAAATATAAACTATCATTATAAATAAATTATATTAAAAACTAATTTTGAAATAAAATTTAGTAATTTTCACTATTCATCTAAAAATGTCATTTTTCAGAAAAATCTGAAAAAATCACCCTATGATAATATTGACATTATGAGTTCAAAAAGGTAATTTATTTTATTAGGAAAACTTTCTCAAAGTGTATAAAATTAATTTTATTATTGTTTATAAGTGGACATAAAAGTAGTTCATTTGAGAAAATAACATTTTGAAATATATAAACTTGACAAAAAATTATATTTTTTTATAAATATCTTATATTTTTATAGAACCGTCATAATTAAAATTTAATAATTTGTTAATATTTTCATATTACTATGTTTAAAATTTATTATTTACCTATCTTGTTTAAATAATTATAATACTGAAATTTTGTTTCATTGAAAATCAATGTTGTGTGTTACACAATCTAAGTTAGTGTTGGGTGTAGCACATGATTATAATAGTGCAGTGAATTATGAATGCCCAACTTGGTGTATTGTGCAAGAATATAAATTAATGAAATTTAATTTATTAAAAAAAGGTACACAAAAACATGGGGGGTTACATTATACCACCCATAAAATGAATTTCTACCTTGAAATTTAACATCATTATAAAAAAATGGGATAGTATTTCCACATTATATCCTCAAGTTCCCATATATATTCCAATAACTATTTATTTATCCACAAAACTTTTACAATATGAGTGGTATTGCTTTGTAGAACATTCCATGTATGATCCATAATTTTAACTCGTTGTTCCTCATAAGAAAGATTATGCTACAGTGGTATAACATCTAAATTTATTACATACGAAGGGCGATTTATGTACTTCCACAAGAGATATACATGGAACACAATATCCTATTGAAAGATATTTTTTGGAAGTTACTTGAGTTAGGATGTGATTCTGATATGATCAATAATTTCAATGGGATTGATATACCCAGGGCTTAGTTTCCCTTTATCCCTTAATGTAATTTCCTTATTATTGAGAGATATTCATAGAAACACCTTCTCATAAATTTAAAATTCTAGACCATGCTGATAGTTATTAGCATAAATTTTCTTCCAACTTTGATCTTTCTTTATTTTCTACTGAATGGTTATAACCTTCTTGGACATTTCTTTAAAAATCTTAGGTCCAAATAGCATTCTTTCTCCAACTTCATTCTAGTGTTTTTGAGCTCTAAAATTTTCCCATATATGGCTTCATAAATATTTATCTGAATTATTGAGAGAAATATATTATTTTATGGAAAATAAACATGAGAAAGGTTTTGATACCAACAATCTTTTAAATACAAAGAACAATATCTCAACATGTCCTCTACTTTTAATTTTTCTGTGAGACTAACCATCCTTATTAGGATGATAAGAAGTGTTGAAAATAAATTCTATATCAAGGGGTTACTAAAGACTTCTCCAAAACTTTTAGGAAAACCTATGATCCCAATCAGATATAATACAATGTGGTACTCAAGGAAGCCTTACCACTTCCATAATTTATATCCTAGAAATCTGATCCAAAGAGAAGTCTTATCTAATAGTAATGAATCTTGATAAATTTTTATAGAGGCCTACTACCAGCCATATAGCAATACACCCTTTATATGTTTTGGGGATTCTAATGAAAAATCCATAGTGATGTTCTCCCATTCCCATCCTGGTATGGGTAATGGATGATAAATCCCCTTAGAATTTTTTTCAGCCTTAACTTGCTGGCATGCCGAGAACTGAGATAAAAACTCTAAGACATCCTTCTTCATGCCACCCCACCAGAAGTATTCTTTTTGGTCTCTATACATCTGCATACTTCCAAGATGAATATTTAATGATGAACTATGATATTCTTTTAATAAATCAGTCTTCAAATATGGTATGAAAAAATTCATACATGGTTCGAGAGTATTTTCATTACTTCATGACAAAGGATAAACTCAGGAATATTTTTAACATTATTATTCATTTCTATATCTTCCTTTTTCTCAACATTAATATTCACTGGCATTGAAGGTTGAATATTAAATTGAGAATGATAATATTTTTATCTTTAATACTTACTGATCCATCCTTTGAAAATGAATAATTATTGGATATTTGGATATCCTCATAATGGATAAGATAACATGATCCTTTTAACACAAATAATCATCCTCCTTGTTCGGTTATTCTGGGTTATAATGTATTGAGTAGAAATAATCAATATCATCCCTAACAATCCTATATGGTTCATGTTCAAATCATTATGTGTGAATATATATTTCTTATGTTTATGATTGGTATATATTTCAAAGTTTTCTACCTAAGAATAATGCCTCAATATCTTTAATTAAAATATTTTCACAAAAAACTCTAAATCTTGATTTGGGTAATTTTGATCATGAATATTCAAATTTCATGTAGAATAGGCTATAAACATATTATTATACATAAGAACTCATGATAATATCTTATTAGATTCATTACTGTTGATTACAAACCCTTCTCTAATAGAGGGTAATGTACGCACTTCTGTGCTAACTAACATTCTATACAGTTCCTTGAAATTTTCATCACATTAATTTATCTAGAGAAACATGGAACCCTTCCAAGTTAACATAGTCAGAGGATTATATAGTCATGATAAATTATCCAAAAATACTCGATAATATCTAGATAAACAAAGGAAAATATGGATCTTAATCACTATAGTTGTTCTAGGACAATATAAAATAGCTTCTGAATTTTATGGGTCTACTACTATGCCCTCTCTTGATAATATATGAACCTAAAATGTTGCCATTTATTAACAAAATTCAAAAATTGTAATGTTTTCATACAATTTCTTCTTCCTTAGGGTCCTTAGTACAATTCTCAATTTGTCATCATACAATTTCTTCCACTTTGAATACATAAGAATATCATCAATAAAAAATAATAAAAATTGATCAAGATAATATCTAAAGCCTCTATTAATCCAATCCACGAAGATAACTAGGGAATTAGTAAGATGAAAATGAATCACTAGGTATTTATAATGTCTATACATTGCACAAAATTTCTTCTTGGGTATATCTTATTTTTTGACCCTCAAATTATGATATCCATAATGAAGGTCAATTTTGGAAAAGTACTAATCTCCACATAGTTTATGAAAAATGCCTTCTATATGGGGAAGATGATCCCATTTCTTGATCATGATATTGTTAAACATTTGACAATCAATGCATATTTGCATTGATCGATCATTATTTTTCACAAAATGAACATGTGCACCCCAATGTGACACACATGTATGAATGAATCCCCTATCTTGATTTTCTTGGAATTTATTATTCAATTTATGTAGATTGATTTGTGCCCTTATACATGGACACTTTTATATTTTTATGGTACTAGGTATGAGTTATATCAAGAAGCCAAATTCATGATTTGGTGGAAGGCTTAGGAACTATTCAATAAAGCCATCCAAAAATTTCAAAACAATAGGAATTTCATTTATGGAGATTTACCACATCCATTCAAGTTAAAATTCCATTCTAAATGGGAATTTGGGCCCACAAACTATATGTAACCTATATAAGAATTTCATACTTATCATCACACTGGTAGACAATGATTGTTTGGTTTGGAATATCAAATGTAACTTTAATTCCTCAACAATTAATGTGTTATCTATGTATATTAATCTAATATTTGCCTATATTGACATCAAATTCAAGCATATGAAGAATGAAAAGTTTTATTTGAAGTAAATTCCCAGAAACATCAACCAGATATGAGCCATAAAGAAGATTTGTAATAATTTTACCATTGGGGGTTTTCATCTCTAATTCCACATGTAATCATTTTGGTAGAATCTCAGTACCCTTAACAAATCCTTTAGACATGAAATAGTGGGTGAATCCAAAATTAAATAAGATATTATTTGTTTTATACTAGATGGTATATTTACTTTTCACAACATCATTATCACACACCTTGTTAGAAAAAGAGATCACATGGGAATTTCCCTTATCCCTCTGTGTAAGAGGTTGCTGATGTCGATCATCATCATTATCCTTGTTTCTTAGAAACTGGTTATCGTAATTCCCATTATACATACAATTTTATCATATAAGCTTGGGTGGTGCGTTCTGTTAAGAATTATCTCTATTTGTAATGTTTTCTAAATTCTTCCAATCTCATCTGAAATATGATGCCCAACGACCTTCCCTTACACACATAAAGTATTTATTATACCATTTAAGATAATTTACTCTCTATACTTCTTCCCATACATAGAGCATAAATGAAATATAATATTCTTCTCTCCATGGTTTTTATATTTTCTTTTGAACACCACCTTAATTTAATTATCCAAACCATGATAATGATACATAACTACAACATCCATTTCAACCTTGATTTCACATAGAAAAATAAATTAATAGATACTAAGTATATTATGGAAAAATCCCTTCTGATACTTGTATTTAATCAACTAAATAACTAATCAAAATTACTTTTGGTTTGGATGATAATACTAGATGCATACCTCCTGAGTCTTTTAAAATTTTCCTCATAGGTACCAACATATTCATCATACCTTTAGTTTTACTCACGAAACTATTTCTTTGTCTTTGTAAAAATAATAAGAGGAATTTACATAATGAAAAATGTGTTCTTGAGCTTGTCCCATTCTAGGTATTCAATTTAATATTGCTTCCTTGTATTCTTGATTAATGTCCACAACTAGTTCTCTTCACCTTCTAAAAGAAAAAAAGATAGAATTAATTTATCATGTCATGAATAATAGATAATAGAGACAATATTTTTAGTGTCACTAATCCAATTTTCAATAACAATTTGATCAATATACCTGATGAAAGAAGGAGTATGATTCTTCTTGAAGGAATTAATAGAATGTTCTTCCCTCATTTTATCATTTTTAATTCCATAATAATTTATAGCTTGAGAAAGTTGGGTGAGTAATTCAACTAGATTTTTCATTCCATCTCTCATATCATTCTGATTCTAAGGAGAACAATCAATTCATTTTCCATCATACTCATCATTGAATCTGTTCCTTCAGGTTCCATCTATTGACTAAAACTAAAAATCATAGAGTAAGAAACAATTATCAAAAAGAGGAACTATATAATAAAAAATAACTACTTATAAGAAGTATAAATTATGAAATCTTATCTAATATATGAAACCTTAGTTTTATCCTTGATTATTCATATAAAACATCCCTTTAAATAATCTATGATGGTTCATGGATTTTTTTGAATTTCTATAGCGTATCCCCTGGGTGATTTTAAATAGGTGTGCACCAAGGCATGTTGTTGTTCATCTGTTCCCAATTGAGTTTAGTTAAATACGTAGTTTTTTGGGTTTTCAACCCTATGTGAATATGTTCTAGATCTAAATCCAATTATAGTATCCAAATAGGGAAGTATTTCTTGGAAATTACCTAATCTATCCTTTACCAAAATTCCTGGACATTTTTCTATACTTTGAATCAACCTTAGAATTATCGTTTGACATGTCCTTAAGGTTATCAGTAAGGTTTTATCATCTTTGTTTCAAAAGGGTAACTAAAATTTTTCTATGATACCAACTATATTGACCCTATCTAAGCATACATTAACATTTAATAATTTTTTCAGAACACTTAATATATTACACAACAAGACACCCAAAGGTTATATTAGTTTATTGACTTTAGAAACATGGAAACATAAACATTTGTACATAAGTGAGAAACTTCATATCTAAAAAGGTTATTCATGAGTATCATCTTTCTTAGACACATCATACATAATACATATATAAATAACCTAGGGGAAAGAAAACATAAAATTGGTTGTGCTTAAATGATCAATATTGGTAAATAAGGGTGTAATGTTATCATATTCATGAGAATAATGGGCTGATAATGTGATCATAACATTTAAAGAACATACCATGCATATCTAATATCATGAAAATGAATCATGGAATAAAGATTGGAAGTTTATAAGACATGAATCATAAGAGAATAAAATGTGTAACACAATAAAGAATAACATATTTATAATGTATGCATATAAGAATATAAAATTATTCTTGTATTAGTCAAAACATCAGTGTCAAGAAATAATAGTGCAATGGGTTGGCTCCAAAAACTATATTTGTAGGGAAGGTTCACCACCAAGACCATCTTTGAAGAAATAGACGTTTACTGAACCTATTTCACACCCTATTCCAACCACATGTATCTCTTGTGAAAACAAACATTACCCAATTCATTGAAGGGAGATACAGGTTCAAACCATATTATAATGAAATCATATATACATGTGTTGAAAGATTAGAAATATCATATCATAACACCTAAAATGTAATGGGAATAAAAAACATGACATAATATCAAAAACTATCGAAAAAAGATAGGTTTTATAATCATTTCATCAATGAATGACCCATTAATGAAAGATGGTTTCTTAATCATATTACCCAAGAAAGAGAAACGAGTTTTATAAACATCATTCCATCAAAACATAAACCATCTAAAGAAAGAACATGATTGAAATATTTGTGTAATTTCCCAAAAAGCATGAGTAAATCCAATTGATGTCTTATTATATTTATAATAGTCTCTAAATATATTTTAAAAACATTTTTGATGAATATACCCATTTTGATTTGAAAAAATATATTTAATAAAAACACATTTTTAAAATCCTTTACCATTGAAAATAAATTTGAAAACATATAAATGAAGCATCGAGACCCATAAAATAATTTTAGAATAAAACTTTCGTGAAAACTAGGTTAATAGATCATTTTAAAAACATTTTTTATATAATTTCTAAAAAACTATTTTTTAAATAATAAGAATTTCTAATTGAAGAGATAAATGAGGTTAGATTTTTTTAATTTATTTTTTCATTATTATCTTAAGTAAGAAAGAGGGTAAAAATGGAAATAATAAATGAATACATATTTAATAACAATAAAAAAAATATTCATGAGAGTTCTTGGGATATGGAACATAATAATTCCCCAATGGAAGCATAATCGATGACGATTTCGATAAATGATGAGATTATATCAATAAAATCTTATTACATTGGTAACTTTGAATAAATGCTCCCAAGTAATAATAAATTTACTTGAAGATTAAAATATCAATAAAAGAGGGATATTCATGATATAATATTTCAAATGTAAATATATACATGTCATAAAATAATATTGTTGATGAACAAAACATGTTCCACCTGGAAGGAAAATTGAAACAAAATAACCATACCAACTTGGTAACTTTTGAACCATAAATCCCCATGAAATAATGATTATAAAATTGGTAGTTAAATAATAATAAATTTAAGGTTAATAATCATTTAATACATTCATGGATATTATATACACTAAAAAATAGAAATGAGTGGTGAATAAAGAACATGTCCATCATAAATAAAAGTGAGACTAGAAAGACCCTTACCTTATGTCTTGACTATATTTGTACTTGTTCAAAAATCATGTATAATAAATATAGGATATTTATTAATACACCACAGAGAAAGAATCATATATATAATGAAATAGGTGATTTAATTATGACTTTATATTCTCTATTTGTTAACAATTCCATGTTAATGTTATGTTTTGGGTAATAATCACAATATTTTTCATAATTATTTTGACTTGTCATATTTTTGGTCCTCATACTTATATAATGAAATACAGAATAAAAACCATGATATAAATTTCATATATATTTATAATATATATATTTATAATAATCTTTGAAATATTTAAATAGAAAATTAAATGCGTCGTTCCTAGAGATGGCAGACCATACGTATGCATGAACGTCGTTTCTGTTTTCTTTTCATTTTGAAAGAAATAAAGTAAATGAAGAATATATATATATATATATTATCATTAAATTATCATGATTATTTCATAAATATCATATAAGTTTATTAAAAAATCATTAATACATTCCATGTAATGTGTGAATGAATCACATCGCTTTGAGGAGGCGGTGCTCCACACATCAACAAACGATGTTATTATATTTCCACAAAATGCAATTATTGATGGTGTGTTTATAGAATAATAAATTAAGTATAAATACATCATAAATAGAATATATATCATATAAAAACAAAATTTTCAACATCATTTCAAACAATGGATGTTTTTAATGGAAGAATGAGTGACATTTGTTCATTAGGTAGTAGTATACCGTACACATGAACAATGAATGCATTTCCCATTTGACAGAATTGTGTGTGAGTGAAGGTCAAATGGTTAACATAAAAACATATCATTATATTGGGGATACTAAGTTTATTATATTATCATGTAATAATAATAGTTTAGGGGTTTATTAGGAAAATAAAAAAAGATCTTATTGAAGGATGTTACCTCTCTATTAGGTAACTCCATTTGGTTTGAAAAAAAGTGATACGTTGGTTAGATTTATACCCAAAGGGAGAATTATAGGATTAATTGATGGAATTTTTGAGGATATTGGGATATTTTTTTATCCAAATGTCTTTATTGGTGTGCATAAGTGAGGGGGTTAGTACGATTTTATAGTGGAGGATGAGTGTTTTTTTTAATTAAAAAAGGTAAACAATATTGAGAGGTCTCCAATACATTATGTATCTAGTATAATTTTTCATATTCTATCCAATAAGTTATTTGGAATAAATATATTAGTAAAATGGATATTGGACATGTTTCAAGATAATTTGTCTCCTTAAATTAATTTTTAACCACAAAGTAAACTAACTTTTACATTAATAATTATAATTAATTTTAATTACATTCACTTATATTTTTGTGTCAAAAAATAAGTTGAACTTATTAGAAATTAGAAATTATATTTATTAAAAAAAAATAACCCAATTTTCTAAATTCTAACCACATAATTGGAAGGAATTAATTTTTAAATTAATATCGTAGATGTGACATTATAGTGGGTTTTTAAACCAAAATGCTTAAAAGTATGAAATGAATTGATATCCGATTTCAGTGTTAAATTGGATCCAGTGATCTAAATTGGATTAATTTTTTTATAATTTATGTAATTATACATTAAAAAATATTAAAATATAACTTATCAATTTAAATAAAATAGATCAGAAATAAATTTTTAATTAAAATTAATCATGTTTCAATATTTATCAAAGAATGATGTTTTTTAGAAAAATCCCCAAAATTCAACCATATATAATTTTTGAATTATGAATTAAAAAAGGATGTTCATTTAATAAAATTAAATTCAAAATATGTCTAAATTTAATTTTAATATTCATCATATAAGGATATAAAATCAGTTCATTTGAAAAAATAAAATTTTCAAATATATAAAGACATTACCGAAAATTATAATTTTTATTATCTAAATGATTTAAATTTATAAAACGATTATAAATAATTTTTAAAAACTAGTCATTAGTTTTCATCCTAATATGTTTAATGGATATGTTATGATTATCTAATTATAAGAATTATAATAATAAAAGGTTGTTTCATCAAAACTCAGTGTTCCGTGTAATGAAAGCCTTGTCACTATTGTGTGTAATACGATCTTATCGTAGTGTAGCATATAAAAAAATAATAACAATGTGTATTATAAAATTAAGGACCTAAAAAGATATTAATTTATTTATAAAAAGGATTGTAAAAACTTTGGGTGTTACAAGAAAATCCAAAAAAAAACATATGAGTTTTATAATGTGAGTTGAGTTTCAAGAGTTTTTTGAGATATAGATCATTTTTATTGTGATACATTTATTGAAAATTTTCTTGTTCATATAGGTTTTTTATAATTTTGAATAATTCTATGTTTTAGGTTTAACCAACACATCAATTACCCTATAACACTCTAAAACAATGCATATAGAATAAAAAACATGTAGTTAATTTATGACATATATTCATGATAAAAGAAACATTCAAAGAACAATGAAATCATAGATTTATTTTGAAGAAAATAATTTTGGGATTTCAAATCAAAACAACATAAGAAAAACAATTATACTTGTAAATGTATTTCTAATGAAATAAAAAAAATATTTAAAGACATAAAACATTTAAAAGTAAATATAAATGAAATGGAATTATTTTGAACAAGAAACTGCTTCAAAGTACTGGAGAAGTATGTTTCGAAATTCCATATTAAAGTGTTTAACCCCTCAAAATAATTTCCCATCATTTATATCACCATTAAAATGAGGAAACATTATTTAATTTTTAATAAGTATCAATTTTTTCCAACACATCTTCACTATCTTTACAAAAAAATGTTTATTTAGTTATAGGTCTATTTTGTGAGATATATCAAAATTATAAAAGACACCTCCTGAATATTAATTGGTAATATTTTATCAATTTATTACATGTTTTGGGCTTATAAATGGGCAAAGTGAATATCAAGATCTTTAACATCAATTTAGGATCAAAATTATTATATTTTTTAACCAAATGTTATCCCAATTATTTTGATATATTAGGAAAAATGTTGATTTTAGTTCACATGTATTCTTGGTATCACAAAAAATTTATCTTATTTTTCTTAAATTTCATTGTGGGATCCTTTATTCACTACCTTTTATAATGAAAACCTAGAAATAGGTGAAATATTCATTTAGTTATTTTTTTAGATAACTGAATCAAATGTTTAGTGAAATTTATTTTTATATTCTGAATGTGTATATAAAAAAATAGCTATCACTGTGGTACATGGGTGGAATAAAATAGTAAATAATGGTGAGATCACACCCCATACCAAAACATTTACAATCATAAGGAAATGAAAATTTTATAAATTCAAGCATGAATACATTCCCTAGTTTATCAACATTTAACATTAAGAGGAAAATCAATTCATTGATGTAATATGAGAAAATAAAAACCACACCACGTAATAAATATCAAAAAGTGTTAATATGACTGTATAATAAATTATTTGAGATCAAAAGTTCAGGAATTGGATTTTAAAATCCTTTAAAAGGAAACCCATGAGTTAAATATACACCTAAATCCCCACGTGTTTGCGGGACAACTATTTCAAGATAATATTTCCATTATCTACATAGAAAAAATTAGTCAATTTAATTTTTCATAGCTTACCAGATTATTTACAATATACCTAGACTATAATCTTTGAAAAAAAATTGGAAAATTCTCTCACTGAAGAATTCAAGGATGTCTAACCATAATCTGCAAAACATTGTATCCTCATATTCTGTATATTTTATCTGCCCCTTCATTATTTTTTTAATTTTTTTTATTTTAGGGAATATAATAGTCACATAAGTGGTACACACACAACGTTCAATCCAATATAGTAGTGAATCTAATCATATACAGAACAAACATATAGAAAAATCATATTGGAAATGCCAAAAATATTAACCTAACAAACATATACCTTCAATTAATTAATTAATATTCAAACATCATGGTTGAGTGAATGATGTGTGGAGATATTAAGTGATCATATAAGCCTATAAACTTCTCAAATATAAGAAATTACCTTCTCAAGAGTTTTATGGTGAAAAAATAAATCATTTCATTGAAAAATTACCAATTATATTTAAATCAACAATTAATTATATATTATTTCTCTTACTCATATTCCATAAAGAAAATAAAAATTCCTTAAACATTAAAACAACATTAAATAGGGATATTAAACATTAATTTTTAATAAATTACATGATATGATTGGAATTTAATATGGATATTCTAGTATATAGTTGAAAAAATAAGAATATGAAAAAAGAAATATTAATACATTTGAATATGAAAAATGAAGAAAAATAAAAAACACATATTTCTTAACAAACTCAGGACATTGTCCAATCCCCACTCCTAGAATTTTTAGTGTCCTCATGATAATCATAGAGAATAAGTATAATAAGAACATGAGATTTATTTATTATTATTTTTAAATACAAAACTAAAATCCCAAATAAATTAAAGGTACAACATTTTATTTGTGATGTTTCTTATATCTCTTTTTTTTCATTTTTAACTACACGAAAATAAAAAATCTAATATTAATTTGAATAAAAATAACATACACAACATGTATTCTATACATGAATCATGCATACATATTAAAGGTAGAGATGAGGTAAAATAATTTCCCCGATGCTTGTGGTGGGGTTCAAACCTAAAACCATTAAAATCCTATAGAACATCGAAAAAAAATTCCAACTTTTATACCTATGAAATATTATTATCCTTTTAGTGTTATATAAATATCTATGTGTGAATATTATTTTTTTACGCTATTAAAATTTCACATTTTCTGTGGTCTTATTTTTGATAAAATTAGTGGAATTGAGTTGACTAGGAGGACTTTAACTTAAGTATTTTAGACTATAGGTAAAGTTAATGTCAGCATACCCAACCCTATTATTATTTATATCATTATTTTTATTTAATTTTAATATTTTTTTAAATATAATAAATCTTTTAAAAAAAATAAAAAAAAAGAGACACATGCTACACGATGTGTAACAAAAAAAATAAAATGAAAATAATGAATCATATCATGACAACTGAGTGGGTATTCAAACTAAAAATTATCCACATCCCTAAAAATTGTGCAACAGTATACCCAAGCTCTATTTCTAGTTTTTATTCATGTATAACACTAATATTTATATAAAGATATATTTTATATATTATTTTTTTCACTTTTTTTATAAGATAGTTACAAATATTATTATATGTTATGCTATTAAATCATGATTATATAAAATATGTATATTATATATATATAATTACATGACACTATTTAATCATGTTAAATGACTTATAATTATTTTTATATTTAATTAAGAATATACTATAATGTATAGTGTAACTCTTTGAAGTGAGGGGTGTTTACCTTTCTGGTTTTGTTTCAATAGTTAATGAAAACAATATATTTTTGGTTAAGATAACACCAATAATGAAAATAAGTTCCCAAATTAATTATTTTCACACTCTCACATAAGGGAAAGAAATTCAAAATCATACTTTGATGAGGGTGATGTAGAATAAATTTGAAGATACTCAGTTACATCATCAAGATAATTATTTTTGATTGCAAGGATAAAAAATGAGGTTTATAAACTCATATATCTTTTCAAATAATTCATCATATAATGGGGATTTAGATTTTATATTCCAATAACAATCATAAATGTTCAATTAGTCTTCTTAAATTTTTAAAAAAGTTTCAATTAATAAAACATTAATGAGAATTTTCAAATTTTTCATAAAATTATACATAGTTTTCAATAAATGGCGTGTTTATTAAATATATGAAAATAGAAACATGGAATAAAAATGAATAAATTATAGGAGAGAATAAGTGATATTGTGATAAATGACATTGATGATGAATATTTGACACATGAATATAAGAGGTAATGGAAAATAAATTTATATATATAATTTGAATTGTGAAAACAAGAAAAAAAATTATATAATACATAATGGTATTATAAAGAAACAATATATGTTATGGTGCTCCCTAGAAATAATTCTAAATTTTCAACATACCATATTGAAATATAAAATTTGTAAAGTTTTATAGATTATTTATTGTTTAGGTTAGACACTATGTTGTATATAAAGGAGATATGAAGATTTAAAGTTTTAATGTTTAATAAGAATTATAAAATAAAATTAAAACAAGGTGGTTGAATGTAATTTTATGTTAAATAATGAAAATTATAGTTTATGTTTTTTATAAAATGAAGTGATATTCAATATTTTTATGTTATTGTAATCATTACTTGGTTGATAAACATCTTTAATAGTTTCGTAATCATATATGTCTTTTTTGTTTCAGTGTAATTTTATGGTTATCGAATAAACATGACACTAGTTACAATATAATCATCTAAAACGATACATATAGGACAAAAACATGAAATATAAACCATATAGTCAATTTATATCCAATATTCATGTTAAAATAAAATACAATAAAAATTATATATCAAATAGTTGGGAAAGAAAAATATTATTATATTCTCCAATCTGAATAGAACCATTCACACACATAAAATGGACAAAACGATCAATAATGAAATAAAATATATTTCATTCAAATACATCAAAAAATTCGATAAGATTCAAGATAATTATAGATGATCTATTATAAAGATCAACATACATTCAAAATGTGTAAATGTGTGCCCACAACTCCCTCTCTAAGTGTGTAGAACCCTTTTAAGGATCAACTACTATTTAGATTTTCATCAAGAGGAGTAGATGATTCATAGGGATTCCATTATTTATTTCATCTCTCCCTCTGGGGATAGGGAGCTCTATAACCTTCAAGTCAATATTCAAAAAACATAAACCCCTCTAAAATGGTATAACCTTCCCCTGTGTTTGAACATAGAAATGTGGTTCCGATGGTTCCAATTAATAGTCAATGTGAAAAGTGGTTTTGGAACATAGTTTTAGAAATATTAATTGAAACCTAGATTTTGGATAACTGACAGTATTATATGCCATTTAAAAAAATGAGAAATTTATTTTGAAACATGTTAAATATCTTAACACAAAGGATTCTAGAAATTGTATGCCTATACCTTTTGATTTCTCCAAATTACATATGATACCTTTGGATATGGAATAGGGAAGTTTATCTTTAGTAGTGGAACATTTTTGGCCTCTCAAATGGATTAATTGAGATTCACGATCTTCTATAAAATTCTAAACAACACATTCATGGATTTTTTCACCAAATTTTAGCCAACTTTTTGTGACATATTAGTTGAAATACAAAATTTTCCCAACATATATTATTGGGATACTTTATAAATTGTATTATTTTACTATAATTTCATCGTTTGTTCTCCCAAAACATCTGATCCTATAATAAAAACATAAAAAAAGTGAATTTTACCATTTAATAAGTATTTAAAATTAAATAATTAAATAAAACAATAATTTGATTTGATTATTATATTTCTAATTTATAATTGAAAAAACTTTTAATAGAGTTTTATATGGTCGAAACAAAATAGTAAAACCTAAAGTTATCAACATTCATATTGAAGTTATTTTATAATTTTAAAAGATAAAATGATATCTTATAACTATTAACTTCTGTATTTTCTTTATGTTTGGGTATTTTATTAAATAAACATACCACATAGTTTTTTAGTTTTCCATTACACCAATTTTATATGATGTGGGGTTTTTATGTTAGGTATCTTTGAAAAATATTTCATGGATAAGATAGAATAACTTTTAGAAGGCATTATTCTAGTGTTATATTTTTAAAACAATATGTATTTGTGCTTAGTGAAACAAATAAATCCCAAAATTAGAATATGATATAGAAGATGAAGATGGAGTAAGAAGAAGTGGGAAAAAAATTAGATTTAGATAATGTAAAGTGTCAAAAAATCAAAGATTCTCATAATAATAACTCCAAATTTCATTCATAGTAATTTATTTGAGATTTAAAATGAAATATAAGATTATTCAGTATAAGTATATAATAATAACTCATCTGGATTGGATTTTTCATTGAAAATTAGTTGTTAATTTAGTACATGAGCAAGTGGATTTGACCAAATATAGGGCCTTCCATATATATTGAAAGCTTCTATAGATTGTCCAGATAAATTGGATGGTGGTGACAATATATCAATTAGTATTAATCCTTAATTAATAGGGGAGCAGAATGAACTGTTTTATAGATTAGAATCTTGTAATAATTCTATTCCATTAATCACAAATGTAACAAGTTCTCTCTAATGGAATAAAATTAAATTATGAACCAAATAAACCCTTTTTATTCAATGTTGTGTGTTTGGGTTATTTTTTTCCTTCACTTTCATGTTTTTTGGTAGGTCTAATTGAGATATATAAAATTCAAGGTGATATATTGAAGCTTCATTTTCTTATCTAAATATCACAATTAGGTGCTGATGAACAACAAAAATCCATTTCATGTTATATAAGAGTGGTTATAGAATTTAGGGACATGACATAACAAGTGGAATCATAACATTAATTCATATTTCTAGTGATAATAATTTCCTTAACATAGCCTTGTTTCAAAGGGATCCTAATATATTGGAAGTAATATAAGTAGAAAAAGGAAAGGTCAAAATTAAAAGTTTTATATATTGAACTTCAGATTATTAAAAATAAAAATTGAATATTATCTATATTATAAAGGGATTGATCTTCCATTTAATGGCCTGAAAATATAATCAATGAGAAATATGAAATGAGAGTGACCTAATTTGAATGAATATATGATAGTTTTGATAAAAATTTACCAGAACACAGACTTTAACATATGACAATTGAAGGAAACTACTGACATGATGGTGAATCTTGAAAACATTTAAGAAAAAAACATAAACCATGAAAATGATGTTCATGTCATGGTAAATGTTTAGTATATGTATGTTAAAAGGATGTTCAGGGGATAATCATTCCAATGAGTTCAACGTGATCTGAATTTATCTGGAGTATATTAGTGTTATTCTCATTGAAGGTGAGTGGTAAATAATCTATATTTCATTACTTTCTAAATATTTGGATCAATGGAATACTGCAATTAGTAGTTTAGCTACTGGAATGACTTTTTGTTCATAGAGAACTTAGATTTTGTCCTAAATTAGAATATTTGAATGAAGTATGTCTAGAGTAAGGATGGAATATCTTATAATAAAAAATTGGCAGATTCTTTGAAATGAAGGAAAACCAAATTCAATATAATTTGTAGGAGAAAAGAGTGAATGGATGAGGGAGATCGACAGCGATCAGATCCACATGATAGAAATGTGAAAAAATTGGTACTCAAAAAATATTTTAGAGATGGAAGATTAAATTGTAAATGGAATTATTTTATAATTTCTTATAAAAACACAAATTATGTGGTATAATAAAAAGTATAAGTGTAAAAAATACATTAGATTCAGAGATCATAATTGTTAGGGATTCATTTAACACAAAATCCAAGAGAGGGATCTTTATTATCTGTGTTTCTAAAAGATTTTAAAAGGAAAATATTAAGAATAATAAGACTCTTGACATAAATATAAAAGGATATGTAAACACCTACACAAGTAGTGGACACATTTGGATTTACTAGAAGTGTGAAACATACTAGGGTTTAGAAAAAACTAAAGCTTAGTTGGTAAGCTAGATGATGTATGGTTTTGTTTAAATTTTATGGAAGGATCATGGAAGAGAAAACAAGGTTTGACGATGGTGTCAAATGGTGTTGAATAAAAAAATTGAATCTTTTCAAGACTTAACAAGATACAACACATTCACGAAGAACAAATTCCAGAATATTACAATTATTGGATAGACTTCTTGGTCACTTGGGTGAGAAATAGATTAAATTCATGGAAGGAAATGTAATATAGAAAATCAATCTTGTGGGGTATGGGTTATGTGGATAATTCATATTTTGGAAGGAGGAAAAGGATCCTTTCAATAAAAAATTAATTACATTGAATAAAAAATATTTAGATCTAATTTATATAGATATATGGGGGATAACTTTATTTTTGTCTCATAGAGGGTAATTCTATTATTGTAACTTTACTTACAATGAAATATGAAAGGATTGGGAATTACATCTCAATAATGAGTACATGGTATCCATGACCTTAGTTTATTAGAGAGACATGGTTGAAGGAGAGTAAAGTATAAATATTAGGTTCGTGATGTATCATATTGGTGGGTATTATGAAAGTTGAGTGTTCAAGTAGTTTTATCAAAAGAAAAAAAATTTGTTTGTCGAATATGGTTCATGCAACCTTAGAAAAAATAGATTGATGGAGCTCATTAATTGATCATTTTATGAGAGATACATGAGAATTATAATTCATTCTTTTTTTACAAAATACTTTTGGCAGGATTCTATGAATTTTGTGACATGTATCATAAATATAATTTCTTCCAAAACACTATGGAAAACAAATTCTAAAAGATTTGTGGAATGTAAGAAAGGATAATGTGTCCCACCTCAAAATCTGAGGGTGTATTTCCTATATCCATGTTAATTTCAGTAAGTTAGATTTATTATAATCAATGTCCTGATCATTTTTTTAGGTTATGAAAATAATGAATTTGTGTTTTCTCTATGATTTAATGATCAATGAATATCCATCAGAAACTAATTTTTTGATATAATGAATGTATACTTTGGAATGATCAGAACTTGGTGGAAGTTGATACCAATAAATAAGAATCAATTTAATAAAATATTGACCTAAATTTAATTAAAAAAAGTATGGTTATTTTGGAAATAACTCAAGTTCTAAACGAACATAAAAATTGGAACTGATGAGTTTTAGATGGGGGTTGGTTTCTCGGGGTTCATCCATGGCAAGATATATTAGAATGCCCAATGAATGTGGCATATCAAGGATGATTTGTAAAATAATTAGTACTTTAAGAAGTATAACCTCTATTAAGTATTCAATTTACTGTAGTTATAATATAAATAAAAGGTATGGTTTTGAATAAAATTATTTACTTATTATAGATAGCATAAAACCAAAAATTCCAAACAGATGTGGCTCGCTTAAGTTATAAAAAAGGGTGTTAGTGTTGGAGGAAATAAAATCCTTATATGCCTCTAGAATGTAGAATATTTCATAACTTCTACTTGTAAATAAGGTACTAGAAAGTAAATGGTTCTTATAATTTAAGCAATAAGTAGATGAAATGAAGTGGACCTGGAAAGGTTATTTTTGAAGGGATTTGATCTAAAGGAACCAGTAGAGATGAATGACATTTTGTATTCAATTTTTAATAACCAAACGAAAAAAATTACTTCAACGATTATAGAAGAAGGATTTAATCATGAAAAATTGGATGTATAATATTTCATTCAATGTGTATACTTGGATAAATAAATCTACATAGAGATACATAATGGATTTATTGAATCTGGAAGAATCTTGGTGTCCAAGTTCCTTTAGAGGTTGTACAGGCTCAAGAAATAACTCATAGAATTAAAATATTAGTTCAATGCCTTTATAAATGATCATCAGTTAATATAGTGTAATATAGATAATTACTATTAGTGGAATATGTTCTATGATAATAGTTTCAGCATACTTGTGTTGTATTTGGGTGACATAATTTTGGAAGGTCTGACATGATGTAGATTAATATTCTAGATATTGAGTTATCTGGAAGGTTCATGAATGATTACATTGGGAAATCTAAATATATTTTGGGGATGATGATTTAAATGGAATGGAATCATCTAAAATTTATGTTGTATCATTTATAATACATTCATAAGATAGGGGAAGTGTTAAAAATAATAGTGGCCAATTCTATCTCTACCCCATAAGCTATACATTTAAAATAATACAAAGTGAATGAACTATGAAGAAAATACATGGCTAATTATATAAAAAAGGATTCTTATGAATAATTGGTGGGTTGTTTTATGTATTACATCATTTTCACTAAGATAGAAAATGGTTAATCTGTGGGAGCATTTAGTCGAGCCATAGAATATACAAGAAAAGAGCATTGGGAATCAGTGAAGTGGAGACTCCTATATCTTAAAGAAGTGAAGACACAATCCATATGTTTTAAAATTTATGATATGATACTGGGGAATGTTGATAAAGACTTCAGAGGAGATGAAAACACTTTGATAATTACCACATGATTTGATTTTACCTATGGAGGAACTACTGTATGTTGTATATCAACAAATCAATCAGAAGATTCACTAGAAACCATGTATGAAAAGTATGTTTCCACAATATAATATGGTTAAGATATGGTACAATTTTATGGTTTTAGAATAAATAATGGTAACAAAGTGGTATCATTTTATAGTCAAAGTATGATCCATCCAAAAAAAATCTAATATTTTACACAATTCATCAAAAATATTATGACAGATGTTTTGGAGATATAAAATACACCATAAGTCCAAATCTAGATAATAGGATAATAAGGGCTATATTCTTGATAGCCTAATATAGTATTGTTCTTCCGTGAGAATTGAGTGACCAAGAATAATATATGTAGACTAAGAAACTTTTTCTATGAGAGGAAAGAAGAAGAAACATATTTAAGTAATTCAAATTTCTTGGTGCTGAACCAAAGATAATAATTCACAATTGGGAGATTTTTAGGTTGTTATATAAAATATTTTCCATATAAGTAAACATAACTTTTAAAAGGTCTGATTCCAAAGGTAAGATGGAAGAACTAGTTGGAGGAATGGTAAACATAACCAAGAAAGTATAGAAGAGGAAGGAAAATTGGAATCTGAAGGATAAGTAGAGTTGGAATAAGTGTAAAAAATGATAACAAGTTGATACAAATGATGATGAGAAAAAAAAGAATATTTATATATCATATGGATAAATCATAAGAACATTTATAAGATTAAATTGGAATTTTTCAAATTCTAAATAAGATTCTTAAAGAGAGTTATGTAATCATAACTTAGTTTTTATACATTAATCATCCGAAATTTAATGATAAGGTGGTGCATCAACCAATGGATTTGACTAAACTGAGTTGCATCAACATATATCAGAAGGTGTATAGAATTGTTTATATTGATCAAGTTATTATTACACTATATATATAATATTTACTTTTATAAATACATAGAAGTGTGGTTTATTTTTTTTTTAAGATATTGAAATAATTATATATTTTTAATAATTATTCTAATGAAATTTCTCTCCTAGAATAGGTTTATTTGTCGAACCATGTAAACTGTTTTTTGTTTTCTATTCTGTGAGAAAGTGATTTGTTGGTTCTAAATCTATGTGCTCCAGAGGGATTTCAAAAAACAAGGTAATTTTTATGAGATAATGGATCATAATTGACTATACTAAATATATAAATCAGGTGTTTCCAAACTCTAAACCTTATAAAAATTCCTCTCATATAATATTCTTAAGGGGTTACTGAATTTAGGGATTTGAAATAATATTTTAAATATTTAGATTCAGCTTATATCTCTTCACTGAAATTCCCATTATTTAATTAAGAAAATATGTCCCTTTTTCTCATAGCACTTGAAATTTTAAATATTTCAATGTTTTTAGTCTAAATAATGTTACAAAAAATATATGAGCTAATAGTAATTATAACTAGATACTTAATAAATTTTCAAACATTGTCAACAACAAACATGATATAAGACTATCAAAATGAGATGGGTAATGTTTATATGAATTCAATTACCCATACATAAATAATTTCCCAAGTATTATATGGTTATTAATGTATTTAATTTTTTCAATATAACATTAGGGAAAAAAATTTCTTTCCATTAATTAAAATTTCTTTCATTTCATTGATTATTATTGGCTAATAAAATAATGAATTATAAAACTCCTTTTCTTTTATTTGAGGTCGAAAGTATCCCCTAAATTTTTTTTGCAATAATTTAACCTAAATTATATTTTTTACATTAGATAAAATATTTTAATTATTTAGTTATAGTAGAGTTTTTGAAAATATGGATTACCCCACATAAAATATTTAGATTCACCCTTAAGTATAAAATATATATTTTTATTCAGATGTGATGGATCTTGAGAAGCTATATGGTATTTTACCATTAATGTATACCTATTTGTTCCTCTAGAAATTATGTATATCATCACACATAATATTTAATAGTTTAGGGTTAATTTTTTTATATAAAATTAAATAGTGTGAGACTCTACTGATGAAATCTCTCACCAAGTTCCACATTTATATTTTCTCTCTGATTTCCACAATAAAATATTATATAAGAAGAATCCATTTTACCAGATATTTCTATGATCCTGTTTATTTAATAAGGTAACTGATATCTATATTTTTAGGGAAAAAATTCCCTTAGTTCTAAGCATATATGATATAAATTTCTCTAATGAAAAATAAATGGACAAGAACACCTTTTTAGTGATTCAATAATGGTTTTTAGTAATATCCATTTTCCTTGAATTATATATTACAATGTTTATTTTCACTTCTTTATTCTATAAAAGTATCACCCCCACTACACTATTTGAAGAAACCCATAATAAATCAAATGGATTATCTTAATTTAGTGTCTAAATTAAAAGATGTGTGGTCAATATAAACATTATAACATTAAATGATCTTCTATAAGGGATATAAAAAAGTTAGTATCCTTTTTATTCATATTAGGTAGTGTAAAATAAATCTCATAATAATCTATAATAAAACTTCAATGCAATACTTATTTTTTTTAAATGAACATATTTGTTTCTCATGAGAGGGGTAGTGAATTGACATGATGATTATAACCTTTTATTAATTAAAATTTATCCCAATATGTGGAATATCATGAATAAGAATAATTTCCATTTCAACCACAAATAAATTTTCTTATCATAATGTTTACCTTAAGGTTTGTTTTTATAACCTTATATATATTAAATAAAAAATGCTAAAAAGCTTCAAAGATAGTTAAACCATCCCAATATATTCCCAAAAATGTTTTCAACTATATCAAAAACGATACATACCATATACTTTTAAAATGTAATAAGAGAATCGCATAATTCAAATATAATCCTTCTATATGAAAACTGGATATAAGGGAATGTAAAACTAGTTTTTTCCTAATATAATAGAGCTATGGTCTCTAAAACATATCCTGAGTACCCATCCAAGAATCAATAATGAGCCTTAACTACCAATATCTAAATATTTATATCATTAGAGAGTATGTGGAAATGATATTTACTAGTTAATTTATTTAACGTTTCATAACCAACACACGATCTCCGCTTATTTATAATTCTCATATATTTCAACTCATTATTTTTATTTTTAATAATTATAAGTCTAGAATTATTTGAATGTATGATAATTAGAATAATCCATTGAGTATCATTAGTTGGTTATATTATTATTGCATCTAAAATTTTATCTTTATTTTTCACCACTTTCATCATTATCAAACACAACCTTCTTTGTGGATATATTATAAAATTTGATTGATTTTTCTATAATCTCTAATGATTGAAAATTATATGAGTAACTCTAGGAATGTTATACGGACTCTGGATAAGAGGCTTCAAATTTTACCTTAATAAGATTTTATATTAAATTTATTTTAGTTTTAAAATATTATTAGAAATTATAACTAGAAATATTTCATAATTCACTTAAAATACATTGTTAAGATCTAATAAAAAATGTTTTAACTCTAATTTATGTGGTTGAATCAAATAGGAAAATGATTTTGGATCACTATGATACCTCATCCTTCTAATGTTATATATAATTCAATATTAGTTTAGAATACCTTCCCATTTTAATTTTATTTTATCCATATAGTTTACCCTTCATAATTGTATACTTAAGATCAATATTTATTTTAATACATCATTATCATCTTGTGGGTTTGCTTTCTAAAATCGTGAGAGTGTGACAACTAAGTGATAGTTCTTGATATTATTTTTAAAGGTATATTTATACTTATTGGATATTTTATTTGTTATATATCCTCCTCCATATTAAAGGTAAAAAGTACCCAAAAAATATATGTTCTTAACCCTCAAAAACACATCATTAAGTAATATAATAGGGTAATTAGTTGATCAAATTTCTAATTGAACTACCATCCTTTTTTGTTTTTATTATATAATATACATAGAAGTAAACATAAAATGAGGCATTAAATTTGTCAAATAAACAAGATCACATAAATCATTAGATAATATTAACTCTAATTTTTTAAAATGAATTGAAACTATCCTTGGATCTCATAATTTGGAAGGATGTTATGGTACACTGAAAGCTAAAACATTCCTTTCAATATTGACTCTATCATTTCCTAATTGTTTTATCTTCCTGGTGTATAATCCCTTAAAGAATTTAGTATACATAGGAATCAATTTGATGGAGTATAACATAGGTATTCTAATCACATCATTTTTTGGCTATCAAGGATTTATGAATGAATTTATTATTAATATATCTTCTTGAAATGTAATATTCTTAAAGGGAGTATATGAGAAATTATTTATCATCCTTTACTTACTTTTAATATTATTTTTTTATTTTTCATGGTATCATTAGAATGTACTCTTTCCCGCTATTCACTATTTATTTTTATATTTCTTTTATGGAAGTTTTTAAATTTGAGTGAATTTCCATACCTCTTCTCACCATTACTATGATCACATTTCCTATAGAGATGAGAATGAGATGAGTTAGAAACTTCCTATTTTATATTCATGTTGTAACATCCTGAACAGGAATCCCCTAAATTGTACACCAATATGAGTAGCTAAATGACATCAGGTGCACCTTCACATTGGAAAATGTTTGTTGATTAATAGTGCGGGTTGATAAGTAATGTGGAGAGACTATACCTACTTTACTAGAGTAATCCACAAAAAGTAAATAATATATATAATAGAATGAAACATGTAATAAGAAGCAACCATGCATAACTGACATCTCCAAAAAATTGTTACAGACCATAGATTATTGTAAAATATGTCATGTCATGATAGACAGAGATATGTGGAATGAACCAAAAATAAAGAAAACTAGTGGAATCCCCAAAATGATCTTGACTCCAAGTCCAGAACCTCCCCAATGCATATCCCTGTTGTGGATCAACTCCGAAGCACGAGTCACTTTCCATTATCCTATCCTACAAGCATGAAGTCTAATTGGGTACCCAACGATGGCCCGAGTAGGGTGTGAGTATAACTTAGTAGGCCACCACCAACGATGTATACAAAATATCCAATCTAAACAGATAGTTCATACAAGTATTAAATAAATGAAAAGTAAATAAAGAGAAATTTGGGTTCCATTAGTTAATAATCATTAATTTAACCATTTCTAATCATAGTTCTAATTTCCATGATTTTCATCTCCTTCATTATTTAATTCATTATAAACATGTTATCCATGGGTTAGGAATTTACATCACTATGTATATGGTATTATGTCTAGTCCCTATATCGAAGGGGATAAACATTTCAAAATCAGTAAATCTCACTTACCTTGGATCCCCATTCCTATAATTTACATCAAATGAAACCATTGGGGGAATAAATAACCATTTTGACTCCCCAACCCGTGTATTCTTGGGTGGGGTTAGAGCATCATTCCAACCTAACCTGTGGGAGGAGCTTCAATACTTGATCCCACCACCATTCCATGTTCACATGCATGTATATATATATATATATATATATCTATTCACCAAACACATCACATCACAACCAATAAAAATAATAATCATAATCCATAACAATCAACATGGGAATAATTATGTTTCCGCGACCCATTTTCATCAGATCATTTATATTACATTTCCATTTAACCCAATTCCAATTTTTATGCATAAACTAATTAATAAAATTCACCAATTCTCATACATTAAACCAGTTAACCTATTCAATCATAGGTAAATGCTAACTTAACCCATTTACAATTTCCCTCACCTCAACCCCCTTATGCATATCAGGCACAAATCACAATATATCTGTCACAATAACATTAATACCATTTAAACCCATTTTCTTATCAAGAAAAACCATCCCTTATCCATTATCCCCATCCAAACACAACTATCCATATTCTCACCTTAGTCATCATAATAACCAATTTACATGTTCATCATGTGATCTACTTAATCACAAGTCAAATTCATAATTAATTTTTCTCTTAATTATGTTCAGGACGGTTGGCGCACTGCATTGATGGACTAAATTGGTCATGTCATCCTCTATCCATCCCACGTGGATAATGAGGGGGTCAATTTTTCATTTGGAAACCCATTATAAAAAATCTCAACAACAAAACCAAGAACACAACAAGGGGAAACTAAGAACATAAGTTTATATTCACAATACCTCATTAAGATATGGGATATGACGTGTAGAACACATACCTGGAAACCAACTATGAGAGTTCTCTTTATTGAGTCTATAGATCTCGATTTAAAAAACACTTGAAGATGAAACCTAAAAACCACTGGAAAAAGAATGTTTTATTGATTTGGAAGAAGATCTCCCATGATACTAGCACAAATCAGGAAAAGAGAAGAGATGAGGGGATTATACTCACCATGATATTTTATTCACAAACAGTAGTGCTCCAAATGGGCTAGAAATTAGGGAGATCGATTGTTGAGGGATCTTGAGGGTAATTGTTTGTCACTAGGGTTGGAAGGGTGGAAATGGGGGAGGAATCAGGTGAGGATTTAAAATCCTATAATAGAAAACTATATATTTTCCTATATTTAAATGGGGGAATGATTTACCTACACGATGTGGAAGATCATGAATAAACTGTGTGCAAGCTATCATCTAAGGGGAATTCAGTCACATTGTTTACTAGGGTGCTTCACACTATTTGGAAACCATGCACCAACCATGTAATATTCCACTATCTAAAATTCTATGCCTTGGCCTCCCACCTTGCACGGTTTACTTAATCATGCACCAGCCGTGTGCTAACCATCCACCCAACACAGGCTGGCCCAGTATTCCATTCATTCATAATCTAAATCTAAATAACATCCCTGAGGCCCCTCAAAATCCCAGGAGACAATTCATTAATAAAAATATACATTGAAACTAAAATTTAAACAAGTAAATACCCCCATTAAACTTGTGATATTACAACCTATCCGCATTATAATGGTTCGTCCTGGATCCGCATGCCCAAGCATCACTAATATCCCAAAGCAAAGAGGCCAGACCACTCTACCCGCACATCTCACTCCCTTTCCCATGTTTCTTTCTGAACATTTCTATGTTTCCTTAAAACTATAAATAAGGTCAAAACAGTTCACTATAATAATTTCTCACTATAATATAGAAAGACATACCAAATTATCCTCAAAGGACACATCTACATTAAGCTCAACATACTCAACATTAATGACAAGAGATTGATCAATGTGATAATACCAAAGATGTGGAATGTGAAATACATCATGCATGACACTATATTTTTGTGGAAGAGTGAATCAATACACCATCGACATGATCCTCTCCACAATCTCAAATGGCCCAACACACCAAGGTAGTAATTTTCCCGGATTCCAAATTCAATGATGATGCATCCCTAGATGAACTCTACGAAATATAATAACACCCACTATAAACTTTAGTGGTAGATTCAGTGTATCTAAATACATATTCAACCTACTCTGAGTTATTTCCATTCATTTAGTATTAAATTATAATTTTTCCAATGTCTCCGGGAAGAGACTCAGTCCCAACATCTAAGACTCTTCAGCCTCGAACCAACACAATAGATACCTATAGGTTCTTTCATAGATAACCTCAAATGGTGCCAACTCAATCATATCTAGGAAACAATTATTTTGTAGGAAAAATCAATAAGTAAAAAAGTGTTTTTCTCATGAAACAGCAAAATATTGTACATAATCTCTCAACATTTTCTCTAACACATGAATCATACACTCTAACTACTCATCTGTTAATGGATGAAATAACGTACTAAAAAACACATGAGTATCCAGTTCCTTATTTAGATCCTAAAAAAATATGTGAACTAAAACATGGGTCACAAACCAACACTATGTTTTATAGCACTCTATGCAACCACCATATCTTCTGAACGTACAACTCACCCAATTGGTCAACATTGAATGTCTCATTGATGCACAAGAAATGAGCCACCTTTTCAAGTTATCCACAACTAACAAAAAAATCATTCTTCCATGGTGTCCTTGGAGGTCCTAATATAAAATCCATCATTACATCACCCCACATCCATTCCAGTATGGGAAATGGATCTAAAAAACCACATGGGAGCTGATTTTAGATCTTCACCGACTGACAAGTAAGGCTTCTCACTAAAAAATCCAAAATAACCTTCTTCATTCCATGACACTAGGGCTATATATGAAGGTAACAATACATCTTGATCAAACCAGGATCCATTTACCACATCAATTCATAAAACTCCCACATCAACTCTTCTTGTGTACACGCTAGCCTGACAACGTGGCCACAAACACAAATGAACCCATCATTACTAAAAGTTCAACTCAAAGGTGACTCTACATCTCTAAGAGTATACTTCATATCCAAACAAATAAAATCTTCATGATGAACCTCATTTAACTAGATCAAAAGTATGTATTGAACTGCTATATAAGTAGGGGTCATCTTCCCCTACACATCCTATACATTAGGATGCTCTTCACCAAACAAGCCCATCATTCTACACTTGTAGTTGGATTCCTGAATAATCTTATTCTAAACCTTCTAATAGAGGGAATCTATATCACAATTCCATTTTCACAGTGTGTAAACCAACACGAAATCAGAGGTCTGCATGTATTCAACCCATCTTTTCTTTCGAAGATTGAAATCATGCTAAGAAGACATGTACTTATGAATTTTATGATTGGTAAACACCGTGAATCACTCTACTAAAAAATAATTCCTCCAACACTTTATGGAATAAACCACAACAACAAACTAAAGACCATAAGTTGTTTAATTTCATTAATGGGGACTTAAATACCTTGACCCATATGTAACGACCTAATCATCCTGCATCAACAATACCCCATGTCCAATACTAGATTTGTCCCAGAACAAAATGCACCCTTTTCTAGTCTGGAGTAAGACTAGGATCGGTGTGTCCATAAATAAGTTCTTCAACTATTTAAAAGAATTTTCAAATGCCTTGGACCAATCAAAATTAACTCCCATCCTGGTTAAGCCCGTAAGTAGTGCCTTCAGATAGGGGAAATTTTTAATGAAACAATTGTAATAACTGGAAAACCCCGGAAAAATACAAACATAAGAAACATTATTGGGATTCTCCCAAGACACAATATCTTTCACATTATTGGTATTCACTAAAACACTATACTATGAAATAATGTGACCAAGGAATATCACCCTATCTATCCATAAATGACACTTGGATATCTTGGAGTATATCCTGTTATCTATTAGTGTACTCATGAAGATATCATGATGTTTGGCATGGTCTTCATGAGTTTATATTACACGAAGATGTCATCAAAAAAAGAAACTATGAACTAGTCCAGGTATGGGTGAAATATTTGATTCATTAAAGCCATAAACACAACCTATGTAATTTCTAACCTGAACAACATAGCCAAAAATGCATACAACCCATAAATTCTCCTAAAAGATATATTTTGTATGTATGATGGTATCACGATCAACTGATGGTACCTTGGCATCAAATCAATCATTTAAACACTATTTCTCCCTTCAGCTGGTAGAAATGATCATCGATTCGATTGAGAGTGTATCGGTTCTTAAACTTCATTTTATTTAATATTTTATAATAATAAAAAAACCCCAATGGTATATCAAGCTTCTTAGAAAATAGCATGTTAAATCCCCAAGGTGATATACAAGGATGAATAAAACCTTTGTTCACCAGTTCTTCTAACTGAATCATAATCTCTTGAAGTTCTTCTGGTGTCATTCTATACGGTGGAATGGAAACTAGATCCACCCCCATCAGCAACACTATCGTAAACTCAACATCTATATTAGGTAATATTTTCAAGAAATACTCAAAAAACTCATCCTAAAACCAATCCAACATAAGAGGAAAGTCATTCTGTTAGACACTTCCAGTATTAAGTAGATGAAAAGCCACTTATAATATGATTTTTCCCAACTTTTGAAAAAATGACCCAACATGCCCTTCCTTAACATCCCGATCGCCACAAAGAACATATGTGTCTTTATAAACAGACAATAAGTTTACCCTTTGATTTTATGATTCTATATGAGATTTATACAACACCATATAATCCATTCCTAGAATCAGATCAAAAAAATATCAATGAAAAATAGGTTCCATAGAAAACAGTACCCACCAGCCTATAAATCACAACCCCTACACATACTGATATCCACTTTTTTCACCGCTAATGGTGTTTCAATACAAATAATCCAACTCAAATGTTCCACTTATAAACCCAAAATTTCCAAATTCAGAAAATAGATAAAAGAATGGGTGGCCCCAATATTGAATAATGCATAAGAAAATGTGGAATATACAAGAATCGTACGTTGAACAGTTGATGGTCTAGCCTCACAACCTCTTAGTGTAGATTTGACTACGTGAATTAGACCTTCCCCTCTAACCTGGGCCCTAAACATAGTTCCTAGTACTGTAATACCCTGTTGATGTTGATAATATCACAAAGATGTACCACATCTTCAACCTTTACTAGTATGATCGGTCGAGCCCCAACTAGCTTCCTAGTATGGGTTAGCTAAACACCCACATATACTATGTACTAGTATCAGTCCTCAATAATTTCCTAACTACTGTGGGTTCCAACATAATCTCTTCACATAGAACAATCTACTACAAACCTGACACTCAATTGGTTTTTGGGAACACTGATTATGCACATGTCCCAACCTGATGCATTGATAATAGAAAACATGTTTACTAACCAGAGATACTTTTTCCTTTTTCCAGCTGGCCGGTCCACCACCACCCTAGTAAAAATTCTTGTAGTGTCGATTTCTACTATTAGAAGCCTCTCCATTAGATCACCCAATATGGATCACATGTATCCTTCTAGGAACATAATTGAGGATTCACTATGACATAAGATCTTGATCCACTACTTCAGTGACCCTCATTAAGAAAAATATATTCACCCTCAACATGATATGATACCTGAGTCCATCTTGAAAAGTCCTCACTATGGCTGTCTCGCCCACCACTAAATATGGAACAAAATTTTTCAGGCCAGCGGAACAAATTTAATTTTCCATGGTCATCATAGATCACTAGGTGAAACTCACAACATCTATAGGTTATTCCAATATTAAGGTTTCGGGATAGAAGTGATCTGGAAAATTATCAAAAAATAATTTCAACCTATTCTATCATCTTACAAGGTCTAAAACATATCACACTAATAGAATTTTGTATGGTCTCACAGCATATAATTTTCCATCTTTACTATATTCAATCCAGAAGTCTCCAAGTGTTCAAAAATAATCTAAATAAATTCTATCTAGAATTCTGTATCTTCGATCCAACCTATGTAGAAAAAATAAAGGGGTGATGCAATGAAAATTCCCTAGTCTGCGGAAACATACTCGATGCTACCCACCAAGGGCCATGTTCCATCATCTGCATGAAATGAGAAAATTTATCATGGAACTTATCATACCAAATATTACAATAAAAATATAGGTTTACTTTTTCTACTTATGGAGGGTAATTCTTAGCGACATCTTCTTACCGCTCAACTGGCACACGTCTTCATCTTAGAATTTTTCTATAATTCCAAACACAATATTTGTAGAACATAATATATAGAATTCACAATTTGTTTAAAAGAAGGCCCTATACTAGCTGTAAAACAACCCATTCACATACACTATCCTAATTGTCATCATCACATTTCAAACACTACCCTCAACCATCCCTACTGGGTTCCATTGCTAACATGGGTAAACCAACCCAACACTTAAAATTTAATATTGGATACTATTTCAAAATCATTTTTATAATTTCAACATAAACCCTTTCTCATAGGAATATTTCCCATTTTACAATTCAATAAAATCAATATCTTTACTCATTTACAAAAATGTATTATACTCAACTATTTAACCACTAATCAACATTTTATTTCATTTTTTTCAGATTTGCATTATTTTTTACCCACTATATTCATCAATTTCAACTATTCAAGTTCATTATATCCTTTCTGTCTACACACTCGTCCCGTTTTTGTGCCTACCATGATGTATTTAAATTATATACTTATGTTCCAAAAATTATGCCAGAATGTGTAATCTCATGACCTTCTAGATATGAGTGAAATAACATAAAACAACCATATCACACAACAAGTGAATCACCTAAGGGCGAAACATCATCAAATGTAACAAAATACAACATGAACTACAATTTCCCACCTAGGGTGACTTGGGTTTTCCCTCATACATGGGTAAGATACTCCCAAGAACAAGATCAATAACAAAGCCCCACACCTGAAATTTACCTTTCTAATATACTTAATAATTAGACCATAGAATAAAACCTATCATTGATACCACATTGTAAAGTCCCCAACTTGAAATCCACAAAATGGTACCCCTGTCTAAGTTGATACATGACCTAAGGAACACCTCCCCATATTCTAGAGGTTTCCGAATAGTAGTTAGTGTCTAATAAGTAATGTGGGGACACCATACCTTATTTATCAAAGCACAACAAAATATATAAATAAAAGAAATTGTGAAAAGAAACATGTAATAACTAAAAACCAAACACAACCAATATATTCTAAAATTGGGTACAAACCATAGACAACAAAAAAATATCTCAAGTCATGCTATACAATTCTAACTGAACATAACCCAAAACAACGACCACTAGTGGAATCCCCAATACAATTCTATGTCTATGTTCAGAACCCCATCCATGTACGTCCCTAACTCGAATCAACTCCCAAACATGGGGCATTTTCCCTTATCATGTCCTATAAAAATGAAGTCTGCTCAGGTACCCAACAGAAACCCGAATAGGGTGTGCATATAACTCAGTATTTCTCTACCAATTTTATCTATTAAATAACCTGTAAAACAATAGTACATGCAAGTATTAAATAAATGACCAGTAAATATATAATTTTTTGGGTTCTATTATTTAACAATATTTACTACAACAATTTCTCACTTTAGTGAGAATTTCCATCATTTTCATATTCTTCATTACTTAATTAATTATCAACATTTTTTCCATGGGTCAGGAATTTACCTTACTATGCATAAGGTATTAATTCAACTCCATACATAACTAGGGACAAACATTTAAAAATCAATAAATCTCACTTACCATAGAGCCTCATTCTAGGTTGTTTCAATGAATTCAACCATTGGGGGAAAATATAATCAGTCTGACTCCCCAACCTATGAATTCATAGGTGGAATTAATGCATTAATACAACTCGACCAGTGGGAGGAGCCTCATTCCTTGATCCCACAATCAAGCTACGTGCATAGGCATATATATATATATATATATATTCCCATTAACGTTTCTTATCGAATCACAACCAATAAAAATAATAATTATAATCCACTACAATCAATATAGGAATACATATTATTCCCTGACCCATTAGCATAGTGTCATTTATATTACATTGCCATTTAATTGAATTCCCATTTCTTATGCACAAACTCATTAATCTAATTCAAAAATCCCCATAAATTAAACATGTTAACATTTTCAACTATTTAAATATTCTAACTCACTTATCCCATTCATCATTTCCATCATATCAACCCCTTATACATATCAAGAAAAAATCACAATCCATTTGGAAAATTCACATTAATCCCATTTTAACCCATTTTCATATCAATCCAAAGGATTCCATATCCATCATCCACATATAAATAAAAATAAAAATATTTTAATATTAATAATCACATTAACATATTTACATGTACTTCATGGGATCTACTTAATTAGACATCCAATTCACACATGTTGTGTTAGTTAACTATGTTCGGGCAGGTCGACACACACTATTGGTGGCCTAAATTGGTAAAATCGTCCATGCTTCCCATGTGGGTCAGGAGGGGATGGTTTTGTCATTTTGATACCCATTATATCAAATCTCAAAAATGTATCCAATAACACAAAGATGGAAAAAAATAAAACAAAATTATATGCACAAAACCTCAAAAACTATGAAATTTGACATGTCGATCACCTACCTAAAAACCAAAGTTGAAAACACCCTTAAATGAGGCCTTAGATCTGGATTAGAACACCCCTTGAAGCTTTAAACTAAAAATGACTAGAAAAAAAATATTTTATGGATTTTGAAGAAGATCTTCTAAGATAGAATCCTAAATCCAGAAAAGAGAATAAATGATTGTATTAGGCTTACCCGATTCATTGATTTTCAACCAATGATGCTCCAAACAGACTTGAAATGAGGGAGATCGATCATTGATATCTCTTGATGGTCATTTATCAGCTTTAGTGCTTCAACATAGGAAATGGTATAGAAAATTGGGTGAGGCTTTATAATTTTCTAATGGAAAACTATAAATTTTCCAACATTTAAAGGGGTACATAGTTTACCTGCACGGTTTTCCAAACCCTGCATAAATTGTGAAAAATCCACTATATCATGAGATTTGGGTTTCATAGTTACCTAAATAGGCCTGTATGGTATAGAAGCCATTGGAAAACAAGTAGGATACCCCGACTCCGACCACCGCACGCGGTCCAAGCTCCCAAACTCTTATGCTCCACTGAAGTCATGACCAACCTGTCTGTCTTCTGCAAGGGCACACCAAGTGTGGGAAAATCCCAATATGGGGTGAGTATAGAAATACTCAGTAGGATACCCCGAAGGCTCGAGGGAGTAACAAAGGAGGTACCGAAGGGTGAGCAGTAGAGCGAACAGAGAATAGTAAAGGAATACAACAGGGAGTGCAGTAGAATACCAGTAGAAAGTCCAGCTGAACCCAACAAAAGATAGGAGGTAGACTCATCCAGAAATAAGGAGCTGGAAATGGTGAGAAGATGAAATTCTCATCGAGTCTTCGCTACCTATAGCAGGGGAGTAGACTCGTCCAACCATGAGAAGCTAGACACGGGAAGAACGTGGCATACCCCGCGCGTCTTCGCCTCACCTGGAAGGAGAGTAACAAATCCCAATAAGTGGGTACCATAACATGGTATATACATATTCATATGCTCGCTAAGAATCCCGAACAAGGTCGTAAGGGGATCTCCATCCCGTAGCTCAGCCCAAGAAAGTGAGTCGCCAACAGTCCCAAAAGATAACACCATCGATGCCCAGCATCCCGTACGTCTGCCCCGAACAACAAGTCAGGGGCTCAATCACCACGCCTTAACACTATCTGCTTTGGGCAGAACTGACTCACCCGCAAGGTTTTGGGTTGCATCACAAGGATACATCTCGGTGGGGAAAGTTCTCCTCTTACTTGAGAGTTCTGGGGGAACTTCAAACCACAACTCGTCACTGCCCGGCAATAGAGAGGTCTCCTCAAAGTCAAAGATGTCACATCACTGAACCGTACAAACAAGGGTCTCGCTCTGGTAGTCACGGAGTAAAACCACAAACTAGCCTAGCATAAAGGACTGAGTCTGGAATACCCAAGGGTGACCCACTTCCCAGCCCTACTGGAGGGTAATTCACAATATGATATCGGGTGACCCACTACCTAGCCCTGCTGGAGGGTAAACCCTAATACATCATCATGTGACCCACTGCCCACCCCTGCTGAAGGGAACACCTAGAATAAGCCATCAGGAGACCGACTGCCCATCCTTGCTAGAGGGTAGACCTGGAAGAGGTTGACGGGTGACCCACTGCCCAGCCCTGCTGGAGGGTGAACCCGAAACAAGATGACGAGTGACCCACTGCCCAGCCCGGCTGGAGGGTAGACCCTCAAGAGTCTTCGGGTGACCCACTTCCTAGTTTCTGCTAGAGGGTAAACCCTGAGAAGTCCATGAGCAACCCACTACCCAGCCCAGCTAGAGAGTAAACCCTAATAAGTCGTTGAGTGACCCACTGCCCAGTCTCTACTGAAGGGTAAACCCAGAACTGATCTTGGCATCTCTACTGGATGGTACAACACTAGCCAACCGAACACGGAGTGGGTATCGTGCAACCACCCGACTCCAGAACAAAACCAGGGGAAACCACTCAACCCTGCTAATCTAAAATGTCGAGCACAGAGCCAGTGGAAAATCTCAACCCCGCTGGTCTACAAAAAAGAAGAAAGGGACCCTCCACGTCACGAGAGGTAAAAAGTATGCAAAGCAGAACATGGCACACACATGGGGCCCACACGACGTGTGGCCCCAAGTTAACCCCATTGAAGCGCACAAACCTTCTCAAGTACAAACAACCTCATGTACCTTCAAGAATTCCTGTATACTCCCAGGGTATACCACATTCCACCCTAAAGGCCATCGCGCCCACGACACCCAACGTCAACGCGAAGGTGTAACGTATCAACTCCAATGCAATAGCCCAGGCACAACCAACCACATCTCTTTAAACACCAACCTCACCCTCCCAAGAGCGCACGCGATCACACGCAAATGGTCCTCTATAAACACGGTAGAAGAACTGCCACCAGGGCAACCTTTCGTGCTTCTACATTTAAATGAGATCTCGAAGGTGTCTTTGTTCAACCAAACGGATCACACCATTGTAATCCTCATGGAAAAACACGCGAGATAGACTACTTACTCTCCTCAAACAGATATCCGACGGAAAAGTCACCAACAACGCCTCACGCCCGAATGACGTCCCGTGATCTTGAGCCTCGGCCCTGAAAACAGTCGAGTGCATCACACCATTGCGATCTCCTCATAAAGACACGTCAAAAAGACCGCTCACTTGAGCACAACAGATATACGGGGAAAAAGATGCATTCCTGCACACCGCACACGAGCGTTGCTACGTGGGACCCGCGTCCCGGTCCCAAAACACAATGAACGGATCACACCATTGCGATCCTCTTGAAAAAGTACACAAGTTCGACTAATCACTTGTCCAAAACAGACACCCAGTGATAATGCTGGAAATCACCGTCAATTCCCGAAACAGCCCTCGCGGGGGGCCTGCACCAGCATGCAGAATTAAAGTAGGCAGACTACGCCAATGCAGCACCCTCGAAAAAACATCCCGAAACGACTACTCGCACGCCTCGAACATACGTCCGATGAAAAAGTCGTGAAATGATGCACGCATCTCGAAAGATAGGCCATGGGGCCCACACCTCAACTCCAGCTGCAACGCCAGAAACCACTCTGGAATGCTTTGCCCTGGCGTCAGGGTCCCAATGCCGCCGACGGCTCTCAAAACGGACGTCGGACGCGTCCGCGCCCTCCAAAACTAGAACTCCCGGAAAAAACATCAAACCACTTAACATCGTATCGCGCCCTGCGCCCCTCGTTTTGGGAATTAAAAATTCCCAAAACCATCTCAAAAAGTCCGCCTTGATGCAAGGTCCGCGTTTCCACTGACGGAATGCAAAACGGACGGCCGTAGGTAAAGATACGGGCGTCCGAATATAGAAGCGGAGAATCCCCTTGGGCCGGACCGGCCCGGTCCGGCCAGCCCGCTAAGATCGTGGCCTAACCGCCTCGGTCAAGCCCAACTGGACTTGCAGAATGCTGTGCACAGGCTGCTGCCTTGTGCGAGCCCCCGTCCGTCACGCGCCACACAGGCGCTTCCTCCACCGACCAACCGACGTGGCCGATCGTTTTCCACGTGGAGACCCGCCTGTGGCGGGTCTCGGTCTCCCCAGCGGGGTCGCGAGCCGCAACCCCGATCGTGCCCCCTCGGCCAGTGCTCTCGACCGGCCGTTCGCCAGGCCACCCCGCTGACCAGATCCCCTCATCGAAACCCCCTGACGCTCCCCCACCTGGAGCTCGCTGGACCACCGCGCCGCCGCCGCTCGAAACCGCCGGACCATCGTGCCGGCCAGAGAACCCCAAAAACCTGCGAACTTCGTCGGGAGTTTGTGAACACGTCGGGACTCGGATTTTAAATCCAAGAATTGCGTTGGGGAGCTCGGGATGAGTACTACGCAAATATGGGATTTGATTAAAGTTTTTACAGGTAATTGATAATGAAAATTGAGCTCAAAGTAGGTGTGGGGAATTCAAAATGAAACGTACAATCCTACCTCGAAGGGCGTAGCCCGAAGCTTCGTGTGCAGACCATCGGAACCGCTGTGCCTCACTGGAGATCGCCTCACTGGAGCTGCCTCGACGGAGGTGGAGGATAGGGGAGGGTTTGAGGGAGAAGAAGAAGGGGGTGGGGGTGTTTACGTACAAATCACTTAAATGCCCGCACGACTACCCCGAACCCAAAATTTTGGCGGGATCGGGGTTAAGCCTCCCCCAGGCTAAAATCCACACTCTGAGCGCAACGGTGGTCTCATAATTTTAATATGAGGCCCCGTTCAAAAGTTATAATGCCCCCGGGGCCATTTTTCATAGACAGACCGCGCCCGCAAAACTTATACCTCTCCTAGGGTAAACGACACATTCTAAACTCCACGGTGCCCTCAGTTTTCCAATACGAGCCATTGTTTAAGTGATACTTGAGTTTCACCATTAAATTAATAAATTAATTAATTAATTTATCTGTTTAATGTTCCAAAAGCAAGCGAGGGGTCCAAACATCCCGCACCAACATACTTTATGTCGTTCCTAGGGTAAACACCCCATTCCGAACCCATCCGTACACTCGGATCTCTGATCCAGATCACCATTTAGGAATTATCCCATTTATTTGGAATTTACAGTGTTAACGCACTGAAAATTTTATTCCGGCCACACCGGGGCTCAGAATTGCACCCATTTGAAGGAGCTGCTCTGGAATATCATCATGAATATTCCAAAGTCTTTCACTGCAAAAACCAAGTTCTTACATCATTCCATCCTTCATGATTTTCATCCCCGAAAAGAAAAACCAGGGAACAACTCAGGGTACTAAGACCACACCTGGCACTCCCATACCCAGAAGAACCCTCGCACAGCTCTGCGTCACCGCACACAGACCAAAGGATTTGATCGGTTCACTCGAGGTCTGCCCTTGCCGATGACGTGCATAGGAGCAAGCACACATCCCCTCAGGTAAGCCACGCGGTATACGTCGTGCACCCAATCCAGACCTTGGGGTTAGGGAATGGTGGTAGGGAACCTCTCCATCCCTTCGCACGATCTCAAATGACCCAAAGGCTCTTGGGGTTAGCTCACCTCCTCGACCAAGCCCCTACGTCACACACCGCGACGGGAATCACCGCCCGCACATAGAATAATGCCCGGTGATTCCCTTCTTTCAGAATATCCATATGGTGAAACACCCAAGGATATCTGGTCAAACAAGGTTCCAAAGTTGATGTCTCTCAACCAAGACTCTCTTACACAGTCAGAGAGTGATGGAGTCAACACCATCGACTAGAGAAAATGGTCCTACGAATTTTCCTTACCAACACAGGGTTACACCTGATGCCATGCGTCACCCTGGTAACACCTCAAGCAAGAAGTAGGGAGGAAATCATTTCACACAAAGAGTCTACCAACTATAATACAAAAAGTAGGAGATCTGTAGAGTGTACCTCTTACTACCTCCTACTCTGCAGGATCGTAGAAATCAAAAGCTCGAGGCTATCCATGGTCCCAACTGTCAGCTCTCCGAGACTGACGTGGACCGCCTAGTGGTGATGGGAAGACCTCGTAAGGTTGTCTTCCACTTCCAGCTCCTCCCTCTCCTCTGCTAGCACCAATTCCATGGGTACTACTTTGATCACGGCGCTGCCTCTGTCGTGGTGGTGCACCTGCTTCCTGCCCGAAGCTCTCTGCATGCCTGGTCGGTCAGTCCCGTGCCAGGTGACCTCACCCATCGCAAGCATAGTACCGACTCTCTTCGGGCGGCACTGGTGCCCTCCGGCACTACTGTGGTGTACGACAATGCCCCTAAGTCCGGTTGTTAGAAAGACACCTACGTTGAGGTTCTTCTTGACAGCGCCCACTAGCTACGGCAGATGTCTCTGCTCTAATGTGCCTGCTGCCACCACCAACTCCAGAATGTGACAGGAAGCTCTCTGTCCCCAGCGTCTGCTATAGCACCCCGACATATGTGGAAATGGACAAGGGTAATATGACAGCATGAATCTCTCGGTGGATACCCTGCTCAAACTTCCACGTCCGGATGCTGTCATCATGGACCAAGTCCGGGTAAAAGCATGCACGGTCTGCAAAACTAGCTGCGTACTCGGCCACCATCATCCCTCCCTACTGAAACTGCAGGAGCTCCTGAATCTGAATGGAGCGCAAGCAGGAGGGGAAAAACTCCTCATGGAACAACAACTGAAAGTCACCCCACGAAAGCGATGACTCGTCAAGAAACGGAGTCACCAGACTCCACCATCTCCAAGCTGATCACCGAAAAAGGCTGGCTACCAAAGCCACTCTCTGATCTATCGGTGTCTGCACAAGCCTAAAAAGGAAAACCACTATCTCTAGCCAAACCTGTGCTGCCAGAGAATCTGGCTCACCACTGAACCTCAGCGGTCTCTGCAGCTGGAACTCAAGGAGAATGCTCAACCAACGCTCAAGCTCAGCCTACTTTGTTGAAACTGTCTGCTGCTCAACATGTGGGGGTGCTGCAACCGAACCCCCTGGAGAAAGGGGCTCGCATGATGGGTCCTGGACTGTGGCCTCGTAGCTCACAGGGTCGTCTTCACGCACCAAAGCTGGTATCTGGGATGACTATCTTCGTGAAGACATCCTGAATATTATCAAGTAGTTCCACGGTCAGATGAGCATACATGTATATACCAATAACAACAATGATGGGGAGCTAACTCAAGAAAGACAGTCATGAGTCAGTCCTATGTGATGCACAAACAAATTTCCCTGCAATAAGTGTCTCAGCATGCTGATTCGACAAGAGGGTTATCAGGGTCCTGGTGAATGGATACGTTGGCCGCCGCACCATCACTAGACTCCCTGGCCTGAGAGCCGCTCTCAAGACACGTTAACACTATTGCCCAAAATCCCAACCAATTCCTTTAATTTTAGGGATGTCCGAACAACGTCCCAAGGTAAAAACCACCTCTGATACCACTTTCTCATGACCCGACCCTACACTGGTTCGAGCTGCAACTACCCCAAGCCCGACTCCATAGGCCAGGGGCCGGCGACCAGCACCGAAGGCACAATAACACCGGGAGGCCTTTGCCTAAGTACCTGTACACACACACACAACACACTCAATGCAAAAGTGCAGAGTAAAAAGAAAAGAAAAGGTATATATAACCACAAGAGTGCATTGAACTCTAAACAGTACAAAGTAAAAGTTGAAAAGAAAAGGGAAAAAACAGACGCCCAATTAGAAAAGTGCCACAACCCGACAATAGGTGAACAAAAAGTAAACAGCTGGAAGGGTCCCCCACCTGGAACCCGACTCCAACCACCGCACGCGGTCCAAGATCCAGAACTCATATGATCCACTGAAGTCACGACCAACCTGTCTGTCGTCTGCAAGGGCACACCATGTGCGGCCAAAGCCCATGTAGGGGTGAGTATAAAAATACTCAGTAGGATACCCCAAGGGCATGAGAGAGCAACAAAGGAGGTACCGAAGGGTGATCAGTAGAGCGAATAGAGAATATTAAAGGAATACAACAATGAGTGCAGTAGAATACCAGTAGAGATTTCATCTCATCCCAACAAAAGAAAGGAGTTAGACTTGTTTAGACACAAGGAGATGGAAACGGTGAGAAGATGAACTTCTCGTCGAGTTTTTGATACCTATAGTAGGGGATTAGACTCATCCAACCATGAGAAGCTAGACACGAAAAGCACGTGGCATGCCCCATGCGTCTTCACCTCACCAGGAAGGAGAGTAACCAAACCCAAGAAGTGGGTACCAGAAAAAGGTATATACATATTCATATGCTCGCTAAGAAGCCCAAACAAGGTCATAAGGGGATCTCCATCCCGTAGCTCAGTCCAAGAAAGTGTGTCACCAACAGTCCCAGAAGATAACACCATCGATGGCCAGCATCCCATACGTCTGCCCCGAACTACAAGTCAAGGGCTCAATCACCACACCTCAACACTATCCACTTTGGGCGGCACTGACTCACCCGCACGGTTTTGTGTCATGTCACAAGGACGCGTCTCGATGGGTAAAGCGCTCCTCGTACATGAGAGTTCTAGGGGAACATCAAACCACAACTCGTCACTGCCCTGTAGTCGAGAAGTCTACTCAAAGTCAAAGTTGTCACATCACTGACCTGTACAAACAAGGGTACCTCTCCTGTAGTCACTGAGTAAAGCCACAGACTAGCCTAGCATAAAGGACTGAGTCTGGAATACCCAAGGGTGACCCACTGACCAGCCTTACTGGAGGGTAATTCATAATATGATATCAGGTGACCCACTGCCCAACCCTACTGGAGGGTAAACCCTAATACATCATCAGGTGACCCACTACCCAACCCTGCTGAAGGGTAGACCTGGAATAAGTTGTCAGGCGACCCACTGCCCAGCCTTGCTGGAGGGTAGACCTGGAAGAGGTCGACGGGTGACCACTGCCCAACCCTGCTGGAGGGTATACCTATAACAAGATGACGTGCGACCCATTGCCCAGCCCTGCTAGAGGGTAAACCCTAAGAAGTCGATGAGAAACCCACTGCCCAGTCTCTACTGAAGGGTAAACCCAGAATTGCTCTGGCCATCTCTACTGGATGGTACAACACTAGCCAACCGAACACAGAGTGGGTGTCGTACAACAACCCAACTCCAGAACAAAACCAAGGGAAACCACTCAACCCTCCTGATCTAAACTGTTGAGCACAGAGCCTGGGGAAAAAATCAACCCTTCTGGTCAAAAAATGAGAAAAAAGGGACCCTCCATGTCATGAGAGGTCAAAAGTATGCAAAGAAAAACATGGCAATCACATAGGGCCCACACGACGTGTGGCCCCAAGTCAACCCCAACCAAGTGCACAAACTTTCTCAGGTAAAAAAAACAACATGTACCTCCAAGAATTCCGGTATAATCCCAGAGTATACCACATTCCATCCTAAAGGCTATCATTCCCACGACACCCAAAGTCAACACGAAGGCATAACGTATCAACTCTAATGCAAAGGCCCAGGCACGACCAACCACATCCTTTTAAACACTAACCTCACTCTCCCAAGAGTGCACGTGATCACACGCCAAAGGTCCGCTATAAACACGATAGAAGAACTGCCACCAGGGAACCTTTCATTATTCCACATTTAAATGAGATCTCAAAGGTGTCTCCGTACATCCAAATGGATCAAACCGTTGTAATCCTCGCGGAAAAACACGCAAGATATACTACTTACTCACCTCAAACGGATATCCAATGGAAAAGTCACCAACACCGCCTCACGCCCGAATGACGTCCCTTGATCCCGAGCCTCAGCCACAAAAACAGCCGGGCGCATCGCACCATTGCGATCTCCTCAGAAAGACACATAAAAAAGACCACTCACTTGAGCACAATGGATATACGGAGAAACAGATGCATTCCTGCGCCCCGCACAGGAGCGGTGCTACGTGGGACCCACATCCCAGTCCCGAAACACAATGAACGGATCACACCATTGCGATCCTCTCGAAAAAGTGCACAAGTTCGACTAATAACATTTCCAAAAAGGACACCCGGTGATAATGCTGGAAATCACCGTCAATTCTCGAAACAGCTCTCGCGGGGCCCGCACCAGCATGCAGAATTAATGTAGGTAGACTGCACCAATACAACGCCCTTGGAAAAGCACCCCGAAACGACTACTCGCACGCCCCGAATGGACGTCCGATGAAAAAGTCATGAAATGTTGCACGCAGCTCGAAAGACAGGCCGTGGGGCCCACACCTCAACTCCGGATGCAACTCCCAAAACCACCCTGGAATGATTCGCCCTGGCACCAGGGCCCCAATGCCACCGACAGCTCTCAAAACAGACGTCGGACGCGTCTGCACCATCCAAAACAAGAACTCCAGGGAAAAACGTCAAACCACTTAACATCGTGTCGTGCCCCGAGCCCCTTGTTTAGGGAATTAAAAATTCCCAAAACCATATCAAAAAGTCTGCTATGATGCAACATCTGCGCTTCCACTGACGGCACGCAAAACGGATGCCCATAACTAAAGATACGGGCTTCCGAAGATAGAAGGGGAGAATCCCCTTGGGCCGGACCGGCACGGTTCGGCCGGTCCGCCCTGATCGGGCCGGCCCGCTCTGGCCGACCTATTGGGACCACGGACCAACTGCCTGGGTCTGGCCCAACCGAACCCATGGGCCCCCGCGCGCGGCCCTCCGCCTCGTGCGAGCCACCCTCGCATGCGCGCCGCGCGGGCGCTTCCTCCACTGACCGGCCGACACGGCCGGTCGTTTTCCATGCGGAGACTGGCATGTGTCGGGTCTCGGTCTCCCAGCGGGGACGCGAGCTGCGACCCCGATCGCGCCCCCTCTGCCGGCGCTCTCGGCCGACCGTTCACCGGGCCGCCCCGCAGACCGGCTCCCCTCGCCGGAACCCCCTGTCGCTCCGCCGCCTGGAGCTCGCCGGACCACCGCGCCGCCGCCACTCGAAACCACCGGACCACCATGACTATAACGACCCATACTTTACATACATTGTTATTACTTCATATTTGAAGCACACTTATTATAACATATAACAAAACCATGAAAGGACTGTATATGTATAGTGTCTTTAGAAACTGGGAAACATAAAAAACTGGTTCATAAATCATCTACGTTGTCTCCCATTTATTTCATCATATCTAGAGTTCCTTTTTGGCATATCCTACTTAATATCCTACTTCCTGACCTGGGGAAAAGAAAACATACAAAAGGGTGAGCTCAAATGGTTAGTAAGGGTAAAAAAAAGAAATATCAACATATCGTATTCATAAGAACATAACATTTTGAAAATATTATGCTGCAAAAGAGATCATAACATGGGATAAATCATAGAAGTGAAATGTAATCCCAATAATCATAAATTAAAACATGAAGCTTTGTGGCAGACCCACATAATCATAGAAAATCATTTCTCAGTAGTCAAGACTCATTGCCAAGACTATCTTAGCGGATAAAGTCCATTTCTTAACCGAGTTCACTCCTCGTTTAAGTCTTGTTTCACTGAATTGTTTTAACCTGCCGTTCCAGCCATGTCTATCTCATGAGATATAAATCTTTACCCAATACATTGGAGGGAGATATAGGTCCCACCCATCTCTTAATGATAGCATTCTTATGTGTGCCACAAAATCATAAACCATACATCATAACATAACCAATGTAATAAAAATGGGAATCTTGGACATCGTGACATCATAAAGCAATTCATAAAATATAAAGGAATTCATAAAAATAATTCCATCACAACATAATCAAATAAATGTAATAATAGGGATAGAAACAGAACCCTATATTATCATAGATGGAAAATAATTTTGACAAAACACTTGAACTCCTTTCTTGAGGAAAATATCCTTTCTACTTCAAATTTTTTTTTCCTTTCCTAACATGTAATAAAATTTTAAACTAAAAGAAGTTGATTAAAAATAAACTTGAAAACTTGTAAAGGAAGCTTCTTTGAAATAATGTTTTAAAAATCCATTCATGCCGTATAAGTTGAAAAAAAACATTCCTCTCGTACTTATGTCAGAAAAGTCAAAAAGTACCTCGTACGAATAACGACAAAAGATTCCTTTCATATCTTTTACTAAAAAAACACTGAAGGGTAAAATTGGATTTAAACAATTGTAGGTGGATGGAAATAATATTACATATTGAGAAAACATGTATGTTGATGTTAAATATTCCCCAGTAATTTCTGAAGTAAAAACAATCTCGGATAAAAATTGAGATTGTGAGATTTTCCCTTACCTTAGGTCTGATTTGCTTCGTAAGTGTCTGAACCTCCTGTATAATGATTTAAATAATTTCATTGACTTATTGAAGAATCATAATCATTGTTATGATATCGTATATTGTCATATTCTTAGCTTTTAATTAGTAATATTTCATTGGTACTTGTTATTTGGGTGTTTATTACTTTTTGTTCTTATGCGTGTTTTGTAGAATAAATTTTCATTCTTATTTTTAGGTTATAGATACCACATTTAAAAAATGGTATTAGTGTAATATATATCATATTTATTCATTTAATTCATTTATATAATACTTATGCAATGAAGATCATGTAGAACGAGACGCATCACATCGTGGACACGGTATTCCGTACGTACGTACGAGCGATGATATCGTACCCATGATCGTGGAATTGTATTGGAGTGTATTTATACTATTTCAGAATCAATATCAATTTACAATAATCATATATATTCATTATTTACACCATTATACCCATCCAAGAAAGGTGGTGGTGTAAAATAGATTACACCACGGCATAGAGACGGTATTCCATACGTATGAACGCGCGGTGATTTCATTTTCCGTAGGATGGATAGATGGTGAAATAGGGTTGTTTATTACTTATAATAACATATCAGTATATGAGTGATACTAATGTTATTACTTCATAATGAAACAACTAAATAATAATAAGTGGAAGAAGAAATCAAGTTGAAAGAATCGGTAACGGACATTACCTCTTCTTTGAAGCGCCTCTTTGAGACCTCCTTTTAGGGCACTAAAATTGGTATTTGAAGAAGACCAGGACCTCTAGGATGTTTATAGGGAAGTGGAGAGGAGAAACTGTCAGGGGTTGGCCGATATAGAAGGCTCAAAGTCATGTGAGGAAGAGAGGGAGGAGGTTCCCTTTTATAAGGGAGGAGAGGGGCACCTTTGGAAAAACTAAAAATATTATTTTATTATAAAGCCATATTCGGTTTTTAATAGCTAAAAATTAATTTATTTAAAAGATAAGGTGGGTATGGGTCGAAATAATCTCATTAAATAGAATTTAGACAAGTTTAGGTATCTATTTTAACCTTATAATTTATATTTTACTTTAAGTTAGATAATTTAACTTTTACCGTGTCTTCTTGTTTTCTTACACTATTCGGTTAATAAACATACTATAACAAGACACACTAACCCCAAGTTGTTTATTATTAATATATATAACCTTATCTAAGTCATTTGGCCAACCCTTAGATTTTTAGGAATAAAATATCAATTAAAATTTAATTTTTGTTTTAAAAACTATTTTATGTCAATTTTGACACTATTTGGTAATTGATTTTTTCGAAAATTATAACAGAAAGATTAGTTAGAAAACAGTTAATTAAATCAATACTAACATATCATATTAACATATAAAATTATTGTAATTCATAAAAAGTCTCAAATTACATTTATTTGGGTATTTATAACATCAATTATGTCAATATGTCATTAATAATATAATTACTGCATCATCATTGTGTCATGAATAAATTTAATTATTTAAAGTCTAAAAATTAAAATTAAAATTCCATTATATAGGCAATATTTTTATATTTTTAATGAATATTTATAGTCGAATTTATCTTTTGTATAACCCTATATTAAAAATGATTTAGTTATTAAACTTTGATTTTAACTATTTTAACCCTTCTTTAAATAAATTAATAGTAAATGTCCAAATCTAATCCAAGTGGGCCTAAATGGTCATATTTTATTCCTAAGGTTGTTTTTGGCCGAATCACACTTATCCAATATAATTAGGACATGTTTTAGGGTAATAATAATAACATTTTTACCCTCAATTACCCTATTTACTTTTAACCGTGGTAAATAAAAGTAAAAAAGTTACTATTCACCAAAAAATATTTTTATCTCATTGAACCACATTTTAGTTACTGACATCAACCATTTCTTTTGGATTTTTGAAATTCCACTCACAGAAGTGGTAAAATAATGTTTTATGTAAATTTGCAAATTCTCTTAATAGGTGGGTAAAAGACGGTGAAAAGTTCAATAAAATTTTTATATATCTAAAATTATTATAAAATGACTCTAATGAATTGCATTGAAATTATATAGGTATTATGTATCAATTTTGACCTAAGATAAATTTAAATAAAATAAATAATTATTTAAATAAAAATTTGGTTTTTAAATAGTAACCCAGTGTTTTCACTATTCATCAAAAATTGAAAGTATTCAGAAAAATACCAAAATTTCTCCCTAGGCTAATTTCAATATTCTGAATCCAAAATTGAAGTCCATTTTGAAAAATAAAATTTATAAAATTTCCAAAAGTGTTTATTACTATTCATGACGACTAGTTTTAATAATATTTTAATAGCATATTGTTGTTTAGTGAAACTCGGTATTGCGTACAACGCAAGATATCAAGGAAGGCCGTGATTGCGTGTAAATAAAACCAAGCTAGTTTTGTGTGTAGTGAAAGATTCCTTTGATGATTTATATAACATAAAAACAAAATATTTCACATAAAAGTCTCGGGTGTTACATTCTACCCCCCTTAAAATGAATTTCGCCATCGAAATTCGTCACTTTGTAATAAATAGATGAGGATACCTCTATCTAATCATATCCTCAATCTCCCATGTAGCTTCTTCTAATTGGTGGTTCCTCCATAAAACTTTCACCAAGCAAGTGGTCTTGTTCCGTAGGACTTTTTCGCTACGATCCAGAATCTCTATCGGCTTCTTCATAAGAAAGATCTTGTTCCTGCGGTACAACTTCTAAGCTGAGTACAGGTGAAGGATCAGGTATGTACTTTCTCAGGAGAGATATATAGAACACATTGTGAACTTGAGGGAGATTCGGTGGAAGAGTCAATCGGTAAGCTACCTTCCCAACATGATCCAGTATTTCGAAAGGACCAATATATCTAGGGATCAGCTTTCCCTTCTTTCCAAATCTCATGACCCTCTTCTAGGGAGATATTCATAAGAACATTTTATCACCCACTTCCAACTATAAGTCTTTTCTTTGGCTGTAGGAATAACTTTTTGGTCGACTCTGAGCTGCTCTTATGTGTTGTTGAATAGATTTGACATTTTCTGCCATCTCATCAACAAGATCAGGTCCTAATAGCTTTCTTTCCCCAACTTCATCCCAGCAAGTTGGAGTCCTGCATTTCTTTCCATAGAGAGCTTCATAAGGATCCATCTGAATACTGGAGTGAAAGATAATATTATAAGAAAATTCCACCAAAGGTATGTGTTGATCCCAAACACCTTTTAAATCCATAGAGAAATCTCTCAACATATCTTCTAGAGTTTGAATTGTCCTCTCAGATTGATCTTCTGTCCGAGGATGATAAGCAGTGCTGAAACTCAACTCTGTATCTAGAGTATGCTGAAGACTTCGCCAGAACTTCGAGGTAAACCTCAGATCCTGATCAGATATAATAGAAAGTGGTACTCCATGCAATCTTACCACTTCCTTTACATATATCATGGCAAGCTGATCTAGAGAGAAATCCTCTATAATAGCAATGAAGTGTGCAGAATTTGTAAGACGATCAACTATGACCCAGATAAAATTATTGCCTTTGGATGTTTTAGGAAGTCCGGTGACAAAGTCCATAGTGATGTTTTCCCATTTCCATTCAGGTGTGGGTAATTTTTGTAACATCCCCTTAGACTTCTATCTCTCTGCTTTAACTTGCCGACAAACCAAGCATCGAGAGACATATTCAGCAACATCTCTTTTCATGCCATCCCACCAGAAGTACTCTTTCAGGTCCCTATACATCTTTGTGCTTCCAAGATGAATAGATAATGAAGAACTATGAGCGTCATCCAACAGCTCCTTCTTTAATTCTGGTATTGGAGGAACACAAACCCGATTCTTGAACCTTATTATCCCATCACAATCAAGGTTGAATTCAGGAACATTTCTCACCTTCTTTTGTAACTCTACATCTTTTTTCTGTGCCTCTTTAATCTTCATGTGTAAAGATGGTTGAACATTCATTTGAGAAAGATAAGATTTTTCCCCTTCCATTATAATTCCAAGACCCATCCTTTGTAAATCTATAAATATTGGATCTTTTGCGATCCTCATCATGGATAAGCTAGCATGGTCTTTTCGACTTAATGCATCTGTGACCTTGTTTTCATTCCCAGGATGGTAATGAATTGAGCAGTTGTAATCCTTAATCAGCTCCAACCATCTTCTTTGACGCATATTCATCTCCTTTTGTGTGAAAATATACTTTAAACATTTATGATCTGTATAAATATCACAGCTTTCACCATAAAGGTAATGCCTCCAAATCTTTAATGCAAAGATTACCACAGCTAACTCCAAATCACGAGTTGGGTAATTTTGCTCATGGATTTTCAACTATCGTGAGACATAATCTATCACCATATCATTTTACATGAGAACACACCCCAGTCCCTTCTTGGATGCATCACTGTAGATCACAAACCTTTCTCCACTACAAGTTAGTGTAAGCACAGGTGCACTGGCTAACCTTCTTTTTAGCTCTTGGAAATTCTATTCACATTCCTCTATCCAAAAAAACTTAACTCATTTTCGAGTCAACTTGGTGTGTGAGTTAGATAACCTTGAAAAATCTTTCACAAAACGTCGGTAATATCCAGCCAAGCCAAGAAAACTTCGGATCTCAGTTACTGTTGTTGGTCTCGACCATCTTTCGATATCCTCTGTTTTTGCTGGATCCACAGTTATCCCCTCGTTTGAGATTATGTGACCCAAAAATGGAACTTTTTGAAGCCAAAATTCACACTTAGTAAATTTGGCACAAAGCTTCTCCTTTCTCAGGGTATTCAATATAATTCTCAAGATATCTTCATGTTCTTCCTTGCTCTTTGAATAAACTAGAATATCGTCTATAAAGACTACCACAAACTGATCAAGATAGTCTCTAAAGACTCTATTCATCAGATCCATGAAGATAGTAGGGGCATTAGTAAGACCAAATGGCTTCACTATAAATTCATAGTGTCCATAACTTGTACGAAAAACCGTCTTTGGTATATCCTCCCTTTTGACCCTTAATTGATGATACCCTGAACATGGATCAATCTTGGAAAAGTATTGAGATCCGCGTAGTTGGTCAAATAAGTCATCAATGTGCGGGAGAGGGTATTTTTTCTTGATAGTGATCTTGTTATGTTCTCGATAATCAATGCAGAGTCTCATTGATCCATCTTTCTTCATAACAAACAAAACAGGTGCTCCCCAAGGCGACGCACTAGGGACTATGAATCATTTATCAATATTCTCTTAGAGTTGCTTCTTCAATTCCTGCAACTCAATTGGGGACATTCTATAAGGTGTTTTTGAAATAGGAAAAGCACCCGATACGAGTTATATTGAAAACTCAACTTCATGAATTGGAGGAAGACCCGGAAATTCCTCCAGAAAGACATCGTCAAACTCCCGTACAATGGGAATATTCATAATCGTGAGTTTCTCTCCAACCATTTGAGATAAATAACCTTCATTTAGTGGAATCAAGACCCATAAGATGGAAGAAATTTCCACTTGAAGGTTATGTTCATCCTTGCATCGATAGATGATCATAGATTGATCTGGAATATGAAATGTGAATTCCCTTATTTGGAAATTGATATGAGCTCCATATAAAGATAGCCAATCAATGGCAAGAATCACATCAAATTCCACTATAGGAAGGATCACAAGATTTGCAGGAAGCACTTTCCCACAAACGTCAATCGGAGAAGAATTATAAAATTTTCATGTGACTGTTGTGCCGTTAAAGGTTGTCACAGCTAACTCAACATCTAATTGTTGAGGTAATATAGTGATACCCTTAGAAAATTCTTCAGAAATAAAAGAGTGGATGGATCCTGAATCAAATAAAACATTTTCTACATTAGAGTGGATGGTATGTGTACCTTTCACTACTTTGTTATCGTACTCCACATCGCTGATAGAAATTGCATGTGACTTTCCTTTGTCTTTAGCCTTAAGAGTTTTCTGGCATCGATCATCATAAAAAAACCCTGGATTAGGTCAATGATTGGCATAATGCCCCATTTCCTTACACTTGTAACATTTAAGTGTAGGAGGTGCACTCTGTGTAGCCTTTTCTTTGTTCGCATCACTAGACATCTTCTTCCCATCATTACGGTATTCAAATGCCCGATGACCTTCCTTTCCACATTTGAAACATTTACTTGTCCCTTTAAGACACCTCCCTCCAGGTTTCTTTCCACACTTTGAGCATAAGGGAAAACTCATCTTCTTTTCAGTGTGCTCATTAGATTTTCCTTTGAATTCCATTTTCCTCTTCTTATCAAACCCATATGACTGATGGGTTACTCCAATCTCCATCTCAAATTTTAGAGCACATCGAACGATTTCCTCATAGCTATTGAAGTCCATTATGGCTAACACCCTTTGAAGACTTGGTTTTAAGCCACTAAAGAATCGATCGATCTTACTCTCAGGTAGGATAATAATACCAGAAGCGTACCTTTCCAGTCTTGTAAAATTTTCTTCATAGGTACCAATAGATACATCATCCTTTTTCTTTAGTTCAAGAAACTCCTTCTTCATCTTTGTTCGAAGAATACGAGGGAAGTACTTATTGAAAAATAAGTTCTTGAACTCATCCCATTCCATGGACTCAATTTCATCCCTTTTCCTCATATTCTTGATAAGATTCCACCATTGATCAGCTTCACCTTCCAAACGATAAACTGATAAGATGACTTTATCATGTTCAGAACATTGAAGAACTCAAAATATCTTTTCAGTGGTACTGATTTATTGTTCAGCCACTAATGGATCAGAAGACCCGCTGAATGAAGGTGGACGCTGCCTCATGAATGATTCAACAGAATGTTGCTCCTTACTTTGCTCGTTTGGAAGTCCTGCATGATTCATAGCTTGAGAAAGTTGTGTGAGCATGGATACAATATTTTTCATTCCAGATCCCATAACGTTTGGTTGCTCATGGGGACAGACATTGCATTTCCCTTTTTATTCCGCATTAACAAGGTTCCTTCGGGTTCCAGCCATTGACTAAAACCAAGAAAAATAGTGTGAGAAACACTAGTTATAATAGAAATACCACATAATCAAGAATATAATTTCACACTTAAGGTCTTATCATAGGTTGTTCATGGCCATTTTTAAAACACTATGATCATGTTCTATGCTTAGACTTATCCTTAGGGTTATTACTAAGGCTTTAACATCCTAGTTTCCAAAGGTTGACTATACATTTCCTCTGATACCAAATATAACGGTCCGGAATTACATCCAGTGGACTATAATTGATACCTATCAGGGTACTCCATGGGAGGCTACACCCCCTGGGTGGGACACACCACCATCCCTAGCGGTAGACATTTCCTAATGAATCCCTTGGTCGGAGAGCCACGCTTCGTCCAACTCTCACATGTGAGAGTTCCCAAGGATCGGATTCATTCCTACCTCCTTTTCCTCTGATACCAACAATAATGACCCATACATTACATACATGGTTATTACATCATAATTGAAGCACACATATTACAACATATAACAAAACCATGAAATGACCGTATAGGTATAGTGTCTTTAGAAATTGGGAAACATAAACAACTGGTTCATAAATCATCTACGTTGTCTCCCATTTATTTCATCATATCTAGAGTTCCTTTTTGGCATATCCTACTTATTATCCTTCTTCCTGACCTGTGGAAAAGAAAACATACAAAAGGGTGAGCTCAAATGCTTAGTAAGGGTAAACAAATTAAATATCAACATATCATATTCATAAGAACATAACATTTTGAAAATCATATCCTGCAAAAGAGATCATAACATGTGATAAATTGTAGAAGTGAAATGTAATCCCAATAATCATAACTTAAAACATGAAGCTTTGTGGTATACACAAATAATCATAGGAAATCATTTCTTAGTATTCAAGACTCATTGCCAAGACTATCTTAGGGGACAAAGTCCATTTCTAAACCGAGTTCACTCCTAGTTTCAGTCCTGTTTTACTGAACTGGTTTAACCTGTCATTCCAGCCATGTCTATCTCATGAGATATAAATCTTTACCCAATGCATTGGAGGGATATATAGGTCCCACCCATCTCAAAATGATACCATTCTTATGTATGCCAAAAAATCATAAACCATACATCATAGCATAACCCATGTAATAAAAATGGGAATCTTAAACATCGTGACATCATAAAACAATTCATATAAGATAAAGGAATTCATAAAAATAATTCCATCACAACATAATCAAATCAATGTAATAATATGGATAGAAATAGAACCCTATATTATCTTAGATGGAAAATAATTTTGATAAAACACTTGAACTCCATTCTTGAGGAAAATATCCTTTCTACTTCAAAAAGCATTTTTCCTTTCTTAATATGTCATACAATTTTAAACTAAAATAAGTTGATTAAAAATAAACATGAAAACTTTTAAAGTAAGCTTCTTGGAAATAATGTTTTAAAAATCCATTCATGACATAGAAATTAAAAAAACATTCTTCTCGTACTTATGTCGGAAAAGTCAAAAAGTACCTCGTATGAATAACGAAAAAAGATTTCTTTCATATCTTTTACTAAAAACTCACTAAAGGGTAAAATTGGATTTAAACCATTTTAGGTGGATGGAAATAATATTAAATATTGAGGAAACATGGATGTGGATGATAAATATTCCCCAGTAATTTCTGAAGTAAAAACAATCTCGGATAAAAATTGAGATTGTGAGATTTTCCCTTACCTTAGGACCGATTTGCTTCGTAAGTGTCCAAACCTCCTGTATAATGATTTAAATAATGTCATTGACTTATTCTATAACCATACTCATTGTTTGGATATCCTATATGGTCATATTCATAGCTTCTTATTAGTAATATTTCATTGCTACTTGTTATTTGGGTGTTTATTATTTTTTGTTCTTATGCGTGTTTTGTCGAATAAATTCTCATTATTATTTTTTTGGTTATAGATAACTCATTTACAGAATGGTATTAGTGTAATATATATCATATTTATTCATTTATATAATCATTATGAAATGAAGATCATGTAGAACGAGTGGCATCACATCGTGGAGACGGTATTCCGTACGTACGTACGAGCGATGATATCGTTCCCATGATCGTGGAATTGTATTGGAGTGTATGTATACTATTTCAGAATCAATATCAATTTTCAATAATCATATATAGTCATTATTTACACCATTATACCCATCCAAGAAATGTGGTGGTGGAAAAAAGATTACACCACGGCGTTGAGATGGTATTCCGTATGTACGCACAAGCGGTGATTTCATATTTTATTCCTAAAGTTGTTTTTGGTCAAATTACACTTATCCAATAGAATTTGGACATGTGTTAGGGTAATAATAATATCATTTTTACCCTTAATTACCCTATTTACTTTTAACCGTGGTAAATAAAAGTAAAAAGTTACTATTCAACCAAAATTATTTTTATCTCATTGAACCACATTTTATGTACTAAAATCAACCATGTCTCTAGGATTTCTGAAATTCCACTCATAGAAGCAGTAAAATTATGTTTTATGAAAATTTGAAAATTCTCATAGGAGGTGGGTAAAAGACGGTGAAAAGTTCAATAAAATATTCATATATCTAAAATTATTATAAAATGACTCCAATTAATTGAATTTAACATATATAGGTATTATGTATCAATTTTGACCTAAAATAAATTTAAATAAAATAAATAATTATTTAAATAAAAAGTCTGTTTTTCAATAGTAACCCAGTGTTTTCACTATTCATCAAAAATTGAAAGTTTTCAGAAAAATACCAAAATTTTACCTGAGGATAATTTTGATATTCCGAATCCAAAAATGAAGTCCATTTTGAAAAATAAAATTTATAAAATTTCAAAAAGTGGTTATTACTATTCATAACGGTTAGTTTTAATAATATTTTAATAGCATATCGTTGTTTAGTGAAACTCGGTATTGCGTACAACAAAAGCTATCGAGGAAGGCTGCGATTGTGTGTAATGAAAGCCAAGCTAGTGTTGTGTGTAGTGAAATATTGCTTTGATGATTTATATAACATAAAAAAAATGTTTCTCATAAAAATCTCGGGTGTTACCGTGCCGGCCAGAGAACCTCAAAAACCCGCGAACTTCGCCGGGAGTTTTCGAACACGTCGGGACTCATATTTTAAAACCGAGAATTGCGTTGGGGAGCTCGGGATGAGTACTACACAAATATGGGTTTGATTGATGTTTTGATAGGGAATCGATAATGCAAATTGAGCTCAAAGTAGGTGTGGAGAATTAAAAATGAAACGTACAATCCTACCTCGAAGGGTGTAGCCCGACGCTTCGTGTGCAGACCATCAGAACCGCTGCGCCTCGCCGGATATCGCCTCGCCAGAGCTGCCTCATCGGAGGTGGAGGAGAGGGGAGGGTTTGAGGAAGAAGAAGAAGAAGAAGAAGGGGGTGGGGGTGTTTAAGTACAAATCGCTTAAACGCCCGCCCGACAGCCCCGAACCCAAAATTTCTACGGGATCGGGGTTAATCCTCCCCTAGGCTAAAAACCACGCTCCGAACGCAACGGCGATCTCATAATTTTATTCCGAGGCCCCGTTCAAAAGTTACAACACCCATGCTCGAGGATGCCAAATTATGAAAATGCCCCGGGGCCATTTTTCACAGACGGCCCGTGCCCGCGAAACTTATACCCCTCCAAGGGTAAATGACACGTTCTGAACTCAACGGTGCCCTTGGTTTTCCAATCCGAGCCACCGTTTAAGAGATACTTGAGTTTCACCATTTAAAGAATAAATAAATTAATTAATTTGTCTGTTTAACATTCCGAAAGAGAGCGAGGGGTCCAAACATCCTGCGTCGACATACTTTATGTCGTTCCTAAGGTAAACACCACATTCCGGACCCATTCGTACACTCAGATCTCAGATCTGGATCACTGTTTAGGAGTTATGCCATTTATTTTGCGTTTCCAGTGTGAACGCACTGAAAATTTAATTCTGGCCACCCCGGGGCTCGGAATCGCACCCGTCTGAAGGCGTTGCTCTGGAATATCATCAAGAATATTCCAAAGTCTTTCACTGCAAAAACCGGGTTCTTAGAAATGATTTCTATATAGATTTGGTTATTCATGGGTTATTGCATTTTCTTATTCTTTTAAGATATGTCCCAACTCCTAGTATCCGTTTTTTAAGAGAATAGATCAATAAAGTATTTTTAGATGAACAGAGTCCCTAAACCTCTATATTTGATGGACAATCAATTATATTTTTTTGGATATATCAGTATCAAAAAATATATCAATTCCTTATGTCTATTCACATTTAAATTTGATTCAAATTTATTTACATCATAACATTATATTTTCTTATTACCTCTAAAACCAAACTGTTCTGAATTTTAGTTCGTTTTCACATTAAGTCCCTTGGAATTTTTTGGATAATTTTTAGTTAATTTACCTACATATAATATAACTAAATGTATTTCATCTCTTTCAATTAATACTTAATAACAACTAACTATAAAATTATTTTCTTCAATCAATTAGTGTGAAAATTTGGAGCACAACTTCTGGAATATTTTCCAGCACTCATATTGATTTTATATAATGTCTTTACATTTTCAATATATATCGTTACTGAAGTAATTACATATCTATGTTGGAATTAACCCTTAAAGGAATAATAATTATAGATTACACTATCTTCTAAACTCACCTAAATGAATATTCTATAACAACTCATTAAAAATTCCATCAAGAGAAAAGGGATTGATATGTACTTCCATTTTCCTTCAACTACCACTTTAGGACTCAAATTTTCAAAAACATTGTAAAATTATTGGATTTTTCTGTTTGGATAATTTGTTAAAAGACAATCATACTTTGGAAATAGTTGAATAATTCTATTATTAATATCAAATTCATTTAATAATTCAAGGTAGACAATATTATTATTTTGGTTAATGAAATAACGTACAAAAAATGGATCCAACTATGAACCAAACTATAGAATAGATGAGATATGGTTGAATATTTCCTGAAAATGGGAAATTGAAAGGTTTCTAATCCATTTTCCCTTTATATTTAATTTTTATCAACTATGTAAGTTTTTTTCTCCCTAATCATTGAAATTAATATTAATTGTTTTTACTATTCACTTTGGAAAAATATTATTGTGGCCTCAATAGAAATTATAAATTATGATAATTGAAAACATGGAATACATTTTTATAAATTCAATTCACTTAATTGGAGAATGTTAATTTAATAATAATCTAAGAGATTCAGTGATATAATGTGTTTTTAAATTAGATTACTTTTTAAAAAAATATGTTTCTATATTTACACTTTGAAAAATAATAATCATTTTGAAAAACTAAATTAATATTTAAGGATATATATTATATAAGTTTTTTAAAAAAATTATCTATTAGAGATTATTTAAATTTATTAAAAAAATAAAAACATTATACATTTTAAAATATTTTTTAGAAAAAACCAAATTTTAAACCCAAAAACTAAAATAAATTAAAAACCAATATACATTTGATTGAAAATTGTTCAGATGGGTTATATATAACCAAATAATACATACTTCACATAAAAAATAGTCAAAACATATTTTGAATTTTAAATTAATTAATTAATTAAAAGAAATGATTTCTTACAAGAATCATTATTCTTTTAACTGTTCATTAAAAAATTAATATTTTCTAAAAAATCCCAAAATCCCTCCTATCATAAATTTTAATATTTTGGATTTAAAAAATAATATTCATGTTATAAAATTAAAATTTATAAATTTATAAATTAGTCTTTAAAATAAATACATAAATGAAATGTGGTTAACTAAAACATTTTCCATTTATAAATTAATAATTACTTAAAAGTTATAAACTAATACCACTATATAATTCATATTATTAAATATTAAAATGATTTATACCAACATTTCCTAGGTTGTGACATCCTTCCCCCTTTTTAGAGACTACAAACACACAATTGTTTTGACTTATAAAATAACTGGACATATCTTTCCCTCAAAATATTTTTATATTCCCATTTTTCCTTTTTAACCATATAGTTTTGCAATAAAAGAATAACATGGTGAATCAACCTATTCCACAAATATTGCACTATATATTCAATAACATGAACTAAATATTAGTTATAAGAAAGACTATCTTCTAACTAAAATACTTTAGGGATTAAAATGTGCGTTGAATAGAACACATATTTCCATAATAGTGAAATATGGAATACGTTATATACCAGAGATAAACTCATAGGTAAGGCCACTCTGTAGGAGAATGATCCAAGATTCCCCCGGATTTCATATTGTCTAACAAACCTCAGAGTCACCTTTCCCTTCTTACCAAAACACATTAACATTTTCCATGGAGAAACTTTGAGAGAGTCATGATCGCTTTCCTCTAAAGAAAAATGTTTCTTCCAGTTATCTATATTATTTTTATATTATCTATATGTTTTCATCCTATATTATAGAAAAATATGAAATTTATCTACCATTTCCAATACCAACTCTTGTCAGATCAACTTCTTTACCCTTTAATCATCGTAAAATATTTGTTTTTGACACCGATTTCTAGATAATTCCTCAAATTGATTCATCTATATACTGGAATGAAAACTATTATTATAATAAAACTAAACCAAAGAAAGATGTTGATATCGACTTTTCTAGCATTCTGTTGAATAAAAACAAAGCATATCTTACATGGTATGAATCTTAAACATAGAATTTCACTCCCATTGGGGAATAACATATGTACTAAAATTTAATTTAGTACCCAATGAATTTTGAATACCCTTTAAAAAATTAGATGTGAACATGGAATTATTTTCTAATAAAATAGAGAGAGTAACTCTTTGCATCCAAACTATCTCCTTAAGATACATTATAAAAACCCGATATGAAGATATTGTATCTTAATGTGAGTGTAAGTGTGAGGATTTAGATAGTCAATCAATAATAACCAAAATCACATTATTACTTTAAAAATTCATTGGTAATCATACATTCAAATATAATGATATATTTTACCATTTCCACTCTATCACTCAAAAAGGTTGATGTATCACATTCGGTAACTATCATTCTGCTTTAACCTAATGAAAATTCAGACACATCATGGTTAAGTTAGTAATATCTAATTTTATTCCATCCTTCCAATAATAATGATGAACATTTTTATATATATTAGTGCTATCTGAATGAATGGTTAACAAAGAAATAAGAGATTTAACTAATAACACCTTTATCAAATGAGAATGAGAAGCCATACATAATCTTTTTATAAATTTTAAAACACCATATTCATCAATAATAATATCATGAAAATTATCCGTACAAAAGAATATACATTTTCATATAAATATTGACGCTACTTCTGAGCTCTCTTAATTCTTTTTGATAGATTCAACTGTAGTGAAACCAAAATCAAAACATAGGTTGTCCCTAAATACGAAAAATCTAGTCCCAAATTCATTAAATCCATAACTAACATTTCACATTCCAAATATAACATAGTTAATTTAGAGTCACTTTTTTATTCAAAGCATTATCCACTTTTTTTCTTTTCGCAGATTGCAATGAATCGGGAAATCACAATCCTTTAGTAGTTCCATCCATCTTCTCTTTCTCATGTTAAATTATTTTTGATTGAATATATACTACATATTTTTTAATCAGTATATATTACAGTCCTTAATACATAAAAATTATGAGTCTATAGTTTTAATGAAAAAATAGTTGTACTTAATTACAAATTAGGTGTAGGGTAATTTAACTCATGAGGCTTCATTTTACTTGAATAAAATGAATTACCTGATCATTATTCAGTAGGAAACAACCAATTACTTTCAATTAAGTATCAATTTATATGAAAATTCACCATTTCATGATAGCAGTAAAAAAATGGTAATTTACTAATATTATTTATTTTAGTTGTAGAAAAAAATCATAAAATCTTTTCTCATATTTGAACTTAACAAATTTTCGAGTTAGCTTAGTCAGTGGGCATGGAAAACAAAAAAATTCTTCAGCAAACTGCTCTATTTGACTTTATATCCCAAGAAAAATATGAATATATTTTATATTTTTGGGTCTTTACCATTCTTTAACAACTTTTGTTTTAGTAGAGTCAATATTTATTCAATACATAGAAACACTATGTCTAATGAAAGAACTATTTTAATCCAAAATTCATACTTTCTAAATTTCCAATACAATTTATTTTCGTTTAATGTTTGGAAAAATAATATTTGGTGCCTTTATCTCCCTCTTGACTTTTAAAATACACTAAAATTTCATCAATAATCATCTCCTTGAAATTTTCTAGGAGCTCATGAAAAATTTTATTCATAATTTCAATATATATAGATGGTGTATTGGATAACTAAAATGACATAACTAAATACTCATAGTTCCCATATATTGTCTAAAATATAGTCTTAGGAATGTATTATTACTTCACTTTCAATTGATGGTAGTCTGAATATAGGCAAACCATCAAAAAACACAGATCTCTCAAGAATATATCAAATAAATCATCGATATGAGAAAAATGGTACATGTTCTTAATGTTTATGCTATTAAATCATCTATAATCAATACAAAGTCCCAATAGACTTTATTTTATTTTTAAAAAAAATAAGAGCACCCCATAGTGGTGTGATAGGTTGGATGAAAACTTTATCTAAGAACTACTAAATTTTATTTTTTCAATTCTAAAATTTTAATCAATCCATTAAATAAGAATGTTTATAAATAAGAAGACAATCAGGAAATAATTCAACATTAAACTCAACCACCTAATTTGAAATAACAGTAAAAAATTCGTTAAGAAAAAAATCTAGGTTTTCATTTACTACTGAAACAAAAAAATTAATAGTTTCATTATTCTAAACAATATGAGTTAGATAACTTTCACTTCCATCACAAATCAATTTATTATCTTCTTAGTAAGTTATAAAAGGCATAAAATCTTTTCAAAAAAATTCAAAGGCATGAAATCATTGAACAAATCTTTCTTAAAATTTCAATCTATCTTAGATTGATAAAATTAAACACAATCCATAATAAGAATGATATCAAACACTACAATATTTGATCAATAATATTTTCTAGAAAGACCTTCCCACTGAAAACAATAAGAATATTCTTATATATCATGGTTTCTTTAATACACCCCCATAGTATTAACCCAAAGATATATCTTATTTTTTAGGTGAAATTCCCAAATTACTTGAATTTTTTTTTCAGAAATGAAATAATGTGAACATCAAAAGTCAACAAGGGTATTGAAATAATTTCGATACAAAGGTAACAGAAGTTTAACAACTTTATTTGAGGCCCCAACATTAACTGTGGGAGTATAAAATGAATTTTCTTCACCTTTCTGTTACCGATCATGATGATTTCCATCCACTGAGACTAAATTTGGATATGGAATAGAATAATAACCCTACTTATTAGAACTAAAACACCTCGTGGTGGGATGGATATTGTTAACCCCATTCTTTGTTTACTCTACACCCTTTTCTTAAGAGTCAGGAATATTGTAACCACACATACCGCACTAGAAACACTTACTATATCCATTCAAACATTGTTTTAAATATCAGTTTATACACTAAAAATAGTTTGGGGGGTAACATCAAAACATCTTCATAGGTGGTTTATCAATTTCATTCCACCTTAAAGTTTCTTACTATTGTCATCTCAAGGAACATACGTGTAAGAAAAATCTATATCAACTTTCTTTGAACAACAAACCGCTTTCTCATAACATTTAAATTCTCATATGGACAATGCTCTTCATAAACATGGTTGAAAACATGAAGAAAGCCTAGTAATATTGGTAATAATTTCCCAAATAAAATATAGCATATATCTAGACAATCATTGAAACATTTATTCAAATGAAACAACATAATATTCATCTTTTTACAAAAATTCTAGGAAAAAGATTTCCTTTAAGAGTTGAATAATATAATGGAAATATTTATTAATAAAAATCCTTAAATATGTATCATTCCATAGAATAAAGATCATATTACTCTCTATTATTATAGACCAAAGGCCACCATTTAACAAATTTACCTTCAAAATTATAAATGAAATATGTAACCTTTTCAAGTTATGTACATCCCATGATATGAAATATATTCTCTAGAGCATTGATCCATCCTTTAACTATGATGGAGTTCGATGATCCACTATAAGATGGGTAATTTTTTCTTATGAAATAGTCTACAATATATATATTCCTTTATAGTATATTAGTTTCCTCTATAGCATGAATACCTGCACAATTTATGGCTAGTGTCAAAATATCCTTTACTATAAAAAACTTTTCTATTCTTATTCTAGCCATCTCAGGATACTAATTTTCATTGATATCTTACTATGTCGCCCTTAAAACCACCTCTTACATATTTACTCTTTTGAAAACCAATATGAACTAATATAGTTTAGATGATGTGATACGGTAATTTTTAAATGAAAAAACTTAAACAATAAAATAAGGTAAAATATTTTAACGAAAAGTTATTAACATTATACTAACCTAAAATGTAATCTAAACCATCCCTTACTACCCAATATAAGGCCCCTACCTTAAACATTACATCATATTGAGATTTAATTCAAGAACATAATTTCCTTCACTATGAGAATATTTTAACGTGGTTAGTTTTAGTTAATTAGGTCTTTAATCATATATTAAAAAACAATAAAATGAATGCAGAAAATTACATTCAACATACTTTTTCCCAATATATAAAACATTCAAAACAATGCAAGATTTCATTAAATAAAATCTTCATGTCTTTCAGATTAATTTCCCGCTTTCCCTCACCCATCCTTAAATCCCGAAAAAATCAATAAAAAATATGGGATAAGCACAAAAATAATAGTAAGTGTTTTAAAAATAAGGTAAAATGATAGTATAGTGAATGCGTGAAAACTAATTTAATGCATAACATTATCTTAAAATTTAATTGGGCATATGGAATTAAACATTTTACCATGAAACACACATACACATTTTCCTAAAAAATAATTAAAACCCATAGAATGTAATTAAGACCTGTTTTAGTGACACCAATGATTATATAAATAAAACTATTGAAAGAATTTTTAAATGTAATAACCATAGTTATAGTGAAACTATCCCTTTACAAAAATTATTATATAATTTTATGCATGTTTAACTATCAATTACAATGCAAGGATTGTAAATTCTAGCTTATTTGGAAGATTATGAACATAATTAGAAAGAATAAAACCAAAATAAAAAATCTATTATTTAATATTTATAATAAGACCCTAACATTGTCCTATAAAATCTACAAAGTGTAACTTAGGGAATAAATAAATAAAGGGATTAGATAAATATCTCAATAATTGAATACACAATGTAATAAAGCATATCGCACTTGTTAGAAAGAATTATGTGATGACATTAAAAATCATGGAACATGAATAAAAAATGGAATCAAGTAATATAGAATATGGGATCATGTAATATTGAAATATTATGAATTTGTAAGAAATATAAAACATGACCTTAATATAAGTGATGGATAACTTCCTAGACTATATCACATAGTGGATAATGTCCCACAAAGGCATGAGGTTTACTCCATGTCCTAACATGACGTCTTATGAGACTAAAAATTAACCAATGCAATAGAGTGATGTATGGTTGAACCCATAATAAAAATCCCATGTATATATTTTCCAAAAGAATAATCATACATAATGAATAACCATTAGGGTTACTCATGGAAATAAATGGACAATGTAATCATGTCATAATGCATATCCAACAGACATGTCATAATGGTGTCCCATAAAGAATGAATTTAAATTATAAAAATAAATTGATAAGGAAAAAATAGTAATATATAATAAAAAATGATATAAAAGTAATGTGAAAACATGTAAAAAGAGTGTTTATGAAACTTTTAGAAATGAGACACTTTGGTGTGATTTAAGGGAAAATATAAGAGTTTTTAATGAAGAAAAGGCATAATTGGTTATATAATACCATAAATGAACTAAGATAGTATTTCTTGATAAAAATAGTTATTTTAGAAAAATATTCATGTATTAAAATATATTATGGATTGCACATGAAAATGGGAATGAAATTGATATGTTCCGTTTAATCAATATTGGTTATCGAGTGGAATTGAAAAGAGATCATTATAAAACAAGTATTTGACAGTAAAATAAAGAATAATTGAGATTTTAACATATTTTAGGATTATAAAAATATAATTTAAAAGTTTTAAATAATAATAATTAAGAATTAAATTATGGTAAACAAGGATAAAGTATAACCTGAAAGAAAAATGGAGGTTTAGAGATAATCTCGTACCATATGTTTCAATGTGTTATGCACTTGTACTTAAATTCTTGAACAATAATATTAGATCCATTAATTAATTAAGAACCTATTATATATGTAGTTGATTTAGTATAATTTTATTAAGTTCATTTTTCGAAATCTTGATGGGTTATAATGTTTAATTTCATTGTTCTATGTGCTTTCGTTTCATGATTTTATGATCAATTCCCTTAACCTTATTTATGGGAGTTATTTTCAAATTGAATCAAAACTTCAAAACTAAAATTTTATGATATTTATAATGTTAAATAATATTAAATGGTACCAGATATTATTTTTTTATATATTATAATGATTCATTAGATAAAATATTAATGATTAACTTTGGTTTATTTTGGTGAATTTTTTATTATCACGTACTAGTTTTGTTTTATTATTTAATATTATTTATATATATTAGTTAAATAACATATAAAAAGGTCTAATATAAATTTTAAATTAGTTTCTATACAATTATAATTGTTTTAAATCTATCTATGATGGTAAAAGAAAACAAAAAATCATCGTCTATGAAGGTGGTGAATCAACACATCACGAGCAATGTTTTCATTTTTAATATAAAAAGATAAGAGAAATGATTTGATGATCGTTATACCATTAAAATAATAAAATTATAGTATATGTTTGAGATTGGAGTTATCATTTCACCTTGGGATAGTCTAATAAAGGATGAGGTAGAAGAATAATTTTATTTTAAAGTGAAAGGTTGAGGATTTTCCCACTTTGAATAATGTTTCCTTCAGAACCTCCCTAAGGTATTTGGAAATGGTCTTTTGGTGAGATGTGTATTACGTAAGTATGGGGAATGGGATTGAGATCAGATTTGGGTAGAATATTATAAATCTCTAAATCTTATAATGTTTTAGGAGAATAGGTGGTGTAGGTGGTATTTATAGTGGGAGGAGAGGGGTATTTTGAAAGATTTTATTCATTTGTTTATTATTTTGGATCAAGAATATCGAAAGTGATTATTCCTGTGACTAATTACAATAAATGGTTCTTGAGAGTTTAAATAAATGGGTTCTTAACTCATCCATACATCATTCAGGACTCAATAATTCATGTATTTGTTAAATATAATAAACTACTGTATTTCACTATTTGCTAAAAATTCAACTACTTTTGAAAATCTCAAGAAATACCCCTAAGCATTTTTCGACATTCATATTTTGAAAAAAGAGTCTATTTTATGAAAATAATTTTATAAATATGAAATTTTTAATTTTTAATTAAAGTAATTATTTATATTAAAAATATATATTATAATATTATAAAAGAATTTATGACACTTAAAAAATTAATTATGATATAATAAACAATATTATAATTATAAGAAAATAAAACTTTAATTAACTAATATATTTAATGAAAAAAATTCTCTTTTAAATCATTATATTAATTATAAAATTGTTACATAACATTTACATCTCACAAAAATACCAACAATTAATTTATCATTTTAAAGCATTTATTTCATGATATATATATATATATAATATCTTCCCATATAAGTTACCTAAAATTTATTTATACTTTTGAAGATGAGATTACTATTCTATTGGTCAGATTACTATTCGTAGATGACATATTACTATTAAAATGGTCAATTTGTTATTCCGTCGGTATAGGTTCCTTAATATATAGAAATACATAATATTCCCTTTATTATTTATATATAAATTATACATTTTTTCACTAGTTAAATTTTTGTGGTTTATACTATATGAAAATACTAAAAGAAGGTAATTTTCATTTATAAAAATCCAGGTCATTAAATTCTTCCCCCTTATGAAATTTTTGTCTCAAAATTTCATTTTACAAACTAAGGTGAAATAAAGGTGAGGATACTTCTCCTTCATCACTTACTCTGGTTCCCATGTCACCTTTTTGTACTTATTGTTCCACCATAGTACATTGAACATGTGATTTTTCATGTTGTATATAACTGTATCCCTATGGTCTAATATTATCACATGCTTTTCATCATATGAGTGGTCATTATCCTGTTGTACCACCATCAGATTAAGTACATGTGAGGGATATGATTTAAAATTCCTCACGAGGAATACATGTAATATATCATGTACATGATACATGGTCAGTCGAAGTGATATTCGATAAGACACATCTATGACATGATCAATAATCTCAACATAGATGATATATCTAGGTATCATATTTTCCAAATATCATGATCCTCTTCCAGAGGGATATGTAGAAGAATACCATGTCTCCAAACTCAAACTGTAGGTCCTATCGACAATTGTCTTCAAACCACTTCTATCAAATTTAGGCTTTTATGATATACTGCTAAAGAGTTATTACATTTCTTCCATTTCATTGAATATTTTAGGTCCTAGTAGATTATGATCACTGACTTCATCCCATCATGTAGGTGTTCTTCATCATTTTCTGAAAAATGTGTTCAGATGGATCCATTTTAATGGTTGAGTGGAAACTTTTATTGTATGAAAAATTGAACAGAGGTAGATATTGGTCCTATCCTTATTTGATGTCTATTTAACATGCTCTTAATAAGTATTCAAATTTTTTATAGTCAACTCAAATTGTCCTTCAATTTGAGGATGATAGGTTGTACTAAAATTTAGTTAAGTGTTTATAACTTGTTGGATAATTTTTTAGAATTTGGAGGCAAATACCAGATCTCGATCAGATACAATAAATAGTGGTACTCCATACCGCCTCACCACTTATTTTATGTATGTATGTGTAATTTGTTAAAGTGATAATTTCGATTTAATTGAGACAATGTGATCTTTCGTTGTAAGATGATCCTCAACAACCCATATAGAATAGTTTCCTATTGATGTATTCATAAGTCAAGGGACAAAGTCTATAGTGATTTTTTACCATTTCCATGTTGGTGTGGGTAATGGATTCATATCACCTGAGACTATTTTTCAACCTTCACTTGAAGAAATTATAAACACTTTGATGAAAATTTTGTGATCTATTTCTTCATATTGTCCCACCAATAGTTCTTTTGAAGATCTAGATACATCTTCATTCTCCCTAGGTAAATAGTGAAGGTTGAGCTATGTGTGTAATTCAGGAGATCATTCTTTATATATGGATTGGATGGTATACATAATCATCACCTCGATCACATGAATACTTACTCATCAATTTAGAACTCTGGGGATTTCTTTTTTTTGATAGCTTCCACCTTATTATAGATTTCCACATCATTTCAGTGTCAATAAATTATTTTCCCCATGAGGAATGGTTGACAAATAATTTGAGAAAAGATTGATGATGTTCCTTCTTTAATGATTCCCATTTATATCATTTTAAAAAATAATAATATTATATCCTTACCAATTATCAATATTGATAATGTTTTAGGATCCTTTCTACTTAGATCATCCACTACTTTATTTTCCGTACCAGGATGGTTGTGGTTTGAGTAGTCGTAATCCTTGAGGACTTCTAAACAACTTCATTACCTCGTATTAATATAATTTTGGGTGAATATATATTTAAGGATATTATTATCAGTGTATAACTCATACTTCTCCCTATATACATAATGCCACCAGATTTTTAATGCGATGATCACAGACGCCAATCCCAGATCATGTGAGGGAGAGTTTTCCTCATTAATTTTAAACATTGTTGAGGTGTAGGTTATCATTTTATCATTTTTCATTAGTACACATCATAATATATTAATTTAGTCATCACTTTATACCATAAAGTGTTACCCTATTGTCCAAAGTGTGATTATTGGTGTAGAGAAACGACTCATTTTTAACTCATTGAAGTAGTATTCCCATTCACTAGTCCAGAAAATCTTCACTCTATAACAGGTCATCTAGGATAATGGATTTGAAAATCATTATAATTTCTTCACAAATTTTTGGTAATATATAGATAAACCAAGTAAAATAGGGATCTATATTTTAGATGTTGGCATGGGTACTCTTAGATTATCTTTACCTTTAAAGGGTCCATAGATATTTTTTAATAGGTGATAACATGCCCCAATAATGATACTTCCTCCATCTAAAACTCAAAATTTCTATAATTTTCATAAATTTTCTTCCATCAAAAAAAGTTTATAATAGTATTCAAATTCTCATCATGGTCCTCCTGGATTTTAGAGTATATCAGAATATCAGTGATAAAGACTTCCACAAATTTGTCAAGTTAATCTCTAAAGACACTATTTGTTATGTACATAAAATTTATGGAGAATTAGAGAGTTTGAAGGGAATAATTTTGAATTCATAGTGTCCACACCTCATTTGAAATAATTCTTGGGAATATATTCCTCCCTTATCTTGAATTGATGATATCCCGATCAAAGGTCCACCTTTGAGAAATATTTGGACCATGTAGCTAATTTATCAAGTCATATATCCATGGTTGTGGATACTAGTTATTTGTCATTATATTCATGAGATCATGATAATAAATGAAATGGAACATTAATATATCATTATTTTTTTTGAATATGAATGTTTCACCCCATGGTGAACCACTCATCCATATAAAACCATAGTCAATATTCTCTTGAAACTACTTCTTTATTTCCTCAAAATCAATGGTGTCCATTATATAAGGTGTATTTGATATTGGAAAATATACATGAAAACGTTCAATTGATATATCTACCTATTTATCCTAAGTAAGACCATATAATTATTTGAGGAATACATTAGTGTTTTCCCTTATAATAGGAATGTATTCGTGCATTATTCCATCATTTGTATTAATCATTTGATCTTGAAATGATTTATCATAAGTGAATAATATCCAAATTTGATATTATGATTATGAAGGATATTAATCCTCATCCCTACCCTTATAAGGAATTATAGAACTCCCATAGGATGCGATGAGTGATTTCCCTTACATGAAAGTTGATGTTGTCTTTGTATAAAGATATCCAATCCATACCCAAATAGCATAAAACTCCACCAAACGAAGTAAGACAATATTTTCTTTGAGGCTTAGTCAATGAAAATTAATAGGGAAGGAGTTATATATATTGGATGAAATAATTTCCCAATTTTCTATTCTCTTAGATAACTCAACCTCCATAATTAATGGTGGTGTCTTGATTGTTCTAGGAAACATTCAAGATATAAAAAAATGAACTTAACCAAAGTCAAATAATATGTTCACTATTAATGACTGAATGACCAGTGTACCTATCACCACATCATTTTTAGGATCCATATACCCTTCTTTGTTTCCTTTGAGGGTTGTTTGTTAATTACCTCAAAAAACCATTAGATTAAGGATTTGGATCGGATAATGACATTGTTACTTAATGTAGAAACAGCAAACAACATGATCAATTTTTTTTCTAAATATCCACTACATTTTTGGGATTATTTGTATAATTTTCAGAATTATAATCTAGATTCCCCTCTCTTTATCATTTTAATCATCTCTTGGTTCCCCTTATGTTTTTTCTAAGATGCTTCTTCCCACAATTTTGAGACATGGGATGTTGGGTTTTCATTTTATAATGGGATATTTATTTTTTATACTCCCATATTAAACTCTATTTTACACATTATATTTCTAGGAACATGAGACCAATGGGAGTATCCAATATCCATTTCATCTTTATAGGAACAATGGAAAGTATCCTCATAGCTATCAAAGTCTCCAATCGTTGTGGATTTTCATCTAATTGTCTTTAATCCCCTAAAGAAGATATCCAATTTTATTTTGATGTTCATGAAAAAGACAAAGTAATATCTTGTAGGATTTGAAAATGTTTTCTTTGAAAACCCTGATATAATCTCGGGGCCTTTTCTTCATCCAAATAAACTCTATTTCCATCTAAAGTTGGAGAGTAAAGGGAAAATATTTATGATTGTTATTTTATATAATGTATCCCAATACATGGAATCAATTTCCACCATAGAATTTATTTTTGATCATTTTCCACCGTTGATCTGGTTTTACATCAAATCAATAGACCTCCATTATGAATTTTAATTCCTCTGAGCATTGGGGGATAGATAATATATCCTCAATTGAGTTAATCCATTTTCCATGATAAGGGTATAAGAACATCAAATATATATAAGGGGACTGTGGCTCATAAAGGATCCTACTAAAATATTATATTTATTATGATAAGGAGGGAAGTCCTCCTGAATGGTATTATTATTCATAACCTAATCTAGTTTTTCAAGTGCTGTCATGATGGTTTGAACACACGTTCTAATCATATTTTGGATTTCTTTAGGGAAAAAATCACATTTACTATCAAAATTATTTTCAGTAATGTTATTCAATTTAAATTCATTAACTAAGGAAAATAAATTAAAATTATGGTGGATTAAATACATATATAATAAGAATATAAAAAAGAAACATTCAACCTAGAAGTATGAACATAAAAATGAATACTATATCACAACATCTAATTCATTGCATTTCAATCTAGGTTATCCATTGTGATAGTATTATTTCAAGAATTATTACTAAATTTTCCTAATCCTAATAATAAAAAATAAATAGAGAGTCATATAATTCCTTCTCTAGAAACCCAATTCCTTTATATATATTAATACATGATTTTATACTTAATTAATAATTAATTACAATCCAAGGATCAAAAAGTCTAGTTTTTCTGAAGATTAGCTGCATAATTAGAAATCATGAACCTAAAATAAAAACATCTTTTAGTTTAATATTTATATCAGGATACTAACTTAATTTTAACTTTTTATTCTATATAGGATAACCTAGGGAACACTTGGACAAAGGGATGTGCTAAAAATCCCAGAGGTGAATAAACAAATGAATAAATCATAACACATGGGTTAAAAGGTATAAAATGAGGACATCAAAATGTATGCAAGTGGAATAAAAATATGGAATAATTATATATAGAAAATGTGATCATGGAATCATATGAATTTATAAGAAACCAAAAACATGACATAAACATGAGTTAAACTTAACTACCTTGAGTATACCACCTGGTGAACAAAGTCCCAAAAAGGTATCTAGTTTACTCCATATCCCATCATGACATCTAATGCACCTAAAAATTAATCAATTAGTTAGAGAACTATCATAGAACACCCATAGTAACATATTCATGCATATGTGTGCTACATGAATAATCAAACATAAAGAATAAACCCCTATAAAACCCACAGAAAGAAATGGGTATCATAATAATGTCATAAGGCATAACGAATGAGTTTATCATAATGGTGTCCATGAAAGAATGGATTTAAATCATACATTGATATTTATATCAAAAAAATATGCATAGAAAATGATAAATTTTTTCCAAATAACGTGAAAAAATATAAAAATAGTGTTTAAGAATCTTTTAGAAATGAGCCACCTTGGTGTGGTTCAAGTGAAAATCTAAGAGTCGTTTAAGATGAAAAGGCGTAATTATTTAAATAAAACATGAAATTATGTAGGATAGTATTTCATGATAAAAACATATATTTTAAACAAATATTGGTGTCTTACAACAAATTATGAACTATACATGAAAATGAGTATGAAACTGGGACACTACCATTAATCTAGCTTTCTTATTGGGAGGAATTGAAAAGGGAACCTTATAAAATATGTATTTAACCATAAATGAAAGAATAATTGAGATAAGTAAATATGGGTTGGGTAGAAAATAAAAAATTAGTAGGATTATATAATAATAATTAAAAATTACATTGGGTTAATGATATAGAAAGCATGACCCAAAAGAAAAACAGAGGCAACGCGCACCATACGCCAGTGATCCTCTCGTCCCCTCGACTCCGTGTGGAACTGGACCAAGTCCTAGGGTTGGACACCTTGGGCCTAGCTAGGGACGTGCGGTGCGCAGGTGGGCAGGCCAGCTCAATACCTCGTTACCCAACAACACGTTCGCCCGTGGGGGCTAGGTGAGTTGGTTCAAGGTAGTGGCGTCCCGTTGCTGAGGTTCTGGGTTTGAGTCCTCACAAAGGCAACGCGTACCATACACCAAAGATCCTCTCGTCTTCTCGACTCCGTGTGGAACAGGCCCAAGACCAAGGGTTGGCCACCTTGGGCCTAGCTGGGGATGTGCAGTGCGCAGGTGGGCAGGCCAGCTCAATACCTCGTTACCCAACAACACGTTTGTAGTTGGGGTTTGGCTTAGTGGAAAGCACCCTGTAATACTACCTGAAAAATGGGGGTTCAAAACCCATTGGGCGCAGGTACTGTAGCAGTACTGTAGCGGGTAGTGTAGTAGTGGCGGTACTGTTGATCGGCGGGTACTGTAGCGGCGGCAGGGCACTGTAGCAGTATAGGTACTGTGTGGGTACTGTAGCAGCCGGGTTACTATTCACATAATAGAAATTTGGCCAAAAATTTTGGCCTACGGGCTATGTAATGGGATACAAGCCCACTAGCCCTTCTGGATATGTAATGGGTCTCCCTCTACCCAGTTAAAAGAAGTCTTTTCTTTGGTTTATTAATAAAAATGAGGCTTTGGCCCCAACCTTTAAAAAAAAGAAGTTTGGAGATAATCTCTTATATTATATCTGAAGGTTTTCTGCACTTACACATGAGGTCTTGGATAATCAAATTAGATCCAATAATTAATTAATAAAGAAACTATTATAAATTTACTTATTTAGTATAACTTTATTATGTTTATTTATTACCATATTTATGGGTTATATTGTTTCATTTCGGTGTTCTGGGTGCGTTCGTTTCATCATTTTATGATCTGTCCCCTGATGTTTATTTATGGGAGTTATTTTCAGATGAAAAAACTATAGAAGTTTGATTCTTGTATATTTATTCTGAAAAATAATTTTAAATGGTCATATATATCATTTTTTTCATATAAGATAAGGATTCATTACATAAAATTTTAATGATGAACATTAGTTTATTTTGGTGAATTTTCGATCATCATAAACTAGTTTTAAATTAATATGTAATATTATGTACATATATTAGTTACATTGAATAAAGAAAGTTTCAATATAATTTTTTCAATATGTTTTAACTATTATATTTTATTTATGACCATTAATGATGAAGTTAATAGAAAAATAGAAATCAAAGTCCATGAAGGTTTTGAATCGACATGTTATAGATTATGTTTTCATTTTTAAGAATAAAGAGTAGAGAATAGATTTCTTGATTTATATAACAATAAAATAATATCATTATAGTGTATTTATTATACAGGTGTTATCATTTCACCTAGGGATAGTGGAGGAAATGATGAGGTAGAATAAATAATGAAATTAAAATATAATGGTGGGGGATTTTACCTCTTTGAATAACGTCTCCTTGAGAATGTTCTTAAGTCACATGGAAATGGTCTATTGGTGATACCTATAAAGAAATAAACTAACTAAGAGGAATTGGAGAGGAATTGGGTGGAATATTACAAAGTTCCAAATCATAGAAGGTGTGAGGATAAGAGGTGGTGAGGGTTGGTATTTATAGTTGGAGGAGAGGGGTGTCTCTGAATATTTTATTCATTTGTTTATTATTTTACCTCAAGATTATCAATAGTATTGATTATTGTGGACATTTATAGTAAATAGTTTAGGATATTTATAACCAGTGGGTTATTACCTCATACATACATCTTCCATGACTTAATAATTCATGTATTTGTTAAATACCATAAATTACTGTATCACATGATTCATAAAAAATTCAGCTATATTAGAAAAATCTCAAAAAACCACCCCAAATATTATTCAATGTGTAGATTTAAAAAATTGAACCCATTTTATGAAAATAAGATTCTAAATATAATAAATTTAATTTAAAATTAAAATAATCATTTATTTAAAAAAATACACATTATAATATTATAACAGATTTTATGGCATTTTGAAAAAATAAATATGGTCTCAGAAAATCCTATTAAGATTATAAGTCAAAAAATGTAAATTTATTAATATATTTAATTAAAATAAATTTTCTTTTAAATAATTATATTAATTATAAAATTTTAAATAAAAATTTATGTTTTATAAAAATACCAACATTTAATATATCATTTATAAATAAATTATTTCATAATATAAATATTTGATATTTTCACTTATAAGAAACCTAAATTTTATTTATAAATTCATAGGTGAGGTTAGTATTTTTATTTATTTATTATTAAATCAAAGTAAAGACTTCTTTTAAAAGGGTAGAGGGAAACCCATTACATATCCTGAAGGCCCAGTGGGCTTGTAGCCCAATACATAGCCCTTAGGCCCAAATTTTTGGCCCAATTCACATTCTGTGAATAGTAATCCGCCTGCTATAGTACCCACACAGTACCGCCACCGCTGCAGTGCCCTGCCACCGCTACAGTACACACCGATGAACAGGGCTGCCGCTGCTACAGTACCTGTGCCCAATGGGTTTTGAATGCCCATTTATCATGTAGCGAAGACGATTACATAGGTGAGGTTACTATTATATTGTCTAGATTACTATTCTTAGTGGTCATATTACTATTCCACTGGTCATATTACTATTCCATCTGTATAAGTTCTGTAGTTTATGGAAATTCCACTTATTTAATTCACTATTCATTTATAAAGTCTTTATTAAGTTCACTATGTGATTTAATGTGATTTATAATATATGACATAACTTTAAGAATGGAATTTTTATTGATAAAATTTTGGGTAATTACAATACTAATGAATTCAAATATTATAATTACCTAATTCATTAGAGTACTATTTTACTATACCCATAGTTTAATCTATAATGACATCACATGGAACTATCTGATCCACCTCATGTTAAATATTTAACGGGTTTTCTTAGTTCTATCTTGGCTACCCCATGTTTAAGTTGTAATGGGATCACATGGAACTATCTAGGTGCATCCATTTCTCATATATAATTCTCATTTACCATATAATGAATAATTTTTTTCCAAATCCATGGTAATTGTTCTGAAAACACTTAAACATACAAAAAATCAATTTTATATTTCAATATAGAATTTTATTTTAATTAAAATCTTTAATATCATAATACCATGTTCATTTGAAATATCATTTTAAAAATAAAATACCAAAAAAAGGTAAAGAGGGTTTTCATTGAATAAATTATTACAATTTTATAAAGATATCTAGAAATAAAATAACAACCATGATTGTAGAAATGTATTTATTTCCATGTATGTTAATAATAGAACATATCATTTATCACTTGCCAAAACATTATTTGTAAAACAAAAAAATAAAATCATTTTTTAAAAAACTAAATATTTTTTTTAAAAAATACATTATAAATACTTCTTCCAAAATCCCATTTTAAAAACATATAATTTTCAATGGAAGAGTTCGAAAGAAACTAATTAAAAGATAATTTTTAAACAAAAGTTTCTTATCACATTGAAAAAACATTAATCATACCCCCAAGAAAGTATAACATTTAAAAAACATTAAATAAAAATAGTCTATATATATTCATTATTTAATATTTCAAATGGTCTGTATATACACCTCAAAAGATAGTGTAGTCATGTAACATCTATGTTTCTCTCAATGAAAGGAGATTGAGATGAAGTTGCTAACATCGAGTCTGATTAATCACGTGTGTCTTTATCTACATGAAAAATAATCTTATTTTAATTAATTTATTTATTGAGAACCTTTCTAATTTTTATTATTAAATTTTTATAAATTAGTAATATTTTATATACAATTACTTAATCAATTATGCTTAATTCATATTTTATGACGATATTCTATTTATGTGTCAAAAATGACTTTTGTAGGTCTACTATGGTCAAAAGGGTAGATATTTAAACATCTAAAGAATAATAAAAATGAAATTATTATTATATTAATACATAAATTATATATGTAAAACAAATTATGAAATATTATTATGAAAAATAAACTAACGTTACAATCATTGAGAAGGTAGGCCATACGTTCCCTTGAGTAACATTTCTATTTTGCGAATGATAATTAAATAAAGAAAGTATATAGAATTTTTCTTTCAAAAATGATAATTATTCCATAAATATCATTATATATATATATATAATTCATGGGATGTTTTTATGAAAACAAGGAATCACATTACTTTGAGGAGGAGGTAGTCCACACATCCCCGAATGACGTTATCACTTTTTTGGTGAGTGAAAAGTTTTGAAGGAAAATGTTATATTATACATCCATAATGATAAATATGTCATTAATATCATGAATATTTCCTTTCTATAAAATATATTCTTTATAGGTACCCCTATTACCTTCCATGTAACATGTTAGTGAAAAACACTTCACATCGCTTTGTGAGATAGTAGTCCGTCGTACACATGAGTGACGTTATGGTATCCCATGTGATATTAAATGTAAAATTTGAGTATATGTTATAATGACTGAAAATGTATAATTTTATTATAAATATGACAAATATACTGTATAAATAGAATTTACATCATTATTCCCAACCATGAGAGGTGGATATTGAATAAGGAATGACATCGTTTTGCGAGGCGGTAGTCCATAATACACATGGATGATGATTTTGTATCATATTTGATGAAAATGTGTATGTTTTTAGGATTTAAAATTAAAATAAAATTATATTTGTATATTTATGATATATATGATATTATATAATCATGGTATTATAATAATTTAAGAGGGTGGATAAAGAAATAAATAAAAGCATGTTGATGAACATTACACCTTCTTCGGGCAAGTACTTTGGGTTTCAACCAAAGCCTATCCTTGGATTCATTTATGCACAATTTAATATTTATTGGATTAGAGGATGGAAGTATATAATTTATTTGGTGAGGTATTTTATAAGACCAAGGGATTTATTGGAGTTTGCATAGGGGGAGAGGGGGAGGAATTTTATAAGTTGTATGTGTGGAAAACATGTAAATATTTGAAAAGAGAATTCTGAACATGTTTTTCTCCATAATATAGACCAAATCATAAAAAAATAGATCCTAGAAATGTTATGTTTTAAATAAGGCTATAAAACCAATGATTTAAAAGTTTCTAGTTCATTTTGACTCCTACGTTTAATGTTTATCCACTATGAAAACTTCTTTTTACCCTAATCAATATCATTAATTTAAATTGTTTTCATGAATAAAATTTGTTTAAAATTGTGTTTTACTTTTAAAAAAATTATAAATTATTATTATTTCAAAAATTTACTCAATTTTTCAAAATTAAATTTACAAAAGTGGGAAATTTTAATTTAAATTTATCTCATAGACGTGAAAAGACAACTTGTTTTAAATAAGAGTTTTTATTTAGAAAAGGATGATTATATATTAACCATATGAATAATAGTATTTGTATGAAAATATATTAATATTTAATGATATCTATTATATAAATTTATTTTAAAACAATCCCCATTTTTATTATTTTAATATATCAAAAATTTGAACCATTAGTCAATTTTAATGTTTTTCAAAAAAAACCTAATTTAAAAACAAAACAAATATTTTATAAAAACCAATATAAAGTTGAATGAAAATTCATCAAGTGAATTAAATATAAATAAATTATAGTTTGGTTACATTAAAAAAATATTCAAAACCTATTGAGACATTTAAATTACATAATTTTTGAAAATAAGTGACTTTTTTAAATCTATATTTTCTTCTATTCACAAAAAAATTTATTATTTTCCAAGAAATTCCAAATTTTCACCCAATGTAAATATTAATATGATGATTTCAAAATTGAAAATAATTTTTTAAAATAAAAATTCCCAAATTTATAAATTATTATTTTAAATAATTTATTATTATAATGTTTTTATCTAAAATAACTTCCCTTTTAAAAAAATTACTTAATATTTTAATAACTGATATAACGATATAATTCATAATAATTTATATCAAATTGATTAACTCTATCATTACCTGGGTTGTTACATCCTTCCCTGTTTTATAAATTCCATCCTCAAAGTTCTATTCACTTAATAAATATGTAGGGATATCTCTTCCTCATATCATTTTCAAATTAAAATTTTTCCTCTACAACTATATGTTTTTTCCATAAAACCTTCACCTCGTGAATTTTATTATTTCATAAGACATTATCTCTGAAGTTAACAAACATATCTTTTTTCCTCATAAGAATGATTCTATTATAATTTAACTACATCATAGATTAAAACATGAGATGAATTAGACATGTATATCATGGAAAATGTCACATGGAAAACATTTTCTACCTGAAAAAACTTGTAGGTAAGGATGCTTAGTTGGAAAATGATCTAAATTTATCTATGATTTTATGTGTTCCAATAAGCCATGGACTCAACATCCCCCTCTTACTGAAATGCATCATAATTTTACATGGAAAACTTTAGGAAATACAATATCACCTACCTCAAAAGAATAATTTTCCTACTAACTATCCCAAAAAAAATTTATTCCTACTCAGAGCTATCCACATGTGTCACTGAATCATCTATAATTTCTCTACCATTTCCTCTACCAACTCTAGTCCCATCAACCAACATTCTCTTTTATAATAGAGAAATTATGGATTCTGAAACTACTTTATATATAATTCCTCAAATGGATCCATCTGTATACTAGAATAAAAATTTTATTATAATAAAAATAAACATAAGAAATATGTTGATCCTAACATACTTGGTATTTCATTGAGAAAGAACTAATCATATATTCCATGGTTGGTATTGGATACTCAGACTATCCATCCGATTGAGGTTGAAAATAATTTCTGAAATATTATTGAATACCCCACAAATTCTCAATTCCTTCCTAAAAATTAGACACTACTGGAATGGGAGGGTTTCCCCACAGTTCTTTACCAATGGTTTGCTTAAACCATTAATAAAGAAGGGCCCAGACACCCTTTACCAACAGTTTCCTAGAACCATTGTTAAATGGGTGTTTGAGTGTCCCTTTACCAATGGTTCGATAGAACCATTGTTAAAGGGAACCCCTTTACCAACAATTCACTAGAACAGTTGGTAAAGGGTGACTCAAAAACAACTTTACCAACAGTTTTTAAAAACCATTGGTAAATTTTTACCCAAAATACAGTCAGCCTCACCTCTCCCCCATTCTCGACAGAACCCTAAATCTTTAGTTCTCTAGGCTCCTCTTGCGACTTCCCCCATCCGAATCGCTGAAACTCCATCGGATTCTTCTCAAATCAGGTATTTTATTCTTTATACACATAAAATATTCAAGTGCTACCTTGTTTTTTATTATTCATCTAGTATTTTAGTTTTAAGTTTTTGTTTTGATGTGTATATCATTTTTTTGTGTTTTGACTTAATCTATACTTTCTCCATTCCAATCCATTTAATTAATTAAATCTTTAACCCTCCATCGAAGAAGAAATATATCAAATTCATTACGGTTGGATTCCAGATTTTCTAAGTATGTGTTTTTATGCTTTTTCATCATCTTGTAATTAATTGTTACTTGGAAATTTATTTTTATTTGTTTATTAATTTTTAGCAATGTTTCTATGAATGTTTTCCTTGAAATTCCTTGTGAAATATTATTTAACCCTATTCTCATTGAATTGAACAAGTCATGAATTTGATGACTATAATTTTGACATCTTTCAAGTATTTATGAATTATTCAATTCCAAGAGGGTTTAGATTTATTTTAAAATAATATTTAAAGAATGAATTGGTGAAATTGAGTCTTTGTCTCAAGTTTTTATTTAGAGAATGAAATAAAATTATTTTCATGAAATGAGTTGACCTATTTATTGTTTTCTAAGTAGTTTCAAATGATCTAATTTGTGAAATGACAATAGACCCTCTTGGGATGATTTTTTTTGAAATGATATTTCTTTGGTAATTTTAAATTATATATTTATTCATGTGGAAATAGGTTGTAATCCCATGTTTTGAATTAATATTGAGAATTTTTAATAGTAAAAAATCCCTTAATGGCTTTGGGATGTTTTGAAATAAATGTTTTTTAAAGGCCTGTTTAGAATTACATGTTATTTTGGGAAGGATATTGGTATAGATAACATTTCATAATATTGAATTAAATAAGGGGTTTTGAATTGAATTGATGATTTTTTACCACTCAGTTGGAACTTTATTAAGATCCAAAATTGTAATAATTCATTAATGTAACTTGCTAAATTCTTGTAATTATAATTTGTGGATGTTGAAAATGGGATTATTCACATCTATGGATATTGTGGTCTGATCGAGATATGATTTGAGGTCTAAATAATATGATTGATATTGATAAGGATCCTTATTGTGATCCTCATAACATCATTATCTTACTCACCTCTTTTGACTAGTAAAGGTAACTTAGATAGTTAGATGGGAAAATCTAGATTGATGATTCACTAGTGGAATCATACCTCATCTAGTGGAATCCACTTCTTGAAATCTGGGGTTTCCCAACGCTCCTATACCAATGGTTCATCAAGGAGGCCTTCACCAATGGTTTCATAAAACCATTGGTAAAGGCATATATAAGTGATTTAAAATGGATTTCGAAAGATACTTTAAAAATGATTTAATCTTGAGGAAAGTGTTTTATTAAAATTTGAATTTTTTTAATAAGTATTTTGTGATGTAATTTGTTATAGTATAGTTGTTATGTGACTATGTTTGGTATTTAGCAACACATGAGATAACTGGAGTGTAATATTGTGTTGTGAAAGAGATTCCAGGGTTGGTTCAATATTATATTTAAATTTTGAGCCTATTAATGAGAAGTTTTAAAGATATTTTTAAATATTTACCTTATAGTTATTGGTGAGAACTGGGAGCTGTAGAGGTGGTTCATGATTAAGACATATAATTACTTCTAAACATGTGGACAAACCATGCATTGTAGTGAATTCTAGAAATGTTTGATGTTTTTAGTCCTTTTTATTTGGAGTTTCTTTTGATGCTGATGTTTCTTATTGATACCTATGATGGGAATTTATTTTAGTTTCTAAATCGGCTGAGACTCCCCCACCATGCACAATGTATGAAACCTCTACCCTTATTTAGTCATTCTACTTAAACAGCCTATGTAACCTCTACCCTCATTTAGTCAGTGAACTCAAGTCATTAATTCAAGCCTTCATTCTCACTAGCATATAAGAAATTGAATGATGTAAACCCATCCTAACATGATTTCTTACCTTAGATAGTGTCCAACATATAGAATATGAGATTTTGAATTCATCAGTTAACCTGGATCATATATTCCATTTCCCCCAAGATGACTATACTTATAAAACTTTAGGCTCAATTAAATATGGTTCTCATTTTACATTGTATATTATGTGTCCTTCTTGGCCAATACTCACTTTTATGTGGGTGGGGTGCTTTTCACTAGCAATGCTGACATGCGTAGACATCCATAAAAATGTTAGATAAGTCACAAGTTTGATTCATTAATGTTGTTATCATTGACATACTTTGTTATTAATCATAAATTTAAAAATATTTTTTTGTCTATAATTTATGAAAATTAATCTTTTTACAAGCCTTGAACAACCTATTAGTGTAGAATCCTAAAATTTATTCACCCATGGGGTGCGCTTGACTTGGGGAATTAATTGGGTAATGAAAGGTATGACCATAGAGGTGCCAATAATGAGGTATTGAACATGAGTGAATGATTTGGGATGCTTATAACACATAATGGGACCTGAGGCATGTGCCTCTTATAGACCTAATGAAAATGAATATAAATAAATTTTTGTTTAATTTTTTAGTACTTGTTCTTTACATTATTTTAATAGTTCACTACATCGACTAGAAACTTCTTCCTTTATCGTTCACTTAAATGTATTTTTCTTTAAAAGTTCAATCTTGTTGAATTGTTTATGACAAAATGACTTATATAAATTAATTTTAAAAAATGGACAGAAGTTGGATGTATGAAACCGATCGAATCTCAAGATATTTTCAAAACATTTTGGAGACCTTTATAAGTTATTCATTTTACAATGCTTCAGATAGTGGTAGCATACACTGCCCCTGTTCCAATTGTGTTGGTAGACCTTGGTTGAGCCATGAAGAAGTCAGCTACCACATAACCAAATATGGTTTTAAAGCAAACTACTTTGTTTGGTATCACAATGGGGAGAAAATGAAATCTCAAATTGGTGATGATCGAAATGAAAGGACTCAAATGGAGAATTTGTTAGATGATCGGTTTCCATTTATTCATCATCATGAAAAAGAAAGGATTTCAACTCAAGAAGACTTCGATATGAGGATAGATGACCCATCTTGTGAAAATGATGATATTGATAGGGTGAAAAAATTGAATGATGCTTCCATGACTCCAGTATATCGAAAATGCGATAAAATGAGAAAGATCGATTTTTTAATCCGATTGTTTCATGGGAAACTATGTATGGGATTTCTAATTTAGAAATCGATTACATTCTTACTCTCTTGGAGGATTTAATTCCAGATGATTCAAATATTCCATCATACCACTATATGGCATGGAAGTTAGTTGAGGAACTTGAATTTTCATGAAATAAAATTCATGCTTGCCCGAAAGATTGCAGTTTATTCTCGGAGGAAACCTCTGAACAAAATGATTGCATAAAATGTGGTACATCCCACTTGTAGTAAAAATCTGATGGAACAACATCCTGAATTCCACAAAAAGTAATGTGGCACTTTTCATTAATCCCCAGACTCTAGAATCTTTTTTATGTCTGATGATATATCAATAAAAATGAGATATCATGATATCGAGAGAAACAAGACTAATGACGAGTTAGTTCATCCTGCAGATATATTTTCATGGTAGATATTTGATGCTTGACATCCTGATTTTGTAGCTAACGTGCATAATGTGAGGCTGGGTCTTTCGTGTGATGGTTTTAATCCATTTGGGCAGATGCTTACTTCGCACAACACATGGAGATTTTTTATACACATCTATAATCTTCCCCTATGGCTGTGTATGAAAAAGCCTTTTACTTTCATGAGTATACTCATATCTGTTCCTTCTGATCCCAACATTGATATTGATGTATACATGCATCCTATAATAAAAGAGTCCAATCTTCTTTGGGATGTGGGTCTGCGCACATACGATGCATGTTCGAAAGATATATTTCCGATGCGTGTTGTGCTTATATGGACGATCAATGATTTTACAGCTTATGAAATGATGTCTAGATGGAGTGAAAAGGGAAAATTGTCAGGTCCAGTTTGTATGAAGAATACACGATCCAGAAGACTGAAATATCACTGTAGTTTCAGTTTTATGGGACATAGATGACTTTTTACAAAGGATCATCCGTATAGAATGAATCTTCAAAGATTTGATAATACCATAGAGACCGATGATCCACCTCAATGTATGTATGGAACTGACGTGCTTAATGAATTGAAAGATTCTAGTTTTTCATTCGTGAAGGGTCAAATGAAATCTAGAAAGAGAAAGAATGCTTCCACTGAAACCTGGTACAATTGGAGGAAGAGGAGTGTGTTTTTTGATTTTCTTTATTGGTCAACCAATTTGTTACATCATGGCTTATATGTAATGAATATTGAAAATAATATATGATAAATTTTGCTTTCAGTTCTTCTAAATGTCAAGGGGAAGACAAAAGATGATTTACGATCTCTACATGACTTGGTGGATTGGGGAATTAGACCAGAATTGCATCCTATGCGTATTATTGAAAATAAATGGAAACTTCCATATGCTCCTTATGTGATGTAACCTAAAAAACAATTTCTGGAAATATTAGAGACTATTAGAGTTTCTGATGGCTATTTAATAAAAATATCTAAATGGGTCAACAGAAGAGAGTTGAAGCTAAAATCTTTAAAGACTCATGATTATCACGTTCTACTGTATGAGTTTCTTCAAATAGTAATTCGTCATCTTTTGTCCAATAATATAAGGGTGACGGTTATTTGGTTTTTCCATTTCTTTAGAGATATTTTTGCTAAGAATTTTTCCAAGTCTTTCTTGCAAAAAATGTTGATAGATTCCCCATTAATTTTGTGTGAGTTAGAGAAAATATTTCCTCCAACATTTTTCACATGCATGCTACATCTGACTATCCAAATTCCCACTAAAATACTTCTTAGAGGAACTATTTATTTTCGATGGATGTATCCAAATGAAATAAATATGTACACATTAAATTCTTATGTCTGAAACATGAATCATCCCGAAGGTTCTATCGTGAACGGTTACTTGGCTCAAGAATGTGTGGATTTATACTTAATTTATTTATCTGGTCTTACTACAAGAATGAAAAGACCAATGAGAAATGAAGAAGAACAGTATGAGTAAATTGAACGCAGTTTTCCATCACTTCCTCAAACTGGAAGAATTCTTGGATCATATACATTGAAGACATTAATCCATGAAGAGCGGGAGATGGAACATCACACATTTTTGTCCAACTGTGATTTGTTTGATGACTATATCAGGAAAATAAATTGAATATTTATATCTTACATATATATCTGTTAAACTATTCATATTTTTTTATCTACAATGAACATAAAACAATGATAAATATAAAGCATCATTCTTTATCTTTGAGAAGGAGGGAGACTTTGCATAGCAAAGAGTTTTATGCTTAGTTAAAATTGAAGGTAAAAATATCACAGTTTAAAATAATTATATCAATATTTAATTAAGTTTAATGGTCATTTATATTGTAGGTATTGAGTTTTTCTGCTGACTCTCTATTTGAGGAAACAAGAGCTTTGGCTTTTGGTCCTAATACTGTGGTTTGTGACTGTAAATCAATTGTTATCAATGGGTACAAATTTATTGTCACTGAATGAGAAAAGGACACGAGAACACAACATGATGGTGTTATGGTTACTAACACAACAGATTTCTATTCTAGTGCATCAGATAGTAGAGCGCAATTTGAATATGTGGGTTATTATGGAGTTTTTGAGAAAATAATAATATTGGATTGTTACTCTCATGGACGGGTCGCAATGATGAAATTCCATTGGTTTTATTCGATGATGAGACATATCACATTTATTGATGATTTTGGATTTCGAGTAACTAATATGACTCACACTCTTGCTACTGAAGAACCATATGTGTTGGCATCAATAGCTAAATATGTTTTTTATGTCAAAGACCAACTTCGACCTAAATCTGGTGTCATAGTTGAAGTAATTCCAAGAAATTGTTTTGATGATGGTGATGATAGAACTGAAACTGTCCCTAGTGCAATTGGAACCAATCCATTTATTTCTTTTGATGAATTCAATAGCTCAATTTTTAGATTTGATTGTGAACCTGAAGTTGTGGTTGAAAATATATAGAATCATTCATCCATGTTCTCAATTCGTTTGGTTTACCTCTAGTTGGGTTGTTAAGAATAGTAATATTCAAATTGATTTAGTTTTGATCACAAATAAGTTTTATCTGACTTGACCGTTATTTGAATTTTCAATGTTTATTGGTTGCAGTTTTATTTGAATTGGATTTCTAATTTGGAATTGAACTGTATTCAAACCTAGTCAAACAATATTTCTAACTTGGTGAAAATTACAACTTGTATGATTTATTAAATCCATTCAAGCTCTTCTAAAACAATTGATAGCTAAATTACCAATTAATCCCCATATTCAATCATATATTTAGTTTTTTGGGTTACACATTAGTTTCCCTTTTCTAATTAATTACATATTTTTTTTCAAAAGTAGGAAATGCAGCCAATTGAAGAGAGGCGAAGGAAACAAATGATGGAGAACAATCGTTGAATGACGAATATAGGTATTCCACCATTGGTACCTATAGTGAGTACTTTATTTCAAATATATATATTTAAAGAATGTATAATGTCATGTGAATAATTTTTTTGTAAACATTTTTGTAGGTTCCACCTATACGTTGATAGTTATTTGACGAGGAGCCTAGTACTGGTCCTAGTACTCAGGCCAGTGGTATGAGGAGGGTTCGTACAAGAGGTGGATGAGTAGCTTCGTGTACCCGACTAGACCCTGCCCCTCCCACTAACATGTCATCATTCCCACATTCAGATCTTGGTGTGTCGTTAGGGACACATGAGATATTTAGGCCTCCCATGTTTTCTCCACCTTTTTCCTCTTCTGACCCATCTTTTCCATATCTCATGATGATTCCCACTTCCTAGCCAGAATCCGGTCATACAGCTATGCCATCTTCTTTTCCTACTACTACTATCTCTCTGAGATTTTATATTCCATCTTCTTTAACTCCTGTTCCACCATAGGGTGTTCCATCAGTTCCTGTGGATCCAGCGGCACTGAGCGATCAGACTGGTGCAGGTATATTTATAGAACCCTAATAATTTTTTATAGAAATATTTATATTCATTATAAAATATTTTGATAAAATATTTGTTTTTCATTCATGACAAATACATCTATAGAAAGGAGGCAGGGTAGGTGCGTACACGTATGCGTGCGGTGTGGAACCGCCACACACAGGTTATGGTGGATTACAATGAAGACAACCAAATGGTTGAGAAAATAGGGCATCAATGTCGGAGTTTTTTCACGACGCTTGCCAAATACTCTTACATCATTCCCATCAGCCCGCTATCATGGAGACACTTTACACATGAGGTCAAGGATAGAGCTTGGGCAGAGATATGGGTAAAAACATCTGTTGTATTTAATTCCATGAATTATTTTTGTATTTATATGAATTAATATTTCGATGTCATCTTCGATTTAATTTTACCGATGGTGAGGGTGCATGACCGACACGTCGAACGGATTTAGGTGAGCTTTGGAGAACCTACAATCATGAGTTGTATATTGTCTGTATTTCTAGATTTGGAACTGAGTTAGAGGTGGTTCCAATAATGGATGATTTTCCTATAGTGCAGTATCATCAAATGATTACTCATTGGACGATTACCCAGTTTAAGGTATTAATTACATTTGAGGTATTTAAATAATAACTTTCAGGTTTTTCATTAATACTATCTTTTTCATTATCAAATTTTATTTTGGAATCATCTGGAAAAAATAAAATAAACATTGACGCAAAAAATAACTCCACACACTGGGATGTACAACGATGCCAGATCATGAGAGGAAGCAGGTGTGACAATTATTTATAAGTTTTCTTTACAGTGTACACTTTCTTTTATTTCCTAAATTATTTAACCATTTTCTAAAGTTTTCATATAACTTTAGTTTTCAATGTAATTGTAGAGGCAAATATAGAATATCGAAGGATGTGTTCCTTGAGTAAAAATGTTTTGCTTGAGTAGACGGAAAAATAATAGAAGTGCCATCAACGCACCGACTCAACAGCAGATTGTAAGTTTTAATTTGTTGATTTTATATTTTAATATCTATTTTTTAACTTAATAATATATTTGTATTTGTATTAGGCTGCTTTAGAGGCCCTCGATGCCCAAGAACCAGAAAATTTTGGGCCAACTGATCACTTACATTAGGTGTTGGGAGATGAGCATCCTGGCAGAGTGTGCTGCAGACCTTGGGTAGCCACGAAGAGGTATTGGCCCTCCTCAGGTACGAGTTATAGTGCCATCGAGCTGCAGCAAGTTAGGGCACATGAAGAATAGGATGAAAAAAGGGCCATAGAGATCACAGACCAGTCTGCTAGGGAAAACAATGCATTTATGAAATTTATTGAAGTTCTACATCCAACACTTGCACCAGAGACCAGCCCAGATTTTGATGAAAATATTTCGTCGATACGTTCAATATACGATGCACCAAGTGACAGTTCTAGTGCTGGTCAAGACGATGTCCAGTCTAAATGATGATAATGGTGAGGAGTCTGATGAGGAAGAGGAGGGAGAGGAGGAGGGCGAGGCAGATGGTGTGGGTGGGGAGGAGGGCAAGGAGGAGGTGTTGATGAGGGAGAGGATGAGGATGATGGTGATGATTATGGATATAATAGTGATGGTGATGTTGGGAAAATTGATCCGTTACATTTTTTGAATAATATTACTGAGATTTGATGTTTAATCTATTCTAGTAGTTGGTTTTTTCTAGACCTATAATATAGTATTGGAGTACAGTTATTTTTATATATTATTTGTTTTCATGGATGTTGCTATCTTTTAGTGGTTTCAGTGTATCTTTAGCATGTTTATAGAGTTTTGTGTGTTTGGGAACTCCCTGGACAGCCCCCTCCTTCCTGGACCCTGGAAGACCCTCCAACATCCTCCTTGGACCCTGAATAGCCCCCTAGACAGCCCCCCCGGACAGCACCCCAGATAGCCCCCCGGACAGCCCCCCACCCACCCTCCTCCTTGGTCCCAGGACAGACCCTATACACCCTCCGGATAGCACTCCAGATATCCCCCCCCCCCCCCCGTACATCCCCCCACCCTCCTCCCTGGACCCCGGAAAACACCCCGAATATCCCCCCGAGCAGCACCCCAGACAGCCCCCCGGATAGCTCCCCCAACCTCCTCCTTGGACCATGAACATCATCTCAGACACCCCCCAAACAGCCCCCCCCCCCCCCCCCCCCGCACAGCCCTCCACCCTCCTTCTTGGTCCCCAGACAGCCCCCCGGACACCCCCCAGACAGCCCCCGGACAGCCCCCCCCAGACAGCCCCCCACCCTCCTCCTTGGACCCCCAGATAGCCCCCCACCCTCCTCCTTGATTTCATATGCCTTTTTTTTATTTCTCTGATCTTGCAATGTTATTTAGGATTATTCCATTTTTTGTATGTCTTGAATTATATGAATTTCTTTGTACGCTTATTAGCTCATGCTCATCAAATAAATGTGATGATATGATTTAATTTGAATACAAAGCCTTGTTGTACATTATTCATGTTATGTGAATTATGCCTTGTTTGATTTGGATTACTTTTCAATTGTTAGGATAAGACATGGGTTACATGTTAAGGACTCATGGGCGGACTCGTCATTCTCAAGGAGTTTAGACTTGAAATTCCAGGATGTATTCTTTGGTTTCAAGGTGAGGCTTACCAGGATGGTTTCTATTACTCATGAGTGATATTGGTTCCTTGAAGATAAACCGAGGACATGTCTGTTTTGCAAGATGGTAATACAAAGCCTCAGGTGTGGCCGGCACCACACAAAATGTCTCAGGTTTATTTCAAATAGACAATATTTTAAGTGAAAATAACAAATGACATATGGAAAATCGACCAAATGCATTCAGATTGTGTTGATAATTTAGGAAAATGATCCATGGGTCATTTTGGACATGTAGGAATCAACCCCTTGTAAATCTAAGGTGCGGTGTGGTTGGTAACACTCTAAAAATGCCTCTTTTTTTCAATGGATGGGATTTTAAGTGAAAAGAACAACTGACATACGGAAAACCGACCAAACGCATTCAGATTCTATTTATACTTTGTCAAAACGATCCATGGGTCATTGGTGATGTGTACAAGTCAACCTCGACTCAATATGGGTTGTGGTGTGGATGGGATCACTCTTTGTGTCTCTCTTCTGTTTAAAATGGAAAACATTTTAAAAACATTAGGAAAAGTAACAAAAACGATCTTGATTGTGTTGATACTTTAGGAAAATGATCCGTGGGTCATATGTGACATGTACGAGTCAACCCCGCCTCAATCCGAGGTGCGGTGTAGATAGCACCATTCTAAGTGTCTCACTTTTGTTTGAAATGGATAAAATTTTAAGTGAAAAGTACAACTGACATACTGAAAACTGAACAAATGCATTCCGATTGTGTTGATACTTTAGGAAAATGAATCATGGGTCGTTTTTGACATGTTCGAGTCAACCCCACCTCAATCTAAGGCCCGGTGTGTCCGGAACCACTCAAAGTGTCTCAGGATTATTTTAAATGGACAACATTTTAAGTGAAAATAACAACTAGCATACGAAAAACTGGTCAAACACATTCATATTATGTTGATACATTGGAAAAATGATCTATGGGTCATATGTAATGTCTACAAGTCAACCCCACCTCAATATGAGGCCCAGTGTGGCCGGAACCACTCAAAGTGTCTCAGGTTTATTTGAAATGGATAACATTTTAAGTGAAAATAACAACTAGCATACAGAAATCTAACCAAACGCATTCATATTGTGTTGATATTTTATAAAAATTATCCATGAGTCATATGTGACGTGTACGAGTCAACCCCGCCTCAATCTGAGGCCTGGTGTGGCCAGAACCACTAAATGTGTCTCTCTTTTTTTTCAAAAGGACATCATTTTAAGTGAAAACAAAAACTGACATACATAAAACCAACCAAACATAATCGGATTCCATTGAAACTTTAGGAAAACAATCAATGAGTCATATGTGACGTGTAATAGTCAACCTAGCCTCAATCCAAGGCGCAGAGTGGCTGAAACCACTTGAACTGTCTCTCTATAGTCTAAAATGGACAACATTCTAAGTGAAAACAACAACTGACATACAGAAAATGGACCAAAATCATTCAGATTCTATTTCATCTTTAGGAAAAAGTTCCATGAGTAATTTTTGACGTGTACAAGTCAACCCCACCTCACTCCGAGGCTAGGTGTGGCCGACACCACTCAATGTGTCTCAGGTTTATTTGAAATGGAAAACATTTTATGTTAAAACAACAACTGGCATACTGGAAAATGAATAAATTCATTAATATTCTATTTAATCTTTAGGAAAATGATCCATGGGTTATATGTGACATGTACTTGTCAACCTAGCCTCAATCAGAGGCACGAAGTTGCCAGCACCACTCGAAGTGTCTCTCTATAATTTAAGATGGACTTCATTTTAATTGAAAACAACAACTGACAAATGGTAAACTGCCCAAACGCATTTGGATTCTATTTAAACATTAGGAAAACGATCCATGGGTCATATGAGATGTGTATGAGTCAACCTCACCTCAATCCGAGTCTTAGTGTGGCCAGGATCATTCTATGTGTCTTTTTTTTAAAATGGACAACATTTTAAGTACATACATAAAACCAACCAAACAGATTCTAATTGTGTTTATTCTTTATCACAATGATCCATGGGTCATGTATGACGTTCACGAGTCAAACTCGCCTCAATCCGAGGTGCGGTGTGGTCAGCACCACTCAAAGTGTCTCTTTTTTTAAAATGAACAAGATTTTATGTGAAAACAACAACTGACATACAGAAAACCAACCAAACGAATTCAGTTTCTACTTAAACATTAGGAAAATGATACATGGGTCATATGTACCATGTAAGAGTCATCCCCGCCTCAATCCGAGGTGTGGTGTGGCTGGAACCACTCAAAGTGTCTCTTTTTTGTTTCAAAAGGACACTATATTAAGTGAAAACAACAACTGACATACGGAAACCCGACCTAACACATTCAGATTCTATTGAAACATTTGGAAAACAATCCTTGGGTCATATGTGATGTGTAAGAGTCAACCACACCTCAATATGAGGTGCGATGTGGCCGAAACCACTCAAAGTGTCACATTTATTTGAAATTGACAACATTTTAATTAAAAACTACTGGAATATGGAAAACTAACCAAATGAATTCAGAATGTCTTGAAACATTAGCACAATGATCAATGCACCATATGTGACATCTACAAGTCAACCCTACCTTAATATGATTCATGGTGTAGCCGGAACCACTCAAAGTGTCTCATTTTTTTTTGAAATGAACAAACTTTTAAGTGACAATAAATGACATACAGAAAACCGACCAAATGATTTCAGAATATGTTGATACATTAGAACAACGATCCATGGGGCATTTATGACGTTTACGAGTCAACCTCACCTCAATCCGAGGCACGGTGTGGCTGGTATCACTCAAATTGTATGTATTCTATTTAAAATGGACATCATTTCTAGATAAACATATTTAAATGTGTATGTTTAAATCAATTATGTATGTTTATAATTATGTTATGATTCTGATTTAATTTTGGATGTGTATAGTTCTAGATGAATTATATGTTAAATTTGTATGAATTTTTCCTGTATTTGTATGTGTTAGTTTGTTATTGTAGATAAAGGAGGTTGGAGGATATTAGAGAATTACTAGTGCTGTGAAAATTGTAAGTTGTTGTGCAATTTGCACAGCATAGCCTATGCCAACGGTTCCAAACTGTAGGTATAGGATTCATAGAAAGTTTTTACCAATTTTTCAAAGGGAACTTTTGGTAAAAATACATTCCCAACGGTTTTAGAAACCATTGGGAACCATGGGAAAATTATTATTTTCCCAACGGTTTTGGGGAAACTGTTGGGATAGGCTAATTTTTCTAACCTATCACAACGGTTCTATGTAAACCATTGGGAAAAGATATCCAAATAGATTACTTACCAATGGTTCATAGAAATGTTGGTATAAGGTACACCAATGGTTCTCTGGCCTTTCCCAATGGTTCAGAATCGTTGGTAAATCCTCCGTTTCTAGTAGTGAGATGTTAACATAGGTTCAATGTTAGATACCATTTAGAGGTGAACATTATGTAACATGAATTTATCATTTATATATAGTCTAGAAATATGATATAAATAAATAATATCTCAAATTTTAATGAATTGTGTATATTTAGTTAATCGATCAATAATAACCTAAATAATATTATTACCTTGAGATGTCTTTAAGAATCCAACCATGAATTCCATTGATAGATTTTCTAATTTCCACTCCACCAATGGAAAAGGTTGATTCATCAGACTCATTAACTATTTTTCTAATTTAACCTACTAACAATTAAAACACTCCAAGGAGAAGTTATCTATACCTATTTTCATTCTATCCCACTAGTAATACTCATACTATTCTATATACGTATTTTTTCCATCAGTATGAATAGATAAAATAACTATGATATTCACATAATAAATCATTCCTCAATTGAGATTCTCAAGGAACACATAATTTTTTAAAAAAATAATAAAACCCTCTCTTTATTAATATTAAAATTAGGCAACTTACCCTTATTAATATATTCTAAATTTTCCTGAAAATATTGATCCTCATTCTAATATCTCTTAATTTATTCTAATATATTCGAGTATCCTAAAACCTAAATCAAGCCAGAGGTTGACCCTATATTCTAAACATCTTGGAATAAATTTATCAAATTATTAACAAAGTAGTCACAATCCATACCTAACATTATTAACAGGTCATTACGTTTACAACTTCATGAATTATCCATTTTTTTATTTTATATAATGGGAATGAATCATCTATTATTAATCATTGGTTTGGTCCTTCCATATTCTATTTTTCATGTTCAACTATTTATGAGTGAATATATACACTAAATAATTTTTATCAATATATATTTCACACATTAATAAATAATAATGATCTATACATGTTTTTAATGAGAAAAACAATAGTAGATAATTCCATATCATGTGTAGGGTAATATAACTCATGAGGTTTCAACTGATGTGAAGCATAATCAATTTCCCGATCATTCTATATTATGAAACAACCAAATCCTTTCCATGAAGAATCCTTATAGATGAATAATTCACCATTTAGGGAACATATGTCCAAAATAAGAGTATTCACCAAAAAAATTTCAATTCTTACAAAAAATCATTTCATTATTATTTGTAGACAAACGTAACTCCTTTTCGAACTAACATAGACAGTGGGATAGAGATCTAAGAAATGTTTTCAACAAACAGCTGGTAGTAACCTAATAATTAATTTAAATGTACAAATATTTGTGATATTTGTGGGACTCTTCTACTCTTCGACTACTTTAATTTTGATAAGGGTCCTAATTTATGTCATGTTTAGATACAACATGTCCACAGAAAAATAATTTTTTTTAAACAAATTCACACTTTATAAAATTCTTATAATGATTATTTTATTTTATGGTTTCCTAAATAACCATTAGGTTCCTTTCATGTTCCTATTGACTTTTATAATATTCCAAAATTTTATCAACAAAAACAACCTCACATTTTTATAAAAACTAATGAAAATTATACTCATAAGTTCCATAAATATAGAAGGTTAATTAGATATTCCAAATGGCTAATGGAACCCTAACCTAAGGCCAAAATTTGGAAAATACTGATCTCTATGGAGCAGATCAAACAAATTATCAATATGAGGGAAACGATACTTTATCTTAACAATTATTTTATTAAATGATCTACAATAAATTCAGAGTATCATTGAAAAAAATTTCTTCTCAATAAATAAAATATAAACGCCCCATTTTTAATTTCTAGGTTAGATGAATACTTTATCAAATAACCCCTGCAATTTCTTTTTCAGTTATAAAAGTTCCACTCGACCCATTCTAAAAGGGTTTTAGAAATAGGATTTTTTACAGGAACTTGGTAAATAGTAATCTAAACCTCTTGGAAAGGAATTAAACCCTGGAAATCATATGAAAAAAATATCCAGGTATTCATTTACTACTAGAACATCACAAAATTTAGCATTTTTTTTACTTTCAGCAATATGATCTAGTTAACTTTCACTCACATATTTAATCAATTTATTATCTTATTGGTAATTTCTCAATGGAATTAAATTATTGAACACAAATTTATTAGATATAAAACATATCATAGCATGATAAAATTAAATCCAATACAGACAAATAATTATATAAGAATATACTATAGTCAGTTCAAAATGGTTTGTAGGAATGACCACACCATAGATAATAATAGGAATATTAATTAAAATATTGGTTTCTTTAATGATTTCTCCTAGATCATTCACCAAAAGTTATATCTTACATTCATTAGTTGATATTCCCAATTTACTTGAAATTGTGTCAAAAATGAATGAATGTGAAATCCCAAAGTCGACCTGCTTATGGGAATAATTTTAATACACAAGTAACATAAATTTACCCACTAGATTTAATGAACCATAATTAACTGTAAAGGTAGTAAAATACTACTCTACACACTATTGTATCCAATCATGATGATTTATATCCCATGAAACTAACTACAGATATGAAATAACATAATTACCCACATCATTGCAACTAAAATACCTAACTATTGAATGGATATTGGTTATCCGATTCTTTGGTTGTTAGGAGAAATTTTTTATAATAAATAATCTTGTGACCAATTTAACCACAATAGAAACACTTCACTAATCCAATTAAACATTATTTAAAATATCATCTTCCACACTTGGAACATTTTGGGGGGGTTACCCAAATATATATTATCTATTTGTTTTTGTGTTTCCTTCCACTATGAACATTTCTTATTGTTTTTAGGTCAAGGAACATATGTGTTAACAACCTCCATCTCAACTTTCTCAGGGCAAAAAACCAATTTATCATATGTTTTAAATTCTCATATTGAAAACATAATTCCTAAAATTGGTTTTAACCCTTTGAAAAATATATAAATCATACTATTATTGTCGTGAATAAAATATGTCACCTACATGGTGAGTCTTGTGAAGTTTTCTAAATATTAAGTTACAAAACCATCATCCCTTTTCCAAAGTACAATTATTGTTTCTCCATTCAGAGTTTAAAAAACTTATCTAAATATTTCTAAATATAAATATCCTTAAATATTTACCATTTCATTGAATTTATATCAAAATTATATATAATATTCTTAACAAAGTACCTATATTAATTGGATTCACATTCAAAATGATAAATGATAAGAGTTAAATTATGATGTCTTAAAAATATAACGATATCAAATATATCTCTATATTAATAATAAATCCTTAATCTATCATGGGGTTATATAATCCATTTAAATAAGGATGATTTTTCATCATGAGATTCTCTACAATAGACTTGTTTCATTATGGTATATCAAGATTCTCTATATCATGGATACCGTTACCATTTATGGATTCGGTCAACTGATACATCACAACAAAAAACTATTCTATTATGATTCGAACCATATTGGGAAGCTAATTTGGAAGGATATCTTCCACTTGTTTCCTTCCCACTATAACATCCCTTTTTCCTCTATGGAAAGCCATTCTAAACAAACATTTTTTAGATGAAGTAACATGGTAATCTACATATCATTTCAAATTTTAACATGACTATATGGTAAAATATTTCATGGATAAGTTATTAACAGTATCCCAACCTCAAATGTTATCTAAACCATTATTTGTAACCAATAATATGGAAAAACCCATAATAATTAAAAAATATTGAGTTTTAATTCATGAATTTAATTTCCTTCACTTTGAGGATATTTTTAGGCATACAATTTTTGAGAATTAGTTAATAACCAATACATATAAAGCCCCTAAAATATAAAGTTAACACTTATATTCCTCATCAATTTTCCCACCATATAAAACTGTTAAAACAAAACATGATTTGATTTCATGAAATCCCCATGATTCTTAGCTTTACATATTCCTTTCCCTTAACCATACTTAAATAATATGAAAATAAATTCAAAATGTTGGATGAGAACAAAAACGTCATTAAGTGACATAAAAAGAAGGAAAGTCATTATTTTAATGAACACATGAAAACTTTTATAATATTTACCTTTATATTCAAAATTAGTTGTGCATGTGAAATAAAAAGCATCAAATGAAAAACAAAAACATGGTTTTCTCAAAGAAAATCATTTAAACCCCTAAAACATAATTAATACCACTTTTGGTTTTTTATAACATCATATAAATAAAAAACTTTTAAATATATTTAAATTTAATAAACATATAAAAAACTTCTAACATTATCATTTCCCAATTCATTAGAGTGATATATGGATACAACAATAATTTAATCTATAAAAGGCTCACCTGAATCTATCTAGGGGACACCATGCTTATATTGTAATGGGTTTACATAACACTATCCGGGACACCACATGTTTAAGATGTAATGAGCTCACTCAATGTTATCTGGGTACACCCATTTCACATGTATAGTGTTATATTACCATATAATGAATAATCATTTTTATTATTTGACTTTTCCATGGAAAAACATTTTAAAAATATTTTACACCCATAAACAAATCACTATTGGATATCAAAATAAAATTTTCTTTTGAAAAACAAAAATCTTACAATAATACCCTTTAATTAAAAAAACCATTCTTCAAACTAAAATACCAAGTAAAAGGGAAATAATTATTATTAGAATAAAATAGAAAAACATTTAATGTAATGAAAAAATTAAATTGTGGTCACAATAGTATAGAATCCATTTTCTCTGTATTCATTAAGAACAAAACTTCTCTTTTATCGTTTTTGAAAAAACTTTTGTGTAAAACAAGTAAAATGAATACATAGAAAATAAATTTAAATAAATTAAAATGATACATGAAATATAATTTATAAATATTTTATATCTATGATTTCCTTTCAGAAACATATTCATGGGAAATGAAGAGTTTTAAGGAAAATATTTAAATGGAATTGTTTTAAATAAAATCCACTTATCGCTTTTGAAATATTTGAATCTTAAGCCCCATAAAAGAAAAACATTAAAAAATAATTAATACCATTATAATATATAGATTCATGAAATAAAATTTTAAATGGGCTGCATATAAACCTCTTAAAATATTATAGGAGTATAGCATCAAAATATGAATCAATTTAAAGAGATTGAGATGAAGTCAGTTAACTTTAGTCTGATTCATCGCATGTTTATTTAGCTACTTGTGTAATAATGTTTTGTTAAGTTTTTTACTTCATTGATAACTATTTTGAGGTTTATTATAACATTTATTTCACTTATTAATAGGTAATAAATTTTTTTAATCATTCTTGTTTCTATCGAATGTTTTGACCATATTCAGTTTATGTGTATTGGCTTTTCATAGGTCGGCAATGGTAAAAATGGGTCATTATTTAAACATATAGAGAATAATAATCATGAAATAATTTTAATATTTATATATATATTATACTTTTAAAACCAATTATGAATTATGTTTATGATAACTTAAATACAAAAATGGTAATGGAGATGGTAGGTCATACATACGCATGAATAACATTTCCTTTTTTGTAAGGATAATTATCGAAAGAATATAAGTAAAATTTAAATTTACAAAATAATAATTATATAATAAATATGATAATATTTCATTATATATACTTATATATCATTCATGTGGTTTGGTGGAGAAAAAACGGATCACATCCCTTTTTGGAGGCTGTAGTCCAGAAGTCCACAAATGACGTTATCACATTTTCTATGAGTGAGAAGGTAAGAACTAAAATAATATATTATAAATAAAGAGTGATAAATATGTCTTGAATATCATAAATATGTCATTTATATCACATATATCAATTATAGTTACCATTTTTACCTTCTATGTAACACGTTTGTGAAAAACACTTCACATTTCTTTACGAGGCGATAGTCTTCCCTACACACGAGAGATGTTATCGTATCCTCCACGGTATGAAATGTAAAAATATTATATGTGATATAATAAAAATAGTGGTGTAATTATGTTTTAAATATCATAAATATTATATATAAAATATGTTTCTATCATTATTTCCAAACATGATAAGTGGTAATGGAAAAATGAGTAACGTCTTTCTATGAGGGAACAGTCCTCGGTACACATGAATGATGATTTATTAAACCATTTTATGGAAGTATTTTTGTTTTTATATCATATCAGTAAGATAAAAGACATTAGTGTTTTTAATATACTTATTTTATTATATTATAATTTTATATGAATAATTTAATGGTTTGGAGAAAGAAATAAAACAAAAACACATGTTGATGAAAGTTACCTTTTCTTTAGGTAACTCCATTTGGTTTATGAAAAATAAATTCATTGAATTTATTTTTGGAAAAATAAAGGAATCTTGGATGAGATTAGGTAATTTTAGAAGTAATTTTTTAGGAATTTTCAGGTCCAAATGGTTTTAAAGTTGATAATAGAGGAGAGTGGGAGGCCTTTTATAAGAGGGGTGAGTGGAAGACATTAAAATTTGTGAAAGTGTGAATTAAACCCATAATTGTAACATTTTAATTTAATAAAATAAAGAAAAATTGAAAATATAAGTGTTACTTTTGAAATATGGATATAAAATGGGTTTTTTATAAGTTTTTATGTCATTTGGACCCTTAAGTTTAATGTTTAACCATTAAATAAACTCATTTTATCCCTAATCACTGTAATAAATTTTAATTATTTTCACTAATTATTTTTGTAAAAAAAATATGTTGTACTTATTCTAAATGATAAATTATTATGATTCAAAATATGGGATATATTTTTCTAAATTAAATTATCATAAGTAGAAAATTTTAATTTAATATTAATCATACAGACGTGGTGAGAAAACATGTTTTTAATAAAATTATTTTTCTTTAAAAGAAGTCATTCTATATTAACTCTATTACTAATAGTAATAATTATTTGCAAATAAATTAATATTTAATGCTATATAGTATATAAATTTTATTAAAAACATTCCCCATTATAGATTTTCTTAATTAATTAAATAGTAGAAACATTATGCATTTTAAACATGTTTCTAGAATAAACCTACTTTTAATCCCAAAAAAACTTATATTAAATAAAAATAAAATTTTGATTCAAAAAAAATTAATTTTTTTAAATATAACTCAATAATAATTAGTTTAATTGAAATAATATTCAAAACACACAGATTCTTTTAATTTATTTAATTAATTAAATTAAATTTCTTTTTACAAAAAACTAGTTTTTTCATGATTCACTAAAGAATCAATATTTTCCAAAAAATCCCAAAATTTGAACCAGAATAAAATTTTATAATATTATTTGAAAAATTATATTCAGTTTATAAAATTACCATTATAAAAATTATAAATTATTCTTTTATATAAAACCTTAAATGAATGGTGTTTAACTAAAATAATATCCGTTTAAATTAAAAATTAAAAAATATATTTACAATAAATATTACAATATAATTCATATTATTAAAAATGAAAATGATTTATTCTACAATTACCTAGGTTTTTAAGTTACACATATTGACTAGTAATTCAAATTAAATGAATCTTTAGTCACTATAATTCATTTTATTCTTTATAATTGATTTATCTAATAAACTTAAATTTCCAAATAATTTCAAAATAGTCATAGAATCTAATAAAATGAATCTATAATTCCAAAATAGATTCAAATCTAAATAAATGAAAATTTTAAAAGAATAAAATTTATTTTATTTTGTCAAAATAAATTCAATAACTTTCACAGATTTGGTTTAAATATCCTTGTCCCATGGTTTATGAGATACCCTTTCTATACAAGGTTTTCACTGAAAGACCATAGATAAAAGATATTATTAACACACAAGTGGGTGTACCTATGCAGGGTACTATATAACAAGGCTAGATCAGGAACATGGTTAGTTCTAAAATGGAAGTAAAATAATAAATAGTATATGAAACCCAATGTGATTTTCTTTTTCCCTATATAGATACAGTGGAAGATGAATTTGTAATAGTAGATATGAATGAAGATATATTGATGATTTTTTCATGATATATCTATGTCAATAGTAATTAATATAAAATAGATTATTTTTAAAATAAAAATATAATTATTCAATATAGCTTTAAGGATGGTAAACTCAATCTGGACTAATACATTATGATCTGTGATAAAATGGATACCACTTCAAGGATATCATCTATAAAAATCATGAATGGGATACGTTTTAATTTTATTGATCCTCAACAAGAATTCTGACTCAATAACCAAAAAAATATTTTGGAGAGTGTGGAATCATACATTTTGGTGTAATCTCTTTATCATTGTTTCATGTTTGTGAGAATTCCCTTTACAACTAAAAAATTTTTTCCAAGAAAATAGACAAATATAAATTATAGTAAAATAATTTTAAGAATATTAGACAAAAATTGATTTGATACCACTCCCTATAGGTCCAAAATAAATGTATTATCATGTCCTTAAATTTTCATGAAAAATATATCATTTCCTCAATTTTGATCATTTTATTCTAATTTCTATTTTACTTTTTAATTTTGAAAATATACTTTTGAACGTTCTGGTCACTTGAGAAGTCTAATTTATGAAGGATTTATTGATAGAGGTAAAAAATGAATGGATAATATTTATTTCATAAATTTTAACAATGAATTAGGTTACTTTTCAAATTTTTATTTTTTTCTTTTTGTGTGAAAATTAGAAAATATTTTAAATTCTAAAAAAAGACTTTCCATCTTTATTTTCACATCCGGTGTTGGTTAGATTCAGAGTTTTTTCTTATAAATAAAAAATTGAACTGAAAAATTATACTAAATTACTCATAAAACAAAAATTATTTGATCATTTTTATCATTTAATGCTTGTTATAAACTTAGAAATGTATTTTAATTTTAAAATTTCAATTTGGATCATTTTGAGAAGATCATATATTAGATTTATATATTTTTGTGGATGATGTCCTTGTTTATTACATATCATAATAGGATTATACTGATCATTTTCATATCATCTATGGGATCTAGAAATGAAATTCTTTATATATGAATATATCCAAATATTAGTTCTTGATTCAAGAGGTTAAAATTCTAGGCCATGTAATTTATAATAAATTTACCTCATTAGATCACATGAAAATTTGATCTTGAATTTATAGGGAGTTTCTAAATTTTATTTGATACCATGCTTCTTCAGGTAAGCCCGTTGTTATAGGTGATTTGTTTGTAATTTCTCCAAATTTATATATCATATGTCTGAGTTAACCCATAATGGTAAAGAAAATTTCTTGTGATAAGTGCTAGAGATATTTTGAGGAGTTGAACATGATTTTAACTTCAAATAAAATATTGATTCCCCATGAGATAAATCTAGGTTAAGATGCTTTCTGTGACGCCTCATATATAGGTCTTGGTTGATTATTAATATACAGAAATCAGATGGCATTTTTTTAATCTCATCAATTATTCCCTCTTGAGAATAACAATCACATTCATGATCTTTATTTAAGAGCATTGATGCATTCACTTACCACTACCTCTTGGAGGAGTGGTTTATGATGTATTGAAAACATATGAGAATAAATTTTATCTTCACCCATAGGGATATGAATTTTACATAGTGATTGTTCATAGAATATATTTAGTCATTTTATTTTGATATTTAATATACTAGTAGGAATGAAAACTTGGTCAAATATTTTTTTGAGAAGAAAATTATCAACTCTGACTGTGAATGAATTAGTAGAAGAGTAGTTCCTGATAGAGATATTTTTGATATGTTTTTGGAAGATGGTATATCTAAAAAAATCATTACTATATTTTTTATGCAACATAATCTATGGCTGAACATATTTGAACTGGACATACTAAGGATGTGTATTTTCAAAACATTAGGATGAGTATTTACGTTGGGGTGACTTAAGGTGAGTGTTCTCGGTATCCCTAAGGAGTGTTTTGCTAATGCGGTCGGATGATCCTTCTAGAGAATATTAGACATAAATAAATGGATAAAATAAAATGATATTATTGGTCAAAAAAGAACTTACAAGATTTTTCAAGACATGATATTTCCTTATTGCTAGCTGGGTATTAGGTGATCGATTGCAGATTTTGTGTCTTGGTGCCTTACCTATCATAGAATTTAGGTATAACATTAGGGGAGAACTGGTTTGATGAAAACATAATGCATTTTATTATGAAACTTTGATGAGGTAGTAGTGAACATTTTGATTCTTCTACCTATAAATATTAGTGGTAAAGTTATAATAAGGCTAATTATTGACTAATTCAAAAAATAAACTCATTTTCTACCTACTATGGAGTTTAAAATGTTATAGAATCATTGGAACTTCTATATGTGGGAAAATTTTATATTTTATGTTGTTCTATTAGATTTCATTTTATATTTGTATCCTCAATTCACATCTATGTTTTTGAGTGGAATGTATGCAGTGGTGGGTTCTCATTAGTAGTCAAACATGACTTACCTCACCCGATATATGTCCATTATAGGGTATCTATCCCGATTCTTGAAGATGTGGATGAATAATTAATTCTTGAATTTGGTAAATCTTGGGTGAAACATTTTCCTATAGTTGATATTTCCTATAATAACATTTATCATGATTCATTCCCGGGGGATCTATTTTTGGCATTCTATGGGTGTCATGGTAGATTTTTTATTTATTAGAATGAGATTTGAGAATGATCTTTAGTAGGACTAAGCATATTCAAGAGATGAAAAATATAGTGAATTTGATCAGGAAATTTTTAGAGATGGATTGGATTCTATATAAATCATTTTTTTATCAACATCATCATCCATTAGATTTTGAGATAGGTGACTGAGTTCTTCTTAGAGTTTAATCTCATTTGGGACATAGATATTTTGGGAGGCTAGGTAAGTTAACACATTGTTTTTTCAGCCCGTTTTAGATTATAGATAAAATTGGGATGGTAGATTATTTATTGGAGTTACCTAATCATTTTACTTGTATAAATGATATGTTTTATGTTTCCCAAGTGAATAAATATCAGTTGGACCCATCCCACATTATTAATTGAAATATTTTTAAAATTGAACCTGACACCTTAGTTGATCAAAGGCTTGTTCAGATATTGTATATACAATTTAAGGTGTTGTGTGTAAGGATAATTCCATTAATAAAAGTGAGGTAATTTTTTTGGATGCATCCATTAGACACAGTATTTCTATGCCTTAATAACGCAACAATTACCATATACCTTTCTAGTTTCTTGACCTCAAGCCTTTTGGGGAATCAAAGCCTTTATTGTGGGGACACCGTAATATGTGAAAAAAAATATATAGACTATTTAATGTATTAATTTTCAGATTTTTAAGATTTGGATGTTCTTGGTGGATTAATAATGGGTTTTGAGTAATTTTGGTGAAAATTAGGGAGCACCACGACTAAGGCGTAGGCCCTGATAAACATTAGGGATTCCTATGTGAAACATCCTAAGACACCTTGCCCAGTGCAAGGTGTAGTCTTAGGAATAGATTTTTTTTGGTCTCCTGGTGTACCACATACAAGACATCCATGACAGTAGATTAAGTGCATGGTAAGTGCTCATAATTGGTGCTATGGGTGAGGCCACCACGCCATAGTGGGTATCCCCGAGGTATGGTGGTTAGGGTTTTAGGTTTTTAAAACTCTTTTTTATCACCTGATATTCATGAGGTGGTTACTCTAGCAACGTGTGGCCTTAATGGGGGTATTTATTATGTTTCTTGACTCAATTTCACTTTGTTAAAATGAGAATTCTCTTCCATTTAGCTCAAATTCCAATTATCGAGTTCTAGGAAGGAATTTTTTGTGGTGTATTCCTATTGATCAATAGATTTTAAGAGTTCCCAATATTCTTGGTAAAGATACTTAATGTAATAGGATCTGGAGGACCATATATTCTTGTATTCTATCACTAGTCCTTGAGGAAATAAGGGTTTCTTTCCTCTTGAGGTAGGTTTCTCTATATTATGGTATATCAATTGGGATGCCTTGTGTTTTTATTATTTTCTTTGGTTTTGATTTGTCAAATTTATTATTTTAAATACAAGATAGGTGAATTTTATTTTTGATATCTATTCAAATTATTTATAAACCATGCATTTTAAAACATATTTCGATATACATAACATATTTTTTAAAATGACTCAAAGATTTTTTTTTGAAATGGAAATGGGATTTCAAACATGGACATGGTGTGGTATCACAATAGAATATGTTTCATGAAAATGTGGTCATGGAAATGGAATGGATTTTCCTTGGAAACTGTTTTTTGAACTATGTATTTGGTTTCTTTAAGGGGGTGATATTATAATTTCAAAATCAAAAAACATTAGGGTATTATTAAAAAAGAGACATATGTGATCCATAGTACAATAATATATCACTATAGAAGGAGCTCTTGATTCCATGGTTGAGAGTGGGAATCCTTTATGAGGGACCGAGTTTCCCATAAAGTTTCTGTCAGCTATTCCAATAAGTGTTGTTCTTAATTTGAGTTGTGTACACCCTTGTTTGGTTATTTTCAACATACTTATTTGAGTATACATGATGTTTATATTTACTTTGTATTATTTTTCCCACATGGAATTGATATTGATGCTTGAAACCAATTTTACACATCTTCTTATGACTCATGGGTAAATGTTATGTCCTATTGTTTTGTTAATTTGAATATAGAATATTTTTGAAAATAAAATAAAAGGAACATTTTTATATGGAAAATAAAAAATATATCTATTTTAGAAATATATTTCATAGAAGATTCAACAGATTCATGTGAATAGATTTTTTATTTATTCATAGAGGAATCTTATTTTTGTTTAGTGACACACCCTAGTTTTTAATTGTTAACATTTTTAGTCATGGTTTTGTAGGATATTAGTATAGGGATTTGTTTTATGTGGTCGATTAATCTCAAGAATCATGTTCCATCTAGTGGGTTGTGATGGTGGAGTCATATGGACACATAGAGATAGACCCATTGGTTTATTTGGATTCTATGATAGTGGTCCCATTTTTATCATGTATACCTTATTTTCCAAATTGTTTGATGTTACCTTTATAGTTTTATGGTTTTTGTTATCTCATGTATTTGGATATCATTATCGAAACCCTGTCTATCTATACGTTATTATATATCAATTTGGGGTGAAATATTTCCCATATTTTATTTTATGATACTATAGTCCATTTAGATGACCCAAGAATATTGAATACATTCTTCAGGCCTTATGATGGTCCAATTCTATCACGACCCGTCCCCCGAGGCTCGTATCGTGACTACCCCAAGGCAGCCTTCCATAGGCCAGGGGCTAGTGACTAGAACCAATGGCGTAAATCCATAAACTAGGAAGGAAATTTCTTAAAACTATAAACAAACAAATCAGAGTACACAACTGGAAGCAAAACACTAAGTAAAACTGTATACAATAGAAGTTATGGAAAGTAAAAGGGGCCTAAAATTCATGCCCAATAAGAAAGTACTAGTAATACTAAAAGCAAGTACAACTAAAGAAAATTAAACCAGCTTCTGGGTCGTCCTATGGGGTACCAACCTGAAGGGTAGGTACAGATGGCCTCCTCAGTACTCCCGTCTGGTCGTCTCCTCTGTGTACCGTCACACCGAGTGGTCCAACTCCGGGTACCGTCGAGTCCTGCTACTCTTTACCTCAGTAAGCACTATCTGTCATCTGCAACCAACACAACGAAGTGCAGGCATAACCCGTGCAGGGGTGAGTATAACGAAAATCAGTAGGGACCTCGAGACCCTCAAGGTATCAAAAAATCCAACAATGATAAAAAATTATGAAATTAATAGATAACCATTACTTATTTATATGCCCATACATATACCTAAGTTATCTAGTAACCCATATCAATCATGAGAAAAACAAAAAATTCATTGAATCAGGTCAAACCAGGATTTTCATTATCGAAACCATGGCTGCTGGATAACTCCTCATCTATCGAGTACAGTGGGTGTCATGACACAAAGGCGCTTCTCACTAACCTTGGACTGCTGAGGTACACCTCCAGTCAAGTATCACGGGTCTACTTCCAACTATCAGACGCTCCTCTATTGTGGGGATGCCGCCAACTACCAGGTACTCCCCCTAATATCCTGCAGAGGTACTCCTCCTATCATGTACCACAGGTCTGCCACAGACTAAATGACGCTCCTCTGCCATGGGTCTACCGCCAACGACCAGGCACTCCCCACTGGGCTAGTTGAATCACTCTGAGTCGAAACGGTCAAGCAGTCATGAGGTCTGCTAGCTACTATGTTTCCGCACTCTGTTTTATTTTCATTGGAAGGATCTGCACCATGAGCTACTGAGAAATACTCCAACTTTCACAAAGTGATACTAAGAGGTATATGAAAGGTCTACCACGTCATAGGGATCTCAACGCAACAGACGGCTTGTCAATCGGATGCACGATCTGTTAGTTATTAGACTTTTAGTCCCTGGGGCCCGGTTGGATTCATGCACGATCCAACCTCATTGTAACTCAAATATACCTCGAACTCCAGTGGGATATACTCAAATGGAAGAATACACTCCAGGAATACCGGCGCCATTGACGGTTCGTCAAATGGACGTCCGGTGCCAAAGTTATGGCTGAAGGAAGTAAATGGTCGGTAATGGGTCCAGGTCCGGTCCGACCCGGTCAGACCGACGTGGTCTAACCTCGTATGGGCCAACCTGGTCTGGGTCAACCTATTCAAACTTGTAGGGTCTGATCTGGCCCGTTGGGTGGGTCAGCCTGCTATGTTTTGACCTGGTCTGCAGGGCCCGACCCAGTAGACCTCGAGGTCGGTTTAGACCGGGCTCAAGGCCAGTTCCGCTCGGAGCACTGTGAGGGCGCGACCTGGCATCTCTCGGCCCAGAGTGCGCAGTTGGGCGGATTCGGCTAGGCCACCATGAGTGGTCCGGGACACTGGCTCAGCTGGGTGGCCCCGAGGGAGCCGGGACACCGCGGGGGTGTCGGGCAGGGTGTGGCGACACTGGGCAGGCCACGGTAGTGGTCAGGCAGGCCGTGGGTACGGCTGGGGCACTGGGTAGGGCGCAACAGGGCACCGTGGGCGATGAGCAGCACGTAGGGTGGCACGTAGGGGCATGGGAAACGCAAGGGGCCGCCGTGCAGGGTAGTAGCAGGATCAGGCAGGCCACGGGGCATCGCGTAGGGGCACGGGCAGCGCACGGTGGTGTCAGGCAGGGCCACGATGGGGCCTGGCAGGTCGCGGGGAAGAGCGTAGGGACCCGGGCAGTATGCGGGGGCACCACATAGGGTTTTGACAGGGCCGGGCGGGCCGCGGGTAGCCTGCATGGGTGCCCGACAGGGCGTTGGGAGGCCGCAGGTAGGTGGATCGGGCACCACTCGGCCGGCAGTGTTCGGACGGGAGCACCAGTGCGCCATGGGGGCGATGTAATTCATGGAGGCGGTGGGTAGCGCGACCTTCGTTATTGTGTCATTCATCGTTGTCGCCTCATCGCCTTGCCGTAGATCATCACCAGAAAGTATAATTGACAGAGGATCTCGGGCAATGTTAGGTCGGCCCGCACCATCCGTGTTTAAAGCGATAACAATTGGTTCATCCAAAAAAAGGAAATATGAACAAAAATTATTTACAACCATGCAATGATTTCTTTTCAAACGATGAGAAAATAAAAGGGATAAAGCAAAAGGTAAACCCCCGAGCTTTGATTCACCGGTCTTCGATCATCATTCGTTGACGGTGTTGCGGAAAGAAGACGATGAAGTTCATCATTCTCCACATTTACCACACACTCCTAATCCAAGATCGTGTGTCTGTTCATTGATGATGATAATGAGGAAAGTTTCTTTGCATCAGAAAGTGTTCGGGGTAGAACACCGAGGAAGAAGCATCACTGGCATTCTTCACATTCTTCGTTGTAAGTATGGTTTTCCCTAGCTCTCCTTTTCCTTCGTTCCACCAAATTCAAGCTTGCCAATAAAATAATAATAATAGGTTTTCTATTTTTTTATTGATGGCACATTATTCAAATGGAGAATGAAATTAAGAGGCTCCCCTTAATTAATTCACACGCATTGGCGTAGTTAATTAGGGGAGAGGTTACACCAATTAATGGTAGAGGAGGTCAAGAGACTCCCCGCTCATTAAGGAGAGGAGATGGGAGATTTTCCACCCTCCCATTAATTGCGGGGGTTTTAGTCTCGTGTAGTCCCCATGATGTAACCTCTCATGGGTGGTTATGTTTGGGTGGGCCCTACCACCATAACCTCTCATGGGAGGTTAGGGTGTGGTGGTCCCCACCTCTAACCTCCTCTTGGAGGTTTTAACCTCCACACACCCAATGGCTACTGAAATAAAATAAAGTTGTTGCACACTTTATTTTATTATTTTTATAAAAATCCAAAAACTATCTTTTATTCTCGACCAACTTCCATCGAGGTGAAAGTCCTCTTAAGCGAATACCAGCACTACGAGTTCAATTGTGCACTTTGATTTCAATTCTGAGCACCAGTTCAAAAGTTATAAAATCCCACTCGTATGTTTTCTGAACGTACCCGAACAAAACTTCAGAAATTGATTTCGGGCACACTGGGCCTCAGAATCAAGCACCTTAAATTTTCTAAGACTCGTAAAATTCCCATGTATTTAAGAAAAAAAATTCCATGGAATTTCTGGGTCTTTACAATTTACCCATATCATGGATTTACGTACCCGTATGCTACAACTCGAACTATGGGAACAAAAGGGGATACTAAGCATGCATCAGAGCCTCCCGCTCCAATGTACTCTTCTGGAGGTTCCAATGCTGCCAGCGTACGCACACCGAAGGTATAGACCATCCACACAGGACCCGCTCCTGTCGATCCTCAATCTCCAATGGAACCTCCGAAAATTCTCCCAATTGTCGATGTCTAGCTCATCATGGTCGATGATGTGGGAAGGGTCATGCACGTATCTCCTCAGTTGAGATACTTGGAAGAAGTCGTGCACCCGATTCAACTGAGGTGGAAGAGCAAATCGGTAAGCCACCTCACTTACTCTGCTAAGGAACTGGAAAGGTTCGATGAATCGCGGAGATAACTTACTACCTCAGCCAAATCTCTATAGTCCTTGTCGTGGTGAGACCCGTAGGAAGATGTTCTCTCCATCCTAGAACTCTAGAGGTCTCCGTCTACTATCAGCATATGACTTTTTCCTTCTCTGTGCAGTCTTCATCCGCTCCTGGATGATCTGCACCTTCTTGGTGGTATCTCGTACCATCTCTGGTCTCACTAGTACTGACTCCCCAGGGTGAGTCCAACACAAGGGTGATCTGTAAGGTCGCTCGTACAATGCCTCAAAAGGTGCCATCCCTATGGAGGAGTGATAGATGATGTTTTAAGAAAACTCCACCAAAGGTAAGTGATCCCCCCAGCTGTGACCGAATTCAAGGACACATGCACGTAGCATGTCCGTGAGGGTCTGGATGGTCCTCTCGGTCTTACCATCTGTCTGAGGATGGAAGGCAGTGCTCAAGCGTAGCTATGTCCCGAAAGCCTCCTGCAGCCCCTTCCATTATTGGGATGTAAACCATGCGTCATAGTTATAGACAATAGAAGATAGTACTCCATGTACTCACACAATCTTCTACACAAAGAGGCATCTCAATCTCTCTACCAAGCCTTGCTCTTTGATTGGTAGGAAGTGGGCCGACATGGTGAGTCGGTCGACGATCACCCAAATTGAGTCATAACCCCTGTATGTACGTGGAAGACCTGTCAGGAAGGCCAGGGATATCCCATCCCACTTTACTCTAGGACCTATAAGGGCTGAACCAAGTCTGCTGGTATCTGGTGCTCCGCCTTCACTTGTGGACAAGAGAGGAACCGTGAGACAAACTCTGCTACAACCTTCTTCATACCTGGCCAATAATGATGTCATCTGAGGTCCTGGTATATCTTCACCAATCCTAGATGTACAGATAAAGGGGATGTGTGGAAATCCCTCAACACTTCCTCCGGAAGTGACACTGGTACCATAGTACGTCCTCTGAAGAGGATGACGTGCTTCCTACCTTTATAAAATCCATCAGGTGGCTGCACTATGTATATCTGAGAATGTCGTGTCTCACAGTCAGCGTCACCATGCTGTGCCACCCTGACTCATTGAAGAAGTCGGGGAGTGAATCTAAGAGACTGTAGATAGGATGATCCATCACTATCAACAAAAGATATCTGCAAATCATCTATATGATCTATTGCCTCTCCTAACAGCTGTATACCAGATCTCCTGCTAAGAGAAAAGCTACAACATTCCCCTTTACAGATTTATAGACTATCTCGAAGTTATAGTCCTGGGGAAACTCAAGCCATCGCTGTTGTCTCATGTTCAGGTACTTCTGACAGAAGATATACATGAGACTCTTGTGATCATTGTACATGATAAAACGCTCACCAATCAGATAGTGATGCCACATCTTCAAGGCAAATAACACTACTCCTAACTCCAGGTCATGGGTAGAATAGTTCTAATCATGTTGTCTCAGTTGCTGAGAACCATATGCGATCACTACTCTCTCCTTCATATGGACTCACCCGAGTCCAATCCCTGATGTGTCGTAGTAAAATACATACCCTACTCCTTCCTTTGGAAGCCTCAAGATGGGGGCACTAATCAGCCTCTACCTCAGCTCCTAAAAGCTCTGCTGGCATCTCTCCGACCACACGAAGGGTTTCCACTTCTTCTTCAAGGATGATAGTGGTACTGCAACTCTGAAGAAATATGGTACGAACCTATGACAGTACCAAGCCAATCCCAAGAAACTTCGTACCTTCGTCCTACTCCTTGGTAGATCCCAAGCAAGTACAACATCTATCTTCTCTAGATCCCCTGCAACTCCAGCCTCCGAGATGATGTGACCCAAGAAGTGAACCACTAAAATCCAAAACTGGCACTTCAAGAGCTTACCATAAAGCTGGTTCTCTCGAAGTGTGTCTAATACTACCTGTAAATGGTAGGAAAGCCCCTCCTCAATAGTCGAGTAGATCATAATGTAGTCGATTAAGACTACGAAAAATAGACCAAGTTAAGGATGGAAGATCCTCTTCATGGGTCCCATGAAGACTACTGGAGCATTGGTTATGCCGAAGGGCATAACCAAGAACTCGTAGTGGCTGTACTGACACCTGAAGGCCATATTTTTCACATACAAGTCTCTAACTCTGAGCTGGTGATAGCCTGATCTGAGGTCTATCACCAAGAACCACTGAGCTCCCTTCAACATATCAAAGAGGTCATCGTTCCTCAGAAGTGGGTACTTGTTCTTCATGGTCTCCCAGTTCAGGTGACGGTAGTCGACACAGAGCCTCAAGCTCCCATCCGCCTTCTTGGCGAACAGAATCGTGGCTTCCTAGGGAGAAACACTTGGCAAGATGAATCTCATCCACTACAAGTCCACTAGCTATACCCTCAGCTCACGAAGCTCAGTGGGAGCCGTCTGATATCCTGGAGTAGATATCAGTGTCGTCCTGGGGTACAGGTCAATGTAGAAGCCCACCTCTCTGCGAGGAGGTAATCCTTGAACATCATTAGGGAAAACATACACTTACTGGTCCCCCACTATAGGATAAGTCAGACTCTCCACATCAACTGCTCTGAGGGTAAGGCAAACCAACTAGTGAGTGATCAGCTGCACCCACCTTCAAGTAAGTCTGTCTGGTGCTGCAAAGGTTCCCTTCTTCTCCCGTGAAGGTAAACCTGGTCCCAACCATGAGAACAAACCATAAATTTTTCCTAATACAGTTAATCTGAGCATGGACTGTAGATATCCAGTCTATGCCCAAGATGATGTTGTAAGGCCTCGACTCCGCTACGAGGAGATCCTAGCCAAAGATCTCGCCTCCTAGAGTAAGCTCACACTGCCGGCACCAGTGCGGAATCATAGAGTCTACTCTCTTAGGAGTCTATAGCTGTAAATATCGAGCCAACGGCTCCGTTAGAATCTCTAAGATCCGAACGATGACAGTGGCAATGCAAGAGTGACTGAAACCTCTGTCTATAAGAACTGCAACTATGGTAGAGTTTACACAGATCGTACCTCGAATCATATCTAGAGCACCATGATCGTAAGAATCATCTTCCTGAAGCTGAGATCTCCCATATCCACCTGCTCTCTACGATTAGGGTAGACCTCCTGGTGGTGGTGGTGGAAACACCTCGAAACGTAGTCCACCGCCAGATGCACGTCCAGCTCCTCTGCCACATCTGTATCCTCCTTGTGGACCGCCTCGATCAAACCTCTGCCTTAGCCTGGGAGGTCCCTCAACTGTATGATAATCATCAGAATAGTGGGTTGGATCATCATGAGACATGTGACTAAGCCATCCACATGAGTAACATTTTCCGCCCCTAGCATGTATTTCTCTATCTCCACTCTGGGTACCCCGCACAACCGATCCTGAGTCATGCAGTCGACCGCCTATAGGTCTGGTCCTCTTGGACCTCTGCGACTTGTATCTACTTCCATACGCAGAAGAATCCTCTATGTGATGCCTGGTGGTGGGTCACACTACCGGTGACTGCTCAGCTTGGAAACTCTCCACTAGGAGGGCTCTCTCTAGCACCCCCCTGCATCGGGATGCTGAGTGAGATCATCAGAGCTCTGATCTATCGCCTGAGCCCCTGCTCGAAGGTCCGGGGCCTGAAGAATGGGTCATGTACTATATCAATGGAGGAACATGAGAGGTTGGTGAACCTCGCTGAGTACTATGCTACTATCATGCAACCCTGCTGTAGATACAATATCTCTTATATCCACACCTCTCGAAGGGTGGCTAGGACAAACTCCACCAGAAATAGGCTCTCAAAGTCTGTCCATAGTAGTGTCGCCTCATCATGAACCTGGAGCATCAGGTTCCACCATCTTCCTGCTGATACCTGAAGGAGGCTGGCAGCAAGGATCACCATGATGTCTGCTGGTGTCCCTACTAGCCGGAAGACTCACACTACAACCTCCAGCCAATCATTAGCCGCCTATTGGTCCGTCTCTACCCTAAACCTGGGTGGCCTCTGGTGATGGAACTCGTTCAACGCACTCAAGCATCATGTATCATATGCTGTTGGGGCTGGTGGCATCGGTGGCCCAATGGGAAGTAGTACCGCTGGTGCCTCAACTGGAAGAGTGCCCTTCATTGAGGCCTCGTCGCACAGTGGGATGTCAGCGCGTACAACTCTCAGGGATCTAACTGGTCGTCTGTGGGGATGCATCCTGAAAGCAACAGATGTGACACGGTCAAATTATTAAACCTGGTAAGCGGACATGGTTGAGCTAACATAAAGAAAACTTTTTAAAACACACACACAATTAGTGTTTTCGTCCACTGAGTCAAAAATTAGAAGTCAGGGCCCTGGTGTATGGATACGTCAGTCGCCCGCACCAACAATTGATTCCTTGAACTGAAAACCACACTTATTATCCTTAACCCTATTTCTTAAGAGAAAAAAAATATTAGAGTCCAAAGTTATGTGGTATAACTGACACCTCTGATACCAATTTGTCACGAATCGTCCCCCAGGGCCCGTATCGTGACTACCCCAAAGCCACCTTCCATAGGCTAGGGGTTGATGACTAGCACCAAAGGTGTAAATCCCTAAACTGGGAAGGAATTGCCATTATAACTGTAAACAAACAAATCAGAGTACATGACTAGAAGCAAAACACTATGTAAAACTGTATACAATAGAAGTGCTGGAAAGTAAAAGGGTTCGGAAATACAAGCCCAATAGGAAAGTTCAAGTACAACTAAAAGAAAGTACAACTGAAGAAATGTAAAGCAGCTACTGGGTTGTCCTTCGAGGTTCCTACCTAAAGGGTAGGTACAGATGGCATCTTAAGCACTTCCGTCCGTCTGTCTCATCGGTGTACCATTACACCGAGTAGTCCACCTCCGAGTACCATCGAGTCCTACTACTCTTTGCCTCAGTAAGTGTTGTCTGTCATTTACAACCAACACAACGATGTGCGGGCATAGCCCGTGTAGGGGTGAGTATAACGATACTCAATAGGGAACCCAAGACCCTCAAGGTCTCACAAAATACAACAAGGATAAACCAAAAAGTATGAAATCAATGGATAACCATTACTTAGGTATATTCCCATACATATACCTAAGTTATCTAGTATCCCATCTCAATCATGAGGAAAACCCAAAAGTCATTGACTCAGCTCAGACCAAGATTTTCATTATCGAAACCATGAATGCTGGAGAACTCCTCCTCTGTCGAGTACAGTGGGCCTGCTGTGACATAAAGGCACTTCTCACAAACCTTGTCCTGCTGAGGTACTCCTCCTGTCGAGTACCGCGTGTCTGCTTCCAACTACCAGGTGCTCCCCCTAATAGCCTGCAGAGTTACTCCTCCTCTCGAGTACCGTGGTTATTCCTCCAACTACCAGGCCCTCCTCCGCCTTGGGTCTACTGCCAACTACCAGGTGCTCCCCACTAGCCTATTCGAATCACTTCATGTCGAAACGGTCAAGCAGTCGTCAGGTCTTCCAGCTACTAGGTTTCCGCACACTATCTTCTAGTCACTAGAAGGATCTGCTCCATGAGCTACTGGGAAATACTCTAAATATCGCAAAGTGATATGAATAGTATCTAAAAGGTCTGACACGTCCTAGGGGTCTCAAGGCAACAGATGGCGTGTCAATCAGATGCCTGGTCTGTTAGTTATTAGCCTTTTAGTCCTGGGGGCTCGGTTGGCTTCGTGCACAATCCTACCTGACCATATCACAACAATACCCTGAACTTTAGTGCGATATAATCTAAGGGACAACTACACTCCAGGAATACCAGCGCCACTGACGGTTCATCAAATGGACGTCCGGTGCCAATGTTATGGCTGAAGGAAGTAAATGGTCAGTAATGGGCTCAGGTCCGGTCCGCCCCGGTTAGACCGAATCAGCCCAACCCAGTCTGGGCAACCTGGTCTGGGTCGACCCAATCAGATTTGCTGCGTCTGACCTGGCCCGTTGGGCGGGACGACCCGCTATGTTTTGACCCAGTCCGTAGGGCCCGCCCCAGTAGACCGGGAGGGCGGTTCAGCCCGGGCTCATGGCTAGTTTGGCCTCGAAGCATTGCGAGGGCGTGTCCCAGCATGGATCAGGCAGGAGGGCGTGGCTGGGCTAATTTGGCCAGGGCACCGTAAGGGGGCCAGGATACCATCTCAGCCGGGTCACCGCGAGGGAGATGGTAAGCCGCGGCGACGCCAGGCAGGGTGCGGGGGCATCGGGCAGGATGCAACAGGGGCTTGGCAGGCCGCGGGTTCATCCGGGGATTCAGGATTGTCGGGCAGCATGCGGGGCATCAGAGAGGGGTGCGGGCAGTGCGTGAGGCCGTCGGGAAGGGTGCTGGTGGGGTCGAGTAGGCCGCGGGCCGCGCACGGGGGCGCGAATAGTTCTTTGGGGCACCGGGCAGGGCGCCGATGGGGCCAGGTAGGCCAAGGCGCCACGCATAGGGGAACATGAAGCATGTGGGGGAGCTGTTCTAGGTGCCAGCGAGGATGGACAGGCCGCGGGCAGCGCAGAGGGGCACCAGAAGGGCATGGGGAGGCCATGGGTAGGCCTGTCGGGCACCGCCCGACCGTCGGTTTTTGGCCGGGAGCACCTGGACGTCGCGGGAGCTACACGATTCACAGAGGCCACAGGTAGCGCGGCCTTCGTTATTGCTGCCTTTTTCGTCGTTGCCTCATCACCTTTCCATATAACGTCACAAGAAAGTAGAATCGACGGAGGATGTCGGGTCATGTTAGGTCGGCCCGCATCCTCCGTGTTTAAAGCGATAACAATTGGTTCATCAAAAAAAGAAAAGATGAACGACAATTATTTACAACCACGCAAAGATTTATTTTCAAATGATTAGAAAAGAAAAGGGATAAATAACAAGGTAAACCTCTACCTTTGATTCGCCGATCGTCGATCGTCATTTGTTGATGGTGTTGCGGAAAGAAGACGATGAAGTTCGTCATTCGACGCATTCATAATGCACTACCAATCCAAGATCGTGCATCGGTTTTTTGACAACAATGAGGAGGGAAGTTTCCCTATGTCGGAAAGTGTATGGGGTAGAAAACTGAGGAAGAACCGTCTCTGGTGTTCTTCGCGTTCTCCATTCGGAGGATGGTTCTCCCTAGCTCTCCTCTTCCTCAGTTCCACCAAAATAAATCATGCCAACGAAATAATAATAATAGGTTGTCTATTATTTTATTGTTGGCACATAATTCAAATGGAGAATGAAATTAAGAGGCTCCCTTTAATTAATTCACATGCATTGGCGAAGTTAATTAGGGGAGAGGTGGTAGTAATTAATGGTAGACGAGGTCAAGAGACTCCCCCCTTATTAATGAGGGGAGTTGGGAGATTTTCCACCCTCCCATTAATTGGGGGGGGGGGTTAGTCTCAGGTGGTCGCAATGACGTAACCTCTCAAGGTAGGTTATGTTCGGGTGGGCCCCACCACCAGAACTCCTCATGGGAGTTTGGGGTGTGCCAGCCCCCAGCTCCAACCTCGTCTTGTAGGTTTTAACCTACACACACCCAAAGGCCGCTCAAATAAAATAAAGTTGTTGGATACCTTATTTTATTATTTTTCATACAAATCCAAAAAACTAACTTTTATTCCCGACCAACTACCATCGAGGTGAAAGACTTCTTGAGCAAATAACGGCACTGCATGTTCAACGGTGCCCTCAGATTTCAATTCCGAGCACCTGTTCAAAAGATATAATATCCCGCTCGTATGTTTACTGAACGTTCCCAAACAAAAATTCAGAAATTGATTCCGAGCACATCGTGTCTCGGAATCAAGCACCATAAATTTTGACAGACTCGTAAAATTCCCATGTAATTAAGAAAAACAATTTCCATGGAATTTCTAGGTCTTTTCAAATTCGGGTGACATTATGGGCTGATCTTGGACGGTTTGTTAAAACACCTCATTTTCTAGATTTAAAAATGGGTGAAGTTTTATTATTTTGGACTTTAGAAGGGAACCTATAATCACCTATAAGGTTATAGATCTACCTATCTATTTATGAAGAGATTAAATGAAGAAAAATATCCACCCAAGACTCCTATTATGCTCGATGAAAATCTAAATTGGGAGAGATCATTGGGAGGGGGATACAAACCTATAAAGGGAGTTCCAACAGTTTAGAATTGGTTGGGTATAAATTTTTAATGAAATTTTTTTCTTTTCTTATATATTTTAATGTTTCTTATCTAAATTAAATTTTTTATATGATTGAATGGAAACCAATTTTTTTCAAAACAGATTGTCTTGTGATTTCAAGTGGAATCATATGTTGTTATGATTGGAAAAAAGGGTCATGTTTTCTTTCAAACATACTTGAGATAAAAGTATTTTTTGAAATAACCCATTATATATATATTTCCTAAAACATGAAAAAATTATTTCTATGTCAAGGGTTTGTTCTAGGGTTAGCAAACTAATTTGAAAATATGGGAACTATGATCTCAATTACCCTCAACCAAATAATTTTATTAAACAAAATGTTTTTTTCTTCAGAAATATGATATTTCCATTGCATGTAGTAATCATGAAATGATCCATTTTTTAATATATATCAAAATAATTTTTCTTTATTACCCTATTAAACTATATAAATAAGTAATTTCATTTTGAATCATTATTTGAAATCTCACTATTTTCTATTTTTCAAAAATCATACTAGAAATTCACATTACAATCTATCTAATCTCTATAAAAATGGCCTAGGGTATTAAATATATATAATCAATAATCTTAAAAATTAATTAATTTTAATCATAATGATATTAAGATGAATGTTTTTAAAACCAATAAATCTTAAATTCATTTCCTTTGAAAGAGACACGAAGTATTCCAAAGCATTCCTTGTACGCAATCCTATATTAATGAATCGTAAAAATGTAATCCTTCATTATAAAGCTATTAAATTGGAAGGTTGGTATAATTATAAAAAATATATAAAATATAAAATATTTAAAATGCTTGATTACTGTTGTATAAATTAACACTAAATATTCATTAATGTCATTTTATGTTTCAAAAGTATATTTTATTCCAAAAATGTCTTTATCTAATTTTGTGAACCTGAAAATTATAATTAATTTTGAAAATTTTGAGAAATTTGGTTTTTGGAAATTAATAACTTTTTTAATCCATCATGTAAATTTTATCTTAGAGAAATTTTTTAGAATTTTTTTAAAATGATATATTTTCTAATTAAAAGTCAAAATATTGATTTTTGAAGAAACTGTTTAATTTCGAGAAACATTACCATTATATTTTTAATTTGATCATAAATTAACATATTTATATATTAGTTATGTATAATAAATTTAATTTCTTATGAATCCGCATTCTACAATATTTTGGTATACATTTATATTTTGGATTAAAAATATATTTTCAAAAAACTGTTTTTATGTGTGCAATGTGCTTTAATCATAGTAAATTTAATTAATATCTATTGAATAATGATTTAAATAAAATTTATAGTTTATATGTTCAATATAATATTTTAACATTCATTTTATATGTTTTACAATTCAATGAATGAAATGAAATTATGTTTTATGCTTAAAAATGCACTGATCTAAAATAGGTTTTTGTTGGGGTTTGCCTGACTATTAAAAATAATTTCTACCACTTACAGAAATTTATTATTGTAAAAGAGATTCCATATCTTTAATAATCCTAATTAATATTATTTAATGCACTCAAATTAATTTGTGGTCATAGTTAATAGTAAACAAGTTAAAATTTTGATTCCACAGTTAGGGTTAAAATATATTTACCCTAGGGGGATAAACAAGAGATATGAGAATGATTTCCACAAACAATTGTATAGTTATTATTAGTTGAATATATTTTAGAATTATATTAAAAATACATCTAATTATTTTTTAGTTAGAGAAAAATTCCCCTGAATGTGACCATAAATCATTGAACTCTTTAAAGAAATTATATTTATGTCCCTCCTCTCACTTATAAAGGGGAACCTATTATCCTCCTTTATACACCCCATTTTTTCAATATGTCTAAGCCAATTCCTAATAAAAAAACCTTTCCAAAGCCCTTAAAATCATCCTTGATCTTTTATTCGTCTTCTAAGTCCAATCTGTCATGGATTATTATATAAGTAAAAGGGGGTATCTCAATGAAGAGGTATAAATCATAACCAAGAACATTAAATTTTATTTCCTCTTATACTTCCTATAAAAATATTGTAACAAAAAAATGATAAATTCGGTATCATACGAATAATGAAATGTTATTACAATGATGAGAAATCTATTTACCACCCCTTCTCCATAAACTAGGAGATGAATGTATTACTCAAGCATATTTGTAGACCACCGCCTCCATGTAATGATATGATTCATTTCACACTACAAAATTTCATGGTTGGTTATTATGATAGGTAACACACCCAAACACACACAAACAAACACAGATATATATATATATGGTAAAATATTTTTTTGGAAGGTGAATTATTATTTATATTTCTTTAATTCCATCCATGGAAAAATGGAAACGTCACTCGTGCATATATATAAGCTCATGTCTCCACATAGTGATGTAATTCATTTTTCATCAACATTTTATAAGAATGGTTTTAAATAAAAAATAATAAACATATATGATATTTATATCATTATTAAAATTATGGTTTTTAACCAAATAGGATTAATGTCCAAGGACTATAACTACTGAAAAAATATAATGAAAATGAAGTAATTAACACCCGAAATGATGATGATAATGAAAGGTTGTTAATTAATGGGTGATAAGTTGAAATAATTATACCATGTAGAGTATAATCCATATTATTATGGTTATTTTATATAATTATATTGAATTGAAACTTAATATACATGATTTTAGAGTTTTTACGAACCAATAAGGACTTGAGGTAAGGGTTTTATGTTTAAATCTCATTTTTACAGGGATTATTTATTCCTAAATTTACAATGATGAAATTATACGATCGTTATATTCAAAACATTATGTGTTTTATTCTCCTATATTAATTTATAGATATTACATGTATCTATTTCAAATTAAACTCTTTAAGTACCCATGATAATAAAAGACTGTTTTTAAGGAATACCAACCATGTATTTCTCTTCGACTGAGATTCATTTCTTCAATGCCTATGTTGTCTTTAAAATGATTTCAAGAATATTTTTACATTTCTAAAAATATTATTTGAAGCCATTTTTAGCTATATTTTACATTCTTTACCATGTTTTAAAATGAATCCTTTTATCATTTTCAAAACGTAGTACCGAAATTGTGAAAGTAATTTATGTTTGTTACATACACCACAGGAACAATTTCCCACACTAGCATGAAAACCATTTTCATTAAAGGTGAATTTATAATATCTATTTATTATTTTGAAATAAAATTGGTTTCTAAATATTGTGGGAATTTTTATATATTTAACAATTCATTTCAAAATGAAATTTGTATTTTTTAAGATCTGTTCAAGTGATCTTTTAAAGGTATTTTCAATTATAATAAAATCCTTATATGTTTCTTATGATTTTATAGGAATATGATATAATGTCACCAAATTGACCTTTTAAAAGGGTTTTTTATTTTTATTTTTAATTTTCTATTAAACCTATATCATTTCCACACATTATGACATGATTATATTATGAATGTTTTAAGATATTTGGGCAGACATTTGTATTGTTTTCATTATGTAATAGGTGGGACTAGAATTATATAGCCCTATAATGCATTAGATATATATATATATATCATGACTTAATAAAGATTATAATGGTTATTTAAGATAGTTTTTTAAGGTAATATGTCCAAAAAAATAGTCTTGGGAGTGAACCTTGACTAAGGAAATGATGAAATAGTGGGATAGCCCAATCCACTTGGATATCCTTTGTAGTGATCCTTGACTAAGAAAATGATTTTCTATGATTATGTGTATTGAAAAAAACATATTTGTTATCCTAATTTTATGTTCTTATATATCATTATTGAATATTGTCATGCCTATAATATTATGACTTATGTTTTTTGTTTGAAAAAACCTCTCACAATGTTTCGTGATTAACAAACATTGACTAATTGGGTATGATTATTGTAATTCATTATCTAGTTATATTAACCTGTTATTATATTATTACCGTCCATGATCCATGGTTGATATCTCTTATGTTTACCCTTATTAAGCATCTGATCTCACATTTTCTTATGTTTCACTTCCCTTGGTTATGAATAATGGTTTTAAGTATCATTTATCTGAGAAGAGTGCTAGCTCTGAGGAAACTAATGAGAAATGATGTAGGAATTTTATGTACCGTTTTTTATGTATCCATGTTTCCGAAGTTAATAAAACTTTTTATTTATCCAATTGATCATATTATTCTATTATGATTATTCATATATTAAGATTTATTATTTATGACAAACAATTTTGGTTTTTTATTGTTTATGTTAAAGAATGGTTTAATAATTTTGGGTTACTATGATGAAAAATATTTATTGAGAAACCTTATTATAACTATCAATATATGTGAATTTTTTTTCTATGGTAATGAAAGAAGTTTGTTTTCCCTAGTAAAATACTCCCTCATATGGATGTTAAAATTGAATTCAGTTTTGGAACATATGCATCTAGTAGTAATTACACTAAAAGTGTTGGTTTAGTAATCCTGGCCAGCATTCGATTAAACGATTATTGGGAACTCAATTATCATTTGGTTTGAAACTTATTAACGATATACTTAGGTTAATTAACATTTATTTATGAACTATTATTTTAAATCCCATATAGGGATCCACTAAACTAGTTCCCTGAGTTGATTTCCCACATGACCTCAGGCACCCCTCCCCAATTGCCTAAGGATCGAAATGATTAGTGGGGGTATATGGTAGTTTTATCGAGAGACTATACCACTTGATAAAAATGAAAAAAATGTATAAAGTAAAAAAGTATTTTATACCATCAATAAGCATCATAGTCCACAGGAATAAGTTATATCAATAACCCAAAAATAAATATTAAATAGAATTCAATAAATATAAACATGATTGTATGAAAATTTAAAGGCATTAAGGCTCAAATAGACATGTTATACAAATAGTAACATCCTATTAGAGAGTTAAAAAAACATAACAAAATATAATAAAACAATAAATGGTTCCCCCTATTCTTTGAGAAAAATATCTTCTAGCCTCTTAATACCATTAAGGTGTCCTACTCAATCATGAAAAACATAACCTAGGGAGCAGCCCAACCAATACCTACAATAATGATATAAGAGATGATTTGGTAATTGTGTTAATTTGAGGATTGAGTAGGGAGTGTGTAAATTTTTTTTGTCCATTGACAATGTAAACTAAAGGAAATAATAATCCAAGAAATAATTAATATAGATAAAAGTTGGGGTAAATAAAAAATGCAATAAAGAAGATACACTCAAAAATAATCAAGCCTGCATCAAAAAAATCCAATCATCCATGTCATAAAGCATAGGGTGGTATATACCATAATATTGTAATCGATTATTATTTATCAATCATCGCTTAGAAGAATATAACATATATCCAAGGTATCTACCACATGTACCACAACTATCAGTTCCCATAGAATCTTCCTGAATTATCACCCATCTATCAAATATAATATCAACAATACTTTGAACCTTGGAATAATACCTACATCATGTTAAAATATTCAATACCAATACATAGGATAATGAAAAAGAATATATCCCATGGGCATGGAATTTCATGTTGAACTTTCTCAACCTCAAATTAAGAGAAACAAGTGTGATATTCTTAACCATACATGCAGAATGCCATGTAAAATATTATCAACCTCATATGAGGAGAGACATGAAAAAAATTGAAAACCTATACATGGAACATCAACCCAAACCCACTGAAGCTTATTAATTTATAGAGATACCATGGTTCAACATCATGAAATTTTAAAACATCCAAAATAAGACCCAAAAACCCCCATTTTAAACCTTAATCATTTTCTAAGGTCCTAATGAGTCTTTAACACCAAACAAGGATTAGAGTGGACCCCATTTTACAAAAAAATAAATCGATAATTTATGCACATGAAACTTATCTCGGTATGTAAGGACTCCATATGTGCATCTAAGCGACCAGGGATCAAATCTAGGCGGAGGTAGAATTTACAATACTATAGTAGTGTTGTAGCAGTACTGTAGAATTACTGTAGCAGGAACTATGCAAAACTGTAGCAGGAATTGTAGCAGTCACTGTTTGTCAGTGTAGTTTCTAGGAATTTGCCACCGTTTGGGCCTTCAGGCCACCGATTTGGTCCCTGAGTCCTTTAAGGACTTCGGGCCACCCATGCCTTCGGGTTAGTAAGGACTTAGGGCTACATCAAGTCCTTCAAGACAACTTTAAGTGCAGATGAAAACCAGACAACCTACAAGGAACAAGCTCTACAAGGAGAATGATCAAGGAGCTTTCACCACAGCAGAAGCAAAATAGATTGCAAGAATGAGAGGGTATAGTACCTACCGTCGGGACAAGCCTGTACATGCACGGGAATGCCTAGCCAAACAGCCATGTGAAGATGAAGATCTGATTTCACAATGAAGATGCTGGGGAGGAGAAGTTATAAGTAGTTAGTCTGTGTTGTATGTAATGTTTGAAGCCTATGGGCGATGAATTCCTCTATGGCATACGATCCATGTAATACTTATTCCTATGGGCCTTGTAAGGGTTCCACCTCACCCCTTGAAATGTGGATTACCAAAAATCAATAAAAAATGAAGGCATTCAGGCCATTTGAGGAGAAAATTATGGGATCTCACTGTTTCATTTAAAACATTTCAAAGTCATTATAAACACAAGGGTCTTACTCAATGATATTAAATGAAAGTCTAATGAATTACATTTCATCAAAAACATCTACAATAACCATGATGGAATTTTCAAAAAGGGGGAAACCACACACCCATTTAAAATATATATATATATATATATAAGGTTCACAAAAACCCATAATTTATAATTCCTTGAAGATCAACACTAATATTAATACCAAATACACTTCAGAACATAAATTTTTCCCATTAAAACCAAAAAACGATTTAAAACCAAATTTATATGGTTAAGTCCATTTCAAAGGCCTCATAGAATTTTCACAAAACATTTTGTACATAAAAAAATTCTAATTTTTCTTTCCAATATATTGTAATACATTTATCAACAAGTATTACCAAGATACCCTTAATCAATTAATCATGTAATCCAATGATATTTACTTGGTTAATATTTTAACCCAATTACTTTACCCATTATGATACCACATTCCAATTTCCCTGAAATGATGTACACCCTTGGAGGATGTGGGTTCCTTTACATAAAAACCAACAAATTAGACTCGATTTGTGGAAGGTTGAGGTATAAATTGAAATCCCAAAAGCATTGGATCAAACCAAGGAGAAAAACAAAAAATAAATGGTATTTAAGTTACTTAGCATATACACACATATGAAAATTAAGAAGAATGTGGGTAAATATATTATACCACATACCTCTTCAACGATGCTTTCCATAACACATCCAAAAGTCGAAAGGCCTTGTAATGGTTTGTCCAAGACTCATCCAAACTCCTCATCCTTCAAAAAAAGATTATATTGACCACTCAAGCTCTAAAGTCACACCAAGAAACACCAATTAATTAATCCCAAAAATTATAATTAGTTAACACAATGAAATCCGATATAGTGTAATGCTAAAAAACTCAAATGACCATCACCTCTCATTGAAACCCCCCGCAAAGGAAATTAGGGGTACACAACGGACTACCAATCCCATTAATGAGAAAAATATATATGAGGAAACAACATTGGAATAATTAATTATTTTAATTAATAAGGGAAAACCTTAAAAAATCACTATGAAATCATCCTTAATGAAACATAATGAAAATACATCAGAAAGTTGTCTCAAAATTTCTACTACGCAAGTCATCTAAAAGGACAAAGAGAAATCGACAATTCCACCATGATCCAATGAAATATTCACCAAAATAAAAATCATATAACTCCACAATTATAGAGTATGAATAAAAAGAGAACGGGAAGACACTTGGGGTCTCTTCATAATTCAAAATAATGAATAATTGTACTAAAAACGACCCGAACCAAAGGGGTAGAATATGGAACCATATGGATAAGATCATATTTTTTTTTATAAAAAACAAGGATGAAGATAATTAGGGGAAACTACATATAACAATTGTTAATTTTGGTAAAATTCCATTTTAATGATGTTATGGGTAGCCAATGGGTTAGGCTACGTGGTTTCCTAAACTATGCAACAACCATACACCCATCACTTGGTATTTTAAAATTCCTTATATGGTTAATCCACATGGTTAGATAAAAAATGTGAAAACCACGAACCTCACACTATTTAACAGAAACACCCCTTGTACAATTTGGCTACATGGTTTTCTAACCATGATCCAACCATGAAACAGAACATTGGACCCCCTATAGAAATACACTTAATTTGTCTAAAACCTTGAAAAATCATACATATTTCCCTAGACTCCCACCCATATGAATTAATTCTTCTTTGTCTCTCTAGTTTTACTCTTAAACGTAATATTATAATGTATCTTAACCATGATCAATTCAAAATTATCATAAAACAACCTAAGCATCAAGGTTTTACATTGTTCGTCCAAAACTGTGCACACCAAACTATACACCATAGACAAAAAATTCCAAAACTCCCAAAACATAACCCACGGAAATTGAGGATCACCCAAACATCTTAGATACCTCCTGAACCTCATTCATATTCCTAATAAATCACTTTTAGTAAATCAAACTCTTTTAATTTTACATCAATCCTTGATCAAAATTAGACCCATCTATTAAATGAAAATTTATATTCCCTCTTAAATTTTCGGCTTCTTTAATGTTGAAATCATACAACCTACCCACCATAATACTTATCAAACATGATAATTATTGATATTCATCCTTTTGATTCACCTGAACTACTTTGGTCACCATTTATATCCAATGAACAGATTCAAAAATTTTAATGCATGAAACATTACGAAGGAACAACCTCTAATTGATGGAATCAACCATCAAAAACTCTAGAAAAATTCCATTTTCAGAAAATGAATTAAAAATTTGGTTCTTACCAATTCCCATAAAACCAAACATTAATTATTTCATTTCTCATTCACTCAATAGGGCTATTTTGATCCCCACTATAATTTCATGTCTATAACTACCATGTTTCGATGCTTGGAACCTTAGTCATATGAAAAATAAAATTTAACTACAAACTCACTCTCCAAATATGCACCAAGTATGGTTCCCAATATTCCATATCCAAACACCCCTGAGAATGGAAATCAAAATTAACACTCATCATCACCATCAAAGACCAACCAAGGAAGATTTATAGCCTCCCACCATCCATATAAAATGAAAAAAATCATTTTTACACAAAAGCTGTGATTACATTCCATAGCGTGTATATCATTCATATTTTTTTTGAAACATACCTAATATATTCGATATAAAAACTAGTGTTAGGATATCCTCATACCAATCATTTAGAAAATTATTAGTTCCATATATCGGCTTGAATCCACCATACCTGATCACGATGACTTCATACCAAGAGTTATTCAATAAACATCAAAACATGAACACCAGGTTATATACCTAACTCCTAGTGAGATTAAATAGTTAGATCCTCCACTGACCCAATATTGTCATCATTCCCTACTATGCACATATACACACCTCTAATATATGTACCTCAGATTTCTCTTCAGAACCACTTTTTTCTTGAGTCCAATGATTAGATCGATCATCCACAACAACTGATTCCCTGTAATAATTATCTATTGAATTTAATCATGAAATTCATTGTTTAATCATTAATATCAGGATTTCACCATGAACTATCAGTGAAAATTATTGCATAGTTGTGAATTTTCCATTAAAAGGGTAGACTCCAAGACCGAGACATTAGTCTCCAACACTAGAGTGCCATTTTCAATGCCTCGCTCATAAATCTCCAACTACCATTATCCAAATTATATTAACTTCTGACTTAATAATTTTTCATGGCCATTTCTCTATCAGTGTATTAGAAAAATTATAATTCAATAATCAGTAATTACTATCTCTTGGGAAAGGTAACCATGACATTCACTAAAATCCTATCCATTATTAAGACTATATTCATAGATGGATTATGGTGCACGTCCCACCACATGACTTCACTTACACCACTCCTTGAGTGAAATATCCAAGAGGAATATTCATTAAACTAGAAAATTCATTTAAGTATCATGGTGTGTAGCTAATTACCTCTAAGTGTACTCAGTGTGATGTCATGATATTTGGAACAATCATCTCAAAACTAAGAGTATGTTTATAAGAAATCAAAAATTACCACAAAAAACTCATCCATTTCTGATGTCCCCTATAAATTTAGTTATATATCAAAACAACTTGATCACATTTATAATCCATTTCCAAAATCATCTAATCACATCTAATATGGTTTTTAGGATACTATTTACTGCCTTATTAAGTCTAATATCTTGGGAGTATGCTCCCAATAATTACAATGCACAAATAATAATTCACTATGAATCACCATGTATTCATGCCTCTAAAATACCATTAATTGTTAACCATTACACAAAGCTTACTAACCAAAAAAAAAGAACATTTTGACCACTATAAAAAGCCACATCTCATGAAAACTCAGCTCACAATCCATATCCACTTGCCACACCCCCACTGCATTCCCATCTTACCAAATGAAGAGCACCCATGGTGAATTTAAAAACTAGAGGCAAAGCACTAAAATAAAACCCCTTTCATGAAATCTCAATACCTATTCATCATTTAAAAGTTATACTAGGTTCACATACACTCTCATAAAATTTATAAATACACATTCAAAGTTGACTAGGATAGGAATATAGTAAGTCTTACCCATAGAAACCATGTGTGACCCTTAATCTTCTGCAATCAAAGTTCTTTCCATGACATGAAATCCAAATATCCTCATGTTCATATAACTATTAATATACCATGTCTATCTCACATATACAGTTTCCACCAAAAGTAAACTCAAAAATTGAAACCCATGTATCCTCATGCACCTAATATGTTCCATATGGAACCCAAAAATAATAGGAATATGTTTTCTACACCCTCACTCCTAGGATAGAAACAAGAATGATCCTCCCAATCTTGAAACCAACTACTAGGCTGAAATATCAGCACACAAGTGATAATCTTAAAAAAATAAATACAATTCACCTTATCCCATACTAGGATATATAATTCATGCACTATTGTTGAAATCCCAAAAACTTCCACTTGTCCCTCACACACCCAAAGACACACTTAACTCAACCAAACCCTCTCATGAGCCGCCCAAAAAAATCACATAACTCAAAATCCTTAAACTGGAGTAATGTTAAGAAGGTTACTTGGATCTCCCCTATATCACCACCAGTAAATTATCATGAAAAGTCACTAGGTCCAACCACCAATTCCATTTCCAATGTACATAATCCCTTAACTCATAAAGAATAAAAACTTCTCTCGTCAAAATATCTCAAAACATCAACATTACAAAACACTAATATCAAAGGTTTTATATATTAATGGAAAAATAACTTCCCATAACTAATGCATCCATCCTCTCTGATCATATACATATCAGACTGATCTTTGGATGACTAGGCCCCAAAACCAACTGTTATGAAAACTCACCCATGAAGGGGATAATGGTTATTATCCATTTTCAATCAAAACCACTACAGTCACTTATCCTTTTGTACATGAGTGCATCACCAAGTAACTCATCATCAAGTATCTCACCAGAGATCTAAATAAACATCCTTTTAATAAATTTCACATATAAGTTAATACCACTATTTTAAATGAACCAAAGTACTTATACGTGATAAAATGAGTAGTTTTTGAAAATTTAGAAAAATAATCCTCTATCATCAGAAAAATGTCACACCAATGGGCCTTTTACATATGGATCATATATTCTTACTTTGATGCCTGAGATTCCCCTTACCATTATAATCTAAGAGTAAAATCCATGTCAGAGGACTCTTGAAAACTAGAAAATAGAACTTAATCCATCACAAAACATGAAATCAAAACCATATGTGCGTTGAATAAGATTAAAAGGAATACAACCTAAATATCATAAATTATAATGGAAATATCAACCATGGTAACCTATAATTTCTACCAAAAAACTATTTATGCTACACTTGTCTAATATAAATCATATACACTAACACATTTGTATATATTCATTCAACAAAATTCCAAATTTTAAAACAATAAGAATGTAACTCCTCTGATTCCACTTTATAATGTACAAGACTTGGTTACATTAAACTAGTTCCTTGAGGTAGTTTTCAACATGGCCTCAGAAAGACCTCACCATTCCTCAACCGAACATGTTCCTATTATAAAAATTTACGATCTTCTAAAGTACCCATGCACAATAGTGGACCAATATGGGTGTGAGTACAACTTAGTTGGCCCCCAACAATGTTGTCTAAATAAAATACCATTTAAATAAATGTTTTATATAGATAAATTGTAGGTGAATAAACAGTTTAAAAAATAAGATACATGGAAAAACAACCATTTCATAATAAATTTGATGGAAATTATTTTCTAAAGAGGAACCCACCCAAACTGTGCCTATATTGATCAAATATGATTATCAGATTCATATATCATAGTGTGATGAAAACCATAATAAAGTAAAGGGTTTTCTTTTAATAGTATTCTAGGGACGAATAAAACATCAATCCAAGTTACCTATCTCTCATGCATGTTCTACTAGTGGCCAGATAACTATTCTAGCATCTCAAACATATATTAGAAACAATATTTACCATGCATTGAACCTTGATTTAGCTCATAAGTAGTGTAAAAAACCATCGGTACCTATACAGAGAATGATCCACAACAACCTAACCCATGGTCATAGAAAATAATATCCAAAATTATCAACTATGATTGTATAAAGAAATGTTTGATATCCAAACACATACATGTGTAACATCATGTCTATGTTTCTCGACCTTCATGCAACATGAATCTTTCTTGCAACTATCTACTTGCGCACAACTAATTTTTTTGAGTGAAACTCAATTTTTTTTTCACAATACCATTTAAATAAAATTATTTTTCACCTCTGAGATTGGTATTTCTCTATTTTTTGAGCTTTTTAAATGTGAGGGGGTCACCTCTTATTTATAAACCTCATCAACCCCCACGCACAAACACCTGGATGTGTTGTGAAAGATGTAGATGCATCACTAAAAACCCCATTTGACATCGCATTGGTTTCCTATGTCTTTTTCACTCCAAATTTGTTTTTCACACACTTCATGAATCATAAGTGCACTTCATGCCTTTTCCACTTTTGGATGTTCAAACCTGGAATCATACCTTGCATGCAACATTCCAAACTTCCTTCAATATTGCCCAAAAAAACCAATATTCCACCCAAGACTCTCCTTGTAAGATTATGTTCTTCGGATCCTAGAACTACACTTTCACAAAAAATACCAATCCATCTTCAAACATGCACATGGCATCCATTTACAAAATCATATTTCTCCATCTCCCGATTTTCATCCAATTTTATTTTGGAAAACACTGTTAAATGACGCCACCATAAAATATGTTTTGGTGGGAGCATGAATTTTGGTTCATTATCATTTTTCATATTCAACAAAAAAATTATCTCATCATGAACCATATATACCGTGATACATAGTATTTGATCAAACGCCTTTAGCATTGTTAGGTTCTCAATATGAAGTACTAAAACTTCACTATCTTCCAGAAAAATCATTCTTTCCAATAAAAATAGTATATGATTAGAATCACCTTTTCTCCCCTTTCCTTCATAAGGATTTCATCACAAGATCTAGTAACTTATGATATTTATAAAATATGAATCATCAAAGAATCGTCTGATTTTAATACCCTTTACAAAGTGAATTGATTTATCTTCTTTGACAAAAAAAGAAAACACTCTGTAAAAAAATGCTTCTGACTTCCTTCTCCATCCAACTTGGTCCAAAAAATCTCCCCCTTTTGATATTTTTGTCAACCAAGATTCATAAATAACTGAACATTGTAACATCAAGAAATGGATTACTTATCAAAAGTCCTACGCCTATGTGATCTACCTCATTATAGGAAACAAGAATTATTGGCAACTAAAACCAAACTATATAAACGCAGTGACTATGAAATTTCATGATCTTATATCATCACCCGTATTCATAACATATTTCAAGATTCTTCTTTAGAATTCTTTAATTATTTACGTTTCTTAGAACACAACAACATTGTTTTCTACAACCACTCAAAAAAATAGTTAGAATAGTTCACAAACATATATGCGGGATTCACAACTTACCCACAACTCCCCCTTTATGCATGATTTCATAAGGTTATATTTGTGAAACAACTCTCCCCCTTGAAAATAGTATACATTGGTAAGATGAAAGTGGGGACATAAATACATACCTCAACCATGATGTGAATGAGGTTAGACACCCATGTTTATCCTCCATTTTTCTAATTGTTCCTTCTGTTAAGGTTTGGTGAAAATATCAAAAAATTGTTCAGATGTAGGATTATACTCCTACCTCAATTAATTCTTCTCCACCTACTCATTGATGAAGCAGTACTTTCTATAAATGTGTTTTGGCCAAGAATATTGTACTATATTTTTTTATAAGATTGAATGTACTCTGATTATCACAACCCATGAGCAAGGGAAGATTTACATCAACAAGTAAATATTTCAACCGAGTCTTCATCCACATTAGTTGAGTTTTATCTTGAGTAGAAGAAATATACTCATCTTGAAGTTTGATAAGAGTTTCTGAATTATTTTTTTGGTATGCCAACTAACATTTATTTTCCCTAGAATGAAAACTCTACCAGATGTGGATCATTGATCATCAATATTTTTTTCCAAATTATCATATGAATACCCGAATAGATCAATATTTCCAAAGCTATCATACCTCATTCAAAAATTTGTTGTTACTTTGATATATCTGATAATTATTTTTCTAGTAATAAAACGGGATTCTGTAGGAGCACTCTGAAATCATGTACATAAAGTAACAGTCTAGACGATGTTGGGTTTTGGTAGAGTCAAATATAACAGACTTATACTCAGCTTTCAAAACCTTTTATAATCTAATTACTTTTCTTGTCCATATTTAGAAAAACTTGGTTCCTACTGAAATTAGTGTGGACACTAGTTTCAAAATTTCCCTTCCTAACTTCTTTAGAAGTTCCTTAGAATACTTTTTTTGAGACAGAAAAACATGATTCTTCTTATATGAAATTTGTAGCCCCAGAAAGTATTTCATTTCTCCCAGCATGAACATCTGAAATAACTTCTTCATATCCTTTGAATATCTATCACATGATCGTTCATCATTCCCAGAAATGATAATGTCATTGACATAAACTATTACAATCAGTGAAAACTTCTGACACTTCTCAATGTAATGATTGTTGTCAACTCTACCATTCTTAAAATCCATCTTACTCAAGAAAATATCTAATTTAGAATATCATTCCCTTGGATCTTGTTTTAGACCATACAAGGCCTTCTTCAACCTTCTCACATAACATTAACCATTCTACAATGCAGATTTTACATCCATTGGGAAGATTTTGTAATCTTATTGTGTAGAAACAACAAGAAAGATTATGATTGTTTCTAATATTCAACCAGAGAAAAGATTTCATCATGTTAAATTAATTCAATTTGAGAACACCCTTTGCAGACCAATCTTTATTTGTTTCTCCTTACTTTACCTTATTCATTCAGCTTGTTCAGAAAAACCCACTTTGTAACAATAATGTTCTTATTGCTCGGCATGGGTATAAGTTCCCAAGTATCATTCTTCTCTATCTGATCAAGCTCTTAATTCATATCCTGAACCCATTTTGGATGCTAAAATTCTTAATTTACGTCATTTCGTTCATCTTTGGAATAAAGAGAAGTATGTGTTATAACATTCATTGTTCTTCTGGTTTTAACCCTATTATGTTGATCTCCAATAATGTTTCGTTCCTCCACTTGTTTCCTCATACTAGGATTTGTTGTTTGAAATTAATTCTCATCACTTAATATTGATTAGTTGGATTTTTCTTCTTTAGTAGGACTAACATAGTCTCTTGCATTATCAGAATCATTAACAAAATCATCTATATCCTGCTGAACTTCCACATCATCATATGACTACTTTGATTTCTCAACATTTTCAAACAACTTCTACATCTAAAGAATCAAAAATTATTCCAACCTCTTTGTTGAGACATCTATATCCTATTTCTTATATAGAATAGCCAAGAAAAATTCCATCATATTCTATTTTCTCAAACTTTCCAAGGTTTCCACCTTTCTTCTTTAAAATGTATGGACTCCCAAAACTCTTAATTGTTTTGGATTTGGATTTTCTCCATAAAACATTTCATAAGGAGTCATATCTGAGTTTGGCCTATAAAAATATCAGATCTGAGTATACATAGTTGTGCTCATGGATTTCCACCAATAATAATGAGAATGACTATGTTCAAGTAACATATTTTTCCCCATTTCCACCAAACTTTGATTCTTTCATTTAGCAAATTCATTTTGTTGAGGTGTGTATGTTGAACTAAACTCACGATGAATTCCATGCTTCTCACAAAAACATTTAAACAATTCATTCTTATATTCACCACCATTATCAGTTCTCAACTTCTTCACTAAATACTCACATTCCTTCTCTTCTTTCCTTTTGAAAATCTTAAACATTTTTATAGCAGTAGACTTATGTCTCATATACGTAACACAAGTAATGAAAGTAAAGTATTCAATGATAGTAATGAAGTACATATATCCATTTGTATATTGATTTATCATTGGCCCACATATATCAGAGGGTATGAGTTCCATGGGTCTTCTTGAGTGAATTTAAATTCTCTTATGCATAGAGTTTATAATCTTGTATTTCCCACAAATAGTGCCACACGAATCTCTTATTTTTGATAAATTAGGCATATCCCAGACACTTTATTTCTTTGATAACTTGAACATATTTATCTAACAAATATGTCCCAACCTTTTATGCCATAATGAATTTTTATCCACCACATCCATGTAACAAGAGTTCTGTATTTCACCAACTTGGAACATATTCCCTCTTGTACATTGGCCTCTTATAACTATATTTCCACCACTTTCACTTTTGAAAAAATACATCTTTTCTGAAGATAACAATTTTGACCTCATCACAGAGTTGGGACACACTTAGAAGGATATTTTTCAGCCCCTCAATATATATTGTTTTCTTGGATTTCATGTGTTTCTTTTCCAATGATGGATGATCCAACAACTTTAAACCTTAATGATTCATCATTACCAAATATCATTGTTCCTTCTTTTAAATATTTCACATTATTTAGTATATTTAAGTCTCCATTCATATAATATGAACACCCATGATAAAAAATCCTTGGACGTTCTCCTTTTGTATCTTTCAAAGCAGTTTCGACAATAAGAGATTTTTGTTATTCCTTTTCTTCCACTTTTTTTGTGCTTCCTATAATTTCCTAGTGATGACAATGTGTTCGAGCCAGACAACCATGGAATCTTATTTTGGGACTTAGAAGACCTTTCCATTATAAATGTCTAAAATTCTGGCTTCTGAGGATTATTATAAAACTTTTTTTCTCAGGTAACACAATAAGAAATCCCTTAGAAAGATGTCTAGGTCAATCACATCTTTCACAAATAGGTTCCAATGGTTGGAACCTATTATCAACTTTCATGCCAACCTTATCAGATATCTTATGAAAATTATTTAGAGATTTTATATTTTGAATGGATTGACTCCCACTCAATCCATGTCTTTCAAAACTTGTTGAATAGATGCAATGTTTTTGGTTGAACCAACACATATTTTCATTGTGTCCAAATCCACATCAATACAAGAAGTACCCATAGAATGAATATTTATCTCGGAAAATTCCATACTAATTTCAGTTGTGAACATGATTCTCAACAATCTTCTTAATAGAATTTGGATGTCCATCGACCTTCAAATTTTCAATTGTTACTTTCTTCTTCATCTTAAATTTCTGTTTAGTCTAACTGGAACAAGAAGTATTAGACATTTATCTGGACTCAAGATTTTTAGATTCTATTGATTTTTTAGTAAGGCTATCTTTGACCACATACATAGCCTTTCCAACATTTCTCTTATCAGTACTCATTAAATCTTTCTTTTCAAGACCTGAAGGCAACTTTTTTTTATCCTTATTTGGCCCATACTTAGAAGAATATTCACCAAATTCTATAACAATGTTTTTGAACTTTGTGTTCATTTCCTCATCTTTAGAATGTTTATGTTGTACAAGTTTCAACTCAACTTATTTTTTGAATTCAAATTTATATTCAGATGATCAATAAGACTCTTTTCTCTCTTAAGATAATTTTTTTAGATCATTATTCTCCTTTTCAAATTTATCTTTCTTGTTAAGAAACTATTTTTGGTCAGTTAATTAAGAGTTTTCATTTTTCAGTTTCCTATTTTCCTTCTAAATCCTTCTGATATGTCTTAAACATTCATTCGTCTCTTATTTTAGATACTGTTCAAGTTGAGTATCTTCATCTTCAACACTACTACTTTCATAATCTTCATTATTCACTATTTCAAAAAAGGTACTCTCTTTAGCTTTGTGAGTAACATATTTTTCATATTCAGTCTCACAATCATCATCTTCTTCATTTTTTTTCAAAAACATTATTGTTTTTCATTTTAAGAACTTATTATCCTTTCCCCTTCTAGAATATTTATCTTTTTCACCTTGTTTCTTCCATGACCTTCATGGTCTTATGCTTTATTCAGAACTATCTTCATCTTACCCTTCTTAGGGAAATTAGCCAAAAAGGGGCCAACAACTCCACATTCCAAACATTTGAATGGGAGTTTCGCTTTTTATTTACCTATGTGTCTATTCATATTTTTAGAAAACAAGGAATAAATTTCATCAAAATTTTACATACCTCATTTTCAGAGTCGTATTCACCAGCTTCATCTTCATTAAAAAATTTATTCGACTTCTCTTTCTTTGAAGCCTTGAAAGAAATTTCTCTATCATATTTTTCTTTTTTTTCATCATAGTATTCTCCCTTATCATTTCATAGGTGATGATAGTGCTATGAAAATAATCCATATACAATGTTTTAGGGTCTCTATCTTCTAGTGATTAAACTTTATCATTAAATTTGTCAAGAAGTATTCTCAATATCTTCTCAACTACTGTAGAATCTTATTAATTTTCACCAATACATCTAATTGTTATAACAATTTCTGTTATCCTAGTAAATAAGTCCCTTAAAAATTCATGATCACCCATATTTTAGTCTTCACACATCAACCACATAATTTAATGTTTTTACTTATTTACTTTTGTATTTCTTTCATAGATATTTTTGAGTTTGTCCCAGATTCCTTTGGCTATAGGGACACCTTCCACTCTTAAAATTTACTCTCAGAAAGATATGAGAGTAATATATTTTTATCTCATCCTTAATTCTCATGATTCTTCTTATTGATACGAGTAAGAGGAACCTTTTCATAAATAATAGAAAATGAATCTGTTGTAGTTTCAAGAACTTCATATCCAATAGACATATAACAAGACATCCTAATATCATTCCAGATATGATAATTCTTCCAAAAAAATATCAGAATCCTATTACTATCTACAAAATTTATACTCTCCATCGAAACATCACTTAGAAACATCACCAATGAATGAACTTTGGAAACCTCAATATGATACCGCTTGAAGTTTCTAGTCATGATTTAAGTATCATTAAGAGAGGGAGGGGTGAATAGATGATATATATTTCTTTTCATGTTTACTTCTTTTTGAAACAAACTTCAACTCATGTTAAGGAGTATATTCTCTTCTAAACAGACACAACCACATGAACACAAGATTTATAAGGTTCACTACTCAATAAGAGTAGCTACGTCCTTTGTATAGTATAAAAATAATCTAATACCACACAATCCTCTAGAAAACAATCATTTGATGGGGAATACAATGGGTAGGATATACCCTTGCATACGTGTTGAACATGGAAAATAATATACATGTGTGTGTGCACCCTCTTTGCACAAATAGGTAATTATAGTATTTTCGTGCTTCTTTGCTATAAAACTTGTGTATTCTTTGAAGTGCATATATTCACTTTCCAACCCATAAAATGGTAAGATCTATATTATTCACAACTGAAAACATGCAAAGAACCCAATTATTTTTTGAACCCTTTTAGTTATCCTATACACAACTTTAATTCATCACAAGAAATATTTGAATTTTTTTATGAAACACCTCTTGCGCAAAACTTCAATCTTGCGCACAACTCTATTCTTGCGTGAAACTTCCTCTTCTTACGCCCTACTATATTTCTTTCATGAATTCCCATTTACTTAAAAATCTTTTTCACCTTATTGATCGATATTTCTCTAAGTTTCATGCTTTTTAAATGTTAGGGGGTCACCTATTATTTATTGACCTACTCAAACCTTGCACTCAAAAACACCGATGTGTCGTGCGAGATCTGGCTGCACCGCTCAACACCCCATTTGACATCACAATGGGCGCGTAAGACTCTTTTGCACCAACCTCATATTTCACACACTTCTTGAATCTTTTTTGAACTTTATTACTTTTCCATTTTTTGATGTTTGAACCTTGGATCATGCCTTGTGCGCAACATTCCAAACTACCAACAATCTTGTGCGAAAAAACCAATCTTCCGTGTTAGCCCGTTATTCTCCATATATTGATGTTTGGATCACGGAACTCCAATTGAGCACAACATACCAAGCCAAATTAAAAATTCCATGCATCATTAGTTTCCAAAATCACAATTATTATTCTCCTTATTTTTATCCCCGAAAATTCAGAAAACACTAAGAAATGACCCCACCTTAAAATTTGTTTTGGAAAGAGCCCCAATGATGGCTCATTATCATCAGAAAAATTCAACGAACAACTACTCTCATCACAAACCTTATCTATCATGATATTTAGACTTTGATCAAACACCTTTAGCATCGTCAGGTTTTCAATAGGAAGTACTATAACTTCACTATCTTCCAGTAGCATTATTATTTACAATCAAAACCATACGTGACTCATATCACCTTTACTCCCCATTTACTTCATAAGAATTTCATCACAAGTTCTCTTAACTTATGATATTTTTTAAATACTAATCATTAAATCATCATCTGATTTTCAATTCCTTTAAAATGTGAATTGATTAGCCTTCTTTGACAACAAAAGACAACTCTCTGTAACAGAAAATGCTACTTACTTCCTTCTCCATCCATCTTCATCCCAAAAATATTAAACACCAACTCTAAAAAATTATGGAAAACTCACAAGGATCTCACCACTCATTAGAACTCCATGCAACAACCATAGTTTTTCTAAAACATACTCCTAACACAATTACCCAGAAAAATTATTAGAGTAGATAAAATTAAAAAATGAATAAAATTTATTTAGTAGATAAAACATATTAAAATTAATACCTAACATGTAAATTTATGAAACCTCACACAATGATGTGAAAAATTTATCTCTTTATCTCTACTATACATGCCAACCAAATGCCCCAAGCGAAATGGGAAATTCCACCATGCATTGGTGGAATCCCAAAAAACATAATCAATATTAATAAATAAATTATAGAGTAGGAATAATAATAGTAAATGAATCCACCATGGGTTAGATCTTACCTCAAATGTTTTGAAATGATCTTAAAGTATTTGACAGCTTGCGTTATACGCATCCCTGAGGCTAATTAAACTGTAATAAAGTTATCATTTATAAACTAGAAATTAACTTTGGAGGTATAAATAGTAATAGACACATTATAAATAAATATTTAAAAGGTATTAAATAATTTAAATTTACTTATCAATGCATAATAAATAAATTATCAATATTTAGTAATGGTATTTTATGCTATAAAAAATATTTTTCTTCAATAACATTTTATCAATTTTTAAGTATTTAAAAATTTATTTAATTATTAAAATTATTAAAATTTTATTTTAGTGATGTGATTTAATGTTTTGAATCATCATTGTAGTAATAATTTATTGGGATTTTTTTTGTATTTTTCTAAAAAAAGTATTCTTTTGTGAAAAGTGAAAATATCGATATTTATAAAAAGAATATTTTATTTTCATGTAAAAGTAAAACAATGTTTTGAAATATACAATAAATTAATATAACAATACATTAATTAAAAATAATATAATTAATTACACTAAAATCATTAATATTATTTATTTTGGTAGAAGATCATTTTTTGGGATGAAAAACACATTTTTCTGAATATTGTCTTTATGCATGCAATGTGTTTTATTATTATAAAATAAATTAATCCCTATTGATAAAATGTATTAATGAAATTTCTAAAATATAAATCCAATATAATATTTTAAGATTCATTTTATGGTTTTTAGAAGACAATCATGGTATGTAAATTATGTTATATAATAAAAAATCATTTTTTTAAAAAAGATTTTCTTTGGGTTTTGAATACTTATTTAAAATTAAATTAAATATCTCATATAAATTTAATACATTAAAATAGATTCCATATTTAATCCTAGTATTAATATTACTTCTAATACTTAGCCATTTTGATCCACTTTCAAATGAAATTTACCATATATCATTGAAATCTATTAAGAAATTCCCGCGGTGTCCATCCCCTCACTTATAAATGGGAACCTCTTCCCCCACCTTTATTTAAAAACCTTAATAATTATAAAACTTCTATTAACTAATAAAAAATCTTCCTAGGGTCATAAAATTAATATTATATATTATTTTATTCATCTACGAACAATCATTCTTGGAATAATGAGTAGGCCAAAGGAGATCTCTCAAAGAAGAGGCATAAATCTTAACCATGGTATTTCAATTTTATTACATATACTACTTACAATAATCATGTATAATCTATAAAATAATGAAAAATTAATTATTATATATATAATTATATATTAATACAATGATTAAATGCCAATATACCATCTCTTATCCCTAAAATGTGAGATGAATGTATCATTCGTGGATATATGTGGACAACCCTCTGCACATATAGATATGATTCATTTTCCTTCCCCATATTTCTTGGATGGTTGTTATGTTTTAATTAATATATATATATATATATATATATATATATATGATATTTATGATATAATTATGTTTTGGTGATGTTGAATTATTATTTACTTTTAATTATTTCCTCCCGTCAAAAAATCGAAACATCTCTCATGTGTATATACAAACTACCATATACACATAGCAATGTAATTAATTTTTATTTACCAATTTATATGAATGGATATAAATAAGTTTATAATGGATATATTTGAAATTTCTATTAATATTAACATTATACATAATAATTAAGAATTATCAAAGGTAATGAACTATAACTTCTGAACAAAAACAATTATGAAAAATGAATGAGTTAACAAACGAAATGATGATAATAATAAATGTAGTTAATGAATGTGTGAAAATAAGTAATAAGTACAAAATTTATGTAATTATAAGTATTATTATGGTTCTGGTGGAGAATTATAAAAAAAATTAATTTATTATTCACAATGTTATAGAACATGTGAAACAATACAAAATGAGAATTGTTACTTTTTTTTCAAACACTTTTAAGGGGATAGTGAGAACCCTCTCAAAAAGTTCAAACAACAACGGAAACTACTGACTTATTAAACTAATGCTTAAGGTTATTAGAATCTCTTTCCCTCAACAGTTTGCAAGGGAGGGAACTTACCTAATAGCCCAGATCTTTCTCTATGTTGTCTTTATATTTCCTTGCAAGGTATTACCATGCTTTCATATATTATGATTTAGTGATCTTCTCCATATTGAAGGCTCTAATAAATATATGATCTTTAATTTCAATCCATTCTTCTTGCTCCCTGGAAACTTTCACTTGAATCAATCGTTCCATCATTTGGTCGATGTCTTCCCTCTCCGTGTTGATCACCAGGATATCCTCCTTCATTTCTTCACCATAATGCATGAGTAGTGTCATCTGAGTTTCTGTATCCTTTTCCTTAAGGCACTGAAAGTCGTCTGGAGAACCTACCACATATTGTTGTCCAGGGGAAATAGAATCCCCCTTTACCAGCCTCATATCCTCAAAATGAAGATGAGCCTCCACTTTCTGGTCATCTGCCTTTGAGGATCCTTTCACTTGAAATTGAGGCTCTACGGCGTCAACTTGTTTAGCCTCGTCTTCGGCCACTAACTGGATCTCATTACCCATGAGTTTAACCACTTTTTTGGTCGATTGTATCCCCATTGGTTTAGGAAGATATGAGTAATCCTTACGACCCTTAGGTTTTGGCTTCATGGAAACTATATAGCTCCCTGGGTCCCTATTTTCCTTATTTCCCTTCTTTATCCTTTGGTTGTGAAGACCTTTACTAACTTCTCCCAAATCAGCGTCATCTACGGGCTTTCCATCTCCATCAGACTCGGCCTCATAGGAATAGTTTGAGATTTCTTCAAGTTGTCTGTGACAAAATAAACTCTCAAATTGGATGTTTACGTTGAGGTAAGACAACGTTCTCTCCAGGTTGATTCTCTGTCCGGAAATCAACTTCTTGCCCACAACATGTGCAAGATTCTCCCACTGTTGTCTATCCTTGAGCTTACCCTTTCCTGTAGAAAGCACCACTCTATCATAGTTGTTTCAATCAACCACAGTCACTACCTCCACATAGGTACAAGGATTAAGATTCTCTGTACCTTTGGAAATTAGACCAGCAGCTCTAGAGTGCCCCAGGTCCTGAGACTATGAATTGTCTACAGAAGCCTCGACCACCACATTGGGTTGGGCACCCTTAGTAAATGATTTGCTGTTAGGAGGACTCGCCAAATCACTCCATATCCTGTTGAAGATATCTGATACCCTGGGTTCAAGAGGTATGATTTTAACTGGTTTCTTATTTATTGCTCCATTTGAACAGTGGATATCCTCAAACTTTCCAGTCCCCTTGCCAGAACCGGCATAACCATCTCCAGACCCTTCAATAGTCCTAGTCGGGTGCTGGTCCTGTAACAATCTTAATGAAACCCTAATCACCACTCTCTTAAACCTCTCTGAGTTCTGTATTGCACGTAATCAATTTATTCTGAACAATGGAAGAGAGGCCATCCCCACCTCTATCATGCTGGTCTATCTTGTTGTCATAGGACAAAATAGCAATGCCGCTATAACAGCTTCGATGAAATCTATGAGAATCACGCCCCAGATGATGACAACCAAAACAGAAAGGAACCCATGAGTGGTAACACACCTTTTGATTCCAGCGGAGCTCTCCTTCATTCTCAATGACAAAGAAGTCCAATTGGACCTTTGAGAAATCAACTTCTGCACAAATTATTAGAGAGGCTAGATGTCACACGGTGCTGGTTCAGGCATCCGAACATAGATAGAGGCCCATCATATTTCTGATTAACGGAATAATTACCGGATTCTGGAAAGGTAGTGAATGATCAGGAAGAAAAATCTATAGAGTTGTAAAACAGGGAGTTGCGCATCAGATGAAAATCAAAGGACCTCCAGAATAAATTAAACCAGAATCCATTGAAAGCTCATGGAGCAGATGCCCAAGCATAAATCAGATCTTCCTCAGACAAAAAATGAATCTGAAAATGATTTGAATCTAAAAGACCGATAACCACCCGATCCTTAAGCTTCCAAGAAGAGAAAAAAACCTGTCGAAGGCGTCAACCGAGGGCTGCTGCTTCCCAAAACGAGCGACCGGGGTAAGATCCAGCATTTCTGAAGCATTCGTGAACTCCAAGGGAGAAATTGGAACTGAAGGAACACCATTTTCACAAGAGTGGACTTTGGGGGATACATTCTTACTTGTCCATATTTTTATTAAAATGTTTCGAAGAATATTTTTACTATCCTTATTTAATATAATTTTAACTATATTTTATTTTATTTACCAAATTTTAAATGGAATATCCTTCTAATTTTTCAGACATGGAACTTTTCACTATTTACCAAAAAATTCGAATGTAATGTTTGTATTAACATACACAGCACAGAAGACTTTCACTACCACCATGAAAACTATTTTATTTTTAAATTATATTATAAAATTTCTCTTTTATTTTCATATAAACAATTTTCCATAACATCTTATATTTTTTATGTTTTAAATAAGTTATTTTAAAGTGAAAATGGTATTTTCTTCAAGAAATGTTCTTGCGGTTTTTAAATGAATTTTCATCGACAAATAAATTATTTAAAGATTCTCATGGTTTACAGGTAATATGATTCAATTATACTATATTTTTCTATATTGGTAAGTTTTATTATTATGGGGATAAAATTTTTAGGAATCATTTATCCTTTCCATGAGTAATGATAGAATGAATATTTTATCATCTTGTGGAACACATATAGATGATTTTAATTATATAGTTGGTGGACTTAAAAACCAATATCCATATAATAAATATGATAATGATCAATATCTCTTGATATAATAGTAAGTATAATGTGGAGTGAAACTAGTTCTATTTGGAAATTTTTCTAAAAATATTTTATTTAAAGTGAACTTATACTACGAAATTGATGGAATGAGGAGTGAACCTAATCCATTACATCTAACATGGTCATTATACTTGACTAATGAAATGATTTTATATTTTTATGTGTATTCCAAAAAATTATTCCTTATTTATATGTTATTTTCCCATGGATCATGACTAATTATTGATGATTCTACACACTTCTTCCTTTTTTCTGAAAAAATCTATTGACATGATTAATGATTAAAGATCATTGAATGATTAAGTAAGACTATTATTAATCTAGATAAGGTTCTCATACCGTTACTATTATCTTGTATCCTTTATGATCATATATTGGTATCTCAAATGTTTTCCCTTACTGATCAGCTTATCTCACCATTTCATATCATTACCATCCTAATGTTCTGATGAAAGGTTTCAAGTATGATACATATATAAGGGTTATTGTTGTGAATAAATTAATGGGAAATTATGTAGAAAATTTAAATACCCATTATTTATGTATCAACGTTTCTATTGACATTAAAAATTAATGTTTGTAGTGGGGATCATATTATTTTGTAATTATTATTCATCTACTAAGATATATCATTTATCTATGAAATGTTTTGGTCACTATAAATTTTGATGTTGTTTCTTAGGAGTGTTTCTGTTTTTAGAACCATTTTTTCATAAATATTTGGGTATTTCCTTTCTCCCATCACTTTTTATATATAAATTTCTATCCTAAAACATAGGTATTTTTCATTTTATTTATAATACAATACAAAAGAATAAAAATAATATGATAACACCCCAATTAATGGTTGAGAAGACATGAAACACCTTCTACTGGGAAAACATTTCCCAACTAGATGAACCATAACCATATGAAAATTAATTTTGTAATTAGGTAAATATCAGTGGGAAACACTTCATGAATACCATGGATAGTTTAATATACTTTGTTCAAGTATTCCATACCACCAAATAAGTTATATAATATTAATAAAATATTTTAATTAAGGTTTAATTACAATTGATCATAATATGATTAATGTTGTTGTAGGTCATGCCCTGGTGGAAATGAAATGGATCTCAACAAGAAACCTCATCGAAAACACCATGAAGAATAATCATTATTATGTATTAATGTCCAAAATACTCATATATATATATATATATTCAATAAATAATATTTTTTATATTAAAAAAGTATTCCTTGTTTGAAGTGGTAAGTAAAGTGATCCAAAAACTGTTTATTTCCCAAGGAAATCTAAACCTCCTCCTCCAAATGATTATGGTATTTATGTTGCAGACACCAACTACTCAGAACAATTCCCTAAATTTATATAATCTACATATAGTTAGTATACAGTCATCCCAAGCCATCTGTATAACCCACCCATAATATAGTAATTGTATTATCAATCCATCTTTGAATGGAGTATTATCCAAGCCTATAAGAATCAGGGGGTGGGGTGGGGGTTTAAAAGACCACTAAAAACTTGGAACCAATCAAGGCATGGAAATCACCACCACCACTAAAAAAATCCATTACCATTACAAAGTACATTCCAACAAACCACTCAAAAATCAAATCATATCCTTGAGGACTTGATGAAATAAATATTAAAAAATATCTTCAATTATAATAAACAACACAAGATAAAATACAATACATAAAAACTCAATTAACCTAATTGAAAACTTGGTGGTTAAAATCCAATGTGTTGGGTTGGTTCAAATAAAACCTTCACCAATATGCAAACCCCAGGGACTTGGTAAATATAAATTCTATCACCACTTAATGTGGTATAAAGCATAAACACCAACTGAACCTTCCATTAGAGTCATCCCGTCATGATGAAAACAACATTACAACAACCTTTAATGATCCAATTAAAGAAAAAAATATCTTGGGGGAATTAACACCAAATAAAATTGAATTTCAATTGATGAAACCCTTATCTTAGAAATTATTCTTCCCTCAATGGTCCACCCAACCGAGGAAACCAATAGAAACCAAACATTGTAAGGAAATATTTAAAGCACTATGAATGTGTAGGTTAACATTCCCTTGATTGATGATGTGAATTAAATTCCACAATATGATATTTTTTGGGAGTATATGTGTACAAACTAAAGGTGACATTGAAGAGATATAAAATAGAACACATGGAGGAAAATATCAGTAATTATAGATCCATTCATTCCCACCAAAATCAATGATCCTAGAACATTCTTGATACCATGTACTATAGGGGAGTATTTATTTTTTAATTTTAGGCTTTATTTGACTTATTATATAAATTTGATTCCTGACTCCATTTTATCTTCATTATAGGTTTGGGAACTTAAGCAAATTGTAATAGTTTTTCTATAAGAAAACTTTGGTACTGAAAATCCTACTGGTGTGTTAAAAGATGTTCTTATGAGGTGTAAAAACATAGTCAATACTGATGATTTGATTATGAATAAAATAGAAGATGATATGATGAATAGACATGACCACTTTATATTAGAGAGGTATTTCTTGAAAACTAATAAATCCATAATTAATACAAAAAATTTAAGATTATCAATGGTGTGTGGTAGTGAAATTTCCAACTTCAATATCCTTGATTCAATGAAGCACCCCTTAGAAGAATATTCATCTCCTTTAGTAAATTTAATTGATGCAATCCCTTTCCCAAAAAACATCTCTTCATTCACTTATCCCACATTTTTAGTTTTTATCATTATTATACATTCTAGGAAATGATTCTTATGTTGATTGTTTTAATGGTCTGGAAAAATTCCACACTTTTAAGTAGTTTGACGATATCTTGAATATTGGGAGTCTTGAAACCATTAATATTTTTCCGAGGAATACTATTATTAACTCTCCCCCAAAGGATAGAATTTTTTTTCCAATAGATGATATCAATGAAATTCACCCATCAAAATCATTTCCTTATATTCTTAACCCACCTTATCTTGAATTAAAACCAATTACAAAAAACATGAAATATGCCATAGTTGATGGTGTCTACTAATTAGCAAATATTATTGAAAGACACCTCCCTCAATGGCATGAAATAGAATTGCTTGACCATTTAAGAGAGGGTAAAAAATTCAATATGATGGTCATTGGATGATATCCCTTGTATTATCCCATTAATATTCTTGCATTTAATTGTCCTTGAGTATTATGTTAAACTAGTAAAAAACCACAATGTTGACTACACGACACCTCTATGATGATATAAAATAAGAGGTAAGAAAACATTTAGTAAAATTGATCAAATATCTTGTCCCGGATAGTGAATGGGTTAGTCCAATAAAAATTATTCTTAAAAACGATTTTCTTATAGTTTTTCATAATTAGTACAATTAATCGGTTCCCATAAGACTGTGAAAGTTACATAGTGTCTCTATAGGAATAAAATTTCATGATGGGTTTTAGTTTTTTTATAAATATTCTCGTTTTGGTTTTTATTATAATATAAAATGGTCAAGTGTCAAATGAATTGATGCTCGATGACCATCCCGAGTGTATCGATTCATTTGACACCCCTTCCCACTTTTTTGTAAAATTAATGTTAAATAAATTTTTTATATATATAACAAAATATTTTTTTTTAAAGTGTTTTTTGAAAATTATTATTTTTTCTTTATATATATATATTAAACAATATTGATTAGTTTATAAAATACTTCATTTTTATTAGAAATTACTAGCATTCATGCAATCCTACGGTATAGCTACAAACTAAACCCAAGATATCCTTTTATATAGGTGATGAACTTGACATCTATTATGGGTTTTTGATGTCAGATTCAGTTTCACTTGTCCATCATTCTAATAATAATATAATAATGAAAATAATAGAATAATAACATATAATTAAAAATACATTTAATTAAAATAAATTATCTTTAAGATAAATATTAAATAATATTATGATAAAAAAATATTAATGTAATTACTATAATTAATAATTACTATAAAACAATACAATTAATAATTAATAATAAAATTATTAAATAATAATACAATTATTAATTAATAATATTATTAATATAACAATTAAATAATAAATAATAATATAATTTAATAATTAATAACTATTAATTTTATTATTTATGTAATTAATAAATAATATTAATGAATAATTAAAAATAATTAAAAGTAAATAACTACTACTAAAAATTTAAAATTAATAATTAATAATTAATAATTAATAATGATAAATAATTTTAAAAATAATACAAAATTAATAATATTTAAATAATAAGTAAAAGTAATTGGAATTAATAATTAATAATAGTTAATAATTAATAAATTGTAAATAAAAAATAAAAAATAAAAAATAATAAATAATAAATAATAATAATAAATAAATAATTATTCATTAACTAATTAATAATTGGTAACAATTTTTAATTAAAAATAATTAATTCTAATTAGTAGTATTAATTATAATTTAATTTTTATTAATTAAAAATTACGACTAATTATTTATTATTTGTTGTTAATTATTAATAATTATTAATAATTGTTAATAATTATTGTTTAATACTATTAAATTTTATAAAAAATTATTAATAATTATTATTTGTATTTACTAGTAATTTTTAGTAATGACTAGTAATTGGTACTATCTATTATTTAATTATTATTATTTATATATTAATTCTCTGTGTTAATATTAATTAAATAATTAATATTAATTATTTTTATTTAATACTTATTATTATTAATTAGTAATAATATATTTAATGTAATATTATTAATCACCACATGGGGTGGAGGGTGCTTAGGGACAATAACTATTAGCTGGTAGTTGAGCGAATGAGGCATAGGGAGGATAATGATTGCGATTGAACACCTGGTTAGAGACATGTTCTGAATACAGAAGTGGGGTGATAGATTATGGAGGGTTATGGACATCAGCATCCTGGCCACATGTAATGACCATGATAAATAAGAGAAAAGTGGGCTTATATTCCATCGACTCATGCATTGAGCATACAAGATAGGTTTCATTATGGTATTGGGATATAGTATTACAATCCATGCAATTGGATTCACTCTACCCTATATGAACGGGGCCTATGTTTGATTCAATAATAAAAGTTTCTTTGACCCTAACGTCTTCTTTTAAAATAATAATAATAATAATTTTATTGTAAATTAATCCAAGATGGTATGAACCATGAGTTTTTTTGAAAAATCCTATGGCCCTAGAAAATATTTTAAAAACCAAACACAAAATTTAAAATGGAAAGAGAATTACACGATACAGCTTTGCAAAAAAAAGAGGTAGCAATATCTTGTACTAACAACAAAAGATTCATTTCTTTCGTCTTCCTCTTCTTTTTTCAGATTCGTCCTGAATTACCAGGCCTTATCCTCCATTGATTGGGGGGAAATCATAATGACGTTTTATCATCTCCCAATGAATCCACATCATCATTCAATTAAAAACTACTTCTCAAAATAGAAGAAACATCTACCAACTCAATTTTCATAAGTTTGGTATCCTTATCTAGGAATCCATCTCTATTATTGGATCAATTTTAATAATCAAGCATGGAAAAAATATTGGGTTTTTAAATAGAACTTTCATTATTGTTGGGGGAATGATATTTCTTATGTCCTTATACCATTAACACCCTAGTATTAAGGATCAATGTGATCAAAATTGTATAATGACAATGATCTTCAAAAGATGTGGACTCTACTAACCTCTTAGGCATAGTTTTATCCTTCTCAGTGGCATACTTCATAACATATTTTGAGAAATCCTGATGAATCATCGGCCATCCCAATATTTGTTTCACCAAAATCCAAATAAATAGACTTTATAGTTTAATTAACTTTAATTACCAACCTAGAAACCTATAAAATCCATGAGTGTACTTTAGGTCTCATTAGAGGAAAAAACAATAAATCATAATGAAGTGAATATAACTCCACCTGAAAAAGACCCATGTTAGTGGCCTCATCCGAATGGAGAACCAAAGTGGTATCCAGTATTGATGGTTTTTATTTACTCGTTCCAATCTGATGAGAATAATTATCCATACCAGCCCCAAATTGGGCATGATTTTCTATACCAGTAGTATGGCTATTACTTTTTGAGTGGTTTATTCATAAATATAAAAAAATCACCAATAAAATTATTCTTTTACCTTTATTGTCACTATATTTAAGAGAATATAAAACATTATGATCACCATAATCATTATCCACCTCATCATATAGATATTGTATCTCATTAGTGGATGGTTTATTAATAATTTGAGATCGGATGACTAATAAAACATGATTACTTAAAAGATATTTATCATTTTCCACTTTTCTTGTTTTTTAAATACTGCGTTTAAATTATATATTATCTTACATTGGAATGTACATAAAAAAAGATATCTTTTACAAATATTATACACCAAAAGGTTAAAATATAGAACAAGTTTATTTCTTCCCAAAATAATCACCACCTGAGTTACCCTTATTCCATGTATTATTCTTGAATTTATCAACAACATTCCATTTCCAAACATAAGAGATGAAAGTAATTCTTATAAGGTAAACTTTATCATCATGAGGTATATTATTGAAACTCATAAATTTGAAGGAACTTTTTCATCATCAACAACCAAATCAAAGCAATTATCATAGGTAGCCAACACAATTGTTTTTATTAATGGGGTGCATTGATACAAATCAAATAGATACCTTGCTATGTGACCAAATATAACCCAATTAGTTTCTATATCAATATTAATACGAGTAGAAACATCGAAATGGATTTCCCATAGAATTTTTGGGATTTTATAATAACCTTATCGTCCCTTGTATTTGGATCCATATAGAATTCCTAGAAGAAGGAGGATAAAAAGGAGGATTAAATAACTGAATTTTGAGAAAACAAGGAATTAAATTGGTATATAATTTACCCCAATATATGGATTTCAAGTCAATAAATATAAATAGAATATGATAAAAACCCTTACATAGTGAAATTAAATTCTAGTCCAAATGGCCCCAAAAGTCAAGGATCTTTCTCCTAATATAATGTAGGCTCTATTTTTATTCAATGGATTATAATGATAAATTATAAATCAAATAATACTTACATTTATTTATATTTCCCAAGAAAATACAATGTGTAGCCTTGAAGAACTATATATCACCCTTCTTCTTAATCTACTTTTAAAATGAGTACGACCCTACTTGATTATCTTAAAAAATTGATACCTCAAGGCATATTAAAAAATATGATCAAGGCTTAGAACTTGGGGAGGAGCTTCAACATGTACCTCTGATTCGACACTAGAATCATAAGATGAGGGATTTGAAGGGTTATTCAACAGTTTCACATAAGAGGAACAAACCATAAATTTTAGATATTTTTATGATATGTAACTCAAAATATATTGAAACCCGATTCATCTTGGTGACTAGAAAAAATGACCAAAATAAAAAAAATATTTTTTTTGAAAATCATTTTATATATTTTATTTTATTTCATTATATATATATATGTTAAAATAAATATTTCTTAAATAGGTGATGATATTGTTATGAATTGAACTTATCCCCCTAGATTGATGATAAAGAATTTATTCTATGCTTAGCCATAACATATTCTAGAAAAAAAACATAACCCATAAAATTAAAAAAATACTCTGCCACAAAATTTACCGTCTGCATAAAATAAAGTAAGATTGAACATTACAATTGAAAATAACATTTTACATTATTAATTATTGAGAAATTTTTTGAATGGTTGGAAGGTAAGTTTCATTACTATTTCATTGATGGTTTCTATTCTTACATCTATTTACATATAAACATGAGGATTTGGAAAACTTAATTATTAGATGCCAATTTGCAATAATTTTAAATAGGAGGGCTTCATCCAACATGTGATTCTTTAGTTACTTTCCAACATATCATGGTAATTATTTTCTTATATTTCATAGAGTGTTTCATGGAGTACATTATGATTTATTTCACTATTAGTGTTCCTCCTACGATGAATGTTTATATAATCTCTACTTCATGCTTCATCGATGAATTCAAGAAAATATTGATTTATACTATGAAAAATTTCACTTTATCTTAGAATGAAGTATATTTTGGCCTTATTTTTCTCAAGAGGGTATAAATTTTGATAATTCATAAATATATTTTGTTTATTCATTAACCTATACAAATTGTGTTTGTGAAGTGTATTTATTTTTAGAGATGATGTTTTTATGTTCAATTTAATAAATATTTTAATAAAATTGCACTCCCATAGTAAAAACTTTTCAAACAAGATATCAACATTATTTTTTGATGGAATTTATAATATAATATCTGATTAATTGGGAAGGAAACTCAATTTACTCCTAATTTTCCAACCAACAATTTGAGATATGTCATTCAAAATAATGTGTAATAACTCCAACAATTCCGTTAGTTATGTACTTTCACAATGTATAGACAAAACCGATCATGTTATTGAATATTCCTCTCACACTGTACGCCTAGCACAAGAAATATATAGAACTACTAAAAATTAATTATTTATCATATTATTCACTTTGTAGAAATTTCATTCAAATCTCATTTGTAATAACATAGTGGTTTATTTTGACCATGTTTCCATTGAATTTTTATTGAAGAATAAAAATGTTAAACCATGCCTTATTCAATGGATTCTCCTTCTTTGGGAGTATGATATTTAAATTTAGAGATAATGGGGTGTATAAACTTATGTTTTAAAAAATATTAGTTCCATTTCCATTGAGTATGAATTTTTTTCTCATATAATGATTCTAAAATCATGGAAATCATTCCTAAAAATCACTTATACATTGGTCATGATACCATCCCATGGGTTTTTAACTTGGTGATGTTTTTATTGCATATTTAGAAAAAACATGATATTATAAACATAAACTAAATATAATTATGAGCGAGTCTAGACATTACATTTGGGATGAAACATATTTTTCAAAAATTTGAAATGATAATGTCATAAGATGATGAATAACTGAAAATGGGTTCTCATCTTATCTCACAACCTAAAAAATTATTTCATGTTGAGATCACTATGGTTCATGAATTACTTTATAGAAAGTCCTAGACTCCATTATTTTTTGGAAAATATTATTTTGAGATTCTCACTAAAATTTGTACGTAACATGCATGATGCTAGTTTTCTAGAAATGTGTCCACCTGGAATTAGATGACCACACAACCCCAGACCATTTTGGAGATATTTTATTTGGATATTGACCTTATGGTACCCGTTACTAGTTATTTTGGTTTTGTGTATATAACTAATGTAGTTTATTATCCCATGATGTTGGTGGATGAGTAATAAATACATATTGATGAATTCTGAGTGGTGGTAGAATTCCAAAGATTGAAAATATTAATGGGGTTTGGTTTACTAGGGTTTATCAATAGTGATCAAGATTACCATTTTTTTTAAATCAAAATTAAAACCTTTCTTTTCAAGTATCGGGTGGTTCATAATTAATCCACTACATACATTACTCAAACAAATTAAAAATATGAGATTTTAAATTAGAATGTTTAGAAAATCTTGAAAAATATTGTACAAACAATCAAATGGATTGAAGTACACACTTTGATGATACATTATAGGTGTATTGTATATATTTCAAAACTACCATTATAATTTTACATTATAAGTTCATCTTTCCAAAATTTTGTCACTTCCTAGTAGAGGTAGTGCACCATGAATAATGGGATGTAGTGAAATGTAATAAAAAAATTCATATGAATGTTATCATAGGAAATTTTAGATTCAAAAGTTAGAAGAAGTGGTAAGAGACTCATATGATAACTCCTAAATATATAAGTTGTAAAAAGGTGGATGAGTACTACCTCATACTTCATTATCAGTTCCACATTGGTAAAAGGCCATCTTTTATAATGTAAGGTTGATGTTTCATCCTAGAAATATTTACTCCCACATTTTTGTTTCTTATGCTATCACTGATGTTTATACTTCTATTGTTGCACATGATAAATATGAAAAATACTAATAAAAATTCACTATTAAGGGGTAAAGAATTAACAACTTCCCCAAAACCCATTCAGAGTTCCAAATAGATGAACTCTGGCTTCAATAAGTGACATATTGTTAAAAATCACTCGGTGTTGTGATTCCTTCCTACGTTCTCTTTAACTATACTAAGAAAAAAAGTACTCTAGTTGTGTGTGTGTGTGTGTGTGTGTATTACGGGGGGTGCGGGGGGGGGGGGGGGTTAATACATTCCTGAGTTAGTTCGGATTTTTTTATCAACTTTCTAATTTTTTTTATTTTAAAAGGTATATTTACCTTCCCCCTTCCTTATTCATTTTTTCACTTATCTGATAGAATAAATAAATTAAATTCCCATATAATTCTAAAATATCTTTAAAATTCTTATGGAATTTATCTTTTTTATTTTTTAACATTTAAATAGAATTTTTTTCACTGTTGGGATGTGCTTTGGAGCATAAAATTAACATTGAGTGTGTGATTTCAAGAAAAAAGGGTATTTTTAAATTTTATAAATGAATATATCATTTTAAATCCATTGAGATATTTTTACATTTTCTATGGGGGTTTCATTGGATAATTATTCCTTTTAATATCTTTGTACATCATTTCACTCTAACATTAAATGTAATCCCTTTGTTCTTAATTTGTTATGATGGTAGTTTAGAATTAATGTTAATCCATTTTTGAAAATAGGTTATATATATGTTCCCTATTTATCTGATGAATTTCATTATTGTACAATATAGACTTAATTTTTATTCCCAATGTGTTTATTGAAAAATAAAAAAATAAAAAAAATAAAAAAATCATACAACACAACATTTAATGAAAAACAAAAAGGTTGAATTTTAGGAATTATTATGTTAGTCTGTTTTTAAAATTTTATTGTAAAGAGTTTGAGGAAGGTTTTGTAGAAGGAAATTTTTAAGATTAAAATTTTAAAATGACGTATATTTATTGAATTAAACGTGGAGAGATAACCATGAAATGATGTTCACATAGACACATGGTTGTTTTTTGGCATGTTTGACTTTTTAATTTCATTTTATGAAGAGTATGTTTCATCTTCCTTGATTTTGTTTTGATATAATTTTGTATACATACATTTCAATGATTAATGATATTTACTCTTATTATGGATTTAATTTTCTCACATTGTAATCATGAAAAAAAATTACTATGAATATCAAAATTTCAAGAACTTGGTAATATAAATTTACCTAATTTTTTAAAATGCAAAATTTCTGAATAGTGAAAATTTTTAGTTGTTGGGGTGTGGTTAGCCCACAATTCACTATTTTAATCAACCCTTATACTATTGTGTACTCCTATTATTTATTATAAACTATGAAAAAACTAAAAAATTCATATAAATTTTGATTTGATTAGTTAATTTTTATCAGTATCAAATAAAGAAATTAAGATTTTTTTTATATTGTAGATGGATGTGATTTGGAGGGCCCAATATGATGTGGGAGAAAATTGGGTCATACTACATACAATATCAACAACCTATTTAGAATGTATCACAAGTTTTAAGGAATTGTTCCATTAAATTTAGCAGAAATTTTTTCTGATGATCTATAACACAGTGGGTAGAACTATACTAAATACACACAAGAAAAATTCTTTTATCTAGTGGAGTAACTGATTTGATCTACCCAAAAAACCGAATATAATGAAAATAAATATTACATATTGGTATTTTGATTATATATCCCAATATAGATGTCCAATGGCATCCAAATTTTATTGGGATATATTGAAAAGGAAAATAAAAAACTTATCATTTTTTTAGTTTCAACATTCGTACTTTTACATATCTATATCAGAGACACAATTTATAAATCAAAACATTGGTTCTCAAACCACATCCATTTTTTTTGTAAAATGGAACCTTCATATAGTTATTTACAAGTTCAACATAGGAGTGAAACATGTATATTTATTATTTTTAATGGTGTCCTCTCATTACCTTGGAGGATCTGGATCTCCCTATCCACATAGGGAGAGTTGAAATGAATATGATGATCTACCCAAGTCTCCTCCTCATCTCATTGGTTGTTTAAAAGATGAGCAGTTTTGTGGGGAAGATATATACTTGGAAGGGGAGTTTCCAAACTTGTTTTACTATTGTGTAATTGTAATTTTTGATTAAACATATTTCATTTGTATTTATCTTGGATTGTTTTTTATTTGAATGCAATATTTTTTATATGATTCATTTGAATTTCATTTATTCCAAAGCTGATTAGCTTGTGTGTCGTAATATTTCAATTTTGTCCTTTTTCTTTTTGTCAAAAAAATATTCTTCTTTTTTCAATTATTAAACTCTCTAATTGTGTTATTTCATTTTGAAATATCATTTATAATCCCCCTGTTTATTATTTTTTTTCAAAAACTTCTTGAAAATACAATCAATAAACCGCCAATGCTCTTTGGGATACAATATATTGTCTTCCCTAAACTATAAAATAGTTTTAAAACCTAATCATGTTTATGTTACATAATAGCATAGTTAAATTTTAGAACTTTCTTCATGGAGTTATTTAGTTTTGTGTGTGTTTTTGATATGAACCTCGTGTATTTTATAAATATTTATGCATTACTCTACTTTCTTAATTATATATATATGTATGATCTTTTGTACTAAATTATTATTTTATAAACCTTGTTTAGGATACATTATTCTTCCAAAGAGCCATTTCCTTTCACGTACGAATTAGAGGGGATTTTACATCATATACACCAAAAAGGACCAAGTGATCCTTTAAAAGGGGATACACAAAACATCAACACGCTTCACAATTCTTTATTTTTTATTTTGAAACGGAAATGAATATTAAAATAAAATTGACTATTTTGACTACTAAAAATTTAATATTCATATAACCAACTTCTCATGTTGTTGTTATCTAACCAACATAAATTAAAATCCAAGGCTAAGTACAAAGAATTAAACTAAAATATCTTCACATTAACATATTTACAATACTTCATAGACCTACTTGAGAAGACACACATAAGAATTTAAATGAACTATATATCATATTCTCAATATTATAAAATGTTACTGTGTATTATAAACTTGTAAAACATATAGAATCTTTATTTTATTTAGAAGGCACTGAAAAAACTAGAAATACTATGTTAACTCCAAAATTTTATACTAGGAAAACATTTAACACCTTTTTATAGAAAAATTATATGTAGATTCATAAAATTAAATATTAAGGAATAAATTTTTAGAATAAGTAAATATCAAGGGGAAACACTTCATGAATACTATGAATAGTTTAAAAGACATCATTCATGTTTCTTCACACCCCTAAATAAGTGGTAAAATATTTATACAATATATTAATTATTAGGTCAATCATATTGGGAAGGGTATTAATACTCCACTACCAGATAAAAAATATAGTCAACCAAAATAGGCTCTATAACTCCCCAAAAAAACAATCCTTTACTTGAGGAAAAAGTGAAAAAAGTCATTAAATATCCTTACATTCAAACCAACAACCCTGGAAACTATACATGTCCTAGAATACTAGTTAGTAAAACTTTTTAAATCAGTGGGTGAAAATAAATTTCATGGTTTATGCAAAATACCATATAAAATAATAGTCAACTCAAGGTATTATGGTAATATCAGTTCTATCACCCATTGTAGTGATAAGGAACAAAAACTACAAATCAATCTTCCATTAGAATCCCCCCTTCTAAGGAATATGAAACTCCATGAACCAATAATGTTACAAATTATAAACATTAATTTCCCAATATAATTTACAAACATGAAACGAAAGTTTCAAATTATGAAACCCATAGCCCAGAAATACCTCTTCTATTTCCACAAAGGGCCGCATAAGAAAAAAAAGAAACTGAATTTGATAAAGAAATATTCAAAACATTCAATAAGTGTAGTTTAATATTCCATTGATTAAATTTGTGTGGAAAGTTCCATAATATTACAATATTTGGATGATATGGGTACACACCTAAGATGAAATAATGTAAATTTAAAGGTGATATATTAGAGGAATGTATCAACATTGATAGATCCATCAATTCTTACCAAATGTAGTGATCCTATAAAACAATCGATTCACCACATGAAACCATATTATTTATATTATAAAGACATGATTGATATGTTTTCTTACATAAATGTGTTCATGGACTCCATTTTATCTTCATTTATATTTTTGAAACTAAAGACTATATTTATAGTCATTCAATTGGAAATATAGAGTATTTCACAACCAATGTTTCTATTAATGGATTTTCTTATAGGTATTGAAAAGATGTTATTTCTTGATTATTTTGATATGATAAAAAGGAAGATGGTAGGATTGATGGAAAATCAATGATCTTATTTGGGAGGAATTTCATTAAAACATACAAAACCATAACTAATATACAAAATGGCACATTATCTATGGAGTTTAGTGGTGATATTTCCCAGTGCAACATTCAGGATTCCACAAAGAACACCTTAGAATAAAATTCATATTCTTTGGTAAATGGAATTGGTGTACTACCTTTATCCAAAAAAGGATCTCTTTTTTACCTGATCCTCTTTCCAAGTTTTCATTTATAATAAAATTCCTTTGGATGGATTTGTGTCTTTATTATTATAACAATCTTGAAAAATACTATGTTTGTATATAAATTAAAAATTTCAAACATATTCGGAGTATTGAAACCATCAATGATTCTATAATAACTACTGATATCAAATCTATTACCAATGATAGAAATAATGAGGAAATAGATGTTGTTAATGAGACTCATTCAAAAAAATCATTTTATTAGATTCTCAACTTGCCTACTCCTGAATTAAAATCTCTTTCAGATAAATAAAAATATGGATTACATGAGGGTGTTTAACAGTTACCACTTATTATTACCAATAACCTCTCTTCAAATCATGAAACAAAATTATTTTCCCTTTTGATAGAGTGTAAAAATGAAATTAGATTAAATTGACTAATATCAATTATAACATCCCGCCTTTTTATCACATAAACTTTCATTAGTGGTTTTGGAAAAACCATGGGCTTGCCCATGGTATTTGCCCATGGTATTGGCCAATTGAGACACCTCATACCTTATCTTACTATTCATAAGTCTACCATATTGATTACATACTTAATAAATCATTTAATGATGACATTAAACACCCGTAACTTAAAAACTGTATTTTCACTATTCATCGAAAATTCAACTTTCTCAGAATAGTCCCAAAATTTCACCTTAACCAAATATCAATGCTCTGATTTCAAAAATGAACTCCATTTTATAAAAATATTTTTATAAATATTTTTAATTTATTTTTTAAATAAATACACTATTCACCGAAAATTCATTTTTTTAGAAAAAATTACCATAACATAATATCGGTGCTCTGAGTTCAAAAATGAAATCCATTTTATAAAAATAATTTCTTAAATATTTTTAATTTAATTTTTAATTAAAAAACACTATTCACTCGAAAAAACTAATACTTGAATAATAATTTATGAAATCGTTATTTAACCATTTTATTGAATCACATTACTTAATCAAGGTTCCTAGATTATATTAATGCTTTCTTTAAGTGAGATTACTAATCCATTTGGACACAATTCTAATCCTAATCATAAAATCACTATTCATTATTTACTATTCATCAAAAATTTAGTTGATCTTATTAGACTCTAAATTTCGTACTGAGCATAATTGTATAAGAGAATTTTTTGAATATCATTACACATTTTTAATTATTTAAGGTTTACATAAACATTTTTAAAATATCCTTTTTCTAAAATTCATAAAAAATATGCATACTATATTTATCCAGTCATTTGAAAATTCATAAACTTCATCATAAGAAGAAATCCCATTTTTTATTTAAAACAAAGGATTACACAAGGCAGTTACAGTCTACTTACATAGCACCTTATCACACCAGCATAGGACCTAAGTGTAAGGTGTGCTAAGGTGAGAGAATCTGAGGGAGGCTCGGCTAACATTGCACGAGTAGTAATTTCTATCAGCTTGAACTTCTCGAAAAGGAGATTCTGTTCTAGCTTCACACGATGAAGTTCGGCTTGGGTTTGGTCCAGAGCAAAGCCCAGTGGTGCTACCTCCTTCCCAGGTTCTGTTAGATGGGCTTCAATCGGTCCAAGACTACTGGGTGAGGCCATCGAATCTTCTTTCTATAATAATTAACCAAGATTACTTGTATTTAGAGACAATAATCAAAACGTTTAGTTTCCAGGGCTCATATTGACCAATTTTCATATTACAGTCAAAACACAATGGTCTCATTTGAATTATACTCATGTTATCAAATGAAACATTTTTGTTGAGTATAAAAAACAAAATAAAATAACCCATAAAATTAGGAAACAAGATTTATTCAAAATTTCGGGTCGTTAAAATCTTCCCCCCTTAAGAAATTGTGTCCTCGAAATTTTTAAAATTGGGTTTTAAAATTTCATTGAAAGTCCCACATCGGAAAAGGAGTCAGTAAAACTATTACTTTAAAAGAAAAAAGGGTAAGTACAAAGGTCGCCCGAGTTAGCCCACACTAGGATTCCTTGTACGAAAACATGGATATGGAGGAGAAAGAAAAGGGTCAAGTTTTGAGGGAGAGTGATAAAAAATGATTAGGAGAAAGTTAACCATAAGAAAATCCCAAACTTATGATGTGTGTAAACGGTCTTTGATTACCCAGTAGGAAATGTAAACCAACAAGGTTTTTGTTTTACATTCTTTTTCATAATTTTGAGGAATTAATTTACAACATTATACAAAAACATAAGAAAATATACCTATCTTCATGTAGATTTTCATCCTTTAATAAGTTTCTACCCAAAACTAATCTTTTCTGCAAACTATGAGCATTCAAAACTACTTGGTCTCATCAAAACACAAGGATCATCTTCTAGAGACTTTGCGCAAGGATAAGCTCTATGCAAAGTACAGAAAGTGTGAGTTCTGGTTGAAGGAGGTCTCATTCTTGGGCCATATCATCACAAGCAATGTGATATCTATGGACCCCTCCAAAACAGATGCAATTGAGGGATGGCTGAGGCCAACATCAGTAATGGATATCCGTAGCTTCATGGGGTTAGCTTGATATTATCGACAATTTGTGAGAAATTTCTCACGATTGTCCAACCCTATTACCAAGATAACTCGAAAGGGAGTAAAGTTTGCATGGAGTGATGAATGTGAAGAAAGATTCAAGGAGTTGAAAAGGAGGCTTATCACTGCGCCCCTTCTCACTTTACCCACAAGTGGGGAACTTTTTGTGGTATTCAGTGATGCTTCAAAGAAGGGATTAGGTTGTGTGCTAATGCAGAATGATAAAGTGATATCCTATGCCTCAATTCAGTTGAATGTCCATGAGCAAAACTATCCAACGCATGATATGGAGTTGGCGGCTGTGATCTTTGACTTAAAAATCTGGCGGCATTATCTCTATGGAGAGAAATATGAGATATATACTGACCACAAGAGTCTTAAATATATATTCACACAGAAAGAGCTTAATATGCACCAGAGAAGATGGATAGATCTCATCAAGGATTATGACTGTTCAATACTATACCACCCTGGGAAAGCAAACAAGGTGGCAGATGCCCTAAGTAGAAAGGATCCAGTGATTCTATCAATGATGAGAATTGAGAAGGATCCAATCTTCTTAGACTTGATAAAGATGGACGTGGGAATCATAAAGAAGGGAACATCGTCAATCCTTTCACAAATTATTGCTCAACCATATCTTTAGAAAAGGTTAAAGGATGTTCAAAAGGATGATGTGTGAATTCAGGAAAAATTGGAAGCTATCAAAAAGGGGAAATCCTTGGAGTTTAATGTTAATGAAGAAGGAATTGAGCAGTTTGGGAAAAGACTATATGTTCCATCAAGTCTGGAGCTGAAGAAGGAACTTTTGGAAGATGCACATAGTTCAAATTTCTCTATTCACCCAGGGAGCACAAAGATGTATCGTGATCTCCGATAAAACATTTGGTGGGATTATATGAAGAAGGGGATCACCGAATATACATCAAAGTGCCTGGTGTGTCAGCAAGTGAAGCCAGAGAGGCAGAAGTCTAAGGGGATGATGCAACCATTGCCCATACCAGAATGGAAATGGGAGAACATTACCATGGAATTTATCACTGGACTTCCAAGGACATCCAAAGGCAACAATGCAATCTGGGTTGTTGTGGATCGTCTTACAAAGACTGCACACTACATTGCTATTCGGGATGATTTTTCATTGGATCAACTGGCGCGGATATATATCAGCTAAGTGGTAAGGTTGCATGCAGTACCGTTGTCTATTGTGTCTGACCGAGATCCAAGATTCACCTATAAGTTTTGGAAGAGTCTTCAACATTCTCTGAATACTGAACTGAACTTCAGTACAGCCTATCATCCTCAAACTGATGGCCAATCTGAGCAGACTATCCAAACACTTGAGGATATGTTGAGATCATTCTCAATGGACTTTAAAGGAGGATGGGATCAACATCTTCCTCTGGTTGTGTTCTCTTATAATAGCAGTTTCCACTCGAGCATCCAAATGGCACCATATGAAGCCCTGTATGGGAAAAGGTGCAGAACACCTGCATGTTAGGATGAGGTCAGTGAACGTAAATTGCTTGGACCAGAAATGTTCGAGGAAATGGTGGAGAAGGTGAAAACTATTCAGCAGCATATCAAGGCAGCCCAAAGTCAACAGAAGTGTTATGAAAATAATAGTCGACGAGACCATGAGTTTAAAGTTGGAGACATGGTGTTTCTACACATATCTCCATGGATAAAGGTCATGAGGTTTGGAAAGAAAGGGAAGTTAAGTCCTAGGTACATCAGACCCTTCCAGATTCTTGATCGTGTTGGAGATGCAGCCTATCGACTAGAACTTCCACCTACCATGTCCAAGGTGCATGATGTCTTTCACGTATCCCTCTTAAAGAAGTACATACCGGACCCTTCACATGTACTCTCTTCCGAGGTGGTACAATTGGAAGATGATCTTTATTATGAGGAGAAACCAGTGAAGATCTTAGATCGTAGAGAAAAAGTTCTACGAAATAAGACAATGCCCCTCGTCAAGGTGTTGTGGAGAAACCACAAGTTTGAAGAAGCGAATTGGGAGTCCGAGGATATGATGAAGTTGAGTTACCCACATTTGTTTTAGTGTGGGAAAAGGAAAAATTTCGATGGAGAAAATTCTTAAGGGGGGAATATTGTAACGACCCAAAGTTTCATTAATGGAAATCCCTCTTGATCTTATTAAATGTATCTTTATATAAAATGTTTTATAAAATGTCAACTTCTATTGTTTTATGATAAGAGTTGTGACCGTTACTTTTATAGATATTGAACAGTGATCACATGATTAGTATAAATATAAGGCTTTAATGAACCCAATTTTACTCAAACAAAGGAAGCGATGGCCTCATCTATTATAATTGCCCCATACGAAGCCTATTTATCGGAGCTCAGAAAAGAGGTGGCGTCTTTGGGCTTCGCCCTTGACCAAGCCCAAGCTGAGCTTCATTATATCAAGCTCGAACGTGAACGTCTACGGGAGAAGTCGATGTTGATAGAGATTACCACTCGAGCGATGTTATCCGAGCCGCCCCAAGAGTCTGTCACCATCGCACACCTTACCCTTAGATATTATGCGTTTTTTTTGAGGGGTTATGTAACAAATAAGTAGTACTATGATCATGTACATTATTTTTTGTATATAATAATGAATATAATTTCTAGTCATTTTTGAAACATTGTAAATAGTTTTTAAAGTACAAATGGTGTTTTTAGTTATTATTTAATTAAGAAATATATTTTATTAATTTTAGGGATTTTTGAATTAAATAATATTTTAATAAAATAATATTATTATTATTAAATTAATTTTTTTTAAATATAATTTATCTTATAATTTTATGAATGAAATTAAAATTTTTATTAAGGTTTGAAAGCCATTTCTGTCAAAACCCATGAATTTTTGATAAATGTTGGTTTTTATTTTAAAAGTGAAAATTAACATATTTAGAAATTTATTTTAGATAAAATAAATGTCATTTCTAGAATCAGGACGTCGAAATTATCCAATGGTGAATTTTTCATAATTTTCTGAGACAGTCAACTTTTTGGGTAAAAATTAAATACTGTTTAAATATATAATGTGTATTATAAAATCATAATGACCCAATGGTGATGTAATAAAATACCATAATCCTTATGTTCGGCCAATATATGTTTTATCATTAAAATAATGTAATTTTTGGTTTGTTTGACTTAATTTTCAAAGCAATAATGGACCCTCAAGATATATTTAACACTTTGCATTTTTAAATTAATTTTCATGGGAGTGTAACTCACCTCCACATAAGCAACAATATTATTTTAAGAAGTTCGGACTTGGGCCTTATAAAATATTTTTTTCCTCTTCCCTTTGACAAAAACCATGGGAAAAACAATGGGTTGGTTTGGGTTTTGGATTAATTTAATGTAAAGGGACCCAAACCTAAATAATAAAGAATTCCCTCACCTTGCCTATATAAACCCACCCAAGCTCCCACTTCCTCCTCACTAAATTCCTTTTGAATTCGTCCAACCTCCACCCTACTCTCTCTATAATCCTCCCAAGGTTCCCCAAGCTCCCAACAAGCCTCTCACAAGCCTCTCTCTAGCCTTTAGAAGCACACTTCCAAGTAAGGGTTTTTTCTTCCTTTCTCATTTTTGTCAATTTTCTTTATGTTGTATTGCCCTTTTAATTTCAATTATGAATGTTGGGGTATGGTATCGCACCTCCCCCATACTACCCTCTTATTGTTTTAATGATGGGAGACCCCTTTCTCTCTCATTAAATGCCTCCCATGTACACCCATTACTATGCCGAAATTCCGAAAGGAACTTCTCTCTCTTCTTTTACATTCATGAAAATAATTTTGTATCATGAATCTAAATTCCATTAAAATTGTTGGGACATGTATCTATATGACCTCCTTACTGTCCATTACATGTAAATATGATGAGGAACCCCTTTCTCTCTCATCAACCTTTTTTATGAATTCTTATGTCACGCCGTTACACTGCCGAAATCGAACCGATTTTCTAAGCCAATGTCATTGTATAGTGAATACCATTCCCATTTTTCCATCAAGGGTATTCACCTTTATGCACATTTACTTATTTATTATAAAGTTTCATGTATTAATTCCACATTCTTCAATCTTGGAATAAATGATTATGCTTTATGAATCCTTGTTTTATGATCCATGTGGCACACTTATGCATGAAATGAAATGTTTAAGAAGGGTGCACCCTTATAGCGCTACAATGCATTGGGTAAAGTATAGTATCATGATACGTCATGTGCAATGAGTGTTGACTCATGCTAATTCAAGTGCAATGAGGGTTTACTCTTACTTCATGTTCAATGAGGGTTTACTCATGCTTTATGTGTAATGAGCCTTGGCTCATGCTAATTCCATGTTAAGTGTTGTTGCCACATTTCCATGTTATGATTATCATGATTTATCATGACTTTATGTTCATGTTTATTTTATGCTATATTGATATGTCTATTGTCTAACATGTATTTTACTCCTCATGTTATTCCATGTGTACTCCCTTACTGGTCCTTATAGCTCACCCTTTTCTTATGCATGTCCTCAGGTTATCCCATGCAATGCTAAGTACGAGGGAATGTAGTGGTCATGTAAAGGAAGTTTTCAATAAAGATGTTGTATTTCATGTTTTAAATTTTTATGTAAAGTTCCTAAGCCCCAAAGACACTAAACCTATCAATCTTCTTTATTGTATCAAGTGAAGTTTTTTGTAATAAATCATGTTTATGTTGTAATGAAAAAGCAGGGTTGTCATAATAAACTTATGGGTTTTTGGATGAATGTGGAGGAAGATATTTCTTTTTAATCTATGATGAACTTGAAAATTAGTACTAATGAAGCTTTGGTCAAGACAAGAGATTCCAAGAATGAATAATAATGTAAAAAGATTATTACATTTGTGTATAAAAGTTTTAAAAAGGGAAAAAGAAAGAATAATGGTACTTTTTTAGATATCATTAATGCAATTTTTGTGGAAAATGTGAAATTAATTTTCCTAAGAATAATGGATAAGATTAAGAATACAAAAATGAAGAAAAGAAATAAAGAAATAAAGGGGACTAAATATTCTAAATAAATATCAACGGTTGGTAGAAGTAGGAAGATATTTTAATGAAAAAAATAACAAATATGATTAGAAAATAATAGGAACTAAATTGTATATCATGAAATGATTCGGTTTAAGAGAAACATTAAAATTTTGTAAATTTTAAAGATCAATTAAAAAATCCTTTTTTTTAATCTAGTGGTGATATATATGCTTCTCGACCAAAAAATAATGAATAAATTTCAAAATAGGATTTTAAGGAATGTATTAAGAAAAAAGCATTCTCACGAAAGAGAAGAATAAGAATAGAAGTGTTAATAAGAAATTAGAAAATTAAAAATTTGTCAACCTATTAGAGAGAAAATATTGTAGAATAAAATTAAATTATCTGATTTAGAGATGCAGAATTTGAAAAAATAATCAAATATCAGAATGTGAATCTATCTTTGATGGATATATTATTTAGAATAATTCAATAAAAATGTATTTATACTGTGAAAGATTTTGGCAATTTCAAAGAAAATCAAAAGATGTCAAAAAATTCAAGGACATCAAAAGATTTATTAAATCAATGGATAATCCACCAGGGATGCTGGAAAAATTCTTATAATGGAATCATCTAGAAAATATATTTCGAAAAATTTTGACACAGACAATACCAGATTAAATCACTATTCTAGAAAAAATTGGATTAATAAAAATAGGGATATATTTTATGAGAAATTCCATAATGAAATAGAAATATATAATTAATACTCTTTTCTTAATTAGAGGAAAAATAATACTCAACCATCTCATATAATGTTAAATTCTAGAATTTTTTTTGGATATAACTCAGGATTTTCAAGAAAATTTAGATTTTATGTTTATTGATGGTCCTATTGAATTATTATTCATAATGAATATACAAGTTGGTATAACATGTCTTCATCCGGTTTAATTAAATATCATAGGGGAGAAGTTTATAATGATATGAAAATAGTTTTAGGAATAATATAGTTTGAAAATGAAATCAGTTATAGAATGAGAAGATAAAATGGGCTAGATTTTCTTTATGAGTTATTTGGAATTTTTAATCAAAAGGTAACTAGAGAAGTGAAATGTAAGAAAATATTACCTAGTTAGTTCAGTCTCAAATATAAATGAAATTAGGTGTAGGTGTATAATGATGAAAATTCATAATTAGAAGAAGATTATTTTGAATAAATTAATAAGGAAAAGGAATGGATACTTGGTAGCGAGTGTCCATCCCACCTGATTAGTGATGCCAAAATTTTGACGAACATTGAGAAACTAGAGGAAGGTGTAGTAATAATTTTTTTAAAAATTTCCTTCAAGATATAGGGTATTGAGAAACCTTACATTTTAGATGATAGTGTGAAATCAGGTGGTTCTCTTTATTCTGAAGGTAATAACACACCTTGTTGAGTTATAGGAATATTTTTGATAATTAGAATGACGTAACATTGAAGGGAAGAGATTTCATCATTTAAAGAAGATGTGATGAAATAATTATTACATAAGGAATTCTCACAGTTGTAAATTAAATCTTGATTGGTGATCCATCCAATACATGTTACTTGACAATAAAATTTTAACTTTTTTTGGAATTAATGACTTTGGAATATTTTTTTAATAAGCATAAGAAATATTGTGAAAAAAGATGTTGTAAAAGATCTACCTAAGCCACATAGAGATCTGAATAGAATTAGTGGATCATTTTAGAAGGGTAGGATAACCTGTAAGACTCAAAAGAAGGTGTATATTACAAACAAAAACCATTAGAGTTGATCTACATAGATCTCCATGGATCTTAGAGGTAGAATTGCACCCAATGTGGCCTTTATTTCATTACATTCATTGATGAATTCACTTGGATGAATTATTTTATTTTCATGCAGAACATGTATAAGGTCTTCAGGATGCTTAAACTAGATTTATGGTAGTTTAATAAGTTCTTGGATTAATCAGAAGACTCGGGAGCAGGCAAGCCTACTCCCATAAAATCTTTATTAATAAAATGTAAATACATCAAAAGAGGAGACACATAGAGTCAACAAAGATGTGTGTACATAGCACCACCCGCATCAACATCAACAAAACAAAAGAAGAACGTTGGTGCAAAAATGACCATAAAGAGAAAACCTCCTCAATCACATGCTTGGAAAGAGCATCAACATCCTGATTTGCCTCTCTGTTAACAAGAGTGATAACCAAACAAATCTGCTCCACAATCTTGAGACAGTCATCCCATGCAGAAATCATCTTCCAAGGGATATTTATTGAATGAATTCTAAGAATATAAACCTCCATAGTCGATTCAAACTCTATGCATATGGCCATCCAACCATGAAAAGAAGCATACCAAACAACCTTGATTAAATCCCATGACTATGCCTCAATAGGAAACCCATTTCCTAAAAAGTGATAAAAACAACCTTTAAAAAAACCCCTATAAGTGCGGAAAACACCACCACATCCTAAAGGCCCCGGTGAACCTGAAGCTACTCCATCCCGATTAAATTCTAGACACCGAGAGATAGAAGGAATCCACCAAATATTATTCATCACAATTGGCTTCTTACACCTGCCAGAAACACCCAAAGTTTGCAAGATAACCAGATCATAAACATCATTCCACATGACTCCATTTCGATCTCAGGCAGTAGAAAGAACACAAGTATGAAGCTCCTGAATACCATCGGAAATCGGAATAATTTTTTTGTCAACAGCAAGAGAATTTCAGGAACTCGTGGTAAAAGAAACTGCTGCTGAGACAATAGAGTGGAGTAGTGTTTTCACTTGAGAACTGCAATCAGCTCAATAAATAGAATCCATAAGCTGTCCACAACCCTCCAAGTGTATATGAAATCCAAAAAAAACTTGATAAATAATCCCATAAACCAGAATCAAAGCAGAAAGATATAAATAAATGATCAAGAGTCTCATCTGCAGTAAGACAACAAAAACAAACAAGTGAAAGAGAAAATCCAACATGCTATATCATCTGTTGTAGAGGTAATATACACTTCCAAATCCCCCACATAATCAAATACTGAGCCGGTGGGATATAAGAAGCATGAAACATAAGCATCCAAGAAGGAACCATCAAAGTCTCAGTTCATATGAATCTATAATCCTCTTTAGTGCTGTAGGTTCTAGTAAGACAGGGCAACCAAATTAAAGTATCCACCACAGAATACTCATAACATCCCAACTCCATTTTCAATGAATCAGAAAGAAACCCCTGAGCCATAACATTATTATGAAATTCTTCAATTGAGAGATCCTTCAAAGAGGAAGGAATTTCAATATTCTCAGTAATGGAACATGAAAACCAAATAGTCTTCCAACAGTTCAAAGAGGTGTTCTGACAAACAACCCATTTAGAGGATTGTGCAAGGTTGTGGTAAGCATACTTAATTGATGACCATATCGAGAAAGGGGTATAAGGAAAGTACCCATTGAGCATCTTGGATCCAAATCTATTGCACAGAAACTCCAATGAAAAATCATTGGATGTCAAGAGTGACCAAGTAAAATTTTTAATGAGAGATTCATTAAATGGCTTAAGGTCTTTAATCCACATACCACCCATGTCAAAAGGCTGAATGCAATCACTCCAAGAAACTTTAACAAGCTTCCACTCAATAATTGACCAGTCCAAATGAAATTCTGAATTGGCCTTTTTAAATCCTTAATAAGGGTTCTAGGCCATTTGAATAAGCAACAAACATAGACACACAAAGAAGTGATTACAGAGTTAACCAGGCAGACCCACCCTGCCTAAGGCATAGATTTACCTTTCCAGGTTTCCATTTGATTGAGAATTTTGAGATAGATATTTTCCGAATGACACCTTTTAACTGCACCCCTGAAAAGAGGAACCCAAAGATAGTGAAAAGGTAGAGACCCTCTTTTAACCCCAAGCTTCCGGGCAACTCTATTTTTCTTGGATAGGATGACCCCTTCCCCAAAAAACACTAAGGATTTCTCCCAACTGATAACCTGACTAGAAACAACTTCATAATGCTCAGAATCCACCTTAATATATCAGATAGTACTTCTATCATATTTACCAAACAACATAATATCATCAGCATAAAAATATGTGAAGGAGAAAAAAGACCACTGCCCACAGCCATTTACTGGTACAAACCAGCATGCATAATATCCAAAAGACATGTACTCAAATTATCATCTGCAATAGGAAAAATGAGACCAGATAAAGGATCTCCTTATCACACACCCTGGGAACATTTAAAGACTCCTCTGGGAGAACCATTCACAAGAATAGATAACATAGAACTTTGAAGAATACACCTAATCAAATTAATGAATCCATTGGAAAATCCATGCATTCTTAACAGTGCAAAAATGAAACTCCATTTCATCGTATCAAAATCCTTCGAAATGTCATCTTTCAGAGCCTAATTCCCACACTTCACCTTTTTCCTCATAAAATTAACACATTCAAATGCTGTATACAGGCATTTTTGAAGGTTCCTTCCAGGCATAAACCCAAATTGATATGTAGAAATAAACTCATTAGAAATACTTCCTAATCTATTCATCAAGATTTTGCTGATAATGTTTGGAATATTGTCCCCTATGGCCACGAGCCTGAAATCCTGAATATCAAGAGCATTCTACTTCTTTGAAATCAAATATATAAAGCTATAATTGGCACCAAAAGAGAAATAAGAATGATAAAAGAAATCTCTAACCACCTGGAAAAACTCTATGTGAATAATATCCCAATAATCCATAATGAATCTATTGGAGAAACCATCTTGACCTGCCACACTCTCAGGATTCATAGAAAAAACCGCCTTCCTGACTTCCTCTTCTCTAGGTAAATTAGTGAGCATATCATTCTGGGATTCCTCAACCGAAAGACAAATATTGGTGAACATGTTATGAGTTTTATCCTACCCTTATTCAATGTAAAGGTTCTCAAAATAGCTAAAAGAGGCATCAAATATATCTTTTTCATAGTTTAAAAGAACACCATCGACCATGAGGACATTCATTCCATGCTTCACCTTTTTCTCCCTATGTATTCAATGAAAAATTATTGTATTTCTATCCCCTTCTTTCAGCCACATGGAATTATATTGAGCCCGGGAAAGACTTTCCTTTAATGCTAGTAGCTCATTAAATTTAGAAAGAGGAAGCAACTCTTCTTTATACATTACATCCTGACCCTCATTAAGTCTTTAATAGTGCAAAATATTATCCTCAACATTTAGGATATCATTATTGAGGCATGAAAAATAATTCTTACTCCACTAGTTGAGATTTACATTCATAGCCTTCAACGTCATAACCATTATATGAAAGGGACTTCCAATCATAGTGGTTTCACAAGCCTTAATAATAGCCTACCTAAAACCTTGAATAGATTACCAAGCATTACTGAACATGAAAGTTAAGGGAGAATATCTAAAGCTGTAAAGATTGAAATCCATTAAAATGGTATTGTGGTCAGAATTAGCCCTTGGAAGAGTAATACCATACATAGAAAAATCCCGAGACCCCCCCCCCCATAAACATTACAAAATCACCTATCAAGCTTACTGGATTATAACCTATTTAAAGTGTATCTACACCAGGTAAAATCAGCCCCCATTATTAGAACATCAATCAGATTACAAGCAACAATGTAGGTAGAGAATTTAGAACCATCCAACCTATTAAAGAAATTTCGTCTCTTTTCCTTAGGCCGGTGCACTAAATTAAAATCACCAATAATGACCCAATTTTGTCGTATTTCCATCGCTATACTTTCCAAGGATGCCAAAAGAGTGTGTCTCCCAAAATACTAATTTAAAGAATAATCAAATGTAAAAGACAATCCATAACCACTTATCTCAATAGAAAACGTTTTTGACTGTTGATCATAAAAGGAAAATATAAAAGAAACACTATCATGCTTCAAAAACCAAAGTGACTCTGAAAATCTCTGATCAGCATTATGGGAAACCAAAGAGTACCCAAGGGTTGACCATTTAAGTCTTTCCATTTACAAAAGTGAATCCGAGGCTTATCAATTCCTAAATGTGTAGGCTTATTGGTCACAATAAAATGCCTAAGCGTTGTGACTAGGGGAGATTTCCCAAGACCTTGGTGATTCCAGAATAATGTGTTCATGATTGAGAGGATTTGGACCTGGTTATAGGCCCACCATCCCATTGCAATTGCACTGATTTATCCTGCTTCTCACCCTTCTTCTCAAATTCTGAGGATTTAGTATATGGATCAACTTGTGAACCAGTAATGGGGGCTGAACCTTCCAAAGATTGATATTGCTCCATGAAGGTAATATCCTCTTTATCATCAGGACAAAAAACACTAGTAAAATGTGTAAACATAATCAAAGAAACAACTGGATTCATACAGGTCTTCAAAATAGGCTTCCTCACTGCCTAAAACAAAGGAACCTAAGAGAATGACCCATCATTATTTTTTCACCACGCCTAACATTTTTAGCAGAATGAGGATCCAGTGCCTTGACAACAGGTTAAACATGTTCTTGCCCCTGTGCAAGTTCAACATGAAGAACATCTTTTTTAAGCCCAGATAACCTATTATACTCCAAACCCATACAAGGTACCAAGGATGTATCAGTTGTTGTAACAGACCCAACACTAGCCGACACAAACCCATGAAAAATAGACCCAATAGAAGGCTCAGTGCATTTATTCACTACATGATCCACTGATTGACCCTGAACTATCTAAGAAATAAGTTCCTTATCTTGTGCATTGTCCCAAGTGGAACTCACTTGTTGACATATCACATTTTGAGTCTGTACTCTAGATTGAGCATCATCATCAATTACCGAGACAATCAAATTTTCACACACCTGCACAGAGCCCTGGGGAACCTCAATAGATCCACTCTGCACCAGAAGGGAATCAATTGTAGCACCAGAACACTGTAAACATTCATGAGGGACATCAAGGTGAGTTATATGAGAAACTATAGAATTACCCCACATTCCTGCTTTCCAATGGCGGGCAACATCCCTATCTTGTTCTGGGACATTTTCTCTATGATCTAAATTGGATGATGGGATGTCGGTTCTTCCTTCCATGGATTCCTCCTCATAATTAATCACCTAGTTTGGGTCTCCCTTATAGAATTAAGACATTTTTCGTGAAACTCTTCATAGTGCCATGACTTCATGGACACAATTTAATTACACTACTTATATTGGGACATTCCAAAGGGTCCATTTAGGGTAGCAAACTTCATTCAAAAGAGTAGTCATGTTGGACATCACTAGCGTGTCTGGACACTGGGACATTGGTACTTCGGGGTTTTCCCCTTATCGTAGGGCTTCTCAAGGGCATGGAAGCTGAAGGCATCCCACATCGAACTCAATAATTCATAATCCATGGGTATGAATCTGAGGTTTTTCTCAACTTTCCATGTTTAAAATATGGTATTCCGTAGGTTTGACGTCTTGAAGAGACAAATTGGGCTGATCAGAACACTTACTAGAGTGGATTAGATGGGTGCATCCTCTGGATGGAACACCGAGGTTGGGGCCAACATGTTTTTTTCTTCTTGATGTTGTTAAGTGGAATGGGGAATGGAGTGGCATGATCCCACCGGGATGTGGCAGCCTAGGTATGAATCATGATGGATGATGGAAGGTTCTGTGAAGTGGATGGAGAATGATATGGGGTCATCTCAAGGACAATGGTGATGTTGGGCTTTAGTCTCAAAGAGGCTTCCTACGTATCCCTGTGGGAGGGATTCAAAGTCCATGTAGTTCATCTAACGATGGCTTTCCACCGATTGAGGATTTCAATGGCTTATCACTGGATGGGGACACAACAGCTTACCACTAGATAGGGGTGTCAATAGTTTACCATTGAATGGGGTTGACAATGGCTTACTGCTAAACCGGGTCACAATGGCTTACCACTGGATGGGGTCATAATGGCTTAACACTAGATAGGGTTGCAACGGCTTACCACTAGATACGGATATCAACGGCTTACTATTGAATGGGATTGATAACAGATTACCTCTAAAAGGGGTCATAATGGCTTACCACCTAATGGGGTCCACAATTTACCTTCATGCAGGACAGGGGCGAACTGACGTGAAGTGTTCAGAACAGCAGGGTGTTGGGCTCAATCCTTAGGGAGGTGTCATGTGTACCTTTCCTGGGAAAGCATCAAAGTCCTCAATGTCTAGGATATGGGATAATTTGGGGGTTATTCACTGAGGTGGCCCACAGTGCTAGTGAACCGACGTGAAGGGGGTCGGAGTGACCAATGGGTGGTAGGATTGAACCTCAGAGAGGGTCCCTACATACCTTTCATGGCAAGGATCAAGGACCTCGTAGTTGTGAATGGGAGTAGGGAATACACTCTAGGATGTCCTAGCTGTTGGTGAATCGAAGTGAAGGGGGGTCAGAGCGACCAATGGGTGGTGGGAATGAATCTCAGGAAGGCTTTATACATACCTTGTCTTGGCAAGGTACAAATTCCTTATAGTTCGGAATGGGTGTGGGGCTTACACTCTAGATTTCCAAAAGAAGATGTCATGGATGGTGATTTTTATAAGCCAATGTGAGTCATTCTCGGTGGGAGAAACAAGATGCAACAAATATCAGACAATCACATTGTGAAAGGTGCATCTGTGGGAAGTGGAGTGTGGCTTACACGTAGTTAGCGGCCCAAAAAGGAAACCGGGGCTAACATGTGGTCCGTAACCCAGAGAGGAAATATGGGCTTACCCCTGGTTAGTGGCCCGAGATGATGGAGATTGGGACTTACTCTAGGATGGAGGCCAGAATGGTGACAAAGCCCAGTGGGAGAGTGATTTGGCACCCATGAAGAGAGGAGGAGCAGGGATGCTACCTCCCACAAGAAAATATAGGGGGATTACACCAGGGTGATAATCCTTTCCCTACGGACAGACGCCGCTCCGATAAAGAGGATCTCATTCCATGTGAGGAGTGATCTCAAACCCCTGGAGACCTGGGGGTGGGTTGAATGTCCAAGGAGGGGGAACCCCGTGTCTGACGCATGAGGCATGGTTACAGTTTAACGTAATGTGCTGAGGACAATGGTGTCGGGAAGTTTCACGCAATGTAGCTCGGATGATGTGGGTGTGCTCCGCACCCCTAGGATTTACATACCTAGAACCCTCAACACCTTATTGAAGAGAAGGGAAAAACAAAACCATGGATAGGGGGTGTTATATAGAGAACCATTGAGGGGTCCATGTTAGCTTGGCTTTGAAAATAAACAATATCCATTAGCGTGCCTATGCAAAGAAGCATGAGGCGAAGCAATGCAACCTGAAGTATCATCCAAGGGACTTTGAAATTACTCCATGCTAACCTGAGGGGACACATGGTGAAAAAGAAAGTGACGCTGGTGGGTCACACATAAGAGTGGCTTGAAAACTGTTCCTCAAGGTGAGGGAAACACATGGAGTGGGTGTCAGAGAATGGGTCAGGGAAAAATAGGAAGTATGCGTGCAAGAGAAAGGATTTGATTGAAAAATGGATGGTTTGCACGCAAGTGGGACTAGTGGCACACAAGACAGAGGTGTTACGAGCCAGATGATGACTTTCATGCAAGTCGGACTAGTGGCACAGAATACGGAGGTGTTGCATGCAAGATGATGGCTTGTGCACTAGTCGGACCAGTAACGTGCAAGGGCATCTGACGCGGAGGGGACTTGCGCGCAAGAGGGGACCTCTTGCGCACAAAGAACATTGAAATTTATGAATATTTGAGGGTCCATTAGAAGTTTCCCCTAGGGAACCTATCACGCAACAACAATTACCTAAAGGCTAGGAGTTTTCTCACGCGGTCGTGGAAGACAGGGTTTTCGCGCAGTAGAGCATTGCTTATTCTTCAGTTACCCTCCCCGAAGAGTGCGAATACAGTTTGTTTTATAGACCGATTCCTCAGAGTGCAACACAAGGGACCAGCACACAAATCCTGTTTTGAAGATTCCTTGGGCACAGAAATGGGGCCGCACGTGTAAACAGGCATTCTATGTTGCCTTGGGAGCGAAAACAGGGTCACGCACGCAAATAGACATTCAACGTCGCCTTCGGCGTGGAAATTAGTTTGCACGCACAAACGGGCGTTCGACGTCACCTTCAGCGTGGAAACACGGTTGGGCGCGCAAAACCCCTTTCAACAATGCCTTGTGCATGGAAACGGGGACAGCTGCACAAACAGCCATTTGTCATCGCATTCGGTGTGGAAACAGAGCCAAGCATGCAAACCCCCTTTCGACGACGGCTTGGGCGTGGAAACGGGGCCGAATGTACAAACAACTGTTCATCATTGCCTTCGGCACAGAAACAGGGCCAGAGCGTTCGGTCGCAGAGGGAGGTGTTTTGGGAACAGAAGGGAAGGCCAACGTATAATGGTTTTCATCCCAAAGGAGTGTTGTGCGTGCCTTTTCAATCTTGTGCGTGCTCTCCCCCTGGCCCCAGGATCTCCTTTTTTACATCCCCGCATCATTCTGTGCTCTTTGATCGTCTGGATGTGCCACTCCTCTAGATTTTGGCATTAAAAAATGTCCCCCCCTCAGAATCTGAGCTGAAATGGAACCCGAAGGTCGGATCCTGATGGTACGCCAAAGAATAGAAATGAAATCCTCAGTGGCACACAAAAACGCAAATTTCACTCATAAGAAGGCTATGTGGGCACCTAAGACGAATCTGCACTTTAAATAGGCCGAGGCCCCTAGACCTACTTTGAATTTTTCTGTGCGACATGTTTTCATTCTCTCGCATGAGAAAAAATTTCTCTTTTGTGCGTAAGATTCCGCGATTGACTCTGGGTTTTACATGCCATCCAGAATTTTTCTGCACATGTTGTCCTTCTTCCGCGCCACCATTTTTTCATGCCAAAAATTCATTCTTTTTCACCATCTCCGTTTTTGGTGCGCAGAACCTTCAATCTTTTCTACCGACCCCTTCACAGTTCTAAAAATGGCCACTCATCATACTGATGCCAAGAGGGATATTGCTGCATCATCAAGGAGAACCCCAATGATCACGAACCCTCATATTATTCCAACGAGGAGGGTCATTTCTAACATTCAAATGCTTTTCAGTATACTGACGCAATTTCAAAAGTATTACGTTCTAAGAGGTAGCCTGCCACTAAGGAATTTCAGTCTTCTAGAAGAAGTGTTTATTCTAGTTTTTGATATGGACACATCGCGGTCGTTGGTGACATGCGAGGATAGTATTCCACAATTCGACATTACCAAAAATGGTCATCCTTCTAGGGAGACACTGAACACATGCATATACATCCTAAATCCGAAGACCAAGACAGTTGCTGGATACGATCCATTTCCCGAGGAATCTCTAGCTATTTATGTATGTAATTTTTAGAAGCAACATTACTGACGAGACAATGGCCTGATAGTAGTGGGATTTCAGATCTAGGGGCACCTTCACCAATGAATGGGCATGGGTGTACTGGGTACGCCATACCTATGAGTAATTCGGGTCAGAGATGCGGGCCATTGGGCTTTTTGAGGCTGTTTGGACGTCTCAATTACACTTTTACTGACAGTAGGACTTAGTAGCAGAGTTCTTCAGTCGCTAGTCACCTAATACCAACACCTTTAACCTCCATCATGAGGAGGTGGGCATCAGTCTGTGGTATGTCCATTGTATCAGAGGAATCCTCTTGGAGGGGTATCTGTATGATGAGTTCCTCCTGACGGAGAATGTCTAGGGGATAGGACCCACACCCCAATCCTGTCATGGAACCTACTGAAGCTAGCTAAAGAGAACTCAAAAAAAATATCCTAAAGGAAATATCCTACTCATGGTGGTTTATTCTCTTCCTGACCCAGGAAACTGCCTTGAAGATGCCTGGTCGTGGGAAGCAATGCTCAAACACATCTCAGAGGGGAAAGGAAGGATCACTTGGAAGATTTTGGAGACTGAAGAGGATAGATCGTGGGTATTTGGCATCAATGAAGGTCGAGACCCGAATGTGGGATATACCGGGTTCCTCTCCGCATTCTTGAGTGGCTGGTTGTTACCCGTGAGGGACACGAGGATGGGAGTCTGCCCAGGGATGCTAGTGACGGTTAGGATCAAGTCGGTAATGAACGGGGTTAACGTAGGGGTTCCAATTGTGGCTAGTGTATACAGCATTCAAGGGCACATTTTGAGGGGAAGTACGCCCAGGAGGATATGCATGCCATTCTAGATCCTCCACAGTTGGGTTGCAATAAACTGCGGTTGGTATGACTTCTTGAACACCATCAATCCTCTGGTAACGGTGTGTGGCCATCCCTCTTGAACATCGCTTGGATCCTCCTCTTAACACTCAGGGATGATAAATTCAAGCTCAAGATTGGTAGCATCGCTCTCTTTGACTTCCACCTGTTCAAAACCCATTTTCCCAAATGGTAGACAATGGGTGGTGTCCACAAGAGTAGAGGGAGTACCTGCAAAGCATCTAGGGCGGTGGGCTGGTGGCCCGAATTGATGGCATAATCTTTTTCGAACCCTATATGCTGACCATATTTTTATGGATTTTCGGGTGCATGCAACGAATGCCCAAGAAAGTATATACAGAGGTACGGGATGAGTGGCATCCTTGCATTCTTCTATATCTATGGCTTATATTCACGATGAAAGGCTTGGAAAAAATCATTACACTTCCCCCCATCGATGTTAGTGTCGTACTATTAACAGAGTATACTGAACAATGTATGAGAACGTACCCTGAGGAGATTCATTGGAGACAAATTCGGAGAATCAAGGCAACTTGTGCTGAATTAGAGGCTTCAGCCCCATCCTTTCAAGCCTTGTATTCTGGCCACTTAGACTTAGGCCTTGGGCTATGTAATAGGTCTCCCTCTACCCAGACTAAAGAGGCATTTTCTTTAAAAAATAAATGGAGGCTTTATCCCCAACCTTTTAAAAAAAAAAATTTTCCACGGGGAAGTGAGACAAAGAATGTGTCGGGGGGCTACCAAGGTGCATGTTAGTACTTCATCAGCAGGGGAAACGAAGACCGAAAACATGCCTATGCCCTCCCAGGAAAGATGGTCTCATGCACGACCATGGGGTCCTACTAGGGTCCTCATAGGAAAGAAACTCAGGTACCACCTAACATCGTCCGCCGATAGTATCTTCCCTTCTCTATGGTCTGCTTGGAGAACACTGCGACAGTCCATGTCCTCTGAAGAGTTATCGTGATGGTTGATGCATACCGAGCTCGATCTACCAGACATATGGTGCATCTAGATACTAGATAAAGTAAACTTTCATCGCCGGTACACATACCTGATAGCTGTGGACTTGTACGCATGCTATCGGGGGCGATATGAAGAACCGCATCTCCTGGTGAAAGTAATGCTTGGCTGCAAGTGGGACACTGAGAGGCTACCATCCAAGGATGAATGTGTAGAGGAGGAAGAAGAAGAGGAGGAGGAGGAGGAGGTAGAATAAGATGAAGAAGAAGGACTATAATAAGAGGACCAAGTCGAGGGTCTTAGTGGCAAGGGGCCATTAGAAGCTCCCACTCCCCAACGGAGTTCCCGAGAGAGTGGAGAAATCATTGGATCTGATGCAGAACCAATAGAGCATCTTGAGGAATGGTTTAAAACTTATACCATCCATTATCTTTTCATAGTCTCGATCCATCAACCAAACCCTGTAAAACTATATTGGTACATGTTGGCGAGGGTCCCCTAGGAAGCCTTCCCTGCCGGGGGCGCGGGTAAGCCTGTGGAGATCGGGGAGCATCCTCGGGAGCCTACCCTTAGGACCAGACATAATGGGGTACTGATTTCAGATAGACTATGCAATGATGAGCTGAAAGGAGGGCCTCTTACAATCCCCACTATGCAAGAGGATCCAACATCGGTAGTCAAGTTGACATATGCTAAAGGCTCTCCGTTAGCGGGGGGGGGGGGGGGGGGGGCGCAATGGCACATACATTGGACACCACTCCACTTGGCTCCTATATGTCCATTCTCACAAGTTTTCCCGCTTTGATGGAGAATTCATCTAATCAAGATATTGAATCCTGATGCAGTGATGGAAAGGTTAGAGGAACGACAAACCGTCGAGTCCAGGACATCTTCATGATCGGGATGGGTAGTGACCACATTAGCCTTTACCGAAGAAACCATTATAAAAACCCTACCCCAGTACTCGGTGATTCGGAGATCGCAATGAGGGATGGTAATACCGCTAGGGTATAAGTCCAGCCTAAATAGAGTTAATTCGCTAATGTGGTGGAGGTTCCCGAAGAAGTCCCTACTGTGGAACTCCTCGCTCCTTTCCCCGATTATCAGCCACCGGATTCTGAGGAGATAGATGATTCCATTTCGGAGGTTTCCAATGAAATCTATATGATTTTTCACAATGTGTGGAAGTGTATCAAGTTCTTTCCCCTTCATCCTCAAATGGAATGGATAAAGCAGATGGGATCGCTCTGTATCTTTCTACGCTTTCTCTTTGCGGGAGGGGTAATGCTCAACGCCTTCATTCGACAGTCCGCAACTACATGGCCTAGAATCTGTGCGAGAGAAGCCAATGGCCTGACATTGTCTTGTGTTAGGAAGAGTCGGGGAGTACCCAAGCGTTCCTAAAGGAAGAACAAGATGTAAAACTCCTCAATTAATTGATGAAGGAGAAGGAGGTATTCATTGAAAACTGCTTTCAGCTTGTGGAGCAATTGAGAACCTAGCTGGCAGACGCCCAAGAGTAGCTAGTAGAAGCAGGTTACCAAATGACTGCACTCCAAACTGGATAGGTGCAAGCACATGCTATGGTTAGTGAACTGCTCCCAACAACCATTGATGAATAGAAGGTTCTTTGGGGCGGGACGCAGTCTTGGAGGCTACAATCCAAAAGGTAGCTGCTCTAGAGTGATTTATCCAAGATGTTGATCCCTAAGGGATATATTTTGGTCGAAATCATAAATAAACCTCTCATTAACATCCCTTTTTTGAATTTTATTTATTGATAAAATTATTTACTTGTTCACTTGGTTTAATGCATTAGACCACAATCATGAAAAAATAGAAATCCATTTCTAATCTCGTGTGGGTCGTACCTAGTGTGAGAAACAATGGATTGTCTTACTATTACTTCAATTGAATGTAGGAGTGCCAACCATGTTTTGGGCATCCGAGGATTAAACAAATAACCCCTATTTCTAGGAATAGAATGGGGATACTTGATTGGGGAATGAAGCTATCATAACAGTCTAATTACCATTTTCCCAGTGTGCTCTTGTGCACAAACGGGATAATGCCCGAGGCACTGGAATAAATACGAACAAGGGGGAATGGAAGGTGTGAATCACAATACCCAAGATTCGAAACACTATAGTGATGACATGATAATTAATAATGACTGTTGATATTGTTTGAAACATAGTATCCTTATTGCCTTAGCCTGAAATGGGGATAACAAATGAGGGTCGACTATTGATCATGTTCGAAATACAGGACCTGACTTGAAATGTCATCCTTTTGTCTTCCATAATGTTAGCACAAGATAGTAGGTGAGCCATAGGATATGCCTCCATACTATTAAGGGGTTCCTATTGATGTGAAAGAGGGTGAGGATCTGAATAAAGGGAACACAAAGCATGGTGAGTGGAGTGATGGGTTGTTTGACAAGAGTCCAACACTATTGAAGTTACACCACCGTGGTAGAAATGCATTAGGTGGGTACATCGGTTGGATCATGGATCAAACATACATCCAAATAGGACCTCTTTGACAAGGAAATTGTCACCTCCCACTATTATCATTGGGAATCCTAAACTTGTTCAGGGTAAAGCTACAATTTCATTGTACCCCAAAATAGATCAGGTCAAGGGACTGAAAAAAAGAGGGGGAAACAAGAATTAAGATTCCTAGGGCTACACAAGGAGACATGATGTCTGGGGGTTCCTACTTATACCATGAGAATAAGAATCAATCCAAATGTAGTTCTTAGGGAATGGTTTGGTCGGGGACAAACACTTGTAGGAAGGATCCCCTATAGAGAGGAAACTAACACATCCCATGATTAACATAGGGCATCCCGAACTTGTTCAAGGTATAACCACAGTTCAGTGTCATGTGTTGGGAACATATGGACTCATGCAGTTTAACGTCATACGATAGGATGTGGAGTGAAAGGGAAGATCCTAGAAAGGCAATATGTGGTGTGGAATCTATAAACCCGACGTGGATGAGGACAAGGAGTCCGGATCACACCACATATCCCTGGAGGGAACTCTTGAGGTCAAGGGACCAAAAGTTAAAATTAGGCCAGGCCCAAAGAAAAGTAGTTGGGTGCTCCTATGTACCCCATTATGATGGGAATCAAGCCATATGTAGTTCTGAGAGCACAATTTAACGTCATGTGGGATGGGGAAAGGTACATGTGGCATACTTGTGCCATTACAGGTCGTACCTGAACTCCTAAGCCCACGTGAGTCATGATCGATGTGGGAAACAAGTATTCATGGGATGTTCCTATAATAGAGATGCAGACGTTAGACATGATTGGGAATTTGGTGAACGATGTCCCCCTGATGTTGACCAGCCTATATAACACACCTAGATGCACTGAATAGTGAAGCTGATTTTGTTGGAATTCCACATGAACATAAGGAAGTGGAAATATGTGAATCATGATGCTTGAAATCAGGACCACAATGATGATGGCATGAACATAAGGGATAGCTATTGACCATATCTAAAACAAAGCATCTGTATCGCCTTGTCCAAAAACGGGGACAGAAAAATGAGGGTTGACTATTGATCATGTTCAAAACAGAGGACCTGTCGCAAATGCCGTCTGAGGTCTTCATGGATGTTGGCCCAGGGTGGTAGGTAAGATAGTGTGGCATGATACTTGGCCACAAAGAGGGTCCTTTTAGATATATAGGAGGATGAGGATCCAAATAACGGGATCATGAATCTTGGATAGGGAAAGTGTGGAATGTCCCTGTGAAAATTCCATACGTCATGCTCTTTGTCAAAACACATATGAATACGACTATAAGACGTATTAGAAAGAGGGGGTCGAGTCCCATACTAAGGACAAGAGTCCTGAGGTCACACACTTTCACCTTAAGGTCCTAGGGTGGACCATTGAAGGGGATTGATTTACTGGAGTGTGTGTAGGGTGGCGAAATTGCAAAACATGATGCGTAGTTACCTTAGGGATATCTTAGTTTTGGGTCATAGAACTTGGACCACGCTGTGAAAAGATATGGGAAGCACATGGTGTGGCTATTGAAAAAACTAACATGAATGAGAAAATAAGAGCTACTCATCACACCACATGTTCCCAAATGAGTTCAGGCCAAAGGGCTGAAAATGAATGGACCAAATTTGTATATTCCTGGGAATGGGCCCAGAGAAAAAAATATCTGGGAGTTCCAACGTATCCCACGAGGATGGAAATCAAGAAAAATTTAGGTCCGGAAGAGATCTTAGTTTATGGTCTTAGAGCTAGGACCACAAATGGTAATAAATGAGATACACACGACGATGTAATTATAAGACCTGACATGAATGAGGACCTGGTCCGGATCACCATGCACTTCTTGTGGGATGTTTCAGGACGAGGGAATGAAAACAAAAGTTAGTATTAGCCTGAGAAAATGTGCACGGATGTTCCTACATATACCATGAGAATGGGGACCAAGAAGCACATAGTTCTAAGAAAAGGTTGTGTGGGTTTGGAACTTTCACCAAAAGGAGCGGTATTTGATAGATTCTGTTTGATCATTAGAATGAACAATTTTTTTGTGATGCGATGGACCTAAAATTGAAGGTACATGTATTTCCACATGAATAAAGCCATATACAGGCATTGAAAAATGGTGTGATGTGTAACTGATACCAAACATGACTTCCCCTGGGTGAGGACATCACAATGCAATGCTGTTTTTCATCGTGCATCCAGGACGATAATATCACAGTTTAGAGTCATGTGATTTGACCAACCATGAACTTCCAACATCATGCAGGATAGACGCACCCGTTTAAAGTCATGTGGGACTAAGAATAATAGTTTAAAGTCATATGGATAAGACATATAGAGGAGAGATGAGGTTCTAGAGGGTATGTGCACTGTGTGATAAAGCATACCCTCCATGAATGAGGAAAAGGTCCACACCATATGTTGTGCAATTCTGAGGAGGAAGTGTCCTGCAGAGGATCCAGGAAATATAAGAGGAAAAGGGGGGTAGTAGAGACTATCTCCCTATTGAGCTGGACCCGAAGACGAGATGTTCAGGTGTTCCTACATATACCATGAGAATGGGAATCACACCACATGTAGTACTTTAAGGCACATATTAACATAATGTGGGACAACATATAGTTTAGGGTCAGGTGGGACATGAATTAAAGGAGGGATAACTCATAGAAAGGGGTGTACATGGTGCGCCTAATGCAAACCCGACCTGAATGAGGACATAATCCCATGCCATGCCACATAGTCTTGTAAGAGTTAAAGTCCTGAAGGTAGAATAGAAGAGATAAGTTAGTGGAACTTGAGATGGGCCTAAAGACAAGACGTCTAGGCGTTCCTACGTATACCATGCGAATTGGAATCAAGTTGTATATAGTTCTAAAAGAGATCTTAGTGTATGGTGTTATAACTCATACCCAAGGGAAGTGAAACCCTTCCATGTGCAGACCTCAACCCGATCCCTAAGCCCACGTGAGTCAAACTCTGTGTGGGAAACAATGCTGGAAGAGGTTTTTGAAAAAATCCTGGAATTAACGCCAAAGGGAAGTTAGTGCAGAGACCCTAATGATGCATTTACGAAAGCTTTGTCCTCTGAACCCGAAAATGCGCACTAAGGGATACTGTTAAGAGTGTCAAAATTCTACAAGGACATGATGGGGTGGAAAATAATGTGAATCATGTAACCAAAATTCAAGGCATAAAGGTGCTAGCATGATGATAGAGGATAACTATTGAACGTGTTCGAAACACAACATCCATCTTGCATTAGCCTGAAACGGCGGAAAACAAATGATTGTCGACCGTTGACCATATTCACAACGTGGGACTTGTATCGATTTTTTTCCTAAAACCCTCAAGTACGTTGGCCCGTAATGGTAGGAGAGAACATGGCACTAGAATCCAATCCATTTGGGGGTCCCTTCATGTGTGAAGGATTATAAAAGCCCAAATGAAGTGGAACACGAAGCATGAAAAATGGGCAAAAGCATGTCCGCGTAGAATCTGACACACTAGGCGCTAAACCAAAGTACTCTTGGGCACATTGGTGAACCACCGTTGAGGGTCGAGGGGCTCAACATGAGAGCAACCAATTTGAAAAGATGAGTATAGAAAAAAGAGATGGAGAACTCTCAGGATAAAGAGATACATGGTGTGGTTTTTACAAACACGATGTAAAAGAAGACATAATCCCATACCACACCATAAATACCTCTCATAGAAAAATGCTGGCCAAGGATCCTAGATAACTGATAGATTTCTATGAGATGAAGATGGACCCGAATACTAGATGTTCAGGTGGTCCAACATTTCCTGTGTGGATGGGAATCAAGCCACACATAGTTCTAGAAGGAACATGATGTTTACCATCATGCAGTAAGGACACAAATGGGTAATATACCCCAAACAAGGGTGGTGTACGACGCAATGAGTAGCCCGGCGTGAATGAGGACATAAACTCATACCACACCATACAACCCTATATAAGAACATGGGATATGGGTAGAAAAAGGACAAGGGGCCTGAGGCTGGGCATCAGAAGGAAAGTCCCGGCTAGTTTGCAGTTTAACATCTTATAGTGAGGACAAAGGTAGGGGAAAGGTATCTCAACAATGGATGTGTACGACTCATCGAGCAACCCAACATGAGTGAGGACCCAATCCCACACCACACTATACTACCTTAAGTGATATCTTGGGACAAGGGACTAAAAAGGAAGTGGTGCCTGAGGCTGGACCTCAGAAGGAAAGTCTCCGCTAGTTAGTAGTTTTACGTATTGTAGTGAGGACGAAGGTGATCTTAGTTTAGCGTCATAGTGCTCAGACCATATATTCCAAGTTTAATATCATATTCATGGGACATAGAGGGTTAATCTTCGTGAATATGGAAGACCATAAAATGGTGATGATGATAGAGGAAAATTGTTGACCGTGTTTCAAACACAGTATCCACCCTTGTGTGACCAGAGCTATGGGGGGGGGGACAATTAAGCATCGACCATTGACAATATTCACAAAACGGGACTTTTACCAATTTCTCATCCACAATTCTTGAGAACATTATACTGTAATGGTAAGAGAGCCCTTGGGTGAGCATCCATGCCGTTCGAGGGCCATTCTGTATATAGAGGGTAACAGAAACCCAAATGATGGGTCACGCCGTGCAGGGAAAGGATTGTGCTTGCGGAAAGGATTATAAATGAAGGAAGGGATATCTTCAGGGGGATATGTGTGGCATGGTGAAATATCCCGACATTAATGAGGACATGATCATGCACCACACCACATAATCCTGAATGAGAACTTGGGAGATGGGCCCGGAAGGGTCGAAAGACCTGAGGCTGAGCACCCATATGGACTCCCATGCAGTTACCGCCTCATCAAAGCTCTTATGCCCACATGAGTGGTGTTTGGTGTGGGAAACAAAGAGCCGAATTTGGATTTCCCTATCATATAAGGATCTGATATCTAGCATCACCTGAAGGGAGTTGTTCACTTAAAGAAACAACGAGGAAGAATTAACCACTACACTCAATATTTGGGACATCTCAGGTGGCTCTAATAACAAATGATAGTTGTTTCCCATGTTCAAAACACATCATCCTTATAGTAACCTAGAATGGGAACAAGAAATGAGCATCGACCATTGACCATATTCGCAACGTGGGACTTGTATCAATTTGTTGCTCAAAATCCTCAAGGGAATTGGCTCTAAGTGGTAGGAGAACCCTCGGGCCATGAATCCATGCCATTTCAGGGCCCTTTTGAATTTAAAATATGATAGAGTCTTAATCAAAGAAGTGGGTGAAGCATAGTTGTGCCCATGCATTTTAATTTCAAGCAGGGCGTTGAAAGTGATGGACATCTCCGGGGAGCGGGACGTATGGTGGGATCGATATGAGCTCGATGTGAATTGGGGAAAAAGCCTACACCACACCATATGTCTTGACCTAATGGGAGATTCTGGAGTTTGGGTTGGGCCAATAGACGAAATATCCAGGAGTTCCAATGTATCCCATGAGGATTGGAATCAAGCCATATATAGTTTTTGAAGTCCATGCATTTTAACATCGTGTGGTGAGGATGTGGGGGGATTGAAGAATTGGGTGGGGGAACATGGTGTTACTACCATAATCCGGAAATGAGTGGTGCTAATGAAGCCTACACTATACGATGCAAGGAACCTTTGAGAGAACTATTTCCATGGGGAATAGTTGAAGAGAAGAGTCTGGGGGATGGAATAAGGGACGAGAGTCTTAGCGTTCCTACGCATCCCATAAGGATGGGAATCAACAATTACATAGTTCTTGAAGATCCCTATAGTTTAACGTCTTGAAGGATGATGAATAGTTTAACATCATGCAGGATGATGAACAATTTAACGTTGTGGGGGACGATGCAGTATAGGGTAGTCCTGGACCCGTTATTTTAGGGTCGTACATGACCATCATGCAGGTTAGGGCCATGAGGGACCGTTATGTAGTTTAGGGTCATGTGGGATCATGATTCAGTTTAGGGTCATGTGGGACCATCCAGTTTAAGGTCATGTAGGACCATAAAGTTTATGGACATGTGGGACCCTTTAACTCAAGAAAAATATTGGTTTACGAACTTGGTATTGGTGGGAGGAGTTATTTGCTCACCATCCATGGTTACCTATGAGTATGCACCATTGGGGTAATCCTTGTGAATAACGAAATGTACTTTCCATTTGGGCTCCATATTTGGTGGTTTCCTACCAGGTATCATTGGTGTCCTCAAAGACAGGACTAAATCACCTTGTAGGAAATAGCGGAGGCGAAACCTCTTGTTGAAGGCTCTGGCTATCATATTCTTATGCCTTTCTAGGTCATGCAGGGCACAAAGCCTATCTTAATTAAGTGCATAGAACTCGTCCAGGCGAATTTAAGCTACTTTATTTGGTTCCTACTGATAATAGACCATTGTGTCTAATGAAGGCAATTGAATCATGATATATAAGACAACTTCTATTCCACATACCTGGGAATATGGGGTCAACTGGGTGGAATTATGAGTCATTGTCCAATAAGCGCAGTGGGCATTGGGGAGCTTGTCCGGCCAACTCTTCTTGTTTTGAAAAACCATTTCTTACAAAATGTTATTGAGGGTCTTGTTTAATGCCTCGATCATCCCATTTTCTTGCGCATGGTAGCAGGAGGTATGGTTAGAATGGATGTAGTAATTTGAGTACAACTTCTTCAACTCAGCTACATGAATGTTGGTGTCGTTATCGGTGAGGACGGTGTGAGGGACTCCAAATCAGTAGATGATATTGGAGCTCATGAATTCAATGATGGAATGAGCCATGAAATCCTTGAGTGGAAGTGCCTCCTTCCACAAGGAGAAGAACTCTATAGCCGTCATGACGAACCTACACTAGCGAGCTGTAACCTGTAGATATGGTCCCATGACATCAAGTACCCACACCACAAATGGCCATTAGTACTTGGTGGAGTGGAGAGGCTGTGGCGTCCAATTCCAGAATTTGGTGTGAACTTGACATGTATGACACCTTTTGGCCAAAACTCGATGATTCATGGATCCTGGAGGGCAAGAAGTACCCCGATCTCCAGATCTGATGGGACAAATTTTGCCCAGTCTAGTGGGTGTTGTAGGAACCAGAATTAACCTCTTACATGACATGAGAAATCTCAACTCCTTGAATGAAACAGAGGATAATACCATCGAACCCATTCTTATAGAGGATCTACTCAAGATTAGGACCACTCTAGAGGGTAAACTATAGCGCGCGACATCGAATTCGGTCGTGCTTGGCCTGGTCTGCCGAGAGGTAAGCATTTTAGAGATACTCGAAAAAGGGGGCTTTCCAGTCAAGAGTCACTTCATCCACTGCATCTAAGGGACTTGGGGGTCCAGATGTGGAGGTGCTGACTGTGAAATGGATCACCTGGAGGTCGTCATCGTCATCTGAGGAGACAGGGACAATGACTCTCTGATGTGCCATGTGGATAATTAGATCATCCTGCTCTGGTTAGAAAAGTGATGCAGCCTGGCCAGCCAGGGCATCTGCTCAACCGCTCTGAGATCAAGGGACATGAGTAACTTCTGGCCGATATGGGAACTGGGCCATTAGCTGGAGAGTGCGCTCCAACTATTGTGTGAGATCCGACTTTCTGATGACATTGTCACCGCTGAGATGCTTGATGACTAGTTTGGAATCCCCATTCACATGAAAATAGGGATCATCAATCTTGAAGGCCAAATCAAGGCCAGTGATGAGAGCCTCATACTCTGCCTCATTGTTGGTGCAGCCTTCTGACAACTGGAATGAGTACGGCAGAATGGCATGTGTTGGGTTAATAATGATGATACCCAAACCCACCCTGTTGAGCCTGGAATCATTGATCCTTCTGCCAGTGGTGATTTTGGAAGCACCAACAATTTGAATCTGCCAGCACGACATGTCTTGGTCTACCGAAAGGATCGCCTCATCAAGAAAATTGAGATCTAAGGACTGGTTAGTAGGAGCTGAGTGGCCAGCAAAAAAGTTTGCCTTTGCTTTCCCCTAAATAATTTTATAAGGGACGAACCGGGTGTCGAACTACTGAAGAATCAATACCCACCATGCTAGAGAGCTTTTCAACATGGGGTAGTTCAGAATGTACTTCAGCAGGTCTACCTGAGACACCAGTTGTACCTTGTGGTGTGGTAAGTAGTGCCGAAATTTCTGCACTGTGAATACTAGTGTGAGGCATCTCTTTTTGCTGGGGGTGTATCTGGTCTCCATATCGATGATCATACAGATGAGGTAGTAAATACTGTTCTTCGTCGCTTCATTGTTCTTGTGGGAAAGAAGGGTGCTATGAGATCATTCTAGGGCGGTCACAAAAAGGACCAATGGATTTCTAGAGATGGGTGGCATCAAGACGATAGGTTGGAGAAGATATTTCTGATTTCCTCGAATGCGGTTTGGAACCCTTCATCCCACTCATAGGCGGTAATTTTCTTCATGAGCCGAGAAAAGGCTTTACACATTCCGGCCAGATTCACAATGAATCAGTATATGTTGGATATGTGGCCTTGAAAACCTCAAAGATCATGAATATTTCTCGAGGGAGGCATCTGGATAATGGCCTTGATCTCTTATAGGTTGATCTCGATGCCCCGGTACCTGACAACAAAGCTGAGGAACTTCCCAGAGGTAACCCGAAAGGCATATTTCAAGGGGTTCATCTTCAGGAGGTGATAATGGAGGAAGTCAAAACTCTCTCAAGGACCTTGAGATGTTCGTGTAAAAGAAGAGATTTGACCACCAGATCATCCACATATCATTCCACTAATGTCCCAAGGATTGGCTGGAATATGCGATGCATGGACCACTAATAGGTGGCACCATAATTCTTTAAGATGAATGGAAATACCTGGTAACAAAACATACCTTGTGTTTCCCTGAAGGCTATGGAATCCTCATCCTATGGGGCCATTTGGGTCTGGTTGTAGCTGGAGTTACCATCCATGAAGGAGATGGCTTGGAACCCAGCGGTAGCATCAATCAGCAACTCCATCACAAAAAGTAGAAAATCATCCTTCGGATAGTGACGGTTGAGATCCAAGAAGTCGATGCAGAATCTGATCTGTATGTTCTTCTTCTTGACTATCATAATGTTGGCTGGCCATTTTTGGTATAGGACCTCCTTGACTAAATTGGCTCTTATGATATTATCAACTTCAACCGATACCATGGCACCGTGAGAAGGGTGCATCTTTTTGGGAGGTTTCTTGAACCCGTGATGATTTCTAGGGAGACCGAGGCGGTGGAAGGTAACCTGAGGATCTAGTCCTGGAATCTATTCATAACTCCTGGTGAATACATCATGATGTTGTTTCAGGAAGTCAACGTAACGATTCGGTTTCTCGAGGGACATGGCAGCACTAATCAACATGGGCCTCGAGTCTGCCTCGCTACCGAGGTTCACCTGTTCCAGTTCATCAACCATGGCAGAGAATCCCTTCTCAAAAGCAGTGGAGTGTCCTCTAAATCCTCTTTATCAATTTCAGAGGAGGGTTCCCTAATGGAAGGAGATTTCTACGTGTCGACAGACCCCGAGGAGAGGCTAGTACCAGACTGAGCGGTAGTGGTCACTGTATCGGCAGATTCCGGTGTTGCTGAAACCATAGTAATGAAGGCTGTCGACTGGATCCCATTTGGTCATGATCCCAAGGGGCCATGTTTGATGATACCAAAGCAATGGTGGTGCATCGGCTTGAGCCATTTGATTGCAGCCCAGCAAAACAGGTAAGTATGATGTATCCCTGTTGCCATGGGATGGACATCTCAATAGCATATGGGAGTAGTGGGCTCAGGGATCACTGAGGCTTGATTTGTATAAGAATATGAAGTGATGTCCCGAAGTCTCTTAGACCTAATAATATGTTACCCCCATGTGTTAGATACAACAAAACATTTCCCCATATTAGGGGTCGTGGACTCCAATCGAGGGATCTAAAAGACGTAAGCATCTTCCAGACCTGCCTAGGGGACAATTGCAAACACAACATGCTCGACCTCATTCGCCTAAATATGCTTTTCCATTCTCTTGTAATAGTCGGCGTCCAGGTAGTGCACTTCACAAGGGGCAAAAGGAGACATGTCACTTTGGATCATGCCCACTCAAACGTTGATGGAGTTCTTGAGGCACTAGTGATACGATGAGAGAACCGCTGCATGCTGGTGGATCCATGATCTACCCATCAATGCATTGTACACATTGTATGGGAAGAAAACCATAAACATGGTACTAGAAACTAGGCCCCCCAAATCTGGTCTTCTAAAGGATCTTGACGACTAGGGTCTGCTCTGTCCTATCATATCCGTAGATTTTTGGGTCAGTGGGGTTCAATTCATCTTTGGACAATCCCAGTTTCCCCAGTGTCCATGTAGGGATAAGGTTAATCCTGGAGCCGGTGTCAAGAAGACAATGGTGAACCTCCATGCCATTGAATTGGACGGTGATGTAGAGTGGGTGAATGTGACCTTGTATGGGAGAAATTCCTTCTTCTCTAGAGAATGAGATAATGGCATGGAATTCAGCATTCTCTATTGCTTCTGTATAAAAGTCCTCTGTAGGTGCTACCTCCGTCTCAAATTGGAGGGGGATTCTTAAAGCCTCATCAAGGGCCCAACACATATCTTCCAATAGGAGAAGGGACTCAAGGATGGAAAGCATTGCTGGGATGCTGGAACTTTTCTTAAGAACATCGTATTTCCACACTAGTCATGAACTTCTGCTTGCAAGAGGTAAGGTGGCCTCTACTAGCTAGACCGACAACTGATAGGTGCTGGGAATATCCCACTGCTCACTATTCGAAGCATGTGGAATACCTTCCGTACTGTGGCTGACTAACTAGAACCAGTACGAGGTGGAACGTGGCTGATCATGGTGAGGCCTAGGTGGCTCTTCTTGATCTAGTAACACAAAAAACGTTGGAGGCGTTCCTAATAACACCAAATGAGGAGGCTGTGCATGCTGATCTCTGTGTTGGGCCTGTTGTCTGGTCTCAGTGGCATGCATGGCCTGGCTGGATGTACCAACTGAATCACCATGATGAACCATATGGCCACAGCTCTACCGACATTGGCGTCAGCTTGGGACATTGGGGGTGATCCTCCTGGCACTCCCCGTTGTCGGCATTCATGTAGTGGTTTACCAACTCTACGGTGTTAAACTAAGCATACCCTTGACTTTCAGTCGAGGATTCATCTACTACTGGGTGGATTCTGGGAGGAATACCCATATTTGGGGGAATAAAGTCACCAAGAGTATATGATGACGATGGCATTGGTAGGGAGCATTGATTTCCCTTGTGCCACCAATGATTGCTCTTCTAGGAAGAGGTCGGCTGAGATTACTATGCAGAAGTGGTGGTCGTAGCTTCTATAAGCTCTGGCTAAATCAGGCATGAACAGATGATACCATGGGAAGGGGCAACCATTTTTCGATCCATCCAATTGTCATACTTCTGGGACCCATGGTTAGAAACCTATTTCCAATCTCCCTCACTGTCGCTACCACAGTCTGGCCTTAAGATGACACATGACACTTGTTCCGATGTCTAGCCCAAACTATCTATGTTGTTATCGACTTGGTCTTGAATCTAGTCTTTTAATACATATAATTTATTGAGATTTTCCCCAGGATTCGGTGATAGGGAATGTAGTTGGGGCGATCAGTGAGATTCACGTATTCTGGCCTTCTCCACTCAGGAAAATGCACAATCCCCTATTCGAAGGCACTCCGGAAATAGCTGGGAACCTGATTCTCATTGAATGAGTAATTTCAGATAATTTTTTTTAGAAATTAGGGAATTGGGGCCTATCCTTGATGAGGATCTGGAGGAGCATGTTGTGGAGGTATATCTTGATTGTTCCGCCTAGGCGGTGGCTGCGTGTTGTGTGGGGGAACCTATCGATTCTGAGGAAAATGCTACTGGGTTGGAGGATTCTCTTGTGGTGGAGGGCCTATGCATGTTTGTGGAGGTAGCTCCACCGGTAATGATTCTATCTGTCTGGTGGCTTCAATGTGGGCTAATGCGTTGGGATCAGTTTTGGAAGCACTTCTTATGGGAAGTACAGGAGGCAATGGACATGCCTGGATGTCCTGTTGCATGGAATTTTTCTGGTGCAGGGCTTTATCAGAGAAGTCTTGGAATCCTCCAGGGTAGTTCTGGGTGATCAAAGAGGGAACCAGTTCCTTTTTAACATTCCCTACACACATCATCAGTAATTTCTCCTAAGTCAGTGGCAGGTCAAGGGAGTATGTGAACTCTTTCCACTGGGTGATAAATCCCGCGACATGCTCACCAGGACTCTGTTTTCACTTGAAAAGGTATACGATACTCGTCTTCCATGTGGTGGAACTGAACTAGATGTGGAACTGTCTGTTGATTTACTCCCAGCTGGTTACTGATCTGATAGGGAGTAGGTTGTAACATACAAACACCGGCCCCTCCAATGTCTACACAATACATCAGAGCTTGGCTGCTTCTTACTGCGTTGGAGTTCCAAACATGAGGCCACACTTTGTGGTGAAGTGGGCTAGATGATGTGGAGGGTCCCCTATCCCATTTAAGGGGGAAAAGTTTGGATTCCCAAAACTCAGAGATGCCACCATATCATCCACCCATGCTGGATATGGCTTGCCATTAGGGGGAAGTTCCACCTGTCTCATCTGCTATGCTTCAAGATAGGAAATGAGTGCCGTTATTAGCTCATCTGGGAAAGGGTCCCTTTCGTGATGGGGGTACTTAAAAACAAGTGCATTGGAAAGTTCTTCAACATGATAACAAGGCTTAGCATCTTGTGGAGCGGCTGGTGGATCGACCTGAGGGCAGCTAGGGTAATGTGAGCTATGTTCCTTGGATTGTCGCGCTATTCAGGAGGGTTTGGCGAGACATACCGCACCCTATTTCCATAAGTTCAAGCTTCAACTCTATCTACGGGGGCTGGATGGTCATGGTCACATTGAGGCAGCTCGCTGTGGGGAAGTTGTTCCAGCCCCTACTTCCCTGGCCTCGGATTTCCATAGTCTTGTCATCGCTCTGCAGTGCGTTCATTGTGGAGGGCATCAACCAACTTTTTCTCTTCGGCAAGCTATTCTCGCAATGCATCCTTCTCAGGGTCCTCCTACATCTTTTTCACTAAGGAGGATGGGTCAGAGTTTTTTGAAGCTCTGAGGTGCTCATTTCCCTTACCATGATTTCAGTTAAGGACTAATTCCTCGGTGGGTACAGGGAGACCCAGTAGAGTCCTTTGCTGGCAGGTAACTCTTCCCAATGGATCCAGTAATGGTGGCACACCCTCGGGGGGTAATTCCCCATCGAGAAGCTCTAACTTTTTCTCCTCATCCAAAACATCAGCCATGTGGACCTTGACCATTCCTGGGGGCATGTCCTCAACATCGCCTAGCGAGTCGGACTGTCTTCAGATGGGACTGAAGAAGAAGGAATCATATTTCCCCCCGACAATGAGTTTGGACATGGGGGAAGCCTCCTTGATAATATTGCGGAGTATCCTGAAACTCTGAATGCATTCTGGTTGTTGGTCCCTATGGCGGCTTGGTGATTTAGGGTGCTGGGCCATAGGGAGTACGACCAAATACACAAGACAGTATTTCTCACCAATTTCTTCAAAATGTGCTTGGATCCTGGGATAAAACACTCTCTGATGACGAAGGTGGAAGTGTGTCTCTCAGAGGGTTTGATAGAAACACTCAACATCCTTTATGGAGGGAGATTCTGGAGCACAGAAATTTAGCACTGCCATGGGCCAAAAAATCTTGGGGAAGTTTTCTACTGTGAGAATATTCTGAAACTCCTTAGCTCAAATTTAGGGTATGGAACTTGATTACCCCATTCATCAATAGGGGGTGGCTGAAGAACTAGTAGCAGTACTGAGGCAGACTACTGGGATGGCAGGCTGGCCGATGGAGGTTACGGCGAACTGGCTGACTGGAAACCGAATTTCATTTTTTTCTTCCGACGAGTGTAGTGACCTAGCCGTTATGCCTTGGTAACATGGGTTGATTACCACAGTTCCTGGAACTAGGGCTAGGGCTACTGGCGCTAGGTCGCTTGCTACTCACCCACCATTGGTCCCTAGAATAGCTCTGCATGATCTCTAGTCAATGTAGAGAGTGCTTCCGGTGATGATAGTGGTGATTTCATGACCATAATATACAGGTTTTCCAGATTTACATCCTCCAAGATATACAAGCAGAGGGAGGCGGGAATCTGATGGACCTAACATTCTGAGATCACTAGGATGATACGCCTCATTTCGGCCCCATACCTTGACTTGGATGAGCGAGGGGAGGGTTCCAACACAGAGTCATACACTACTTTGGAGTCTGAGAAGTAGATTGGTTTGATCTCTATTTAGAACTTCCCAGAATTCTTCTTATGGCGGGGACGACTCACCTTCCTGCCCCTAGATGGCTCTTCAGGACAGGGTAGATTTCTGCCACGAGGAGGTCCTTCGGCCGTACAGGTGCAAGGGAAGAGATGGTCTCTACCAGAGTAAGATGGGGAGCGAGTAGTATCGGGAAATATATCGAAGGTAACACGGGGAGGAACTCTGTGGGTAGTGATGGAGCAGGAAAGACCTCCACTAGAACCAGTAGGAGCATGGGTAGGATTTCCAAGCATGTTCCCCCTGGTGACATCAATTTGAGTAGTGTACTAGTACTGGTTTAGCTGAACATGGGTAGGACATCCGTGCTGGGCGCTGGTGAAGTGAAGTCGACCCTCACTCCCTTGATTTCTAGGGCGAGTAGGGCCTTCGATAGTTGCTACAAGGACACGGGGAGGGTCCCCACATTGAGGAGTGACAGGATGTGTAAAGTCCCCATACCAATAGTCTGTGGCAGGAGGAATGACTCCATATCCGGTGTAGTGGGCAGGGGAGAGACTCCAGTAATGAATGTCACCGCCACAGGGAGGACCCTCAGCTGGATTGAAGGTGGCACATGGCAGACCTCCATGCCTAGATGGGAAGAAGGTAAGGCCCACATTCTCCATGGTAGGGCTACAGGAAGGACCTCCGTACTGGGTGGAATCGCTATAGGTTAGTACGCAGTGGCCACTACCTATGACGTCTACCAAGAGAGTAGACCCAGCTAGCCCGTGGGGCGGTTGGTGCCTCGATCTAGAGCGTGCGTATGAACGTCCTTGCTCAGCGTATGCAAGGAGTTGTTGATATGCGTCGGAAGTGGCTTAGGCCACAGTATCTGTTGACATTGACGCCACTTGGAAGGAATCCTTTTTAGCTTGCGCCGGATGCTGGCATCAGGTCGAATGGTCTAGAGCTTGTGGTGTAGGCGCGTGACTTACCTTCTCCTCATCCAGTAAGACAGGGCGGCGGTGCTGATGCATCCATGTGGGAGCCTTCACTGGGAGCACCTAGAATGGGACTCTGACCGGGATGGCCTGGACATCACCTACCTCATTGGAACAGGGTTGGGAGACATCAAAGCATTATAAAGAGAGGATCCTGAAATGGTTATATATTGGCGTGGGTAGTAGAGTCTCCCTACATGGCCCTCGTGGCAGCGTTGACGATGAGGCGCAGATGCCTCCAAATCCAGGTGGGCCATATGGCGAGTTGGGATAATACCCTCCTCCTCGTAGCGATGCATGAGGTCATTGATCACCCTTCAATGGATGACCATAGGTAGGGATATGGGGTGTGTGGGACCCATGCTATGGGTGTAGAGTCTGTTGCGGAAGAGGCGGAGCTGTGCGGGGCTGCCATGTTGGCACTGCCCCTACCCCGATGTTGGTGGGCAGGTGGTGATCGCGTTCCAGGTGCACCAACTTCATTCCTATTGTGCAGAAAGATTAAAGTATCAGTACTAAAAGAAAAAGGAATTGACAACCAATGCCCCATCCCCATTCCCTCTTCCATCGATTATAAGATAGATCCACGCTGACAAAGTCACAGACCCAGACGTACAATGTTCTACAGCCCTAACTTCTGGTGAGTATCAGGCCCGACCCACTATTGGCTTTGCAGGACCCAACACCCGATAACTGGATCCAGTGACATGCTAGTCCATTGATATCTCAAATGCTAATAATCTCCATATTTAGGAGAAGATCTCCACGTCGGGTTCACCATTTCAGTTTCTAACGCCTTTGTCGGGGTGCGTGCATCCGTATGTGGAGGACTCACAGCTGTTTCCCCACATTCCTGCTTTCCAAAGGCGACCGACATCCATCACTTGTTCAGGGACATTTTCTCCTTGATTGAAACGTAATGATGGGATGTCGGTTCTTCCTTCTGTAGATTCCTCCCCAGAACACTTCACCTATTCCGGGTCTCCCTTGTAGATTTAATACATTTTTCATGAAACTATTCCTAGTTCCATGTCTTCATGGACTCCAACTAATTACACCTCTTCTTCCAAGACATTCCAAAGGGTCCAGTCTGGGAAGAAACCTTCAGTTAGGGGATTAGTCACGTTGGACATCATTGGCATGTCTGCACACTGGTACATTGGTGCGTTTGGGTTTCTTCCCCTTATCATAGGGCTTCTCAAGGGCACAGAAGCCTGAGAAATACCATATAGAACGTGTGGAATCATATTCCATGGGCATGTATCTAAGGATTTCAACAGCTTCCCATGTTTAACACCGACTATGTCGTAGGTCTAATGTCTAGAGCAGAAAAACCAGGCTGAACAGAACACTGACTAGAGTGGATCAGATGGGTGAAACCTTTTGAGGGAACAATGATGTTGTGGCCAACATGTGGTTTGCTTCCCGATTGTTGTTAAGTGGAATGAGGAATGTGGTGTCCTAATCCCATCAGGATATGGTGGCCCGGGTAAGAATGAGTATGGATTATGGAAGGTTCCATGAAGTGGATGGATAATGAGATTGGGTCATCTCGAGGACAATAGTGATGATGGGATTAAGTCTCAAAGAGACCTCCTACATACCCTCGTGTTAGGGAATCAAAGTCCACGTAGTTCATCTAACCGAGACTTATTGCCGATTGGCGGTTTCAATGGATTGCCGCTGGATGGGGGCACAATGGCTTACTACTGGATTGGGGTGTCATAGAATTACTGTTGAATGGGTTGACAACAACTTACCACTAAACGAGATCACAACAGGTTACCGCTAGATGAGATCGCAATGACTTACTACTGGATATGGTCACAATAGCCTACCGCTGGATAGGGATGTCAACGACTTACCGTTGAATGGGGTTGTCAATGGCTTACCGCGGAACGGGGTCACAATGGATTACTACAGAATGTGGTCCACAGTTTATCATCATGAAGGATGGGGGAGAACTGACATGAAGGGGGTCGGAACTGCTGGGTGTTGGACTTGAACCTCAGGGAGGTGTCCTGCAAAACTTTCCATAGAGAGGACCAAAGTCCCCATAGTTCGGGATATAGGAGAATATGGGGGTTACGCTCCAAGGCGACCCAAGGTGTTGGTGAACCAACGTAAAGGGGGTCGGAGTGACCAATGGGTGGTGGGATTGAACCTCAGAGAGGCTTCCTACATACATTTCCTTGGAAAGGATCAATGACCTCATAGATCAGGTTGGGTGTAGAGATTACACTCTAGGCTACCCAAGATGTTGGTGAACTGACATGAAGGGGGTTGGAGCGACCAATGGGTGGTGGGATCATACCTCATGGAGGCTTCCTATGTACTTTCCCATGACAAGGATCAAGGACCTTGTATTTTGGAATGGGTGTGAGGCTTACACTCAAGGCTGCCCAAGGTGTTGGTGAACCAACCTATTGGGGGGTCAGAGCAACCAATGGGTGGTGGGATTTAACCTCAGGGAGGCATCCTACGTAACTTTCCTTGTCAAGGATCAATGTCCTCATAGTTCAAAATGAGTGTGGGGCTTACACTCTAGGTTTCCCAAAGAGGATTTCATGGTTAGTGCTTGCTTTACGCCCATGTGATTCATGCTCGGTGTGAGAAAAAAGAGACAACAAAGACTTGATGATCACATAGTGAATGGTGCATGCATGGGAATTGTAGTGGGGCATACATGTAGTTAGCAACCAAAAGAGGAAATAAGATCTTACCCATGGTCTGCAGCCCAGAGAGGAAACATGGGATAATGCCTGGTTAGCATCCTGAGGTGATAGATATTGGGACTTACTCCATGATAGAGGCCCAAATGGGGACAAAGCCCAGTGGGAGAGGTACTTTGAACCCGTGAAAAGAAGAGGAGAAGGGATGCTACCTCCTTCAAGGAAATATAGGAGGCCTATACCAGGGTGTTATCTCTTTCCCTGCAGATAGATGCCACTCTAATAAAGAGGATCTCATTCCAAGTGAGGAATGATCTCGCTCCCATGGAGACCAGTGGGTATGCAGAGTTTCTAAGGTGGGGGAACCCCACATCTGACGCATGGGGCATGGTCACAATTTAACGCCATGTGCTGAGAATAATGTTTCTTGGAAGTTTAACTTCTTATATCTCGGATAATATGCGTGTGCTCTGAACCCCTAAGACTTACATAACTAGAACCCTCTACACCTTGGTGAAGAGAAGGGACAGGAAATGCCATGGCTAGGGGGTGTTATGGAGTGAACCATTGAGGGGTCCATGATAGCGTGGAAATGCGAAGAAGAAATAACTATTAGTGTGCCTATGAAAAATATCATGAGGTGAAGCAACACAACAAGAATTATCATCCAAGGTACATTGATATTACTCCGTGAAAACCTGAGGGAAAACAAAGATAAAAACCACTTGACGTAGGTGGGTTGTGCATAAGAGTGGCTTGAACATGGCGCCTCAAGGTGAGGGAAGCACCTGGAGCACATGTTTGATAATGGGCTGAGGTAGAATAGTATGATCACATGCAAGAGGAAGGGTTTGCGTGCAAGTTGGATGGTTTGTGCTCAAATGGGACTAGTGGTTTGGAAGATGGAGTTGTTACACACAAGATTATGGCTTGCGTGCAAGTTGGATCTGTGGCGTACAAGACGGAGGTGTTCCGCGCGAAAGATGATGTCTTATGTGCTAGTGGGACCAGTGGTGCGCAAGGGAATCTGACACAGAGGGGACTTGCATGCAAGAGGGGTTCCTCTTGTGTGAAATGAACCTTGCAATTTATGAATATCCAAGGGCATGCCCATAGAAACCCTCGAAGAACCTATCCTGCATCATCCATTACCTAAAGGCCATGTGTTTTTCGCGCAGACACATAAGATGGGGTTTTCACGCAGCAAAGTGTCGCTTCATCTTTAGTTACCATCCCCGAAGAGCGGGGATACAATTTTTTTTATAGCGGTAGTCCTCAGAGTTCCATAAAAGGGACAAGCGTGCAAGGGACCAATGCAAAAACCCCGTTTCGACGTCGCTTTGGTTGTAGAAATGGGGTCGAGTGTGCAAACAGGTGTTTGACGTCACCTTGTCCACGAAAATGGGGACGTGTGTGCAAACGGGCATTCAAGGTCTCCTTCAGCGTGAAAAAGGGGACGGGTGCACAAACCCTCTTTTGACGATTCCTTGGGGGAGAAAATGGGGCCGATCATGAAAACTTACATTATTCATCTTCTTCAGTGCATAAACAGGTTCGAGCACACAAAACCATTTCAACGACGCCTTGGGTGTGGAAACGGGGTCGGCTATGCAAATGGTTGTTCGTCGTCACCATCAGTATAAAAACAGGGCCATAGAGGATGGTTGTGGAGGGTGGAATTTTGGGCACGGAAGGGAAGGCCAACACACAATGGTTTGCACGTCAAAGACCTCTTTTGAACTCCTTTTCAATCTTGCGCACACCTATCCCCAGGCCTCAGTATCTCTTTTTTTTCATCTCGGATTCATTCAGTGCTCTTTGATCTACCCAATGTGCCCCTCCGCTGGATTTTGTCATCAAGAATATAATTGTTGAATTTAATATATCAATGTTGGTTGAGAATGTCATTTCAAAATACTTCTAGAGATAATATGGGTATACACTGATTTTTATTCAAAATATAAGTCTTTTTAATCCCAAAACACATGTTAAACCCGATAATATTTAATACCAAATAAGTCTACAGTAAAATATTTAAAGGTATTTAGTATTTATTATTATATTAAAATTAATGTAGACTTTGAATATTTGAATAAATTTCCATTGATAGTGTTTTTATGGTCTATTTAATGTCTGTTAATAGATACAAATGCGATAATAAAACATTTCATTTTTTTGAGTGTTTAGATGTGAAAATTGTTGAAAATTTAATAAAAATAAGTAATTGTTTCAATAAGATTTTAGGTATCTAACAAAAAATAGTGAGTAAATATCTAAATAAATGGATGAAAAATATTCTTCAATAATTCTAGAAAAAATTGTTTAAAATAAATAATTTTCTAGTTATGATAAATAACATACTAGTGGTAATGAAAAATAGTTTAGCAATTAAAAGATCAGGTTTACACCAAGAATGTCATTTGGAATCCGAATTCACTAGTTTAAAAAAGTGCAAGACTAAAATTTGAATATCAAACAGCTCTTGTACCATATAATGAACCTAGAATGATTGATGAGGCTATGGAGCATGATGAATTTGTAAAATATATGGGTAAATAACTTAACAAAAATGAGAATAATATTATATGGAAACATGATCAAATAAACGAAAACTGGTAATTTTATTGGTATAATTTTTTTTAGGAATAAGATCAATGTGAAAGGTGAAGTCACTTGAAATAAGGCTATACTTGTATATAATGGATACTGTCAAATATAAGGAATTAAATTTAATGTGAGATTCTCATCAGTTTATAGAATCAATTTAATATTACTGTTCTTTGAAGTGGTACCCATAATCACTACAATGTTTTTCTAATGGATACAGAATCATCATTTTTGAATGATCATCTTGAAGAATAAGTCTTTATTGAAGAACTATAAGGATTCATTATTCATAATGTAGGAATTATCAATTATAAATTTAGGAATGAATTTTATATATTAAAATAGGATCAAAGGGCTTCCTATTCTATGGTTTATGATTGTATATTAAAAAATGGGATTTTTAAAGGTTCCATTGAAAATAACAAGTACCTAAAGTGTGATTTATCAGTCACACTCATGATTATTGTTCTTCAGGATTACAAATTTTTTTCTAGTCAAAACAGCTTCTTTTGACAGGATTTCATGAAAAAAAGAATAATTATTTTTCAGATATCCACAATTGGAGAACAAAACTGTCTTTTTCGATTATAAATTGAGTAGAATACTGATTTTTTATTTATTTCAAATGAAAATCATGCTAAATAACTTTTTTTAATTTTTGTAATATAATATACTAAAGATTATTCTACCTATATATCAATTTTGAAATAGGTTAGAAAAGATGAAAAAGGAAGAAATGTAGAATATAATATATTCAAAAGTACGATAGGAAATTTTTTTCATCTTACATGATCTTGAAAAAATATTAAATATGATGTGAGAATACAAATATGCTTGTATATACAAAAGCAGATTGGGTTAGGGACTACATAAACCATATATTCACATCTAGTGGAGTGTTCTTCATTGGTAATGGTTATGTTAGCTTGTACAATAATAAGAAAAGTTCATTTACCCATTGTACATTTATGTTAGAGTAATTATTTGATACACAAGTAATTAAATAGGTCTTATGGCTGCATATTTATATATTAAGAAATTAGGTTGAGGTTCAAATATCATTGAAGATTCTTTATGAAAATCAACGTTCTATTGATAAATCAAAAAAATAAAGTATATCACTCTTAGTCTTTGATATTGGATTTAGCTATCATTTTATCAATTAAAATATTGATTTAGGTGAAAGAAAAATTTTATATATTTTCACCACATTTCATCTTATATACATCATTCTAAATCCAATACCATGTTAGTGGTTTTTATAATTGAGAATGATTGAGGATCACATGGTTTATTGTGTGTTTGTGTTGATGTATTTATTAAAATCATTTTTTAAGGATTTCATAAGTTCTATGAAGTTGGATATGGTTTATATGGAGAAGAAAATTATGAAATGAAGATTCTTAATTCAATTGAGTGTTTCTATGAAGGGTTGTAAGTCAGTTTATTCAGTTTAATTTGAATATGTGAAATTTCTGGATCCACATAACTGATTATGTAATGGGTAGATTCATGTATTCATTTATTCTGTATAGATATATTAGTGATGAGAGATTTGTTTAAGTGATTCATATATATGGTTTTATTATTTAGGTAAATCTAGTAGATTATTAATAAATGTAACCAAATGTGTCATGCAGCCCAAATGACCAACGAATGTGATTTGGTAATCCACATTGCCAAATTTCTCACATAGATGATTAAGAATAACATATATAATTTTCTATATAGCTAGTTGGGAATCATGTAGGTGAATATAATTTTTGATGATTCTGATTGCGATTCATGCCACTAATATGTGATGTAGCCAAATTCCATGTCATAAAGAAAAATATTCTATGTAGCTTATTCTTGTTAAGCACCACACAACTGATTTTTCCATTGATCTGACTCAAAATATTCCATGGTGAGAGAAATTAGAATTATGAGAATATAATTTATTTAAGGATTTTAGAATATAATTCCTAAATATTTTAATATATAGTTTCCTTTAATTAAAATTATTTTCAATAACATCCTTCCCCCAGAATTCCGAATCAAATAGAGTTGTGATAAATTTTAGTATGATTAAATTGTAAGTATTATATGTGGCCATTGTAATGTTTCCATTGACATGGAGAGTATAAATAGTTGTAAAATAATAATTAAATATATACAAAAATAAAATAAATGTTTAAATTTTAATTTCAATAAATTGATAAAATTAAATTAGTTTAGTTAGAAAGATCATTTCATGTTTAAAAATATATTCGGCTAAAAATTTTTGTTTTAGGAACTATGTTTCTCATATTAAGAAACTAAATATATCATTGTATAATAAAGTAAAATTATATTGTTTTTGGATGTAATATTTTAACACAAGTTTTGTAGGTAATTGATAATAAATGAGAATAAGTAAAGTTAATTTTTAAATATCAATTTTCCGATAAAAAGTGTTTTTTCAATATATTGTTATTTTCCTTTTAAAAATTAAATTAATAAATTTTCAAAATATTTCTTGAAAAAGTGAAAATAAAATTTTGATTTAGTACAAAAATATTATCTAGTGATTTTTTTATATTTTTTAATATGGTTTATTTTTAGGTGAATAGTTGAAAATTTATGTTTTTCAAATACTTGGACTTTTATGGCATCATCACGAAATAATATCAATAGAAAAAGTTTTTGAGTCTGGTTAATTTTAATATATCTATATAATAAAAAATGTATACATTTAAAAATATTAATCTCAATTTAAAAACCTATATAAAACTCTTTATAAACTAAATTCGTAGTTTTCTAAAAAACAATTTTTTTGAGAAAAAAATATTTGTTTAGATTTTTTTAATCTATTTTATAAATTTAATATTAGTTTTTTCAAATATTTAGAATCACCATATTAGAATTATCTAATAGGAGTGATTATATTTTTTACTTATTATAATAATATAAAAAATCTTATAGAAAGTCTTATTGGGGTAAATATTAATTTTTTCAGAAGATAAAATATAAGAAAAAAATTCTCAAATTCCTCCAAACATATATTAAATTGTGGTTTTTAGAAGAGGATTGACCACTACCATCCCATATCCTTTATTTTCTATTATTGGATCTACTTGGACATTGGATAGTTATATTTACTTTTATACTATTTAATAAATGGCACTATCCTCACTTATTAAAGGGAAATTCACCACCCCTTTACATGAAATATAAAAAAATAATTCCTCTTGATCCAATGAAATTTTCATCTTCTCCTAGACCCCTCAACAAATTTTATAATCCCCGTATTGATCCCGAATGGCCCAAAGGCCTTCCTATTTATTGATTTTTGATAACCGCACTTTCAAGGGATGAGGGGGAACCCTTACAAGGCTCGTAGGCTAAGAGATTACAAGGACCAATAGATTAGCAGATTACATGACCCGAAGGTCTTAGGAAATTCAACCAGACTATCTACATTGAAAATCATTAAATCCTCAATTTCCAAGAGGTATTCCCAGAGATGGTTCAAACTCTTAACATAAGTAACAATCACTTCTTAATAATTTTTATTTTATATATTTCTCATAAAAATATATTTTCCCATTATAATATAATGGAATATGTATTATTAATTTACATACAATTTATTATGTTAAATGGTAAAACTATTACCTACTCTTTCCTCTATTAAAAAAGAGAAGTCCATTCATGTGTACAAGAGAACTATAACCTCGAACAAGTGAAATATTCTAACTTTCAGGTGTTATTTAGGGAATAAATTTAATATTTATAATATTATTTGGATTATTAAATGTTAAATTAAGTTTACCCTTCATTAAAGTTTTGGGAAAATGAAAACTTTGTCTTTATGCGTGAAAAGTACCACCTTCCTGAGTGATGTGATCTATGATTAATCACCACATTAGACAAATGATTTTAAAACATACATTACGAATATATATGATATTAAAGATTCATATATATCATTTATATTTTTAAGAAATTGTGTCATAATAATTGACGATCATTACAATGTAACTAGTCAATTAAAGAAAATTAACCAAAACAAGTTCATCATGTATCTTATTTTTGAGAAGGATTCCAATAATATCCAACAAGTTACCATGTGTATGAATAAATATTTGATGGAAAATGATTCAAATATCATTTATAATACAGATATTATAAGCATGATATCAAATAATTGGGGTTTGAAATCACAATTATGAAACATGTGTGAAATAATTGAAATTTACAACATCTAAAAATGAAGACAAGAAATAACTAATGAATGTATAATAAATACTTATAAAAAATAATTAAAAGGTATATATATATATGAATAAGGATATTAATTGAGGTATTTAGATATTTATGTTTATTATTTAGGAGGACAAGATCTTTTTGGGAAGCTTAGAGTTAAGGTAAGGGTTTCATCACAAATTTAACTCCTTGAGAATTTTTTCTTTATGAAAGAATTTTTGTTCATATGGTGTATATGTTAAATCAAATAGGTAATATCTCATGATTATATATTTAACAATGGTATATCACATTTCATTTCACATTTTCTATTTTAAATAGTTTTTGGATCAAATGTTTTGAAATTAGAAACATTTGTTCTTCATACTTTTATTTCTTTTAGACATATACAATATTGGAAAATTATTTTAGTTTTTGGTGTATATACTACCCATGGACATATTTTTTATATAATTTTCTTAAAATTAATGGTACATGTAAATCTACAATATGATATTTCATTCATGGGTTTTGTGATCTAAATACTAATAATGTTTTATGTTTTCCACATTCTCATTTTCAAATTGAGATTTTTTAATGAATTTATATCTGGAGAAATATTCCATGAAATTAATTTATAAAACCAAAAAAATATTAATTTCCTCTAATTATTTTTTATTTACATATCCTCCCTCAATTTATTTTCCCTTAATAAATAATTTACCTTTTGTGATGTTTTTGAGAGAAACCAAACCCATCTCTTCTTTTCTGTCAAAAATATTCCTCCTCTACATCCATTTTCATTGGATTATTTTATATGATACATATGTATGATTCAATAATTATTTAGTTCTTTTTTAGTATTTTTAATTTCATTATAATATTTTTTTAAAAGTATCTTGTAATATTATCCAAATGCATCTTTTTGACAAAATTACACTTTTTAAACATTTTTCCTATGTGCACAGTATTTAACCATTACAATAATTGTTTTTTACAAGGCATAATTTTTGTGTTTTAAAATGATTTTCCTAATGAATTAATGTTTTCAAAATTTTTAAAAGAAAGATAAATATATTAATAAATTTCAAAAGTAGGAGTTCGCTTTTTGAAAGTATATCATGATTTGAAAAGGTAATTTAAAGTCTAATGCATTTAAAAAATAAAAGTCCTTAATGTTTTTAATGTATTAAATGAAATTGTTTGAGTGGATATTTATATTATGATTTTTTATACAAACCATTTTTTGTTTTGAATGGTAATTTTTAAAATAATTAATCATGATCAAAGTATTCCATGTTTTATAAAAAAAATTTATGATTTGAATCATATCATAAATATAAGTTATTTATCTAATAAAATTTAAATATTTTGTTTCATCTATATCTACATTATTTTATTTTATTTATGTTACTCTTTGGATGTGATATTATGATACAATTATCCTTCTCTCATTGGAAGACTTGTAAAATGTTCTATAATTTTTTTTCTATTTCAAAACCCATTTTTGTTGTTTATGATCAAATTTGGATATTTTCTAATGATAACATCAAAATTATTTCTATAGATGGAATTTGATTATAATTTTATTACTATGATTTCTGAAAAAAAAATTATTTCCCATAAGGTAATTAGTATATCTTGAAATGATGAAGGAGTTTATAAATTTGTGGAATAATTATGCATTGTTTTCATTATGTGATGTGATGGAATTGAATTATATATCCCAATAATGATTTTTTAAAGTTTATATCGCATTATATCTAATGAGTACATCAAGGATTATCCTTGTACCAATGGTATATGATATTTTATAATGAGAGCGTGGGTATATGAGAGGTTATCCCCTAACTAAGGGTTCACAAGAGGTTATCCCACATCTAGGGGTATACATGAGGTTACCCTAATCCACAGTGTAGATGAGTGGTAATCCCATGACCCAGAATACAAATTTGGAAAGACTAAGACCTATAAGATACACTAGTTGTTAACCCAAACCTACTATGTAATAAATTCCTTGATGGGTAGCCTTGAAGTATTTATTCAATGTTTATGTTTATTCCACACACTTATGTCATAATTTTATACTTATGTTATGCCCTAATAAATCAATATTCTGTGATGTTCTATAATATTATGACTCCTGAATTATGTTATATTAATACTTTATTAAATGAGTCATTATTTGAGACTTATGTATTTGGGTATGAAAATCATGGTAGTGATCCTTGAAAAATAAAAGGATTTTTCATGATTTTGTTTTTGGAATAATATTTTTTTACAATGTGATCATGTCGTGATGATTCATGTAATTTTTTTACTCATATAATTATGTATTAATTTATTATTGACAATGCATGTTTGTTGGATGTGTTATTTACTAATGTAAGGATCATGGAACTCAAAATTTCTCTCATAACTACATACTCATCTTCTTCTTACATATTATCATCAATTTCTATCTCTAATTTTACACTTGGTGATTGTTTGAGATCATCTTTTTTACTATGTTTATATATCTCCCGATTCACAATATTAGTGTAACCTAGGAGACAACTATATTCGATGTTGTTATGGTGTGATTATGGAGAAATTTCCATAATAATATTTTTATGTAGTTAATCATTGAATACAATAACCCTTTATATATTGGGATTGTATAATTATTATGAGATAAATTTTTTAATTTACTGAATTATATATATGTCTAACTTGTGTTGTCTCACGTGGTATCGATGCTAATGGTAATTTATGTATTTTTATCTATGTATCTAGAAGTATGTGTCTCAGTGTGTCATATACGTCCCAGTAGATCTCCACCCATTAAATTTATAAAGTATCATTTATATCACATTACATACATGATAGTTTTATATAAATTATAAAAATATATATTCTATAATCCTTTGGATAGAATAAATAACCATACATCCTATTTGTGATAAAAATCCTATTCTAATTTCCATTTAATAAAAAAATCACTTGGAAAAGACTTTTCCCTAACCCAATATTACTTTACTAAACACCCTTTAGAATAACATTTTAAAATCTATAAACCCCCTTTTTAAATACATATTCTCATTTGAAAAGGATGTTTCAGAGTAAAATAATTTTTTAAAATATCCTTAATTAATTTTATGAGTAATCTTTTAATGATGAAAAAACCCAGTTTTAAAAATCAACCATCGATGTTTAAAAAATCAATTTCCATTCATCTACATAAAAAGTCTAAACATACATTGAGAAATAAATACACTTTCATTTTCAATGAAAAATTTCTTTCAAACCAATAAAAAACAACTTTTAATATGTACCTAAATAACACCCGAAATGAAAATTGATAAAAACAAATGCACTATGGGATCAATGGGAAGGTAAAAGAAATAAAAGAAAATAGTTCCACGGAATCCCACAGTAAAAATGGTATACAAGAAAGTAGAAAATAAGTAATCCCATAAAAAAATACTAAATTTTATACTATCATCACATGAAAATACCTAGGACTAAAATAATATAGACATGGATTAGTGATAAGGAACAACGATTGAAACTACTAAAATTTCCTTGTTCTGTTTTCTCTGCATAAGTTACCGAGCACTATCATGATTTGGGATCTCAAATTAATTTTTTTTAGATTCCAATAAATTTGGGGAATATGGAAAAATTACATTTTCTCACTCAATCTAATCATATTCCTAGAATTTTACACACACTTTACACTATGGTTTTCAATCATATAGGTCACCTATTATCATCCTTGGACTCCAATGACATCAAACATGGATGTTGAGAAAGAAAATAACCACATTATCAACACCTGTATCAATTAGAATAATTATAAATAAACCTAACCCCATCTACAACACTGTTTTATGAAATATCCCTTATCCCCATAACCTAATCTCCAAATATATAGAGTATTACAGAGTACAAGAAAACTTTTACAAGTGGAAAAATAAAGTCTCATAAAATTCATAAATTATGTTTTTAATAAGGTTCCAAATGGTTCTTTTCAAAATGTTCTCATAATTCTATGATAAATTTAACTTATTGAATTATCATTTTAAATATCCTTTATGAAATTATCACAAATGAATCATATTAAACCATTTTAGAAATCAATAAAAATATTTTAAATACATAATTAATAATTTATGAAATGATCAACAGGTTTCAAAAAAACTAACATGTGTCAATACATGCCCAATAAGATAATAAACTCATTTAAGTAATTTTAAACACTTTAAAAAATATTTGACACTCTATGTGAAAATAAATTGAGCTGAAACACCCTTTTTAAAATAACAAACTAGTTTTCATCACCAATTTCAATAGAATTTAATCCACTAAAAACCATTTAGGAATTTATATAAACACTTTTCACAGAACACATTCCATGCTATAGGTAAAAAATGTCAAGCATATCATGGCATGGAATATAAAGAAACATCATCGACACACCCACCTCATCCAAGTGGAAAGAAATTATAAATAATCACCTTCAATGGTGAGAATTTTCTGGGATAATAAATTTCCTCTACAACCCCTATAAGAAAAAATCCTCATGATAATGTCCACTCACAACTCTAAAATTTTCCAATATTCCCTTAAGGGTTATTTTAGGATTGAGAATAAAGGTAGATGGAGACATATAATAGATACCAGAATTTTGAGGGACATTCACAATAGAATCCATTTAAAACAAATATAAAAATATATAAAAATATGATAGAGGTAAGGGGAGGGATCTTCCCATGAATTCCTAGTTTATCTGAATGAGATGGAGGAAAAATAAAGGTGAAGAGTGTCAAAAATTAGAAGGGGAAAACAAAATTAAAACCTCAAATGAACATATGAAGACCAGATAGTTTAAAATCATGGTTTTCTATACATTGTGCGAACTAAACAACACAACTATCTTGAATAACCCACCTCACACAATTACTCATTGGGACACCATACGGTCAGACAGACTATACAATAACCATACCTATTAAACTGTCAATATTGATGCACTGCTATAGCAGATCAATACGATTTTCCAAATTAGTGGACCCCTAGAAAATTATGGAAATTTAGAATTTCAAATATCCAAATCCTCTAGAACATAAAAATACCTTTAATGACATGAAATAACATAAAAATATCTTATTGTAATAAAACAAGGGTTCCGTAGAATCCAATATATATTCTATGTAATAGGATGGATATTGAAAACAATTAGGAATTGAAGGCTCAAATGAAGGATTTATAGGTTATGAGGTTCATATAACTAATTGCATCCATTTTGTGTCTCAAATTTGGTTTATTATGTGGTTATTATTCCTTGATATTGTGTTTGCATTACTAAAGGTATAATCAGTGGAAAATCAAGAACTTATATAAACATTCATGATTATATGTCTTTTTTGAGTAGTTGGGATAGGAACATGTATTTTCTAGGACTGATTTGAGATTAATTTTAATTAGTTGAATGTGAGGCCTTCTAGTATGTATTAAAATGAATTAAAAATTAGGTTTTGTCTATACATGTAATTAATGATTTTTTTTCATTAGAAAAATAAACCAACAATGTTTATAGACTAGATGAATTGGGACATCCATCCGTTTTTGGATTCCATCATAGAGATATTTTTCAATGACATCCTCATGTATTCTAGGTTAATATAGAACCATAAAAAAAATCATGAGTTCTTTTTGGAGTATATACATTTATACTTGAATGTATTACAATATCTCAAAATGTCAGTTTTGGATCCATTGTTTGTACTTCTTATGGAAATTGATATAGAGGCCACTGTATAAGTATACCCTAAGAAAGCTATAGCTATGTTTTTTTGGGAGTTTCGTATGAATGTGATTAAATTGAGCGATTTTTAGGATTGGTTGGTTATTACCATAGTATTATATAATAATTTTTTCAATTGAGAGCCCCAATTTCATTTCTAGATATGAAGTGGGAAAATTTCATCATTTTAGAGTCTTGTGAGAGATAATTTTTGGTGCTAAAATAGAGATTTAAAATGGAATTAATATTTGAATTACCAGAGCTGGGTTAGATTATTTTTATTATTTTTTGAAACATCAGGTAATTCCCTTAACATAGAAGCCTGGAGCTGGTGCATTATTTCAATACATTAGCATTATTACATGGAATATAATACCAAAGGAATGATCAGATTTTATGTCCTAGAAAATATATTTCATATGTGAACCATACATCATAGTTCAAAAAATTAAAAATAAAACACATATAATCCTTTAAAAACTCCCTTATTAAACAAAATTAACGCTGCATATCAATCATAATACACATCTTGGAAACCTATGAATGTAAAACAAAAGAAAGTGGTGAGCTCAGATCCTCAGTAAGGGTAAACAATATAGTATATTCTATCATAAATATGAATATACTTTTAAGGAAAAGATTAAAACATAAACACAAGTCTTTTAATCAAAATATTTAACATTATATGGAATGAATAAATCAAATAATTCTATTTAAAAATTCACATGAAAATTTTAATAGTTGAAGAATAACATGTAATATCAATAACTAATCTCATAACGTGGGAATGCATATTGTCGGACATCTGAAACATACCATTGAGGCTTTATGACAAGAATATTATATTTTCAAGGATTCATGTGAAGAATATAATTCTATCAAGGAATAATGCATGGAATCTAAAAATAGGTTATGTCCTTAGTCAAAACCATATCTATTTTGTTTCATTAAACCTACTAATGCTTCAAGGGGCTATAGTGGGCCCCTCCAATTACTTAGTAAGTCAAATAAATTCAATATAAGAAAATTGTGGAACATAAACAACATAATCATTCATATTAAAAAATAGTATATGAAATATGAATAATTTACACAGAAATGAAGAATAGAATTCAAATTTCACAACAACAATCAAACTAATCACACACCATTCGATATAATATGTTAAATTTTTTCATAACAAATCAACCTTAATTAATAATAAGATCCAACACATGATTTTTACATATATAAAAATACACTATTAAAATCATTAAAAATATCTTCATAAAACATCCCATTTTTCATTGAAACCATTTATTTAAAACCCCAAACATATAAAATAAGACATTTAAAAATTATTTTTGAATCAAATTACCCTATACCACTTTTAATCATTGAAAGGTATTAACATTTTAAAACATACATGTTCATATAAATATATCACTAAAACTAGGTTGAAAACATGGACATTAATGAGAATGATTTAGATGAACAAATCATTAAAACATTTAAAATAAGGATTTAGTTAAAATGTAACTTTTGTAAAACCATAACAATATTCATTTTGAAAACATTTATATTAAACTAAAAATAGTCATAGAATATAATTTATAATCATTTGAATACCTATAAATAAATATTTATGATAATATCAAGAATATTGAAATGAAGAAAGGATTACTTATTCATTAATCCTTTAAATAATACACCCAATTTCCTCAGATGAATCTGTAGATAAAACGAAGATAAATTTATTCATGATATCTAAAATAATATAGTTAGTACATACACCAAACAAAAGAAATTAGTGTTGAAAATTTATTACATCTTCCGAAAATTACAAGTGGTATGAAATTCCCCTTACCTAGGGTCTAATACTCTACATATGTGTCCAGAACACCTATAAAATAGTTATAAAAATTATATTAAATGATCTAAATATCATAATAATATTTATTATATCATATATTATTCTTTTATGACATTATAATACATATTTGTTAACAATTCCATGTTAAATAAATGTTTTGGGTAAAAATAACTTTGTTTATCGTATGTTTTTTGACTTGTTATTCTTTATCAAATTATATATATCATGATTTACATAATTATAAAATGAAAAAAATTATTTATATAACCTTTATATTAAGTATATAAATAAATATAACAAATATATAAATGAAAGGAATACACCATTCATTGAGATGATAGGCCATACATACGCATGAATGTTGTTTCTATTTTCTTTTCATATTGAATGGAAGAAAGTAAATGAAACGCACACACACACACACACACACATATAATTTCAGTATCATTATTATTTAACATATTTCATTGTTAGTTATTATATATATTTTTATAATCATTCTTGAGTGTTTAACGTGGAAAATGAATCCCATCATGTTGTAGAGATGATTTTTCATACATATGCACGAGCAGTGATATCATTTCCTTAATGGTTTAATGGTATCTAATTAGATGGTATATTAATTATATAGAATAATTATAATTTCAAATTAATTATTTATATCAACTATATACATCATTATTCCAATTTAAAAAAAGTACTGATTAAAAAAAATTATACCACAGGGTTGTGACATTAGCCCTACGTTCGTACGCATGGTGATATTGTTCCTTATAGGATGGGTAAAATGCAGAATAATGTTTTAAAATATCAATAAAAACATCTAATAATATATATTATAATACATTTATTACATTATTATGGAAATAACATATGAAGAGGAAGTAGAAAAATAATATAAATTTTTTTCAATTGGAAAAATAATTACATGTTCTTCGATAATCTCATATTGATTTCCATAAAAGGACTTCTCATGTTTAATTTATGCACAAATTATTGAAACTAGGATTAAATCAGGGAAGTTTAAATATTATATAGATAGGTTTTGGCTCAGATAAAGGGATTTAGAGGTGTGAATAGAAGAGAAGGAGATGTTTCCTTTTATAAGATAAGAGAGATGAACTGTAAGAAACTACAAAAATATTAATTTATTATATAATTATTTTCAATTTAAAATAGATTAAAAAGATTTATTTTAAGGATAGAATGATTCTAGGATGAAATTATCTCAACAAATAAATTTTATACTAGTTTATGTCACATAATGAACATGATCATTAGACACTAACCCTTAGTTAAACAATTTAAGTTTTACCGTGACAACATGTCTCTTTACACTATAGAGTTAATATAGTTACTTTAAAATTTAAAAAATAACCCCAATTGGATTATTTATGAAATATTATATATTATACTAGTCATTTATATGAATTTTATATTTTTAGGAATTGTATATAATTTAATAAAATTTTATTTATTTTAAAATCTAATTTATGATTGTTTTGACACTATTTATTTTTTGACATTTTTAAAAACTCATAAAAACTTGATTCATTAAAAAAACAACATTATTGTATCCCTAACATGTAATAATCTTCTGAAAAATTCATGCATATCATAAAATATTTCAACTGATATTTATTTTAATGGTATTAATATCATTTAATTGATTCTCCCTTTAATTAATCAATTACTGAATCCTCATTGTGTCACCATTAAATTTGATTATATATTTTCTAAAATATAAATAAATTACCATGATGTATATAATAATTTTATATTTTTATAACCTATTTATAGTCGACCATATCACATATATAACCTCATATTAAAAATGATATAGTTAATAAAATTTGAATATTATATTTTTAACACTTCTTTAAATGAAATATATTAAATGTCATAATCTAACATAAGTCACATAAAAAGGATCATATTTTTGACCAAAGGTTGATTTTGGTTAAAAAAAATATCTCTCGAAATTAGGAAATGTTTTATGGAATATGTATTATAGTACTATATTAATTTTTACCATCAATTACTCGATTTGTCCTTAACTGTGGTAAATTAAAAAATCTACTAAATTTATTATTCACAAAAAATTAGTCATTCTTATTAGATCATGGATTTCATACTAATTACAGCCATGTATTTCCATTTTTCAAAATTAATTTCCCAATAGTTGTAAACTTATGTTTAATTCTATTCATATTGATGTGGCCAGAAGGCGGGTAAAAGATATTTTTAAAATTTCAACAATTTTTTATAGGAAATTCTATTATAAAAAAGATTACAACGAAGTATGTTAAGTTATTATTGGTATTGTTAATATATTTTGAATTTAAAATAAATTTAGAATGATAAAATTATTTAAATTAAAAATTTAGGATTTAACAATAATTTAGTATTATTAACTATTCATCAAAAAATGAAACATTCTAGAAAAATTCCAAAAAAGAAACACCCTCAACTAGTATTAATATCCTAAATTTAAAAAATTAAGTATTGAAAAATAAAAATTTTAAATTTTATAAAGTGGTTAATATTATATAAAAATTCTTTCTATATGGCTTGTTTGATATATCATGGTGCGGTTAAACTCTGTGTTACGGGAAACATAAGATATTGAAGATAATGTATTGTGAAATATTAGGGTATTACACATCAAAAGTTTTTTTTTACATTTTGATATTTATGTTTATTATTTGTTTATGAGCCCAATTTTATGAGTTAATTTGAGTTGAACATCCAACCAAATGAACATAGGTTTGGAGATGTGGTGAATACCCTAATGTGTTAGTTGGTCCGTATCTTGAGAGAGTGGTTTGTGATTTATAATATGGGAAAGATATTGAAATATATTTTCTCACTAGGATATTTGAACCTTTAGTAGTGAAGATGGGTTGAGTACAAGTACTCCATCAATTTTGAGTTGGAATATACCCCTAAAAAGGGGTACATATTTGTGCAGGAACTATTGAGGATGGAGTGGTCCTAGTTATTGTAGGGGTCAATAAAATAAGTGATTGGAGATCAAAAATTATTGAGTGAAACAAAGTGTTTTAGGAGTTTCATTTTTTTACTAACCCTTATGTCCTAGATTATTCCCTCCCCACTCCTCAAGAGGGTGAATGATAAATAGATATTATATTTTTAATATTGGGCGGTGATACATTGTATATTTGATAGGTATCCCCCATGATATTAGAATATTTATTTTTATGATATTCTTTATGTTTCAGGTCATTACATAGTCAATATGAGTTTGTGTGAGGAGATGATGAAGGACTCGCATGCCTTAAGATGTGATGTATTTATTGGACACACCAGGATGTACTATTATATTGAAATATAGTATTGGTGACCTAGGATGAAGAGGTATTTTTCTTGTTTAATAGCATGGTACTTATCCTATCAGTAGGTGAAGGTCGAGCACTAATGACACACTTGTATTATTATGGTAGTACAAATTACTAAGATGAAGTGAGATAATGTGACTATATATTTTTTAATGGTGTTTCCAATGATGGATTGAGTTGGTTATGTAGTGTTTCGTATTATATACTGGTTAAATAAGGGTTCAATTTTCATACTTATTTGTGTTATACTCTATATTAATAAGCATGGTAGGCTCTATGTATTTGAGATGCTATAGCTTCATGAAGTTCCTCAGAGTATTATCTCAGATCATGATGCCATATTTCCATCTCCTTTATGGAATGGTTTTGTTGGTGCAAGTGGAAAACTAAAGGTTATGTGGTGAATTGAGTTTCTAAAAAAATATATTTTAGGAAACAATTTAAAAAATAGATCCCCCAATTAGATTAAAATATCTAGTTGAAAAAAACAACATATATATATATATATTTATCTTTGTAAACGTTTCTCCAAATCCAAATCAGAGATTTGTTAAAAAACATTGTAAAATACTATAAATTTTAAAATGAATCTTCTTATTTCATATAATGTATATAAAGACTAGAGTAAGTAAACTATCTGTATAATGTTTTGTTTAACCTTTTATAAATACGAAACCGATATGATTTATAAACACAAAAAATATATATAAGGTGTAGTATAAATGTTATAGAAAATATATCACATTGTAATTTAATAGGTGATTCTATCTCAAACTAATATTTGAGCCCATATAATTGGAAATAAATTACAACAAAGTAGTTTATTATAAAATAAACTGATCTAACACCTAGATTGGGTTTGACAGACAACATAAAAAATTCATTTCAAATCTTAGAGACTCTTCTACAGTTATATATGATAGAAAACAATTATATGTGATGCACAACCTCTTTCATAGTTATATATGGGAGTAAAAATGAAAATAATTGAATGTGAGGGTCAATAACTCTCCAGTTAAATACAAGAGACTAGATTTATGGATAATAGAGTATAATAAAATAATACATGAATAAAAAACTAAAATAAAAATAGAAAATGATGATAGATTTTATGTCGTGTTGAAGCTAAATCTAATATAACTCATTTTTTTATGATTCTGTCAATTTTTCTTTGAAAGGATTCAATCGATATTGTAGTGGAAGTTCATAAAAATATGACATCATTAAATGTTCCAAATGATTTCTATGTGTAGTATAGGAGAAGGTGTATATTACTCTATTGTTATGTACGTGAAAAACTAACACCTATTCAATTAGTAGATCTGTTTATTAAAAAACTCCCTACAAAGTTATCAACATGAGAACATTCAATGAAGCCTTTATTGCGCTGGCTATGCAATTATTTCTCTAAAATATGGTTATTATAGATTTTAAAAAGCTCTACTTATAAGTTAGCCAAGAAAAGCTATATTAACTTAGAAATGGATAGTTTCTATAATAAAATGACATTGTTAGTTTGCATAGTGAATTTTGGTGTCAAGGTGGCACATTGGGTTTATTCCTTCATGAAGGTTGTTCATTTGATCTTATAGTTCATTCATGACTTTATGGAATATTTTAATCTCTTAGGCATTGTAACATGAATTAATAATATAGTAGGATTAATTTTACATATCATAAGGTGGTCATCAAAATATGGTAAGTTGACCATCAATTCATAATTAGTTCCTGAAATTGATAAATATTTCTCAAGTAACTCATGGTAAGTAATTTGTTTATTCAGTTAACAGGTGAAAAACATAGTAAAGGTTCTACACATATATCCAATTTTAATGTTTTGTTCAAAATAAAAATATAATATTTATAATACAAATATTGTTAGGTTGGAACAATAAGTTCCAAATTTATCGATTTTTTCAATTATTTCTAGTAAACCATATTCAAACTAGAAAACAAGAAATTTATTACTTAGATTATATACATTGTTTGAGATCAATAAAATAAAGAGATTCTAGTATAATCCCAAATATTCCCCATTTTAATGATACAAAATCAGGAAAATTTAAATTAAATAAATTAAATACAATATAATTAATTTTATAGAGGATTAAATTAATTTTTTTAGAAAGTCCCTGAAAATGTGAACTTTTTTCCAATAAATTCAATTTATTTCAATTTACACTAATTAAAACTCAATAATTAATCCCCCTTTTGGGATTATATTAAATTTATAACAGAATGTAAAACAAGAGAATAAAAGGTAATATTTCATTAATATATAAAAAGAGATTACTGAAAGATTCCAAAAAGTCCATATTAGATATCATAATCTAAATCTGAATGTTAGAGATATATGAATTGTATAAGAGGTTGAGGTTCATTTTATTTGTATGTAGAGGCATAATCAAAGGTAGTTTGTGCAGAAGATGAGTAGGAAGGCTCACTAATGACCACAAATTAGGAAATAGTTCTAAGTTACATAAAGTGTTATATAGGACATAGAATGAAAGGACTAATGGTTGAAGTGGTGGTATGTAGGGATAAAGGAAGCGATGAAGGAGTTAGAACATATTTATGAGATGTGTATAGATAAGGTTCCATAAACTGAGTAAAGTTTGTAACTTCTTATGAATTTGTATCCATATACTGATGGAAAGCATCTCTATTCCACATAAAAGCTTCCAAAATTAGATTTATAGCCCTAATATTCTTAGGATATGAATTTAATGGATGAGTCTGAGGTGGAATCTTCATAATTAATGCAAGGTTTCTAAACAACCATTTTAGATATAACATTGTGAATTTCTATCTCACATAAAAATAAATAGAAATCTTGATATTTTCTCTATCTTGAAAAACATTGTGGCATCCTCTAAAACTAATGACAAGGATTTGGTTGGATTAGTTTGAAACCCATCATGAACAAATTCCATGGTAAATTAAAAACTCATCATTCATATCCTAAAACTCATCTCGAATGAGTTTTCTAATATTATATTCATAAAAAAACTAACTGACTAGGAGAAGCATGAGGTGTTCTTGGAGTATGTTGAAATGTAACGTTAATAAACCATTGGTCTATATAAATCATCATTTAATGTATATCATCATGGTGTACACTAACCTGGTCACTAAAATAGACAATATCAATTTTCATAAACTATATATGGAACCTAAAGTGAGGATGAAGGTGATTGATAACCTATATGAAATCTATAGAAATGGAATATTTTCTAAATTCTTTAAGGAGTTGTCAAAATTAACAAATACTTTCTTGAACATATGAATTAAGTCTAATTTAAACAAATTCCATTCATCCTTGTGACGTATGAAGTAGAAGGGATAGAGTGTTCATGATAATATAATGTTAGGATAATTTCTTGATTCCTACCATATTTAATAGTTACATCCTCCACTATTCTATTATAATCATTAATTATATTATCATCAAAAACTATTAACGATTCCTCGCATTATTTCAAGGTAGTTTAGACAAAAAATTATTGAATGATCTAATAAACATAAGTTATTGTAGGTGAAACGTCATTATCTCTTAAAAATAAACATCAATAATCAGTTATCCTTCAAATTATATTTGAATAAAGCGAATAGAATGTATACCATGTCCTGGTGGACTGCCTTCATGTTAAACATCATCAAAATAATGATATTCTAATACTAAAAAAGTTATTCGGGTGACTTATATCCCTTATAATGCAAACCAGGTATTGGCTAAAAATGATTACTACAAAAAAGGAAATTCTTCAACGATATCCCCAATTCCATCATATTCAATAGACTTATCGCATTTTGGATCATCCTCAAAATCTATTATAGATTATTCATCATGGTATATATATTATCTCTCTACTTATATTACCTATTCCTAAATAGATACTTACTATTATTGATGATTAGAAGAAGAAACATAATCACTTAAAGATTCCATAACATCATCAATTTGAATACCTAGATCAACTAGATCCCTTGTTATTATAGGGTACTTCATAGGTTTTAACATTTTATAGAGTTTTTTATGCCATCTATCCATTTATTTTTTCATTGGTTCTAGTTTAAAATCATTTTATTATAATTTCTTTTTGTATGATAAAATTTAGCTTGTGAAGTTATTTTTTCCCACCCCTTAGGAATAGATAGCTTATATTCTAGAAATAAAAAAAATGGGATTAGGATATTAAAATAGCTAATCCTGGAAGATGGATTATAAAACCCAACCATATGTCTCACGAAATATATATTGTCTGATTTGAATACAATCATTCATCAAAAAAATAGAAAAATATATCCTTATTCCTCTAGATGTTGAAATCCCCTTTACATGGAAATATAAAATGCTAAATGAACATGAACAATATAAGAAAGTATACCATCAACTCAATAACTTACATTCACTAAGGAGTTCCATTATTAGTGACATCATCTAATTCATTCCAAAATTAAAATTGTGCATGATTTCATGGGAAATAATTTGGATAATCCTTATATTATCCTTTGTACAATGTGTGTTATGTTCATCATGGTTATATTATCTTCAATGTTAGTTCAAAATATATTTTTTATAAGTATAATACTCAAATGTTAAATTTAGAATGGTCAGTTATAAGATTTCCAATTTTTTAACTATTTATAGTAAACCATTTTCTTATTATAAAACATGAAATTCACTAGTAACATTATAAACTTGCTTTGGGACCATTAAATTAATGTGGATATGTTTTAGTCCAATAGGTTTGTAGGATCACAACAGACATGTGCATCTACCCATTTTATATCATCCTCATATAGATGGTTTGTCTGAGTATATTACCTAAATGTGAAAGGAAATACTTTAGTCACATGTCTTAAGATTGTAGGGTTCCGAAAAGAACCATTTACCACCTAGACAGTATTCCTAAAAATATATTTATTTATCCTTAATTCATTTTGATCCTTTTATGTCTTTATATAAAATTACATGTCGATTGATTTTATTATGGATGGAGTATAGGGAGTATATGATTATTAAACTGATCCCCACTTATGATAAATCATCACATATTTTTCTTATCAACAAGAATTTGGAGACAATTTAGAGTAACTAGAGGTCATCCCCCAACCTGTAAATCCATTCTCTAGAGTATGATGGGAGTTGGGAATAAGGATAGAGAAATCTTCATCCGACCAATGGATCCTTTTATGTATTTATATTGAAGTATATGTCGATTTGTTTTATAGGATGGGGTATAGGGAGTATATGATCATTAAAATGTTCCTCATGTACGATAAAACATAACATATTTTTTTAATCAAGGTATTGGTTTATGGATGTCTTCTTTAGGTCCCATTAGACATATATTTTGATGGAAGAAGATAAAAAGATACAAATTATCAAAATGGTGAGATGGAAATTTCTTATTATGGGTTTAGAGGGATTTTGGTCTAATGTTTTTCGTCAGATATAAATTACATCAAATATAGGTCAATTGACACAAGGTTATCAAACTGAGATTTTTAGATAAATATGATAAAACAGATCCTTTTATTGATTTTTTAAGAGTTTAACCTTACAAGGGAACCCTTGAATAAAATAATGAATACTATTACATGGGTATGTATCCTTCCCGATGACAATATATTTTTGTTTATAATGGAAGATTAAATTAGGTTTCCACTATTTCTTATGTCAATTAAAGGGTTACCATAAATATCAGATATCAATGAAAATTTGTTCACAAGATGAATACAACTATAAATTGGCGGTGGCCTAACTATATGATATATAATGATATCTATACGATTATTTTTTTGACTTAATTTTGTAAGAAATAAAATGATAGAATTTTAGAAAGGCTATTATACTCTTTTTTCTCCCTATAATGAAAATGTTCTCATTCTTCCCATATAGATGTATGAAATTTTATGAACTATATTAAACATTTATTGACGAATTATATTTAGGTTTTTTTTTGTGATTTAGGAATGTGATATTATGTTTGGGTATTTTGTTTTTATCACTCTTTATAATTTCCATTGCATAGAATATGGAGATTATAAAATAGACACTTCACATTAATAACATTGTGAAACTTTTCCATTGCACGGGTTGGAGAAATTGTATAGATGTATCTATTAAAAGATATATATTATTCTAGGTTTATCCATTTGGTCATACAAATGAATTTTTTTACTAATAATCGGGGTTCTATAGTGGTATCTCCCTATCACACCCCATGATTTTGTTATGTAGTTTTAAATTAAATGCAACCTTTTTGATTTATTTCACTATATGAAACTCTGAGTTTTAACAAAACCATGATATAATACAGTAATTTAAACACGAAACTTATAACATTGTTTTAAAACTTTTAAATATGGATAGTAATCAATTATAATTGAATATTACTTATAATGGTTTTATATAAAGATAATAATTTCATATAAATGAACATAAAATTTAAATAAGTCCTTATATATTATGAAAATTCAATTTTCTAAAAAATATTTTTTGGATAATAATACAATTAATTAGTGAACCTTTCAAGAAATTAATATAGTAAAATAAACATCATATTTTAACCATAATTTCCAATTATCTTAGTATTAATATTTTGTGATTTTTTAGAAGGTTCAATTTTTGTTGAATAGTAAAAAAATGCTTAATTTTAATTCAAAATACCCTTTTTTTCTAAATAATTTATATTTTTAAATTATATTATAAATAGTTTTTAATCTAGAATTAGTCCAATTCTATATAAATTACTCCAATTTTCAATATTTTAATATTATTCCTGTTAATGTTTTTATAAAAACATTGTAAACTGTTGAACATTATCCCTTTAAAAACTGACATTCTCTTCACGGTTGTGGGATTTATTTTAACTTTAATTTCTCCACATATGTGAATTTAATTCAGAAAAGAAGATTCTATAATTGGAATAATTATAATTTATAATCTCAAATAATTTTAACTTAATTTTAGACCAAAATTAATTGTGAATCTATTAAAAATTAATTACTACAATTAAGGTAAAATGTAGACTCACTATGGGGTTAAACTAGAATGATAAAAGATAAAAAGGCCTAAAATATTATATTAGTTTTATTAAATTAAATTATTAATATATATTACATCACAATATAGTAAATATGGAAATTTATAGCAACTTTCATTTGATTTTGATCCATGAAACATGTTTTGTAACGAAATATTTTAAACATCTTTTTTTAATTTGAATATATTCAAACCATTGGGATAGAGAAAAATGACATATTTTAGATGATATAGAAAATTTTAAAAGAAAAAATTGTTTCTTATCATTATATTATATTTTAATTTTTTTAGATGAAATAATTACTTTAAATGTATGACAAATGATAAGATGAAATTTATTTAGTTAACAATTAAATAAAATATATGAATCAAAAAATATAAAAAATGTATTAAATTGAATGAATTTTTTTCATAAATTATGTTTTAAATGATTATATCCTTCATCATATGTGGGAACATTATATATTAAAATTTTACTATTATGTTGATTTTTTTAAATTTAAATTGAATGAATATCGTTAAAAGGGATATTAATTCCTTTTTATAATAAATGATATTGTATTAAAAAATTTAAAATTACTACGCATACTATCATTATCCAAGTTATTTTTGAATAATAATGAAAATAAAATATGGTACATTCATTGTACAAATTTTATATTATATGGAATATATTGACTGTTAAATAGTAAAAACTTGTTTAGCGTAGTTATTATTAAAGTAGTTTTTCTGCATGTTTGTTACCCTTTTGTTACAATTAATTTACAACACACATATAATTTTTTATTTATAAATTAAATATAATATTTATAATTAGTTATTTCAAATTATTTGATAATTCTCACTTTAATTTAGTTTAAAATGATAAATTACCAATGTTTAAAAAAAAGTTATTGTTGTTAAAACAAAAAATAGAGAAAACAAGGAAAATTGTATGTTAAGGAATGAAATAATTTAAACATATGTATAAATTTGTGTTGGAGGTTTTTTTAAACATATATTCCACCAAACAATTTAATTATCAATTTTTTATCCATATCAGATAATATTTATGTCTCAATTGTGAATAAATTTGGGTATTTACAAGAATTCTACCTCTCCTCAATAATAAAAAAGAACTCGCCCCCCTTACTTATTAACAGCTCTCATGAAATTTTTATCAACCAAGATATACCTAAATCACTTCTTATATTCCATTATCTTATACTAGAATCCTTATTTTGTTCATAAATCCATCCTTTGAATGCTTTAGTCCAAACCTATAGAGTATACATGAAGAAGAGGTACGGTTCTTCAATAACTGTACTTAATTAATTTGTTTATCCACCTCCTTAAATTATGTTAATATCATGATCATCTAAGACCCTCACTATAATCCATATTTATATATTTTTTATGGGTGTGACTTATAAACACAAAAATGTTCATCAAATGGGTTACAAAATAATCATTCATGTGTACAGTGAATTAATACCTCATTAACCAATGTCGTTCATTTTTCCATTACCACTTTTAATGTTTTGACATAATAAAGACAATACTATTTATATATTATATTTCAGAAATTTAAGAAATTTTAATTATTATATAAATATTAAATCACCCATATCTTCATTCTTTCCATTTTGTGGGAAGATGATGATGTTGCTCTTATGTATGATAGACTACAGCCTTGCAAAGCGGTTTGATTTGTTCACATTTTATATAGAATGTATTAATGATGTGTTTAATGAAAATATAATATATATTTGACATGATAATGATTAATTAGTGAAAATATATCATTTATTAATATTTCTATCAATCCGGCAAGAAAACGGAAACACCATTCATGCGTATGTATGACCTACAATATTCATGAACAATATATTTTATTTCCTATCATTAATAATTATAGATTAATATTTATAAATATATTATGAATATATATGATATTAATATAATGGTTCAATTTATATTGTTTATTAAATCATGATTGAAATACGATAACAAAAAACTATAAGTCAAAACATATATAAAAAATAAAAGCAGTTATTACCTGAAACGTATCATTAACATTGAATTGTTTGTAAACGAGTAATAAAAGGTTATAATAAAATAATATATGGTATTATATATATAATTATGATTCTATACATTATTTATAATAAAATTATATTTATTATATATTATGTTTGATTGAGTCTGATAGAATTCAAGACTTATGCTAAGGGGATTTCGAATCTCACATTTATTTCTAAAAGACTTCATCTATATTCACCACTGGGTTATTTTTTGTGGTGTATATAGTAGCCTATTATATGATATATTAGTAAAATAACTCAATTGGGGATGATTAATTATTCTATTTAGGTTATTATCTCATGGGGATTACGATTAAATTGTTACTCAAGCATCAATAGATTTACATCTCTATTTTATTTTTGATCTAAAACAATTCTATATTAATTACCTTATTATTTTATGTGTTGTATATACTTACCATGAATGAATTTTATGATTATTATCTGGAATTTTTTTATTAATACATAGTTTTTATTATCTATATTTCATAGTGTTTTTGGTTTCAACATTATCAATTTGGGAAGAGATTGTTTTTCTAATTTTTCTTCTTGGGGAAATACGTTATGTTACACACTAATATTATTTCACGATGTGTACTTATAGTACCTTTGACATGTAATATAAGGAATTTATTCATTATCGAAAAATTATTTGTTTCATTTTTCATTATTCCTTCAAAGGATTATGATTTGATGTTACCAAATTGGTAATATTTTATCTTACAATCAAATTGTTTATATAGATTATTTATTATTTAGTATCAAATGTTGAAATCACAAGATCAACCTCTAATAATTAATTTTTATTTTTTATCCTCTAGTTTTATAATGATATATTCATGTAATGGGACAATTTTTTCACACTTTGGTACATAAATAAATTGAGAAATTATTTTTTAGAAAAATTTAATTTTTTTCACTATTCGGTCAGAAATTGTTTTCATCCCAAACCATGTTTTCTAAAGATGTTTGGTAAAATGTTTTACTACTCCCTTATAATTTATAAAATAAATTTCCTTTTTTTAATTTTTCCATTTTAATTTAATCTTCATGTCATTTTCAAAAACAATTACAATTTTCCTTTAAATTAAAATGTGAAAAGAATATTCATTCTTAACCTAAAAATATGAATAAATTTTTCGACATTCATGATTATGTGAAATACTCCTTTATAAAATTTTTGTGTTTTTTAAAAGAAAATGGTATTCAAAGTTTATATTTTATTTAAAAATAATTTTTCATAGTGAAATGTATATTTTCCTCAATAAATTATTTAAATTACATTTCAAAATTATTTTAACATCTAATTTGACATTCATCGATGTTATGTTAGACTTAGTAGGGAATGATCCAATGATTCCATTTGTATTCTTTCTCTCAATAGTTAATGTTTATATTGAGAAGTTTTGTATAAAACATGTTTCTATTCTATTTTCTATAACATGATAAAATTTTAATGAAACCTGCTTCTTTTCATGGGTTTTCAAGGATGAAATAATTACGAGACATGCCTATTTTATATAGATTATGATATGTTACAATGTTTACGATACCCATTCAATTTAATGGGTTATTTTATAATTAATGTATCTAATATTATGGAACCCATATTCATGCTTTTATTGTGTTATCCGTGGGACGTATATCTATTTCCAATTCATTGGTTAAATATTTATATCTCATGAGGATGAAATTATATAAATGGGGAGTAAACCATGTTTAATAATATTGGGCTTGAAGAGGGAGTGAAACAAGAAAAGGAATTTATGAACTACAATGGTCTTGGAAGAGAGCATTGACCAATATTGAAATGATGTTGTAATCTTATTGGTATGCCACAAATTCCATGTCTTATGACAATTTTGTGCTCTAAATTATCACATTTTTAATTCTCATAATATTAATTTCTTTGAAACTACCAGCATATATGAAATGTTTCAATAATATGACATTTTTTATAGGGTATTATCCTGAAATTTTATTCTCATGTTTGAATTCACTCATGATCATGTTTTTATTATGTATCTCACATGTTTACCCTTACTATGGATCTTAGCTCACCGATTCATATATTTTCTTTCCCCAATTTATGAATATATGTACTATGTATTATATATAAAATAAGGGTTATAGTTTTGAAGAATATAGCAGGATATTATGTAACTCAATTAAAAACCAGTGTTTATGTTTCTATATTTAAAAGGGGGAAAAATAATACAGTCCTCAAAAATGTGTTTGAGTGATGTAATTGATATTCATAAAAAATGATGCAATATATTTGTATGTTGATATTGGATCTCAATAGTTGTTATTAAAGGCATGGTTTGGATTTCCATTGGAATATAGGATTATAAAACATTATTGAGCTCTCTAGGGACATTTCTAAGGATATTTCTAGGTATATCTCTGGGAAGAAGTCTAAGGATGAGTCAATGATTAGGAAAATTTCATAGAATTTTTGTAAAGGATTGAGGAGAGTATTTTCAATGTAATTATACCCTGTCTAAATACTACAAATGGATGTGATTATGAATTTTTTTTACTTAGGGGTAAATACACCAAAAACATCGTATTGAGATAAACTAAATCTGTAATTGGTGAAAACAATGAGCCTTTATACACATGTTGTTTGACTCTTACAGTTGATGTACATTGGAAATTCAAAAACACTTTACATAACAACATTATAGATTTAAATAGGTAACAAAGATAAATTATCTAGTATAAATATATTGTTTCATAGATTACAAATATTGTGTCATGATTTATACATATTATAAGTTATTTTCATGATTATATGGTTTTCCACTATGATTGGAGTTTCCCACACTATGATTGTTGGTAAAAGTAAATGTGTTGAACTAGAATGAACTGGCTTTACATCTAATTTGATAGTAAATTTTATGATGAGTATCCAAATGGGATAATAACTAGAGTGAAAGATTATATAATAATACATATTTAGTTTTCATATATCATGGTTAACAATTCATACCATAAAATGAATAGAGTAACAATGAGAATATTGAAAGCGTTTGTTTACAGTTTGGGAAATAATAAAAATGGAGGAAATAAGATTCAGTTTCAATAATGTAGAGAATATGGGAATAAAAAGCCAAGTTAATGTCTTATTGTAATAATAATATGTTTTGACTTTGGAAAATAAAGACACAATGCATGTAAATATAAATGGAAAATAAATTTTTTTGGGTAATGCGATGGATGAGAATTATGGTCTCCCTAAGATATCATCATCTGTTGAATTATTTAGATGTTTAAAGTATGTAAATTATCTAAATCAATGTCCTAGGTGGAGATATCGTGAAGCGAATCAGAAAACTGGTATGAGTAATAGTTACACTAATGATGTTTAATATACATTGAATTATATATTAATGTAGTGAGGTACTAACGAATAAAATGATGAAGCCTAGTTAAATTTTTGATATAGATTTGGTATTATTGAAGTATGATTGTATTGATATTCAATAATTATGAAACATATACGAATATTTAATTATTAATACTATAAAGATTATGTTTAATAATGGTGATGACCATGAAAATTGATTAAATGGAATGACTATTTTTTTATAAGACACATGATTAAGGGAGGCTAACCCTTAATGTGTTTCTCATGTTTATAAAATGGTTTTTAACAAAAAGAGATGTTGGATAAGGATAAAGTAAAATGGATATTATTGATTAACTTGGAAAAAATTTATGAATTGTGGAAGAATTTATTTCTACTATCTTGGAAAGATTTTATGAAATTTTTAGATTTAAGGAATAGATCCAATTATTTGGGTTTTATGAAAATAATGAGGAAGCATTTATGTTTTCTACATGATTTCACGGTAATAGAGGATGTTACCATATTTTAAAATAATACATTTAGAAAGTAATTACATGTTTGGTATGTGATTATCAAGATCCACATTATAGTGGTTGTTGGATTAATGATAAGTTGATTTGGTAAATTTAGTGACCTTTTTTCTTAGGCTGGTTGTTTTAATCTTTTATAACAGTCATATGTTTGACAATATATGTAATGGTTATGTTGAATATAGGATGTGGTTTTAAATATTGACCTATTACTTTACCATAAGAAGATTTAACCATATTGGTTAACTAGTGTTAATTTTTTTTACTTGAGATTGAAGGAGTTACTTATTGCTCAATTATTGATCTTATGATCCATTTCAGGAATAACAATTTCACCATCATTTATTCATGTAAGAGGTGAAGTTAAAATTTTATCAAAGACCAAACAAATGGTGATATTTTTCTTATGAAATAATGTATATCTTCCCATGAAAATGGTTGAACTAAAACATATTCTTATTACCCCTATTTTTGATGATATTAGTGACCTTTTCACACCTCTTTGGTTTATCATTTTGTGGTCATTATACTTTCTTATATCACGCACTTTCTTGTTGTCAATATTCAATATCACTCTACACCATTATCTATGTGTCATTTTTCTCTTCTCCATCCATTTTTTTACATTCCACCTTTGTTCATTCATATTGAATCCTGATATGTGTTATTCCATATGTCTTATGCATACCCATTTGTCTTTTTAAGAGTATGTTTTATTAAATATTATTATGATGTGGGTTTTGTGAATGAATTTTATAAAGGTAAACCTTTTATAGTAAAGAAAAGTTTATAGGGAGAATTTCATTTTAAGGGGGTATAATGGGACATAAAACATTTAGTCAAATATTTTTCAACTAAATTTAACCTTTTGGATATTTTTTCTCTACATCTAACAATGTGTTTTGACAAAACCATGGTACGTTATAGTTATTTTAATTATACCTTCATAACCTAACAATTAAAATTAGAGATATTAATAATAAAAAAAATTCAAATATTACTTATTATTATTTTATATAAAGAGACCATATTGATAAAATACGATTTATTTTTCACAAAACTCCTCATATGTATAAAAAATTGTAGTTTTTGATGAAAATGATATATATTATTTTTATGAACAAAATTACACTTAAATTTTGAGACTTTAAAAAAATTAATTTGGAAAAATAAACAACATTTTTTAAATAATAACTTATATATTATCTTACAAGAATTTTTTTTTGATTTTATTTCTATGAAGATTTAGTTTTTTAATGATAGGGAAGAATACAAAATTTTATTTGAAAACTGCATTTTCATTTAGTCATCTAATAATGTATAATTATATTTTACATAATTTTTTAATGTAAAATTATTAAAAGTATATATCTATTAATCTTATTGTGTAAATTTAATTTTTTTTCATTTTTATTTTTATATAAAAGTCTTTTTATCCTTTAATAATTTTAACTTAAAATCACTCTTTAACATCACATCTGCTAGATTAATTTTAAATCAATATATGAAAATTGAATTTGAAAAAATTGATTCCATTTTTTATTCATATACATTTATATTATCTGAATTGTAAATCTTAATTTTCAATCAAAATTAACAGTGAATGTAGAAAAAATTAATTTTCATGTTTAAGATAAAAACGTATTTATCATGGGCTTAAAATATAGTGATAATTGTGAAAATGATCTAAATTAATATCTTAAATTTATTAAATGAATTAATTTATTTTTTTCCATAAATATATTTTAAATTTGGAAATTTCATGACACTTTTTTTGAATATTACCCATATAATAATTTATGAAAAGAAAATGAAAAAAAATATTTTTATTACATTTAATATCTTTAAAGCATTGGGTTTTGAATAAAAATACCATATGATTTATATATATATCCTTTTGTAATATAAATTAGTTATTTTATATCATGAGTGTTTATTAAAATTTTTAGAGATGAAATAATTACATTGAATGAATAACAAACACCGACATGATAATTTTTTTAAATAATAACATAAAATAATTGATATCAAAAATATAAAAAGTGTAGTAAATTTAATTAAATATTTACTTTAAATAATTTTTTATATGAATATAAATTTTTTAATGTTATTTAATGTAACATATAATAATTTCATAATTATGATGTTATTTTTTATTTCAAATTAATTGAATAATGTGAAAATTGATATAAATACGATTTTATAATAAATTCTATTTATTTAAGATGTTTACAATTACTAAAAATCATATAATATTCCAAGTAATTATTTAATAACAATAAATATCAAATATGGTCCGTTAAGTTACTAAATTTTATATTATAATGACTGTATTGACCATTAAATAGTAAATACTCAGATAGCATAGTTATGATAAAAACAATGTTTTTGCATGTTACTTATGCTTATGTCAAAATTAATTTACATCAGAAACATAAATTATTTTTATTAATTAAATATAATTTTTAAAATCATTTATTCCAAATTTTATATTATGTCTCACTTTAATTTAGTCTTAAAAAGTAAATTACCAATGTTAAAAAACTTGTTACTATATTGAAAAACCAAAATGGTAAAAATAGGAAAACAAATAAGTTAAGGAATGAAATGTATAAAACATGTGTATAAATTAATTTTGGAGGTATTTATTAACCCAACATTTCATTCACACATTTTATTGTCATTTTTTGAGAAACCTTATATGATATTGAACTCCCAATAGTGAATAATTTTTAGTATTTACTAGAATGTCACTCCTCCTCACCTATAAAAAAAACTAACTCACCTCAGTTATTCACAACTCTAATTCCATTTTCATTGAGAAATATCTGACCAAATAACTTAAAAACTCACATATCATATTCCTATAATCCTCAGTCTATGTATAAATCCATTCATTGAGGGTTTTAGTCTAAACCTACGGATGATACTTAAATAAGAGGTAGAGTTCTTTAACAAGCATCATTATATTATTTCTTTGTCAACTTCCTGAAATTAATATTATACCATGATTATATATAAACCTCAGTATCATAAATGTACTCTAATATTTAAATATTAAGAGAAAAACCTACAATCACTCACACTTCCGTCAAAATATGGAACAAAATAATAGTTCGTGTATATGGTAGAATACCGCCTTGTGAACCCATGTGGTTTATTTTTTTCTTTACCAAATTAAAGGTTAGAAATAATGACAAAAATATATTATATATATCATATTTATGATATTTATGAAATTTATGATATTTATTATACTATAATTCTTTTTTAATTTTTCTATCACACATGTTCTCATGTTTTACTATTTTTGGAGTATGATAACGTTGCTCGTGTGTGTGGAATAATACCACCTCCTGAAGCATTGCGATTCATTCACACTATACATTAAAGTTATAAAACACTAGTTTAATTAAAACATGTTATATATTTGACATGAAATTCAATATTTAATTATAATATATCATTTACATATATTTCATTCAATTCTTTATGAAAATGGAAACAATATTCATGCGTACGTATGGTCTGACGTCTCCATTAACAATGTATTTTATTTCCTCTAATTAAATATTATGGATTAATCTAAATAAATATATATTGAATATATATTATATTTATATAATCATTTAGATTTTTTATATTATGAAACATGAAATAGAAAATATCATGAAAAATAAAAAGTCAAAACATATACAAAAAACAAAGCTGTTATTTCCTAAAATATAACATTAACATAGAATTGTTATTAAATTGGTAATAAAGGGTTATAATAAAATAATAAATAGAATGATATATAGGATTATTATTATGTAATATATATATAATAAACTTATATTTATTATATAAGAGGTTTGAATGAGTGTGAAGGTTGTCAAGGCATAATGTAAAGAGATCTATAGTCACACTTTTATGTCTAAGTGATTTATTCTATATTCACCACTCAGTTCAATTATGTGTCATATATACCATACTATTTTTTGATATGTTATTAATCAAAATAATTTAAATATATCTAATTTTTCTATTTATTTTATTCTTTTAAGAGGCTTATAATTAAAAAGTTACTCTAGTAGTAAGTGATTTTTTTTTCACTTTTATTTTGTACAACTCAAATGCCATATTCACCATGTGGTTATTTTTCGTGATGTATAAAATAACCATGGTTTTTATGATTTTAATCATAAACATTTTGGGTATTAAAGCTACCTTTTGAGTATCTCTCTTTCATGTGATGTAAAATTTCAACGTATAAATGTGGTATGGTATTTTTTTCACAATTTTTCTTCTTTGAGACATATGTAATGTTATGAACCTATATTATTTCACAAGGTGTATATATAAAACCTTTGACATGTAATTTCATGAATTTATTCTTCCTCATGATATTTTAGATTTCATTTTATTCTATTCATTCATTGGTATTGGGATTAAATGTTTCCAATGTGGTAAGGATTTTATGTTACAATCTCATCATTTATAGATATTTTTTAGGATTAAGTGTCTAATACGAAAATATCATGATGTAACTCTCAATTATTAGTATTAATTTACTTATATTGTGGTTATTCATAGTATCCTCATTTAATGGTACCATTTTTCACCTGTTGGTACTTAAATTAATTTAGAAAATGTTTTTAATAAAATCTGAATTCATTTCTCTCTTCGGTCGGAAATCTACTTTCTCCCAAAAACATGTTTTCTAAAAATTAATTAATATTTTATTATTACTACAATATAATTTTAATTATACATTTTTCATATGGTTTAATTTTTAAAAATTGTTTTTGAAATTAATGCTCATGTCATTTAACTAAATTTGGATTGTTTTTATTTTATGTCAAATTGGAAAAGAATATTTGTTTTAAACATGAAAAAAATAAATTTTATTTCCTTCATAATTTTAAAAAATATTCCATTATAATGTTTAGGTTTATTTTCGTAGAAAATTGTTTTCAAATTTTGTGTGTGTTTAAAAGTCATTTTTTAAATTAGAAGGGATAGTTTCCACAATATTTATTTTAAATGACCTTTCAAAAATATTTTTCCATATATAACGATATCCATAGGTGTTAGATATTATTTATTATGGATTTGATCCATGGATGCATTTATTATTATTTTTCTGAATGGTTTATGTTTTTGATGAAAGGTTTTTTATGAAACTGATTTCACTTCGATGAGTAATACAATGATAAAATTCTTATGAAACCCACTTCTTCTCAATAGATATTATATGATGAAATGATTTTGAAACCAATATAATTTCCATAGGTTATGATATGTTGAAATGGTTATGATACCCAATTTATATCATGGGTTACAATATAATGAATGTTTGTTATATTGAGTAAAATAAATATATTATTGCATTATATAAAATATGGGACTGTTATAACCCTCAAATGAATTTGGTAAATATTATCATCACATGATATAGACATGAAAGGAATGTGGGGTGAATCTAGTTCAATATGACATGGCTAAAACTGGGAGTGATATTTGTTGAGTAAGAGAGGACTAGAATGAGGAGTGAGTTTGGTTCAGTATGACAGTGCTTAAATGGTGAGGGAACCCAGTTTGGTAAAGGACTTTATCCGCTATGATGGTCATGGAAGTGATCCTTGAATAATATGGAAATTATTTTATATTTTATTTTTATTACAAAAATTCCTTGTATTATGCCAATTTTATGATGTTATAGAACATGATATTTTTTCCCCTTAAGATTCATGTCTTATTAACATCCAATCATTTTTATATGATTCAAGATTATGATCTTTGATATGAAATGTATGATTTTCAAATGTTATTCTCATTTTATTATACCCTTATATAGATTTTCAACTTATGTATCTACCCTTTTACCCTTACTAAGCATTAGAGTTCACACATTCTTATGTTTTTTGCTTAGCTAATGATATTATTTATTATGTATAATACGTCTTATAGGGTTTATAGTTTTGAAGAAAATAGTGTAAAACAATGTAGCTTACTTATGGAACTATTTTAATGTTTCTAAGATTCCAAAGGAACTAAAGTATTATGGTCCTCAAGCATGTCTTTGTTTAAATTGGTGAATATAAAAAAATGATTTAATATCTATGTATGTTAAACCTGGGTCACTCTACTCCAAAAAAGTTTTATTAGAGTGATGATACAACTCTGTTCTACTTTTCTCAATTCAATATGGTGTCCAACCATTGATTATTAATATATTTAAACTAGTCTACTGTTATAGGAATAATGACATTAGAGAATGTAAACATTCAATACAATAATTGTGATGTAATAAAAATTGAATCATAGAAAAAATAGTTTGAAAATCTTCTGATACTGAAATATATCATTGATCCATTGTTCAAAACATGTCGCGAAACAACAAACATCGCAGCATGGGGATGGTTATATTGGAAATATTCATCCATGATCAGGATATATCTTATGAGAATTGTTTAATTGCATTCAAAAGATAAGGAAACTACAATATAGTCTTTGTAAATTTTCAATGAAATTTATTATAATCAAATATTTCTAAACAATTTATTTCATGTTATAAAGACATTTCAACTTGATCTTATTGGATTAAAGTCATTTTTCCAGTACTATGAATGAAATCATTATAATCTGAAGGTAACTCAAATATATAAAGATAATATTCATAGATAATGTTTTAAATTTTATTATTATTTCTTCAGTTATATAGAGATGGGATTCCATGGTGATTGGAGTGATCAATTCATGTTTGAAGTTAGGTCTTCTGTTTGAAGATATTCAAAACATTACCATAAATAATGAGTTAGGGTAGAAGTATGATCACAATTCATTTGGATTTTCTCCATATACTGATAGATAAAAATGCCAAGTTCATCAAATATATCATTTGAAGAATAAATATTTATTGTATTATTTATAAAAAACTTGTTGAGTTAAATTGATATATTTTGGAACTACATCTTTCATTTTTGGGAAAAACGATATATCAAAAATGATTGTAGGGATTGTTTAGAGGGTTCAAATTTCAATTAGAAAAAATTGAATAGTAAAATGGACGGGGGTCTAGATTTTTACTAAGTATGTTTATTCCAAAATATTCATGGTATATTTACTTATGGGAATATTTATATTAAATTAGAAATTGAGGGGGGAATGGTTTATTATGGACTAGAAATCTTATTAAGAGTACATCACGAGGATGATGAAGCTCCAAATATAATTTGAAAGGGTGACGTGAAAATTAAAATGAAAAGTGGAATTATATTGAAAGAGAATGATGTTAGACACATACTAAGTCTCCAGAATAACCTTATATTAGTATGATATATTGATGATATGGGGCTTGAAATGAAATTCTAATAGAGTTTAGAATATCTATGAAGGTTCCACGGTGACTTCTCAAAAAGTAAAAAAAATTTATTGTATCTTACTGGTTGGAGTGATGATATTTAATCTATATGAATAAATTTATATGATGTTCTATTAATGCAGAATTGCATATTTAGTCCCATAAGTGAGAAAATTTTTAATGTCAATGTGGTTAGGGGTATACACATCCTAAACCACATAGACCTTGTAATATGTGAGAGTTTTATGTTATGAAAAAAATATACGTTCCCTTAAACTGGATGGATGAAATCCAAGGAATCTAAAGATATACCATGTTCATTCTCTTTTTATGGGATCATCCGCTATCTTCTAAAAAAAAGGATCAGATGAAATTGTGAAATTCATTTATTATTCCAATTGTAAGGGTTGGTTTTAATTACTAATGAATAAATATGATTTGTTTATGATTTTATTGAGTGAAATGTTTTCTACCACAAAGAGTGTGAATAGATGTTGAAATGTATCAATAAAGAAAATTTTGTGGAATACACATAAGAAGCTTTTATGAATTCTATAATATGAAAGGGAATCAGATACACGATGATTTTTCAAACTACTTGACAACAAATTGAAATAACTATGATGATGAATAAGACACTAACTGAGAGGGATCCTAGTATTATGATGCACTCAGGAATTCTTAAATGAATTTTGATAGAGGCCATGAAGATAATATCTTCCAGGGTGGGAAAAATTACAAAATAAGTTTGGATAGAAACTTTCTATGGAGATTTTGAATTGAAAGATTCAATAGGTTAACCCTCTCAAAATCAATATAATTTTCAGATATGCTACTATAGATGATTATTTTAAATATAATTTGGTGTAAATTTAAAAATAGTGGCTTCCTGATGTATTTTTAAAAGATAAATTTGGATGTCATGTCTGGGATGATGAAATAAAACAATTCACCCCTAGATGTGATTTTATTTTAAATTAAGAAATTTTGGGGAAATATCAAAACATGGTTGAGGATGAGGTTAGGTATTTTTCAATTATTAATATTTAAAATGATTAGATAGAGGTTACTAAAAATAAATTAGATCTAGAAATTTTAGTTAAAACCTTATAAGATGGTTCTTTGATAATCATCATTCCACAAAGAGGAAGATCAGACAAACTATTGAATGATGAAGAATGATTTGACATACAAATACATGAAAGATAAAGATCATATAGCCCTTTATCAGAACTATTTATACCAGATAGAGTGGTTCATATAGATATAGTTGGGGTTGTGTTGAGGATATCCATTCATATCTGGAAACCAATTCTTATGTTTTTGGATAATATAAATTTATTAATATTATAATATATGGGGGAACCATATATTCCATTTGAAGAGGCTACTCTTAAGGACTCTAAATAGTAGGAATCTATAATTGAATAGAAACAAATTCATTGAGTATCAATAATACATGAGAGATGACTTATCTAATAGATATAAAGAGAGATCTAAAATACTAATTAGATTTTATTTTTAATTAGGAAATGGATGAAAGTAAGAGATACAAATCAATGTTTGTGGTGAAAGATGTTTAGAAAAAGGAGGGAATCACCTTTTCTATAATTTTCTCACAAATGGTGAAATACACTACCATTCATATATATTCAATTCTAAAAATATACTCATGTATGAAATGAATGTAAAATCATCTTTTCTTCTTGGATAATTTTTGGAATAAATTTTCATGGATTAGACTACGGTTTATGATGTTCATCAAAAAATATATTTTTTTGTATATTTAATCGTATAATTTATTTATTTAAGAATGGTCCAAGATGATGGAATTGGAATTTTAAAACCTTCATGTTCAAATAATTTTATAGTCTATGTGATTATGATCATTATTATTCTAAGAGAAAATGTAAAGATGGAATATGTATCATACTATTCTTTCATATATATGATATTTAGATTGATGGTATGTACATCCCATAGTTTTTGGAACTAAAGAGAATGTTGTTAAGAAGATAAGAGATAAAAAATATTAGAAAAGATAACAAATTTGGTATGAGAATTGGGATGGAAAACAAGGTCGACTCATGGTTTTTTTTCTGATAAGGAATTCATTAGATTATTCATCGAAATATCTAGAATAGCTATGTGTACAATTTTCTCATCCTACCTCAGCACACTATTCAAACATGAAAAAAATATGGTATCATAAATGTATGAAAAATTTCAGGACATGGATAATGTATCTTATACTTAATCTATAAGATGATTGATGAATTAAATTATGTTAACTTGATAAAATATTACATTTTATGTGGTGTTTTTATCCATTTCATGTTAAATCCTCGAAGGAAACGTTGGGAAGATTACAAATAAATATTATAACAATTGAAGGGGTGTGAAGATACAACTTTATTTTTTCATGTTGATGATCAGTTGACAGGATTTGCAGATGAATATTTTATTAGACACATGGATTCATTTAATAGTATAACAATAATTTTATTTACATTTAGTGGAACACTAGAAATCTAGATGTATTTGTTAAAACAATTGGTGAAATAATTCATAATAGAAAAAATATTTATTTATACAAATGATGTGGGGAAAGAGACAATATGTTTGATGGGATTTCTAAATGAACTAGGAACAAGATAAGATATATGGTTGATATTCTAAGATAATCATAGTTCAATTAGACTTTCTCACAATTCAGTGTTTCATACCTGAATAAAACGTGTTGACATAGAGTATCATTTAACTCTATGTCTGCTAATGGGTAATGTGTGGGATCATTGTATGATTAATGGGAAGAAAACTACAATGGTTTTGATAAAAAAGATGATAGTTTAAGAAATCATGTTGAACAATTATGCCTTAGTGGGGCTTGGCTGATCAGATAGAGTGGAGGAACTTTATACATCCGATATGGGTGATATTAGGTGAATTAATGAAAATTATGACTAAAATATATTATGAAATTTCCCAGGGGTAGGTTATTGGGTTTGTGGAATTTTTCATTAGGTTTTATCCGAAATAGTTTTTTCTAGGTGGATATAACCAGATTAATACTATCTGATATACAAAAAGGATTATTCCTACTATGGTTTCATTTTTCTTTGGGAAGATAGTTTTTTACTTGACATAACATCCAACAAACAATGGTCAGAATACAGAGGGTAATTAGACCATGTTTTTAGGTTGAAGATGATCAGATAGAGACTTTTTCTTATTTTGTATTCAATGCTTTCCCTAATCTTGGTAACCTTATATAGATATCAGAATAAACTTATGTGGTCTTGTATCCTCTTGATTGTGGGATTTTGGTAGTTTCTATGGAAGATACATCTGGGTATCAATAGATTCTCAAGTCAATGAATGGTTGACTATAAATATTAAAGACTAGTACAGACTTTTTAACATGATAAATTCCTCTGTAAATATGTGGTGTCATAGGTATCTAAAAGTAGTGATAACTATATGATCATTTCATGTTTATAATGGTATGATAATTTCATGTTACCCCCTAAAATGAAAATGTTCATAATGATCCCGATGTACATAAGATTTATTTCCAAACCACAATAAATATTTTTTCCCATTAATTTTTTTATTTTGTGTGTCATATGAACATGAGATTATGTGTGGAGATTAGGAAAAAATAAATATTCCTAGTTATTGTTCACATAATATGGGATTCGGTGTAGATAATATTGAAATCACTTTATCTGATAACATTGTGAATAATTATCCCTTTGAAAGATGGATAAAATTTATAGACTTATTTGATTGTTGAAGTTTTTAATACGCGAATAATATTTTTTGTCTAAATATTTAATGTTTTTTATTGTTCATTACAGGTATCTCTATTTGTTACCCCTAATAACATGTTGGATATTCATTGGTGTTTTTTTCATAGAATGTTTTGATCGATTAATAATATCAATGATGATATCATCACTACCCTTCATTTATGATTGGAGATGATGATTTATAGGAAGAATGATGAAGTGTCTTTTTAAAAGTATTCACTTAAGATAGATGATCAATGATAAAAGAATATGTGAGGAAAAATGGTGCCACTATTATGAGTGTAGTGGATATATTGGAGTATCTTGGAGGAGATGTGGGAGAGGGTGATTCCAATGGCCAAAGTAATTCAAGGATGAGGCTCACCAAGGTTTGATAATGTATCTCATATATGAGAAGCCATATTATTGGTTTATTGCAACACCCCATATATTTTTAAGTTATAAAGATATTGAATTTTTTTGTTGAACAAAATGTGTTTTCATTGTTTATAAATGTTAGAGGTTTTGGAGAAGAAGTATACACTAAAATTGGGAATGTTGGCATAGGATTTGGGGCCATTAATAAAATCTAGTGGCAAGAATTATCTAAAGAGTGGATTTCATTCCATGTATAGTTAGTGGTATACTATGTTGAGTTGCTATGTTTTTTTTAATAAATGAAGAGAGTTCATGTTGTGTCGAATGTCATTATATATTGGGGAGTGATGCATAGAAGTAAGATCATCAAACTCATGGTTAAATTTTTTGGGGCTTCAAAACCATTTCTTTGTAACGGGCGTCACACTAGGAGGATGACCCTTATATATGGAACCCTTGTGATTTCATTCGATATATTAAGAGAGAGAGAGGTAGATCAAATCATGGTGTATAGAATCATGCCATGAGGATGAATCTTTTTTATTGCCTTTCGAAATGATGCATATTTCTTTTTTCAAATTTCATGTGAGGAAATATGGTCAGACTGTGACCTTTGGGTCATATCATTATGGTTGTCTAGGAGGGAACATGATGAGATAATAGAGTAGGTCCACACTGTGTTGTCATAGAGTTTTTGATTTTTGATTCTATATTAGAGAGGTTTTTAAAGGCCCTATCTTAGATAGGCTATTATAGGGGAAGGAACTAGAAGGACCAACAATCCAGTAATATGGTGTTCACACAATGATACACAATCAGGACAATTTTTAATCAACTAGATTATCTAAATGAGTTTAAAAATAACTATTATTGAATGAGGTACTACACATTTTTCATGAAAACATGGTCATGAAATAATTCTATTGCACCATTCTATTAAGAGAGAGATATACCCATTCCTTAATGGATTTATTTTCTCTTTGTTTCATTGGATCATTATTGGTTATTATACCTCTTCTCTTGTGGGTTTTCTCCACCTCTCTCATCGTTCAGTGGTATTATCCCCATTTTTAATATTTGGGATATATTTTAGGGTTTCTATATGAATATTGTATTTCATAGGTTTGGGTTTGTATTACGGGTCATTATTTTATTTGAAACCTTATATAATCATAAGTTTTCCTTTCACTATTCTACCCCTATTGGGTAATATTATTTTCATAAGTATGTGATACAAGGTCAAACTGACCAAATGGACACTAAACTAAATATTTAATTGAACAATATATGATTTTTTTTCCTATTACATTCCTGTCATTTAGACCATGAGTGGTCCATGAGTATAGTAAGACTACAAACCATGTCCACTGAGTGTAGTTGGCTATGATATTTATGGAAAATAGAATGTTTTTTGTAGCACACAATATTTTTAATGGGGGTATAGATATTAATTGTTTCAATTTTAATACATCAAATGGACCTAATAAGGATTTGTAATCATGCCAAGGAGGTCACAAGAGCATTTGGGGCTTATTCAGAGCCTCAAGGTATGAATTGTGAAAACCCATCTGGGCCGCATGACCGTGTGTCCTTTTACAGACATGGGGGAGAGCCCATTTTCATTATCTATGCATTGTTATTTAAATTGTTTACCTAAACATAATGTGTTCCCCAAATTTATAGAGAACTGCAGATGGTTGCCAAACGTTTTGGAAAATCAATACACCATGTTATTTTGGGGTGAAACGACTATTTTATCCCTAAATTAATTTATTAACCTATTTCTGTTTTCTTCTTCCCACTCATGTGGACATAACCCAATATCCCTTTATTTTATGTCTGAGAATACATCTTGCTAGTAATTTAACTATGTACTTCATCTAGTTTCCGATCTTCGATCTATCCGAGGCATTAGATCCATCTTGATAATCTCCCATAGTATCTCAACTCCAATCAATTCTTTTCCTTCCATTTGTTATGCTATTTAGATAAAGGATTATTTTCCATATTTTAGGGAATTATATTTTTTCTCGAATATCTTTCAACTCCCTTCAAATATAAGGTTGATATTGAGTGAGGAGTCAACTAAGGCCTTTAGGTTGTTGCTCACAATTTTTAAACATCGAGTTTTGGTTGTTTTGTAATTATTCCATCATTTCATGGCCTCTACAGAGAATTTCTATTATGTTTTTAACTTAATGTATAATTGAATATTATACCTTAGTGTAATTCTATTGATCCATTCTATGAGGGATAAAGCTCATACAAAGATTATATTTCCACCCAAGGGGCGTGCCACTAGAATTTGACATTTTGGAAAAATGGTAAAAAATTCCTAATGCTCCTTTTATCTTACGATTTGGGTTCTAAATTTAATTTCCATTGGGAAATGAGTAATGCATGTTAACCAGATCACCACATAGGTTCTTACCCCACTTAGACATGGAATTTCCCAAGTAGGTGTTTGCCTTATTAGATTTTTCATCATTTAAAGGACCTTTGATCCTTATGAATTAAATTACAATGTCTTAATGTTTTGAATGAATTGGTAAGGGTGAATGGATTTTATTATATTCAATATGAAATTTGGTGGAATACCCTTAAAGAAATTGACCATGTGACATACCAATTGACAGTTGATTCGATTAATTAAATTTTTCATCTTCTTGTAAATTGAATGGCTTGTTTTAAATAAAATGGATATTATTAGATGGTATGGTACAACCATTCCTTTAATTATGATTATATGAATGGTCATTAGGAATGAAATTTATTTAATTATAATTGAACATAGATAATGAAATTCCAAAGAGGTTACTCCATGTGTGTTGAATTATTAATGAATATGTCCTAGTTATATATATGGGCTATATAAAAGAGATGGATGGGAGGTAATCCCCCGTGCAAGTTATAATTAAAATGCACCTTTATAGAGTCTGAGATTCAATAGTAATGGGTGTTGGTAATAGATGGTAAATGAAACTCCTTACATTATGTGGTGTGTTCATGGGAACTCACTCCAGTGATACTATACTAATGTTTGGTTGGGGCACCATGTTCCATGATTACATTGTCGAAATGATTAATCACTCACCATCACATGAATTGTTGCAATTTGTATCTTTCTATTCATTGGGATATAGGGTATGTAACCATTGTCTTGAGATTATAGGCAAGTTAGATAGGTATAGATATGTGAGTTATGCCATGATCTAGCTAGCACTACTATTTTGGATATATGGCCATTAGCCGTCCTCACACACTTGGTTTATATAGGTGGTTGAAATAAAGAACTAATATATATATATATATATATTATTAATATTATATATATAGTGGCATTAGTAGACAATTTCCATCAATGAGATGAAGTCGGTAGACCTTCTAGGAGTACTATTTGAACCCGCATGGTCTAGTTAGTTAATTATGCTTTGTTTTACTGTTATGCTATTAACTACACACTTTTTTGTTTTGAGAAGTACTCAGATAACATGTAGACACCATTGGTGGTAAAATATTGAGATTTTTATCTCACACCCTTAACAGAATTCTTTTCATAGATGATAATACTATCTTCCTACTGGTATCGATAAGGGAAAATTCCCTACTGTAACGTCCTGACCCTGGTTTCCCAGAGTCGGTGCATTATTACATAACATTGGCATGATCACAAGAAAGATCAAGTCTCGAAAGACAGATTAGTTTAGTAGCCTTGGAATAAATAGATAAATTAATAAAGTATACATTACATCATAAAGTGAAAACTACTACATCAACATCTTGTCTTCATATCCCCTCATATTATCCGTGCAGGTCATTCATAAATTACATCTTCACATCCTGGGAAAAATAAAACATTGAAAGGGGTGAGCTCAGATTCTCAGTAAAGATAACAATATAGAAGAAACATTCATAAATAAGAATAAACATTTAAGGATATGTATAGCTAAAAAAAAATCCTTTTAAACTTCAACATCAACATAATATGGCAAAGATAAAATGAAATAATTCCATTTACTTATTCACATGGATATTCTACTAGTCGAATAATCCCATTCAATATCAATAACCACTTTCATAATGATGGAATGAAAAATGCCAGACTATCATAACTACAGAGCCAAGGCCTCATGCCAAGACTTCAAATAAGATTTTGTTAAGGCCTTGTACCAAGACACTAGTTTGTCTCATGAGACCTACCGATGCATTGAGGAGCTATAGCGGGATCCACCCGTCACATTTTAAGTCCAATACGTTCTTCATATGAACAGGTTTGAAACATAACATAATCATTCGTATTAAAACTAGCATACAAAATGTCAATAATTTCTCCATAAACCATGAATGCTATAAAAATAATACATCCATAGTCAAACATATCAGAAAACTTTCAATACAATACGGAAGTTTTGTATCATAATAAATAAACTTCAAATTAGCTTAAAATCCATGAAAGGATGTTGACATAGATGAAATCAAAACTATTTGAGAGAAATATCTCTTTTTTTGAAATCATTTAAAAGACATATAATTATAAAATAAAAAATTTATTTTTAAAATATTCTTATAATATTGTAAGAGAAGCTTTGACTATTTTATAACAGTAGAAAATAGCTTCACCCGTCGTATAAGTTAAAAAAAGACATTCTTACTTTAATTCTGTCGAAAAGGTTAAAAAGGACCTTTTTTGGAAAACGAAAGAAGGATTCCTTTGTAAACTTCTTATAAATAGTAAAACAAGGGTATAAATGACTTTAACCCATATTCTGTAAAATAGTATGAATGTTTTGAAATACATTTTTATGAAACATGGATGTGGATGATAAAAAGGTCCCAGTAGATAATTACATATAAACAACCTCAGATAATGAAGAGATTGTGTAATAAACCCTTACCTTGTAATTTTACTTGGATGAGGGTAGTTTAACCTCCTATATAATGGTGAAATAATTGTTATTAAATTATAAAATAATCATATACATTAATATGATATCATATTTGATCTTTTAACATTGATTTGTTAATAATATCTTAGTATTATTGTTGTTTCGGGTGTTAACTTACTCATTTTCTTTTATATGTTTTGTTACGTAAGACGTGTTTGTTATGGATAGGTTCTATCTTATTCATATACAAAATGATATCACATCATTAAACATTATTTTAATCATTAAATGAGAATTAGTCTTGAATGGATATGATGGGGAATGAATCTCATCGCGTTCGTGGAGACGGTAGTCCGTACGTACGCACGAGTGATAATATCATTCATTTGATATAAGAATAATATATAATTGGATGGTATATCATGTATACAGAATAATTATCCTGTTATATTTATTATTTACATGAATTAAACATCATTATTATACCCATCCAAATAATAATTTATTAAATAACAATTACACCACGACGTGGAGACGGTAAACCGTACGTACACATGTATGGTGAAATGTCATTCAAAGGATGGATAGAATACTGAATATGGTTGTAACATATTTATAATAACATCACAGTATATATAAGATACTAGATTTATTATTTTATAATGGGAATAACAAAGAAAGAAGAAGATGAAGAAGAAATGAACTTGAAAAAGGGTGGTGAAAACATTACCTCTTCTTTAGGTTCTTCCTTTTGATTTGATCAAAAGGGCTCCTTACGTTGGATTCATGATCAAACTAAGGCCTCTAGGATTAAGTGAGGGTAGTTGTGATAGTATTTGGGCAGGGGTTAGCTGAACCGAAAGGCGTATTTTTAATAAATAATAACTATCAAAATTTTGACACTTGTTTATGTCAATTTCAAAGTGAAATTACTTATAATAACCATCATTGTATTAAATGGTAAAAATTTAATCTATTTATACATCCAAACCATTATAATGTATAATTTAACAATATAAATTATTTTGATTAAAAAAGTTGTTTTCAGTTAAAATATAGTATTTTTCACTATTCACCCAAATTTGAATGTTATGAGAAGAACACCAAAACTTTTTTGAAACTAAATTCTTATGCCCCGATTCAAAATAAGAAGTTCATTTTGTCAAATAAAACATATAAAAGTTTCAAATATTGGATTTAAAAAGGCTTTTCCATTAAAAGGCTGTAAAATTTCATTTTTTGAAAAATACTTCTTTTATCTGAAAAAATGAATTTGTTCTTAAATTATGTCTTAGAAACTAATTATATGGATTCTAAAATTATAAGGATAATATAAAATTTAAAATCCAGTTAATACTATTCATAACTGATTTGGAACGGCTGATTTTTTGAGTCGTGGTGCATTTGAACTCAGTGTTGCGTAAAACACACGCTATTGTTTTACACAAAGAGAAGCGTATTATGGAAGCTTGGGGTGTTACATTATCCCCTCCTTCAATAAATTGCATCCTCACAATTTGAAATTATTTTTTAAATATAAAAGGTTGAAAATAGAAAATATCTTTGTGGGAAAACCCACATAAGAAATTGGGTTAATAAAATTTCGTCATAATGAGGGGAATGGGAAATTAAAGAGTCACCAACAAATAATGATCTCAATTAAGAGAACATTGGTGGAAATTAGAGACATATAATTGGAGGAAAACATAAATATTTATAGGTAGTGATTGAGGTAATCAATCACAAATAAGTGTAAAATTGAGGGCATTAAATTCATAAATCTATGATGATTTAAAATACCATCGGTTCAAAAAAAACATATGGTATTAGGACAACACATTTTTTTCTTTTAAGATCCCTTCACTAAAGTATATGAATTAATTTCTTCATTGAATAAGAGAAGAAGAAAAATATATACTTGACAAGTAGAGTCCCATCCTCTAACTAATTTCCAGCACAATCTCATCTTTCAGTATAAAATATAATATAATGTAAAAATAATATTATATTAATCCTATTCATATAGGGTTCAAAAAAAATAATTTATTATTCATCTACCAGATTTTTTTTAAAAAAATGACTACACTATTCAATTTAGGGCATCACGTGGGCCAGTTGTAGGTGATACACCCTTGTCACCCTTCGGTTGCAGGTTCAAGTGTAACATACCATGTATGTAATGAATAATATATATTTTTACCTATGTCTATTTATGAATTATATAGTTTTTTATAGGCTTAAAATGATAACAAATCCAATCTTAAGCATGGTATACAGTAATATTTTTAAAAGATTGTTTTACTACCTTTTGATGGAAAACCATTTTTTTAAATCAAACTTTTGACAATTTTATAAGATCTATTTTTAAAAATAACTCTATTATTTATTATTGGGACATTGAAATTTACAATGGATAATTTTTTGGTATTTTTCTGACAATGTTTATTTTTTAATGAATAGTGAAAAATACTGCATTTTACATCAAAACTGATTTTTCATCTAATTTAATTATATAGTTAGATTATATTTTTAATTGGTCTTAAAGTTTAATTAGAATATATTATTACCATATAATCCAATGGTGGTCATATAATTAATTTCACTTTGAAATTTTGCATAAACAAGTGCCAATCTTTTCATAGATATTGTTTCAAAAAACCTGCTATTTGTTTTGACAACGAGAATTATTTTTAAATTAATTATTTAAATTTCTATGTTTGTAATTTGGTAAAATGGATTCCATATTTGTAATTATAAGGTCTAAATTATATAATTAATACTCTTTTGTTTTTGGACATTATGAATAGTAACAACAGTAATTATCTTTAATTATCTTGATTAATTAGTAATCGGGTAGTTAAGGATAATAAAATAATATCATAATAATTACAAATGACCCCAACATGTGTCCTAATGCTACTGTTTGTGTCATGGCCGACCCTGGGATGCCTTGTGCCAAACATGGGGACCCCATGGAATCACTTTTGTGTGATAATGACTTGTAATCTTTTTATTTTTAAAGAAAGTTAAATATAACAAAGAATATATCACCTGAGTAAAAGATTTTTAATTCTGTCTACATAAATGATCTATTGGTCTATAAAAATTCATTGGAAATCTAAAAATATTTCCTACATCATATTATTTTTTTATAATTTTTAGACATTAAATAAATTAAATTATATACGACATCATGATGATGCAATGATTACCTCCTTAATGAATGATTTAAATAAAATGAAAAGATAATGTAAAATCTAAGACTTAAATTTGTCAAAGAACTATTGGAAGAGTATATTTTGAACCCTTATCACCTTATCGTATAAATATATCAATGTGGGACCTTTTAAATATGAAATTCTTTTTAATATATTGTAACATTTCTTAACTTTCCATTAGTGCCCCTCCTCTCCTATTATAAAAGGCCCCCACCTCTACCTCCTTACCCACACATCTCAAGCCATTGGATCAGACAATATATGCTCATTTTATCTCTCAAAATCCCTCTATTCATCCTAGAAGCCTTACATTAGGCAGAAAGCTCTTCATGAAACCATTTTGGTTCAAACCAAGAAGAGTTACCCAATTTAACGGTAAAGTCTTCTCTAATGTTCTTTTTGTTTTATTTTGCTTCTCCAACCCCCTAAACTCTTTTTATTCATTTCTTTTGTAACAAAACCAGTATCCTAATTATACTATTATGTTGTTATTATAATTATTCAAGCTATACTTACACACACATTCATCTAATGGTTAAAGAGCATACTATTCCCGTGGATGGCGAATTTCTGCCTCACGAAATGATGATTGTTCAATATTCATCTAACACCTTCAAAGGTGGCCATTAAGATGACACAATATTTATATATGATATATAATATGTTTATTTTTTCCTTGAGCTTCTGTATTTTTCATTTTTGTCATACATTTATGGTTTCCATTATGGGTAAACGCGATATCTTCATTTTAGGAAGTGCGGACTACCACCCCCTCAAAGTGATTTGATTCGTTAATGCCATATGTGGGATGTATAAAGGATGGAGTTAATGATATTATATATGATATTATACTGGAATTATAATATACTTTTATATCATTATGAATTCATTCCATAAAATACAAAATAGAAATGAAAGTAGCGTTCATGCGTACGTACGACTTACCGTCTCCATGAACGGTGCATTTCATTTATTATCTGTAAATGTTATTTAATATTATAAATGCATTTATATACTAGATATATATGATATATATGATATCTACATCATGAATATTACTCTGGATAAAATGGAAACAGGAACAACTTGTAATTATAAAGAGTTTATTTTTGACTCAAGTACCAATGATCGTTAAAATGACTGTTATTAACTTAAATAATTACATAGTGTTCATGACATGGTAATAAGTGATAAAAAAGGAATAATGAACTTGAAATATGTTCTTAATAAACTAGAAATTAACTCAAGTTAATTATTCAGGAGAATAAAGAACGATAAAGTCAAGTCGGATACGAGGTAAGGGACTTCGTCTCAATCTCCTTTCATTGAGGCATATTTTGTTTTCTTTTATACGGTGTATAAACCCCTTTGACTTTTACGTTTATTCAAAAGGAATCTTTTTTATATGAAGCATTTACTAAACAACAAAAGGGAATTTTTTGTTGTTGTATGTATGTGGCGACAACGACTTCTCCACCACAGTGACCATTATTTGAGTTTTGGCTTCCTCTAGAAGCCATAAACTTTTTTTAAAAAGAAAAATAAATACCATGTATTACTTTTCATTTGTTTTGGTATTAAAAATGGTTTTTATAATTTTTTTATTATTTCAATGTGTTGTATTGATATCTTGTGATTGAAATGTGGAAATGTTATGTTTCCTTTATGCATGTTTTATGTGATACGATTATGTTATGGTTCTTGGCCATTATTATGAAGATGGGTGGTTCCATGATAAACTAAGGGAGGGTGAGCCCGATATAGCTCTCCAATGATTTGGGTAACACGAAGGTGTTAAACTTTAAGGTTTCTCCGAAGAGATTTAGGGAATATACTCTGATGGGTATTCCAAACGTTACCATGGGGGTTACTCCATATGTAAGAATGTTATGAATGCCTCAAGTTACCTTTATGTCTTATGATTTCTATGATTTATTCATGATTTGATGAGGTATGTTAAAATGCTTAGGTTTTACGAGTAAAGTATGATTTCATACATGGACTAATGTTTTCATTTCGTACTTTTATATCCCTTTCTGAGCTTTTTATGCTCATCCCATGTTTTTGAAATGTTTTTCACAGGTCAAGGGAATGGTACATGATGTAATGATAGTGTCAAGGATGTGTCAAGAAAAAATCTATGTTTTATTTTGAATATGTTTCTGATGATGGGAAAAATGATTACTATCTTTTATGTAACCACTTTGTTTAAATGTGGAGTGTAATGCATGATTTATGATCTAATTATCTAAAAATCTAAACCTGAAAAGATCCTCAACGTTTACTTTTGAAATAACTCAAGATTAAGTAAGGTTTAAGGCCGGGGCCTTATAGTTGGTATCAGAGGTCAGTTTAAATAACATTAGGAGTTAGAATTCTGTTAAATGATTATCCAAAAATATTTTTTTTGGTTAAATTGAAATGATATAGATTTTGAATATTACCATATTGCTTCATCTAAGAAATGTTTGTTCAGAATGGTTTTCCACAGAGGAAACATGGAAGCAGTGCAAGGAAGGCATACTGAAGGAAATGCCCTTCCGAATCAGCATCCTGAGATGGTCGGAATTGGAGCTGAACAATGTGTTTAAGTGATGGTGCAGTTGACTCAAGCGATAAATGGTGGTGGTATCCATGCACGAGATTAGCCAGATCAACCGCAGAGGAACATGTTAGTGGTGGAACATTTTATGAGGCAACATCCCCGATCATTCAGAGGATCATCTGACCCTGTGCTAGCTGAAGGGTGGATTAAATCACTAGAGAAGATTTTCTATGTCATGGGGTGTTCGGACAATCAAAAGGTTAGTCTTGCTATTTTCCATTTGGAGGGTGAAGAAGATCAGTGGTGGTCGATGGTTAAAAATATCAGGCATGCTAATGAGATTGATGCTCTCGACTGGGATGAATTCAAAGGTAAGTTTCTTGAGAAGTATTTTCCTAAGGCTGTTTGACTTAGGATGGAAAAAAAATTCCTGGAATTGAGGCAAGAGTAAGACTCTGTGGCTACCTATGAAGAAAGGTTTACTCGATTGGAAAGGTATATTCCAAATTTTATTTGAGACCTTGATAGTAAAATCAATTGTTTTTACTCAGGATTAAAGCCAAAATATTGAAGGGCATTGGCTTCTCATGAGTTCAAAAGTTATGAAAAGCTTTTTCGATGTGCTGAGATGGTAGAAATGGAGTTTTCTAATGATCAAGTGTTCTATAACAACCAACAGAAGAAGAGACCGAGGTGGAAGGAGAAAGGGAATAATTCTTCAAAAAGGTCTGATGCTAAGAAAACTAATTTTCCTGTTTGTGATAAATGTGGTAAAAGGAATGCTGGGGAATGAATTCTGAATTCTAGAAAGTTTTACCGATGCGGTAATATGGGACATATGTCTTGTGATTGCACTGAAAAAGATCAGGGTGATGGTAAGACCAAATTTGATTTACAGTTAGTGAAATGTTTCAAGTGCAATGAGATGGGTCACTATACAAACGAGTGTCCAAAAAAGAGCTCGAGTGATGGGAAGAAATTAGACTACAAGTAGAAAGGGGTGGTGAAATCCTTTTCAACTACTTCAGTAGATGTTGGTCTATCAAATGAAATGATAGTAGGTACTTTGTTTGTTTTTTCAGATTATGCCAGTGTGTTGTTTGATTCGGGGTCTACACATTCTTTCATCTCTGAAAACTTTTCTAGTAAAATGGGAATACCATCTCAATAAATGACTCCTGAACTTGTGGTAAAAACACCTGGGGGAAATGTTGAGGCAAAAAGAAATTACAATAATCTTCCTATCCTTATCTGTGGAAAGAACCTACTTGAAAACCTTATTTTTTTACCTCTAGTAGAGTTTGATGTTATCCTGGGTATGGATTGGCTCTCTATTTACAATTCTAAGATTGACTATATAGCTAAAGAAGTTTATCTTCAGAAAGACTTTCAGTTTGTGTACAAGAACGAACCCTTACTGTTGATAACATATCAAGAGGCTGAGAAAATTGTAAAAGATAGAAATGAATGTTACCTTGCACATATAGTTGAAAAAAAGGGAACTATTTAGATTATTGATGTGCCAGCGGTAAATGAGTATCCTGATTTTTTCCCTGATTAGTTGCCTGGAATAATAATACAGATCGGGAAGTTGAATTTACCATTGACTTAGTTCCTGATGCTAATCTAATTTCAAAATCCCCTTATCGAATGGCTCAAAATGAACTTTTTGAGTTGAAGGAGCAATTGCAAGATTTATTAGAGAAAGGTTTCATTCGACCTAGCAAATCACCATGGGGTGATTTTGTTTTATTTGTTAAAAAGAATGATGGTTCAATGAGACTTTTCATTGATTATAGAGCATTGAATAACATCACTATTAAGAATAAATATCCATTGACTCATATCGATGATTTTTTTGATCAGCTCCCGGGAGATCAGTATTTTTCAAAGATTGACCTGAGATCGGGGTACCATCAGTTGAAGGTAATGGAAGCAGATATTCCGTAGACTGCGTTTCATACAAGATATGGCCATTATGAATTTGTAGTTATGCCTTTTGGGCTAACCAATGCACCTGCTGTATTCATGGAACTTATGAATATAAGTTTCCATGAGTTCTTGGATAAGTTTGTGGTTGTTTTCATTGATGATATTTTGGTGTTTTCTAAAAGTAAAGAGGAGAATGAAAGTCATTTATGGGTTATTTTTCAAACCTTAAATGAAAATAAATTGTATGGGAAATTCAACAAGTGTGAGTTTTGGTTGCAATAAATTTCTTTCCTTGGTCATATTGTTTCTAAAGATAGGATAATTATTGATCCTGCAAAAACAAAGGTTGTTGATGAATGGCCAAGACCCACAAATGTAACTAAGATTGATAGCTTCCTTGGTTTGGAAGGCTACTACCGAAGGTTTTTTAGAAATTTTTCATGGTTATCCAGTCCAATGACTAATCTATCTCAGAAGGGTGTTAAGTTTATCTGGACAAAAGAATGTGATGATTGTTTTTAGAAATTGAAAAGATGATTGGTGAATGCTCCATTTTTGGAACTATCTTACAGGAATAGGGATTTTGTTATCTACAGTGATGCTTCATTGAATGGACTTGGTTGTGTACTAATGTAGAATGAGCATGTAATTGCTTATTCTTCACGTCAGTTGAAAACAAATTAGGTAAATTACCCTACACATGATTTGGAATTAGCTGCTGTTGTTTTCGCTTTAAAATTTTGGAGGAATCATTTGTATGGATTGAAGTGTGAAATATATATCAATCACAAAATTTTAAAGTATATATTAACTCAGAAAGAACTGAACATGAGACAGATTAGATGGATGGAATTAATCAAGGATTCTGATTGTACAATTCATTACCATCTGGGAAAAGCAAATAAAGTGGCTGATGCTTTGAGTCGAAAAAGTAATGATTCATTAACAATGTTGTGTTTGGAACGTGATCCTTTAGTTAAGGATTTGATGAACTTTGGCATAGAATTTGTTAGTGCAGGATTTCCTTCTGTTTTGTTTCACGTATTAGTGAAATCTTCTCTATCAGATAGAATTAAGCAAGCACAGAAGAAAGACAGTGAGTTGCAGAAAAAGGTAGAGCTCGTTCAGAAGGTTAAGTTGCCTGAATTCAACATTGATAATGATTTTGTTTTGAGATTTGAGAAGAGATTATGTGTTCCGTGTGATTAAAATTTGAAGAGAGAGTTATTATGTGAAGCTCATAGTTCTCCGTTTTCAGTTCATCCGGGTAGTACTAAGATTTATAGAGATCTTTAGGAGTATTACTAATGGGATGGAATGAAAAGATACATTACTGATTTTACTGTGAAGTGTTTGACTTTTCAACAGGTTAAAGAAGAGTGGTAGTTACAGAAAGGGATTCTTCAGCCTTTACCAGTGCCAGAGTGGAAATGGGAGAATATATCCATGGACTTTGTTGTGGGATTGCCGAAGACACCTTGAGGTAATAATGCAATATGGGTTATTGTTGATCACTTGACTAAATCTGCTCATTTCCTTGCTATAAAAGATACTCATTCCCTAGATCATCTTTCCCATTTGTATCTTAAAGAGATAGTTAGGTTACATGGAGTTCCTATCTCCATTATATATGACCATGATCCCAGGTTCACTTATAACTTTTGGAAAGGCCTTCAAAAGTCATTGGGTACTAAATTAAATTTTAGTACAGATTTTTTTATCCTCAATCAGATTGGCAGTCAGAATGAACGATTCAGACTTTGAAGGATATGATACGTGCTTGTTTGATGGATTATCAGGGAAGTTGGGACCAACATATTTCTTTGGTTGAGTTTTCTTATAATAACAATTTTCATTCCGGTATACAGATGGCACCATTTGAGGAATTATATGGGAAGTAGTGTCGAACTCCAGCTTTTTGGGATGAAGTAGGTGAAAGAAGTTGATGGGACCAGAATTGTTATAAGAGTTGGCAGAAAACGTTCAGCTGATACAGAAACACATGAGAACAGCTCAGAGAAGATAGATGACTTATGCAGCAAACAGGAGGAAGGATCTCTCTTTTGAGGTAGGTGATCATGTCTTCCTCAAAGTCTCACCATGAAAAAGTGTAATGCGATTTGGTAAGAAAGGAAATTTGAGTCCAAGGTTCATTAGACCATATGAACTTTTTGAGAGAGTTGGATCAGTTGCATATCGAGTGGATTTACCTCCGAGTTTATCTCGGGTGCACAATGTTTTTCATGTTTCAATGTTAAATAAGTACATGCCAGATCCATCTCATGTTTTGAGTCCAGAGGTAGTTCAGCTGGAAGAGAATCTATCTTATGATGAAAAACCGGTCTAGATTCTTCACCACAGGGAGAAAGTATTGTGGAATAAGGTGATTCATCAAGTAAAGGTTTTGTGGAAAAACCACATGATTGAAGAGCCAATAAGGGAATCTGAAAATGAAATGAGGGATAAATACCCCCACTTATTCAATAAGTAAATAAATTACGGGGATGCAATTTTCTGAAGGAGGGAAGGATGTGACATCCTAAGTAAGTAATGAATAATAGATATGTTTACCTTTGTCTATTTATGAATTATATGGTGTTTTATAGGCTTAAAATGAGAATAAATCCAATCTTATGCATGATATACACTAATATTTTTAAAAGATTGTTTTACTGCCTTTTGATGGAAAACCATTTTTATTAAATCAAAATTTTGACAATTTTATAAGCTCTATTTATCAAAATAACCCTATTATTTAAGAATGAGACATTGAAATTTACATTGGATAATTTTTTGGTATTTTTCTAACAATGTTCAATTTTTAATGAATAGTGAAAAATACAACATTTTACATCAAAACTGCTTTTTCATCTAATTTAATTATATGGTTAGATTATCTTTATAATTGGTCTTAAAGTGTAATTATAATATATTTTTACCATCTAATCCAATGGTTGTCATTATAATTAATTTCACTTTAGAATTGGCCATAAACAAGTGCCAAACTTTTCATAGATATTGCTTCAAAAAAACCCGCTATTGTTTTGACAACGGGAATTATTTTTAAATTAATTATTGCAATTTCTATGTTTGGAATTTGGTAAAAGAGATTCCATATATGGAATCAGAAGGTCCAAATTATCTAATTAAGTCTCTTTTGTTTTTGTACATTATGAATAGTAACGACAGTAATTATCTGTAATCATATTGATTAATTAGTAATCGGGTAGTTAAGGATAATAAAATAATATCATAATAATAACAAATGACCCCAAAATGTGTCCTAATGCTACTGTTTGTGTCCTGTCCAACCATGGGATGCCTTGTGTGAAACTTGGGGACCCCCTGGAATCACGTTTGTGTGATAATGACTTTTTATCTTTTCATTTTTAAAGAAATTTAAATATAACAAAGAATGTATCACCTGAGTAAAACATTTTTAATTTTATCTACATAAATGATATATTGGACTATAAATATTTATTGGAATGATAAAATTATTTCCTACATCATAGTATTTTTTTTAAATTTTTAGACATTAAATAAATTAAATTATTTATGACATCATGATGATGCTGTGATTACCTCATTAATGAATGATTTAAATAAAATGAAAATATAATGTAAAATCTAAGACATAAACTTGTAAAAGACCTAGTTGATGAGTATATTTCAAACCTTTATCACCTTATCCTATAAATATATCAATTTGGGACCTTTTAAATTCGAAACTCATTTTAAAATAATGTAACATTTCTTAACTTTCCAAGAGTGCCCCTCCTCTCCACATAGAAAAGGTCCCCAACTCTACCTCCTTACCCACACTTCTCAAGCAATTGTATTGGAAACTATCTACTCATTTTATCTGTCCACATCCCTCTCTTCATCCTAGAAGCCTTACCGTAGGCAGAAAGCTCTTCAAGAAACCATTTTTGGTCAAACCAAGAAGAGTTACCCGATTTAAAGGTAAAGTCTTCTCTAATGTTCTTTTGTATTATTTCGCTTCTCCAACCCCCTAAATTTTTTTTATTCATTCAATTTGCAAAAACAATAGTATCTAAAATATACTAGTATGTTTTTATAAGAAGTATTCGAGCTACACTTACACACACCTTCATCTAATGATTAAAGAACATACTGTTTCCGTGGATGGTGAATTTCTGCCTCACGAAACGATGAGTGTTTAATATTCTTCTAACACCTTAAAAGGTGTCTATTAAGATGAAACTATATTTATATATGATATATAATAAGTTTTTGTTTTCCATGAGCTTCTATGTTTTTTATTTTTTTCATACCTTTATGGTTTCCATTATGGGTAAACACGATATCTTCATTTTAGGAAGTGCAGACAACTGCCCCCTCAAAGTGATTTGATTCATTAATGCCATATGTGGGACGTATAAAGGATGGAGTTAATGATATTATATATGATATTATACTAGAATTATAATATACCTTTATATCATTATGAATTCATTCCATAAAATACGAAATAGAAATGAAAGTAGCGTTCATGCGTACGTACGACTTACCATCTCCATGAACGGTGCATTTCATTTCTTACCTCCAAATGGTATGTAATATTATAAATGCATGTATATACTGGATATATATGATATATATGATATCTAAATCATGAATATAACTCTGGATATAATGGAAACATGAACAACATGTAATTATAAAGAGTTTATTTTTTACTCAAGTACGAATGATCGTTAGAACGACCGTTATTAACATAAATAATTACATAGTGTTCATGACATGGTAATAAGTGATATAAAATGAATAATTAACTTGAAAAAGATTATTAAGAAAGTAGAAATTAACTCAATTTTATTAACTAGGAGATTAAAGAATGATCGAGTCAAGTCGGATACGAGGTAAGGGACTTCGTCTCAATCTCCTTTCATTGAGGCATATTTTGTTTTATTTTATATGGTGTATAAACCCCTTTGACTTTTACGTTTATTCAAAAGGAATATTTTTTATACGAAGCGTTTAGTAAACTACAAAAGGGAATGTTTTTTTTCATACGTATGCAGCGATAATGACTTCTTCACCACTGTGACCATTATTTTAGTTTCGGCTTCCTCTACAAGCCATAACCTTTTTTTAAATGAAAAATATATACCAAGTATTATTTTGATTTTATTTTGGTATTGAAAATGGTATTCATAATGTTTTTATTATATAGATGTGTTGTATTGATATCTTGTGATTGAAATGTGGAAATGTTATGTTTCCTTTATGCATGTTTTATGTGATACAATTATGTTATGGTTCTTGGGAATTATTTTGAAGACGGGTGGTTCTGTGATAAACTAAGGGCAAGTGAGCCCGATATAGCTCTCCAATGCATTGGGTAACATAAAGGGGTTAAATGTTAAGGTTTCTCTGAAGAGATTTAGGGAATATACTATGATGGGTATTCCAAACGTAACCATGAGGGTTACTCCCTACGTAAGAATATTATGAATGCCTCAAGTTACCTTTATGTCTTATGATTTCTATGATTTATTCTTGATTTGATGAGGTATGTTAAAATGCTTATGTTTTACGTGTAATGTATGATTTCATACATGGACTAATTTTTTCATTTCGTACTTTTATATCACTTTCTGAGCTTTTTATGCTCATCCCATGTTTTTGAAATGTTTTTAATAGGTCAAGGGAAAGGTACATGATGTGACGACAGTGTTAAGGAAGTGTCAAGAAATAATCTATGTTTTATTTTAAATATGTTTCCGATGATGGGAAAAATGAGCACTATCTTTTATGTAACCACTTAGATTAAATGTGGAGTGTAATGCATGATTTATGATCTAACTCTCTAAAACTCTAAACCTGAAATGATCATCAACGTGTACTCATGAAATAACTTAAGATTAAGTAATGTTTAAGGCAGGGGCCTTATATCAAGTCTCACGGTCTTGCCAGATGCGACGGTTTTCCGCCCGACCTCCGGATTGTCCTTTTATAGAAATCCAAAAATAATCTCAAACTATAATTATCCAAAATACTTCTTTCCAAACTCACAATCTAAAATTTATAAGGAAGGTAAACCCAATAAAGATCATTTTTACCCTGTAATAGCATGTGAATACCTTCATCATGTATTCTTTTAAAACACTAAAATATCCTGAATTACCATAAAACATTATTGATTACATTCATGCTCCCTCATTCCTTATATAATACTCGATATACTTCATCCATCCAAAAATGTTGTAAACTCCAACAATGATGGAATATATAGATATTTAATCAGTTTCAAGATAGTGAATAATATCCAATATAATTTACCAAATCAACCATATCTTATTCCAAAATTAGTACCTCAATATTAAGACCATATTAAGGTTTATCTTTCCTTCAACCATGTAGTTTCCAAAAAGTTTAACGTACTGTAGAGTCACTTTTCATAGTACCATAAAATCTCAAATCCTCAATGAAATAGTACTACAGTACAATCCTTATTTATTTCTAGTACATCGTTGATATAACACTTCAATGAAATATTTCCAAAATAACAATAGAAAAACACTAACCATTCCTCTTCATCTGTGGTATAATCATAACTTGATTATTAACCAATAGAATCATTTGCAGCATAGTCCGATGACTGAGAAATTTTTTCACCTAGTGTCCAAACTCCTTGCAGATGAAGCATTGTACATTTGAAACATTTTTCTTACCCTTACAGTCACGTAATTGGTGTCCTTTTTCTCCACACTTATAACATACTCCCATTCCCTTAAATCATTTTCCAAAGTGATTCTTTCCAGAGTTATCACATATGGGAAAATCATTCTTTACCTTCTTCCTTTTATCTGTGCTTTTCTCTACCATCCTTTCCTTCTCTGGCTTCCCTTCAAATCCATAGGACTCCGAGAATTCTTTATATATATTATCAAAACATGATATTATTTCTCCATATGATTATAATACGTGGGAGACTATTTTCCTTCTAAATTATGGCTTAAGACCATGAAAGATATGATCCTTCATACTCTTTGGATCATGCGTATTGTTGGAGTTCTCATTCCTTCTATTGGGCACCGTTAATAAACAATGTCATAAACTAGATTAGTTTATGAATCAAAATACATGATTCTATACTTGTAAAACACATAACATAAATCAAACAGTTTATGGATATAATCCATAATTATAAAAATGTTTTCATTGAGGGAGTATATACTCATAAACCCTTCATAATGGTTCATAGAGAAAATGATAATTATCATAAGGATATCCCCCGAGTGTGTCGTAACCAAGAGTGCAGCAAGGCCCATTGTCGTGCACCAGTTCCCATTCGAGTCTAGCTCAAAGCGGGGTTTTCAGGTTTTACCCCTAGGTACATCTGTGCCAGAGCCGCCTCTACCTTCTATTATCCAGACATGGATGTATTTCTTGGAAAACTCACAAAATCCCTAAAATACCAAAATTCTAGGAAGTTCTTCTATACTAATCCTCAATTTTCATCTTAGGTCTATGTGCTCTTATCAGAGTTTATCTAAATATAGCTTCCAAGGATTGTACTAAACATCCTCTGATACCAACTTTAACGCCCCGACCCTAGTTTCCCAGAGTCGGTGCATTATTACATAAAATTGGCATGATCACACGAAAGATCAAGTCTCAAAAGACAGATTAGTTTAGTATCCTTAGAATAACTAGATACATTCGTAATGTATACATTAAATCATAAAGTGAAAACTACTACAAAAACATCTTGTCTTCACATCCCCTCATATTATCCCCGAAGTTCATTCATAAATTACATCTTCACATCCTGGGAAAAATAAAACATTGAAAGTGGTGAGCTCAGATGCTCAGTAAAGATAACAATATAGCAGAAACATTCATAAATAAGCATAAACATTTAAGGAAACGTATAGCTAAAACAAAAGCCTTTTATACTTAAACTTCAGCATAATATGGAAAATATAAAATTAAATAATGTCATTTACTTATTCACATCGATTTTCTACTAGTCGAATAATCACATGAAATATCAATAACCACTTTCATAATTATGGAATGCATAATGTCAGACTATCATAACCACGTAGCCAAGGCCTCATGCCAATACTACAAATAAGATTTTGTCAAGGATTTGTTCCAAGACAGTAGTTTGTCTCATGAGACCTTCCGATGTATCTAGGATCTATAGCGGGCTCCACCCGTTACATATTAAGTCCAAGGCATTCCTCATATGAAGAGGTTTTAAACATAACATAAACATTTGTATTAAAAATATCATAAGAAATGTCAATAATTTCTCCATAAACCATGAATTGTATAAAAATAATACATCCATAGTCAAAAAAATCACAAAACCTTTAATACAATATGGAATTTTTGTATCATAATAAATAAATGTCAAATAAGATTAAAATCTGTCAAAAGATTTTGACATAGATGAAATCAAAACTATTTGAGAGAAATATCTCTTTTTTTAAATCATTTAAATGTCACATAATTATAAAATAAAACATTTATTTTGAAAATATTATTATAATCTTGTAAGAGATGTTTCAACGATTTTATAATGGCAGAAAATAGCTGCACCCACCATATAAGTTAAAAAAGACATTCTTACCTTAATTCTGTCGAAAAGGTTAAAAGGACATTGTTTTGAAAATGACGGAAAGATTCCTTTGTCAAATTCTTATAAAAAGTCAAAAAAGGGTATAATTGACTTTAACCCATATTCTGTAAAATAGTAATAATGTTTTGAAATAAATTTTTAAGAAATGTGGATGTGGATGATAAAGAGGTCCCAGTAGATAATTACGTATAAACAACCTTAGATAATGAAGAGATTGTGAAATAAACCCTTACGTTGTAATTTTCCTTTGTTGAGGGTAGGTTAACCTCCTGTATAATGGTGAAATAATTTTTATTAAATTATACAAGAATCATATACATTAATATGATATCATATTTGATCTTTTAACATTGATTTGTTAATAATATCTTAGTTTTATTGTGGTTTCGGGTGTTAACGTACTCGTTTTCTTTTATTTGTTTTGTTACGTAAGCCGTGATTGTCATGGATAGGTTGTATCTTATTCATATATATAATGATATCAAGTACTCAAACATTATTTTAATCATTAAAATAGAATTAGTCTTGAATGGATACGATGGGGAAAGAATCTCATCGCGTTCGTGGAGACGGTAGTCCGTACGTACGAACGAGCAACAAAATCATTCTTTTGATTTTAAAATAATATATAATTGGATTTTATATCATATATATAGAATAATTATAATGTTATATTTATTATTTACATGAATTAAACATCATTATTATATCTATAAAAATAATAATTTATTAAATAACAATGACACCACGACGTGGAGACGGTAAGCCGTACGTACCCACATATGGTGACATGTCATTAAAAGGATGGATAAAATATTGAATATGGTTGTACCATATTTATAATAACATCAAAGTTTATATAATATACTAGATTTATTTTTTTAGAATGGGAATAACAAAGAAAGAAGAAGTTGAAGAAGAAATGAACTTGAAAAGGGGTGGTGAAAACATTACCTCTTCTTCGGGTTCTTCCTTTTGATTTGATCAAAAGGGATATTAGGATGGCATTATGATCAAACTAATGCCACTAGGTTGAAGTGAGGGAAGTTGAGAGAGTATTCGAGTAGGGGTTGGCCGAACCAAACTGCGTATTTTTAAGAAATAATAACTATCAAAAGTTTGACACTTGTTTAGGTCAATTTCAAAGTGAAATTACTTACAATAACAAACATTGTATTAAATGGTAAAAAATTAATCTATTTATACTTCCAAACCATTAAAATGTATAATTTTACAATATAAATTATTTTTATTAAAAAAGTTGTTTTCAGTTAAAATACAGTATTTTTCACTATTCACCTAAATTTGAAAGTTATCATAAAAACACCAAAACTTTATTAAAACTAAATTCTTATGTCCCAATTCTAAATAATAAGTTCATTTTTTCAAATTTAATATATAAAAGTTTCAAATATTGGATTTAAAAAATTTTCTATTAAAAGGCGGTATAATTGCATTTTTAAAAAAATACTTCTTTTATCTGAAAAAAATGAATTTGTTTCTAAATTATGTCTTCGAAACTCATAAAATGGATTGTAAAATTATAGGGATAATATAAAATTTAAAATTCGGTTAATATTATTCATAACTGCTTTTGAACCGCTAGTTTGGTGAGTCGTGGTGCATTTGAACTCAGTGTTCCGTACAACACACGCTATTGTATTATTCAAAGAGAAGCATACCGTGGAAGCTTGGGGTGTTACACCTACTTTAGATTGTTGAATTTTCTTTTCTTTATTATATCTTAGGATCATTGGATCGGGAACTAGATCGAGATACTCATGGTGTTATATTGGTATTTTTTTCATTTTTTACAACTAGAAAACATGTTTTTATATTCTTATTTATTTTAGTAATATATATTTCCATGTATCACATACTAAAACATATATAGTGGTTTTTATATTATTATTAGTTTTATCAATTATCTTTTTTTGCTAACTCTTACACCAATTGTTATCTATTTAAACATTAAAAATTTAATGATTATGTCTATTTACATAATGCTACTGTGGTTGAATGTATATGTTTATATCTGTAGTGTGACACTAACATGAGATTATACTCTCCCCACTATACCACATTTACACAATCATTTATAGCCTTCTATAACCGGAAAATGGGGAGGCACGCTTGATGCCTTGTGACCCACCAAATTGGGGAAAGGGATAAGTGGACCCCAAGTCAACGCATTAAAAAGTGGTATCAAGGAGGTTCCTTTTTTGATATACTATTTGGAGACAATATATTGGAGATTGGAAATGATTGGAACTTAGTCATAAGATGGGATGGGAGGCCGTGATCCCATGTTGGGGGTAAAGGCCAAGATTCTGAAAGTGTATTTCTTGCTATGTTATCTCCAATTACTATTGACATCATTTCACATTTGGGTGATGTAATTGATTGATTATGTTTTTGATATCGGTATTATATGGATTTTTATTTCTTTTCTTTGGCTTGATGAAATGATGCATTTACATTAGATCATACACTATCATAGGCATAATACGACTAATCATCCATGCATTTTCCCTACCATGTCTATTTTCTATATGCATTTTCTTATCACATATTCATTGTTCCTTGAATATATATATATATATATTCAATTGTGATGAATCTTCTTGTTGGTAATAGAAAAATAACTAATACTTAAAGTGGCTGACTTAACCTAATCATGTTTTTCTAAATATAGTAATGTGGGAACCTTACAAATTATATTGTGGAATGTTGAGCTATGGACTATCAGTCACATGTGCTAGAACATGTGGGTTAAATGGATTCCATATTTTGTTTATAATGATTATGGGATATTTTGGATAGACATGGTAATCAATTAAATTCAATAATATAAATTGATTATATATTTTCAAAGAACAATTTCAAAGTGAATATGAATCCCAAATTGAAAACAACAATAATATTTTTTTCTAACCTAGAGACCTACACTTGAACGAACCAAATTACTTTGTAGTTGGTATCTATTTTGTTGTTATGGCATGTTATAGTCTCTTATATGGTCTAAACTAAGATTATGATGTAGGAAATAAGGCATGGATTCTTTTGATATAAAGGATTTACACATGTCCTAGACTCCTATTTTTATTTCTTATATTATCTTAAATATCTATTGAGGAATGTGCTTTGGAATTGTAGTGTAATACAGCCACAATGTCCCCATGTAATATGACCTGAAGGCGATAACGACCACATACATGAGCTGGTGGGATGTGAGACCTTAGTGTTTCCTCTAACAGATCCACATGATGATCCCCGTACCTGAGATCGGTACTAATTCCAATTTTAGAAAGGGTTTTCTATCCTTCCCAAGGCATGGATGAGTTGACTCACGAGTCTTCTCAAAAGTATCATCCCACATTCTCAGGGGATAATAGAAATCAGGTTGTCGGGTATTGGAACAGGGCTATCATATCAATATTCAAGCATCTAGAGATGGATCTAGAGTAGAGGATCAAGCTAGAAGCTTAAATTATTTTGGATTCATCCATGATGTGGTGGGATGTAATTATCTAGGAAAAAAGCATTGTGACATGGTCTAGGATGATTTTAAGACTAGATTCTATGACTACTTCTTTCCCCAGACTCTGAGGTTTGTCATAGCTAGTGAATTTTTGAACCTACTAATATATATCATGTTAGTTATAGAATAATCTAAACATTTTACAATTTTGCATCAGTTATATACATCTCTAGTTTATTGTGATATTCTGACTTCTAAATTATTTGCGGATGGTTTGGTATAACCAATTTGATCGTAGGTCAACGTGTTTCGGTTGGATCACATTTTAGAAATTATCAACCATGCTGTAATTATAGAATAGAACATGAGGGATGTGGAATGTGAGAGTCAGGACAGTTTAGATGTTAGGGCAATGAATGGCTCTTCTTATGGGTGGAAGTGTAAATTTTAGACTACTCAAAAAGGTATAAATAGTAAATATGATCAAATAGAGAGTTTACTTATCTCCCATAATAACAGTAAGATGTGAATAATTATGTATCAGTGCTCATGGGATCTAGTCAAGTGAAGAATATTTTGTAGGATGGGATATCACTAGAATTTTGATAAGTCATTCCATTCAGTTCCAAACAAGAGGGTACATACACCCACTTCTTGGTTAGGAGTAGGGCTGACATGATCACGATAGGTATGCTACTAGAATACCCCAGGCTGGTTGGGTCATTGTGTTAGTCAAGGAAGTGGAATTTAGATTTATGATTCTCAAGGCTAGAAGATCAGGCTTGGTAAAGAAATTTTGTTAGTGACTATGGGCCCTAGTACCGGCCAGTTACATGTAGGCTTACCTACATCGCAAGAGTAGAGCTCTAAGTATTCCACTATTGGAGGTACTATTCCAGGTTACTCCACTTTAATGTCTGCTTCATTTGAAATAGGTGTGCCTATATTGTTCATATGTGAGAGTATAATCAGAAGTATTGTCCTTGACATCGAACAATTTCCTGGGTTTTTGAAGAAGAAAAAAATATTTCAGTATTTTCACAAAGGGATTTATACATTGTACGGAATTCCCATTTTAGATTAGTGATTACCTTTTCATGTAAAATATATATAACATAGACATAATGATATTTGACTTATTCATTTTGGTTTACTTTTTAGTTACCTATCAAGAATATACTGAGAATTATCATCACAAGGTGATGTTTAGAACACCATAGGGTGTTACTAACATGCATAATGGTTTATGGGATGTGCATTCTTCATAATCAAGGACTAAGAATCAGATGTTAGGTAATGTGAAAAATCAGATCACAATAATTTCCCTTGGTGACCAAGGGTTACAACCCACTATTTTTCCTTTTTCAGTGTATAATTATAAAGTTTTATTTTGTGAAGACTTTTATGGCCTAACCTCGGTTCGAGGGTTGGATTTTAACATTGATCATGTCTTAGACGTTGCAATAGTGACCATTTTTCATTATATAATAGAACATAAAGTGATTCTGGAATACAAGAAACTATTGGAGGATCTCGAGGATAAAGGATTCAAAGACCCAAAAACGTCTCTATTGGGTTTAATAGTCCTTTTCATCAAGAAGGTGGATAGTACCCTCAGAATCTGCGTGTATTACCATCTATTGAATCAGCTCCTAATAAAGAATCTGTATCCACTACCTAGAATGGATGACCACTTTGATCATATTTCTGGAGAGAAAGCGTTTTCAATGATATGTTTCAGTTGGTTCTGTCATCATGTTTATTTACAGACTTCATACATACCTCGCAGAACATTCATGAGAAGTTATGGTCTATGAAAGTACATGGTCGTTCCATTTGGACTCATTAACACACCTGCATTCTTCATGCCTGGTATGAATCAGGCCTTCAACCAGTATTTGGATTCATTTATGTATGTCTTCATAGATGATATCTTGGTGTGTTAAATCTCTAGAAATGACTATAAAACTCATATTTAGATCATTTTTAATTCTCTGATAGATCATTATCTCTATTCAAAGTATTGTATATGCCATTTTGGAATGAAAAAATCCACTTTCTGGGCAACATTATACCAGAATAAATATTTATAGTAAATGCATCAAAATTTATAAATGTAGATTATTGGGAGAATTGAAAGATCAAAATTGATATTCCAAGTATATTGGGGATTTCCAGATATTACAAATGACTAATAAAATGTTTTTCATTCCTTATATTTCTGTTTATAGGATTTCCAATGAAGGGTGAGAAATTAATTTGTTTAGAAGTTTGTGAGGAAACCCTACATGAGTTGAAGGGATGTATGACTTTATCATCAATATTTATTCTATAAGATCTTGGAAGGGGTTATATTGTATACTTTAATTCATTATGTATTAGGCTTGGATCCATTATGATTCTTGATAAATGAGTCTTCATGTGTAGGTGTCATCATTTGAGGTCTCATGAGAGGAAAAACATGACATATGGACTCAAGATCACTGTTTTTGTTCATGCATTACACTATTGGAGGTAATATATTTTTTTGAGAGTATTTCGTGGTATTCGATGATCATAAAATAGTAAAATACATATTTAAATAGAAATATACAAATCATAGGTAATGTGTGTTGTTTCAGTACCTATAGTTTTTTGATTTAGAGCTTGTCTACATGCATGGAATGGGGAATTCCATAGCCGATGATCTTAGTTGAGAGACTAAGAATCATGTAGTTTAGGAATCTAGTGACAAATTGATGCTTATGGTATTATTATTAGAGATGTGTGTTCACGTTTAGGATGACCATGGTTAGACTATCCTCTCACCCATATTATTGACATCTACTCTTCTAAAATGATTATGAATGAGGCAATTATCAGATTCGAATGGCCTTTTACAAAGGGTACATGTTTTAGAAGATAAAACATCATTAGCTGTGACCATGTATGGGTATGATACCTTATATTCCCATGGTTGTGTATGGATCCCATAAGACATAATTGAGGAGTTCATGGATAAATTACATGAATCAATATGAGTGGTTTAACCAGGTCTAACTAAAATGTATAGGTATTTTCCACACCAATATTGGTGCCCTGGTTTGAAACATGAGATTTCTAGATTTATCACTTAGTGTTCCACCATTAATAAGGTTAAGGAGGAACATCCATTTCTGGCATGGATTCTACAACCATTTTCCATTCTCAAGTGGATGGGGGATGATATTTCGATGGATCTCATCACTGGTCAACCTAGATGACCTCGTTGTAATGATAGGGTTTTGGTGATCATTGATTTCTTGTAAAATATTATACAATTCTTACCAATTAGAGAAAACATAATGGTAGAAGATCTAAGAATATTGTACATTGAAGTTGTTTTAACTCATTATGAAGTGAACTAAACCATAATTTATGTCGGTCAAAGATTAAAATTTATAATCCTACTAACTACAATATATGTGGCATGTAGGGTTGAACCCATAGGGAAAGAAATTCTTACCATTATTCTTCTAAAAACCATCAAAAACTCCAATGTTTTCGTAGTGGATTGGATACTCTATCATTTCTACTTCTAAAATTTTTCTTTCTTGAAAATTATTAAATAGTAATAAAACAAAACGTTTTTCTAGTTTTTTTATCTTGTCTAAGATGAAATAGAAAAAAAATTCAAAACTATGAACCAAAAAAACATAGAGCGTTGATAAAAGAACTATTACAGTAAACGCATTGGAAAAAATTTCCACACTACTGGTTTTAGTGGTATTTAAATTCACATAAATGATATTTAACAGTGAAAATATAAGAGTATGAATTACAACCCTCTCTAAAATTTAAGTCACACAAGCCAATCTATTATAGAGTTTTCCACTCCAAAATAAATCAATTGTGAACAGTTTGAAAAATGAAAATATGAAGAACTCACCATATGTCATAAAGTATTGAGAATTTATTATCTTATGAAAGGAGTTACCACGACCAATATTTCCAATTGATCATAAAATTTTGATTCTATGTTTTAGTGGTACATTCAATTGGATGAATTCAGCGTTGATATCACCGATTAATACTGAATACATCAAAATGATAAAGTGAAAATATAGTTAAAAGGTAACCATAAGAACTTCAATTTATCCCTGAACTAAATGATTTATCCTAACATTATCTCTAATATCAATAAATAAACTTGTAAAATAATAAACAGAGACCTAATTCAAGAATTAAAATGGATGATATACTCCTGAAGAGATGATCTGCTCCTGAACTCCTCCTACTCTAGGTTGTTGTTCTAGAGTCGCCCTATGCACTTCCTGTACTCAGAACTAGATCCTTGAATGTGTTGAATGAGCACCCCCCTTTTTCTCTCTCCTTTTCAATATATTGCAACTCTAATTTTTTATCTTCCATCATCTGCTACATGTCACTGCACAGTTTACACCGACATTAAGTGTCCTTCATGTGTGCACTGCACACATGCACTTTTCTCAACTAACATGTTGCACTAGTTTTTCTAACATAACTATCTCTGAGTGAGTTTGTTAAGTGAATTTGGACACTTTTTAAACATTGGTGTGAAACTTCTCATATTCCACTATGCCGCATGATGGGGATAAAATTTTAGCATATTATTCATAAAGAAACCGACCCACATCGATCCATAGTTCCTCAGAACAAGCTCGGATGACCTCCTCCACAGCAGTGGCACGACCTCATTTTCTCCTTCCAGCATCAGACTCCAGTAGATGTGGTGACATAATCTTACTCAAATCCTCTAAAAAAGGTAGTTTCGTTGATTTAATAGCTCAACATCAGATCTCTTGCAGCTTACCTTCCACCTTAGGTAACCTCTACTATAGTGGAGACAATATTGGGTCCAGCGGTGGGGTAGATTTGATGGGATTGGGAGATTCACTGTCTAGTGAACAAAAACGGTAGTGCTTCTATTGGTGGAATGTGCCCTCAGATCATCGGTGGATAACAAACCTCCTTCTCAAACAGCAACCTCAAAACCGTTAGTTAAAATGAAGAGGTCACTATTCCACATCCAAGGGTCACTGATGATAAATGGTTACCGACGCAGTTAAAAGTTATCGATATAACAAAAACAAAGAACTAACAGTGACCTTAAAAAACCTAAATTGTATATAAAATTAAATATTTAGGTAACTTAATAAAAAGATTAAAAATAATTAACTAGTTAAAACCATAAATTCAAAAAAAACTAAGATTGAAAATTAAATGTAGGCTAAACAACATAAATTAAAAACAGGATTTTTATTAAACTTAAACGTTAAATATTACAATAAAAATTATTAATTTAAAACACTTAAATTAAAAACCGGATAATTATTAAACTAAGATGATAAAAGACTAAATTGAAAAATCATTAAAGGATCTATAATGAGTTTAAACAGATCGCATCATTAACTAAATAAATCACCAATATCTCACATCTGCCTCACTGGTAGACTAAATGACTAGGTTTAAGAAAAGATAATCTGACTGCATAATTAGGATTAAATAAAAAATATTTGAAAACTATTTATTAATAAATTAAACAAGTATTTTAATACATAAATTTATAAGCAAACTATTTAATATAATTAAAACTAAAACTCTTAATTAATAGGAAGGTTAAACATATTAATTAATGAAATTAATATATTTTAATGATATTATAATAAAGGATAAAATATTAAAATATAGTCTTAGTTAATTAGATAGGAAATCAATGTTAAAATAATTGTTTATAAAAATATTAATTTATTAAAAAGTTATGTTGATTTTATTTAACCAAACTATTTAAGAAAAAATTTAATTATAAAAGTAAAGTAAGATTAAAATCAATAATATAATGACTAAAAATACTCACTTAAATATTAAAATTGTTTAATTATCAAATTTAATTATAAAAATTTTAGTATACCAATATTTATTATAATGTGATTAAATATTAGTGAATTCATTCCAAATTAAGTTAAAAAATGTGGTAAAACTATGTAAAAATATAAACACATCATGTATCTCCCCATTATATCATTTTTGAGTAAGATGCACGTTTCAGATCACTTTTTTGGAAGGGGTTGTAGAAGTCCTTATGTGCATAGGTACTGTTGAGTGTGACTTATCACCCATTAACTGATCGCTATATGCAACGTAATATTTGGCTTCTAAAGGACATGATCCGTGCATACATCCTAGACATTATGGTTTTTTTGGATAAACAAATTTCCCTTGTCTAGTTTTCTTAAAAAATCACAATCATACTACAATTTAGATGGATCCCTGTGAAGCGTAATATGGCAGGTCGTGCCTCTCACCTCTATGTTGGATAGAGGGAGGTGTAGAAGTTATGATTGGAACACTTCTTCTATAGTAGAGTTAAAATTCGGTAAAGATGGTTAAAATCATATAATCAAGCTCAGAACAAAATATAGTCATATTCTAACAGATGTCAGTAACCTCTTGTGTTCGAGGTCATAGAAAGGGTTTTCTTGCATGTCTAGTTGAGGTTAGGGCATAGACATATTCTAATGTAGGGTAAGCTTTCCCCAAGGTTCATTGGACCAATTGAGGTTAAAAAATATATCAAAAAAATTTATTACCAGTTGGAACATCCTCATAGATACCAGTATATGCATGGTGTCTTTCATGTATCTCAGCTTCTCTGATACTATCCAAGCCTGTCACATATATTTTATCTTGATTAGGTTAAATTTGATATGGATTCTTCCTCCTTGGAGAATCAAGTGTGTATAGTTTATCAGAGCATGATGACAATCTGAGGAAGGTCCATTCCTATGATACAATTTATAAGAAGCATGATCTGGCATAGGACGAGACCTCGGAGTGAAGAGGATGTATATTCCAATTAGTTGGTACACTTTTCTGACAGTACCTCTTAATCCTCATAATTCCAACTCAAAGATGAGTTTATTTATTTATGGGAGGTTATAATGACCCATATTTTCAATGGAGGTGAATATTGTCAGTTTTTTAGTTTTAATTCCTTAAAGGATCCTAATAACAATGTTTAATCCTTCTATGGAGGACACATGAGAATTAAAGGCTCGTTTAGAGCCTCGAGATCTTAAAGAGAAATAAAAGAATGGGCGGTAGGGGTTCTCTACAACCATGTGACCCAGGGCACATGACCACAAAGAATGTCATATACATTGGATAGATATCATTTTCACATTCTAAGTTCAATTAGATAAACCATGTGCATAATTATGTAGTGTTCTCCAAACATGCAGTGAACTACTCACAGTTGGCGCACGATTTCGATAAATAATATGGCCAAACCATGTGCCTTGATTTTTTAGGGTGAAATGAATTTTTTACCTCTAAAATAATTTATTATGCTATTTCACTTTTCTTATTCTCCCTCAGGCATCCAAAACCATTTTTCAAACTCTTTTGGGATAAATAACACATCAAGCTAGGCATTGAGCTTGGTTCTCCATTTGATGTCTGATATTCGGTCCATCAAAAGAATTTGATCTATCTGTGTATGTTCCCCAAGTATCTAAACATATATCAAAGTATGTATTTAAATATATTTTGATATTTAGATATAGTTTCATATGCCCAATTTTCTGGGCATTGGACCACTACTCAGATAAATTCCAACTAACTTTTAAAATGAGGCCAATATTGAGAGACGAGTCATTTATGGCCATGAGGAATGTGCTCAAATTATTTTACCATAGAAATTTTGACATTTCATAGATCTATCATTGGGACATATGCCTTATTTTTCTGAGATTTTATATTATATTTATTCCTTCATGACTACCTGAATGTTTCACCTTAGTAAATCTCTATTAATCCTTTCGACGTTGGATAGATCTTGTACACAGCTTATTTGGTCACTCAATAGGAGTGCAACTAGAATTGTCCATTTTCCAAAAATGGTGAAAAATGTATAAAACACCTTTAAACATTTTCCTTGTTTTCGTAATGTAATTTACCTTGATATATGAATAATAAATGTGACCAATGGAACATATTAGGTTCTTTTCCCTTTTAGACATAGAATTTCCCATGAATTAATTTACTTTTTTTGGTTGTGTCAGGTTTAAAATATCCTTTGAGCCTTGTTAATTGAATTTCAATATCTTAATGATTTGAATGTATTGGTTATGGTGAATGCACTGTATAGAATGGTTTATTCAAGGTGGTGGAATAAACATAGATTAATTTACCATGTCACCTACCAATTTTTAATTGATCCCATTAATTGAATTTTACATATTTTGGTAAAATGAATTGGTTGTTCTAAATGAAATGGTCAATGTTTGATGGGATGGTATGAACATTCCCTTGTTTATGGTTATATGAATTCTCATTGACAATGAATTTTCATTAACTATAAATGAACATAGAAAATGAAATGTGTAAGAGGTTATTCCTTGTGTATTGATTTATAAAGGAATATCTCTCCCTTATATATGTATGGGCTATATAAAAGAGAACGATACATGTTAATACCCAATTTTAGTTATAATTAAAAAGTTCCATTATAGAGGCTGAGATATGATGGTAAGGGGTGTTTATCATTGATGGTAAATCACACTCATTACATCAAGTGTTGAGTTCATGGTGTCTCACTCTAGTGATACTATATGGAGGATGGGATGAGGAACCAAGTCCCATGGTTAGTGTGCTAGCATGATGGATCACTCACCATCCTAAGTGTTTTTTCCTAGAAGCTTACACTCTTCTTGGGGATTTAAAACATGTACCCTTTGTCTTGAGATTATCGGATCGTCATATTTGTATAGATATATGAGTTGCACCATAGTCTAGCCATCACTATTATTCCATGTATGCGTCTATTAGGCATCCTAACACACTAGGTTCATATAAGTTGATTAAATATAGAACTAAACTATATATATTAATAAATAAATAGATATATATATATAGTGACTTGATCAGACACTTTCCATCAATGAGTTAAAGAAGGTAGACCTTCCTGGTGTCTTATAAAAATATTAGTGGGATAGTTAATTAATTTTTTATTATACTACTATTTTGTTATTTCCTACACACTTTTTAGTGATGATCACTAATCTAATTATAATTAGGCACTATTGGTGGTGGCCAACTAATATTTGTATATCCAACCCTACTCAGGCTACCTTTGGTAACAGAGATGACTATCTTACGGTAGGTAATTATAAGGTAAAATTCCATACATCAGTTTTTTGAATTTTTTTACCTTGTTAGAGGATAGGAGAAGAGGCTTCACTAGAGGCTTGAGAAGAATATGATTATATACTTGTCTCTTGTAATTTTATACTACTGAATCTCATGTTTTTATCTTCTTTTTTTTTAGTAATACTATATTCCAAGCATCATGTATTGATGTTACTATAGAAGATTTTGTATTATTATCAGTTGTATAAATTATCATTTTCTTTCACTTCTTACAACATTAGTTATCTATTTAAACATTCCTAGTTTATTAATTCAGCCCAATTATTTTTTTCATCCACTTTTGATTGTATCTATTCATATCCATTGTGGGAATCTAGAATGAGGGTATAATATCCCCACTTTAGCAATATTACACCCTTACTGCTAGTAGGTAGCCTCTTGGAATCAGGGAGGAATTGTTGAGGCCATGTGACCCACCAGCTTGGTGAACGGGTTTAGTGGACCCCAGGCTCAGGCATTACATTTGGTAGGTGAATCAAGGGGTTCCCTATAGGTACTTAGAAGCCTAGTTTTTTTAAATAATATAAAATATTTTTTATTAATTAGAATAGAATTATTTATTAATAAAAGGTTCAGAGTGGGATGTGACCCCCAAGTGATAATAAATTTATTAAGGTTTTTGGGGTGGTATGGTACACCATCAACAAGGATAAAATGGTAAAGGTTATAGGGTGGGATACAACCACATGGGTGATAATAAAATTGTAAAGGTAGGAGGATGGGATGAGGCCCTATAATAACTAATAAAATGACAATTATTTTAGAGTGGGATGGATCCCCTACGGTATTGATAAAAAATATGGTATCTTATAAATGATTTTAGGGCCATATATGGTCCCCATTAGTAGAAATTTATTTTTTTATTGATATATAGAACAATTCAAAGAATTTGTGGTTGATCGTATTTGTCACCATAGAAACCAAGGATTAAAAATGATTTACTTATATATTATTTTATTTTTTCATTATATAAGATCATTAGAAAAGTTTTTAAAATAGACATTTTTATGGACATTATTAGGGGTAGTGTTCTGAGTTGTACCCACACTCCACTCATGCCGTTTTGGGTATAAGATTAGCATTCATGGTTATAGATCATGATATAGAAAAGGTTACTAGAATTGATTGATGATATGGGAATTTGAGTTAGAGAATGAGAGATGGGATCCAAGAAATAATTAGGACTCATTTAGGGGATGTCACCAGTTCTGTTTATATTTCGGTTCATTGTGGATTTGACTTATATAATCCACCATAAAAGATATTTTGTATTTTAAAGATAATTTTATGGAATGTAAAAAAAATTATATAAAATGTGTTTTTATTTGGTTTTGGAATTTAGCTATGTGGAATTATCATTTTGGATGACATAAAAACATTTTTTACTAAAACTTATGATATTATATTTTGTTATTTAATTGATGTCCTATAGTCTCAACATTTTATTATTATACTACCACTATTAATTGGAATCCTTTGATAAGCGTGGATTCATCACTATGGCCTTGTATAATTCCAATACTATTACTATTTAATGTAGTATTTTGGGGCATTATAGTGGAAGTGATTTACTAGAGGGAAGGAGTGGCCTTATATGAAATAATTTCACTAGTGTTTAAACACACCACCATTCCAAATATGTTGAGTTATTTTTCTTTTTATAGATTGAATATACTATATATGGTTGTCAAAATGACTTCCCATCATGGTGTCTTGGTAGAGGAAATATACGTGAATAAACTAACTACTTTTTAGGATAATTAGAAAAATAAATTGTTGTTTAAGATGAGTAGGACCCTCTATTGATTGATACATATTCTAAGGAGTTCGATGTTTAAAAATATCATTTCTAAGAGGAGTTTCACGAAGTCTAACACATATCACTAGTTATATTTTATGAAATATGAGGATTTAATTTTCATTCCCTTTCTCTTGTATATAGATAAAATTCTCATGGTATGTACAAAAAATATAATGATTTACTAGGTGAAGGATTATTTTCCTAGAAAATTTGAGATGAATGATATTCAAGAGGATAAGAAAATCTTGGGGATCAGTATTATGACGTAAAAGAAGAATATAATATTTTTTCAATCTCAAAGGGAATACATCCATATATTAATTGAAATATTTATAAGATCCAAATTTATTCTGATCTCAACTCAATTGGTTAAAACATCATGTTATCTGATGTGAAATAATTCAAAATACCAAGATAGGTCAATTAAATGGTGAGAGTTATATTTTCATCATTTTCCGAAATCAAAATCTATACGATGGAATGCACATGATTGGTGATTACAATTTTAGTGGGTGTCAAAAGCTGATTCATGAAAAATTTGAGTAATGACCACTTAAAAATAATGAAATGGATTATATAGAATCTCAATGGATCAAAATATATAACATATTTTTTTAGAATGGATTAATTATTTTAGTGGTTGGTTTAAAAAGGGTTTGGGGAAGATTCATACATGGTAATTTTATAGTTGGCTACATGTTCATATATAGTGTAATGAATGCTTGCTGGATGTTAAGGATCGACCTGGTGAATGCATTTTCAATAAAAAAATTGGACAATATAAAAGAAAGAGAAGTAATGAAATAATTTATATGATTAATGAATGTATTAGAGTATCACATAATGATCTAAGATGCAGTTTGTCACTATGTGATAGTTAGAATGCAATCTAAATGTTTTGGAACAATATGTTTTATTAATTTGGAAAATCATTGAACTAGAAAATCATTTCATCATGAATATTCTTAAGGATGTAATGATTGATTTTTGGGAGATTGATGGAAGGAAAAATTTATTTTACATGATCACCAATGTTTTGTCCCTGAAATTTAGAGGTAACATTGTTATTTAGTGAGACTTGGGTGAATTAATGGAGGAAAGAGACACTGTTGCTACTATATAAGATGTATGTTTTTTTCCTAGGTGTTTGAGGTTGAAATGGTATTACTGAAACCAGTAAAAAAGTTGTAGATTCCTAGTAATGTAAATTTTATTTGATGTTCTAATTAAGTTATCTAGATGGAGAACATTTGGAAAATTATCTCTTCTTGATGAAGGCAGTAACTGTATGAATATAGTGAAGAAAGGTGTTCCAGATGCTATGTGGTAAAATTGGTGTGTATGTGTTTAGTTGTCCAGATAATATAGAGAAAGAGAAATAGGTAAATTAATGTAATTTTAAATGTTTCTTAGAAAATGGTATACTTACAAGAGTTTGATAATTACACACAAGTGTCTTGATAGAAACAATTTGGACACATGAAAGTAACACACTCAAGCTTAAGGGTCATTTATAAGTTCACTATAAGTTAGTAGTCAGGTTCTGATTACTATTTCAAATAGCGACTTACTATGGATAATATTCTGATGTAAAAAATAATAATAGAATGGTGATAACATTCTTTCATCTGGGATATACAAGAAATAAAGGAGGGTCTATTGTAGACATGTATTGTAATATTTAGTAATCTAGTAGGCTGACTTGTCAAAAAGTATTATAATTCCATAACTTCGTATTAATGGGATGAAACATTAGTGTTTTCTCCTGGACATATGATTCAATGTGTGAAACATAGAAATAATTGTGTCATTAAATTTAATTTTAATTTCAATGTTGTTATCAATGATGTGTCTATATATTTACATAGTGTGGTTAGTTAAGGTGTGCTTAAACATGCGATGTTATAGTACACTTATGTCAGGGGGTAACTTCTAATATTAAAATTCCTATAGATTTGTTCCACACATTGATGCATATGATGGTGTATCTTCTAGTGGGTCATTGTTTAGTTTTCCATAATAATTTGTTATTTTTGATGTATTATAATTTTATATTTAAATATGTTGAATATCTATTTATAAGATATTAAGGGAAATGGGAACTTTTTTAAATATTTCAAGGAGAGAAAATTATTTCTACAATCCACTATAATTCTTGAGTTGAGGATACATTGAGTGGTTTCCATTTATGTAATGATAAATACGAGGAATAAATGGATGAAATCATGTTTATATATTAAAAAAATGAAAATTCTTAGTTTCTAAATGTAACATATCTTCTTATGTTTTTATGGATAAAACAGTCCCAAAACTCTGCTTGAAATTAATTCATGTTTAATAATTTCTTCAATAGTTTCTTATCAAACCTGAATTGAAAGATGTAAATGTATCAGTATATAGGTATTTCAATTATCATCAGTCTTAGTATAAAAACCATGACACACAAATGGATATTTTTACAATATTTGGTTTTATAAAAAAATTTATTTTTATTTTACAAATATGTGTATGAATATTTATTTCCAATTTTTTTAAAAGTTAATGAAAAAATATTAATTATAAGGATATTTTGGATTTTATAAATAATTTTATTCTGTGATGAATTTATTAGAAGATAAATTAAAATATAAATGTATATAAAATACATAATCTCTTTAATTTACGGTATTGTATTGAGTAAACAATTTTTTTGAGTTTTTCTTTTTTCTAAATGTGAATCATTAAAGATTGAAGTAAAATCCAAGAAATATACAATCCATGCTTTTATAATATTTAGAAAAAAAATTTCAATTGATGAGATTCTTAATAAATAGAAAAAAATTTAACCCACTTTGTACCATCATTTTTCTCTACTTTTCTTTAAATATCATCCATCCTTATCACCATATTTTGATCACAAAATTTTAAAATCATGGAATTTGAGATATTATAAATATTTAAAATGAAGAAGGTATTATTATTATTATTTTCTATACATATATTGATATTATTAATTGAATTTAGAAGATACTCGATGCATTTATTTAGTACCCATCAGAATTGTTCTATGATTTATGGAATGATTTTTTAGATACATCATCCACCATCTCCCATTTGGAGGTAATTTCCATACCACATTTGATAATTGATATTATTTTATTTCTGATAATAATTTATTCATGGGTGTTTTTAGAATGATTATTAAAAACATATTTTTTCCACTGATATAAATTAATATTTTCAAATAATTTATATAAAAACACATGAAAAATGATGATAACACTAGTCGCTTATGATGAGTAGTTTGTAAAAATGATTGGTGTTTGATAGTTTTGTTAACACAAAACATATGCCGCTATTTATTAATGATAAGAAGTTTATAAAAATTAGTTTCCTTGAAAATTTTATTATAAAAACTACTTTTAATTATCATTACTTATGATCATCATTTAGTTATAAAACTTATTAGTTTTCCTTTCTTGTTTGAAATAAAGCATATACAATCAATTTTTAATGATATATTGTTTTTATTCCTGTTTTTTTAATCTATTTTTTAAAATTGTTTATATCCATCATATATGAAGATATTTTTTTAATAATATGTGTCATTCATCTATTGTTTTTTGAAAAAAACTTACGACACATTGAAAAAATAGTTGTTGTTTGTCAATTTTTTTGGAAAAACGACTTATACCACCCATCACTTATGATAATTATTTTAAAAAAATAATTGTTATTCATTAGTATACCTTCTAATTTGCCTCCTATTAAAGGTATTTTCTATTTTACATTAATCATCTATTTTTTCTCATATTTTATTCATATTTTTATTCGTCATATCATGATGAATCAGATGATAAAAATCATATATAAATAAATCATAAGGTAAGATTGTTGATTTATCCTATATTTTATGTAGTTCCACCATATTATATTTTTATTACTAATTTTTTTATAATGATAATATTTACTTATAAAAAGAAAATAAAAGCACCTTAATTTTTTCATATTCAAATATATTTTAATTTTTAATTACTTTTAATTCCATGATCATTCTCATGAGTTTCATAACCATTTTTATTTTATTTTACTAGTGATTTTTGGAAATTTTTTGTGCTCCAAAATAGTACGGACATTGGTAAGGGTTATCCTTCGGTTTTAGTGGAAATATAAATTCATTTTCCCAAATATATATGTTATGGGTTCTTTCAGTGGAGCCTAAGAGGTATTTTAATCATCATTTTAACTATTTTTTTTCAAATACCATATTACTTTTAGTCATATTATCTTAATTTAATAATTTATATTTTTGTAAATTATAAATTTATCTTTTCCTTTTCATTAGAAAAGTTTTTTAGTGATTTCAATAGACTAATTTAATGCATCCATAAAGGTTTCTGTTCAACCATAAAAAACATGGAAGAAGTATAAGAAGAAGAGACATATGAGCTACTCAATCTTGTAATGGTTGATTATTTGAGGAAAATGATACAATATTATCCATTTTCTATTGAATTAATTATTTTATTCCATTTTTATGCCATTAAACGTGTATAATATTTCCATTATGATATCTATGTTCATATTTTTTAACAAATTATTGAGGATTATCTCTTATTTCCTTATAATTATACTCATATTTATTTTTTTAAAGTCAAATATAATTTCCCCTGATTTTTTTGGATAACCTATATGATACTATAGAATTTGAATAAAAAACCCTATTATTTTTTATAAAATAAAATTATTTGATTTAGAGTTCTCTACAACTCCACATTCTTACATGAGAATTTATTGATTTATTTTGATATTCATGTTTGTATTTTCCCTCAAAGGTATGAAGTTGTGTGTTTAATTATTTTTTTAATTTAGTCTTGATTAAAAAATTTAATTGTTTTATTGTAATTTCTAAATATGTATCGGTTTTTTGATATCTTTTCAGTATAATAATTTTAGTCAGATTCATGTTAGCTATTGGGATTTATGAAAGAAGATGTCTAATTCCTATGGTGACTCAGTTATTTTGTTATCTCATGCTTTAACATAAGTTATTCCATGTTGGTTTCTAGAAAAAAGAAACGTTTGTAACACCCAAGGCAATATTGTGGGTGATTTAGTGTGTTTTCAGAATAGTTTTTCTCTGGATCACCATTTATTATCTCCCACAGAAACCCCCAGTGGATACAAAATTCATAATGAGTCAGATTCATACTTTCTAATGTTAGGTGAACATTTGGAATTTAAAACCCATTGATTTGTTAGATATTTCATTATTCGAGTGGATAAGATTTCAGGATCATGACACCTTTTTGTGGAGATTTATTTCCTTCTCTGCAACACTCTTATATTTTTATGATATCTTTATGAATCTTTCCCAAATCATGATATTGTATTGGATACCCAGATAAAACAATTAGGCATTGAATCCTTGTATGTTCTTGTTTGTAATATAATAATGATACCAACTATAGGAATTATAGGTTCTCTATATATTTCCCATCCATGCTTAATAATACGGGACACCATTTTCTACGAAGACATATAACCAGGAACACTAAGGGTTGACTCCATCGAGGAAGGTAACAAGTGTTTCTTGATTGTGATTAAACCACTAAAAGGTTCCCTATGTATCCCAATATAATAGGAATCAAACCCCACATATTTCATTTAGGACCAAGCCGTGTAGTTTAACATTATGAAGAAGCGGTTTATATGAGGGAGTTTAAGAATTGTGTATTCAGTTCATGACATAGAAATTCAACCTACAAATCACACTTATAAGAATAATTTGAGTTACCATAGTTTGGTTTTCCCCCAATCCACTGATAAGTGGGAATAAATAATTAATTTTCATGGGGTTTATTTCCTAGAAGTTCATCTTAACATAAATGACTTATGGAACTAGAACAAGGTGAATTTTCATTTATCTATGTATTTTTATCATGATGTAAAGAATAAATTACAAGCTAATATTTCCCTGATATTTTAGTGGGGATTAAACACTATGGTTACCCTACATGGGAGGATTTTTGTGATCCTAGGGAAACTATAAATGAAAATACCTAATCTCATGTGAGTCATTCCTGGTCAAAAATAAAAGATATAGAATGTGATTGGACAAACTACATATATATTTGGGATTACACATTGAATAATCTATAATGGAATGTTTTACTTGGATCATTTTCTTTAGTAAGGCAACCTATATATCATTCTTATAACATGAATTATTGTCTTCATAGATGAATTATATTTCTTGATCCATTAATGGATGATAAAAATTGGTAGACCCTTAAGGGGTACATCACAAAAACTGGAGTAAATGGAATATTGAGGTACTTACATTGAGGTGGATTCCCACAAGAGATATCAATCCCTAATTCTCATATAGATAAAGAGTGTGAACCATGAGTGGTTAATTGATCATGTTTTTCTTGAATAAGGGAACCATAATACTAATTTGGTTGTAAAAGTGAAATAACCTATTCCATTATAGAAACTTTCCATATGAAGGGGGGATACATTAAAAATGATTCATAGAGGGGGTTCACATGGTAGAACAGTACATATCCACATACTCAAATTAGACAAGGCTAAGATGTCTTAGGATTTCTGTCCAAAATGTATAAGGATATATGTGGATGTCTGGTTGACATGTATGAGGATATATTCCAATCATGTATGAGGTTTTCTATGGAAAATGATTGAATGAATGTTGATGTCTTCTTGTCATTCCCATTAACTTCATATGAACTAGGATGAAATGTATGGGATGTATCATGTGATCCATCTAACATGTTCAAGTCCCATCACATGATCATAGTTGACAAGTACATGGAATTTTCATGAACTAGTTAACATGTCCAGGTTTTGTTTCATGATGCATGTAACGTCTCCATGGGTTGTCTTATGATCAAATGTGCAATTTATAGAGAATATTCATGATCCATATGACATGTATGAGGAGTGTTTCATGATCCAAAGGACATGTCTGAGGTGTTTCATGTGATTAATGGTGACATGTGTAGGGTGTCTTCACATAATCAAGGAACGGATCTTGTAAAGCATGTAAATACAACTCATACCAAATATTTTATCTTTTTTCGCATTAAGATTCAATAATTTTCTTCTTTCATCCCATAAACATCCCAATAATTGTTAGGATTTTCTTACTAAGGCATCACAAGATCACAATGACATGTGGAAGGACATTCATGTTATATAGATAACATTCCATAGACTATTCACGTGATAAATTAGATGATCATGGGAAGTGAATACAAATATCACATAATCTAATTAATTAATCACTATCCTTTTTATGGTGGAATTATCTTGAGACCATGTGATAAATCACTCTATAAATATCTCTCTCACCTTTAAGTGTGTTTTCATTGTGCCACATGGAGGATTTTTTTGGTATCAAGACTCTGAATTTATATGAATTTTTATGGAGATTAAATCTCGTATTTTTTTCATGAGAAAGTGGTAGGAATGATGAAACAATCATGAAAATATATCATTCATTTTGCAAGATTCATCTAAATGATGTCATATTTGTGTCTCAGTAAAAATTGACCATGTGATCCACCAATGTTTACCATCATAGTTGAACTTGTGGATTGTAAAGGGACATCACTTGATGACTCTAGGATGTCTAATGGATAAAGTGTATTCAAAGAAACATGTTTGCAGTCAATTTTCTTATTATTATGAAAAGTCCATGAGAATTTCATTTCATTGGGTAAAAAAATCTAGGGAACTTTTTGTAATCAAGATGGCATGTTTGGGGCCATTTCTGAGATCATTTTGGCATGTCTCAATCCCTTTTCATGATCAAGATGGCATGTCTAGTTCCCTTCTCTATATTAGGATGGAATATATAGGTCCATTAACATGATAAAGTTGTCCTATTAGAGGGACTATGTATGATCAGTAAACTATTCATGTGATTCACATAATCCCATTACATAAAAAACAATGTAAATGTTTTTCCAATATGTGTCCCATAATTTTATTAATTTATCATATGATCTGTTTGGGTGATTTTCAGACCAATATTAATCATCATGTCGTATGATTAGAAGGAATTGAATGTAAGACTTCATGGTATTAAGAGGGAATTTAGGTTTTATTTCGTTTGGTCAATTGAATAATTACACGAATATCATTCGCATATAACATGATGCTCCTAGGTTCATTGTATCTTGAGTCCTATTGAAGTGTACACACCTCACATTCTCCATAAAATTAATCTCTTTGTATCATAGTTATCCATTGATTCCATTTTTTAGATCAAAATACCTTTATTTTTTGTTTTTAAAACACTAAATTTTCTCATTATCATTTAGAGAGAATCAAGAAATTCCTCCCTCAGAAATGATGTCCAAAGAACAATGTCTAGCTTTTGGGTAAGAAAATGTCCTCTTTAGTCCTTTGGGATTCCACTGGTGGTTATTATAGGCATTATATGGTATTCCAAGAGACTTTTGGTATTTAGTGACGTTCCGTATAAGTATAGGGGTGAGTATTTGGTCACTTCACTTTTTAATCAACCATTGATATCTATTAGATTCAATCACTCATGTGATTTCATTGAATGGCATATTCTTGTATAATTATCATGTAATCTCTACAAAATAATCAATCATGTCCCTAAATAATGTGATTCCCCAGGTAAAAGTTTCTTATAAAACTCTCCCAAACAAGGTTATAATAATCATATATAACTTCGTTGGCTACAATTCATTTCCTTTTTCATAAGGTCACTTCAAATGCTTCATGTGACCCACTCATGGTCTATCATGTTATCAAATAATATTTATAAAATTCATGTGAACATCATGGGGTAATTAAATTGTGAGGTGTTATGTATGTCATGAAATCATAAGGGAGTCCATATCAAATGGGTAGTGCAACCCCTGGGAATCAAACTGGTGCCCAGGGTAACGGGGTTGGTCTGTATCATGTATATCTTCATGTACCAAGCTATAGCATAGCTGGAATAATAGCTATTTGATGTTCTATTCATGTATAATCCATTCTTAAAAATCATTAATCTGATAAATTATCCTCACATTCTTATATGTATGCTCGGTTTTTAATATTTTCTGTCTAGAGGTGGAATATATATAGCGGATTTTGTTAATTATCACATAGTTAGGAGTGCATGAAGAAAGTATATATCAAGGTAAGAAGTGTGCCCTCATGTTTATTAGGTACTAATATCATTTTTGAGTTGTTTGTGTTTCAAATTATATGGTTTTAATCAATATTTGTGATGGATAGGTTGGTTTTATCCCAACCCGTAATGAATTTTATCACTGAAGTGTAACTTTCATGTACCTTGTTATTGAAACTTATATTGAACACGGGAAACTGGATAACAAGGTGTACCATGAATGGATAATTTATTAGTAGTTTATTGATATCATAGCCTAAGTGGATTGTGTTTTTCTTGATGATGGGTGGGATGATTTCTTTCATCCTATGGTGGATCAATCTCAGGTTGTTTTCCAAATAAATTTTTAGGGTTTTCACATGAGAGAGATATTGAGTTCACTATTTAGTTCTTAACTCAAGATAAGCCATTTTCCATTCCATGTTACAATATGAAACCATCCAAGATTCAAGAGGTACAGACTCAACTAGTGTATATGGGGGTAGGAGATTTATCCATCCAAGTACTTCACCATGGGGTTCTCTAGTCTTGATTTCCATAAAATCTGACTAATCATTATAGTTGGGCATCCGTTAGGGGGATTTAAATAGGATGAAAGTTAAGAACTAGTATCCATTTATATTTATCAAAAATATTTTTGACCAAATTCTAGGTGATTGTGTGTCCTCCAAGTTTGATTTGTGTTCAGGGTTCCATCAACTGGTAGTGAGACCTTCAGATATACCATTTAATACTTTTAGGATATCTTAGGGTATATATGAGTTCCTTATAATTCTGATCAGGTTGATAAAAACTTATGTTCTGTTTATGGACTTAATGAACCGAATATTCCATCCTCACTTGGATCAGTTTTTAATTTTTTTCATCAATTAAGTCATGTTGTACTCCTAGACTCATGGAGATCATTCCAAACATATTTACAAGGCCTTAAGTTCACTAAAAATGCACTGGATATACACCATGAAAAGTAAATATTGTTTTTTGGACCAACGTGGTACATTTCTTAGTACACTTTATCTCCAAATGATATGTGTATGTGAAGCTAGATAATGTTCATGAATTTTTTCATTGGATTGTCCCATTAATGTTTTTATTATTAGAATCATTTTGGGTTAAGTGGGATATTACTGAAGGTTCATGAAGGATATTTCTGGGTCATGAACACCACTTTCAAGATTTACCGAGAAGGATTTCATGTTTGGTTTAGATCAAATGATAATTTCATCCATGATTTTGAGAATCCCTTTATTACTACATCTATTTTGATCTTACCAGAGTCAGGCGAGGGTTTACCATGTTTGGTGATCTGTCTGGAGTTAGACTTGGAGAAGTTTTGATGTCGAGAGATCAATATATGGTGTATGTATGAAATATGTTTTGGACACATGAATGTAATTAACCTAATCATGATATTGAGTTGGACACAATGATTAATTCATTAAAGTGTCAGAGAAATTTCTTATTTGTAGAAAGATTTATTATTTTTATCAACCATAAATGTCTAAAGTACATATTTTATTACTGATATTTAAATCTTCATCAATAGAGGTGGGTTGAGTACATTTCCTGATTTTGAATTGAGATGGCCTAGAAAAATGGGAAGAGAAACTGTATTTCTAAATCATTAAGCCAATGTACATAGTCTTAGACTAACTAGGAGTCTAGTTCAAATTAAAATATGATGGCCCTATCCACAAAAATACATAGAGAGATCCTGGAGGGCCATAGATAGATGATCCATGTATCATTGTTAGTAGATTCCACACTTCTATGCCTGATCAAAGAGAGGTAGTATGAGGATTTAGTGTATTTGGACTAGATGGAAAACATTGAACTCTAAGAGTCATGTTATGATTGGCTTATTGTTGATGGTGAGATCATTTATGTTCTTGGATGTGTCATTATTCCTACATTTTTGTTCGTAGAGAGGGTGTGTGAGTTTCATTCCTCAATGTGGTAGGTAAATTAGAGTTTAACCAAAATTTATTGTGAACTTTGAAGACATTATTGGTGGAAACAGATGAAGACATGGGTTTTTTATTTCATGAAATGGAGCCAAACCTTTCATCATGTAAAGGATGATGATCAGAATTCATTCCATTATCTACAACTGTTACCCATTCTGGAATGGAAGTTGTATGAAATCACCTTGTAATTTGTGGCAGGTCTTCGGAGGAACCCATATAATAATTATTCAATATGGTTAATTATAGTTCAGTTAGCAAATGTGGCACATTTCTTACCAATTCGTGATACTTTTATCATGGACCAGTTGGGTGACATATATGATCAGAAGATAGTGATGTTTCATGGAGTTCCATGATGTATAGTTTCATATTGGGATCCATAGTTTAATTAATTCTTTTAGAAAGGCGTGCATAAGGTGATTAGTACTCGAATATTTCTAATAATGTATTTCCACCAATAGAAAGATGAGAAATCACATACTATTCATGTGCCATAGGACATAATGAGAGCATGTGCCCTTCATTTTGTAGGAATTGTAAAAAACATTAGTGATTGTTGAGTTATCCTACAACAAAATTTACCAAAAAAAATATTTACATAGAACCACACGATGAACTCTATTATAGTCCATATAGGCCACCCTTTTGTTTTACAGGAGTTGGTGAGTCAGATTTGTTAGGGATAAATCTCACGAAAGAGATGTTTGGCCATTTTCAGTGGATTTGAAAATATATAGAAATGAATTAGTGTGTATAAAATTCATACAATGATTGAAGACATATCCCTATTTATTTTGCAGGTGTGATCATTTATTCCTTCAGGCTTTCCCAATATTGGGGAAATATAAAATTCAAAAATAAGGTAATTTGGAACCCATGTTCACGGGGACATTTTATATTCTAGGGAGGATCATAGCAGTGATGTAATGATTTTCTATTCATATTGGTATGTTGGTAATAATGATTTTTTTTCATTTTTTAAAGACATTTTATTAGCAGTCCGAACATTCTCATGTGGTAGATGTTAAAGATATAGAGATTGTGGGTGATGAATCCATTGAGGTGAATTTATATTATTTTGTGGATTTTAGTGAGAAAGTACCCCAAGGTGACACCATGCCATTGGTATGAGTGTTTTGGTTGTATGGAAATTTTCATGAAGAAACATGGGAGAGGGAGGTAGATATGCGGGCCTAGTTGCCTGACCATTTTAGACTAGATTCTTACTGATTCTTAGTAGAGCGTCTCAAGGAAAAGTGATTATAATGTGTGGTGTTTGTAAGATCCCAACCTTTAGAAGAAGTAAATAAATGTTTAAATTTTCGTTTGACTCCCTTTTTTGGATAAAAATATATTTCATTCATTTTTTGGGATTTTAGGGTGTTTTGGGGGGCTTGGGACACAAATGTGGATAGAAGGAGGATAAAAAGTGGAAATTTTATGGTTGGAACATAGTTTGATATAATTGTGTCCCCTAGACCATGGAACTATGTGTCTTGCCCCCCTTTAATTGATGCAATCGTGTACTCATCGTACGGTTTTGGATACAATGCGGATTTCCAAACCAAAAAATTTATCATGGACCTCTAAATGGATAGAGGTTGGAGCATGGGAACTGCTTCCTGTTTCCAACAATGTCGTTTTCCTTGGTAGACAGTGTGTCCTAGCCCCCTCTTGGATGTAGGGATCCAAACGGTTGTTTCATGGATTGGCCAGCTTTGTGGGAAAACCACACGCCTCCAAAAATTGGTGAAAGTCCCCATTTTTCTCCATTAGTAATTAAGGGTTAAAATATTATTTTCCCCAAATTACTTCTTCCAGGATTCTATGTGGTGGTCCTTTACCTACCATGATCTCCATGAACAAATCAACTTTATTTCATGGCTATTTAGAGTGAAGTTTTCTGAAAATCGATGATCTACATGAGTTTAACACTCCAATTTATTGTATTTTTTTTGGAAAAGTTATTATGTATCTATTATTATACATTCTAATATCTAAAAAAGTTCTTTTCCAGCAAGATTGTTTTGGTACTTGAATGTTTTTGGAGTTCAAATCATGGTTAAAAGATAATCAAATGTTTCTCTATGAACATGCGGTAGGTTTTCAAAAAGAAATATCCCATAGTCTGTCTATTTGAGTTATGTGTATCCTATTATACCATTGCATTTTTTTTCTTCGTATCTAAAACATTGTTATGAAATGATAAAATGGGTGTGTTAAGGGTGTATTGGACCAGATTTTGATCCCTGTGGGATCCTATGCTGATGTGTAGATATATGCAAATGGAAACCTATAATGTGTTCCACTCCCTTAAACGTGAATGATAAGTATGTTACATGATATATTCAAGGTTTTTTTAAAATAATTCATTTGTAAATGTGACTAAACTAATAACATAACATGATGAGGTGTTTATATTAACTCTATGAGTTAAATGACTTATGGTATGTAAATCGATGAAAGGGATTATTGGTTAATGGGGCTTTACATCATGGTTAAACATATTGTATGTGGGGAGAAATGGTGGATATGTGATTATATGGTAAAATGGGATTGTTTTTTGAATTGAGAACATGATGATTGTAAAGAACCATGGAAATCTGATTAAAAATAAATGGTCCTCACCTTTTGTTTTTAATTAATTAAAATTTTAATGAATATGAGTCTCTGTGAATGTGAAAAATGATTAGTGGGGTGTTGGATAGATTTTATACTCTCATGGGTGGGCCAATGTTATACTCTAGGTGCCTATATTTATAGTAGTGTTCAGAGAAACTATTTATGAACCTGAACCCAGTGGTATGTAAATGGAATTCCATATCATGGTTGGAGTAGTTAGACATGGATTTCTGAATACCTATTGGATTAATGGAATGAGGCTCCATGTTTTCTGACCTATGACTCTTTGACACATTGTTCTGATGAACAACGTTGACCAATATAAACCTGATGAAATAGAAAAAAATGGAACTAAAAAACAAACTAACCGATCTAATTAATGTAAAATGATTGAACATATTTTTTTTTATTTTTCATTATTATTTTTACTTATGAATAAATTTTATTATCCTTTATATTCTATATTACCAGTTGGTGGTGGATTTCTGATTTTTTATAACACCTTGATTCGGCCTCCATTGGATACCAAAGAATACTTCATGGTTTCAGGTCTGGACAAGGGAAAAAACCTATGAATAAGGGTTGGTTTATGGTATATGGATGTGCATGGATGGGGAACCGAACCTTATGTTTTGTGCTGTGTTTGAGGATTAATTATTATTGTGTCTTTATTTTTGTTTTTTTATATAGTTGTAGATATATGACATGACATGGAATATTAATATTGGTTGGGGGCATGCACCTGTTTTTTCTGAATTGTGTGAGGATGAATTATTATTGTAATATTATTCCATTATATCTTAATTTTTGGTCAATTATGACTTAATATGGTAAAGCAGGTATATTCTAAAAGAAGTAATCAATATAACCAATCTGTTAGTCAGTAGGCTCTAGCGTATGGGGAGGTTCTCATGAGGTTATGTGAAGAATCGGCATGGGGAACTGGATTAGTTACACCTTGGTGAGGATGATACATTATTTCTTCATTATTATTTTATAATTCTTCTATATTATATTTAAATGTTCCATTCATATATAGTGAAATTAATATTTCATTTATGGGTAAATACATGATTTAAAATATTTCCTTCTCTATAAATCTTGATAAAAAACCAAATAAAATGAAACTTATTTTTTCTCATAGCTTTTATAGTACACTCCATAACATAATTTGACCCATCTGTATTTTATTAAATAACTCATTTTATCAAGAAAATATATTTTAGTTTATTTCTAGTTTGAAAATATTTATTATGATTTTATCCACATTAAAGACTCATTATTATGTTCTCTAAAACCACACTAAAGTGGAACATTTCTAAAATTACATTACCACACTTTTTCAGGTTTAACATTTAGTTACACATAATTATTCATGATATATTATTTTTTTTCCTTTAATAATGCATAAGAATTATTTAATCCCTTTTTTATGGATACCATTATGATACACCCTTTGGCTTTTCTGTATTCCATAAATTTTATTTATTTATGTGGAGCAAAAATTAATGTTGACGTTATGATGGGTTCATGTAAATAGTGCACCAATTCATTTAGAAATTTTTTCTCTCATGAGATGTTAAGTATGGGATTAATGAGTAAACCTAATACATTATGGGACTTTGTCCACCTTGTGAAATCATCTTGGAAGTTATCCATAAATCGGGTTTATGTCTTGATATATGTTGATTCTATAGTTAAATATTACCATGATCATGTGATTTCATTCCCTCTATGTTATTCCATTACAGTTCTAATAATGGTCCATGGATTTTATGTTATCATGATATGCCTTCTAACATATATGTTATTCATGTTTTATAAGTTTATTACCTTACTAGGATTTTTATATCATCCATTTTATATATGTATTCCCCATGTCATGTTATGTAGTTGTAGGATATCAAAGGGAGTTATGAGAACATAATACATATTAATAAAAAAATTATTCTGTTTTTATTTTTTTAATTATGTACCTAATCTTCCAAATACACTAAAATTTTTTATCCTTGTTTTTTATTAAATGGATAATTATTCTTGAATTCATGTAATAATATGTGTAACAGGCTGGGTTCAATATAAATTCCACTTTTTTATGTGGATTATCTCCCTCCTCATGTGTGGGGGGAGGGATATACATTTTTTTATTTTAATAAAAAATATAAATATTTCCCCTATGTAGTTACTCATTGAGTTGTTTGATGTTTTATATCTCATCTTATATTATTCTAGTCATTTATATATGTATTGTATTTCATCTCTATTCGGTGGTGACTGGGATGTAGCCACACTTTTTCCTCTATCCTTGGTAGTGTTTCGATTTGGAGGTGTAAAACCATCATTCTGAGGTTCTGGTCTCTGAATTCTTCTCTAATTATTTTTAAATGATTTTTTAGTTTTTGTATCAGGATCCCATAACTCTCAATATCATTATTTCGTGTAGTACCATTCAATATTTCAGTCTTAGTGTCTATAATTTATTTGATTTATTGTGACAATGTTCATTGAGGTGTATCAGAATATTTTATTCACCCCATCATTAATAAGATTCCATGGAGACATCTTGCCGGTCATTTCTATTTCAATAGTTTTGTGGTGGTACTACTTCTCACCATTGAAGTTGCTCGGTCTTTCTAACTTATTATACCTACAAGGTTTGATTTCCACTCAGAAAAATTCCCTTGTCTCTACTTTTGAAAATTGACCTTGAAGAAATCTTTGATCATGCTTTCCAAATGAGCCAAAAAATGAAAGGGGTGTGTCTAATGGTGGGAAGCCCAGATGGCATGATTTTCATTGATATTTAATGACTAACATAGAGAAGGTTGATTCATTTTTAAATGATGAAAATTAAATACCCTATCCATGTTAGGTGGGGCTGATTTGGAGTTGTCATTGAAACACTCTAATTATTTTTTTGAGGATCTGAAAACTCTTGTGGTGGTGATTGAGATAAAAATGACCCCAACCTTATGGTATGGGGTGGGTTTGGAGTCACCACCAATTTATTCAGAATTATTTTTGGGTTTCATGACTATGGGTGTGGAATTGGTGGTAAAAATCACCACATCCGTGTGGGATTTGATTTCTCTTAGTCTGCTTCTTGGAAACCACAATTGTGATTCATTAGATGTTGCACAATCTTGATAGAACATGGGCTAGGAAAAATGGATACTTATGATGGAAGTCACTCAGTATGGGGATCTTTCATGTTATCAGTCACATCACCTTTTATGTTCAAGATGTTTTTCCATTTTGTTGGGAGTCCCTGACATAGGTTATGATGGCCTCCCACTATCTCCATTCATGGTGTCTTTTTATCATCAATGTAGAGGGGATTCATTTTATTGACCAATTTTCCCATGAATTAAACAATACCATGATCTCTCCTAAGATAATGATATTATAGGATGCAACATCGAGGGGTTCTTTGTTTTTCTGAGGAAAGTGTAATGTGAAACACTCTAAAATTTCCCCACCATCAGATATGAATGACTGATGAGGATCTAAAAATTGATCACTAGAGAGTTATTTGGTTTTGGAGGTCAAAACACCATATAATTTTATTATTTTATTATTATTTTATGTCCCAACACAGAGAAAACAATACCATTTATTGATGAAAAAAATGTGTACTTATGATCTGAACATCACCCTCTTTTCCATGATCAAGGAGGTTTTTGCCTCTAATCACTAATGGTTCACCCATATATTCTGGTGTATGTAGAGATTTCACTCCTCATATGGATCAACTAGGACCTCTTAGCTGGGAGTGGTATTGGATTGAAAACATGGTCATAAGGTTATTATTTCCATCTCCTTCTACATACATATTCTAGCATCAACTTCAATGATGTCTTATTCCTTCTCCTTGTCATACCATAGAGGTCATTTATCTTAGTCTCTTACTAACCATGGCTAACTGACGGTGATTGTTAGCAGTGAACCATAAACAATTAAACTTGGTGTTTCGAGAATCAATCTATAAAAAGATGTCTTGACATATGAACAAATTCCTTATCCAATCATGATATTATTACGGGGAGGTTTTCTATGACAGATTTCTTTAGTAGAGTTCCTAAAATCCATCTCTACTATAACATGAGTAGTATTATCAAGTTATTTATCACCTTTTACTTTTGATTAATTGTACGTGGACCCTAAAGGTTTTGTAGATACATATAGTACAACATTGAGGACACTGGCATTGACTAAATCAGAAATATAATCCTCATTCTATATCATTGAAGGGATATGCTGACATTCCTTTTGGGGTTTAACAAGTAAATGAACCTTATAGATGGTGTTCAGTAGATTTTATTAATGTTTTTCCCGTTCTAATGTAATATGATCCCACTATTAAGAATCTATTGTATTAGGCATGTGATATTCAATTTAAATAAATGGGATATGAGGCTACCATTGACTGGTTGTTAGAATATTCTAGTCCATAATAGTTAAATATAGGTATGGCTTCTGTTCACTTATGAATTATCTATTATAAAATGACGAAAAACCACAATAATTAGAGAATGGAAATGATATTCCTATAAAATATCCTCAGGAGGATGATAATGTAGTATTTCATTAGTGGAATTAAGGATATTTTCCTGGCTCTCATAATTTATTGGAGTATTATGAGTATCTTCAAAAGCTAGGATATAAACCTTCCCAGAGGTAAATTCCAAATTATGATGATGAACCTTGGTTGGAGTAGGTATATGATATTGAACTAGTTCCTTAAGAGTATTCCATTGGATTTATTTAATAGGAGTGTGCACCTATCCCAAAGTGATGGCCAATATTTGTTGATAAGACCAAGTTTAGAATGGTAATATGGGCCTGATCTTATTCCTTATCCTTTAATAGTTTATGTCAATTATCATTTTTAATGGGAGAAAAAATATCCACTTTCATCAGAGTGGCCACCTTTTCATTTTGATCGTGGTGATATAATGATCTGCTTATAGGGATAGTAATATGATTTGTCCCTATATCTATACCAATAATTTTTTTTTCTATAGGAGATATTCTATCATTTATAGAATATAGTACCACTTCAGAAGAGTATGTGCAAGAATATAGGCTGGAAAATTCTCATTCTACAAGATATAATGGAATATGTATTTGGATGAAGTGGGGATATAATCCCACAACAATAACTCTTATTTACTCAGGATATTCTAATTATATTCATGTGTAGGGGTTGGGAAATATACTCCCCCCATGATTTCTGTTAGAATATTAGGGAATAATTGATATGGGTGATCAGGGATATGATCCTTCACATAGACTGCCTCCATAATATTTCAGAAGGCTTCATCAGTGGATGTGGGTATATGGGCTCCCTCCCAATGATCTACCTCTTTCTATAACATGTTAATTTTTTTTAGTTATATGGTATGAGTTCCTAGGATGGTTACCTAGTTATTATTTTCCACAGATGGTGACTGGGGTGTATATGTTCATGAGTATATTCTATTAGGGACACTTACCATGTGAAGGGAGAATTATTGACCAATGAATAATGGTGGGGGGTTCAAACGGTTTGAGGGTAAATATCCCAGTATTAATTAAAGACAAGGCTGACATGTATGAGAAAGTATACCAGAAATGTCTATGGAGGAATGTGAATATCTTCTTGAAACATTCAAGGATGTATTATTGACATGTTTGGGGATTTATATAGATAATTATAACATGTAAGAGGATTTTTTTATAACATGCCAATGACTTCTCATAAACTTTGATGATAGTATGGGGTATGACTCGTGATCCAACAGACTTGTCCAAGGGATCCCATGTAATAAAATATGTCACTTCTAGAGACTTTACATGAATGAGTTGACAAGTATGTGGTGTACCTCATGATCTATATAACATGTTCATGGGAAATCATGTGGTCATAAGATACTTTTCCATCGAATTCACATGAACTAGAACGGATGTATGAGGTCTGTCCTATGATCCTGCAGACATGTTTGGTGTGTATTGCATGATTAAAGATGATATATCCAGGGTGTCTTCACAATATCAAGGAATTGATCTTGTGAAACACATAAGTAATTCATGTGAAAAACAACATATATTCCTTTGTATAAAGCATATGTAATATTTAGTCTTCTTCATGTAAACATACCAATATTATTCATAAATTTTCTTAAAGAAGCATCATGTGATCAGAAAAACATGATATAGGCCTTCATGAGATTTAGAAAAAATTCTAGAGATCCTTTGCATGATCAAGGAAATAATCATGTGAAGCACATACACATTCAACATAATCCCTTAAATTACTCTCCAGACATTTTTAGATAGAATAATCTTGAGGTAGTGGGATCCTTCACTCTAGAAATTTCACTCTTGCATATGATTTTTTTCATTATGTGTGAAATGGGTGTTTCATAGGAATCCCCACATAAAAGTTCTTCAAATTTTAATGGAAAATAAAACTCAAATTTTGGATTGAGTGAAATAAAGGAAGCTTCATATATATATTGATAATATATCATGTGTTTCACATGATTTTTCTTCATGATGTTGACGAAGTCATCATTCTGTTGCACGATAAATAAAGACCGTGTGATCTATCCATTTTTACCACCTTTAAAGAACCCATGGATTTTTAATGGGTTGGAAAACGTCCAATTCAAGATACCTAATGGATTTTTCTTGATGAAATCTGTATTACTGAGATCCATCACATTATTATGTTTATATAATAAAAGGTATTTTTTGGATCATGCAAACACCTATGGGCCCTTCATGAGATCAAGATGGCATGTCTAGGGACCTTCGAGAGATCAAATAGGACTGTCAAAGGGCCTTCACATGTTTGATTTACTATTCACATGAAGCACATAATCCATTCACATGAAAACAAGATTTGCTCTTATTTTCATTAGGGTCTCATTATTTTCAGATTCTTTCAAGTGATACCATTTGGTGATTAATAGGATATTTTCAATAGATATGTTTTAAGATAAGAAGTAATTGTCCGGAATCAATCACAATTTTTGGAGGGGTTGTTGGAAAACTTTCACGTGATCAATTGAATGATCATGTGATATGTATAACCCATTTGCATGATTCTTCTATGGTCATTCTATCATGAGTCCCAATGGTGTTTACATTATTCATGTTCTCCAAAAAATTAATCACTATCTAGCCATTCTTCCCCTTTGTTTTCTTTTTTGGGAATTTAATACATATGTTTCAGGTTTTTCTCTGGACAAAATTTTTCTGACATTCATTTAGTGGGAATCAGTAGTTTCACTTATGTTCCTATATGTTTTTAACGATTTTTGGGACTTTCATTATTTTTTCATTTAATTTATCATTATTAAATGTTCCATGTTTTGTGTTATTTAAAATTATTTTATCAATATCACGTATTAGATTTGATTAATCTTCATTTTCTACTTTACAAGACAATCCATTGATGTTTTTACTTGACGCTGTTTACGAGTGAGATTTGTTTGGTTATGTGTATGACGTTGTAATTTTGGCGGATGTTTTATTATTGGATTTTCAACACTCATAGCTCATTTTCATTGTGTTATAGATAATGTAATTAATTTTATTAATGGATATATTTATTCAGTTATAGCATAATTATTATGTAATTTACAATGTTATTTATTTTATATAAAATAATATATTAACATTCTTAATATCAATTTTAAAAAAGAATTGTGTAAATAAATAAATAAATAAATATATATATATATAATTAAATATATACAAACACATATGGAGGCCCCAATTGATATTCACTAAAGGGGTATCTTCAATGATACCTATCATTACCACATTAAGTAATAGAGGATTCCATATGGAATCAAAAAAGGGGCATTTGAAACCCATTTATCATGAGAACCATATGCGACTCTAAGTACACCATTTAGTGGCCACTTTTGGAGGTCAAAAATTCATATTTATCTAATAGTGAACACATGCACATGAACATACATTCATACATGAATATATACATAAATGCATATATCGGTACATTCATACTTCCATACTTCCATACATCCATAAATCCCTCCAGGATTACGACAAAATATCCAAAAATGAACACATGAATACATGAAAACATGTTTACATGAAAAAAGCATGCATGAATGTATCGAATCAAACATGGATACAAAAATCCATACATACATCAACAAACCAACCCATAAATTCATAAATTCATTTATAAATTTATATATACATCCATACATACATCCAAATATTCATGCATGCATGGATTGATGGATCTGCATCCATACATCCATCCATACATCCATGCATTCATGCAAGTATACAATCAAAAATCCATGCTTCCATACATGAATTCAAGCATTCATGAATCCATCCATCCATCCCCACTCACACACAGTCATATATAATTACATACATATATCCAAGCATGCACACATGCATCCATACATATATCTAATCAAATTTACTTGAATTCAAACATACATACATAAACACATACATATATCAATGAATGTATGTACACATACATATGTACATAGTTACATTCATCCATTCATGTATTCATCCACACATCCAAGAATTTATGAATCTATACATGCATCCATCCATCCATACATATATACATTTCTGTATGCATCCATACATATATCCAACCATCATTCCATATATGCGAGCATACATATTTACATGAATACATGAATACATGCAGACATATATAATTACATGATAACATGTATTCATACGTACATTAATACATGCATGCATGAATTCTTGCATGAATACATACATAAATACATTCATAAAATTATACATGCTTGCATGAATAAATACAAACAAACAAACATACATCCATACATCATCAATGCACGCATGGATGCATTAATATATCCATCCATACATACAAAAATAAATTCATCCATATATACACCCTTCCTTCCTTCCATCCATATATACATAGATACAGGCACACATTAATCCAGACATGCATGAATCCATTCATACATGCATGCATCTATCCATCCATGCATCCATAAAACATTCCATATATCCATCTATAAAAACATAAATACATACATACTTTCATATATACATATATACATACCTCTATCCATGAATACATATACAAATATTCAAACATACATACATAAATACAAATATACATATAGGAAAACACAAAAACACACACTTAGACACAGACACTTATATACATATATACATTCATCCATATAAAAACATATACATACATATAAAGATACATATATTTATAAACACATTAAAACTTATACCAACACAGATACAGACATTTGTACCCAAATACAAATATACATCCATCCATACATACACATAAGCTTACATCCATGCATGTATAAAACCACACACACAAACATATATAGATAAATCCATCCATCCAACTATACATCCATTAATTAGTCCATACATACATAAATACATACAGACACACACACACACACATAGATAAATAAATACATACATACATACATAGATACATACATACATACATACATACATTCATACATACATACATACCCTCACGCACACATACAAATATACATATATACAAACATAAATGTAAAGAACCAGCTCTATTCAACCCAATACATTAAAAGATCTATCTCCCTACAAGGCCTCAAACAAGAACCTTAGAATGCTAGAGGATTTTGAATATTGTAAAGGGTCTATAAGATATAATGGGGAGTCCATAACCTTTGGTCAGAGTAAAATTATAATTAAAAAAACCAAACTCAACCACAAATATAATTATCAAAGTTTACGTAATAAATAAATCAAATTGAAAAATATAATAATTAATGAAATGTTGTAAGAACTAATGCATAATCGAATCATAAAAAAATTACAATAAATGGCCTCCCACTAGGAGGAATACCTGGCAAATAAAAAAACATTAAATAAATAAAACTATATTTACTACCGACACTAAAAAATCAACTTACACATTCTCAATGATGATCGGTTTTCAACAGATCAATCATGAGACTCGTCACATGTGGATATTATCGATCAAGAAACACTAGTTCCCAACCTAATCCACCACACAACATGTTCTATAACATTGAATAAGAAATATGGTTTGTATGCACACAGAAGATATCATACAGGGCTGAGAAATAAATCTCAATAGGCATCCAACATTAGTGGAATAATAATCTTCTACTGTAATAGGTTCATGAAAATGTGATATTCCTAGACTAGATAAATACTAACAATAACTGCAATAACAAAAATATATAAAAAAATGGGTCAAAACAAATACAATGAAAATAGGCAACCATTGTGTCTAGATTGACACTAGAGGTAAATCTTCCCCACTCTATCCCACACTAAGAGATTTACCGCATGAGGCACTCTTATCCACACAATAATTAGAACATACGTAATATCTAAATAACATCTCCAAGTCAACTAAATGAAATAGGAATGAATGGTGACCCTAGGGAATAACAATAGGCTTCCACTCAAAAAAGAATATATACTAGGATAGAGACTCCAATAACATGATTTGAATTGGAAATTGGTATATCAAGGTTGAGATAACTGGGTAACATGTCAGTTTTAAAGGTCCTGTAGAATGACATAAGCACTAGTTATGGACCCAAAAATTGGTGGGATTCATACCATAATCGGGGATCATCCATCATCCATTTCCTTGAGATAAAAACCACATACACAGTACAAAAAACCCACATTATGTGCTCTTCAACACCTTATGAGACAATATCCAAAGTATCAAGGGTTTCACACTAAACTAGATGGGCATTCCACTCATCTAAATAACATATTATCTCCCTGATTCTACCTAAACTCATCAAGAAAATTGAAAATTGAACCAAATAGAAAATCAAAAAAACAACTCAAGGTCTCAAATATCACATGTTCCTCCTCCAATAATAGTATAATTTAGTAGAAACTGCAAAAAAAAACCCATGATGAGCTGAACAATGGGTGATCCAAACTCAAACCAACATTCCATACAACATAACTAGAAATGACATAACACTCTATAAGAAGAATTAATATGTACAATCACAACACATTGAATCTCATCCTCTAATAAAAAAACACCACAGGGTCTCAATGGACAAATTTTGTGTGGAAATTACTAATGATTCTAGATAAATCCACCATCCGCTCCTATAAAATTCCTCTTCAATCCATAAAAAAACCCCTAACAGTTTCTCCTTCCTCCCACTATCCATATTCTCTTAGTCTCCATATCTAGGATGAAGTACTCGATTGGTGATACCTAATTATATAGGTGATAATCCATAAGGATAAGATAATATAAAAAAATGTAAAAAATGAAAAAAGATATAAAATTGTTATGGAAAACAAAAGGGGTCTGGTTCCTAACATAAGGATTTGGCTTTTGTCGACAAAACACCACATTTAGAACTCAACCACAAGGATATAATATAAATATGAAACTCTCTTTAAACTATATCAATACATCAAAAACACGAATAAATAAATATTTATTCAATTAAATAAAAAATATTCAATGAAAATTAAAATGAATATGATTACCACCAAACAAAAATCCTAAGGTAAATACCCTATTATGGAACAAACTGAGTGGTTCAAAAATTATATGCCATCATATTTTAATAGAAATTTCTCATTTTACCATGAATACCTCTGTTAATAAAAATGTTCAAATTCAACCATATTTTCATAACCAATGATCACATTAGGAATCACAAACTTCCCATCTAAAATGATTCAAAATAAATAGAAGAATTAATGTGAAACCAACAACCATTCTCTCCCCCAAGTAAGTGTGGAATTTACACTATCTCAATTATCCAATCACTAGACTTAATGTTTCTAAAACTATCTCCAAATATAATAGATATTCTACCAAGAATGATATAATGCTCCCCACCTGAGGAGTAACCTCATTGTATTCCTAGTTTTCAATGAAAATCCATAAAACCTATGATACTTATTTCATAAAACACAATGAATAGACATGGATAAAATTCTCACACCTAAGCACTAATAAAAAACCTCACATCAACCCATCTCAAAAAACCATGTTAAAAGAGACTCAAAACTCAAAAAGAATAATGTGAACTCCCTAAAAAATATTTTTTCTTAGATTACTCTCAAAAGTTAAACAATAATTTCACTCACATTGTACAAGTCCAAATAAAAGTTGTCAAATATCCTTTAATCCACAAACCATTCCCGATAGGGGGGTCAATTTCAATAGAATAGAGCACCCACAACATACCTCTTCAATATTAGAGAATAAACACCATTCCACAACCAACCACCTGACCACCCTCCACTAAGGTGTTGATCAAAATCCATAACAAGCCCACTATGATTCTACTATGATACCCTAGGAGAAACAAAAAATGAGAAGGGAAAGGTGTCAAACCAAACCTCCCTCTCAATCCATCCATGAGATTGGTATCACACTCAATGCCAACTTTTCAAACACTAGGCATCCTAATTCCTAACCACGTCCTGGTGATAAAATACCAAAATACCCCCACTAAGGAATAACTACCCCGCCCACACTAGATATGAGCTAGAAAAGTAACATGGGCCCCACAACAAGAATAAACAGAAAAAATAATGCAGGATAAGATACCAGCCAAGTTGTATGATCCATGGAAATTAGATCAACAAAAAAATGTAGAATACATGAGCCCAATCCAATGATCTCTCAAGAATACATTCCCTCAATAATCAAACAAAAGGGAAATCATAATCCATTATAAACCCATAAGGGTCTCCATGCATCTCTGCATGAAGAGAAAATATTTTTATCCCTGAAGAACATCTCATCATCAGTTCCACATTACCTTTTATCCATAAAATACACACTTTTGAATCGTTTATATATAATTACACCAAGTAAATATTTTACAAAATATAGTATGATCATTTAATGAATATTTAAATAATTTTACCAACATCATTAATAGGAAAACCATATAGAGGGATATTTCTGTTGAATTCTACATTTCTAGAATGATACATGAAAACTAGACTCATTCCAATGGTCCGATATCCAAAAACCAAAATAAACTTTTAACCCAAAACCTCTAGTGCATCACTGTATGTTAAATTTAAAAGCTCTAAAAATGGAATCCTAAAATGGATACCCCATGCACTAGAAACATGGAATTACTATCATTGAAGCATTTCTTGAAACAAACCATCCAATATCCATTACATTTTCCATCATATTCCTTAACCACCTATCGTAAAATCCCCAAATCAAAAAACCAAACACCTTGGATAAAATTTTCTAAATAATTGGATGGGATTGACATAACAATTCAGCCATCAGACTCTTTATAAGGCTTGAAGGGTACCTCCTTCAATGCTAGAGCCTACCAGTAATAAAATATAGTCCAAATGATATTCTCGGGTGATGATACACTCTAGTTTGATAGAAATAATAGAAAAAATTTACCAAAATCATCTACAATGATAAAAATAAATGTTTACATGATAAATAACTAAAAAAAGATTATGTCAATAAATGACATAATTCATACAATCATATATAACCTATGAATGAAAAACATATAACAGATTGTTTCCCATTGGGTTGAACACATTTAAAAAATAAAAAAACTATAAATTAATAACAATGGATATACTACCGACATAGTATCAAACAATATACCTAGAATTTATGATGCTCGAGCAGAACTAGCCAGATATAGAGTCTCCATACGAGCGTATCCACTTGATAAATTTACACTACGAATCGAACCCATCAATTGTGAAACTTGCACATCAATATTAAAGTAGTCACGTGTTTTTCTGACAAAATGATGTGTATGAATATGGTTGAGAAATAAATCTCAGTAGGCTACACCTATCAGTAGATATATAATCTAAAGTTAGAACATGTTTATGAACATGTTATATGACCAGCCAAGCTGAAACAACTATTTATGGAATTAAAAAAATATGCATAAAATCAAAGGGGGTAAAACCAAAAGAATGAAGAAATATAGGTTCTAGCCAAATTCATGAGGAAAATATACCCCTATCAAGCCAATGATTGGGGATTTATGGAACATGGAATTCTTAAGTACATAATAACTAGGGAATCCACTAGATATACACTGGAGGACCAAGACATCTAAATGAAACTGATATGAATGTCATAACATATAAAATAACCATAGTTCTCCATTTGAAAAAGTGTAAATATAGAGATATAGTAATCAAATAGAATGATTTGAATTGGTTAAATGAACATATAGTGTGACACTACTTGAGAACTTTTCAGTACCGATGGTCTAATGTAATGAATCAAGAACTGAATGTGGACCCAAAGATATTTGGGAACCATACCATAATCTAAGATGATCTTTTATCCATGGTCCTAAGAGAACGGTGAAATCTATGATACAAAAAACTCACTCCTTGTGTTCCTTGACACATCACGAGCCCAAAGTCACTCTGGTCTGGGTGTTTTAATAAATTTGATGGGGGTTATGGTCATATAGATCACCCATTACTTCCTTAATCCTATCTGACCATATCCATAAAATGGAGGAGGGGACTACATAAAAATTTAATGCTAATTCTTGATCCAAGATATCCCAATGGTATATTCCCCAAACCAAGGTCTTGAGAAGAAAATACCTCATAAATTTTATAATGACTAATTGAACGTGGGGTGATCCGACCTAAATACCACTTTCCAAAAATGATGAACTAGAACTACAGATCGACTATTGTCCAATATAGAATGGTTCCTCTTATGAAACCCAAGATATATAAATTGAACAATAATCCATCATAGGATATCAATAACCCACCTTAGGGATAAACCAAAACTTAAGGCTCCGATTGTCCTCATGGCCACTACACAAAGGCGACATCCGACTAAGGAATCACATGATGCACCCAATATCCCATGCCATTACAATAAAACAAGCCTCAAATGGTCCAAAGTAGACATTAAGAGTAGGATTACCTATAAGGGATTCTTCTATATCATAAAACATGTGGTACACAATAAGTTAAAAACATCCTAAATAGACCTTAGTACCCTCCCACAGATCCTCGATAAACATCACACCCAAAAAGGATAATACCAAATAAATGAATCTATACAAGTAAATTCTCAATGAGACACATGACAACCTCAAATAGGTACACTACACAGGGGATCCTCAACACAATCTAATCCATTCAACTCATGCATTCTTGATCACTGGCTATAAAAAGTACAGGTCACTCAATAAGTAATTAGCCCACTAGTGCATCTACAAGATTCTATTAGACTCAAATAAACATCATCCCAATAGTTCCCAACTACAAAAATCATCCCTTAAAATTGAACAATCCTAAATTATCTGATAGATATAATCATGAATCATAAGAGATATACCTTAACTTATGTAACATTAAGCCACTACTATTGACATAGAGGGACACAACTTGATATACATAGAGATATTATATGATACTACCTTCCTAGATTCATCAAAAATTACTCAAATTGATCTATATAGATATTTTATCCTGAATGATAACCATGTTCATAAACCTCACATAGGCATCAATGTTCACAACTCAACCTTGAAGATGATTATAGATCCAAACCATAATGAAATTATCATACAAATGTTCACCCATCCAAAACACCATCCACATGGTCTCTAAACAAAAAAATTATTCTAGCAACAAAATCTATGAGAAAATCATAGAATGGGCTACTCATATGTCCAAACGTGAAACTAAAGATACAAATAAAAAAACAGGCCAACAAAGGAATAATAAAAAATCAGAACATGGGAACATGACGGGTACCAATAAGGTTCCTCCATGGTCATGTTATACTAGCCACGTCAAAAGTAATTTTCCAAAGTACACATGGTGTTACTCCCAATACATGGCATGTTCACTATATGGTATACCAACCCGTATAGGTCACCCCCACTCAATATTTTCCCATTCTATGTACACAACATTTTATCCAAGTAGATGATGTGTAATACCACATGGGGTACCTAGTTTTTTATAAAAAATGAAATGGAAACATGTTATACCTATCTCTGTACCACTAAATATCTTTCATCCGAAATAGGTTCGGGCCATGTACACTACACAACCATGTACCCATGCATGTAGTTTCTGGATGAGTACATAGCCACACCCCCATGATGAATTTACGGTGTGTAATCCAAAGAATATAGTGTGTAGTCCCAAAAACATCATCTTCCTTGAATAGTTAGAATACATGATGTGTGTTCTCTGAACCACATGATATGTAGAAGAGTTTCCCCAAATAGAAAACCACCTAAATAGCCCGTAACACTTGATTTCTCTCCAAAAGTTATAGATCACCCACAAGAGTCCCCTAAAACCAATAAAACATTTTTATATTTTAAAAAATTTAAACTATGGGTATTTATAAATAATATTTAAAGTCATTCAATCCACTTGGAGGAAACATCTAATTTTTCATGTCGAATCAATAAACAGTTTCCTCCACACTACGATTCGGCCTCAGAAAAAACCCTATGTCACCTCATCCCTCTCCCTCTCGCATCCAATTACCCCAAAGGGATATTGGGAACATTATAATAAAAATGAGTAATATAAATTAATTAAGTGAAAGAAAAGAAAAAGGATTAAATTATAAGATGAAAAATATAGTGAAAAGAAAAGGGGTCTGGGCTCGACCATGTTTCTTGACACTAGTAATGCCTAACATAAAAATTTCTCACATTCTAGAATCTTTCACAAATAAAAATATCAGTTTTATAAAACATTTATAATACATAAATAAAATATCATGTGTGAATAATTTATTAATTAATTAATAATTTATTGAATATTCTTAAAAAAATTAAATTGCTTTGATTTCCACCAATCTCCTATCTTAGGGTAAACACCATTTTTAGTGACTGATAGAGTTGTTAGAAAAATTATTCAAGATCATCAGATGTAAATGTTTTATCATGAAAAAACCAAATCATGAAATTTATTGCATTTTGAAAAACAATAAAGTATTCCTAGGATAATCACTCGAGGAAGTTTCAATTTGTGTTACAAAATAATCACTTTTTCATGGTTTATTTTTATTGGAATTTTTTTTGGGTTTTTGAATGAAATGTGTAATGATGAAAATAAATGTAAAATAAAATGAAAGAGTATTCCAGAGAAAGACTAAAAATTGGTATGATATTGAAAGGGATTGAAAATATAATTGAAACAATAGTAGAGGACAATCTTAAACCTATTATACTCTCCCCTCATCCTTCTAAAAAATGATTTCCAAATTTAATTTCTCAATATATACCCAAATACCTCAAGATAAAACCATAGTTTTAAAGGAGATCATATCACTACCAAAATTATTATTTTACCTCCTATATATGTGATTCAATTATTTTATGAACTATATAAAATCAATCCTAATAGACATAAATATGCCAAATTTTTAGACCACACTGAAAAAACATAAATTTTCGAATCAATATTTTTAATTCATATATTGAATAATTATACAAATAAAATTTATTTTATTTTATTAAATAATGATAAAAACCTATTTCTCTAAAAAAAATATAAGTTCGAGATAAATTCAATAAAGAGTACACTTGATGATAACCATTTTAAAGAGAGTGTACTTCAATTATCCCCATCCACAACCACGTTTTTCTTAGCCTCACATTAATTGAGCATTCCACAAATTCTCCATTCTAGAATGAATTTTCGTAATCTTCTTGAAAATATATATATTATAATTCTCCTTTCTCATTTTGGCTAACAAAAAACCTTGACAATAGTTGGAGATGAAATATAAAGAGGATGATAGGTGGGAAATATGTTATCCATTTTCTATCCATTTGAAGATGGATACCTTTCTCCTCCTTTATGACCAAATATACTTTTTTAATCTTCTATAAAGTTGTTATAAAATAAATTATATATATACCTTCAAAATTTCATGTATTTTGGAAAATGTTAGTACAAAGTATAATCAATTTATTGAAATTCACTTTTTATTTCTGAAGACACATTTCATTATCCTCCACATTGGCTCAAGAAAAAACTATCTAAATGTGTGAATTGTTCACTGAGACATAACAAGAACGTGCACCACTGAGTTCATTTTCTTCTCCAGATAATATTACATCATTTTGAGGTCTTTTTTTTATTCATGCTTTATTTAATGAGGTGTGATCAATTCTATAGGACAATCAGCTAATCCACCTTAACTGGTTTATTAGGGCCTCAAAAAATTTAACTCAACATTTTTCCCATTTGTGAAATTTATTTCCCATAGATAAATGAATCCTAAATAAATTATTATTCAATTTGGTTCAATAATGAATTTTTTTTTCAAAAAATATAATAATTATTCAAAATAATTAAAATTATAGAAATGTATAATTTTAAATTTTAACATGAAAACATTCATAAAATTAAAAATCAACAAAATTCATCTCAAATTGGTAATTTTTTTGTCTTAGATAATTGAAATGTATATATATATATATATAAATGTAAATTTTATCTCAATAAATTCTCCCACACATAGAATTTGGAGTCCTAAACAAGTGAGCATCAAAATCAAATCAAGGAAAATTCAAAATAGATACCCAGGAGGTTCACAAATTTATCACAAAGAAATAAACACATAACTGAAATTTAAAAACAAGAGGGTGGAATTTTATATATATATTTACAGGAATTATTATATTGGTCTATTTCATAGAAATGTTTCCAAAAAATCCCATATAAATCGATCCAATGGTAATAATAGACCATCTATTTCTATAAAATAGAAATTTTATAAGTTTTTATATCATTTAAACCTTTATCTTAGTATTTTAAAACCTTGTGGACCCATTTCTACCTTAACCATGATAATTAATTTTTATTGTTTTTACAATTATATTTGTCCTTAAAATAAGTTTAATTTGTTGTATAATATTAATTGTTATGATTATAAATATGGAATAAAATTTTTTCACAATTCTATTTACAAAATTTATTAATTTTACATTAAAACTAAACCCAAATATGCGATGAAAATGAGGCTTTCCAAAGAGAAAATTTTTATAAGTATTATATATTTTAATATATAAATTAAATATGAGATTGATTATAATGATCTAAATTTTACTAATAAATAAATAATTGAATTATTTAATCTTTTAAAACATTTTAGACTTGATTTATCGTGGAAAAATTATTTAAATGGAAAGGTGGATTTTAATGATAATCTGTAGTTTTCAATTTCCACTGAAATATTAATCTTTTACTAAAAATTTTAAAAAAATATTTAGATAATATTGAAATTTTTATTAAAAAATGACTAATTTCTGTATATAATTTACATAAAATTTTCAAAAATAAATTTTATTTTTTTCCACAAAAAACAATGTAATTTTTTTAAAAATTAATTTTTAAATAATATAATGACATTTTTAATAAAAATTACATTTTTATCTATTTGATTTATTCATAAAAAACCCTTATACTTAATTTCAAAAATGGTTTATTTTATATTCACACTCCCAATTTTAATTGATAGTTAATAATTGTTATCTTTTAATAAAAATATTAATTATTTATCGTGGTTTGTAAAAACAAGGTGTTGAATGTTACATAAGCCATTGAAGAAACTACATTTACATGAAAATATTTCAAAAAATATCAGTGTTTTAAAATTTCATTGTCATTTTTCACAAAAAAATAATTATTTTGGGATATATAGGGTGGTTCATGGTCAATATAATCCATGTTCTTGTCCCCAAAAAATCATGTGGCCGTGATTGTGGCAATGGGGTGCATGCAGGGTTCATTAAATTATTTTTACCATATAATGAAACCTCTATATATTGATACATAATCACTTTAATGGTTATATCATAGTTTTGAAAACTATTTATCCAAACCATACATGCAATCTAGTTTTTAAATATTTATAGTGTCCATAAATTCCCATCATCTCTATTATTGTATTTGCCCCCTCATTTCCACCATTCAACACTCTCATATCTAGTATAACCTAGCCTCTTCTCCACCTCTATATTTGACACCATTATTGGAATTATTGAGCTTTTTTTTCCAGAATATTCAAGTAAGTGTGTCCTTACTTGTCCCCTTGTTCTCTTCTTCATTCATTCATAGGTTTCCTTCTCTTCAGTGGTTAGGGTGATCTAGAGTGGGTAGAATCCAAATTGTTTTTCTTGGGTTTTTTTTTGTTTGAGGTGTGTTATTTTTTATTAGTGTTAGAAACTAAATAGGGGGTGAATTGAGTTCCTATAAATATTTCTATAAAAATTATATTTAAAAGATTCCCACAATTTGAAACATAACATGACACTTAATCCAAGTCATGAATTAATAAAAGTCTAATTATTGAACTAATTTTTCCAAAGATTGATTATTTCTCAGTTGTAACAATATGATATATAGAACCAACTTTTGAAACTAATCTAGTAAGACAAATCAGTTTTAAGCACTATCCAAGAATAACTATCAAATTGAAATTCAGGTTTCTAAAATACAGTTAAAAACAGAGAAAAAAAATTTAAAAACATAGAATATATAAAAAAAGAAGTTCAGTCTCAAACTAAGACTTAATCCTCTCCACTTGGTGATTAAATTACACCAATAAGTCTATGTATATAATAGTTTTTATCCACACCCTAGATCACTGTTTATACTACATTTTATGACTATCTAGGTCACCTGACCACCACCATAGTTCTATGTGGGAACAAAAAAGAACCTGGTCACAAAGGACCTCTACCACATTTATAATTGTGATAAAAAAGCATAATAAGATATTTGTGTTAGGATATCAGTATCCTATAGTTCAATTAATGAGATAGATTGTATTTTATAGAAATATTCACATATGGATTGATAATGTAATAAAAAGGAACCCAAAATATAATTAAATATTATATTAGATTTAGAAGGATTTATGTGTTATACAGTTTTTATCTGGACTATTTGATGTATCAAAGTTGAAACTTGAGTCCTCTTTTGGATGCATATACTAAAATAGAGTGTCGTGGATCACTGTGTTCTGTCTCCCAGGAAGATTAGATGGTCATATACAAAGGTTCAGTATAATTCCACAGAGATGATGGATATTTGGGGGACATTAGTTCTCTGGTAGATTGAAAATAGAAATGAAGAGTTCTTCCAATGTTCTTCCTTTTTGTATGTTTCTCACGTTGGGTGTGCTATTGTGTCTAGGCCTATTGGTGTATCTATGTTTTTAGCTTGATATATTTTTTCTTAATTATATTCTACAGCCTGATAATGTTCATGGTTGAGGTAGATGATGTACCTCATACTTCTAACATCCTCAATACAGATTTCTGCGAAGAGAATTAAATTAATGTGTTGTATTAAAACACTCAAAATGTTACCATTATAAATTGTATTAAATAAAAGTAAATCTAAATAGACTATCAAGGACCCCTTTATCGGTGAATAGTCCATCAATGACTCATTACATTGGTGGTTCCTTTTATCAGTACCAATGTCTCATTCTATTAGTGTCTCATTCTATTAATCTATCAGTGCATCACTGAGTCCTTTTGTCAGTAGCACTATGAGTTAGTAGGTTAGTCCTACTATCGGTGAGACAATTGAACTTTCAATGACTCATTTCAACTAATGGGTGGACATTCAATATATTAGTATTGGTGAGTCCTTTATTCTATCAGCATTGGTGAGTCAGACTTATTCTGTTGGCATCAGTGACTTAATTTTTTGTCGGTGTTAGCTTCTCATACGTTGGAAATATTTCTATTTGGACGATCACATAACATAAATAATATCAAAGTGAGTTAAAATTCATTATGATCATAGATAATCATAATTACACATATTTATTCGTAAATAAACATGATATAAATATTTAGAAAAGATTAATAATATTTTACATGATTTTTTAATATTAAAACCAGAGAGGGTGGCCAACAATCTCTTTATGGCCCAACAATCTCCCCCTTTTTAATAATAAAAAAATCATAAAATTATAAAGTAAATTCATTTTATGTGTAATAAAATCATTAAACGTATAATCTCCCATTACTGATGAATATTCTAAATATATAGATAAGTTTGTGAGGTAAAATAAATAGTAATTGTATCAATGAAAAAATAAATAAGGGTATGAAATAAAAATGCATTTTATTCTAATTTCTAATCAGGGGTAAGGAAAATAAAATACAAACTAGTGGTATCAAAGGTATAATAAATAAGGTTAATTCCAAACTATTATCCCCCTTCATGGATTATTAAATGTGAAAAGTGTATAAAATTATAAGATAAATAATGAAATGGAATCCAATCAATAATCAAGAAGGAAAAAGATTTAAAAATAATAAGATGTATCCTAAAATAATAGATATAACATAAATAGATGAAAGGTAATATCACTAAATTCCATTAAACAATGGGGAAAAGGTATTAAAATAGTCATTGAAAGACAAATAATGTACAATACATCAACCCTATAAAAAAATCATCCACCCTACTTCTTAGGGTCAAGAGGGGATTTCCATTTCTCTAAGGGCTAAATTGAAGGTCCAGTAGATGGTGGAGGATGAGAGGTAGGAGGGTCTGAATGGATCTTCATAAGAGGTAGGATCACTCTTTCTCGAATAGTAGTGGCAAGGATAGGCTTTTGTTGTGATAAAACTTGAGGTTGATCCTGCTCTCTGATAACTAAATGAATTTGAATGAATTCCTGATCAACTGTCATCTACGGTGGTGGTACTGATCCAGCAGGTCAAATAGGTGCAGCAGTAGGCACCACAATTGCTTCACTCTGCACGTGATGTTATGGCTTCAACAACAAGATGAAATCCTCAATTATTTCACCACAATACTTTATAGCTTTCCCAAAGTCGTCATTATTTTCCATGAATGTGTTAATAAGAGGTGTGAAGTCCTTCAATTGTTGAACATGATCCTTATATTATTTTGTAACTAGAAGAAATGTAAAATTCATTGTCAAGTATTTAAAAAGTCTTTTCAACTGAATCTTGGTAATAATATTCTTTGAATAAAAATACCCCTTATCTATAATCTGATAATTCATTCTCAATTCTATTGGAATAGAGCCGGAATATATCATGAACATGGTCACTATTCCTCTCAAAAGATTTAAGGTTTTAAAATCTAAATGCACCCAAAAGTTATTGATGATATTCCTTAACATAATTTCACACTTACTCAATGTCAAAGGCCTGAGATATTTTACCAGAGGTATAATGGATAGAAGTAGATAGGGTGTGGTCCTTAAGATCTTTAAGCACTATATCCAGACAACCTTTACTCAAAGGTCAGACAATTTATTGCAGAGACAATCACACTCATTTCTTTTCTCATTTTTGTGGGTTTCATAACAATTTTTTCAATTGTTGTAATTATGTTTTGTTAAATTATTTCTTATAACCTTCTCTAAAGGTTTAAATATAGCAGCACCATTCAAACTAATGGTTTGAATTGGAACATGATCAGCTTTCACATATAACATCATCTCTTCTATTAATTATTTGAGAGAGGGTAATTCATTACTCAGTTGAGTGTTTTACATTCTAGATTATTTAATCTCATCAACCATTTGGGATTGAACTGATACACTCAGAGCTGAAAATATTGTATCCTTTAACTTCTCAAAATATGATCTAGTGACTTAGTCACTATGAACTAAAAAAATAGAAGGAGTAGGGACTGAGGAAGATTACCTACCTGAGGTGTCTCACTAGGAACATTCTTTTTAACTGGTGGTCTGTGTGGAGTTGCTACAGATTCCTCAACATCATAGTTAGAATAACCCCAGTCAAGGACAACATACTCAGGATAAATTTTCCATTAATACATCATAGAGGGTTCTAAAAGAGTGAATCTATTATGTTTAACTATTCTAGCTTCAGTATCCCCATAAACATTACATCTTCTATCTTAAATATCCCCTTAATATGTTCTATCATTACTGGTGGGTTACCCTTAACATGAGGTATCCTTATTTCATACACTAACTGAGTTTCAAGGATCACTTTAGATTCCACATATCTTTGAGTCTCAACTACTCTTCTTCCTTCAACTGAAACTAAATAAGGTTCTACAAACATTCTGGACCATAGCATCAACCACCTCTATATCTCCACCTTGATTATCCTCACAATGGTCACTATCACATTCATTTCCTTCACCACTTACTTCATCATCATTATTTTCTATAGGATATTCATTACCAATTCTATTAGCATTCTCATCATATCCTCTTTCACCGCCTGAAACAGAACCAGTTTAACTTCCACAGTTACTTTTATCTTCATCACTTCTTTATTTTTATTCTTCTTCTTCCGATTTTCATCAGATCCATTAGATCTACTTAAATACACAACACCGCCAGAAATTTTGGTATCCACATCTCCATTGACCCCGAGTGTGGGATAATTAGAGGGAAAAATTAATGGGAGGAATAAGAGGTGTATATGTAGTACTTTTTTGAGATTTTTTTTGCGTTAGGGTCACTTCTATCATCAATTGGAAACCCTTGATCTTTAACTAGTGTGGTATGATCTTCTTCCTCATCTGAAGTGTAAAAGACTTTTTTATATGCTCCTAGACTATAATCAGCAATATCTCTTGGCCTAGTTAGATTGTCATGTAGATTGAATTTATCATAAATCTTATCTTCCTCACCGACCCATTTCTTTTCCGTGGATTCCAATGGATTTTCATCCTTTTAAAAATGTCTTTATTCAAACAATCACTACTGGACTGAGATACAGTTTCATCACATTCATCTACATAGCCTATCTCTTTAAACAAGACTGTGATCATACTTGGGTAAAAAAGTGAATTTGTCTTGTAGGAAGTCTTAATCATCTCACTAATATGAAACATGATATATCTAAAAAGGATAACATTAATTCCCTTCATCAGTACATACAAAAAATATACATCATGTTATTGTAATGAAGTAAAGACCCCATTCCTAGGATAGATTTTGTGATGAATAAATTTGAATAAAAATATGCACTCCCCATCAAACAAACCCGCACAGGGTACCTTAATACATTCATCCCACTGCCCTGATGTAAAAGAAATCATATTTACTCTAACAACATACTTGATCAATGTACAATCACATCCATCTAGAAGAAAATCAATATTCATGTAAAACTTGTGAACTAACATCAGGTAGAATTTTCTTTCATTGTTTGAAAACCACTCATGCCAGCCTTGATATAACAACACCTTCATCATAAAGGATTTTCTTTCTAGCAACCACTCATCCAACACTTCCTTTTCTAGTTTAACCACTCTGCATTCAAGAACATGATTCACAAGCCCAGAAGACTCTCCATTCTATTTCATTGCAACTTGAGACTCATTTCCTAAACCCCCTTCCAAAAATCACACCATACACACCATTATTACTGTTCGGTTAAAGTTCAAGAGGTGAAAGGTCTTAGGTAAGAAGTGAGAAATATATTGACATTGTAAGGATTAAATTGAGAGGGAATGTACTAAAGTGGATTGACTTAGTTTATATCATTTATGTTATTTTAGATCACAAAAGTGATCCTTTTTGAACAAAATAAATGAAACAACCTCATTTTGGGAAAAACATAAAATTGAAAAAAATAGCGAGTCATCGATGTCAGCATGACAGATTTTTCATAACACTAACGATGTTGGCATGATAAGGCGTCAGAGTCAGCATGACAACTATGTCAGCAAGGCATAATGTCCCTGTGAAAACGTTATCATTGTCTCTATGACATTGTCAATTTCATACTATCTGTGTTGGGATGACAAAATTTGTTTGCCTTTTCTAATGTCGTTATGAAAACATTCAATAAAAATTATCAAAGAAATAACAACATATGGTCTTATAGATTGATCATTACTAACTCATGAATGATGTAGTTCATTCTTTCAGTGTTTAATGGCTTAGTGAAAATTTTAGCTAGATGATGTACAATGCCAAGGAATTCTAATGTTACATAACCTTTTTGATAATGGTCTCTCAAAAAGTGATTTCTTACATCAATGATTTTTCTCATAGAATGTGAAATATGATTCTAAGAAAAATTAATAGAACATGTGTTATCAAAATTTATATGGAAATTTCTGTGTGGATATCTACAGTCTAGTAAAGTGTGTTTCCTCTAAAACATTTGTTCACAACTACTACCATAATATATATATTCAACTTCAGTTTTCTTCTTACTATACCACAAAACTTGATACTTTTCCAAACAATGACATGTTCCAAAGGTTCTTTTTCATTATAACTTACAACCACCAAACACAGCATATGAATAACTCACCAAATGAAATGGTTTCCATCTAAGATAGAATTGTCCTAAATAGGTTTTATATTTGAGGTATTTAGAAAAACTTTTTATATAATTTAAATGATATTCTTTTGGGTTTTCTATAAAACATTCACACATGCTTACACTAAACATAATATATATCCTAATAGAAATTAAGTACAGTAAATTACCAATCATTCTTCTGTAAGTGGTTTGATCAACAAATTTACCATCTTAATTAAGTTCCAACATAAAAGTGGTACTCATTGGAGTGTCACTACTATTTGATCTTTTGAATAAAAATATTTTTGAAAGACACTTATATATTTACTTTAATTCCAAAAAATACCTTTTTTATTTGGAAGTTTTTGAATCTAAGAATGAATTTGAGTCCCCCCATCAAACTCATCTCAAATTCTCTTTGCATCATCTTTGAAAAATAAATACCTAAATAATTTCTATAGGATCCAAAAATAATATCATCTTCTGATATTTGTACTAGTAAAACATCTTTTGAAAATAGTTTTATAAAAATGGTTGGATTATAAATGCCTCTTGTAAAACCATTATAAATAAGAAAAGTGTTGAGCCTATAATACAAATCTCTTGGATCTTGATTTAAAACATATAATGATTTAGTTAATTTAAAAACATGATTTGGAAGATGTGGATTTGTAGAACCATGGTTTTTTCAACAAAAACATCCTCAATTATTTAACCATTTAATAATGAACATCGAATATCCACTTGATAAAGTTAGAAATATAGATGTGCTACATAGGAAAGTAGGATCCTTATGGAATAAAGTATATCTACTGGTGAAATGGTTTCCTCATAGTCAATCCTTTATTCATGAATATACCCTTATGATAGCAATCTATCTTTTCTCTATCTATATTACCAGATTCATCTACTTTATTTCTAAACATACATTTAATTCCTATAGTCAATTTCCCATTGGGTATATATACTACTTTACATACATTGTTTCTTTCAAAATGATTTAACTATTCTTGCATTGCCATCACCCAAAATTCATTATTGATAGCACCTTTTATATTCTTAGGTTAAACCTGTGAGAAGAAATATTGATGTTCAGCCTGGTTTATGATATAAGTTATAGTCTAAATTACATTTTTTAAATATACAACAATATCATCTAAAGGATGGTTTTTGAGAGTTCAAATAATTCTATAAAAATAATAGATTGTAACTTTTATAGGTTCAGGTTCATCATGAATAGAGTAAAAAAAAATATAGAACTAGAAATTTTAACTTGTTCTTTAACATGATGGTCAAAAGATTTAGTATTGATGTCTGGATTTGACATCTCATCCTTATTATTCTCTATAGATGTATATGACTAATGTGGATCTGTCTCACCAAACATGACATGTAGTGATTATTACACACATTTGGTTCCCTTATTGAAGTATATATATACTTTAAAAAAATAAAAAAACCAAGTAAACATCATTTATCACTTTTGGTGGAAAATTTGTCTAGATTATTCGTTGAGTAAAGAATATAGACTTTCCAAAAAAACATTGATGTTGTTTACCTGGGGTTTTTTATTGTTGCACAACTCATAAAGATTTATATTAAGGATAGGTCTAATCAAGACTCTATTTATAGAATAACTTAATTTATTAACACCTTCTCTCACAATTATATAGGTATGTCATACCCACTAATAACGGTTATAGAAATTTCTTGGATGGTTCTATTTCTTCTTTCAACAAATCAATTTTTCTGGGGTGTCATATGAGAATAGAATTTATGACTCTTTCCATTTTTTTGAGAAAACAGATTCTGGATCTTGGTACTCAAACACTCATTCATGGTCACTAATTATGATTTTAAATCTAATACCACAATAAAATTATAGATTCTAAGAATAAATGGTGAAATGAGAGAAATAATAACTTTTGTGATCCAAGAAGAAGGTCCAAGTATACCTAGAGTAGTAATCTGCATTGAACATAGACATAGTTCTTCCCACTTAGACATGACACTCTAGATGGTCCAAACAAGTCCATGTAAACCAAATAGAGAGGTTGAGAATTTGAAGTCTCTTTCTTTGGTCTGAAGTATATTTTGTGTTGTTTAACCTTTTTTAAAATGATTATAAACTATGTCATTAGGAAACTCAAACTTAAGTAAATCCTCGACTAATCCTTTCATAGTAATATTTCTAGGTGAGTGTATATTTTTGTGCCCTAATCTCCTATGACAAAGCCAAGACTCTTTATAAAAAGTACTCATACATGAAACATTTTGAGAAATTAAAAAATCTAAATCAACCACATAAAAATTTTCATTTCAAAAAGTAGAAAATTCTAACTCATTTTTATAATTTAAAACATTTCATACATCATCACTAAATTTAACATTAAAACCATCAGCACATAACTGAGAGATACTAAGTCGGTTTTATTTTAATCCATCAAAAAAATTACTATAGAATTTAAAGATGAGTTAGGGTTACCAATCTAGCCAAGGCCAGTTATTTCTCATTTAGCATTTTCACCCAAGGATACATTCCCACCATAAATATTTATCATGTTCTTGAAGAATGAATAATATCCTATCATGTGTCATGAACATCCACTGTTCAAGTACCAAAATATTTTACTAGAGTTGTTCAAATAGATTTCCTATAAAAACATATTAGACAAGAAAATATTTTGGTACCCATGTTTTTTTTGGGCCCATTAACTGTAGTCATAAGATTTTTAATACCCACATATGCTTCATAGGTTTATTATAAGCATCATGTAAATTATTTAAGAAATATAATTTATTTGGCCCAGAAAAACATGAAACATTAGAAGAAGTTTCCTGGCTTGAACTTGTAGAAAAAATTCCATAACTAGGAATAAAAAAATATTTTCCGGATTTTGATACAAAATTGATTTTGAAAAAATTTCTTCTACCAGGTTGGTAGCTAATACATCGAGTTTGTTTTGGTGGAATTTTTTTACAGTGAATTTGAACCACGATATCTTTACCATTGGTAAAAAAATTAAATCCCTTTTCAACTTCTCATTTGATAAATTAGGATCACAATATTCAGTAAGAAATTGATGATTTTTCCCTTTATATAACAAGTTCACATTTAACATTAGCAGTAAAAGAATGTTGTATCATCATGGATTTATATTTATCTTTTAATTCATTACATGTTTCTTTAATAATTTGTAAATATTCAACAATATCCTCATTAGTCATGTTTTCAGTATTACTTTCATGTCTAGGATAATAAGAATTTTGTTCAGGAGAGTTTAGAGTTACCTTAGACACAACTTTAATAAAAACATATTTTCCTTATTCTCTCTTTCACCGTAAGTGGATTCTAGGTTACTTTAGATTTCCTAATAAGAACTCTTTGTTTCCTTCATTGGCTTTTAGTATTCCATTTATTTTTCCTCGTACTTATTTTTATACTTTATATTGGGACATTCATCCTTAATATGTCCCACTCATTTTAACTTCTAGAATATTATCTCATTTTAGGTATCACATCTTTTCCATTAATTTTTTCAGGTTACTTTATTTTGAAATTTAACATTGAAGCTGGCATTGATGAAAATTTTCTTCTTCCTATAATATTTATTAAACCTTATGGCCATCTATGCCATCTCCTCATCCCTGTCTATTGATGATAGTTCATCAGTTGAAATTTCAGTTTCATCATGAGATTTTCCTTTTATTTAGATGCATTAGATTTCAATGAAACATATTTTCTTTTTGGTTCATCATCCCCTTTTTTGTTTTCATTTCAATCTTCATCATACATAATCGACTAGACTATTAGATCATTCAGTCGAAATGTATTGAGGTCATAGTATTCTTTTTTTAATACACAATTCCCTCTCCATTAATCTAGTATGCATCTATGTATTATCATGACGTTACCCTTGGTTGTAACAACTCTTCCCAGATAGATCATTGTGTTCACAATTACATTGACCCTGAGATACATGTCAGAAATAGGCTCTTCTGGCTATATATTAAAATTATCATACCTAATAGTATAATTGTTAGGTATTATTTATTTATCATTATAATATCCTTCATGTGAAATATCTATATTGTCCCAAATTTCATAAGTATATTTATAAGAAAATATTCAATTAAATTCTTTATCTCCTAGTTCAAAAAACAATTAATTCATAGATTGATAATTGTTATGATAAGCGATCTTTGTGGAATCACTCCCGGTATTCCTAGAGGTCTTTGGTATTTCATATTTATCTACTATAAATGTCTGAATATAAAATACTATAATTTAAAAATGCAGTCTTCATCTTAATATTCCACAGTACATAGTTTGTTCAATTAACGTAGGATGGTTTTTTTGTAGCATTAACATCCAATCTGTTATCCATACTGAAGAATAGATTTTTAAAGAGGTATAAATTTAGAAGTAATATATATTTTTAGATCTTTAATATATAAAAAAATCATAGTTGAAAATATATGAAATTTATTTTAATGAAATTACCTCGAATACCAAATGTTATTCTAAGTCGGACACTCTAGTGGGGTAAATTGAGTTCCTATTAAAATTTCTATTAAACAGTTTATTTGAAAGATTCCTTCAATTTAAAACTGAACAGGCAAGTTTATCAAATTAGTGAATTTTTAGAAGCCTTATTTTTAAAAAAACTTCTCATAAGATAATTTATTTCTTAGTTGTAATAATATGATACATTGATTAAACTTTTTAAACTAATTTAATAATCCAAAATAGTTAGATACACAAACCAAGAAAAACTACCATAGTGAAATATATTTTTCTGAAATATTAGTAAAAACTGAGTAAAATAAATTTGAAAACAAGGAAGATATAAAACAAGAGGTTCAGTATTAAGGAGAGACATAGTCCCCTCCACATGGAGATCACCTACCCCCATGCAGTCTATAAAGATATATTTTTCGATCGACACCCTGAATCGGGGTTTATAAAAAACTTTACAATTTTCCAGGTCACCTTTCCTCTACCACTGATCTACATATGAAACAAATTCATGTAATTCACACAGTACCTCCCCCACAGCGCTATATGGGAAAAATCATAAAATGATAGTTATTTGAATATATCTAGTATACACCAATTAAATTTAAAAGAGAGTGTGTGTTTTACAAAAAAAAAACACACTACTCGAAAATGTATTAAAAAGTTACACAACAGAAAAATAAATTCTATAAACAGTTTAGAAGTGATTGCGTGTTATGATATTATGCTCTAGAATCATTGATGTTTCAGAGTTGAAACTGGATGCCACTTCTGGTTGTAGTCACCGAAATAGGGTGTCATGGAGCACTATGTTTTGTCTTCCTGGAAGATGAGATGTTCATCCCCATAGGTTCAGTTGAATTCTATAGGGATTTTGGAACTTTTGTGTATTGAAGTTATTTGGTTCAAAACAAGTAATATTGAAGGGTTCCTCATGTGTTCTTCATTTTGGTATACTTCTTCTGTGGGTCTGCTAGTGTGTCTACACATATCTTTGCATCCATGTTTTTAGTAAGTGGCATTTCCTCTTTTTTATATTATGTAGCCAGACAATGTGCCTATATGAGGTAGGTGTTATACCTCATACTTCTGAAATCATCATTAAATATTTATTCAAAGAGAATTAAATTAATCATTCACATTAAAACAGTTAAAATTTGACCGTTAGAAATAGTATTAAATAAAAGGTAATTTAAACAGTCTATTAGTGACTCTTTAGTTGGTGAATAATGTGTTAATGACTCATTCCATCAGCGAGTCCTACAATGAGTATTAGTATCTCATTCTATTGGTGTATTCTTCTATTATTCAGTAGGTTCATTAGTGATTCATTTCTTTGGTAGCACCGTGAGTCTGTAGCAGCATGCGTCAGTAGCATCATGCAACGGTACCACCATGCCTCTGTAGTACCACGCATCAGTAAGTCAGTCCTTGTATCAGTTAGATAATTGAATTTATGGTGACTCATTTGGACTAACTATTATACATTCAGTCTGTCAGAATTGGTGATCCCATTATTCTATCAACATTGGTGAGTCATGTTTATTCTGTCAACACTAATGACTCAATTATCTGTTAGTGTGAACTTATCTTACTACGAAAATATTTCTATTTGAACTATCATACAACATTAATATTATTAGAATGTTTGAAACTTTTATGTGGTCATAAATAACAATAATTACCCATATTGAAGATTAAATAAACTATATTGAAATGATTACACATGATTAATAATATTTTACATGATTTTTGATTATTAAAACTAGAAAGGGTGGCCAACAATCTCTTTATAGTACAATAGTTATTTCATATATAAGGTCTCTACTCATATTTTCTTATGGTTTCCAATCATATTTTTTTTTGGTTTTTAAAATAAATGTAGTTACTTCCCTTTAGTATAATTATTTAATTATTTAAATATTTTTCCTCTAAGTCAAAATGTGTTCTAAATTGTTTGATTTTAAAAATGATTGATTTACTAGGTATTGGTGTTTTTTGGATTTGAAATGGTTTATCCCATATGGAAGTGTTATTCGTTAGTATTTTATGTATTTTTTACTAAAAAATGTTATTTTCATGGTTTGAAAATTGGGGTGAAGCACAGGGAAATCTTGGGTACTTATGTGGGAATGTTAGGGCATGTGTTATAATAATGACTTACCCTACCTTGTATGATAGTTATAAAAAACATACAAACAATGGATTATGTTTATTGGTTTTCTCATGTTGGAGATGTACCTTCATGTCTAGGATTTATCATTGAGAGTATAAGCATGACAGTTCTCCCTTAACCCTAGCTACATGGTGATTTCTCAGGATGGTGTTGTAGTGTTTTACATATTTTCATTTTTTCATCTCTTATCAATGTTTCAATGTTAAATAATGTTTTAAAATTAAACATGATTATATTATTTTATAACTAGAATGTTTAGTTTTATTATAATGACCATGGATGGGATATATAGTGGTATCTTATTAGACATGTTAGCTCACACCCTACATACAAAAACTGGGGGTATGTTGTCCTTGTTTTTTATCATGTAGGAAATGGAATGACATTCTAGGAAGGTTGAAGAAAATACTATTATTAGTACAACTTGTTTTTGGATGGTGTTAATAGCGGTGACATGGGGCCTCATTCTAGGAGGATTATTATGATACGTTTGTTTTGATATCAAATTTGGTAAATTTTTCTTTTAAATTATAAATGTAACATTAACTTATAAGTTATGTATGCACTTTTCTATAGCTTTTTATGGGTTATAGTTGTGATGTTTTATGTAAAAGTTTTATTTTTTTGATCAATTTTCATATGTGAAAATCCACTCCAATAGAGTTACTCAATTATCAGGCATTGGTTTCCAACCTGTGGGTTTTGGGAATTCCTGTCAGATCTTTCTATGGGCCAGGTTGAGTGTCAGGTTGGATGGAAGTCCAGACCAATTCATGAGAAAGTCGTATTAGGGAAGGTTTTCCTTTTATTCAGATTATTTTATTTGGAAAATTATAGAAACAAAATAGTTCAGAATTGAATGATCTCACTATCCTAGTTATGAGTGTGGTGTCTAGAAAACACACCTCAGGAAAAATCATAAGTTACCATGGTATGTATGATATTTGTTCTAAATCCACCATAATGGATAATTCACATACATGCTAGACATAGGAATTGAGGTTGGATAGAGTGGTTTGAGTTATTGATTTAGTTTTTTTGGTTTTATTATTATTTATTATAGTTTTTATCATGTTTATTTTATTCTCCATGGGATTCTATATTGATGAATTAACTCTTTTTTGACTAAAATGTATAGCCTTATGCATCCTAGGAGACCTCCTATATAAAAATGCCAGGAGGCCAAGGAATGTTCACCATCACCATTTGATCAGAGATTAGTGGTTGATGTAGCTCAGGATATATGAGCCCTAGATTAAGGAGATGTCTCTTGTCCTATGTAGAATAAGGAATCAAATATGAGTTCAGAAAAGAATCTAGATAAGTAGTTCATAATTCAAGTGCTTTCAACCTTCCGAGGAAGCACTGACCCCCAAAAAGAAGATGATTGGGTGGAGAAAATTTATAAAATCTTTAAGTTCACCATGTGTCTAAATATTTTATGGTAAAGTGTTCTATGTTTTTATTTGAAGTCCCCAGTCTTAGGTTGTCTAAGTTAGTGGTTTAGGGAGGGAATATTGAGAATATTGTATTGAAGGACTTTAAGGTCATATTAAATGAGTTATACATTCTTGAGACATTGTCCCTTTCCATGTATAAAGACATAATTTACTTCCATTTTAGATACAATTCACTGATGGAGTACACTAACTAATTTAAAGAGAAGGATCGATATTCTCCCGAGTTAGTAAATAATGATAAAATTAAAGAAAATTGATTTTGAAATAGGGTTGAAACTGAAAATTTGATCTTAAGTCTTATTAGTTATGTTTAAGATGTATATTAATGTTGTTGACCAATATTTGATGGTGGAGATCGGCCAGGATGGTATGTCAATGTTTTCTTGGACGATTCTTATGATGGGACAATGAAAAAGTAACATGTCTAGAAAATAATGGTAATCATGAGGTGAAATCGAATAATGGTGTTAGTAGCTCTGGATTTACACCACAATATACTTCCTTAGCAACTGAGGGTGGTGGAACTATTTTGTGATATCTATATGGGATATTTGGGAATGTGTAGTCTATGCGATCAATTCAACCCAATGAATTCCACTTTTATAGATGCATCATCAATATGAAAATATCTTGTTGGATTTCCCATCATTTTATGAGTGTTGCAGGCTATATAAATTCTAGGGAAAAATAGTCCTTCCTGATTCATCTAGACTATGGGGTCTCATTATGTTGGATGTCATAGAATTACTAGATATTATTTTGGTTGTATTTATATTAATGTATTTACATATTCCATTATCCGACCATAGTGCTTGAAACAGATTAATAACATTCATGCAATGGACATTGCATTGATGGAATATGATACAATACCCCTGATATTTGTAGGTCCCATTAAGGTTGCATCTTCCATAATTACTGATTTTTATTAAATAGGTTCTTCTCACAAATTAATTTTTTCTTTCCTAGAATATTTTCCTTAACTCACACCTTATTTTCTATTGAATTCGGCAAAGATGGTTACACCTAAAGACAGAAGGATAATGTTGGGTTTTTTTATCCCATCATGAATTTTCTTCTTTCCAGAGGATGATTTGACATAAATTTTCATTTCCTGATGATGGACCTATTTGATTAGATCATTGGGATGGATTGTTTGACACTATTAAAGGTACACATATACTATTATCATAATAGGATGAATTTCACAACCCCTAATGGGAGATGACATATTTTTCAGGGCGAATTGGATCCCCGGTTTGGGGAGTGGACCTCTAATTTCAAATTGAGGTAGCTGTACTTTTCCATGATAATACATATCACTGGAGGATGTTGGGACATGATTGTATTATGGTATTCCTAAAATAATTAGTGTGTTTCCAATGGTAATCATAGATTATTTTTCAAGTCTACCTTCATAGGGGGATCTAGATTTCACTATAAATTTGGAATTAGGTTCACAACTAATATCCTTTCCCTCATATGATATAGCCTCCACTAAGCCAAGGGAGACAAATATAAAATTAAATTATTCAGAATTATAAGTGTTACTTTTACCAAGGGTCACTCATTGACGCATCCTGTTCTTTTTTCATTGAAATTTTATTGATGTATTCTTCTCAGTATTGACTAGCAGAAGAAGAATTGGGTCACACTGAAAAATAAATATCCATTTACCCATATTGATGATCTATTTGAAAAAATCTTGGGACTGAGGTGGCTTACAAATATTGACCTTTATTTTGAGAATATCCAAACCATAAATGGAGTAGAAATTATTCCTATAACCACATTTCAATGTACCTATAACCATTTCTTATATTTGGAATTGTTATTTTAATTAATGAATGATACTAGGATAGATATATATGATATGAACATGGCAATCCCAAGATACCTTGAATATTTTTTCTTGGTGTTTATGGATTCCATTTTTGTCTATTAGAGATCAAAAAATGAGAATGTCTAACATTGGGGGACTATTCTAGGAATGGCGTGATACCTCCAACATTATGAGAAATTTTCGAAGTATATATTTGGAATTTGAGAAGTTATGTTTCATTTAAATGTTATATTGTAACATGGGGTTTCAGTTAACCCAAAATAGGTAAACGAAGTGATTTCATGAGAGGAATAGAAGAATTTATTGGATATGATAAGGTATAAATTTTTTGTAATTGAACTTCAGTCCATTAATTAGATATTTCTATTAGTTTTTTTCACCTACTGCAGTTGTTACATAAAAAGGGGGAATGATTTTTTTGGAGGCATAAGTGCCATGTATCTTTCGATATGTTTAATTGGTGGTTAATCACTACTTCAATATTGATCATACTTAAGTGGTATTTCATTATGTGGTATATTTATATGATTAATTTACATGTTTTGGATGTTTTCTTTTGCAGGTTGACCTAGTTGTGGCATATGAATCCCTCCAACTAAGACCACATGAAAATAATTACCCAACCCAAAACCCTGAGCATGACTTACTCTTGAATAAAATTAAATCATAGAATCACTATCTTTTTAGGTAGTAGTTTATTGTATACTCAGACCATAAAACATTCAGAAATATCTTCACATACATGTATTTAAACATGAATCAATGATGATGGATTGAGTACGTTCAGGGGTTTTACTTCAATATTTTCTACTCCCTGGGTAAGGGAAATGTGGACTCTAATACCTATAGTATGAATTTTATTTCATAATATCTAAAGGATTATAGTGAAGAGTGGGAACTTGTGGGAATTTTCACTCATATAAAGATAGAGGAAAATTAATATACTTGAGGTAGGTTATTGGAAAACTTTTAGTTGACACATTCTCTTTTAGAGATGATTTAGGACAAGTAGAAAAATGTCATGTCATGTAGGTACTCTAGTATGTTTTTAAATTGTGGAGAGTTTCCAAATTAATGATATTCATATTTATAAGGGATTATATGCATTAAAGGATGTGTGGTTGTGACATTGTCTCTATGAAATATTTTGGTATATGACTTTCACCCATCTCATCACACCATTCATTATTCTTCCACCAATATTTTTTATGATGTGTGTTGCTGGTTATGGTTTCCAATATGAGATATGATATAAATGAAAATGTAACTCAATTTTATATCAGTGAAAATGATAAATGCGAGAACCAATGACAATATGTCCTTTTATATGACCATCTAATTTCCACAAAGAAGTGTGATAATTTAGATGAGAATTTCATCATCATGTTAGCTCAAACACCGTAAATGCAATGTGATTTTGGGTGATTATCGATCATTTGAAAAAGTCTATCCATTTTATCTCGAACAAGGACACAAATAAATTTGAAGAGTTATGAAAACTCTATTTCTAGGATATAATGAGGCTATATAGTTCCATATGCTCTAATTTCATACAAGGTGACCCATTTACCGCTAATTTATTAGATGGCCTCCAGAAGGATATGGGTTTTAGATTAGGATTAGTATGGCATGTTATCCTTAAATAGATGGCCAAATAGTGGTGGGGAACTAGATCCTGAAAGATAGTCTTGGTTAATATGGTTTGGGATTTTGTTGATCGTGGGAAAAAATATCAGATTGGGGGAATTCACCTATAATAATAGTTATAAATCATCAATTTAGATGGATCAATTTGAATGGTTTTATGATAAACCCTGTCAGTATCCACTATATTGGAAAAAATTAGAAGAAACTACTTTATTGGGACTGGTAATAATTCAATTTATGACTGCCATTATTCTTATGATTGGGAAGAATTTCTATAGCTTAGAGATGTTTCAATTCGTAAACAAATCTACGATACTGAGCCTTGGGATTCCCAATTGGTGTCTGTGTGTTTCTATATGTGAAACCTATCTTGGGTATTCATTTTCCTAGGATTCAATGGAAAAAGACAAAGAGATTTTTAAGACTTTTAAGTTTATTGAGATAATTTGTAAGGTCACATAATAATTTCTATTTCTATATTAGTTGATAAAAAATTATTAATTTTTAAAATATCTGAATAAGAGAAATATAACACACATTATTCTCTTATTTTGATATGGGATGAGATTCAAATGGATCCAGATCTATTAGTGAGTGGGTTTGTAGTTCAAATTATGGATTCCCAAGTAAAAGTAGTTTAGGGAAAATATATTTTGTTATATAAATTATTGTTGAAACATGGGAATTATGATCATGATATGTGGGAATAGAAGTCATCGGTAGAGGAACAACACCCGCAATAACTCTATGATTAGACTATGGGTTGATTTTATAATAGTGGAATGGGTTTTGGTGGGGGGAATTGTCACATAAACGGTGTTACTCTGAGGTATTTTTCAAGTATTTTTGTTCTTTATTTTATTTTTTTATCTTTATCTAGTTTTTTAACAAAACATTAATGTTTTAGGGATATAATTGGTTGGGCATTGTTTTTATATGGTTAATATAAACCGTTAAACAACCCCAAAAAAAATTGTGAGGCCCTAAGAGTGTAATTGGAGTGGATGTATGGTTCTGAATACAGATTTTTGAAACTATGTGGGAAAAAAAATAAAACTTCCTTCTACTATGATATATTTAATCATATAGTTATTGAGTTTTTTTGATAATTGTGATTCCAAACAATGCAATTTTCCTAGTTTATTTTTTTTTAAAATATCCGTCCATGATTTTAACCCATTTCACACCATTATTTCCCAATTGGACCCAATCATCGATAGGCTCTCCGCACATCATTTCTATCAATAACATGGAATCTATATGGGCCGATTTGATCTTAGTTCCTAGAAAAATCTTGGAGTATGTGTCTGTCATATTCTCCCCTTATTCTATTCCCCCTTCATTATTTGGTTTCATTCTATCCAGTGGGGTTGGTGACAAGTATTGGGTTTATTCCAAATTTTTTAGATTGGGTTATTATTTTAAATTTATGTTCGTTCTTCCGTATGGTATACAATCTTCCATTATTTGAGTTTCAAACTATAATTTGGTGGTTTGGAAAAGAAAAGGTATGGGGTTCCTTGTTGTGCTATTATATTATGATTTTAATGTTCTTACCTCAATTAATCTATGCGATTTAAATTTTCTTGTATAATATAATTAGTTATTTTGAAGTGGTTGGTTGGTGTATGTCTTTTAAATTATTTAGACCTTTAGAAATGGTATTCTTAGGTATGCTATGGCTTGGTTTGTGAAAAGGTGATTTTCCTCTTTCAAAAAATAGGCTAAATCACATGAGAATCCTCAGATCCTTGGTTAAAAGACTAGAAAAATTGTGCATAGAATGAAACTACCAACCATGAAATATTATAAAACAAAAATAACTAAAAATTGATGATGAGAATTGGTTATATTGACTAGGATAAAGACCTTCAGTTCCAGGATCAATCATGGAGTGTATGAGGATCTTTTGTCCCTACTAACCCTAGCTACATAGGTACTTACCATAATTATTATGTGATGTATTTACATGTTTAAATTTATTCTTTCATATCATATAAATCATTCCAATTAAATTAATATTTTAAAATTAACTTTATTTCTTTATTTCAGAATGAGTGTGTTTAATTTTATTATAATAGAAATGTGTGGAATACATTGTGGGGTCATTCTGGTAATATAAACTCCCACAAAAAATACACCCCATGGGTGTATATGGACCTTGATTTCTCTCAATCGGTTATTTTAAAGGATTTCTATGGAAGTAATTATGAATAATATTTTTAGTATAGTTTTCATTTTTTAGGGGTTGATAGTGGAGACATCACGGTTGTTGGACTTCATGAAATGAAGAGTCTTATAATTCATTTGTTGGATTCCTCCCTATCGGAACATTTTTGGTTTCTAATAATAAATGACACTTTAAAATGGAAATTGTTTATTATATATTTTATAACATTTTATAGATGTTGATTGTGATATTTTACATAAAAGTTTTATTTTTTGGTAATTATTAATTAGGGAAAATCAATCCCTAAGGAGTTATTTGAATATCTGGCACTGGTTTCCACCTGGTGGGGATGAACAATGCCCTTTAGAAAATCCCACAAGACTAGTTAGATGATGGGTTTGATGAAATCTCATACCATTTCACGAAACATATGTACAAACATACATCCATTCTTGCATGTGTGTATCCATTCATCCAAACATCCATCCATCCATCCATAAGTCCATCCATCCATCTATAAATACATATATACAGTATTATATACATGAATGGACATATATATAAACATAAACACAGACATATATATATATATATAATGAAATTGATAAATATATTCAGATATGAGTATATTTACCAACCCATCCATCCATCCATCCATCCATACATGTGTACACAAAAACACTAACAGAAAATGTTTACAAAAATGACCTAGGTTGTCACTAGATCTCTTGTTCCATAAGGTATGTAGTGAGTTACTGATTTCATTGAGATAGTTGAATTCACTGTGGTATCAAAACAAGTCAAATGGGAATTATTTAACCCTTGGGGTCAAATAAACCATAAAAGGACTCCATTTAGAAATATGGAATGATCCATCTTTACATCAGGAATTCATGAACATAAAGAAACAATTCCAAATAATATAAAAAACAAATTTTTTAAAATTTAATGTAAATAATAATAAATATCATATACACAAAATAAAAAAATAAATTATCATTCAATTTTACTAATACATCATTTTCCCAACAATATAATATTGTAGGACCACTAAAACCATCAACAAGATACACTATATGTGACCGACTATCACTATTTTCCATTATAAAAAAAAGGATAATGATGGAATCAATATGAACCACTCTAAGAGTAGACCATGTTCCCTTTACCAATATTATATATAACAAAGTTTACATAATCCTAATAGATGTATAAAAGTTTTGAGGAAAAGATTATTAGGATACCATTATAAATATACATAATAACATTCTCAAGTAGAACTATTGTAACTAATTTTATAATCCATAATTTAAAAATAAATTTTATTTGTGGAAAAATAATTTATGATAATTGAAATGTCATTTAGTAAATAAAATGATCCAAATTCAAAAATAATAATTTACATAGTGAAAATAAAATATAACCAGGATCAATATGGATTAATAAAAATTATAATTTAAAAATAATTAAGTTTAATATGAAAAAATAATATCTCTATAAAACACAAAAAACATGTAAAATTAGTTATAAAATATTGAAAAATAAATATTAAATAGATGGTATCTAGGATTCAATCATGAAACACTAGATGACCGATGTGAAGCTGAAATATTCGACTAATTGTTTCTCTTGGCCTTACCAATAATAACCCTTCTCAAGTATAGAACTATAGTTCAGTAGCACACATCTAGGTTAACCATTATATACCCAAGGTTTCCCTTATGATAACTAATAAAAATAAATCCTTATAACATAACTAACCACCTCAATATCATAATAAAATATCCTTTAAATAAATAAAATTCTTAGAGATTGAATAATAATAAGTTATAAAACAATTCCCATTCAATTTTTAAAAAAACACATTTTTAAACATAATCCATTATTAAATATTTTATTAAAAACTTATAATATGTGAAACATGTATTGAAAAAAAACATGTAAAATCAATGTAAAACTCTACATTGATCAGTATAATTTCATTAAAATAAGGAATGATCATACATTTTTCCGCAATAATTCATTTCCAACATTATATAATAAACCAAATGAAAGGAAAATCTAACACTAGTGGTATGATAATAAATATATATGTTATTTAGGGATTCCCACATAAAAAATAGTAAAATAATAAATTTAATTATATTCCAATGAAAAAAATAATTATGGCTATTCAGAAGCCCAAAAACACTACATCCCATTTTAGAATCTATTCACCCGATATAAGATCAACCATTGTGAAAATCATGGGATGGATAACATGAGGACTGTTGGAGAAAACGAGAATAAATGTTAGGGGTAGAATAATTACATAATAAAATATTAATGTACCGTGGATTATACACCCATAATCAAGATAATAACTCCAAGAATCAACGATAATGATAGATTTATAGTTGGTTGAATCTTGATATTGTGAAGGAAAAAAATACTGTGGATAATGGTAAAAAATAGATAAGATCATAATAGTAAATCCACCTTTTTTTGAAAACAATATAACAACATGGCTTGGTCTTACTATTAAGTAATTCTTGTGTCAATAATGTGGTTAGGACTTTATGGAACCACTAAGGTAAAGAACTCCCAAGTCTCATATAACGCCCCGACCCTAGTTACCCAGAGTCGGTGCATTATCACATAACATTGGCATGATCACAAGAAAGATCAAATCTCGAAAGACCGATTGGTTTAGGAGCCTTGGAAACACTAGATATATTCATAAGTCTTACATTACATCTTAAATGAAAAACTACTACAACAACATATTGTCTCCATAAACCACACTCATATCCCCACATAATATCCCTGTAGGTCATTCATAATTTACATCTTCACTTCCTGGGAAAAATAAAACATAGAAAAGGGGTGAGCTCAAACGCCCAGTAAGGATAACAATATACCGGAAATTTCATAAATAAGAATAAACATTTAAGGCTATGTATAACTAAAACAAAAGCCTTTTAAACTTGAACTTCAACATAGTATGGCAAAAGTAAAATGAAATAATACCATTTACTTGTTCACATAGATATTCTACTAATCGAATAATCACATGCAATATCAATAACCACTTTCATAATGTTGGAATGCATAATGCCAGACTATCATAACCACATAGCCAAGGCCTCATGCCAAGACTGCAAATAAGATTTTGTCAAGGCCTTGTGTCAAGACACTAGTTTGTCTCATGAGACCTACCGATGCATCGAGGAGCTATAGCGGGCTCCACCCGTCACATATTAAGTCCAATGCATTCCCATATGAAAAGTTTTAAACATAACATAAACATTCGTATTAAAAATAGCATAAGAAATGCCAATACTTTCTCCATAAACCATGAATGGTATAAAAATAATACATCCACAGTCAAACATATCACAAAACCTTCAATAGAAGTTTTGTATAATAAATCAACTTCAAATGATCTTAAAATCCATCTAATGATGAGTAAAGATTTTATAGAGAAATATCCTTTTTGTAAAATCGTTTAAAAGTCACACATTTATAAAGGAAGTAATTTTAAAATAGATTTTTGAATCAAAGTGTCCCATACCACTTTGAAACTTTTGAAAAGAATTATCATTTCAAAACATTCATGTCCATATAAATAAAACCATAAAATCATTTTGAAAACATCGACATTAATTGAAAATATTGAGAAAGATAAATATTTAAAGCATTTGAAATTTTTATCTTGATAAAAAATACCTTTCAAAATCATTAAAATCATTATTTTGAAATCATTTTTATGAAAAATGGTCATGGATGATAAAAATATCCCAGTAAATACTTACACATAAACAATCTCGGATAATGATGAGATTGAGGAATTAACCCTTACCAATTTGGTAACTTACTAAACATACAACCCATGAAAGAGGTATCATACAATGAATATGTAAATACACATAAATTAAAGTTTATTACACAAAGAATACAATTATGGGTAGTACATACACCACACAAAAGGTAATAGTGGCAATATGGCATGAATCTCACGGGAATAAGGAGTGAGATGAAAACCCCTTACCTTGTACTTTTACTTGGTTGGGGTAGGTTAAACTCCTGTATAATGGTGAAATAATTGTTATTAAATTATACAAGAATCATATACATTAATATGATATCATATATGATCTTTTAACATTGATTTGTAAATAATATCTTAATATAATCGTTGTTTCGGGAGTTAACTTATTCGTTTTCTTTTATATGTTTTGTTACGTAATATGTGTTTTTCATGGATAGGTTGTATCTTAATCATATAAAGAATTATATCAAGTCCTTATATACTATTATTAATCATCAAATGAGAATTATACTTGAATGGATACGATGGAGAATGAATCTTATCGCGTTCATGGAGACGGTAGTCCGTACGTACGCACGAGCGACAATATCATTTTTTTGATATTAAAATAATATATAATTGGATGGTATATCATATATACAGAATCATTATCATGTCATATTTATTATTTATATGAGTTACACATCATTATTATACCCATCCAAATAATAATTTATTGAATAACAATTACACCACGACGTGGAGACGGTAAGCCGTACGTACGCACGTATAGTGACATGTTATTCAAAGGATGGATAGAATACTGAATATGGTTGTACCATATTTATAATAACATCACAGTATATATAAGATACTGGAGTTATTATTTTAGAATGGTAATAACAAAGAAGGAAGAAGTGGAAGAAGAAAGGAACTTGGAAAAGGGTGGTGAAATCATTACCTCTTCTTCGGGTTCTTTCATTTGATTTGATCAAAAGGGATTTTAGGTTGGCTTTATGACTAAAGTAAGGCCTCTAGTATGAAGTGAGGGAAGTTGAGAGAGTATTTGGGAAGAGTTTGGACGAGCCAAAAGGCTTTGAAGGTGTGAATTAATGAGATGGGGGAGTGCCCTTTTATAAGAGAGGTGAGGGGCACCTTTGGAAAAGCTAGAAATATTATTTTATAATAAATTAATATTCGGTTTCTAATGGCTCCAAAGTAGATTATTTAAAGGTTAAGGTGGGTATGGGTCGAAAACCACTCAACCAATAGAATTTAGACAGTTTTGGGTTACTATATTAACCTTATCATTAAGTATTAACTCTTAGTTAATTAGTTTCACTTTTACAATATCTCTTTGTATTTTGTTATTATATGGTTAATAAACTTACTATATACATCCAAGAGACCCCCAATTAGTCCATTAATGATACACCTATCATGATATAAGTCTCTTTTACGAACCTTAGATTTTTAGGAATTTAATATCAATTAATATTATAATATTTGTTTTAAAAACTCTTTTATGTCAATTTTGACACTATTCAATAATTGATTTTTGTAAAAATCATAACAGAATGATTACTTAGAAAAAAGTTAATTATATCATTTATAACATGTCATATTAACCTATAAAATTAGTTTAATTCATAAAAAGTCTCAAATTATATTTATTTGGGTATCTACAATATCAATCATTTTAATTTTTAACTATTATGGTAATTACTACATCACCATTGTGTCATAAATAAATTAAATTATTTAATGTCTAAAAATTACAAATAAAATATCATTATGTAGGAAATCGTTTTATCTTTCTAATGAATATTTATAGTCGAAAATCCAACATATAATTCTATGTAAAAATTGGTTTTCTAAAAGATATATGCTTGTGTCATTTTTGTATTCATTTTAACTTAATTAAAATAAAGTGTCCCTATCACTTACAAGTGGAACCATGGGGTCCCAAAATCGACCCAAAGATGCCCATGGTCGGACATGTATTAACCAATATTGTTAGGACACGTTTTAGGGTAATTTTGTATTATTATCATATTATTTGTAACCATTATTTACCAGATTTACCTTTTAACCATGGTAAATAAAATATTTACCAAAGTAATTATTCAAAATGTCTAAAAATAAAAGTTACGTATTTACACAATTTGAACATCCTGATTCCAAATATAGAATACATTTTTCCAAATTCAAAACACAGAAGTGGCAGAAATTAATTCCCGCTGTCAAAACACAAAGCGTGTTTTTAAGATATAATAACTATCAAAAGATTGATACTTGTTTATGTTCGGTTTAATTGTGAAATTATGTAAAATGACCAACATTGTATTAAATGGTAAAAATATATTATAAATATACTTTAAAACCACTAAAATTCATAATTTATCAACATAAATTATTTCGATTTAAAAAGTTGTTTTTAATTAAAATTTAGTAATTTTCACTATTCATCAAAATATTAAAGTTATCCGAAAAGTACCAAAATTTCACCTTAGGCTAAATTAGATACTCCGAATCCAAAAATTAAGTTCATTTTGAGAGATAAAAACTCTAAAATTTTAAAAAGTAGGTATTACTATTCATAACGGCTATTTTGATCGATTGTGGTGTGTGTTAGAACTCGATGTTGCGTACAACACACGCTATTGCATTATTCAAAGAGAAGCGTACCGTGGAAGCCTGGGATGTTTCATTGTATGTTTTTGATGTTCCCATTCTAAAAAGTAAATTTATTTAGTCAAATTGAATATATAAAAGTTTAAAATATTGGATTTAAAAAGGGTTTACTATTAAAAGTTTGTAAAAGTGCAATATTGAAAATGAATTTGTTCTTACATTATGTCTAAGGAACTCATAATATAGACTCTAAAATTATAAGGATTATATAAAGTTTAAAATTTAGTTAATACTATTCATAACCTCTATTGAATGGCTTGTTTGGTAAGTTATGGTGTGCTTGAACTCGGTGTTGCATGTAGTGCAAGTTAATGAATTATTTTGAAAAAATAACACACTATGAAATCTTGGGGTGTTACATGAAATCCTTGTGTCCACTTGGGTATCACTTCTGGTAAAAAATCAACTTGAGGTGATGGGTTCACTTCTCATTCCTCATGATCACTTTTGAATCCAAAGTGTCGGGTTTTTATAAATTTTCTTTTTTTTGTGAGGGTTTCTTTTCTTATTTAATTCCCATTAAAATAACATCTTTAAAACCACATAAATTATTTTCAATAGAAAATGTTTTTTCATAAAATATGCTCTTTGCTAAATCACTTTTTTTGAAAAGATCTTTTTTTCAACATTTCACAAAAATTAATGAAATCCATAATTTATAAAACACCTTTTTTAAATAGATTATATAAAGTAATAATTTATTATATGCACATGATTATATATATATATTTGTGTGTGTGTGTGTACATATATATATATATCTATATATATTATTAAATTCCATGAATAGATATGATTTATGGCCATAATCAAGATCATGAATGACATTTATATGCTTTGAATTATCAATCCATGCATAAAATGATAATTTGAAAAGACATAAACTCATCACATAAAATAATGATGATTTTCATTATTATTCCTCAAAAAATGCTTAAAATATATAGATGAATAATCATAAACACTTTATTTTGAAAATAATATCTATAAATTTAAAAAAAGAGTAATTTTGGAAATATAACACCCTCAAATCATTTTATTTTGTACATAAAATAATACATACATATAAAGGTATTGAAAAATTAGTAATCTCCTTGAAATATAATAATTAGTTTTATAATTTTGAAAATAGTATACATATCCCCTACATAAGTATGGGTTTGGAAATACTTCCTTACAAAATTATAAGTCTTAAAAATAATTTGTAATTTGAAAATAATACTTATATATATACATCCTCCCATACATTATTATAAATTAAAGAAACTAGTAAGTTTAAAATTAATATATACATATATATATTTCCTCTAATAATCATAATACTCATACATCATATATTTTAAATAGTTCTTTTTATCATTATAAAAAGTGATTTTAACAATAAATCAAACATGTTATACAAATTAATAAATACATAATATAGTCATTTAAAAAATTTAATCCCCTTATATAAATATAATTTTAAAACAATTTATTAATTATAAGTCCTAAAATTAAATAACTTGTCATTTAAAAACAATATATATATATATATATATACGCACCCTTATATAAAATGGTGAAATGAGGGGCTGGAATAGCTTCTTCTGTTGAGTTGCGTGCTCGATCCAGGGGAAAAGAGAGGGGAGTAGAGAAAAAATAAAGGAAGAGGTATCATACAATGAATATAATTATGGGCAGTACATACACCCTTACCAATTTGGTAACTTATGAAACATACAACCCATGAAAGAGGTATCATACAATGAATATGTAAATACACATAAATTAGAGTGTATTACACAATGAATATAATTATGGGCAGTACATACACCACACAAAAGGTAATGGTGGCAATATGACATGAATCTCACGGGAATAAGGAGTGAGATGAAAACCCCTTACCTTGTACTTTTCCTTGGTTGGGGTAGGTTAACCTCCTGTATAATGGTTAAATAATTGTTATTAAATTATAAAAGAATCATATATATTAATATGATATCATATATGATCTTTTAACATTGACTTGTTAATGATATCTTTGAATTATCGTTGTTTCGGGTGTTAACTTACTCATTTTATTTTATATGTTTTGTTACATAATACATCTTTTTCATGGATAGGTTGTATATTTTTCATATACATAATGATATCAAGTCCTTAAACATCATTTTTAAATCATCAAATGATAATTATACTTGAATGGATACGATGGAGAATGAATCTCATCGCGTTCGTGGAGACTGTAGTCCGTACGTAGGCACGAGCGGCAATATCATTATTTTGATATTAAAATAATAGATAAATGGATGGTATATCATATATACTGAATCATTAACATGTTATATTTATTATTTACATGAGTTACACATCATTATTATACCCATCCAAATAATATTATATTGAATAACAATTACACCACGACGTGGAGACGGTAAGCCGTACGTACGCACATATGGTGACATGTTATTCAAAGGGTGGATAGAATACTGAATATGGTTGTACCATATTTATAATAACATCACAGTATATATATGATACTGGAGTTATTATTTTAGCATGGTAACAACAAAGTAAGAAGAAGTGGAAGAAGAAATGAACTTGGAAAAAGTGTGGTGAAATCATTACCTCTTCTTCGGTTTCTTCCTTTTGATTTGATCAAAAGGGCTCCTTAGGTTGGCTTTCTGATCAAACTAAGGCCTCTAGGTTGTAGTGAGGGAAGTTGGGAGAGTATTTGGGCAGAGTTTGGCCCAACCAAAAGGCTTTGAAGGTGTGAAGAAATGAGAAGGAGGAGTGACCTTTTATAAGAGGGGTGAGGGGCACCTTTGGAAAAGCTATAGATATTAGTTTATAATAAATTCATATTCGGTTTCCAATGGCTCCAAAGTTGAATATTCAAAGGTTAAGGTGGGGATGGGTCGAAAAAAACTCAACAAATATAATTTAGACAGGTTTGGGTACTTATATTAACCTTATCTTTAAGTATTAACTCTAAGTTAATTAGTTTCACTTTTACAATGTCTCTTTGTATTTTTATATAATATGGTTAATAAAATTACTATATACATCCAAGAGACCCCCAAGTGGTCCAATAATGATTAACCTATCATGATATAAGTCTCTTGGCCGAACCTTAGATTTTTAGGAATTTAATATCAATTAATAATATAATATTTTTTTAAGAACTCTTTTATGTCAATTTTGACACTATTCAATAGTTGATTTTTTTGAAACTCATAACATATTTATTACTTCGAACAAACTAAATTAAATCAATCCTAATATATCATATTATCCTAGAAAATTAGTTTAATTAATTAAAAGTTTCATATTATATTTCTTTGGGTATTTATAATATCAATTAATTTAAGTTTTCACTGTTATAGTAATTACTGCATCATCATTGTGTCATAAATAAAATAAATTATTTAATGTCTAAAAATTATAAATAAAATATCCCTATGTAGGAAATCTTTTTATCTTTCTAATGAATATTTATAATATAAAATCCAACATATATAACCCTACGTAATAATTGTTTTTCTAAAGGATATATGCTTGTGTCATTTTTGTATTCATTTTAACTTAATTAAAATAAAGTGTCCCTATCACCTACAAGTGGCACCATGGGGTCCCCAAATCGACCCAAAGATGCCTATGGTCGAACATGTATCAACGAATAAGGATAGGACACGTTTTAGGGTAATTTAGTATTATTAAAATATTATTTTTTAACCCTTATTTACCAGATTTACCCTTAACCATGGTAAATAAAATATTTACCATAGTAATTATTCAAAATGTCTAAAAATAAAAGTTACCTATTTACACAATTTGGAAATACTGATTACAAATATGGAATCCATTTTTCTAAATTCAAAAAAATAAGTGGCAGAAATTAATTTAAAATTAATTCCCGCTGTCAAAACAAAAAGCGTGTTTTTAAGAGATAATAACTATCAAAAGATTGACACTTGTTTATGTTCGGTTTAATTGTAAAATTATGTCCAATGACCGACATTATATTAAATGGTAAAAATATATTCTAAATATACTTTAAAACCACTCAAATTCATAATTTATCACTATTAATTATTTTGATAAAAAAGTTGTTTTTAATTAAAATTTAGTAATTTTCACTATTCATCAAAATATGAAAGTTATCCGAAAAGTACCAAAATTTCACCTTAGGCTAAATTCGATATTCCAAATCCAGAAATGAAGTCCATTTTGAAATATAAAATATATATAATTTCGAAAAGTAGGTATTACTATTCATAACAGCTAGTTTGATTGGTTATGGTGTGTTAGAACTCGGTGTTGCGTACAACACACACTATCACATTATTCAAAGAGAAGCGTACCGTAGAAGCTTGGGGTGTTACATTCTCCCATCCTTCAATAATTTCGTCCTCGAAATTTCTAGAATACTACCGCATGAAAAGACTCGAGTGGTTCTTCATCATAAGTTCCTCAGGTTCCCACGTTGCCTCTTCCATCTTATGGTTTCTCCACAAAACATTTACCAGACGCGTCGTCCGGTTTCTCAGTACTTGTTCTCTTGTGTCAAGAATCCTGACAGGCTCTTTACATTAAGACAGATCGGGTTCCAGTTCTAATTCCTCATAGGTGAGTACATGCGTTGGGTTAGTCATGTATTTCCTCAACAGAGATACGTGGAACACATCGTGAACTTTGGAGAGACTTGGCGGCATTGCCAATCGGTAAGCTACAACCCCAATTCGTTCGAGAACTTCGAAGGGTCCGATGTACCTGGGACTCAATTTACCTTTCTTACCAAAATGTATGACTCCCTTCCATGGAGATACCTTCAGGAAAACATGATCACCGACCTGAAATTCCAAATCCTTCCTTCGATTATCGGCATAGCTCTTCTGCCTACTTTGAGCTGCTTTGATGTGATTTTGGATTACCTTCACCTTTTCCACCGTTTCCTCCACCAGTTCTGGGCCTACAAGTTTTCTTTCACCAACGTCATCCCAACAGGTTGGTGTATGACATCTCTTTTCGTATAACGCTTCATATGGTGCCATATGAATACTCGAATGGAAGCTATTGATATAGGAAAATTCTACCAGTGGTAAATATTGATCCCACATACCCTGAAAGTCAAGTGAGCAAGATCTCACCATGTCTTCTAAGGTCTGAATAGTCCATTCTGATTGTCCGTCTGTCTGAGGATGGTAAGCAGTGCTCAAATGAAGTTCAGTATCCAGGGATTTCTGAAGACTTTTCCAAAATCTTGAAGTAAAACGGGGATCACGATCAGAAACAATCGATAGGGGTACTCCATGAAGTCTCACAAATTCATTAATATATAGTCTTGCTAGGCGTTCTAGGGGTAGATCTTCTCTTATAGCAAGAAAATGTGATGACTTGGTAAGACGATCAACAATAACCCATATTGCATCGTTCCTTCTAGGAGTCTTTGGTAGCCCCATGACAAAGTCCATCGTAATATTGTCCCATTTCCACTCTGGTATGGGAAGAGGTTGCATGACTCCTCCAGGCTGTTGCCTTCCAGCTTTCACTTGTTGACAAACCATACATCTTGACACAAAATCAGCAATCTCCCTCTTCATGTTGTCCCACCAAAAATGTTCCTTCAAATCTCTATACATTTTCGTGCTCCCAGGGTGTATAGAGAAATTTGAACTATGAGCATCATCCAACAATTCCCTTTTTAGATTAGGTAAATCGAGAACACAAAGTCTCTTCCCGAATTTCAAAATTCCATCTTCATACACAAAGTCTCTCAATCTCCCATCATTCACAGCTTTAATCTTCTTTTGAAATTATTCATCATCGGTCTGAGAACTCTTGATCATTTCTAGTAAAGATGGTTTGGCAACCATTTGAAAAAGCATTGATGTTTCACCTTCCCTGGTTATTCCCATGTCCATCTTCACTAGATCCATGAAAATTGGATCCCTTTCAATTCTCATCATGTTCAAAACTCCATGGTCTTTTCTGCTCAAAGCATCTGCCACCTTGTTTTCTTTCCCCGGGTGGTAGTGTATCGTGCAATCATAATCCTTGAGTAATTCAAGCCATCTCCTTTGCCTCATGTTGAGTTCTTTTTGTGAGAAAATATACTTCAAACTCTTGTGATCAGTATAAATCTCACATTTTTCACCATAGAGGTAGTGCCTCCATATCTTCAAAGAAAATATCACAGCTGCTAACTCGAGATCATGAGTAGGATAGTTTTGTTCATGAATTGTCAACTGTCGTGATGCATAGGCAATAACTCTATCATTCTGCATAAGGACACAACCAAGTCCTTTCTTTGATGCATCACTATAAATAACGAACCCATCATTCCCCAATGGTAGAGTCAATATAGGAGCATTGACTAATCTTCTCTTCAGTTCTTAAAAACATTCTTCACACTCTTTTGTCCAAACAAATTTAACCCCTTTACGTGTGAGCTTCGTTAATGGGTTAGACAATCGGGCAAAATTCTGGACGAAACGTCGATAATAACCTGCCAAACCAATAAAACTACGTACCTCAGTTATACTCGTAGGTGCTTTCCATTCTTGGATTGCCTTGGTCTTAGAAGGATCAACAGAGATTCCATCTTTAGAGACAATATGGCCATGAAAAGAAATCTCCTGAAGCCAGAATTCACACTTGCTAAACTTCCCATATAATTCATGCCTCCTCAGAGTCTTCAAGATAATGCGCAAGTGATTTTCATGATCTTCGTAGGTTTTGGAGTATACCAAGATATCATCAATAAATACCACCACAAATTCATCGATATACTCCTTGAAAACTCTATTCATCAGATCCATGAATACAGAGGGTGCATTAGTCAATCCAAACGGCATTACGGTAAACTCGTAATGCCCGTACCTAGTTCGAAATGCTGTCTTCGGAATGTCCTCCTTCTTCACACACAACTGATGGTATCCAGATCGAAGGTCAATCTTTGAAAAGTATTGAGCTCCATGTAGTTGGTCAAATAAATCATCGATACGAGGTAGGGGATACTTGTTCTTTATCGTTATAGCATTGATCTCCCTGTAGTCGATACATAACCTCATAGATCCATCTTTCTTTTTAACAAAAAGAACAGGGGATCCCCATGGAGAAACACTAGGGCGAATAAATCCCTTATTACTCAATTCCTCTATTTGTTTCTTTAGTTCAACTAATTCTACAGTGGCCATTCTATAAGGGGTCTTCGATATAGGCCTTGATCCAGGAATTAAATCAATGGAAAACTCAACTTCTCGTTCTAGAGGATGTCCAGGTAAATCTTCCAGAAATACATCTACAAATTCTTTCACAACAGCTACATCCTCTATTTGAACATTCCTTTCCTCACCGACAGTTATTTCATTCTCTTCCTCCCCAATAATTGAATTAAGTTGAGCTACTAGGGGTGGATCTAAATAAGAATTAGGTGGTGACGATTCTGCTCTAAAGATAAGGTGTTCCTTATCATTGTCATCAAGAATCGTAACCTCTTTCTTCTTAGAATAAATCTTCGCATCGTAGTCCGAAAGCCAGTCCATACCGAGGATTATATCAAACTCAATCATAGGTATGACGACGAGATCAGCAGATAAAGAACATTTATGTGCTCTAATTGGGACTGATTTACAAAACTTTGTTGCAATGATACATCCCTTAGGAGTTTTAACTGACAAATCCCTTATTAAATCAAATTGGAAATATCTAATTTTCTTAGCAAATTGGGAAGATATGAAACAATGCGATGATCCAGAATCAAATAATGCATTTGCTAAACTTGAGGAAACCATTAAATTACCTGCCACCACGTCTTTCAGAGCTTCTACCTCAGTAGTAGTGATAGCATAAGCATGGACTTGATCCCTTGGACTTTTCTGAGGTATGTTCTCCTGACGCTTAGGAAATGCATTTGCATAATGCCCCATCTCCCTGCAATTGTAGCACTGAACGTTGGTAGCTTCCTTCTTCCCCTTACAATCACGAGCTTGGTGGCCTTTTTCACCACACTTGTAACAGACTCCCATTCCCTTCAAGCAAGTACCAGGATGTTTCTTCCCGCATTTACCACAAGATGGATATTCAAACATTCCCTTCTTCCCCTCATTTCCATTCCCAGATTGATCAGATGGTCTCTTCTTCTCTTGATTTGCTTTAAAGTCATAAGACTTAGAGAATTCCTTTTCGGTCTTGATAGCAAATGAGACAATGTCTTCGTACAACGAAAAGGATTGTGAGACTAATGCTCGATGGAGAAATGGTTTTAACCCATCAAAGAAACGATCAATCTTACTTCCTGGGTTACGTATATAATCACCAGCATACCTTGCTAACCTTGTAAAGTTAGCCTCATACTTTGTGACATTCTCATCCTCCTTTTGTTTCAGACTTAGAAATTGTCTTTCCATATCTGCTCGATGGTCGCGAGGAAATTATTTTTCTAAAAACAGATCTTTGAACTCCCTCCATTCCATATTTGATACTTCATCATCTTCCTTCATATTTTGAATTAATGACCACCATTGATCAGCATCTCCAGTGAGGCAGTAAACTGCCATGATAACTTTTTCCCTTTCACTGCTCCCCAAAGCCTGAAATATTTTCTCTAGGGAATTTATCCATTGCTCAGATACTAAGGGATTTTTACTCCCATTGAACGTTGGTGGTTGTTTCCTCATGAATCGATCTAACATTGATCCTCCACGCTGTGGATCAGGGTGCTCCATACGGGTAAGGTTATTATTCATAACCTGAGTGAGTTGTCCCAGTATGGTGATTAGCTGATCGGCACCAGTTGCATCACCAGCTCTACTATAATTATCTTGAGCAGGAGGGAAATCTCTACATGGAGTGCGTGCATTGATACGGTTTCCATTTCTTCCACTAGGCACCATTTCTAAACAATGGCATAAACTAGATCAGTTTATGAATTAAAATACATAATCCCATACTTATAAAACACTTAACATAAATTGAACTATTTATGGATATAATCCATAATCATAAAAATGTTTTCTTTGAGGAAGTATATACTCATAAACCCTTCATAATGATTTGTAAAGAAAATGAGAGTTATCCTAAGCATATCCCCCGGGAGTGTCGTAACCAAGAGTGCAGCAAGGCCCGTTGTCGTGTACCAGTTCCCGTTCGAGTCTAGCTTAAAGCGGTGTTTTCGGGTTTTACCCCTAGGTACATCTGTGCCAGAGCCGCCTCTACCTGCTCGTATCCAGACAGGGATGTATTGCTCGGAAAACTCACAAAATCTCTACAATACCAAAATTCTAGGAAGTTCTTCTATACTAATCCTCAAAGTTCATCTTAGGTCTACGTTCTCTAAGCAGAGTTTATCTAAATCTAGCTTCCAAGGTTTGTACTAAACTTCCTCTGATACCAACTGTAACGCCCCGACCCTAGTTACCTAGAGTCGGTAAATTACTACATAACATTGGCATGATCACAAGAAAGATAAAATCTCGATAGACCGATTGGTTTAGTAGCCTTGGAAACACTAGATATATTCATAAGTCTTACATTACATCATAAAATGAAAAACTACTACAACAACATATTGTCTCCATAAACCACACTCATATCCCCACATAATATCCCTATAGGTCATTCATAATTTACTTCTTCACTTCCTGGGAAAAATAAAACATAGAAAAGGGGTGAGCTCAAACGCCCAGTAAGGATAACAATATACCGTAAATTTCATAAATAAGAATAAACATTTAAGGCTATGTATAACTAAAACAAAAGCCTTTTAAACTTGAACTTCAACATAGTGTGGAAAAAGTAAAATGAAATAATACCATTTACTTGTTCACATAGATATTCTACTAATCGAATAATCACATGCAATATCAATAACCACTTTCATAATGTTGGAATGCATAATGCCAGACTATCATAACCACATAGCCAAAGCCTCGTGCCAAGACTACGAATAAGATTTTTCCAAGGCCTTGTGCCAAGACACTATTTTGTCTCATGAGACCTACCGATGCATCGAGGAGCTATAGCAGGCTCCACCCGTCACATATTAAGTCCAATGCATTCCCATATGAAAAGGTTTAAACATAACATAAACATTTATATTAAAACTATCATAAGAAATGTCAATAATTTCAACAAAAACTATGAATGGTATAAAAATAGCACATCCACGGTCAAACATATCACAAAACCTTCAATACAATATAGAAGTTTTGTATCATAATAAATCAACTTCAAATAAGCGTAAAATCCATCAAAGGATGTTGACATAGATGAAATCAAAACTCTTTTTAGAGAAATATGTCTTTCTATTTTTGAAATCATTTAATATCCATATAAAATAAAACATTTTCTTTGAAAATATTCTTATAAGCTTGTATGGAAATCTTTGAAGATTTTATAACGGCGGAAAATAACCGCACCCGCCGTATAAGTTAAAAAAAACATTCTTACCTTAATTCTGTCGAAAAGGTTAAAAGGACCTTGTTTTGAAAACGACGGAAAGATTCCTCTTATAAAAAGTCAAACAAGGGTATAAATGACTTTAACCCATATTCTTGTAAATAATAAAAATGTTTTGAAATACATTTTTAAGAAAACATGGATGTGGATGATAAAGAGATCCTAGTAGATTATTACATATAACCAACCTCGGATAATGAAGAGATTGTGAAATAACCCTTACCAATTTGGTAACTTATGAAACATACAACCCATGAAAGAGGTATCATACAATGAATATGTAAATACACATAAATTATAGTGTATTACACAAAGAATATAATTATGGGTAGTACATACACCACACAAAAGGTAATGGTGGCAATATGACATGAATCTAACGGGAATAAGGGGTGAGATGAAAACCCCTTACCTTGTACTTTTCCTTGGTTGGGGTAGGTTAACCTCTTGTATAATGGTTAAATAATTGTTATTAAATTATACAAGAATCATATATATTAATATGATATCATATATGATCTTTTAACATTGATTTGTTAATGATATCTTTGAATTATCGTTGTTTCGGGTGTTAACTTACTCATTTTCTTTTATATGTTTTGTTACATAATCCATGTTTGTCATGGATAGGTTGTATATTTTTCATATACAGAATGATATCAAGTCCTTAAACATCATTTTTAAATTATCAAATGATAATTATACTTGAATGGATACGATGGAGAATGAATCTCATCGCGTTCGTGGAGACGGTAGTCAGTACGTACGCACGAGCGACAATATCATTCTTTTGATATTAAAATAATATATAAATGGATGGTATATCATATATAATGAATCATTAACATGTTATATTTATTATTTACATGAGTTACAAATCATTATTATACCCATCCAAATAATATTATATTGAATAACAATTACACCACGACGTGGAGACGGTAAGCCGTACGTACGCACGTATGGTGACATGTTATTCAAAGGGTGGATAGAATACTGAATATGGTTGTACCATATTTATAATAACATCACAGTATATATATGATACTGGAGTTATTATTTTATAATGGTAACAACAAAGTAAAAAGAAGTGGAAGAATAAATGAACTTGGAAAAAGGGTGGTGAAATCATTACCTCTTCTTCGGGTTCTTTCATTTGATTTGATCAAAAGGGCTCCTTAAGTTGGCTTTCTGATCAAACTAAGGCCTATAGGTTGTAGTGAGGGACGTTGGGAGAGTATTTGGGCAGAGTTTGGCCGAACCAAAATGCTTTTAAGGTGTGAAGAAATGAGAAGGAGGGGTGCCCTTTTATAAGTGGGGTGAGGGGCACCTTTGGAAAAACTAGAGATATTAGTTTATAATAAATTCATATTCGGTTTCCAATGGCTCCAAAGTTGACTATTCAAAGGTTATGGTGGGGATGGGTCGAAAACAACTCAACCAATAGAATTTAGATAGGTTTGGGTACTTATATTAACCTTATCTTTAAGTATTAACTCTAAGTTAATTAGTTTCACTTTTACAGTGTCTCTTTGTATTTTTATATAATATAGTTCATAAACTTACTATATACATCCATGAGACCCCCAAGTGGTCCATTAATGATGAAAAAATCATGATATAAGTCTCTTTGCCGTACCTTAGATTTTTAGTAATTTAATATCAATTAATAATATAATATTTGTTTTAAGAACTCTTTTATGTCAATTTTGACACTATTCAATAGTTGATTTTTTTGAAACTCATAACAGATTGATTACTTCGAACAAAGTAACTTAAATCAATCCTAATATATCATATTATCCTAGAAAATTAGTTTAATTCATTAAAAGTTTCATATTATATTTATTTGGGTATTTATAATATCAATTAATTTAATTGTTCACTATTATAGTAATTACTGCATCATCATTGTGTCATAAATAAAATGAATTATTTAATGTCCAAAAATTATAAATAAAATATAATTATGTAGGAAATCGTTTTATCGTTCTAATTAATATTTATAATCTAAAATCCAACATATATAACTATATGTAATAATTGTTTTTCTAAACGATATATGCTTGTGTCATTTTTGTATTCATTTTAACTTAATTAAAATAAAGTGTCCCTATCACCTACAAGTGGCACCATGGGGTCACCAAATCGACCCAAAGATGCCTATGGTCGAACATGTATCAACCAATAAGGCTAGGATACGTTTTAGGGTAATTTAGTATTATTATAATATTATTTTTTAACCCTTATTTACCAGATTTACCCTTAACCATGGTAAATAAAACATTTACCACAATAATTATTCAAAATGTCTAAAAATAAAAGTTACCTATTTACACAATTTGGACATCCTGATTCCAAATATGGAATCCATTTTTCTAAATTCAAAACACATAAGTGGCAGAAATTAATTTAAAATTAATTCTCGCTGTCAAAACAAAAAGCGTGTTTTTAAGAGATAATAACTATCAAAAGATTGACACTTGTTTATGTTCGGTTTAATTGTAAAATTATGTCCAATGACCAAAATTATATTAAATGGTAAAAATATATTATAAATATACTTTAAAACCACTCAAATTCATAATTTATCACTATTAATTATTTTGATTAAAAAAGTTGTTTTTAATTAAAATTTAGTAATTTTCACTATTCATCAAAATATGAAAGTTATCCGAAAAGTACCAAAATTTCACCTTAGGCTGAATTCGATATTCCGAATCCAGAAATGAAGTCTATTTTAAAATATAAAATATATATAATTTCTAAAAGTAGGTATTACTATTCATAACGGCTAGTTTGATTGGTTATGGTGTGTTAGAACTCGGTGTTGCGTACAACACACGCTATCACATTATTCAAAGAGAAGCGTACCGTAGAAGCTTGGGGTGTTACATCTCATAACTATCATTACATCATATTTACAACAAAAATTACCAAAAATTTATTTTACCACTGAATACTACGTCCTGATGGTCTACAATATGAACAGTCTTCTCGACCATGGTGGTTTTGAGTTCTAAGTCCACGTCTTCCCGATAGACTATCTTGGATGTGTATAGATGATATTTAATCAACATAGATGCATGGAACACATCATGAGTTTATTTGAACTATGATAATAAAGCTAGATCGTATTCCACTTTCCTAAGATTCCCAACAATCTCAAAGGACCCAATAGTAACATCCACTTACCCAACATTCCCATTGGGTGATTTCTTAGCTGGGGAGAAGCTCTACGAACATCCCAATAACCAAAAAAATTCCAAAACATGAAAATTATGGTCAACATAATAATATATAGGACTCTAATATATTTGTAATATTTTCCAAATAAACTGAATCTTACTCATCATTCTTCAATGAATTCCCATTCCCTAGAAATAAATCTCACCAAATCCCCACCAAAATATGTTCCCTACATGTTCTTATCTAAAGGAATTCAAAGGGAACTATTTTTATTAAGGATTTATAATTAATATAAAATGATAATAAAACCTTTTGTAAATATTTTTCCTATTATCTATCTGGATTAATCAAATAATCTCAGAGCTTATTCTATGGAGTTTGGATAGCTCTCTTGGTCTCACAATCAATCTATAGATAAAAAGATTTGCACAACCTCAACTAAAAATCCATCGCATCCTAAAAAATAATGATAAAATGGATGTAAATCATGGTTGTTAGTTTAAATATATATTCAAAGGCCTAAAAATATTATTTATAATCTATTTTTTATATAGGAAACCAATATCTTACACCAACATAAACTAATGAAAATGACGAATTTGGACTAATGTCATCAACCAATAAATAATCACCCATGTAACATTCTTTATGCTAAGATAACGAGGTAATCCAATAATTATGTAAATATTAACCTCATCCCACTTCTATATAGGAATGGGAAGTGTCCAAAATTATCTTTCTTGCTTATGCTACTCAACCTCAATCATATAAAAGGTATAGAACCATGAATCAAAATAATCAACCACCCACTTGATCCCTATAAACCAATACTTGTGATTTTTATCATAAAAAAATCATGGTATCTTAGATGTGTATAGCTTCACTAGAATAGTTCATTATTTTTAGCACATAATTACTCAATAAAAAAGGAATCACCAACCTCTTTCTGAATCAAATTTTACTATCGATAGACCTAGATTAAAAACATTAGTTTTTTTCCACCATTTAATGTTCTGCAAATTAATTAAAAAACAAGATTCACTATCCACTCCAATAAAATAATATCATCTAATATGGGTGTGAACTATATAATATACAAGAATTAATAATTATATTCCCCAATTATATGTCTATGGAACTCAGTGAATAAGCTCATCAAATTCCACTGCTCCTCTAATTCTTTCATCACATGAGTTGGTAGTTTCTGTTTTAAGGAACAAACCATTCTTTGAATAAAATGTATTTTTTATTAGATTCTATATTAATCAATAATTTTTTTATCAATAATGTTTTCAAGAATTAAATAATCATACATTTGAGTTCGATTGATGTGAGAATGTACATTGATTATTTGGAGAGGAACTACACAAGGAATCACTCTTAGAGCATTACATAGAGACATAATGATATTTCTATATATAAAGTACATGGATTTCAATGTGATGTTCCTATATTTAAAGAAAGTTAAAGATTAAAATATATTTATGAGTAATATTCTAGAGGAGTGGAGTCATGGTTTGTCAGGTCCTAGCTAAAAGCATCATTCTATGAATGGAGTTATTGTCTGAAAATATCACAATGTGATGATTCATAAAAGTAATGGAATAATAATGTTAGAATCACTCAATCAATAGGAATTGAAAATTATAAATTTAAAAATACATGTAGTGAAATTTAAGGTCGTTTCATAATGTAATATTGGAAAATCTTAGTGGATTTACTAATTCAAACTGATCGACACCGCATCACATTAAGATACACCACTAAGATGGTAAGGTGAATTTTAGTGGTTCAATAGTTTTGGAAATACATGTTCCATTGATAACATTACACATAGAAATATAATCAATTACAAAATATTATTTATGTAATCCATTCCATGAGATGAAAACTACACCATGAAATAGGATAAGACATGATTTAGTGATTCTAGAAGTTTTTTGACCTCAACCGCAGGGAGGATGATTTCACCCCAACTAGTCAAGAGTTAGATGAGGTTCATTCCATGACGTGGTAGAAAATTCCCCAACATATATTCAGGACCATAAATGGTGTTTTTAGTACAAAAAAGGAGATTGTGATACATGACTATATGACTTTGTGCTATGGAACAATATACCATTCCATAATTGGGATGAAGTTCTTAATGAGTTGAAGAATCATACACAGTATTTGATAGAATAAAAATGAAATATATTTTTCATGAAATTGTGGAACTTATTATTGAATTAGTTCACACCATAATAAATAATATTACACCATATAAAGAATAAGAAAATCAAAAATGGTAGGATTTGAGGAATATCACACTGTAAAAGTTGAATCAATTCTACAAAGAGGTGGTTTTCAAATTATCGGGTATAATCAGTTGTAAATTAATAGATAATGTAAAGGATCCATATTTTAATGATTAATTGGGGATTATGGGCACATATTTACTGTACTAAATTTTTCATTACACCTAGAATAATATCAATATTGTAGTTATATTTGAATCAATACCAACCCCTGGATTATGGTTTGATTGAGGGTGGGATTATAGAACTTTTTGTTGTATTTTTTGTAAAAAAATTGAATAAAATTTTATATAATATTTTTTGAGAATAGAATAAAGGGTATGTGATTATTGTGATATATTATAATGAGATAATAGGAATGATTACACAAATACAACTATTTGGTGATGAAATAAGGAAACATGATAATTTTAGATCTAGAGTTTTATTTAGTTATAAGAAATGCAAGATTCAAAAATGATATAATTGAATAAAAATGATTCCACCATTACATGGAGGTGTTAATATCATCTATAATAATAACAGTGAAATAAAAAAATGAATATAAAAGGTGCATCAATTTTTTTATTTATTTTGGTAGAGTCTTTTATAGAATATAGAATAAAATAAATGTCATTAAATAATGGAAGAAAAATTGTAAGTCTATATACTATCCATTCATTGCCCTAATGAAGTTCATTTTTAAACTAGAAGAGGGAGTGGTACTAAATCGATACTTTGACTTTCAAAACCCTGTATCCTATAATAGAGAATATTGTGCATTTTATAGCTTCACAACATTGTGTGTATTCTCTTTAGATTAACCCTTATATGTGTACCATGAAAAATACCATTTTTCTATTTGGTTTGATTTTTTTAATCAGTTTTTATTTTTTCGCGTGATCAGTGAAAGTATGAATGAAGGATTGAGTGTGTTCTTACTAATGAAGGAACAAGGTCATTACTAATTGAATTACCATCATAAAAGAAATTTTTAAATTTATCAACATAATGATTACTCCCCCTCTAGTGGTGTACCAAGTTACTAAAAGTAGTATTAAAGAAAAATGTCATAACATGTTTTTAAATCTCTATTTGTGTTTTATTTTTTTATGAACATGGTATCTATGATGAAGCCCCCATATTTCGTAGAAACAAACAATAATGGTTTGTAGAAAGAATTGATCATATTTTTAATGGATTTTTAAAGGATGTTTTGGAATATATTATATGATATTATAATCTAGATAAGTAAAACAAAATAATGGGGGTATTTAAGGATAATAAAACATTGAAAATAACTATATAATAATGTTAAAAAATACTCACTATTCTAAGGAATTTAATATCTGGATGAATCTAAATATTATTTATAGTATAAAATTAAAAATAAAGGATATAGAATTGTTTTCATTAAAAAAGAGTACTTACTTCTGTCAAAATGAAATCTGTAGAGTAATATAAAAAATCCTCATGAGATGAAGGTTACATCCATGATATTGATATTGATGTAAAATAAGATGCTAAAATTATTTTCGATTATAATTTTACATCTATAAATTTAAATATCTCTTTATGGAAGGAAAATAGTGGATAGTTCATGGGATAAGGGGAAAAACATCTATTATTCAATATAGAAAAATTTAATGCTACGGAAAAAAGAATATCCAAGCATTACATTAAAGGATAGTTCAATGAGAAATTAAGCTTAATTAGAATATTCTTTTATAGAATATATATACATATAGAAACTTTCCAGAAAGAATTTAGTAGGCCTAAAATTTTGATATAATGAAGACATTTGCAATGATGTATGGGTAATGTTCTTTACATGATGAAATGTCAGAATATATAGGTTAAAAATGATTACATAAAAATAGTTTAATGATAGAGGTATACATCTAATGTAACAAATTTAAATGATGATAAAATTTATATAGGTAGTAGGCTCTTAGTGGAAGGATATGGCTTCCAAGTTAAAAGAAGAATATTTGAAGATCAAAGATCTCGAATCAAAGCTCAAATATTCAAATGGAAAATATATTTTGGGGATTAACTCTATTGAAATTTTACAAAGAGGATGGAAATAAAGTACAAATCAAGAACTATTTGGTATTTTAAAGAGTTAACCAAACATTAAAGTTAATTTATTTTAAGTAAATGTAGAAATAATGTTTTTATGTTTTATAATAATGGTTCATATCATGAGTTTGTATCTAGAAGAAAAAAATTTGCAGGATTTTATATTCTTAAATATTTCAAGAATCAACAATAATAAAGGGTATAAATTTTATGATATATTATTTTTCAATAATAACAATTGACATTTGGAATAGATATCAATAGGAAGGAATTAAATTAATTAAATTTGAATTCAACCATTCCTATAATATAAAATGAGAAGATTCCCCTATGAATAAATTATGTTAAAATGGAAAATAAATTTATTATATTTATAAGAAAAATATATAATTAAATGAATGTTTTATCAATCATATATGATGATTCACTCCAAACCACTTTCCTGGAATTAACACAAGAAAATTTGGAATTGGAATAAGTATACTACACTAATTATTAATAAGATGGATGGTCTTTTCAAGAATGAATCACTAAGGAAATACATGTGTAAAGGGGCTCCTAGTAAATACAAGATATCAAGAATGATGTAGTCCTTTGTGTTTTCATAAATCAAACAATAAGGAAAGCAATTAAAATTTGTGGAAGATTTATCCTATTTTTAAAAAATCATGGAGAAATATAATATGGTGATTCATCCATAGAAGAAACATATATAGGTGAATTAATATCACCATTGAGATGGATCCCAATCCAAGGAATATATTGAAACTAAAATAGATATTCTGAAATTAAATCTCCACATGTGGTATTGAAAATATAACCACTCGCACAACTTATATGAATGGGGGAAATGTTGGGGATGTTCAGGGATACCAAAGACAACTCAACCTAATGATGTTATAGGTTCCCCTATCTCCATTTATCTCAATAATTCTAATATCTATAAAATGTGGTATATAATTATTTTGAGCACTAATCCAAGGTGTAAATTAATTCAAATGAGATAAGTTCATAGTGATAAAGTGTCCATGATAAAACTAGTTTCATGAAACAAATGTATTTAGGATATTTATAGTTCCTAATTATTATCATGCCTTAACCCAAAAGATATGTGGTATTGATTCCATAATTGGACTCAATAAGTGGTTTCAATAAACTACTTTCAATTTCAAATAAAAATCTAGAAGTGACATGCTTAAAATAAGAAGAAGAAAAATAATGTAGAGAATAATATGATGCTGAAGAGGATTCACATATATATCCAAAATTTACATCCCCCATTGATGATTTATGCGTGATATCAGGCCATTCCTCAAGTGATATATTACAACTCGAAGGAAAATATATCTCTAATGGATAAGTAAGAACACTATTGTTTTCATGTTTATTTTTTATTATTTTAATTATTATGGTATCATGTGATTTCTATTATGATAAATAGAAGTTTCTAGAATAAAATGGAATTACTATCAAGATAGTTCCCCAATAATATAATTATCTGATAACATAATCTTAGGAAGTAAAGGTGATAAATTAGTGATGAGTAATTAAAGAATATTAATCATAATATAAAAAATTATTATCCTTATGAAAATTGAGGATTAATTATTTTTTAATTATTATTTACTAATGATTTGTTGAAGGTGTTATATAGATCACATAATGATTGGTTTAAATAAGTAAGAGTTCATGATTCATTGAAGAAATTATATGTTAAAGTAAGTTATTGTCTTGGAAAAATTGATATTGGAGACTTAATATATTGTCTCATACTGTGTGATTCCACTCAATATTCTTAGAGGTTTTTAAAAAAAATTAAAATTGATATGGAAAATTATTATTTAGAAATAGTTTCTGAAAATGAAACTGATTTGGGAAGAAAATATTTATATATATTGATTAATGAAAAATATAGATTTATTATATCTTATGAATGGATTAGAAAGTAATATGTTTAGAAGATTTTATATTAAATAGATGTATCATCATGACATGATAACGATATGTTGTAAATATAATGGTTCTTTCCAACGAATGGTTCCAATTATTGGTATATTGAGCCAAATATTGAATCACCATTTGGTTGGGAAAATAAATGTGACCATGGTATAAAAATATAAATGTGGAAAAACATAAGTGGTTTTTGAAGTTGTCCAAATAAGCCCAAAAAATTTGAATATTAATTATTCAAAATTTTTATAGAGCCCTGAATATAACAAATGTCTACATATTGTATCATATGGGATAAAAAACAGTATTAGAATTGGGTCATAAATACATCCTTATCTACAATTTAGTAAAATTAGGATTTACAATCTAGAAGCATGAAATAATTTTGATAAAACTGGAAAAATGGGATAAAACATTAAAGAAGCATCCCTATGGATTTTCAAATACACAAGAGGTGAGAATGGAATTTAAAATTTATACATAAAGGAACTTTTCATTTTTTATTATCAAATAAGTAGTGGAGTTTTTTACTATGAGTAATTTCAGTTTGATATCAAAGGGAGAGAAAATAAAGGTATTATAAATTTATAATTTTATATTCCTATAGGTTATTAAAGTTGGAGGTATTCCCGAGTTTACTAAAAAACAAAGGTGGATTATTGGAACCATTGAAATTTTTTGTTAGATATACTATTTAGAACGTATGTTTTCAAGAGTGAAAAAGAATACATTAGATCCTTGGTGATGTGAGAATGTTTATTAGAAATTCAGATATGAATTTCACATGGAATAATTCTTAAAGTATTATATAGATACACATTGATATATCTATATATAATGGTCACGGATATGAATATGATGTTATATAATTAAAATAATGTTTTAGCTGTACTATGAATGATTAGTAATATTACATAATTCTAAAGGAATTTCTTGTGGTCTAGTTATTAGAATTCATCACACCACAAATGGATTTGAGGTTTTAAAATATATAAAAGTGCTTATTCATAAGAGTTATGGAATCAATTCCAAAAAATAAAATAATGTATTTACCTAGAATATAGAGAATTCATAGATTATTCCATAAAATGTTTATCCACATCACAATGTAATTGTTAAAAATCATGGTGGCTCTACCAATTTTAAGTTCTCCAAACCATAGGTATTCATACCACTAAGATGGTAAGTTGGATTTTAATGGTTTTGGTGTTTTTTAGATTCTTGTGTAATAGAGGACATGTAATTCCAAAATGATATCAATCAGAAAATAAGATTGAAGAAGGAAATTATGTTGGATGATGACTACACTAAAAAGGAGTTTTAGATAAGATTTAGTGGTTCATGAATTTTACGGAACTATATTATATAAAATATGATTATAATTTAACATTAAATTTAGATATAATACTTATAACAAAAATTATTCGACTACATCATAGGGTGTTGTATGAAATATATATAGTGTTTTTTGATAGAGTGAAAGGTGTCGGAGTTGGTTGACTACATTACTTTATTCTATAGAATATAACTACACACTTTAATAGGGTAAAATTTTGATAATATTTAAACAGTCATGGTGTGATTTTTGGAGAATGAAAAGTGGTGATATTTGTGTTGAAATTATAGATCATATGGTTGAATCAGACCACAACAAAATAAATAAGACAAAGTAACAAAAATGAAGGATTCATGGAAAGTCACACCATATAGAATGACACAATGCTGTGGAAAGTTGGTTTCTATGGTACATAGATGATCTAGTAAGAAATTAATAGTTGGCGTAATGGATTGGGATTTTATGGATTAATTCAAATATGTTATCATTTAATGAAAAAAAATTCATACTGTACCCATGTAATGATCTCAATAGAGTAGAGAATGAATAATCAATTTCAACCCTCTAATTAATTTTTGGATACACATTGGGTAATAGAAGTTCTAGTATAAGTACTATAAACAAGTGTGGTGTATAAATTAAAATACAATTTTTTTATTATAGGAGTGATTTCCTGGGATAATTTTTGTATATGATATTGATACGAAATGAATTATTTCACTAGAAAATATTGTTGGTGAAGGAATACGGTGAAAATAAAATTACAGTTCTAGAATTATTTTTGTCTAGAAGAAAAAAATGTTGCTACTATGATATCAAAGAAAAAACTAATTCACCCTTCACATAATTGTGTTAGTATAATCTATCTTAGAATAAGGGAAGAACATTGAAGTGAAGAACAAAGAAACATCAATTCTGGAATAGTAAAACTGAATAGAGGCAACCCATCATATCCATAAACTAATGATGAAAACCCAAAATAATATAAAATATCAACGTCTTGTCTATAAGTAGTTAATGTTTATAAAATAAGATGGAGTTTCCCTATATCAACAATTAACACATTAAAAATACTATATGAAATAAAAAAATTAATACATTTTGGTAAATTGGAGCAATTTTATGTATATGATTCTTACAGTGAACCTTATTAGTCAACAATGTAAAATCCCTTTCTTTTCAATGTTTTTAATTTATTCATTAGTTTTTTTGTTATCTGTCATCCAAGTGAGTAAGAAAAGGATATTTAATATGTTCCTACTCACATGGTAACATGATCTCTATGGATAAAAAGTCCAAATTAAAGGAACATATTGAATTAGTTAACACCTAGATTCACTACCCCTCTCAGGGTGTTCTGTGTTCCTTCAATAACCACATTTCTTTGTAAAAATCTATAGATGTGGTCTAAATAAAAATTATAGAGATAAGATACCCAATTCCTCTCCTTGATATTTATATCTTTTTGGGAGAAGTATTAAATTAGTATTCAAGTATAAATATAAATTCCTAACTTCTCCCCTAAGATATAATGTAGATATGTTTTCAAGGTATGCATAACTACATCTATCTCTAGGTCGTGTATAGTTTAGTATTTATCTAAATGTAATAAAAGTAAAGTAATGTTACTCAAAAAATGATCACTATACATAAACAAACACTGAATCCAAAAACATGAATCATCAACACAAATAGAATACCCCATACTAATCTATGTAAGAATAAAAAAAGGATCAGATGTTGACCGGTCATTTAACTCTTCAGATGATGTTTTTATGTTTCCTATTCCAATCAAATATGATTCCATTATAGTTTAAATCATTCAAGGGAGATTCCCACATGATGAATTATTAATACATCACCTATAATATCTATCTAGGTGAAATAATTTTTTGATCTCAAACACATTCCTAGGTCTTTCAAAAAATATTACTATTTTGATCTTATCGGGGTCCATATAAATACTCTTATTAGATACCTCTTCAACTAAATTATTAATCTATTTGATAAAAAACTAGATTTTTTAAAACAAATCATACCATCAAAGATCTATCGAGCTTCCCAAAACTGAATCCAATAAATTCTTCATTCTTATATTTCATCATTGATTAAACTAAGATATCTTCCATGTACACCATAATGATTGTGTTATGATACTAGGGGAATTTGTTTTCTATTAAGTACATGAAAACAATAGGGGAATTAGTAAGAAAAAAATGAAAAACTAGGTGATCATAATTCACATACCATATATAAAAATTAGTTTTGGTATTATTAACTCCCTCCACTCTTAGTTGGTGGTATCTCAATCTAGGGTCAATATTATAAAACCATGTGACTCTATAAGTCTTCTCAAAGAGATAATCAATATAAGGAAATATGTACCTATTGGTAAAGGTCAATCAATAGAGATTCTTATAATCAATGAAATGTCAAAGACCTCAATAAACGTTCTTTGTAATGATAACATTTAACACCCATGTCTAGGAAAATAAAAACCTCATTTCTATATCCTCTAATTGAAGGTTAAACTATTTTATATTTCGAGGAACCATTCTAAAATATGAAAATTTTATAGGATTCTTCTTTATAAGTATATAACTTTCAGGAACTTTCTCTCTCTGAGGAAATAATCTAGAAAAAATATCAATGAAAACAACATGATTTTAGTAGACCAAAAATTTAAACTCATATTTTGATATATTCTCGATAAAAACTATGAATATAATGGATATATACCATTAAATCAATTTTATATCAAGAAGAATAAAATATTTTTATCAAATTTGTGGGCCCCACATAGACAATAAGATGTCAATGATTATATTATGAGAAAAGCACATAACATTCAAATAGTATAAATCGATCTCAACATTAACAGAAGCCTTCCAATCTATAAAATGGATAATTTCATAAATATATTTACCAAGAACTAGTAAATATAACCTTATTTCATCATCTAAAATAATTAAATTTTATTTTGAAAATTCAAAACCTTATTCAATCTTATTTCCCATATAAGTAGAATGTAAAATAATAAATGTCATTAAATCAAGTCCTAACCACAAAACAATAATAATTTTTATGATAAAAAAGAATGGGATGCACCTATGTGAGAGATATATAATGTCACAGAAGAAGTAATAATGAATATACCTGTCATGGTTGCAGACTATACATAAGTTTCTTCAAACACATCAATTTAGATATAAAAATGATCAGGTTCCAGAACACTATATTAACTCATGTAAATACAATAATATCCTTTATTATTAAAAAAAATACCGTGCTTCCATATATTCTTCAAACCACACCAAAAAACCTCTAGTAAAATATGACCAAATATTACTACTCTTTGGAGGGTTGCTGAAAAAAGCAAATAGATGACCCCAGAATTCGCACTACTGGAAAGACCTGAGATATACGATAAATAATTTATTTATATACCCAACATTCCACACTAATAATCCACCACCACCCTATTTTCCAATGGAATCATGATGGTAGAATTGGAAGGATGATGGAATCTCAAACTCTTATCTAATCAATATTCCTCAAAATTTATATCCTGACCAAAGAGAAACTCTTCTTTATAGCCAAAAGTATATAGGATCCATTGAAACTAATCAACCAAGGAATTTCTATATAAAGTATCAGTTCCTTTTAAAACAAATATGTATATAATGACCTGAGTAAAATGAAAATCATTTACCTAACCTCAAGCCTAGAACCCATCTCAAACCATCCATCATTCAGATATTCATTCTTCAAGATACCAGTTAAAAATTAGACCATCTTAGTAAACTAAGATGCATAATACAATACTATACAATCAATATGCCCAAATTTCACAAACTACATAGAATTTATAGGCCATTAATCATGTTCTTGAGTTGCTCAATCACCATGAAATGTAATTTGTTTCAACGTTTTGAATGTATGAGTATGATCTACCACATGATATTTCCATCACTCACCTTCCTAAACTTGAGATTCAACTGTTATTATGAATGTTTTAAAGATATTAGGTTCCGTGGGATTGTTTGCCTATAATGTTTGCTCTTTGGATCCTTATCTACGATTCCCTGATGACCTAAAAAAATAATATCCTATAAAATACGAAATAAAAAACTTTTTTAATAAAGATTTGATCACTAAATTATATGGGTAAATAAAAATTTTTCACCCAATGACCTATAAATAAAGAAGATCGATATTAATATATGTACCAAATAAAAAATGGGGAGAAAATGTAAATAATTATAAAATTTATTCTATGAACATGGTTTAACCATATAGTTTTCTGAACTATACACCAACTACATGAGAAACACATATAATGATTATAGATCTAGTTAAATTTTTACAACACAGTTTTCTAGATCTGTATCCTAAACTGCACACCTCTTGTTTTTCATTCTTTTGTAACCACAACAATGAAATTATCAAAAAATAAATCATTGAATTTCCTTGAAAATAATAATTATAGTATGTAAAATCAAATAAAATTGAAAACATGAAAATAGAAATTTCAAATAAATACACCATTCCTAACCACCAATGATAAATAAAGGTTCAACATGAAGAAGAGAAATCCATACACCCCTTACTCCAACCTCTTTAGTATCAATTCCCTTGTCTCCACACAACCACACCCCCAAATAATAAGAGGGATATGATACTATTCTGTAAGAACCAGACATCGTATAACTATCCCATCATATAAGCCCTTATTCCATAAGTCCCAAAACTTGTTACTTATCATCACATGAAGGAAATAACATCCAAATCATGAAAAATAAGTGGGAATTATTTTTGTCTCATAATATAATGAATCACGGTAAGGAATCTATATAGATATCTAGTATCTTGTATCTATACCACATACATCCACGCACATAAAAATAGTTATAAATTTTGGAAATCAAAAAATAGTGTATAACCCAACATAATAACAACCAACATCTAGAATCACATTATAATTTGATATTAATGTGATAAGCCAACATAAGATAAACATAATAATGAAAATCATTTCATGATAGGTTTGAACAATAAATAAACTCCCCAAATATACAACACCTGAGTTTCCCCAAACCTCTCTAAAATAGCCACAACTTGTGAACCATGATCACCACCATCAATTAAAAAAAAGGTTGACAGTTGAATACAGAAGTAACCTAGTAAGACATGTTTCCTTTAATATTATATGTTTCTTACACAACCAATTCATAATACACTCAATTGATGTATATATAGTTTCAGGAAACTCCTATTAAGACACCACAATGAGTTTATATAAAATATTTCAAAATCAATTACATTAATTATTGTATAAAAACAAGAGATTATAAATAGATTTTTTTTAATAAAATAATGATAAACAATTTAGAATACATTTCTTTATAAAATGAGAAAATTCCAAATAATGAAAACATAAGAGAATAAAATAACACCAAGAGTAAAATAGAATAATCATCATCACTATTCAGAAGTTAGTAATTAATATATAATGAAATAACATATCTCCATAATGAAAAAAATCCAACCTGGGAATGTACAACTGGGAATAAATAAACAACAAGGAGACAAAGAATCAGACTCACTCAGGGAATAAATATAAACCTTTTCCAACCTAATAAAAAACCTTCATAGTTGATATATTGTTCTCACAAGAAATAATCCACAATCCAATACATGAATATTCTAGTATTGAACCCATAAAATTTACCATAACACATACCCAAGGTTTCTATTGAGATGGAAACCAATAATATATCTTCAAGAAAAACCAACCCCATTATCCATATAATAAACATTCCATTATATAAATCAATGGATTAAAAATATAGTAAACTTCACTAACAAACTAATCATTATTCAAAAAATATTTTAAAATCATTTTTTGAGACAAAATATCCATTTAAACATTTTTTTGAAACACCTAGATTGTGTAAATATGTTTTAGAAGAAGACACCACTTGAAAGACAATATAAACCACACTTTTATCAACAAGAAGTTAAGACCATAATAAATGAACATAAATGAGTCATAAATACTGATTTTAAACAAAACATATAATTAAAACCAAGGAAAAATAATGAAATGAATGTGTTCTAAAGGATGGATCCATCATATAGATACACCTACCTTATAAATGATATTGACTCATCACCTTCAGTATATGAACAAATAATAGATAGTAGTGTATACTAAAAAGATAAAAACTATAATATAAAATGTTAAAAACTCATATCTTGCTATAATTTTATCCACTATAGAAAAATGAGGAAAGAGAACTATAAAAAAGTAGAAGTAAATGGGAATTTAAGGTGAGAGGAAAAGAAATCCAAAAAAATGTGAGTTCACCTTGAATAATCTACCCAAACATAAGAATAGATAACCTAGAGTAAAGTATAAGTAGAGTACCATGGGTGAATGAATTTAGGCTAGGGAAATGGAAAAAAATGAAGAAGATAAAGGTTTAGAAATAATGGGGTTATATGAGTAAAATCACCATTTATTAGTAATATTTTGAGCCACATGGTAACATAAATCTTGTAGCAACCATACAGATAGAGCTGGATTGAACCCAAAAAATTATAATTCCTTCATAAAATTTGGTTTCATGGTTTACCCTAACCATATACCAATAATATAATTCACCATTATATATTAAAAATGGTCACACCATTTTCTTACTGATCCAAACAATTTAATGAAATATTCAAAACTATGAATATCTAAACAAGAAACTTATACCCAGCAAGACAATGTTTGGTTCACAACTTGTAGTATCCATGTTCTACTCTAGTGCCCTATCCAGAAACACCAGTTTTTCAAATTCTTAATATTATACATCCTAATACTATATTACTAAAATAAATAAAAGAAATAAATACATATCATTTATTTCATCCACGAGACCAGGAACATTAATTTGATTTTTAGGGATCTTGGTTCTTAATTTTAATATATATTCATCATTTCAGAGTCGTTGACCAAGGAAAACCAGCTTCTCTAATTAGTGGTAGGTTACTGTTAAGTGGGTGAGTTACCTACCTCTATTAACACCTTGATATTTTATAATATATATCAATTTAGGTAAATTTAAATTTTTTCGAAGCTTTATTTAAGAGAAACAATGATTTTAAATAGAATATGAGATACTATTTTAATATTATCATTTAATAATACTCTTATCGCCTATACATTAGACTGTCTGGTATGAATAAGAATAACTAAATTTTAAAACATTATTGTTTTCACATGTATAAAATGAATGATTTCTTTCATTTTCTTATAAATTAATATAAAATAATTTGAATGTATTGAAATAGTTTTTTCTTTAATTTATTTTAATGTAGGTAATTTTTCTTATAAAAAATAAATTATTCCCTATTTGATGAATAATATTTACAAAAAAACATAAAATGCAATCAATAATAAGTTTGAACATTAATTTATTGGATTTTTCTATAAATGGAATAAGGATAAATTCAATTTTATTCTGAAAATTAATTTTTCAAAAAACATTTTTCATTGCATTCTATGAAATTATTTTAAAATGATTTTATTCCATATATAGAAATTGAACCTTTTAAAAAGGATTAAATATTTAGATTCATCATAATTATAAAAATGTAATAATAAAAAATATTTTTTAAAATATTAGTTTTAGATGATTTAAAAAATCATTATTATTATAAAGGACAAAAGGGTTTAATGAGGTGTTAAACTAAAGATATAAGAGAAACAACGAACTAAAATCATTTAAAAAAAATTTTATGAATGTATTAAAATCTTATACTTTAATATCTTCAATATTTATCTAAATTCATACCACTTTATCATTTTAGCAACATTTTTATATTTTAATATTCTCAAAAACTACAAATGTGCCACTCCCATCACTAATAAATGGTCATAATATTTCCTCTCTTATCCACACATATTTAGCTCATCATCTTAAAAACAATGTGCAAAAAATACTATCACAACATCATTATAAATTAAATTTATTTGATGATACATCCCAAATTCCCATCCAAGAATCCTTATTATTCACTTATGAAGGGAATACTATAAGAGATGGTATATGTTCTTACTAATCATTATCATGTTTCCTTCATCTTCAAAATCATCTGAATTTTTTATAACTATATTAACATGATGGAATAATTATATGAACCATAATGATATGTAGTTATTTTGAAGTTATATCTACTTCATATATCCTTTAAATCTGAAGCTATGTTTCTAATTCCTCTTAATAAACATGTAGCTCATTGTTCCATGAACCTGATTCAGACTATTTACTATATAAATATTTTATTAATATTTTTTTTTGAAATTATATTATTCAATGGTGATTTTATTACGAATATTCATGGATGGTTCTTCATGCCTCAATAATTATAAGAATGAGTTTCTAAATACACAATGGTGATGTAGTTGTCTATATTAATTATGGTAATGATGTGGATTCAATGGTTATAAAATTCTATGAAACAAAATATGATCACCCTGTTGATGTAAAAAAGAGAGATGATACTGAGAAAAGAAAAACAAAGGAAAATATTATTCCATGGTTATTTATTCAGTGATTAACATCTAATGAAACATCCAACTTTAGGTGATTTGTTTTCATATTGAGAATATTTGTGCAAGAAAATACATGACTGTTCTGTGGGTGATTTTTTATTACATATTCTAGGGGCTCATAGATGTGGATTTATACCAATCATTTCTAAATAAACCTATTTTATTTATGTTTTTTAATACATTTTTTAATGATATATTATACTATGTTGTGAAATTTCATATTTATGTATAAATCCTGGAATATATGATGGGATGCCACATGATTTTTTGTTAGAGGATTTCTCTTGGGTATATAATTTAAAGAATACATGGTTTCATGGAATGACAAAAAATAATATGATGCTGGTTTACACAAGGAATATAAATCTTGCAAAAATATGTTTATTTGTTTCTCATTATATTATTCATGGTAATGTAAGGGTGGGTTATTTATGATTTAAGTGGTTCAAACTCTAACATGTCGTAGCATTGTTTTTGTTGAAATGAAATTGAAAAAACTAATCCCCATTAATTCAACCCCCTCTTCCATGTAGTTGAGAGTGATCATTCCTAACACGTCAGTTGCTATCAAAGAGATGTTTACCTCTTTAGGATCCAAATAATTATACATTAAGACATGAAAAATATCAAATTATTTAATATTATGGGTTTAAAGACATTCTATAAAGAAAATAGATATAGTTTTTAGAATAAAATGGTTCCACATCTTTTATCTATGGGTATGGATGTTCATGATGCAGTGATAGTGAGATTTCCATTATTAATAAATAATAGTTAGATTAACTTTTCAAAAGTTGAATTATTAATGTCAAGAAAATTTAAAAAAACTTTTAAAATTACATTATCATATAATATCTACATGAATTTTATGGGACTAAAACTTGAAAGGAAAATCCAGGATAAATTTGATAGAAGATGTGAAGGAAATGCGAATGGTAAAGAGGAAAATATATAAACACATAGAATTTTTTTTATAAATTATACTGGAAGAATTTGAATGTGTTTTAGTACAAATTTCACATGTAAGTTCAATTGTGAGTAATATTCAAGGATTTGTTGAGATGCTTGACGATTCAATAATTGGGAAGATATTGGCGAGAAATATTCTTGATAGATTTGATCATAAAATTTCTATGCTTGTGGTCGAGAAGATAATGATATTGATGAGATATATAATATAATAATTTATTATGAAATTTTAATACAAAAACCAGTCATGAATAAAGATAAATAATTGGTGTATTTTAAATCCATGAGGTACATTAATATTTGTATAAAAAAAGATATTGATGCAAAAAATTATTCTGAGAGTGAAGAAAATTATAAAAGAGTTATTGGTTTGTTTCTAAAATGTTTTATAAGGAAAATAAATAAGAAAAAAAAATTATTTGTAATATTTCATATATGAAATTGTTTTTAAAAAATGTAATTAATTATCCTATGAATAAATGAGAATATTATGAATTTGAAAATGATGAAAATTCCAAAGGGAATAAGTGGTGGAAATATTATATAGATACTTTTGGTACATGAATAAGGAAAATAGATTTTAAATAACCAAAATAAGAAATCTGGTTAGAAAATAAAATGATGTTGATTCTTATCATAAATTTATTCTTGTGAGGAGATAGAAGAAAATTTTATAAAAAAATTGGGTCATGTTCACGAGACTATTGAGTCATCTAACTTTGGAGAAGATGATTCAGTACTAAAATATTATGCATACAAGCTCAAATAAGATGTTTAAGAAGTCTATGAGATTCCTAACATGCTCATGAATGAAAATAATACTCTTATAATATATCCCATGAATTTTGTTTTTCAAAAATATTATATATATAGTAGATATATAACTCCTGCAGAATAAAATCACTACCCCATATTGAATGCGGATGATTATGAAAAAATGATTAAAGTCCATGAAGTAAATAACTATTTGAAGGATGATATATTATCAATTATAGTGTAATAAATGAATAATACTATGAAATAATTATATAATATAAATAAATAATTAAAAATAAATATTGATATTACGGTACAATCCTTCATAGATACTAAAAGAATTCTTGTAATATCCTCATTTAAAAATTTGTTTCTTAAACTATTACCATTATGATTATAGGTTTAAATCCTAATTATTGTCTAAATTAAATGATGAAAATTTTAATGAATTTTGATGGGAATGTTTTTAATGAAGGAAGATGTTTGAATCAAACTTATTTTTCTAATCATAGACAAAATCAAACTCTACCAGCACATCGGTTGTCAATTTCTTGAAAAAGAATGTATGGATTCATATTTTTGTTTTCAAGGAAATTCATATTTTATGGTTATTTTTAGTGATATGGAATGATTTAACATAAATAATTTACATTTTGGTGTAACATCTCTTTAATAGATAGAAGGAATGAACATAGTGGGTGTAGTTCCAATGATATGATTGTTGACTTTGGAAGAATATGGGCTGAGAAGGAAACCGATTACAAGGTCAAGACAAAAACAGGTTGATTTTGAAATAAGATATATGTGATGTATGATAATAATGTACATAGAAAAGATAAATTAATGAAAACATTGCCTGGTAATTTCCCTCTCAAAGATAATGGGAAATAAGTTCTAGTTTATAATAATGAAAAGTCATGTTTGATAGATTTTTTAAGAAAGTAGGACGACAAATGCATAGATACCTGAAAATTAGTGTTCCTTATCCCGGATTTGTGATGCTAAAAATCTAATGATCATTGAGAAAAATGAATGAGTTTCAGTTACATTTATTAATGAATCTCCTCAAAAGAATAAACATATTGTCCTGACTCAAATTTTGTATGATAGTTTAAAATCTGATGATATTCTTCATGATCAATGACTAAACCAAAATTTGTTGAGTGCTATATAGAATTTTAATAATGATTACTAACTAAAATTTAATTAAAATACTAGAATCATCAAAATCATGAAATGATGAAGACCTATTTCTCATGGAAAAAGAATAAATAGAAATTTATTCTTGATTAGTGATCCATACAATACATATTACTTGAGAATAAAAATTAAGAACTTATTATGGTATAGAATACATGGTAATATTAGGAAAGTATACTAGATAAAGGTTAAAAATAATTAATTTGATAAGATATTTAACTAGGCTACAGAGAGATTAGGATGAAGTATGTGAAGCTTGTTTGAAGGGATGGGTTACATATAAGTCTCACAAGAATGTTGACATTAATACCACAAGACCATTAGTGTGTGTTTACATAAATATTTTTTAACCCCTGAGACCAAATTCTACCAAATGTTATCTTTTATTCGTTAAATTCATTGAATAATTCACTCAAATGACTAATATTCTTTTCATCAAGAACATTTTGATGGTGATGAGGGTGTTTAATCTTTAGATAAAGAAGGTAAAAGAGATATTGATTTGTTTATAAAAAAACCAAGATAATATAATTAGAAATAATAATTGTGTTATGTGGTTTATGTTTACCACAGGAAACATGGAATCAAGAATCGGTATATAAAAAACTATACATCACAACAAAATGGTGTTATAGAGATGAATAATATGCGAATTATAGAAATTGAAAGAACAATGTTGGTTGATAATGATCATTCTAAATACATTTAAAGAGAAGAAATGTGTATAGAGGTGAATATTCAAAATAGATATATTTTATGATGCAAAATACATTTTATACCCTATAAAATGTGGTACCAAATGATGAATATAATGAAATCTATCAAGGTCATTGGTAGCCATTGTAATATTAATATAAAAGGAAAATGGATGTGAAAATTTTAATAAAATAATGATGATGGCGTCTTTATGTTATATATATCTAGTGGTAATAGAAATAAATTATGGAAAAAAATATTACAAATAAATTTTGAGAGTTCAGATGTAAATTTATTTTTAAACTCAAGGTAATACAATTAGTAGATTCAAGAAGATTTTGAGTATAATACTGATAGTATTGAGTATATTCTTGAGGAAATGAATGGGAAATAAATTGAAATTAGATTAGAAATAGATGATGTAAATTTAAAATGTCCTAGTGATGATTAATTAGGTATTATGGCAATCAAAAATCAGTTTTAGAGAGTAAAATATCATATTGAAACAATCAATATCATTATGAATCAGAGTACACTAGTTTAGACGATGAGAAAACTATGATTAGAAAATAAAATACATCTTATGTTAGAGGTTGATCACAGAAAGGTAGATGAGGTTCTAGTAAATATTTAATGGTTACAATATATGAATTAATAACTCAATAAAATTGAGTAAAACATTACCTATTAACCTATTATAGGAAAACAATTAATTGTTATAAAATGGGGTTTTCATATCAAGATGGATGAGAATGTTGAGGTCAACTGAAAAAAGGATAGGCTAGTTTTTAATAGTTACCCTCAAATGATAGTGATTTACTTACATGTGACTTTTTTTATAATTTCATGGACTAGAGATAATAAGAATTTTCTTCATATTGGAATCTCCTAAGAATTAAAAAGTATTTCAAATGGACGTAAAGTCTAATTTTTTTAATTTTTATCTTGAAAATGATGTATTTATTAAGATAGTAGAATGATTAATTCTTGATAATTATGGAAGAATGGTTTTTAGATCCAAGATATTGTACCACCTATAAAAGGATCCTTGGTCTTAGGATTCCATGACTGATGTCTGTTTGTGAAAAATCTAGGTTTTCAAATACACTATTGCAAAAAATATCTTAAAGATGGGTTTTTTAAACACACAGATGGTTATTATTTATATGGATCACATAATATTTAAAATAATTATAGATTCTTATATGGGGATTTCATCAAAATTATTAACAATCAATTTGATTGGTCTATATGAGGATAAATAACCTACTTCATGGGCTTATAGAATGAGAAGTATACTGATTATACATTTATTTCAAAAGACAAGTATGCTAATGAACTTTTGAAAATGTTTATTATGGAAAATTATTAATATGTTTCAACACCTATGTAATTTGGAAAAAATATTGAAACAATATGAACAAGTTTGAATGGTTGATCAAAATATTTTCAAAAGCATGATAGGTATCCCATTGTATCTAAAAGAATCCAGACCAGACATTGCCTAAGATTCAACTCTATGTGAAAGGTACCAAGTTAAAAAAATTATTCACACATGCTTTTAGTTAATAGAATAGTAATATATGTTAATGATATATGATTTATATATTTATAAATAGGTGTAGTGAAGATCTAGATCTTCATACATGAACTGATGAATATTGGATAAGTGTCAGTATAGACTTTAGATCCACATTAGGTAAAGTGTTCATTATTTTTTATGTATGTGTTAGTTTCATTTATTAAGATTAAATGTTCAACAATTATATTTTAAACAAAATCTAATCATTTGTAAGTTACACATGAAAATATACATTCCTTATATATTCTAGTCCGGCTAGAAAATATTTCAGTTGATGTTCAAATCCCATAAATGATTCATTATAATAATCAATATTCTATTAATCTATCAAAAAAATATAGTTTAACACTATAGGTCCAATCACATTTATATTCATTATAATTTCACCAAAGAGTAGGTGGATCTAGTTGATATAAAAAATTTATATATTTTCACTAACGAAAATCGCATAGTCATCATCACAAAAGTTATTGCATATTAGATATGTTTTAAATTTGAGGTTGAAATATCATGTTTATACTTCAAAAAAACATAAATTTTTATTACATTAATATCCCATATTCCACATTATATTATATTTCTAATTGGGGATTGAAAGGATAATTTAAGGTTAGATAAATGGGAGTTATTAAATTTTCTGACCCTAAAGTTGTTCGATCAATGATGATGAATCAAAGAAGGAGTTAAAGATGAATTAAATGAGGTTGAAATATGTGCGGAATGAATGTACCCAGTGAAGATGATGTCAAGAGATAATGAAGGTACTAATCAACTAGAGAAGAAATTGTGCTATTTAATATATCTCTTCATATATGATGAAATTTTTATGTTACATAAAAATGTAAATTATGGTGGATTTTAATTTATTTTCAAAAACATTAAACAAGTAGATTGAAGAAACCCAATGATTTATTGCTTCATTTGAGAAATATTTATGATCTTGTTGTTCTTTGGGAGTTATTTTTGTTGTATTTTTTGAAAACCATTTATGGTGTTTTAATAATTCTAGAGATTCATAATTTTATTTGTATAGAGATACAAATAAAATAATGAATATTCTTGATGAAAGTATGTATCATTAAAAAGGGTTGGAGATCATTTGAACTGAGTCTGTTAATTTTGAGTGATTTATAGATCCACATAACAAATTTTTTTAGGGACGATTCATATATAAATATTTTTTACATTACATATATGGTGAAGGTAAATTTACTTAGGTGATTCAAGTATCCATTTTCACAACCTAGGAAAATAATTTTTCTGATTCAACCTCATAACTAAATGAATCACAAAGTAAATGATCAAAAAATTCAATTTAATGATCCACAAAGCTAAATGTTTCAAAAATCTAATTAATAGTCATGCGGAAAATGTTCTATATATCTAGTTGAAAATCATGAAGGTGAATATGCTATATAGATAATTATTATTGAGAATCACACATCCAATTTGTGATATATCAAATTACTAAAACACATGGGAAAATATCATTTGTAACCTATTCATATCAATAAACACATAGTTTAATGTTCTATATATTATATTTAAAATATTTCTTAAATAAATAATTATTTTATATATATTATTAGAAAAATATTATTCTAATGGTAATTTATTATAATTTTGTGTTAATAGTTTATCATTCGTCTATAATCATAGGCTTTAGATTCCAAATACATGATGGAGATTCCATTTTAGACTATATTTATAGAGATCCTTAGTTTTTAATGGTAATGTTTTTCTCTACAGAAATATAGGAGGACCCTATTAATGCACAATAGAGATATGATAGTGGTAAAAACAAAAAATAGGTATGTTTGAAGACAAAATTGTATTTTATAGATCATTATATGATAAAGATCGTGACATAAGGATATTTGTATTGAGGTTAAGAATATATATGGATGGAAATACATGTACGAGCTATGGAAGATAATTTTATTAATATTCTGGAGTCTTAGAGAAGTTGATCTGAATCCTTCATTGTAAAATAAACTTAGTATATTTAGTTAACTTCTTTATTTTTGTAATCATCTTATGTACTACAGGGTGAACCTACAATAATGGATGTTAATCATACCATGTGCAGTGGTAAGATACATGATTCCATATTAGAGGATCTCACATGGGGATATAGTGAAAATGATCTATAGTTAGTGGGAATAAATAGCCACACAAGGGAGTGGGATTCCACACTATATGTAACCTTTATAAAAAGATATTTTTTCCATTCTCTTGCATTATTTAATGGTTGTGTGAGGATGAGTAATTTGAATTTTGAGTAGATTGTACAGTAAAATTAAATATATTCTTATTTATTTTGAACGTAAATTATAAAAACTAACCTCTACTGATTCAACCCCCCATCTCAGTGGAGGAAACTAATACTTCCAGGAATACCAAAGACTACTATAGTAAAATAATAAATACAAAAACGAATAAATGAAGAACGAGTTAGTTACATAGAGCTAGAAATATCCAAAATGAATGAACAATATTTAATCAAGGGGATAGAAACTCCAAGAGAGGTCATTGGAAAAATATATGATGAGAAGGGGCTTATGAAGAGTTGATTGTAGTTTTGAAAAAAAATGAGGTATCTGACCTTCTATTTATAATAAATGATAGTTTGACTCCACCATTATGTAAGGAAAAATCAAAATTACCAGGGTGGTGTTGACACTCCTTTCCATCACAGAGTCTAACTAATGAAAACGGGGAATACCTTAAGCACAAAGTGATTCAACCTTTGAAGAACATAAAAAATTGACAAAGGCATGAACAAGGAACTCTTTAAGCATGGGTCACACAAGTTTCATTATGGCTGCACAAGTATACTTTCATGCCACATATGGGTCATGCAAGTCACTTGCGCTCCCTATTATTTTTTCGCCCAAGGTCCTCTGGTGGCGTATAAATAACCCCTGTGGACCCACCCTTTGGAGGACGAAAAATTCAAAACCCATATTCAAGCTCTGTTCACCCAAGTCTCCATATGAAGTCTTCTGAACACTTCTAAGGTAATTATTTAAATATAATGAAAGTTCTAAAGAGGAAGAATAAGGCCTATGTTTTAGAACTCATCAATACTTGCGCGCATAAGTGTCCACACCGTATGGGAAGTGAAGACACTTGCGCACCACCTTTCCCTATCAAGGAAACGTGCATTCCACCTACCTGAAATCATCTAGGGACGATACTAAGGGCTCCCATTCAAAGTCTCCCAAGTATCACTTCACAACTTCTTCGTCTCCCAAGTGAACTTATGTCACGCAAGTATACTTGCGCGACCAGGGCTTGCACAACAGATCAATACTTGTGTGCCTCCTTCCAATTCACTTACATTCATTAAATCCACCTTTCCTCTTCATGGAAAGCCTTCAAACCCCTCTTAAAATCCATTTATTTCATGGTTCCATTGTTGGATTCCTTATTTGAAAGGAATTCTGGGGAACATCTCTCAAAACCTCATGATTTACATAACTTTATGTCACTAAAGATAGAGATTTCCTTTATTCAACCTCATTCTTTAAGATGAAAAGTTCCATAATATGGGAATCCTTTTTAGGAGTAATCCCCATGTCTCAAGTCCCCTTAACCTGGGCCCCCTTTTTAGGAGTAAACCCCAGTCATAATTTCTCTTAACATGGGACTCCTTTTTATAAGTAATCCCCAGTCATAAGTTAAGGTCCCCCTAATTTGGGCATCCTCCTCATGAGTAAACCTCATGTTAGAGTATCAAAATATCCATAAAGTACAAACACCTTTATGGACCCTGCTCTTAGGATTCTTTACTAAAAGCCTTTGTCTTCATTTACTTGGGAAATCACACATACATAACCCGTATATCATACATTATGACCAAATATTTTGTGGCACAAATCGTCAGGTTTACTGATACCTCTTGTTTCTCTCAACGAGCATGACTCACGTGAGCTTAGAGTGTCAAATTAATCATGGCACATCCCTTGGGTCTGTTAATCATATGTCATCCCAAAAATTCATACTCAAACTATGTGGGACATGATTCCTTTTCTAAACAAGGATGCATATATATCCCATCTATGGGTACGATCCCAACTCTGAAATAATCCATGTCTTTCTGAACGCCAATAAACTTCATGTGCCCCACTGAATAGCTTTAAAACTAGTATGGTTAACATAATGACCAAGAAATTTCTATGTAATGTATTGAAGGATACCATTGACAAAGAATCTCTAATAAATACAAATTATTCTCTACGAATGAAGAACCTCAAATACATATAAAAGATTCTCTAAATCTCATACATATCAATCATTGATTCTCGAATCATAAGGAAAACTCATTTTCATACTTGGTAAATTAAAAAGGATTCACGAACATAACTCAAATCTATAAGAGATTCCCAGAGTAGACAATAATTCCCCCCAAAACGGTGTGATGAGTCCGACCTCCCATGCTCCCGACCAATGAAAATTCTTAAGCCTCATCAGTCCACAACTAATGGGAACCTACCTCTGGAAATTGGGTCCAAATGGATATAGAATCATTAGAGATTTCAAGTTCTATGAATAAACCCATTAGAAACTGATTGAAATGTTTTAACCATAAACAAAAAAGGTCATCCCCATTTCTAGAAGGAAAAAAAATGGTGAACCCAATGTGAATCCTTAATCATGTTAAATGATGTTTTAATTATTTTGTAGGCCCCTGTTATACTTAATGTGAGTGCCAGCAAAGAAATCAATAACATATGTTCACATCCAAATAAGTAGTGGTGAAAATTATCTTGATTATTACTTTTATATTAAAATATGAACTCTTTTCCAAGATCTCTCTACATTACATAAATGGATTCTTAAAGTTCACACCTGTAAATGCCTCAACCGCTACTCCTGCTGGATCCTCGTCTCCTCTGAGGATGACATCACATACTTAGAATCTTCAATGCTAGGTCTCAAATGAATTGGTTAAGGAATACCATCAACACAGTACCATTCCGTCTTTGGAGGCCCCTCGATAAGCCCTCCAAGTTAACAACTCACCCTGGTTGTCTAGATAGCGACGAACAGTGGTCAAGAAGAAGGTGGTGCCAACCACGGTTTCAAACCGTTTTGGGTCGTTATCCCTAGAATGTGACAACCAGTCTCTCCCATATTACATGGAGGTGAATGAAGAGGTCACTCAATGCCTCTATTTAAGAAGTAATGAGTCCTTCTTGAGGACTCCCACCAATAATCTCCAACAGACTCATGCGGTAGTGCACCCTCAACCTGATGAGGGTATCACCTCTAGGCGTTCGACTCTAGTTACTTAGACTCGAGCATGCAAGATGAACCACCAGAGGACAAATTTGGACAACAGGGAGCAAGTTCTTACTTCTTCCCCCTTTAGAGAAGTCTATCTTGCTAACTTGATGGCAAGCAACAAGCGGGCACACATATCCATCCTTTCTAAACCCATTGTCCAACAGACTCATATGGCAGCAACCTACCCATACCGTCATGCAATTCCAATGGATTATTATAGGTAGGTATATACACCTATTTATAATTCATCATCCAGTCAGCAGGCTCATATAAATGCACCCAAAGAAGATCACCAATCTAATATTATGGCAATTGATAAACAGTGACATACACCTATTTACAATCAACATTTCTGTCCGCAGTCTCGTCTGCCAGTATTGAATGAAATTCATCAAACATACTTGTCGAAGAATATATAGAAGGCACATAAACCTGAAAATGTTCTTCAAGTATTCCAACAGTCTCATTTGGTAGCACCCGAAGAAGTCTATCGGAAAGCTCAGATGACAAATTTGGAGCAGACTCAACTCTCTGCCCCAACACATGTGTACTGTTGGAATTCACATACAGAAAACTAAGGACAATAGTAGGAATACATACCTAAACCAAGAACGGAATGGATGTATATTCCCATTTCGGCAGCTGAAGTCACCAAGCACATTTTGAAAATGGTGAAAGAGCAGAAGAAAATACATGCCCATATTATGGATGTCTGTCAGAATATTATAACAACTTCAGCAGCATCAAACGGAAATAAATACAAATATTTCCCTACCAGTGGAGTGACTCATCAACATATCACCCCGGAATAGATACACACATATTTCCCAGTCCAAGATAGTTGTGGCGCATACTCCCCCATGTCATGCGGACAATCAAGTCAAGCACATAAACCTGATTTGAATGGAGATAATCAGCCTAATCTTACTATTACTTCTAAGTAGGCACATACACCATCACATAATAACCACATTAATTAAAAAGTGGTTCCTAAAGTGAGAAAGAAGTTATCTAAGAAAAAGACCCATCCAGCATAGTCGATAAATCAAGAGCCAATCTGCAATAAGGCCCTGGTCGATGTTGGAGTTCTTGAATCCCTCATACAATTGTCTGTTGCAATGCATTCTTCTACTCTATCATTCCCATATTCTGTAATTAATAACAATTATTTCGAAGGCCTTCATCAAACATTTCCTCATGAAGGCTTGCTTCAAGATAGTTCGGCCGATATCGAATTATCATCTTCAGATGAGAGCCATGATAACCCTCTGCATAGTCAGAAGATCAAGGAGTAAAAGGTTTCATCTTTTTCTATAACCCACCATGGTGGTCCTCCCCATGATAATGAATTTAGCTGATAAATTCCTCTCCACGGTAGTAATTCACATTGCCTGGTAAATTTTTCAAAGGATAATGCAGTAACAAGAAATCCCTCTTATCTTGAGGCACTTGCAAATGTGAAGCCAGTCATTTCTAATGCTCTACCGCTAGCAGGTGAAATACTTTTTCAATCAGAAGATATACCAGGGTGAAGGTCATTCTCCGAACCACCCTTGGGCCATTCATCTTCTAGTTTTATAAATGAATTCTCTACTTATCTTGTTGAATCTGATGAAGCAACAAAGAAGAACCAGATTTGGTCTCAATAGGTAGAAGAATCTTCATTGAATGATAAGGAGGATGTGATGAATTTTCGAAAACAACTAGTGAAAGGAGAAGTACCATTCATGTTTTGGCCTCTGGCTAACTCTCAGTATGATATTCCCGAAATGATAATGGATGATTGTATTCACGATATTCGTCTCAACATGTGGAAAAATATTTCACTTAAAAGAGAAAATATTTTCCTATGATGAATATGAAAATCATTTTATGATAATAGAAGGGTTGCAACGCCAAATAGACTTGTCATCTCTCTCAGTTTCCCGCTATCCAAAGGTTAAGAAGAAGCAGAGAGCCTTTCAGCGTGCATGCTTTGGTGCACAAAAAAGGTTTCACTAGTTAATTACTAATTCCCCATCTGGTATTCATATCAGGGGATGGGGTGTTAATGGAGCACTGCATTTTACTATACTCTCCAGTAAATAGAGCCCCCTAAAATGGTCTCATGCAATGTTATTGCCCATAGTTGGCCACAACCAATTGGTTTTGTGTGTAATCAAAGGCCTGCTCTGGAATAGGCCTCAACTAGTTATTCCCAAAGGCATGAATACAAGGAAACAGTTGTAGAATAACTATTGCATCGGGCGAATGAGAGTATCGAACAAGCTTCTCTTTTCGATAATTCACATCATCGGGTGACAAAAGTGTCAGAAATCATCCAATGTTCATTTGCGTAAGGTGATTTGAGGGGATGTAGGTTGATGAATCCAGCCAATTTCTGGACTAATGTCCCCAAAATAAGAAGAGCATTTAGGAAAGTCTTAGATGTATCAGCTCATGAACCACCACAGATTTCTAGACATGGGACTCTTTTAGCTCAACCCCCGGGATCAACAAATGGGATTTAAGGAGTTGAGCAGGGAAAGAAGGGACAACCCCAGTCCACCGGACTGGGGAGTTTTTCAAATCCTTAATCTCTTTTCATCAGTGAAAGTCAGTCTTCTATCGATTAGGGAAGAAGCCACCAGAGGAACACAGATTCAAATTATTTTGAAATTCCCACCAAATTACGGTTGATCAAGAAGTTTTTGATGGATCAACTCAACCAAGTGAAATGTCTCATAAAGGACATGGAATAAGTAAATATCGAAGAAATGCCAATAGATGGGATGAAATGCATTATGAATCAATAAATGTTATCAATGTCGTTGTCACTGATCCCACATAACATGAGGTTCACTCAGAGGAATTAGATGAAGAAGTTCATATTCAATAAGTTGTACACACGGAGGGAAATGAAAAGGTGTGCATATAGGAAATCAAAGGCTTACCTAGAATCTAGGTATTCCTTCAAATAACCAACTCCCTCTCTCCGAAAGGTGTCCAACAAGAGGAAAGTGAAAAATATAGGTTACATTACACCCTTCCTCTAGAGAAGGAAATTCACTCTCATTAAAGGAAAGGTTCGCACAGTAGGAAGAAGAAATGAAGGAGTTAGGGAGGTTGAATGCAGAACTAATTCAAGGTAGTCTTTTTCTTAAGCTTGATAGAGTCAGTCAGTCAAGGGAATTTGTTGCAGATACTGAGATGGAGAAAGAATATCCTCCTTTACCAGTACACCCTCATAGGTCTAATCATCTGGGTCATGCATAACAACAACTTGTAGTGACACCATCAGTTGCAGTACTAGTCAACACACTAGTCCAAATTCAAGTTATTTCATCTTCTCAATACCAAGCTCAACCATATGTTTCACAAAAGTTAATGACTTACATTGAGTAATTAACAGCTCGGTTAGAAGATATGGTGGGAAAACATGCACAAATTCAACCAGAAAAGAGAGCTTATCCTAAATGGGTTGACGCAATTCCCCCCCTCCCCCATAAAATTTTTCATGTACCACATACCCAATTTTAAATGGTTCGGGAGATCCAAGACAACAGTTAACACATTTTGTTTCTCGTTGTGATCCTATGATGGGAACTCCTCAACAACAAGAAGCAGTTTAGCTCAGGTTTTTTGTACATTCATTACAAGGGCTTACTTTGGTCTGGTATACAATGTTGAAATCCTGGCCAATTACTGGGTGGGAAGATCTCTGTCAATGATTCCTTCTTAAATTTAGCTCAATGTTGCGAAAGACAATAGTTTTTGATCAAAAAAATTGTATGTAAAGGGAGAATTAAATAGTTTCATATTTCATTGCTCGCTGGAAGGGGTTAACATATTCCTTAAGCTTAGAACACCCTCAAGAAGCGTTGTTTCCAATCTTTTTGGAGAATTTGCATGATGAATTACACACACCGTCGATCCCTATGAAATACACATGAGGGTTTGGAGGCCTTACTTTGATCTCTCAGCATATCAAAGACTCTCTTACAAAGACAAACGATAAAACTCATGTAATTCCATCAGCTCTAGGATGGATAATGGGTAGATCAGAGAATATTATAGTTACACTTAAACAAGAACCTGTACCTGATTCCACTTCAAAACCTTCATCTTATTTTAGGTCTCCACCTCCAGAGCTTCAACAACAGAGTCTATTTTGTCAATATGATCAAAGAGTTCCAATATGGAAGCGATTTGAGGATTTAATGAAAAAAATTTATTCTTTCTGAAATAAACAGGTTCCTGGTTACTTCATTTCGGATCTGAAAAATAATTTGGTTCTGTTTCCAAGGCCCAAAAGGCCAAACAAAGAAGGATATGAAGACCTTCCCAACTATTACCCATTTCATCAGATGTTGGGGCATCCCATTAAGGAGTGTTTTGTCTTCAAATACCTCCTACAAATGATGGTGGACTCTGGACAGGTAAAACTGAAATGTTCTTTATCCGAGGTAGCATGTGTTACTACAAAAGATCCAGAGAATGAAGGTGAGTGGCACAATTTCAAAAAAAAATGCCCAGAAATATGATGAATGGATGGTCAGGAAAATGATCAACCAAACTCATGCCATTTTATGAACCCAATTGAAGAAACGAATTGTGTATTCTGCTATAAATTCTACAGCAAAAACCCCTTCATTAGATGGAAAATCCAAAAAGAGGTGCCATAATTCAATGAAAGAAGAGAAGTCAGAGGAAGATGAGATCGTGTAAAAGTCCAAGTTGTCTTTGAATCAGGTAGATTTTATTCCATATATATAAATAGAACGGGCACCGCCCCACCAAATGGCATAGCCTAAACTGGATAATCAGAAAGAATCTTAATCAGATGAAGAGTTGATCTTTGGTTCGGTTAACATGATTCACGTAACGGATCCGTATGCCAGTATCAGTTTTGATCTTGATGAGCCTAAATTCCATGTATCAAATAGAGGAAGGAGTTCCATAGGTCTAGGATACAGGGGAAGACATGGATATTTCAGAGGCCACTATTCCATTCCTACCCCTGCTAGAACTGTATGTGCAGCAGAAACCCGTGGCAGAGCCCTTCAGCAGGCTCAACATTAACAAGAAAGTTCTTCAACACATGGAAGATTCAGTCCTGGAACAATTATTTTGGAGGATCAGTTGGGGGGTTACACCTTCTTCTTCTCAGAAAATAAATAGACCTAGTCGGTCTAATTTTCCAAATCCATGAGTATTTCCAACTCCTACCCCGATACAAGATGCATCTACTTCTAAAGCATCAACTTCTAAGCCACCTACAAAAACACATGGTCCTGTTGGGAAACATAGACATTTGGATCAAAAGTATGATGTCTTGAAACATTTGGCCCAAGTACCAGCCAAGTTATAAATTCTGGATGCCTTGAATCTATCAAAGGATCTTCAGTAGGCACTCATTGAGGGTTTGTCATGTCCTCAGGAATTCAAAATTGAAATTAATGCGGCTGAAGACTACCATGTTGAGAATGATCCTATAGAATTCCGTGCAGTGTTATATTTTACAGATGAATATGAAGATGATGTTGTGCATGGAAATATTAGATTGTTGTATTTATCTCAAAATGTCAATGATGTAGACATCCGATGGGATTTCATTGATAATGGTTCAGGAGTCAGCCTCATCCCTTTTCGTACACTTCGTCGATTGGGCCTCACCGAATCTGATATATTTCCTTCTACTTTGGTGTTTCAAGGATATTATAACAATGAACAAGAACCTCTGGGTGAGATTACACTCAGAACTTAGTTTGGAGACCTTGTATCCAATTCAAATTTCATAGTTGTTCATCATGACACAACCTTCAACATTTTTCTTGGAAGACATTGGCAACATCAACATGCAGATATCCCTTCATCATACCATCAATGTCTCAAATATTGTTTCAATGGTCAAATTGGGACATTGTATGGTGATAAATCCCCATTCAAAACTTGTGAATCACAATACATTGATGCGGAATTCTATCACATGGAGGGAAATGAGATATCAACGACAAAAAAGGTTACCAAAATTAATACTCCATATAGTTTGGAAAAGATTCCAGTAAACCCATTCATACATGTGAGTACATATTATGTGATCCTATAAGTAAAATTTCAGGATATAACCAACTTCAAAAACTCTTATTGAAACTTTTGCAATGTCAATTATGACAATTAATCTAGATAGCATGGGAGAAACTGCTGATTCACTAGGCAACGGTGAAAGTTCAAATAGAGATATCTTCATTTCATTCGCTTAAATCCTGCAATTCTATACATAATCATCAAGGCCAGAAGAAGTTATAGCAATGTATGAGATGAATGATGATGTTGATTCTCAATCCATCATCTCCTCTTTATTACCCAAGGAATACCCTTCATCATCAATATTGTCAGAAATGGTATCCTCTTTTTCAAGATGTTCAAATTTTAATTTATCTCCTAATCAAGAAAATTTTGCTTCATCATCTACTATGCAAGTACAAAAAAAGAAGAAGTAACACATATTGAAGAAGAAGAAGAGGAAGATCTTAGGGATTGTCCTCCAGCATTTGAAGAAGGTATATCTACCACTGTGAATAACTCAGAGAAAAAAATCTGGGTAAAAAATAAGATCCACGCCCCACTTTAATTAGTGCGGCCATGACTGTTGAATAGAAAGAAATGTATATTTCATTTTTAATGAAAAATAAAGACGTATATGCTTGGAATTATACAGAAATTCTAGGGCATGATCCTGATGTTGCTACCCTTCATTTGGGATTTCCAGAAGAACATCGAGGATTCAAGCAAGCCACAAGAAGAACACACCCAACTTATGCCTCAAAAATTGAAGCTGAAGTGGATAAGCATATCAAGGCTAACATCATTAGAAAATTTCAATATCCCAAATGGCTAGATAATATTGTCTTTGGGAAAATGAAGAATGGACAAATTAGAGTTTTTCTTGATTTCAGATAACTTAATCTCCATTGTCGCAAGGATGATTTTCCAGTTCCTATCACATAATTATTAATTAATTCTACAGCTGGCTATGAAGCACTTTCCTTAATCAATGGATATTCTGGGTATAATAAAATCTGAATGGATCCAAAAGATGAAGAGTATACAGCCTTCATAGCCCCTCAAGGTGTTTTTTTCTATCGGGTAATTCCCTTTGTCCTGAAGAATGCAGGTGAAACATATCAACGTGCCATGCATCGTATCTTCAAAACCTTTTTGGGAAATTTATTGAATGTTATGTGGATGATTTTTTAGTTAATTCCAGACAGCATTCTAAGCATTTGGATGACTTGAAAATAATATTCCACAAACTTCGACAACACAATTTGAAGATGAATCTCTTGAAATGTTCTTTTGGGGTAACCTCAGGAAAATTTCTTGGCTATGTTGTATGCTATCATGGTTTCGATGTTGATCCTGAGAAGAAAAAATCAATCCTTAGTATGTCACCTCCTCGAAATTTGAAAGAATTAATAGGACTTCAAGGATACTTGGCCTATATTCGGCATTTCAATGCCAATCTGGCAGGCAAATGTTTACTCTTCACCAAATTGATGATGAAGGGAGTCACTTACCAGTGGACTGAATAATGTCAATAAGAATTCAATATTGTCAAGAAATATCTCTTGAGTCAACCGGTATTAATGCCACCTATTGAAGGAAGTCCATTTATTCTTTATGTGACAACTTTAGAGAAATCATTGGGTGCCTTCCTTTCCCAAAAGAATAATACTGGGAATGAAAACAACCTTTGCTATCTCAATCGGACTATGCTTGAGGAAGAAACTAGATATTCAAGTATTGAAAAGTGTTGCCTAGCATTAATATTTATAGTTCAGAAATTGAGACACTACCTGCAACATCAGGAGGTCCAATTGGTATCTTGCAATTACCCACTCAAATTTATCCTTAGTCGTCCAATGCTTACAGGACGTTTGGCAAGGTGGGAGTTATTTTGCAACAGTTTGATATCTAGTATTTCTCTCAAAAGGATATAAAGGGACAAGATCTAGCTGATTTATTTGCTGAACACCCTTCAGTAGAAGATACATCTATAGATATTGAACTCCCTGATGAAGAAGTATTCTCTATTCAAGACAATCTTCAATAATGGGAAATGTAGTTTCAATGTGCTTCCAGAAGTCCAACAGGGATGAAAATGGAAGATCAAAAATTGAACAAAGTTGGGTTAGGAATTGTGCATATTTCACCAGAAAAGGCAGTGCTACCCTATTCTTTATTATTGTCGGAAGGCATTACAAACAATGAAGTAGAATACCAAGCTCTAATCGCAGGATTGGAGTTTTCACTTCAGGCACAAGTAAATAACTGAAAGGTGAAAGGTTATTCAGAACTGGTAATCAAACATGTCCATGTGTATTATACCATCTGAAAAGAAGAGTTAATCCCTTTTTATGATTACATCAGAGAGTTAATAACATAATTTCTGTCAGAACCGACATTTTCTTATGTCCCACGATCAGAAAATACTCAAGCTGATGCACTGGATAATGTTTCCACAGCTCTGTCTGATCCAAATGGGGATGAGAAAATCATCAATATTGCCCGATGTTGTATAGTTTCACCTTATGTTCAGATCAGAATAGATTAAATCAATAAAATTAGTCCCATTTCTAAACCATATGGTCATACTACAGGATGAATGACACCTATCAGGGAATACCTTTAAAATGGAACACTCCCACCTGATAGAGCTGAGAAAGTACAAGTACGGTGACGTGTGGTCAATTTTACTCTTTATTATAAACTAGATCACCGAGAAAAAATTCTCTACAAGCGAGGTTTTGATGTAATTATCTTCAGATGTATTGATGGTAATGATACAATGGTTTTCATGAAAGAAGTACATGTAGGAGTCTGTGGTGCCCACCAGTCTAGACATAGACTATCTGATCAAATTCGAAGGCTTGGGTACTTTTTCCCTTCAATGATACAAGATTGTGTTGATTTCACTAAGAAGTGTCATTCTTTCCATGTATATGCCAATTTCATTCATCAACCCCTGGATTTTCTCCATACAGCTAAATACTCATGGCCATTAGCCACATGGAGAATGGATGTAGTGGGACCTTACCCTTCAGTTATATCCAACCAGTTTAAGTATATTATTACTACTACTGACTTCTTTTCCAAATGATCAGAGGCAATAACTCTCAATGAATTTAGTTCTAAATGCATTTTAGGCTTCATCAAGTCTAACATCATTACCATATTTGGTGTCCCTCATACCATATTGACGGACAATGGCACCAACTTTTGTTCATCCGAGGTAAGGAAGTTGTATCAAGATTTCAACATCAAATTTAACAATTCATCTCAGTATCATGCAGCGGCCAATAGCCAAATAGAAGCCTCCAATAAGACTCTTTCAAACATACTACAAAAGATGGTGGATAATGATATGAAATCATGGCCTGATAAACATTTTCATGCTTTTTGGGCTTATCGAACCACCACCCGCACTACTACGCAGAAAACTCCATATTCATTAGAATATGGAACAGAAATAGTCGTGAACATTGAATTTCAATTACCTTCACTTAGTGTAGCCATTTTTGATCAGTTATCTACAGATGAACAATCTCAAAAGCGATTGGATGAATTGGAATGTTGAGATGAAAAATGATTCTGCACCCTACACCACATAGAAGTCAATCAGAATCGAATAGCATGGGATTTCAACAAAAATGTTTATCTTCATTCATTCATTCAGGGAGAATTGGTATTGGTTCTTAGAACTCTAATGATAATAGGGAAGAAACCTCCAATGCTTGAGCCAATGTGGGAAGGACATTATTCAATACATAATGTCTACTCCAATAGAGCATATTCTTTAATCTCAATGGATGGATAACTCATCATGACCCCAACCAATACAATATTCTGGAATAAGTATTTAGTGTAACACAAATACACATTCATCCAACATGATGTTAAAATATGTTGTCATAGCTACATGATGCTAAACTATGCAGCACTGGTCCATGACGTTAACCTGTGAATCGTTAGGGTTGTTGTTACCTCTTGTTTCTCACACCGAGTATGAATCATGTGAGCTTAGCGTAAGCTTCAACCATAACACCCTCTCTAGGCCACTAACCATGAATAAGTCCCAACATCATCATCAAGTTGTCCTCAAGTACAACTTGATCACCAATTCATTTTTAATCGAACTACACAGACTTTGATCCTTGCCTTCTAGGTTGGGTACGTAGGACACCTCATGAGGTTTAACCCCAAACACAATTTCTTCATGCCGGTTCACCTCCATCTCATATGATGTTGATCTATTAAGTAGCCCAAAACCAATTTCTTCACGTTGGTTGACCTTCATCCCACATAATGTAAATCTGTGTACGTCCCTTTTTTCCCTGCTACATGACACTAAACTGTGCAACACCATCATCCTTGCTATATGTCGTTAAACTATATAGTCCCCCATTGTCCCTCACATGAGATGGAATCATCATTGACATTGGTCTAAAACCATGTCTTATTCCAAGGATTGTGTGCATACATGTAAATTCCTAAACATTTAATCTTGGTTCAAACCATAATTACACTAAAGAACCCTTTTAGACTTCACTTGTACTAACCAAATCTGTATAGAGGGTATTTCAAGAACTATGTATGGCTTGATTCATATCCTTATAGGATACGTAGGAATGTTTTAGCATCCCTAGAATCCATCCCCAAGTCTTTGGGCCTAACCCCAAATTCATCTTTCAGTCGCTTGGCTGTAAAGTCACCCAGTGAAAACATGAATTTGGTATGAAAACCCTGGTCTTCATTCACATCCAATTTATAAAACACACATTGTGTATTCCTTATTATGGTCTGAGCTCTATGACCCTAAACTAAGATCTCCTACACTCTCATCCCAAATGACTTTAAACTGTATTTCAAGAACTACGTATGGATTGATTCCCATCCTTATGGGATATGTAGTGAAGTCCAACATCTCAATTCAGGACCCAGCCACAACATGATTATGGTCAGCATTGGTCTATGTATCTTGTTCATTCATTGGAAAATACCCATTTTCATGTTTCATACTCCTAACCATAAATACTTCCAGATCTCCATAACCCTTTTCTTGACTTCTGGTCATAAATTTTCTGATACTTTGGAATTATTATTCCTAACTATGAAGCACATTCCCTTATTCAGCCTTGCATAAGTTGTCTATATAATGGACCTTTCAGCCAAGAGATGTTATTATTTTAATATACAGCCAATTCCCTTAAATGGCCGTGCATAATTCCACCCCCTAACGGGTTTTCCAATATTTATATCTTCATTTTTGGGAGGAAAACCTATTTTTTCCTTATTTTTCATAATGAAAATATATAGGGATCCACAAAAATAGCCATCCTTAACATATTTGTTCCATACTCTTTTTCATTATCTAATAGTATTTAAGGCTATGGTTTATATTTCGCTTCCCTACGTTAGGGTCAGACCTTCGCTGGAGTGACATTCATCCAATTCTTTGACAATATTGATTGGAAATATACTCTCAATATTCTTGTACCTATCTCCATACCGCAGACTCGATGCTTTGGAAATTTTTAATCTCTATAAATTTTCACTGGCTTTTTAACAATAGAAAATTAAAATTTCTGAGAGTTATTTTGCCTGATTATGAAGCACGTTCCCTTAGGCGTCGTTGCATAAGCAGTATATATAATGGACCTATCATCCAAAAGATTCTATTATTTGACTCTGTAGTCAATTCCCTTAAGTAGCCCTGCATAATTCATCCTCCTAATGGGTTTGTTAAATATTGGTCACTTCACTCTTCGGAAATACTTCCCCTAATGTCTTTTAGCCATTTTTTGTATCATTCCTCAGATTCAAAGTTTATTAAGTCATATTTTACATGTTTTCCCCCATACTTGAATGTGGTAATATGTTTTTAGATAAATTATCAAGGAATTGAGTCAATTTTAATCCATAATCCATTCGGTCAAATCTATTCAACCATAAACATTATCCTTTTTATGTATGATTTGCATGACTTTAAACTACCCACAAAAGATAAGGGAACTCAAAAAAAAGTCAAGTCCCAGCTCACTAAACATAAATTTTTTAGGATTTAGGAAATATTGAGCGATAAAAAGATGTAATTATTGTAGGGTAATTTTTATAATTCTAGAAAAAATACAATAATGCTTACTAGGCCCATTGGCTTAGGTAAAAATTTAAAGTAGGTAGAAAAATAATGAAGGCTCAAATGATTGATGATAAAAGTGTTTTTTAGTGATGCATAAGAGTTAGAAGGACATCCAAAGACTGGAGTCTCTTCTCTTTTCCAATAATTACAAGAGGCTTTCAATATAACTCATCATTTGATTTACAGCATCCCGAGCTTCATCTGCAGCCACTTGAAGATCATTCACTCGAACAACTTCACTCTTTTAATCTTGATAGAGTTGTTTCTTGGAATCTACAATGACTTTCATACCATTTTTTTGAACTCCTTTAGTGAATTATTAAGCTGGTCAAGTTTCCCAGTAACAGCATCAAACTATTGCTGAAGGTGCATCTGCTGGACAAATTTCTCCTTGATTTTATGCTTCTTATCCTTTCACTTGGCAGCATGATTAGCCTCATCTTGGGACACCGCAGCCTCAAATTCAATGATATTGGTCAATAGTCTCACTCTGGTAAAGTCTTGATGGTACCTTTTCTCGTGCTCCCTCCTTAAAATGACTTGTTTCACTGCTTCATGGATATCTTGATATCTAAAACCACCAAGTCCCAACATGACTAATAGGGATGACAGTCACGGGATATTTAAAGATAGCTCTTCAAGGGGAACTTCAAATATTATCTTCCATATGTTCTGTCATGCCTTGCAACGTGAAAATTGGAGCACCTTTTATACCTCTGGGTCTGATTCAGCATAACTATCAGAGGGTAGAATATAGTCCAGGATTAATGCACTTAGAGAAGTGCCCTGTTCTTCTCCATCCCCCCAGAACATTGTTACCTCACTTTCTATTCCTATTGGGGCGGAGGCTGAGGCTTCACCTCTAGATCTATCCACTGAAATTGACGGCCCTGCATAGTCAATGGAAAGGATTGGTTAGTTTCAAAGGATAACAAAAGTTGATTAAGTTGTCCTTAAAACTAAGTTCATCCACAAATATTATTATCTTTTACCCAACGGTAGATCAGCAGCATGAGAAGGCTCCTCTCCATCTTTCCTAGCTTCAACATTATTTTCAGGATGGGTTTTAGGATGCTCTGCCAGGTTAAGCTCCACTTGAGCTAGCGTCTCTGCAATAATAGGGTTTTCTCTATCCCCAATAGACATTGGCAGGTCTACAGCTTTCTCATATGGAACTTCGCATTTCAACCATTCATGGTCAGAGATATAATAAGAAAATTTTTATAGAACAAAGGATAAGACTCACGTCAAAAATCTTCTAAATTACATGATAATTTAATGTTCTCTAAAATGTCTTCAAAAGATGTGCCATGTTTCATTATTTCATCTACTGATATATCAAATTTCTGGTTTGCCTCACCATTGGGAGCAATCTATATGACTTCTTGATGACCCTCATCCTGCGGCCTCTGAACCCAGGCGGTTTCTTTAGAGAAAATTACGGCATCAGTTGGAGTGGCTACCAAATGTTCTAGTGCATATGTGGAACCTAAAGTATCACAGAATGGGTGTCAGTTGATATTTTCATTCAACATTTTATTAAGAATTGTTAAATTACCAAAAGCAAACTCTTCTTTCTTTGCAGCAGCAGTAGGAGAAGTACTCGGAATAGATGCGGGCTCTTCTTCAGGAGCAGCAAAGTCAGCATGAATTTATGACTGTTCACCAGCACCCTTCATCATCCTCAAAGGAGGGTGAGTACTCTCCCTCTAAGGGGAAATTTAATAATCCCCTACAATCCCAAGAATAATGAGAAATATTTTTCAGGAGTTAGGATTCATGACTATTTGAAGGACTTACCACTACTGATGAAGCGTTTAGATGTGGACTTCATCCTTCGATACCATTTCTTCTTTCGATTTTGGGGTGTGTTGACCTCATCATCTACAAATACAGGAATTGGAGAATGAAAATCCATGTCTAACTCCTCGTCCATGGCTTTCCGGCTTGGAGATACCTCACCCGGCTCATGAGGAGATTCAGTAGCTCTAATGGAAGTACCACCAAGGCTATACTGTGGTGAAGGAACCTCATCAGTTCCTTTCTTTACAAGCTGCAGTATGACGAATGTAATTTCATTGTGTACCAAATATTTAACTGAAATCAAGTTTCAAAGAAAATATGGAAAGAGACTTACATCTTTAGGAGCGACGTAATCGTGCCACTCCTCATCTGCGGAAGCACCAGTACCCTTAGTGGTTCCACAATCCATCATTTCCTTCACCCTCTTGGTGATAGGAATGGAATCATTGGTGGATAATATATGAATCTACAGATCTCTGATGTTATCCCATACTTCATTGGGGTTATCCTCGAAATGCATATCAGTAGAAGCCCGATGATTCCCTACTCCAGGGATGTGTAGCCCTTCATATAAGTCCAGAAAATCAGTTTTAGCATCGCAATATAATCTCCACCATGTCTGGACAGCCTCTAGTCATAGATATTCAACATGTTCTCCAGAAGGATGCAAGGAGGGTCCTACAATCTTGGTCTTAAACTTCTTCCCAGCACCTGCAATCATAGATAAAGGATAATAAAATAAAACTTGTTGCTCTATAAAATAATGGCGATTAAATTTCCTCAATGATATAACTCATTAGGAGTCGATGGAGTAGGTCTCTTGAATCTAGATGGATGATTATATATGGTATGGGGCCACTTTGATGCATGTCGTGCCTCATCATCCCCATCTTAGGAATCCAGCGAATCAGCCCTGGGTGAGGAACTTGGTGAATCAGCTCCTGGTGTGGAAGAGTCACCTTCCAGATGAATGGTTTATTTCTCGAAGGTTCTCTTCTTTTTCCCCAACCCAGGAACCGGATGATTCATTACCTTTTTAGGTTATGATGCAACCCAATTCTCGGCATACCATGTAGTCATGTTACTTGCCGCTCCAGCAACTGGTAGGTCAAACATTGCCCCGGTCTTTTCCATAGCTGTTAGCAACCAAAGTTGTCAGGAAAACATCAGATGATTCTCTGACCTGACATGCACAAGAGGGGATACAACAATCTGCTGCAGACACTTGAATTTGAATTCAAATCTATATGGAGCATAAGCCTAGAATATAATCTCTCCATCAATTCTGGTGGCTAATACACCATCTCTGCAAGACAGTATGTATGACCACAATTCTAGACTGGTTGTTCCATCATCAACAAACTGTTCAGTTGGCGGGTTCCCATAAGGAAAGAAATGGAATTCCTTGAACATGCTCAGCCTCACCTTCATATCATAGGGGTTGAGGGACAATAGAAAAATTCCAGAATATTCCTACACTGATGGCCTGAAAGAACTTCCAAGAACATGTACTCCGCTCTATATAGTATATGTCCTGAAATTATTGGTGATACATCCCCACAAAACATGGAATGGTCCCACTATTCTCAAATGAGACTTACCGATATAAACATGGAGTAATCTCCTGTGAATATTTTCTAAAATGGGGTTGGCCAACCCAACCATTTTCCTCTCAGCCAACTTGGTTGCAACAACGAAGGTCACTGGCCAGACGCCTCCCATAAAATCCCCAACTGGAATAAGATTAACACAGAGCCACAAGGCTAAGAAGCCCTCCAGATGGGTCTTTTCTGGGATTCTCTAATCCACTTTGTCTCCCCACTTTTCAAACTCTCCTGCTTCCAGAGTCGGCCAGAATGTGCCAATAGCACCCCTTTTCTCTATTCTGGGGCGGCTAGTAGGATGATTAAATGTTGGACCCTTCTCCTTTTTATTGGTAAGAAACATATCCATCCACTCCTATGGGTGAATATCCTTTCTATAATGAGTTTTTGAGGTCTTTGAATTCTTATGTTTGTAGAAAATTTTCAATAATTCCTAACCCAATGCCAGAGTCTTTTCCGAATCATTCAAAGTCACCTTGGGGGGTGAATTAATTATACATATCACTTAAAATTGGAGCCCCTGAGATCTTGTAGTCATCCCACAAACTGATGCCAACTTCTCCATGAGTCAGATGGAAAGAATTGGTTTCTGGGCTCTAGCGGCAGATTATCTCCAACACAAAGTCATCATTCCAGTAGAAATATGTCGACCAAGCTTAGACGCCTTCATATATTGTAGCTCCATTCATATCCTAGACATACTCTGCACAGGATTGTCGCACCCAATATTCCCACATCCATGTCGTCTTCACACCTCCTCCAGGATGGAAGTCCCAACTCTTCTTCCAGCCTTTGGATTGATCAATTTGAGAGTTTCAGAAGATTGAGGGATTACAATGCTGTTGCAGATCAGGCTTGTGAGGTTTCATATCTGGGGAACATGGGCTATGATGCATTATAAACTCCTTATAAACTATTCCATAATTTCCAAATGATCCTCCAACTAAGACATTTGATGATGAAAAGTTGGTTTAAGTTTTAAACCTAGTATGCGGAAGATAGATCTTTCCATCTGGAATGTTGATTCCTTGCAGATGACCATGCCCATACAGAGGTAGGTAAATATTTTGTGGTAAATTAAGATGATACTTCTTCAAGTACATAGCCAAATCTGGGAGAGTGATGTCGCAGATATTATAATAGTCATGACCAACGATGTTCATCATATCATCAATCTGTTTTCTAGCCAGTTCATCAGCTGATCCAATTGTTCTGGGAGCCATTGAATCTGCACAAACATCAGATAATTAACATTGAAGTATGTTGGTTTTTCATAAAAATTGTGAAAAAAATTGAAAAATGGCTAATTCATTAGGACGTGAAAGTCCCATATTGGCGCGCAACTCCAAGATGGTCGCACAGGTTTTACCGCGCTAGTATTGGCGCACAAGTCAAAAACTCACTACAGAAGAACGACATGAACAAAAGCGCAAACAAGAGGAAATCCAAGTAACTTGCGTGAACGAGAGATACTTGCATGTTGAGAGCTCAGAAGCATTTGAAACCGAGTTCTTTGCACAAATTAGTGCCGCATATTTATAGGCGAAGCCATACCCCTGTGCTCCGGACCCTGCGCGTCGGACCCTGCGCGCTAGAAGCATACCTTCATGGCTACTACTTGCGTGCGGCATTACCTTATTTCTTGTTTTCCTTAGTGTCAAATCCTCTTTCCTTTTTCGGATCCAACTCTAAGGGGGAAATTTTTTTGACACTCCTTTCCATCACAGAGTCTAACGAATGACAAAAGGGAATACCTTAAACACAAATAGATTCATCCTTTGAAGAACATCAAAAATTGAGACAGGTAGGAACAAGGAACTCTTTAATCATGGGTCGTGCAAGTTTCCTTTGTTCGCACAAGTATACTTGCAAACCACATATGGGTCATGAATGTCACTTTTGTTCCCTATTCTTTTTTCTCCCAAGGTCCTCTGGTGGCCTATAAATACCCGCTGTGGGCCCCCCATTTTGAGGACGAAAAATCCAAAACTCATATTCAAGATCTGGTCGCCCAAGTCTCCGTATGAAGTCTTCAAATCACTTCTAAGGTAATTATTTACATAGAATGGATGTTCTAAAGAGGAAGAATAAGTTCTAAGTATTATAACTCATCAATACTTGCGCGCCTAAGTGTCCACCCCTTAAAGGAAGTGAATACACTTACACACCGCCTTTCCCTCTCAAGGAAACTTGCGTACCACCTATCTGAAAGCCTCAAGGTATGATACTAAGGGCTCTCATTAAAATTTACCCAAGTATCACTTCACAAGTTCTTTGTTGCCCAAGTGAACTAATGTCGCGCAAGTATACTTGATCGACTAGTACTTGTGCACCAGATCAATATTCACACACCTCCTTCCAATTCACTTCCTTTCCTCAAATCCACCATTCCTCTTCAAGGAAAAACTTCAAAACCCTCTTCAAATCCATTTATGGCATGGTTCCTTTGTTATATTCTTTATCTGAAATGTATTCTGTTGAACCTCTCTCTAAACCTCATTATTTAAATAACATTATGTCACTAAGGTTATATATTTTCTTCATTCAACCTCATCCTTTAAGAAAAAATGTTCCCTAATATGGGCATCCTCTTTAGGAGTAATCCCCATGTCTCAAGTCCCCTTAACCTGGGCCTCTTTTTTAGGAGCAAACCCCAGCCATAATTTCTCTTAACCTGGGCCTCATTTTTAGGAGTAATCCCCAATTATAAGTTAAAGTCCCCCCTAATTTGGGGATCCTCCTAATGAGTAAACCCCATGTTAGAGTATCCAAATATCCATAATGTACAAACACCTTTATGGACCCTGCTCTTAGGCTTCTTTCTTAAAATCCTTTGTCTTCATTTACTTGGGAAATCAGACATACATAACACCTATATCATTCATTATGATCACATCTTTCATGGCACAGATCATCAGGTTTACTGATACCTCTTGTTTCTCCGACCAAGCATGACTCACGTGAGCTTAGAGTGTAAAATTAATCATGATACATCTCTTTGGGCCGTTAATCATATGTAATCCCAACAATTCTTACTCAAACTATGTGGGTTCTGATTCATTTTCTGAACAAGGATACATAGGTATCCCATCTATGGGTACGATCCCAACTCTGAAATAATCCATGTCTTTCTGAACGACAATAAACTTCAAGTGCCCCAATGAATGGCTTTAAAACCAGTATGGTTAATATAATGAACAAGACATTTCTATGCAATGTATTGAAGGATACCATTCACTTAGAATCTCTAATAAATACAGATGATTCTCTCTAAATTAAAAACCTCAAATGAATATAAAAGATTCTCTAAATCTCATACATAACACACATTGATTCTCAAATATTAATGAAAACTCATTTTCATACTTGATAAATTAATAAGGATGCACAAACATAACTCAAATCTATAAGATATTCCCAGTGTAGACAATAATTCCTCCCAAAATGGTGTGATGATTGCGACCTCCCATCCTCCCGACTAATGCAAATTATTAAGCCTCATCAGTCCACAACTAATGGGAACTTACCTCTGGAAAGTGGGTCCAAATGGATATAGAATCATTGGAGGTTTCCAGTTCTATGAATAAACCCCTTATAAACTGATTATAATGTTTGAACCTTAATCAAAAAATGTCATCCCCATTTCCAGAAGAAACAAAAATGGTGAACATGATGTGAATCCTTATACATGTTAAATGATGTTTTACTTATTTTTAGGCCCCTATTTAATTAAATTTCATGGCCAACAAAGAAATCAATAACATATGTGCTCATCCAAATATGTTGTGGAAAATATTTTCTTGATTATGACTATTATATCAAAATAGGAACTATTTTCCATGATCTATCTACATTACATAAATGGCTTCTTTAAAGTTGACACCTGTAAATGCCTCAACTACTACTCCTTCTGGAACCTCATCTACTCTGAGGACAACATCACCTACTCAGAGTCTTCAATGCCGGGTCTCAAATGTATTGGTTAAGTAATACCATCAAAAAGGTACCATTCCGTCTCTAGAGGCTGCTCAATAAGCCCTCCAAGTTAACAACTCCCCCTCGTTGTCTGGATAGCGACGACCAGTGGTCATGAGGAAGGTGGTACCAACCACAGGTTCTAACTATTTTGGGTCGTTATCCCCAGAATGTAACAACCAGTCCCTCCCATATTACAGTGAGGTGAATGAACAGGTAACTAAAGGCCTCAATTTATGAAGGAAAAGTCCTTCCTAAGGACTCCCACCAACAATTGCCACCAGACTCGTGCGGTAGTGCACCCTCAACATGATGAGGGTATCACGTCTAGGCGTTTGGCTCTGGTTCATTAGACCCAAGCATGCAAGATGAACCACTAGAGGCAAAATTAGGACAACAGGGGGCCATTTCTTATATATGTCCCCTCCAGAGATGTCTATCAAGCTAACTTGATGGCAAGCAATGAGCGGGCACACATATCCATCCATTCTAAACCTGTTGTCCAGCAGACTCGTATGGCAGCAACCCACCTATCCCATCATGAAATTCCGGCAGAGTATTATAGGTTGGAATATACACATATTTATAATTCATCAACCAGACAACAGGCTCGTCTTACTACACCCAAAGAAGCTCGCCAATATAATATGGTGGCAATTGATAAGCAGGGACATACACCTGTTTACAATCAACAATTCTGTCAGCAATCTTCTCTGCTAGTATTGAAGGAAATTCGTCAACCATACTTGTCGAAGATTACACAGAAGGCACATACACCTACCAATGTTCTTCTAGTATGCCAACAGTCTCATTTGGTAGCACACAAAGAAGTATGTCAGATAGCTTTGATGACAAATTTGGAACAGACTCAACTCTCTTCCCCTACACATGTGCACTGTCAGAATTCACTGATAAGAAAAGGAGGATAGGAGCAAGAATACACAGCTACTCGAAGCAAAGAATGGATGTATATTCCCATTCTGGCAGCTGATGTCACTAAGCACATTATGACAATGGTGAAAGAGCAGAAGAAAATACATGCCCATATTCTGGATGTCTGTCAGAATATTATAACAACTTTAGTAGCATCACAGGGAAAGAAATAAAAATCTATCCCAACCAGTGGAGTGAATCCTCAACATATCACTCCAAAATAGATACACACATATGTCCTAGTCCAAGAGGGTTGTGGGGCATACTCCCCCATGTCATGTGGATAATCACGTCAGGCACATAGACCTGATTTGAATGGAGATAATCAGCCTGACCTGACTATTACTCTTGAGAATGCACATATACCTACCCATAATAACGACTTTCATTAAAAAGTTGTTCCTAAAGTGAGTAAGAAGTTATCTAAGAAAAAGACCCATTCAGCACAGTCAAGAAATCAAGATCTAATCTACAATAAGGCCTTGCTCGATGCTGGAGTTCTTGAAGCCCTCATACAATTGTCCGTTGCAAGTCAATATTCTACTCTATCATTCCTAGATTCTGGAATAAGTAATAAATTTTTTGAAGGCCTTCATCAAACATTTACTCATGAAGGCTTGCTTCATGATTGTTCGTTCAATCTCGAATTATCATCTTCAGATGAGTTCCATGATAACCCTCTGCATTGTCAAAAGATAAAGGAGAAAAAGGTTTCATCTTTTACTGTTACCCACCATGGTGGTCCTCCCCATGATAATGAATTTAGCTATGAAATTCCTCTCCACGGTAGTAATTCGAATTTCCTTGTAAATTATTCAAAGGACAATGTATTAACGATAAATCCCTTTTATCTTGAGGCACTTGTAAATTTGAAGCCAGTCATGTCTAATGATATACCGCTCGCAGGTGAAATACTTTCACAATCAGAAGATAGCCCAGGGTGTAGGTCATTCTCAGATACACCCATGGGCCATTCATCTTCTAGTTTGATAAATGAATTCCCTACTAATCTTGTTGAATCTGATGAAGCAAAGAAGATGAACCAGATTTGGTCTAAAGAAGTAGAAGAATCTTCATTGAATGATACGGAGGATTTGATGAATTTGAGAAAAAAACTTGTGAAAGGTGAAGTACTAGTCATGTTTTGGCCTCCGGCTAACACGCAGTATGATATTCCAGAAATGTTGATGGAAGATTGTATTCACGATATTCATCTCAACATGTGGAAAACTCTTTAACTTAAAAGTGAAAATATTATCCTATGATGAATATGAAAATCTTTTTATGATAATAGAAGGGTTTGAATGCCAAATTGACTTGGCATCTATCTCAGTTTCCCGTTATCCAAAGGTTGAACAGTAGCAGAGAGCCTCTTAGTGTGCATGCTTTGGTGCACTAAAAAGGTTTCACTAGATAATTACTAATTTCCCATCTGGTATTCATATAAGGGGATGAGGTGTTAATGGAGAACTACATTTCAATGTACTCTCCGGTCAACAAAGGCCCCCAAAAATGGTCTCATGCAATATTATTTCCCATGGCCAGCCACAACCAATTGGTTTTCTGTGTAATCAAAGGACTTCTCAGGAATTGGCCTCAATTAGTTCTTCCCAAAGTCAGGCATACAAGGAAAAAGTTGATGAATTACTATTGCATCAGGAAAATGAAAATATCGAATAGGCTTCTCGTTTAGAGAATTCGTATCATCATGTGACAGAAGTGTCAGAAATCATCCAACGGTCATTTGAGCTATGTGATTTGAGTGGATGTAGGTTGATCCATCCAACCAATTTTTGGACTAATGTCCCAAAAATCAAAAGAGCATTTACAAAAGTCTCAGATGTATCAGCTCCCGAACCACCACATATTTCCAGACATGGGACTCTTTTAGCTCAACCCTTGGGATCAATAGATGGGATTCAAGGAGTTGAGATGGGAATGTAGGGACAACCCCAGTTCACCGGACTGGGGACTTTTTCAAATCCTCAATCTATTCCTCAGTGAAATTCAGTCTTCTGTCGATTAGGGAAGAAGCCACAAGAGAAACACAAATCCAAATTATTTGGAGATTCCCTCCAAATTACGGTTCATCAAGAAGTTTTTGAGGGATCAAATAAACTAAGGGAAATGTCTCAAACAAGACATGAAATAAGGCAATATTTCAGAAATTCCAAAAGAAGGGATGCAATACATTATGCATCAATAAATATTATCAATGTCGTTGTCACTGATCCCCCAGAACATGAGGTTTACTCAGATGAATCAGATGAATAAGTTCTTATTCAAGAAGTTGTACACAGAGATGGAAATGAAAAGGTGTGCATACACGAAATCAAAGGCTTACCCAAAATCTAGGTATTCCTTCAAATAACCAACTCCCCCTCTCTGAAAGGCATCCAACAAGGGGAAAGTAAAAAATAGACGTTACATTCCACCCTTCCTCTAGAGAAGGCCAATCACTCTCATTAGAGGAAAGGTTCTCATAGTAGGAAGAAGAAATGAAGGAGTAAAGGAGGTTGAATGCAAAACTACTTCAAGGTAGTCTTCTTCCTAAGCTTTCTGGAGTCAGTCAGTCAAAGGAATTTGTTGTAGCTACGAAGATGGATCAAAAATATCCTCCTTTACTAGTACACCCTCATAAGTCTAATCCTATGGGTCATTCACTACAAAAACTGGTAATGATACCATCAGTTGCTGTACCAGTCACCACACTAGTCCAAATTCCAGTTATTGAATCTGCTCAAGCACAAGCTCAACCAGATGTTTCACAAAAGTTAAAGAATTCCATTGAGTCATTAACAGCTCGGTTGGAAGCTATGGTGGGAAAACATGCAAAAAATCAACAATAAAAGAGAGCTTATCCTAAATGGGTTGACGAAATCCCCCCCATCAAATTTTTCAAGTACCGAATTCCCAATTTTAATGGTTTTGGAGATCCCGAACAACACTTAACACAGTTTGTTTCTCGTTGTGATCCTATGATGGTAACTTTTCAACAACAAGAAGCAGTTAAGATTAGGTTTTTTGTACAGTCATGACAAGGGCTTGCTTTTTTCTGGTATACAAGCTTGTAATCCCAGTCAATTATCGGGTGGAAAGATCTCTGTCAAAGATTCCTTCTTTAATTTAGATCAACGTTGCCAAAGACGCCAGTTTTTTATCAAACAAATTGCAAGCAAAGGTAGAATGGAAGAGTTTCATGTTTCATTGCTCACTAGAAGGGGTTAACAAATTCCTTAAGATTAGAACACCCTCCAGAAGAGTTGTTCCCAATCTATGTGAAAAATTTGCATGATTAATTACACACACCGTTGATTCCTATGAAATACACAGGAGCGTTTCGAGACCTTACTTCGATCTCTCAGTAGATCGAAGACTCTCTTACAAAGACTAAGGATAAAACTGATGTAATTCCATCAGATCTAGGAAGGAGAATGGGTAGATCAGAGAATACTATATTTACACTTAAACAAGCACGTGTACCTGTTTCCACTTCAAAACCTTCATCTTATTGAAGGGCTCCACCTCCGGAGCATCAACAACAGAGTCTGTTTCGTCAATATCATCAAAGAGTTCAAATAGGGAAGCAATTTGAGGATTCAATGAAAAAATTTTATTCTTTCTGAAATGAAAATGTTCCTGGATACTTCATTTCGGCTCTGGAAAATAATTTGTTTCAGTTTCCACGGCCCAAAATGCTGAATAAGGTAGTAGATGAAGACCTTCCCAACTATTTCCCATTTCATCAGATGTTGGGGCATCCCATTCAGGTGTGTATTTTCTTGAAGGACCTCCTAAAAAAGATGGTGGACTCTGGATAGGTAAAACTGAAATGTTCTTCAGCCCACGTAACATGTGTTACTACTATAGATCCTGAGGAAGAAGTCGAGTGGCACAATTTCAAAATAAAAAATGCCCAGAAATATGATGATTGGATGGTTATGAAGATGATCAAACAAAATCATACCATTTTACAAACTCAATTTAAGAAACCAATTGTGTATTCTTCTATGAATGCCACAGTAAAAACCCCTTCATTATAAGGAAAATCCACAAAGAGTTGGCATAATTCAAAGAAAGAAGAGCAGTCAGAAGAAGATGAGTTCATGTCAAATCCCAAGTTGTCTTTTACTCTAGAAAATATTATGCCATCTACATAAAAAGAATGGGCACCACCCCACCAAATGGCATAGCCTAAACTGGATAATCAGACAGAATCTTCATCAGATGAAGAGTTGATCTTTGGTTCTGTTAACATGATTCACTTAACAGATCTGTATGCCAGTCACAATTTCAATCTTGATGAGCCTAAATTCCCTATATCAAATAGATGAAGGAGATCCAGAGGTCTAGGATATAGGGGAAGACATGGATATTTCAGAGGCCACTATTCCATTCCTACCCTTGCTAGAATTGTATATGCAGCAGAAACCCATGGCAGAGCCCTTCAGCAGGCTCAAAATGAACAAGAAAGTTCTTCAACACATGGAAGATTTAGTCTGGGCACAATTATTTTGGAGGATCGGTTGGGGGTTACACATTATTCCTCTCAGAAAATAAATAGACCTAGTTGGTTGAATTTTCCAAATCCAGGAGTATTTCCAACTCCTACTCCGATACAAGATGCATCTACTTCCAAAGCATCAACTTCTAAGGCACCTGCGAAACCACATGTTCCTGTTGGGAAACACAGACCTTTGGATCAAAATAATGATGTCTTGAAACATTTTTCCCAAGTACCAGCCAAGTTATAAATTTTGGATGCCTTGAATATATCAAAGGATCTTCAGGAGTCACTCATTGAGGGGTTGTCAAGTCCTCAGGAATTCAAAACTAAAATTGATGCGGATAAAGTCAACCATGTAGAGAATTATCTTGTAGAATTCCATGCAGTGATATATTTTACAGATAAATATGAAGATGATTTTGTGCATGGAAATATTAGACTTTTGTATTTATCTGGCAAGGTCAATGATGTAGACATCCGATGAGATTTCATTGATAATGGTTCAGGAGTCAACCTCATCCCTTTTCGTACACTTCATCGATTGGGCCTCACTGAATCTGATTTATTTCCTTCTACATTGATGTTGTAAGGATAGGATAACAATGAAAAAGAACCTCTGGGCGACATTACACTTAGAACTCAATTTGGAGACCTTGTATCCAATTTAGATTTCATAGTTGTTCATCATGACACAACCTTCAACAATTTTCTTGGAAGGCATTGGCAACATCAACATGCGGCTATCCCTTCATCATACCATCAATGTCTCAAATATTATTTCAGTGGTTAAATTGGGATATTGTATGGTGATAAATCCCAATTCAAAACATGTCAATCCCAATACATTGATGCTGAATTCTATTACATGGAGGGAAAGGAGATATCAATGACAATAAAGGTTACCAAAATTAATACTCTATATATTTTGGAAAAGATTCCAGAAAACCCTTTCATACATGTGAGTACATATTATGTTTTGCCTATCAGTCAAATTGATAGGATAGACCCAAATCCAAACACTCTTATGGAAACTTTCATAATGTCAATTACAGCAATTAAGCCAGAGAGAATGGGAGAAAGTGCTCATTCTCCAGGTAATTGTGAAAGTTCAAATAGACATTTCTTCATTTCATTCGCTTAAATCCAGCAATTCTATACTTAATCATCAAGGCCAGAAGAAGTTAGAGCAATGTCAGAGATGAATGATGATGTTGATTCTCAATCCATCATCACCTCTTTATTACCCAAGGAAGACCCTTCATCATCAATAAGGTCAGAAATGGTAGCCTCTTATTCAAGATGTTCAAATTTTAATTTCTCTCCCGATCATGGAAATTCTGCTTCATCATCTACTATGCAAGTATAAACAAAAGAAGTAACACATATTAAATAAGAAGAGGAAGATCTCAGGGTTGTTCCTCCAACATTTGAAGATGGTATCTCTACCACTGTGGATAACTCAGAGAAATAAATCTGGGTAAAAAATATAATCCACACGTCACATTAATTAGTGCGGCCTTGACTTTTAAAGAGAAAGAAATTTTTATTTCATTTTTAATGAAAAATCATGATGTATATGCTTTAAATTATACAGAAATGCCAGGGCTTGATCCTGATGTTTCTACCCATCATTTGGGTTTTCCCGAAGAACATCGAGGATTCAAGCGAGCCGCAAGAAGAACACACCCAACTTATGCCTCAAAAATTGAAGTTTATGTGTATAATCTTATCAAGGATAACTTCTTTAGAGAATTTAAATATCCCAAATGGATGGATAATATTATCTTTGTGAAAAATTAGAATGGAAAAAATATAGTTTTCCATGATTTCAGAGATCTTAATCAGTATTGTCCCAAGAATGATTTTCCAGTTATTATCACAGAATTCTTAATTGATGATACAGCTGGTAATGAAGCACTTTCCTTCATCGATGGATATTCTGGGTATAATAAAATATGAATGGCACCAGAAGATGAAGAATATATAGCCTTCAAATCCACTCAAGGTGTGTTTTTCTATTGGGAAATGATCTTTGGCCTGAAAAATGCAGGTGCAACATATCAACGTGCCATGCACTGTATCTTCAAACCCTTTTTAGGGAAATTTGTTGAATGTTATGTGGACAATTTGGTATTTAAATCTAGAAAATGTTCTAATCATTTGGATGATTTGGAAATCATATTCCACAAACTTTGATAATACAATTTGAAGATGAACCCCTTGAAATTTTCTTTTGGGGTAACCATAGGAAAATTTCGTGGCTATTTTGTATGCCATCATGGTATCGAAGTTGATTCTAGGAAGAAAAAATCAATCCTTAGTATGTCACTTCCTCCAAATTTGAAAGAATTAATAGGACTTCAAGGACACTTTTCCTATATTCGGCGTTTCAATGCCAATCTGGCAGGAAAATATTTACGCTTCACCAAATTGACGAAGAAGAGAGTCAATTACCAGTGGACTAATGAATGTCAAGAAGCATTCAATATTGTCAAGAAATATCTCTTGAGTCAACCAGTATTAATGCCACCTATTGAAGGAAGACCATTTATTATTTATGTGACAGCTTTAGAGATATCATTGGGTGCCTTCCTTGCCCAAAAGAATGATACTGGGAATGAAAACAACCTTTACTACCCCTGTCGGACTATGATTGAGGAAGAAACTAGATATTCAAGTATTGAAAAGTGCTTCCTAGAATTAATCTTTACAGTTCATAAATTGAGACACTACCTGCAACATCAGGAGGTCCAATTGGTATCTTGCAATTACCCACTAAAATTTATCCTTAGTCGTCCAATGCTAACAGGATGTCTGACAAGGTGGGAAGTTATTTTGAAGTAGTTTGATATATAGTAATTATCTCAAAAGGAAATAAAGGGCCAAGATCTAGATGATTTCCTTGCTGAAAACCCTTCAGTAGAAGATACGTCTATAGATATTGAACTCCCTAATAAAGAAGTATTTTCTATTCAAGATAATCTTCAAGCATGGGAAATGTACTTTCAATGTGATTCCAGAAGTCCAACTGGGTGGAAGATCCTAAATTCAACAATGTTGGTTTAGGAATTGTGCTTATTTCAAAAGAAAAGGAAGTGCTACCCTATTCCATCTTATTGATGGAAGGCAGTACAAATAATGAAGTAGAATATCAAGCTCTCATTGCAAGATTGGAGTTGTCACATCAGGCACATGTAAATCATTTAAATGTGAAAGGTGATTCAGACCGGGTAATCAAACAAGTCAATGGGTATTATGCCATCCGAAAAATAGAGTTAATCCCTTTTTATGATTACATCAGAGAGTTAATGGCGGAATTTCCTTCGTAACCAATATTTTCTTATATCCCACGATCAGAAAATGCTCAAGCTGATGCACTGGCTAATGTTGCCACAACTCTTGGAGATCCAAATCGGGATGAGACAATCATCAATATTACCCACTGTCGTATAGTTTCACCTTATGCTCAAATCAGAATAAATGAAATCAATGAAATTAGTTCCATTTCTGAACCATATGGTCATACTACAGGATGAATGACACCTATCAGGAAATAAATTGAAAATGGAAAACTCCCACATGATAGAGCTGGGAAAGAACAAGTCCGGTGACGTGTGGTCAATTTTAATCTTTATTATAGACCAAATAACCTAGATGAAATTCTCTACAAGTGAGGTTTTGATGTAATTCTCTTCAGATGTATTGATGGTATAGATACAATGGATGTCATGAATGAAGTACATGTAGGAGTCTGTGGTGCCAACCAGTCTAGACATAGACTATCTAATCAAATTCGAAGGCATGGATACTTTTGGCCTTCAATGATACAAGATTGTGTTGATTTCACTAAGAAGTGTCATTCTTTCCATGTATATGCCAATTTCATTCATCAACCCCCAGAGTTTCTCTATATAGCTAAATAGTCATGTCCATTAGCCACATGGGGTATAGATGTAGTGGGACCTTACCCTTCAACTATATCCAACCAGTTTAAGTATATTCTTATTGCTATTGACTTCTTATCCAAATGGTCAGAGGCAATAAATCTCAATGAATTTAGTTCTAAAAGCGTTGTTAACTTCATCAAGTCTAACATCATTACCAGATTTGGTGTCCCTCATAACATATTGACAGACAATGGAAGAAACTTCTGTTCATCTGAGGTAAGGAAGTTGTATCAAGAATTCAACATCAAATCCAACAATTCAACTCGGTATCATGTAGCAGTCAATAGCCAAATAGAAGCCTCCAATAAGACTCTTTCAAACTTACTGAAAAAGATGGTGGATAAAGATAAGAAATCATGGCCTGATAAACGTTTTCATGCTTTTGGGATTATCGAACCACCACCCGCACTACTACGCGGACAACTCCAAATTAATTGGTATATAGAACAGAAATAGTCTTTCCCATTGATGTTCAATTACCTTCACTTAGTGTATCCATTTGTGATCAGTCATCTACAGATGAACAATCTCAAAAGAGATTGGATGAATTGGAACGATGATATGAAAAATGATTGTGCACCTACACAACATAGAATTCTATCAGAATCAAATAGCACAGGCATTAAAAAAAATGTTCGTCTTTATTCAGTCATTCAGGGAGAATTGGTATTGGTTCTAAAAACCCTAATGATACTAGGGAAGAAACCTCCAAAGCTTGATCCAAAGTGGGAAGGACCTTATTCAGTACATAAAGTCTACTCCAATGGAGCTTATTCATTAATCTCAATGGATGGAGAACTCATCATGACTCCAACCAATGCAATATTCTGGAAGAAGTATTTTGTCTAACACAAATAAACATTCATCCAACATGACGTTAAAATATGTTGTCATAACTACATGATGCTAAATTATGCAGCACTGGTCCATGCATATGACCTTAAACTATTTTATTACATACTGCAAGACATTAAACTGCACAGTCCCCATAGTCCTCACCGTAAGACTTTAAACTGCATAGTCCCTCCATTTTCCAACATGACATCAAACTGTGTCCAGTCCCTTATATGTCCTACATGACGTTAAGCTATGAATTGTAAGGGTTGTTGTTACCTTTTATTTCTCACACCGAGTATGAATCACGTGAGATTAGCGTATGCTTCAACCATAACACCCTCTCTAGGCTGCTAACCACGCATAAGTCCCAACATCATCTTTGAATTGTCCTCAAGTACAACTTGACCCCCAATTCATTCTTAATCGAACTACACATACTTTGATCCTTGCCTTCTAGGTTGGGTATGTAGGACACCTCATGAGGTTCAAGCCAAAAACCATTTTTTTCGTGTCGGTTCACCTCTATCTCATATGATATTGATCTGTAAAGCATCCCAAAACCAATTTCTTCATGTTGGTTCACCTTCACCCCACATGATATTAAACTGTGTATATCCCTTTTGTCCCTACTACATGACACTAAACTGTGCAGCACCGTCATCCTTGCTATATGACGTTAAACTATATAGTCCCTCATTGTCCCTCGCCTGAGAGGCAATCATCATTGACATTGGTCTCTAACAATGTCTTATTCCAAGGATTACGTGCATACATGGCTATTCAAGAACTTTTAATCTTGGGTCAAACCATAATTCCACTAAAGTACGCTTTCAGCCTTCCCTTGTACAAACCAAATCTGTACAGAGGGTATTTCAGGAACTACGCATGGCTTGATTCCCATCCTCATGGGATACGTAGTAACATTTGGGCATCCCTCGAATCCAGCACCAAGTCTTTGGGCTTAACCCCAAATTCAACTTTCAGTCCCTTGGCTGTAAATTCCCACAGTGAAAACATGAATGTGGAATAAAAACCCTAGTCTTCATTCACATCGAATTTATAAAACACACAATGTGTATTACTTATTATAGTCCGAGCTCTATGACCCGAAACTAGGATCTCCTACACTCTCGTCCCACATGACGTTAAACTATATTTCAAGAACAACATATGGATTGATTCCCATCCTTAGGGGATACATAGTTAAGTCCAGTATTTCTATTCATGACCCAGTCACAACATGATTACGGTCAGCATTGGTCTATGTATCTCTTTCATGCATTGGACAATACCCATTTTTACGTGTCATACTCCTAACCATAAATACTTCCAGATCACTATAACCCTTTTATTGACTTCTGGTCATTAAATGTCTCATAATTTGGAATTATTTTTCATAACTATGCAGCATGTGCCCTTATGTGTGCTTGAATAAGTTGTCTACATAACATACCAGTCCTCCAAGAGATGTTATTATTTGACTATGCAGCCAATGCCCTTAAATGGTCCTGCATAATTCAACCCCCTAACGGGTTTTTCAAATAGTTGTATATTCATTTTTGGGAGGAAAACCTCTTTTTTCATTATTTTTCTTAACGACAATATATAGGGATCTGCAAAAATAGCCATCCTTAACATATTTGTTCCATAATCTTTTTCATTATCTAAAAGTATTTAAGGCTATGGTTTATATTTCACTTCCCTACGTTTGGGTGAGACCTTCACTGGAGTGACATTCATCCAATTCTTTGACAATATTGATTGGAATTATCTTATCCATATTCAAGTACCTCTCTCCATACCGCAGACTCTATGCTTTGGAAATTTTGAATCTCCATAATCTTTCACTGGCATTTTAGGAATAGAAAAGCAAAATTTCTGAGAGATCTTTTGCCTGACTATGCAGCACATGCCCTTAGGCATCCTTGCATAAGTAGTCTATATAACGGACCTATCATCCAAAAGATTATATTATTTGACTATGTAGCCAATTACCTTAAGTGGCCCTGTATAATTCAACCTCCTAACGGGTTTGATAAATATTGGTCACTTCACTCTTAGGAAATACTTCCTCTAATGTCTTTTAGCCCTTTTTTTGTATCATTCCTCAGAATTGAAATTTTTTAAGTCATATTTTACATGTTTCCCCCCATACATGAATGTGGTAATATGTTTTTAGATAAATTATCAATTAATTGAGTCAATTTTAATCCATAATCAATTGGGTCAATGCTATTCGACCTTAAACATTATCCTTTTTATGTCCGATGTGCAGGACATTAAACTGCCCACAAAAGATAAGGGAACTCTGAACAAAAGTCAAGTCCCAGCTCACTAAACATACATTTTTTAGGATTTAGGACATATTGAGCAATAAAAAGATGTAAAGATTGTAGGGTAATTTTTATAATTCTAGAAAAAAAAATACAACTATGCTTACTAGGCCCATTGGCTTAGGTAAAAATCTAAAACAGGTAGCAAAATAATGTAGGCACAAATGATTGAGGATGAAAGTGTTTTTCATTAATGCACAAGAGTTAGAAGCACATATATAGACTGGAGCCTCTTCTCTTTTCCAATAATTACAAGAGGATTTCAATATAACTCTTCATTTTATTTCCAGCATCCCGAGTTTCATCTGCAGCCACTTGATGTTCATACATTCATACAGCTTCACTCTTTTCATCTTGATGGAGTGATTTCTTAGCATCTGCGATGGCTTTCATACCATTTGTTTGAACTCCTTCTAGTGAATTATTATGCTGGTCAAGTTACCCAATAATAGCATCAAACTGTTGCTGAAGGTGCATCTACTGGACAAATTTCTCCTTGATTTGATACTTCATCTCCTTCAACTTGGCAGCATAATTAGCCTCATATCAGGACACCGGAACCTCAAATTCACTGATATTAGTCTATAGTCTCACTCTAGTCAAGTCTTGACGGTACTTTTGCTCATGCTCCCTCCTTAAAATGACTTGTTTCACCACAGCATGTATCTCTTGTTATCTAAAACCGCCAAGTCCCAACATGACTAATAGGGATTACAGTCGCGGGATCATCGAATATAGATCATCAAGAGGTAACTTCAAATATGATCTTCTATATGTTCTGACATGCCTTGCGATGTGAAAATTGGAGTGCCTTTTGTACCTCCGGGTCTGATTCAACATCACTATCACATGGTAGAATATAGTCCGAGATTAATGCACTTAGAGAAGTGCCCTGTTATTCTCCATCTCCCCAGACCCTTGTTACTTCACATTCTATTCCTGTTTGGGTGGAGGCTGAGGCTTCACCTCCAGATCTATCCACTGATATTGATGACCCTGCATAGTCAATTGAAAGGTTTGGTTAGTTTCAAAGGATAAAAAAAGTTGATTAAGTTGTCTTGAAAATTAACTTCAGCCACAAATATTATTATCTCTTACCCAACAATAGATCAGCAGCATGAGAAGGCTCCTATCCATCTTTCCTAGCTTCAACAGTATTTTCAGGATAGGTTTCAGGAAGCTCTTCAAGGTTAAGCTCCACTTTAGCAAGTATCTCTTGAATAATAGGGTTGTCTCTATCCCCTTCAGTCATTGGCAGGTCTACATATTGCTCAGATGGGACTGCACATTTCAACCAATCAGGGTCAGAGATATAATAAGAAATTTTTAATAGGACGAAGGATAACACTCACGTCAAAAATCTTCTAAATTACATGATAATTTAACATGATATAAAATGACTTCAAAAGATGTTCCAATTTTCATCATTTCATCTAGTGATATCTCAGATTCTAGGTTAGTCTCACCAGTGGGAGCATTCGATATGTCTTGTTGACGACCCCCATCCTGGGGCCTCTTACCCCAGACAGTTTCTTCAAAGAAAATTACAGCATCAGTTGCAGTAGCCGCCAAATTTTCTGGTGCATATGTTGAGCCTATAGTATCAAAGAATTGAATTCAGTTGATATTTTCATTAAACATTTTATGAAGAATTGTTAAATCACCAAAAGTAGGCTCTTCTCTCTTGCAGCAGCAGCATGAGTAGTACTTGGAATAAACGCTGGCTCTTCTTTAGGAGTAGAAAAGTCAGCATGAATTTGTGACTATTCACCAGCACCCTCCGTCGTCCTTAGAGGAGGGTCAGTCCTCTCCCTCAAAGGGAAAATTGAAGGATCCCCTGCAATCCCAAGAACTATGAGCAATATTTTTCATGAGTTAGGATTCATGACTATCTGAAGGACTTACCACTACTGATGAAGCATTTAGATGTGGACTTCTTCCTTTGATTCCTTTGATTCTTTGGATTTTTGGGTGTGTTGACCTCATCATCTCCAAATACAGTAATTGGAGAATTAAAATCCCTATCTAACTCCTCATCCATGGCTTTCTGGCTTGGAGATACCTCACCAGGCTCACGAGAAGAGTCACTAGCACCAATGAAAGTGCCACCAAGGCTATATTGTGGTGAAGGAACCTCAACATTTCCTTTCTTTACAAGCTGCAGGATGACGAATGTAATTTCTTTGAGTAACAAATATTTAACTGAAATCAAATTAACAAGAAAATATGGAAAGGGACTTACATCTTTAGGAGCCACGTAATCGTGCCACTCCTCATCTGCAGAAGCACCGGTACCCTCAGTGGTTCCAAAATTCATCATTTACTTCACCCTCTTAGTGATAGGAATGGAATCATTAGTGGAATATATAAGCATATACAGATCTTTGATGTTGTCACACACTTCATCGGGGTTATCCTCGAACTGGATATCAGTAGAAGCCCAATGATTCCCTACTCCAGGGATGTGTATCCCTTCATATAAGTACAGAAAAGCAGTTTCAGCATCACAATATAAATTACGCTATGTCTAGATTTCCTCTGGTCATAGATATTCAACATGTTCACCAAAAGGATGCAAGGAGGGTCCTACAATATTGGTCTTCAACTTCTTCCTAGATCATGCAATCATAGATAAAGGATAATAAAATAAAACTTATTACACTATATAATAATGGCGATTAAATTGCCTCAATGATATATCTCAATAGGAGTCGATGGAGTAGGTCTCTTGACTCTGGCAAGAGGATTATATATGGCACAAGGCTGCTTTGAGGCATGTCGTGCCTCATCATCCCCATCCTGGGAATCCAGCGAATCAGCCCTAGGTGAGGAACCCGGTGAATCAGCTCCGGGTGTGGAAGAGTCACCTTCCAGATGAAGGATTACTTTCTCTACAGTTCTATTCTTTTTCCCCACCCCAGGAACCGGATGATTCATTACCCCTTTAGGTTATGATGCTACCCAATTTTCGGCATACCATGTTGTCAAGTTACTCGCCACTCCAGCAACTGGTATATCAAGCACTTCCCCAGTCTTTTCCATAGCTGTCAGCAACCAAAGTTTTCAAGAAAACATCAGATGATGCTCTGACCTGACATGCACAAGAGGGGATACAACAATCTATTGCAGACACATGAATTGGAATGAAAATTTTATATGGAGCATAGGCCTCTAATATAATCTCTCCGTCAATTCTGGTGGCCAATACACCATCTCTGTAAGCCAGCATGTATGCCCTCAATTCTAGGTTGGCAGTTCCATCATCAAAAAAATGCTCAGTTGGCGGGTTCCCATAAGGAAAGAAATGGAATTCCTTGAACATGCTCATCCTCACCTTCATATCATAGGGGTTGAGGGACAATAGAAAAATTCCCGAATATTCCTGCTCTGATGGCATGAAAGAACTTCCAGGAACCTGTACTCCGCTCTGTATAGTATATGTCCTGAAATGAGTGGTGATACATCCCCAGAAAACATTGAATGGTCCCACTATTCTCAAAGAATACTTACCCATATAAACATGGAGTAATCTCTTGTGAATCTTTGCCAAAATGGGAATGGCCAACCCAAACATTTTCCTCTCATCCAACTTGGCTGCAACAACGAAGGTCTATGGCCTGACGCCTCCCTTCGAATCCTTAACTGGAAGAATATTAACAATAATCCACAAGGCTAAGAATCCCACCAGATGGGTATTTTCTGGGATTCTCTGATCCTCTTCGTATCCCCACTTTTCAAACTCTCCCACTTCCATAGTCGGAAAGAATGTGCCAAGAGAACCCCTTTCTCTGTTTGGGGGAAGCTAGTAAGATGTATACAGGTTGGCCCGTTCTCCTTTTTATTGGTAAGAAACATATCCATCCACTCCTATGGGTGAATATCCTTTCTAGAATTAGTTTTGGATGTCTTTGAATTGTTAATCTTGTAGAAAATTTTCAATAATTCTCAAGCCAAAGATGGAGTATTTTCCGAATAATTCATAGTCTCCTTGGGGGGGATGAATTCATCATACATATCACCTAAAATTGCTACCCCCGAGATCCTGGAGACATCCAAAAAACTGATGCCAACTTCTCCATGATTCAGATGGATAGAGTTGGTTTCTAGGATCCAGCGGTAGATTAGCTCCGACACAAAGTCATAAATCCAGTAGACATATGTTGGCCTAGCATTGATGGCTTTATATATTGCAGCTCCTTTCAGATCTTAGAAATACTCTACACAGGATTGTCACACCCAATATTCCCACATCCAAGTCATCTTCACACCTCCTCCAGGACGGAAGTCCCAACTCTTCTTCCAGCCTTTGGATTGATCCATTTTAGAGTTTTAGAATATTGAGGGATAACAATGCGGCCGCATCTCGGGCTTGCGAGGTTTCATATCTGGGGCACATGGGTTATGATGAATTATAAATTCCTTGTCTACTATTCCATAATTTACAAATGATCCTCCAAATAAGACTTTTTCTGAAGAAACGTTTGTGTATATTTTAAACCTATTATGCGAAAGATAGTTCATTGCATCTAGAACGTTGACTCCTTGCAGATGACCATGCCCATACTGAGGTAGGTAAATATTTTTTGGGAAATTAAGATGATACTTCTTCATGTACTTGGCCAATTCTGGGAGAGTGATGTTGCAGATATTATAATATTCATGACCAATGATGTTCATCATATCATCAATCTATTTTCTAGACTGTTCATCAGCTGATCCAATTATTTTGGGAGCCATTGAATCTGCAGAATCATTAGATAATTAGCTTTGAATAAAGTTGGTTTTTCATAAAATTGGTGATTCTTTTTGAAAAAATGGATAAGGCATTAGGGCATGAAATTCCCATATTGGCGTGAAAGTCCAATATGGTCGCATAGGTTTTACCGCGCAAGTATTGGCACGCAAATCAGAAACTCACTACAGAAGCGCAACACGAACAGAAGCACAAACAAGCGGAAATCCAATTAACATGCGTGAACGAGATCTTATTGCGTGATGAGAGATCAGAATCATTTAAAACCGAGTGCTTTGCATGAAGTGGTGCTTCATATTTATAGGTGAAGCCATACACCTGTGCGCCAGACCCTGCGCGTCGTACCATGCGCGCCAGAAGCATACCTATGCGCCTACTACTTGCACTCGGCATTACCTTATTTCATGTTTTCCTCAGAGTCAAATCCTCTTTCCTTTTTCGGATACAACTCTGATGGGGGACTTTTGATGAAACTAATTTTTGTCACAGAATCTAACAAAATAATAGGGAAATACCTTAAACACAAAGAGATTCATCCTTTGAAGAACATCAAAAATTGACAGAGGCATGACCAAGGAACTCTTTAAGTATGGGTCGCACAAGTTTCATTATGTTCACACAAGTATACTTGCGCTCCACATATGGGTCATGAAAGTCACTTGCGTGCCCTATTATTTTTTCTCCCAAGGTCCTCTAGTGGCCTATAAATACCCCATGTGGGCCCCCCATTTTGAGGACGAAAAATCCAAAACTCAGATTCAAGCTCTGGTCGCCCAAGTCTCCGTCTGAAGTATTCCGAACACTTCTAATTTAAATATTTACTTAGAAAGGAAGTTCTAAAGAGGAAGAATAAGGTATCAGTATTAGAACTCATCAATACTTGTGCGCCTAAGTGTCCACCCCTTAAGGGGAGTGAAGACACTTGTGCAACGCCTTTCCCTCTCAAGGAAACTTGCGTGTCACCTATCTAAAAGCCTCTAGGGATGATACTAAGGGCTCTCATTCAAAGTCACCCAAGTATCACTTCCTAGGTTCTTCGTCACCCAAGTGAACATATGTCATGCAAGTATACTTGCTCGACTAGTACTTGTGCACCACATCAATATTTGCGCACCTCCTTCCAATTCACTTCCTTTCCTCATATACACCTTTCCTCTTCAATGACAGCCTTCAAACCCTCTTCAAATCCATTTATGGGATGGTTCCTTTGTTGGCTTCCTTATCTGAAATTAATTATGTGTAACATCTCTCAAAACCTCATGATTTACATAATTTTATTTCACTAAGGTTAGATATTTCCTTCATTCAACCTCATCCTTTCAGATGAGAAGTTCCCTAATCTGGGCATCCTCCTTAAGAGTAAGCCCCAAGTCTCAAGTCCCCTTAACATGGGCCTCCATTTCAGGAGTAAGCCCCAGTCATAATTTCTCTTAACATGGCCCTCCTTTTCAAGAGTAAGCCCCAATCATAAGTTAAATTCCCCCCTAATTTGGGCATCCTCCCCAGGAGTAAACCCCAAGTTAGTGTATCCAATTCTCCATAAAGTACAAACACCTTTATAGAACCTACTTTTAGGCTTCTTTCCTAAAATCCTTTGTCTTAATTTACTTAGGAAACTACACATACATAAGCCCCATATCATTCCTTGTGACCGCATCTTTCGTGGCACAAATTGTTAGGTTTATGGATACCTCTTGTTTCTCACACCGAGCATGACTCACGTGAGATTAGAGTGTAAAAGTAACCATGACACATCTCTTTGGGCCGTTATTCATACGTAATCCTCACAATTTTTACTCAAACAATGTGGGTTCTGATTCTTTTTCTAAACAATGATACATAGGTAGCCCATCTGTGGGTACGATCACATCTCTGAAATAATCCATGTCTTTCTGAACGAATATAAACATCAAGTGCCCCACTGAGTGGCTTTAAAACTAGTCTGGTTATCATAATGACCAAGAAATTTCTATGTAATGTATTGAAGGATACCATTGACTAAGAATATCTAATAAATACGGATGATTCTTTATCAATGAAGAACCTCAAATACATATAAAATATTCTCTAAATATCATACATATCAATCATTAGTTGTCAAATCTAAAGGAAAACTCATTTTCATACTTGGAAAATTAATAAGGATTCACGAACATAACTCAAATCTATAAGAGAGTCCTCGAGTAGACAATAATTCCCCAAAAAAAGGTGTGATGAGTCTGACCTCCCATCCTATTGACCAATGAAAATTCTTAAGCCACATCAGTCCACAACTAATAGGCACCTACCTTTGGAAAGTAGGTACAAATGGATATAGAATCATTGGAGATTTCCAGTTCTACAAATAAACCCGTTCGAAACTGATTGGAGTGTTTGAACATTAAACAAACAAGGTCATCCCCATTTCCAGAAGAAACAGGAGGGTTCAGTTAATGTAAAATTAGAAGCATCCATGAAAGATCCTATTCTCCTACTTATTTTATATACAATTTTTTTCCAAAACCATAGTCTTAACCCCAATGATGTCCAAGATATAATGGTTATTCTAGGTTCCACAATGTGCTAACCAAATGGCATGGCCTAAGAACATATCTTTTTTACACTCACCATGCCCAAGGAAATGACCTGGGGATTCTGTATTCCACATTTCAAATAGTCCCTCCACTAGACCACCACAGATGGGGGCACACCACCCATTGGGTGTTTTTGTCCTACCCATGTTTCACTATTAGATCAGAAGGCTAAAAACCCACCAAAATAATTTTACAATTCATTTTTAGGCCTTAGTGCTAATTAAATGTCTAATACCTTGCCTTAAACCTCTCGATCATCTAAACAATTTCTATGCCATAAAAAATGCAATGACTGGTATAAAAAGGTCTACACTATTACAAGTGTTATGGATTATTTTTTGGTGTTTGATTTATATAACCATAGTATGTATAATATGTTTTCCAAGAGTATCAAATCACCAAACCAATTATTTGATATTATATTATCTAGGAAAAGTTCTCATTTTATGATTCTTATGTTCCAATTTTATGTTTATCAGAATATTACTTTTGAAAATATTTTTATCGTCTCATTAGATAAATATAATATGATTATATAAATTTTATTGTTTATTTCATCATTGAGTAAATAATTATTTTTTTGAATAAGTAAATCACATTTCATGTGTTACAATTCCATTATATTGATGAATATTGATAATGAACTCCATTTAAATGAAAAATATATAATATGGGACTTGATATTGAATAATGTTGTAAAATTCAATGAAATGGTGAGAGTGAATATCCATAATGGTGTTACTCCAGTTAATAAGTAATATTTGAGTTTATTACTCTTACCCAAGTCATTTTAATTGAAATTTGTATAAAAATTTAATCTCAAGTCATGACTATATTAAGAATAATATTAACTATTTTTATCGGTGAGAGAAAATAAAATTATGTGAAAAAATTTTATTTAAGGAGGGTAGAATGTAATTGCCAATTATTTTAGTATATTTTTCCCATTAATTAAATTTAATTTTGTATATCATCCTTCGCACTGAACATCAGACTAAAACTATTCAAGGTACATTTTAATATGATAAAATTATAATTATTAAATTTGACCACTATAGTATAGCCATTAAATTGGAGAGTACAAATAAATGTAATTTTTTTTAAAATCTATATATAAATAAAAATTAATGGGTCATTTTTAATAAGAATGCACTGATAAAATTCAATTAGTGTATCTAAAAAGTCCATTTTCTCTTAAAAATCTTTTTCATAATAATTATCTTTTTAGGAACTATGTATTTTTATTTTATGAAACTTAATATATTATGGGTTAATGAAGTGAAAATACATTTTTGAGAGTAATAATATATTAAAAAAAATTTATTTAGGAATTTATTGGAAATATTGATAAGTATAATCAATATCTAAAAAAGAATTTTCATATAAATATAATTTTTTATTATATTTTTTTTTAAATATATTTAGTTTATTTAAAAACCCTATATTAGACTATTTTGAATCTAATGTTTATTTAAAAAAATATATTTTTGTGATTAACAATTATTATTTTAAAATTAATTTTTATCATTTTAAAAAAATTAATTTTATGTAATTTTATTAATATTTAGAATCACAATATAAAAATTATCTCAAAATTTTATGTAATTTTTTAAATTTTAATAATATATTCATGATTGTTAAGGAAAGAGTAATATGGGTAAATAGAAATATTATAAAAAGTTAATATAAGAGAGAAGGTTCTTACATTTCCTAAAAAAATATATCTAAATTAGGGTTTAAAGGTGGATTGACCCCAAAACACCCCTTATCCATTATTCTCCACTATTGGATTCACTTTTCCTTTGAATAGTGACTTTTCATTTTACATTATTAGAAAAATTTCACTCTCCTCACTAATAAGAGGGGAATTTTCCACCCCTTTAAAGAAACTATAAAAATTGAATTACTATTCATCATGTGTATATCTTTTCCACCCTCAGAACACTCAACCAATATTTTTGGCCCTGTGATCTAAGGAAAATATTTACGTCCTCCATTTCTATGAGGAATTTGACGAGATAATCTATACACTCAATGTGAGTACCAACTACTTATTTATCTTTTTTATTCTATATCATTCATATCTAAATATATTAAAATATTATAATATAATTAAATAATAATTACAATTATTTTAGTTAATTTTTATTATCTTAATGATATAACCATTTCCAACTCATTCCCTTTGAAGAAAATAGGGAATATTAGTTTTATGTAGAAGCGAACTATCACCTCCACAAAGTGAAGTATATCATTTTTCATAACCAGCCTACATAGATTGTACAAATGGAATATTTAATATATAAATATTATATATATAATATTAATATAATTATTTAATGATAAATAAATTTATACCTTTTTCCATATTTTGGAAAATTAAAATGTCGTCCTTATGTGTGTGTAATAGAAATCCTAAATGAACGATGTGTTCTGTTTTTTATAACCATCTAACATTATTCAATTTAATATTTAAATTATAAATACAAATATGAAATCTTGGATTCATAAATATCAGTTATATTTTCGTGATTTCGTGTCAAAAACTAAAAATCATTAGAAAGTAATCCATTAATTACGATAAATTACCAGAAATGAGTTAATCGAGTATCATGTTATAGAGAACCATGCCCATAATATCAATAATGTTAACATAGTTAGGAATAAATCATTGAAAAAATTTATTTAGATATCTTTTATAATCTGAATATTATGAACTTGGTATTATAGAATGGTTTTTGGTAACACTATTCTAAAACATGTAGGAATAATCATAATTACCAAAATATAATGGTGAAATTAAGAAACTAATAGGTAATGAATACCTAAAAATGTTGTCCAATAAATAGTAATAAATGTGTGTATATATATATAATGTTTTTAAATGAGTAATTAATATAAGGAGGATGTGATGAATTTAAGAAAACAACTGGTGAACGGTGAAGTACCAGTCATGTTTTGGCCTTTGACTAACTCTCAGTATGATATTCCAGAAATGATAATGGAAGATTCTATTCATGATATTCGTCTCAACATGTGGAAAAATCTTTCAATTAAAAGGGAAAATATTATCATATGATGAATATAAAAATAATTTTATGATAATAGAAGGGTTGCAACGCCAAATAGACTTGGCATCTCTCTCAGTTTCCCGATATCCAAAGGTTGAGAAGCAGCAGAGAGCCTTTCAGCATGCATGCTTTGGGGCACTAAAATGGTTTCACTAGTTAATTACTAATTCCCCATCTGGTATTCATATCATGGGATGGGGTGTTAATGGGGCACTGCATTTCACTATACTCTCCAGTCAATAAAGCCCCCCAAAATGGTCTCATGCAATGTTATTGCCCACAGTCGGCCACAACCAATTGGTTTTGTGTGTAATCAAAGGCCTACTCAAGAATAGACCTCAACTAGTTCTTCCCAAAGGCAGGAATACAAGGAAAAAGTTGTAGAATTACTATTGCATTAGGCGAATGAGAATATCGAACAAGATTCTATTTAATAGAATTCGCATCATCAGGTGACAGAAGTGTCAGAAATCATCCAATGTTCATTTGAGCTAGGTGATTTGAGGGGATGTAGGTTGATGCATCAAGCCAATTTCTAGACTAATATCCCCAATATAAGAAGAGAATTTAGGAAAGTATTAGATGTATCAGCTCATGAACCACCATAGATTTCCAGACTTGGGACTCTTTTAGCTCAACCCCTGGGATCAACAGATCGGATTCAAGGAGTAGAGCAGGGAAAGCAGGGACAACCCCAGTCCACCAGACTGGGGACTTTTTCAAATCCTTAATCTCTTCCCCAGTGAAAGTCAGTCTTCTATCTATTAGGGAAGAATCCACAAGAGGAACACAGATTAAAATTATTTGGAGATTCCCTCCAAATTACGGTTCATCAAGAAGTTTTTGAGGGATCAACTCAACCAAGGGAAATGTCTAATAAAGGACATGGAAGAAGACAATATCGCAGAAATGACAAAAGAAGGGATGCAATGCGTTGTGCGTCAATAAATGTTATCAATGTCGTTGTCACTGTTCCCACATAACCTGAGGTTCACTCAGAGGAATTAGATGAAGAAGTTCATATTCAATAAGTTTTACACACAGAGGGAAATGAAAAGGTGTGCATACATAAAATCAAAGGCTTACCTAGAATCTAGGTATTCCTTCAAATAACCAACTCCCTCTCTCCGATAGGCGTCCAACAAGGGGAAAGTAAAAAATACAGGTTACATTCCACCCTTCCTCTAGAGAAGGCAAATCACTCTCATTAGAGGAAAGGTTCGCACAATAGGAAGAATAAATGAAGGAGTTAGGGAGGTTGAATGCATGACTACTTCAAGGTAGTCTTCTTCCTAACCTTTCTAGAGTTAGTCAGTCAAGGGAATTTGTTGCAGCTACTGAGATGGATCAATAATAGCCTCCTTTACCAATACACCCTCATAGGTCTAATCCTCTGGGTCATGCACAACAACAACTAGAAGTGATACCATTAGTTGCAGTACCAGTCACCACACTGTTCCAAATTCAAGTTATTGCATCTGCTCAAGCCCAAGCTCAACCAGATGTTTCACAAAAGTTAATGACTTCCATTAAGTCATTAACAACTCAGTTAGAAGCTATGGTGGGAAAATGTGCACAAATTCAACCGGAAAAGAGAGCTTATCCTAAATGGTTTGACACAATTTCCCCCCCCCCCATGAATTTTGCATGTACCACATACCCAATTTTTAATGGTTCGGGATATCCAGAACAACAGTTAATAGATTTTGTTTCTCGTTGTGATCCTATGATGGGAACTCCTCATCAACATAAAGCAGTTAAGCTCATGTGTTTTTTACATTCATTACAAGGGCTTGCATTGGTCTGGTATACAAGCTTGCAATCCCGGTCAATTACCAGGTGGGAGGATCTCCATCAACGATTACTTCTTCAATTTAGCTCAATGTTGCCAAAGAAAATAGTTTTTGATCAAAAAAATTGTATGTAAAGGGATAATAAAAGGTTTTCATATTTTATTGCTCACTGGAAGGGGTTAACATATTCATTAAGCTTAGCACACCCTCATGTAGAGTTATTACCAATATTTTTGGAAAATTTGTGTCATTAATTACACACACTGTTGATCCCTGTGAAATAAAAATGAGGGTTTTGAGGCCTTACTTCGATCTCTCAGAAGATCGAAGACTCTCTTACAAAGACTAAGGATAAAACACATGTAATTCCATCAGCTCCAGGAAGGAGAATGGGTAGATCATAGAAAATTATAGTTACACTTAAACAAGCACATGTACCTGCTTCCACTTGAAAACCTTCATCTTATTAAAGGGATCCACCTCAAGAGCATCAACAACAGAGTCTATTTCGTCAATATGATCAAAGAGTTCAAATATGGAAGAAATTTGAGGAGTTAATGAAAAAAATTTATTCTTTCTGAAATGAACAAGTTCCTGGTTACTTCATTTCGGATCTGGAAAATAATTTGGTTCTGTTGACAAGGCCCAAAAGGCCGAACAAAGAAGGAGATGAAGACCTTCCCAACTATTGACCATTTAATCAGATGTTGGGGCATCCCATTCAGGAGTGTTTTTTCTTCAAATACCTCCTATAAATGATGGTGGACTCTGGAAAGGTAAAACTGAAATATTCTTTAGCCCAGGTAGCATGTGTTACTGCAACGTATCCAGAGGAAGAAGGCGAGTGGCACAATTTCAAAAGAATAAATGCCCAGAAATATAATGATTGGATGGTTAGGAAAATGATCAACCAAACTCATGCCATTTTACGAACCCAATTGAAGAAACCAATTGTGTATTCTGCTATGAATGCCACAGCAAAAACCCCTTCATTAGAAGGAAAATCCACAAAGAGGAGGCATAATTCAAAGAAAGAAGAGAAGTCAGAAGAAGATGAGCTCGTGTCAAAGCCCAAGTTGTCTTTGACTCTAGAAAATTTTATTCCATCAACATAAAAAGCACGGGCACCACCCCACCAAATGGCACAGCCAAAACTGGCTAATCAGACAGAATCTTAATCAGATGAAGAGTTGATCTTTGGTTCGGTTAACATGATTCACTTAACGGATCTGTATGCCAGTAACAGTTTCGATCTTGATGAGCCTGAATTCCCTATATCAAATAGAGGAAGTAGTTCGAGTGGTCTAGGATATAGGGGAAGACATGGATATTTTAGAGGCCACTATTCCATTCCTACCCCTGCTAGAACTGTATATGCAGCAGAAACCCATGGCAGAGGCCTTCAGCAGGCTCAACATGAACAAGAAAGTTCTTCAACACATAGAAGATTCATTCCTGGCACAATTATTTTGGATAATCAGTTGGGGGTTACACCTTCTTCTTCTCAGAAAATAAATAGACCTTGTCAGTCTAATTTTCCGAAGCCATGAGTATTTCTCACTCCTACCCCGATACAAGATACATCTACTACTAAAGCATCAACTTCTAAGACACCTACGAAACCACATGGTCCTATTGGGAAACGTAGACCTTTAGATCAAAAGTATCATGTCTTGAAACATTTTTCCCCAGTACCAGCCACGTTATAAATTCTTGGATGCCTTGAATCTATCAAAGGATCTTCAGTAGGCACTCATTGAGGGTTTTTCAAGTCCTCAGGAATTCAAAACTGAAATTGATGCGGTTGAAGAATACCATGTTGATAATGATCCTACAGAATTCCATGCAGTGATATATTTTTCAGATGAATATGAAGATGATGTTGTGCATGGAAATATTAGACCATTGTATTTATCTGGAAATGTAAATGATGTAGACATCCGATGAGATTTCATTGATAATGTTTCAGGAGTCAACCTCATCCCTTTTCGTACACTTCGTCGATTGGGCCTCACCGAATCTGATTTATTTCCTTCTAATTTGATGTTTCAAGGATATGATAACAATGAACAAGAACCTCTGGGTCTGATTACACTTAGAAATCAGTTTGGAGACCTTATATCCAATTCAGATTTCATAGATGTTCATCATGACACAACCTTCAACATTTTTCTTGGAAGACATTGTCAACATCAAAATGCAGCTATCCCTTCATCATACCATCAATGTCTCAAATATTGTTTCAATGGTCAAATTGGGACATTTTATGGTGATAAATCCCCATTCAAAACATGTGAATCCCAATACATTGATGCGGAATTCTATCACATGGAGGGAAAGGAGATATCAACGACAAAAAAGGTTACCAAAATTAATACTCCATATAGTTTGGAAAAGATTCCAGTAAACCCATTCATACATTTGAGTACATATTATGTGAGCCTATCAATCAAATTTCAGGATAGAACCAAATCCAAAAACTCTTATGGAAACTTTCATAATGTCAATTACAACAATTAAGCCAGATAGCATGGGAGAAATTGTTGATTCACCAGGCAATGGTGAATGTTCAAATAGAGATATCTTCATTTAATTCGATAAAATCCTGCAATTATATACTTAATCATCAAGGCTAGAAGAAGTTATAGCAATGTCTGAGATGAATGATGATGTTGATTCTCAATCCATCATCTCCTCTTTATTACCCAAGGAATACCCTTCATTATCAATAAGGTCCAAAATGGTAGCCTCTTCTTCAAGATGTTCAAATTTTAATTTCTCTCATGATCATGGAAATTTTTCTTCATCATCTAATATGAATGTACAAAAAAAATAAGTAACACATATTGAAGAAGAAGAGGAAGATCTCAGGGATTCTCCTCCAGTATTTGAAGAAGGTATCTCTACCACTATGAATAACTCAGAGAAATAAATCTGGGTAAAAAATAAGATCCACGCCCCACTTTAATTAGTGTGGCCATGACTCTTGAATAGAAAGAAATGTTTATTTAATTTTTAATGAAAAATCAAGATGTATATGCTTGGAATTATACAGAAATTCCAAGGCATGATCCTGATGTTTCTACCCTTCATTTGGGGTTTCTAGAAGAACATCGAGGATTCAAGCAAGCCGCATGAAGAACACAACCAACTTATGCCTCAAAAATTGAAGCTGAAGTGGATAAGCATATGAAGGATAACTTCATTAGAGAATTTAAATATCCCAAAAGGCTGGATAATATTGTCTTTGTGAAAAAGAAGAATGGACAAATTAGAGTTTTTCTTGATTTCAGAGATCTTAATCTGTATTGTCGAAAGGATGATTTGCCAGTTCCTATCAAAGAATTATTAATTGATTCTACATCTGGTTATGAAGCACTTTCTTTAATCAATGGATATTCTGGCTATAATCAAATCTGAATGGCTCCAGAAGATGAAGAATATACAGCATTCGTATCCCCTCAAGGTGTGTTTTTCTATCGGATAATTCCCTTTGTCCTGAAGAATGAAGGTGCAACATATCAACGTGCCATGCACAGTATCTTCAAACCCTTTTAGGGAAATTTGTTGAATGTTATATGGATGATTTGTTAGTTAAATCCAGACAATGTTCTAATAATTTGAATGATTTGGAAATCATATTCCACAAACTTCGACAACACAATTTGAAGATGAACCCCTTGAAATGTGCTTTTGGGGTAACCTCAGGAAAATTTCTTGGCTATGTTGTACGCTATCATGATATCGAAGTTGATCCTGAGAAGACAAAATCAATCCTTAGTATGTCACTTCCTAGAAATTTGAACAAATTAATAGTACTTCAAGGATACTTGGCCTATATTTGGCATTTCAAGGCCAATCTGACAGGCAAATGTTTACGCTTCACTAAATTGATGATGAAGGGAGTCACTTACTAGTGGACTGAATAATATCAATAAGCATTCAATATTGTCAAGAAATATCTCTTGATTCAACCAGTATTAAAGCCACCTATTGAAGGAAGACCATTTATTCTTTATGTGACAGCTTTAGAGAAATCATTGGGTTCCTTACTTTCCCAAAAGAATACTACTAGGAATGAAAACAACCTTTACTATCTCAGTCGGACTATGGTTGAGGAAGAAACTAGATATTCAAGTATTGAAAAGTGTTGCCTAGCATTAATCTTTACAGTTCTGAAATTGAGACACTACCTGCAACATCAGGAGGTCCAATTGGTATCTTACAATAACCCACTCAACTTTATCCTTAGTCGTCCAATGCTTAAAGGACGTCTGGTAAGGTGGGAAGTTATTTTGCAGCAGTTTGATATCTAGTATTTGTCTCAAAAGGATATAAAGGGCCAAGATATAGCTTATTTCTTTACTAAACACCCTTCAGTAGAAGATACGTCTATAGATATTGAACTCCCTGATGAAGAATTATTCTCTATTCAAGACAATATTCAATCATGGGAAATGTAGTTTCAATGTGCTTCCAGAAGTCCAACAGGGATGAAAATGGAAGATCAAAAATTCAACAAAGGTGGGTTAGGAATTGTGCTTATTTCACCAGAAAAGGTAGTTCTACCCTATTCCTTATTATTGTTGGAAGGCAGTACAAAAAATGAATTATAATATCAAGCTCTCATCGCAGGATTGGAGTTGTCACTTCAGGAACAAGTAAATCACTTAAAGGTGAAAGGTTATTCAGACCTGGTAATCAAAAATGTCAATGTGTATTATGCCATCAGAAAAGAAGAGTTAATCCCATTTTATTATTACATCAGAGATTTAATAGCATAATTTTCTTCAGAACCGACATTTTCTTAAGACCCACGATCAGAAAATACTCAAGCTGATGCACTGGCTAATGTTTCCACAGATCTGTCAGATCCAAATCGGGACAATACAATCATCAATATTGCCCACTATTGTATAGTTTCACCTTATGTTCAAATCAGAATAGATGACATCAATGAAATTAGTCCCATTTTTAAACCATATGGTCATACTATAGGATGAATGACACCTATCAGGGAATACCTTTAAAATGGAACACTCCCACCTGATAGAGCCAGGAAAGTACAAGTCCGGTGATGTGTGGTCAATTTTACTCTTTATTATAGACCAGATCACTGATAAAAAATTCCCTACAAGCGAGGTTTTGATATAATTCTCTTCAGATGTATTGATGGTAAAGATACAATGGTTGTCATGAAAGAAGTACATGTAGGAGTCCGTGGTGCCCACCAGTCTAGACATAGACTATCTGATCAAATTCGAAGGCTTGGATACTTTTGGCCTTCAATGATAGAAGATTTTGTTGATTTCACTAAGAAGTGTCATTCTTTCCAAGTATATTCCAATTTCATTCATCAACCCATAGAGTTTCTCCATAGAGATAAATACTCAGGGCCATTAGCCACATGGGGAATGGATGTAGTGGGACCTTACCCTTCATCTATATCCAACCAGTTTAGGTATATTCTTACTACTACTGACTTATTTTCCAAATGGTCAGCGGAAATTAATCTCAAAGAATTTAGTTCTAAATTCATTTTCAGCTTCATCAAGTATAACATCATTACCATATTTTGTGTCCCTCATACCATATTGTCGGAAAATGACACCAACTTTTGTTCATCCGAGGAAAGGAAGTTGTATCAAGAATTCAACAATTCATCTCGGTATCATGCAGTGGCCAATAGCCAAATAGAAGCCTCCAATAAGACTCTTTCAAACATACTACAAAAGATGGTGGATAATGATATGAAATCATGGCCTGATAAACATTTTCATCCTTTTTGGGCTTATCGAACCACCACCCGCACTGCTACGCAAAAAACTCCATATTCATAGGAATATGGAACAGAAATAATCTTGCCCATTGAATTTCAATTAACTTCACTCAGTGTAGCCATTTTTGATCATTCATCTATAGATGAACAATCTCAAAAGTGATTGGATGAATTGGAATGATTAGATGAAAAATGATTGTGCACCCTACACCACATAGAAGTCTATCAGAATCGAATAGCATGGTATTTCAGAAAAAATGTTTGTCTGCGTTCATTCATTCAGGGAGAATTGGTATTGGTTCTCAAAACTCTAATGATACTAGGGAAGAAACCTCCAAAGCTTGAGCCAATGTGGGAAAGACATTATTCAATACATAATGTCTACTCCAATGGAGCTTATTCTTTAATCTCAATGGATGGATAACTCATCACGACCCCAACCACTGCAATATTCTGGAAGAAGTATTTAGTGTAACACAAATACACATTCATCCAACATGATGTTAAAATATGTTGTCATAGCTACATGACGCTAAACTATGCAGCACTGGTCTATGTATATGACCTTAAACTATTTTAGTCCTTACTACAAGACATTAAACTGCACTATCCCCATAGTCTTCACCACAAGACATTAAACTGCATAGTCCCTCCATTGTCCAACATGACATTAAACAGTGTCCAGTCCCTTATATTTCCTACACGACGTTAACCTGTGAATCTTTAGGGCTGTTGTTACCTCTTGTTTCTCACACCGAGTATAAATCACATGAGCTTAGCGCAAGCTTCAACCATAACACACAATCTAGGCCACTAACCATGCATAAGTCCCAACATAATCATCGAGTTGTCCTCAAGTATAACTTTATCACCAATTCTTTCTTAATCGAACTACACAGACTTTGATCCTTTCCTTCTAGGTTGGGTACGTAGGACACCTCATGAAGTTCAACCCCAAACCCAATTTCTTCATGTCAGTTCACCTCCATCTCATATGATGTTGATCTATAAAGTATCCCAAAACCAATTTCTTCACGTTGGTTCACCTTCATCCCACATGATGTTAAACTGTGTACGCCCCTTTTGTCCCTGCTACATGACACTAAACTGTGCAACACCATCATCCTTGCTATATGACGTTAAAATATATAGTCCCCCATTGTCCCTTGAATGAGAGGGAATCATAATTGACATTGGTCTAAAACCATGTCTTATTCCAAGGATGACGTGCATACATGGAAATCCCTAAACATTTAATCTTAGTTCAAACCATAATTACACTAAAGAACCCTTTCAGCCTTCACTTGTACGAACCAAATCTGTATAGAGGGTATTTCAAGAACTACGTATGGCTTGATTCCTATCCTTATAGGATACGTAGGAACGTTTGAGCATCCCTCAAATCCATCCCCATGTCTTTGGGCCTAACCCCAAATTCAACTTTCAGTCCCTTGGCTGTAAAGTCCCCCAGTGAAAACATGAATGTGGTATGAAAACCTTGGTCATCATTCACATCCGATTTATAAAACACACAATGTGTATTCCTTATTATGGTCTGAGCTCTATGACCCTAAACTAAGATCCCCTACACTCTCGCCCCACATGACTTTAAACTGTATTTCAAGAACTACGAATGGATTGATTCCCATCCTTATGGGATACGTATTGAAGTCCAGAATTTCAATTCAGGACCCAGCCACAACATGATTATGGTCAGTATTGGTCTATGTATCTTGTTCATGCATTGGACAATACACATTTTCACTTGCATACTCCTAACCATAAATACTTTCAGATCTCCATAACCCATTTCTTGACTTCTGGTCATAAAATGTCTGATAGTTTGGAATAATTTTTCCTAACTATGCAGCACGTACCCTTATACAGCCTTTGATAAGTTGTCTACATAACAGACCGGTCAGCCAAGAGATGTTATTATTTTACTATACATCCAGTGCCCTTAAATGGCCCTTCTTAATTCAACCACCTAACGGGTTTTTCCAATAGTCGTATCTTCATTTTTGGGAGGAAAACCTATTTTTTCCTTATTTTTCTTAAAGAAAATATATAGGGATCCAAAAAAATAGCCATCCTTAACATATTTGTTCCATACTCTTTTTCATGATCTAAAAGTATTTAAGGCTATGGTTTATATTTCGCTTCCCTACGTTTGGGTCAGACCTTCCCTGGAGTGACATTCATCGAATTCATTGACAATATTGATTGGAAATATCCTCTCAATATTCAAGTACCTCTCTCCATACCGTAGACTCTATGCTTTGGAAATTTTGAATCTCTATAATCTTTCACTGGCTTTTTAGCAATAGAAAATTAAAATTTCTGAGAGTTCTTTTGCCTGATTATGCAACACGTGCCCTTAGGTGTCCTTGCATAAGCAGTCTATATAACAAACCTATCATCCAAAAGATTCTATTATTTGACTCTGCAGTCAATTCCCTTAAGTGGCCCTGCATAATTCAACCTCCTAACGGGTTTGTTAAATATTGGTCACTTCACTCTTAGGAAATGATTCCTCTAATGTATTTTAGCCATTTTTTGTATCATTTCTCAGATTTAAAATTTATTATGTCATATTTTACATGTTTTCCCCCATACATGAATGTGGTAATATGTTTTTAGATTAATTATCAAGGAATTGAGTCAATTGTAATCCATAATCCATTCAGTCAAAGCTATTCGACCATAAACATTAGCCTTTTTATGTCTGATGTGCATGACTTTAAACTACCCACAAAAGATAAGGGAAATCTAAACAAAAGTCAAGTCCCAGCTCACTAGACATACATTTTTTAGGATTTAGGAAATATTGAGCAATAAAAAGATGTAATTTTTGTAGGGTAATTTTTATAATTCTAGAAAAAATACAACAATGCTTACTAGGACCATTGGCTTAAGTAAAAATTTAAAGCAGGTAGCAAAATATTGCAGGCTCAAATGATTGATGATGAATGTGTTTTCATTGATGAACAAGAGTTAGAAGGACATCCAAAGACTGAAGTCTCTTCTCTTTTCCAATAATTACAAGAGGATTTCAATATAACTCATCATTTGATTTACAGCATCCCGAGCTTCGTCTACAACCACTTGAAGTTCATTCAATCAATCAAATTCACTCTTTCCATCTTGATAGAGTGCTTTCTTGGAATCTGCGATGACTTTCATACCATTTGTATGAACTCCTTTCAATGAATTATTAAGCTGGTCAAGTTTCCCTGTAACACCATCTAACTGTTGCTGAAGGTGCATCTACTGGAAAAATTTCTCCTTGATTTTATGTTTCTTCTCCTTCAACTTGGCAGCATGATTAGCCTCAGCTTGGGACACCTTAGCCTCAAATTCACTGATATTGGTCAATGGTCTCACCCTGGTCAAGTCTTGATGGTACCTTTTCTCCTGCTCCCTCCTTAAAATGACTTGTTTCACCACTGCATGGGTCTCATGATATCTAAAACTGCCAATTCCCAACATGACTAATAGGGATGACAGTCACGGGATCTTTGAAGGCAGCTCTTCAAGAGGCACTTCAAACAGTATCTTCCATATTTTCTTTCATGCCTTGTGACATGAAAATTGGAGTGCCTTCTGTACCTCTAGGTCTGATTCAGCATCACTATCACATGGTAGAATATAGTCCAGGATTAATGCACTTAGTGAAGTGCCCTGTTCTCCTCCATCCCCCCAGACCCTTGTTACTTCACTTTTTATTCCTATTAGGGCGGAGGCTGAGGCTTCACCTCCAGATCTATCCACTGAAATTGACGGCCCTGCATAGTCAATTGAAAGGTTTGGTGTGTTTCAAAGGATAAAAAAAGTTGATTAAGTTGTCTTGAAAATTATGTTCAGCCAAAAATATTATTATCTTTTACCCAATGGTAGATCAGCAGCATGAGAAGGCTCATCTCCATCATTAATATCTTCAACAGTATTTCCAGGATGGGTTTTAGGAAGCTCTGTCAGGTTAATCTCTACTTGATCTAGTCTCCGCAATAATAGGGTTTTCTCTATCCCCTTCTGGCATTGGCAGGTCTGCAGCTTGCTCATACAGAACTTCACATTTCAACCAATCATGGTCAGAGATATAATAAGAAATTTTTAATAGGACAAAGGATAACACTCACGTCGAAAATATTCTAAATTACATGATAATTTAATGTTCTCTAAAATGTCTTCAAAAGATGAACCATGTTTCATTATTTCATCTACTAATATATCAAATTCCTGGTTAGTCTCACCAGTGGGAGAAATCGATATGTCTTCTTGATGACCCTCATCCTGCGGCCTCTGAACCTAGGCAGTTTCTTTAGAGAAAATTACGGCATCAGTTGTGGTGGCCGCCAAATGTTTTGGTGAATATGTGGAACCTAAAGTACCATAGAATGGAAGACAGTTGATATTTTCATTCAACATTTTATGAATAATTGTTAAATTACCAAAAAGAAGACTCTTCTTTCCTTACAGCAGCAGTAGGAGCATTACTGGGAATAGACGCTGGCTCTTCTTCAGGAGCAGCAAAGTCATCATGAATTTGCGACTGTTCACCATCACCCTTCATAGTCCTCAAAGGAGGGTGAGTACTCTCCCTCAAATGGTAAATTGAATAATCCCCTAAAATCCCAAGAATAATGAGCAATATTTTTCATGAGTTAGGATTCATGACTATCTGAAGGACTTACCACTACTAATGAAGTGTTTAGATGTGGACTTTTTCCTTCGATACCTTTTCTTCTTTGGATTTTGGGGTGTGTTGACCTCATCATCTCCAAATAAAGGAATTGGATAATGAAAATCCCTATCTAACTCCTCGTCCATGGATTTGTGGCTTGGAGATAACTCACCCGACTCACGAGGATATTCATTAGCTCCAATGGAAGTACCACCACGGCTATACTGTGGTGAAGGAACCTCAGCAGTTCCTTTCTTTACAAACTACAGGATGACGAATGTAATTTCATTGAGTAACTAATATTTGACTGAAATCAAGTTGCAAAGAAAATAAGGAAAGATACTTACATCTTTATGAGCCACGTAATCGTGCCACTCCTCATCTGCAGAAGCACCAGTACCCTTAGTGGTTCCACAATCCATCATTTCCTTCACCCTCTTGGTGATAGGAATGGAATCATTAATGGAATATATGAGCATATACATATCTATGATGTTATCCCATACTTCATCAGGGTTATCCTCGAAATGCATATCAGTAGAAGCCCGAAGATTCCCTACTCCGGGGATGTGTAGCCCTTCATATAAGTCCAGAAAATCAGTTTTATCATCGCAATATAATCTCTGCCATGTCTGGACAGCCTCTAGTCGTAGATATTCAACATGTTCACCAGAAGGATGCAAGGAGGGTCCTAAAATCTTGGTCTTCAACTTCTTCCCAGCACCTGCAATCATAGTTAAAGGATAATAAAATAAAACTTGTTGCTCTATAAAATAATGGAGATTAAATTTCCTCAATGATATAACTCAATAGGAGTCGATGGAGTAGGTCTCTTGACTCTAGAAGGATGATTATATATGGCACGAGGCAACTTTGATGCATGTCGTGCCTCATCATCCCCATCATAGAAATCCGGTGAATTAGCCCTGGGTGAGGAACCCGGTGAATTAGCTCTGGGTGTGGAAGAGTCACCTTCCAGATGAATGGTTTATTTCCCGACAATTCTCTTCTTTTTCCCAACCCCAAGAATCGGATGATTCATTACCCCTTTAGGTTATGATGCTACCCAATTCTTGGCATACCATGTAGTCAAGTTACTTGCCGCTCTAGTAACTGGTAGATCAAACACTGCCCCCGGTCTTTTCCATAGCTGCCAGCAACCAAAGTTTTCAGGAAAACATCAGATGATTCCTTGACCTGACATGCATAAGAGGGGATACAACAATCTGCTGTAGACACTTGAATTGGAATTCAAATCTATATGGAGCATAGGCCTCGAATATAATCTCTCCATCAATTCTGGTGGCTAATACACCATCTCTTCAAGATAGTATGTATGACCAAAATTCTAGACTGGCTGTTCCATCATCAACAAACTGCTCAGTTGGCGGGTTCCCATAAGGAAATAAATGGAATTCCTTGAATATTATCATCCTCACCTTCATATCATAGGGGTTGAGGGACAATAGAAAAATTGTAGAATATTCCTACACTAATGGCCTGAATGAACTTCCAAAAACCATTACTCCACTCTGTATAGTATATTTCCTGAAATGACTGGTGATACATCCCCAAAAAACATGGAATGGTCCCACTATTCTCAAAGGATACTTACTAATATAAACATGGAATAATCTCATGTGAATCTTTTCCAAAATGGGGGTGGCCAACCCAACCGTTTTACTCTCAGCCAACTTTGTCGCAACAATAAAGGTCACTGGCCAGACGCCTCCCATCCAATCCCTAACTGGAAGAAGATTAACACTGAGCCACAAGGCTAAGAAGCCCGCCAGACAGGTCTTTTCTAAGATTCTCTAATTCACTTCATATCCCCACTTTTCAAACTCTCCCGCTTCCAGAGTTGGCCAGAATGTGCCAAGAGCACCTCTTTTCTCTATTATGGGGCGGCTAGTAGGATGAGTAAATGTAGGGCCCTTCTATTTTTTATTGGTAAGAAACATATCCATCCACTCCTATGGGTGAATATCCTTTCTATAATGAGTTTTGTAGGTCTTTGAATTCTTAATTTTGTAGAAAATTTTCAATAATTCTCAAGCCAACGACGGAGTCTTTTGCGAATCATTCAATGTCACCTTGGGTGGGATGATTTCATTATAAATATCACTTAAAATTGGAGCCCTTGAGATCTTATAGTCATCCCAGAAACTGATGCCAACTTCTCCATGAGTCAGATGAAATGAACTGGTTTCTGGGGTCCAGCGGCAGATTAGATCCGACAAAACGTCATCATTCCAGTAGACATATGTCGACCAAGCTTAGACGGATTCATATATTGTAGCTCCTTTAATATACTCGAGATACTCTGCAAAGGATTGTCGCACCCAATATGCCCACATCCAAGTCGTCTTCACACCTCCTCCAGGATTGAAGTCCCAACTCTTCTTCCAGCCTTTGGATTGACCCATTTGAGAGTTTCAGAAGATTGAGGGATAACAATGCGGTTGCAGATCAGGCTTGTGAGGTTTCATATCAGGGGCACATGGGCTATGATGCATTATAAAATCCTTATCCACTATTCCATAATTTACAAATGATCCTCCAACTGAGACATTTGATGATGAAAAGTTGGTTTAAGTTTTAAACCAAGTATGCGGAAGATAGTTCTTTCCATCTAGAATATTGACTCCTTGAAGATGACCATGCCCATACAGAGGTAGGTAAATATTTTGTGGTAAATTAAGATGATACTTATTCAAGTACTTAGCCAAATATGGGAGAGTTATGTCGAAGATATTATAATAGTCACGACCAACGATGTTCATCACATCATCAATCCGTTTTCTAGCCAGTTCATCAGCTGGTCCAATTCTTTTGGGAGCCATTGAATCTGCACAAACATCAGATAATTAACATTGAAGTAAGTTGGGTTTTCATAAAAATTATGAAAAAAATTGAAAAAATGGCTAAGTCATTAGGACGTGCTAGTCCCATATTGGCACGCAAGTCAAATATGGTTGCACAGGTTTTACCGCGCTAGTATTGGCGCACAAGTCAGAAACTCACTACAAAAGCACAACATGAACAAAAGCGCAAACAAGCGGAAATCCAAGTAACTTGTGTGAACGAGAGATAATTGCCTGCTAAGAGCTCAGAAGAATTTGAAACTGAGTGATTTTCACGAATTAGTGCCGCATATTTATAGGCAAAGCCATAACTTTGTGCTCCGGACCCTGCGCGCCGGACCCTGCGTGCCAGAAGCATACATGCGCGGCTACTACTTGCATGCGGCATTACCTTATTTCTTGTTTTCCTTAGTGTCAAATCCTCTTTCCTTTTTCGGATCCAACTATGAGGGGGGACTTTTATTGACACTCCTTTCCATCACAGATTCTAAAGAATGACAAAGGAGAATACCATAAACATAAAGGGATTCATCCTTTGAAGAACATCAAAAATTGAGAAAGGTAGGAACAAGGAACTATTTAATCATGATTCGTGCATGTTTAATTTGGTCGCACAAGTATACTTGCGCGCCACATATGGGTCATGAAATTCACTTGCATGCCCTATTCTTTTTTCTCCCAAGGTCCTCTAGTGGCCTATAAATACCCCCTGTGGGCCCCCCAATTTGAGGATGAAAAATCCAAAACTCATATTCAAGATCTGGTCGCCCAAGTCTCCGTCTGAAGTCTTCCAATCACTTTTAATGTAATTATTTACTTACAATGGAAGTTATAAAGAGGAAGAATAAGTTCTATGTATTATAACTCATCAATACATGCGCGCCTAAGTGTCCACCCCTTAAGGGAAGTGAATACAGTTACACACCGCCTTTCCCTCTCAAGGAAACTTGCGTACCACCTATCTGAAAGCCTCTAGGTATGATACTAAGGGCTCTCATTCAAATTTACCCAAGTATCACTTAATAGGTTCTTCGTTTCCCAAGTGAACTAATGTCGTGTAAGTATACTTGATCGACTAGTACTTGCGCACCAGATCAATATTTTCACACCTCCTTCCAATTCACTTCCTTTCCTCAAATCCACCATTCCTCTTCAAGGAGAACCTTCAAAACCCTCTTCAAAGCCATTTATGGCATGGTTCCTTTATTGTATTCCTTATCTGAAAGGTATTCTGTGGAACATCTATCTAAACCTCATTATTTACATAACTTTATGTCACTATGGTTAGATATTTTCTTCATTAAACCTCATCCTTTATGACAAAAAGTTCCCTAATATGGGAATCCTCTTTAGGAGTAAGCCCCATTTATCAAGTCCCCTTAACCTAGGCCTCCTTTTTAGGAGTAAACCCCAGCCATAATTTCTATTAACCTGGGCCTCATTTTTATGAGTAATCCCCAATCATAAGTTAAAGCCCCCCTAATTTGGGCATCCTCCTCATGAGTAAACCCCATGTTAGAGTATCCAAATATCCATAAAGTACAAATACCTATATGGACCCTGCTCTTAGGCTTCTTTATTAATAGCCTTTGTCTTCATTTACTTGGGCAATCACACATACATAACCCCTATATCATTCATTATGACTACATCTTTCATGGCACAAATCATCAGGTTTACTGATACCTCTTGTTTCTCAGACCAAGCATGACTCACGTGAGCTTAGAGTATAAAATTAATCATGACACATCTCTTTGGGCTGTTAATCATACGTAAGCCCAACAATTCTTACTCAAACTATGTGGGTTCTGATTCATTTTCTGAACAAGGATACATAGGTATCCCATCTTTGGGTACGATCCCAACTCTAAAATAATCCCTGTCTTTCTGAACGACAATAAACGTCAAGTGCCCCACTGAGTGGCTTTAAAAATAGTATGGTTAACATAATGACCAAGACATTTAAATGTAATGTATTGAAGGATACCATTGACTAAGAATCCCTAATAAATACGGATGATTCTCTCTGAATTAAAAACCTCAAATACATATAAAAGTTTCTCTAAATCTCATACATATCACTCATTGATTCTCAAATCTTAAGGAAAAATCATTTTCATACTTGGTAAATTAATAAGGATTCACAAACATAACTCAAATCTATAATAGATTCCCATAGTAGACAATAATTACCCCCAAAATGGTGTTATGATTGCGCCCTCCCATCCTCCCGACTAATGCAAATTCTTAAGCCTCATCAGTCCACAACTAATGGGCACCTACCTCTGGAAAGTGGGTCAAAATGGATATAGAATCAATGGAGGTTTCTAGTTCTACGAATAAACCCCTTATAAACTGATTAGAATGTTTGAATCTTAAACAAAAAACGTCATCCCCATTTCCAAGAAGAAACAAAAATGGTGAACATGATGTGAATCCTTAAACATGTTAAATGATGTTTTACTTATTTTTAGGCCCCTATTTAATTTAATGTGAGGGCCAACAATTAAATCAATAACACATGTTCTCATCCAAATATGTAGTGGAAAATATTATCTTGATTATCACTGTTATATCAAAATAGGAAGTCTTTTCCAAGATCTATCTACATTACATAAATGGCTTCTTTAAAGTTCACACATGTAAATGCCTCAACCGCTAATCCTGCTGGAACCTCGTCTGCTCTGAGGATGAATTCATCAACTCAGAGTCTTCAATGCCGGGTCTCAAATGAATGGGTTAAGGAATACCATCAACATGGTACAATTCCATCTCTAGAGGCCGCTCGATAAGCCCTCCAAGTTAACAACTCCCCTGGATGTCTGGATAGCGACGACCGGTGGTCATGAAGAAGATGGTGCCAACCACAGTTTCCAACTATTTTGGGTCATTATCCCCATAATGTAACAACCAGTCCCTCCCATATTACAGGGATGTGAATGAAGAGGTAACTAAAGGCCTCAATTTAAGAAGGAAAGAGTCCTTCCTGAGGACTCCCACCAACAATCACCACCAGAATCGTGTGGTAGTGCACCCTCAACATGATGAGGGTATCACCTCTAGGCATTTGGCTCTGGTTCATTAGACCCGAGCATGAAAGATGAACCACTACAGGCAAAATTAGGACAACAAGGAGCAGTTTCTTACTTCTGTCCCCTCCAGAGAAGTCTATCAAGCTAACTTGATGGCAAGCAACGAGCGGGAACACATATCCATCCATTCTAAACCCGTTGTCCAGCAGACTCGTATGGAAGAAACCCACCTATCCCATCATGAAATTCCGGCAGAGTATTATAGGTAGGCATATACACCTATTTATAATTCATCAACCAGTCAGCAGGCTTGTCTTACTACACCCAAAGAAGCACACCAATCGAATATGGTGGCAATTGATAAGCAGGGACATACACCTGTTTACAATCAAAAAGTCTGTCAGCAATCTTCTCTGCCAGTATTGAAGGAAATTTTCCAAGCATACTTATCGAAGATTACACAGAAGGCACATACACCAACCAATTTTCTTCAGGTATGCCAACAGTCTCATTTGGTAGCACCCAAAGAAGTCTGTCGGATAGCTCTGATGAAAATTTTGGAACAGACTCAACTCTCTGCCCCTACACATGTGTACTGTCAGAATTCACTGACAAGAAAAAGAGGATAGGAGCAGGAATACACAGCTACTCCAAGCACGAAATGGATGTATATTCCCATTCTGGCAGCTGACGTCACAAAGCACATTATGAAAATGGTGAAAGAGCAGAAGAAAATACATGCCCATATTCTGGATGTCTGTCAGAATATTATAACAACTTCAGCAGCATCACATGGAAAGAAATAAAAATCTGTCCCTACCAGTGGAGTGACTCATCAACATATCACTCCAGAATAGATACACACATATGTCCTAGTCCAAGAGGGTTGTGGGGCATACTCCCCCATGTCATGCGGATAATTACGTCAGGCACATAGACCTGATTTGAATGGAGATAATCAGCCTAACCTGACTATTACTCTTGAGAAGGAAATACACCTACCCATAATAAAAAATTTCATTAAAAAGTGGTTCCGAAAGTGAGTAAGAAGTTATCTAAGAAAAAGACCCATCCAGCACAGTCAAGCAATCAAGAGCCAATCTACAATAAGGCTTTGCTCGATGCTGGAGTTATTGAAGCCCTCATACAATTGTCTGTTGCAACTCAAGATTCTACTCTATCATTCCTATATTCTGGAATAAGTAACGACTGTTTCGAAGGCCTTCATCAAACATTTCCGCATGAAGGCTTGCTTCATGATAGTTCGGTCAATCTCAAATTATCATCTTTAGATGAGTTCCATGATAACCCTTTGCGTGGTCAGAAGATCAAGGAGCAAAAGGTTTCATCTTTTACTGTTACCCACCATGGTGGTCCCCCCCATGATAATGAATTTAGCTACGAAATTCCTCTCCACAGTAGTAATTCTCATTTCCTGGTAAATTCTTCAAAGGACAATGTAGTAACGATAAATCCATCTTATCTTGAGGCACTTGCAAATGTGAAGCCAGTCATGTCTAATTATTTACCACTAGCAGGTGAAATACTTTCTCAATAAGAAGATATCCCAGGGTGTAGGTCATTCTCAGAACCACCCATGGGCCATTAATCTTCTAGTTTGATAAATGAATTCCCTAATAATATTGTTGAATCTGATGAAGCAATGAAGAAGAACCATATTTGGTCTAAAAAATAAGAAGAATCTTCATTGAATGATAAGGAGGATGTGATGAATTTGAGAAAACAACTTGTGAAAGGTGAAGTACTAGTCATGTTTTGGCCTCTGGCTAACTCGCAGTATGATATTCAAGAAATGTTGATTGATGATTGTATTCACGATATTCGTCTCAACATGAGGAAAACTCTTTAACTTAAATGTGAAAATATTATCCTATGTTGAATATGAAAATCATTTTATGATAATAGAAGAGTTTCAATGCCAAATTGACGTGGCATCTATCTCAGTTTCCCGTTATCCAAAGGCTGAACAGCAGTATAGAGCCTTTCAGTGTGTATGCTTTGGTGCACTAAAAAGCTTTCACTAGATAATTACTAATTCCCCATCTGGTATTCAAATAAGGGGATGGGGTGTTAATGGAGAACTAAATTTCACTGTACTCTCCAGTCAACAAAGCCCCCGAAAAATGGTCTCATGCAATGTTATTTCCCATGGCCGGCCACAACCAATTGGTTTTGTGTGTAATCAAAGGCCTGCTCAGGAATAGGCCATAATTAGTTATTCACAAAGTCAGGAATACAAGGAAAAAGTTGTCGAATTACTATTGCATCAGGAAAATGAGAATATCAAATAGGCTTCTCGTTTAGATAATTAATATCATCATGTAACAGAAGTGTCAGAAATCATCCAATGGTCATTTGAGTTAGGTGATTTGAGTAGATGTAGGTTGATGCATCCAACCAATTTCTGGACTAGAGTCCCAAAAATCAAAAGATCATTTACGAAAGTCTCAGATGTATCATCTCCCGAACCACCACATATTTCCTGACTTGGGACTCTTTTAGCTCAACCATTAGGATCAACAGATGGGATTAAAGGAGTTGAGAAGGGAAAGCAGGGACAACCCCAGTCCACCGGACTGGGGAAATTTTCAAATCCTCAATCTCTTCCTCATTGAAAGTCAGTCTTCGATCGATTAGGGAAGAAGCCACAAGAGGAACACAGATCCAAATAATTGGGAGATTCCCTCCAAATTACGGTTCATCAAGAAGTTTTTGAGGGATCAACTCAACCAAGGGAAATGTCTCATAAAGGACATGGATGAAGGAAATATCGCAGAAATTCCAAAAGAAGGTATGCAATTCATTATGCATCAATAAATGTTATCAATGTCGTTGTCACTGATCCCCTAGAACTTGAGTTTCACTCAGAGGAATTAGATGAAGAAGTTCCTATTCAAGAATCTGTACACACAGAGGTAACTGAAAAGGTGTGCATACGCGAAATCAAAGGCTTACCCAAAATCTAGGTATTCCTCCAAATAACCAACTCCCCCTCTCTGAAAGGCATCCAAAAAGGGTAAAGTAAAAAATACAGGTTACATTCCACCCTTCCTCTAGAGAAGGCCAATAACTCTCATTAGAGGAAAGGTTCTCATAGTAGGAAGAAGAAATGAAGGAGTAAAGGAGGTTAAATGCAAAACTACTTCAAGGTAGTCTTCTTCCTAAGCTTGCTGGAGTCAGTCAGTCAAGGGAATTTTTTGTAGCTACTGAGATGGATCAAGAATATCCTCCTTTACCAGTACACCCTCATAGGTCTAATCCTATGGGTCATGCAAAACAACAACAGGTAGTGATACCATCAGTTGCAGTACCAGTCACCACACTAGTCCAAATTCCAGTTATTGCATATGCTCAAGTACAAGCTCAACCAGATATTTCACAAAAGGTAATGACTTCCATTGAGTCATTAACAGCTCGGCTGGACGCTATGGTGTGAAAATGTGAAAAAAAATCAACAAGAAAAGAGAGCTTATCCTAAATGGGTTGACGAAATACCCCCCATCAAATTTTGAAAGTACCGCATTCCCACTTTTTAATGGTTCTGGAGATCCCGAACAACAATTAACACATTTTGTTTCTCGTTGTGATCCTATGATGGTAACTCATCAACAACAAGAAGCAGTTAAGCTTAGGTGTTTTTTACAATCATGAAAAGATCTTTCTTTTGTCTGGTATACAAGCTTGTAATCCCAGTCAATTACCAGGTGGAAAGATCTCTGTCAAATATTCCTTCTTTAATTTATCTCAACATTTCCAAAGACAACAGTTTTTGATCAAAAAAAAATGAAAGAAAAGGGAGAATGGAAGAGTTTCATATTTCATTGCTTGCTGGAAGGGGTTAACATATTCCTTAATCTTAGCAGACCCTCGAGAAGAGTTGTTCCCAATCTATGTGGAAAATTTGCATGATTAATTACACACACCGTTGATCCCTATGAAATACACAGGATGGTTTCAAGATCTTACATTGATCTCTTAGTAGATCGAAGACTCTCTTACAAAGACTAAGGATAAAACTCATGTAATTCCATCAGCTCTAGGAAGGAGAATGGGTAGATCACAGAATACTATGTTTACACTTAAACAAGCACATGTACCTTCTTCCACTTCAAAACCTTCATATTATTGAAGGGATCCACCTCTGGAGCATCAAAAACAGAGTTTGTTTCGTCAATATCATCAAAGAGTTCATATAGGGAAGCAATTTGAGGAGTTAATGAAAAACTTTTATTCTTTCTGAAATGAAAATGTTCCTGGTTACTTCATTTCTGCTCTGGAAAATAATTTGGTTCAATTGCCAAGGCCCAAAAGGCTGAACAAGGAAGGAGATGAAGACCTTCCCAACTATTTCCCATTTCATCAGATGTTGGGGCATCCCATTCAGGTGTGTTTTGTCTTCAAGGACCTCATACAAAAGATGGTGGACTCTGGACAGGTAAAACTGAAATGTTTTTCAGCCCAGGTAACATGTGTTACTACTATAGATCATGAGGAAGAAGGCGAGTGGCACAATGTCAAAATCAAAAAAGCCCAGAAATATGATGATTGGATGGTTAGGAAGATGATCAACCAAACTCATACCATTTTAAGAACTCATTTTAAGAAACCAATTGTGTATTCTGCTATGAATGCCATAGTAAAAACCCCTTCATTAGAAGGAAAATCCACAAAGTGGTGGCATAATTCAAAGAAAGAAGAGCAGTTAGAAGAAGATGACTTCATGTCAAATCCCAAGTTGTCTTTTACTCTAGCAGATATTATTCCATCTACATAAAAAGCATGGGCACCGCCCCACAAAATGGCATAGCTGAAACTGGATAATCAGACAGAATCTTAATCAGATGAAGAGTTGATATTTGGTTCTGTTAACATGATTCACTTAACAAATCTGTATGCGAGTCACAATTTCAATCATGATGAGCCTGAATTCCCTATATCAAATATAGGAAGGAGTTCTAGAGGTCTAGGATACATGGGAAGACGTGGATATTTCAGAGGCCACTATTCCATTCCTACCCCTGCTAGAACTGTATATGCAGCAGAAACCCGTGGCAGAGCCCTTCAGCAGGCTCAACATGAACAAGAAAGTTCTTCAACACATAGAAGATTCAGTCCTGGAACAATTATTTTGGAGGATCGTTTGGGGGTTAAAACTTCTTCCACTTAGCAAATAAATAGACCTAGTCGGTCGAATTTTCCAAATCCAGGAGTATTTCCAACTCCTACCCCGATACAAGATGCATCTACTTCTAAAGCATCAACTTCAAAGGAACCTGCGAAACCACATTTTCCTTTTGGGAAACACAGACCTTTGGATCAAAATTATGATTTCTTGAAACATATTCCCCATGTACCAGCCAAGTTATAAATTCTGGACGCCTTGAATATATCAAAGGATCTTCATGAGACACTCATTGAGGGTTTGTCAAGTCCTCAGGAATTCAAAACTGAAATTGATGCGGCTGAAGTCTACCATGTAGAGAATGATCTTGAAGAATTCCATGAGGTGATATATTTTACAGATAAAGATGAAGATGATTTTGTGCATGGAAATATTAGACCTTTGTATTTATCTGGCAAGGTCAATGATGTAGACATCCGACGAGATTTCATTGATAATGGTTCAGGAGTCAACCTCATCTCTTTTTGTACACTTCATCGATTGGGCCTCACCGAATATGATTTATTTCCTTCTACATTGATGATGCAAGGATATGATAATGATGAAAAAGAACCTCTGTGCGAGATTACACATAGAACTCAGTTTGGGGACCTTGTATCCAATTCAGATTTCATAGTTGTTTGTCATGACACAACCTTCAACATTTTTCTTGGAAGGCATTGGCCACATCAACATGCGGGTATCACTTCATCATACCATCAATGTCTCAAATATTATTTCAGTGGTTAAATTGGGATATTTTATGGTGATAAAGCCCCATTCAAAACATGTTAATCCCAATACATTGATGTGGAATTCTATTACATGGAGGGAAAGGAGATATCAATGACAATAAAGGTTACTAAAATTAATACTCCATATAGATTGGAAAAGATTACAAAAAACCCATTAATACATGTGAGTACATATTATGTGTTGCCTATCAGTCAAATTGATAGGATAGAGCCAAATCCAAACACTCTTATGGAAACTTTCATAATGTCAATTATGGCAATTAAGCCAGATAGCATGGGAGAAATTGCTCATTCACCAGGTAATGGTGAATGTTCAAATAGAGATTTCTTCATTTCATTCACTTAAATCCAGCAATTCTATACTTAATCCTCAAGGCCAGAAGAATTTATAGTAATTTCAGAGATGAAAGATGATGTTGATTCTCAATCCATCATCTCCTTTTTATTACCCAAGGAAGACCCTTCATCATCAATATGGTCAGAAATGGTAGCCTCTTCTCCAAGATGTTCAAATTTTAATTTCTCTCCGAATCATGGAAATTCTGCTTCATCATCTACTATAAAAGAATAAACAAAAGAAGTAACACATATTAAAGAAGAAGAGTAAGATCTCAGGGATGCTCCTCCAGCATTTGAAGATGGTATCTCTACCACTGTGGATAACTCAGAGAAATAAATCTGGGTAAAAAATAAGATCCACGCCTCACTTTAATTTGTGCGTCCTTGACTTTTGAATAGAAAGAAATGTATATTTCATTTTTAATGAAAACTCACGATGTATATGCTTGGAATTATACAGAAATGTCAGTGGTTGACCCTGATGTTTCTACCCATCATTTGGGTTTTCCCAAAGAACATCGAGGAATCAAGAAAGTCGCAAGAAGAACACACCCAACTTATGCCTCAAAAATTGAAGTTGAAGTGGATAATATTATCAAGGATAACTTCTTTAGAGAATTTCAATATCCCAAATGTATGGCTAATATTGTCTTTGTGAAAAATTAGAATGGAAAAATTAATGTTTTCCCTGATTTCAGAGATCTTAATCGGTATTGTCCCAAGAATGATTTTCCAGTTACTATCACAGAATTCTTAATTGAAGCTACAACTCGTTATGAAGCACTTTCCTTCATCGATGGATATTCTGGGTATAATAAAATATGAATGGCTCCAGAAGATGAAGATTATACATCCTTCAAATCCACTCAAGGTGTGTTTTTCTATCGGGAAATGAACTTTGGCCAGAAAAATGCAGGTGCAACATATCAACGTGCCATGCACCGTATCTTCAAAACCTTTTTAGGGAATTTTTTTGAATATTATGTGGATGATTTGGTATTTAAATCCAGACAACGTTCTAATCATTTGGATGATTTGGAAATCATATTCCACAAACTTTGATAACACAATTTAAAGATGAACCCCTTGAAATTTGCTTTTGGGGAAACCTTAGGAAAATTTCTTGGCTATGTTTTATGCCATCATGGTATCGAAGTTGATCCTAGGAAGAAAAAATCAATCCTTAGTATGTCACCTCCTCCAAATTTGAACAAATTAATAGGAATTCAAGGACAATTTGCCAATATTCGTCGTTTCAATGCCAATCTGGAAGGAAAATGTTTACGGTTCACCAAATTGATGAATAAGGGAGTCACTTACCAGTGGACTGAAGAATGTCAACAAGCATTCAATATTGTTAAGAAATATCTCTTGAGTCAACCGGTATTAATGCCACCTATTGAAGGAAGACCATTTATTCTTTATGTGACAGCTTTAGAGAAATCATTGGGTGCCTTCCTTGCCCAAAAGAATGATATTGGGAATGAAAACAACCTTTACTATCCCTGTCGGAATATGTTTGAGGAAGAAACTAGATATTTAAGTATTGAAAAGTGCTTCCTAGAATTAATCTTTACAGTTCAGAAATTGAGACACTACCTGCAACATCAGGAGGTCCAATTGGTATCTTGCAATTACCCACTAAAATTTATCCTTAGTCATCCAATGCTTACAGGATGTTTGACATGGTGGGAAGTTATTTTGAAGCAGTTTGATATATAGTATTTATCTAAAAAGGAAATAAAGGTCCAAGATCTAGCTGATTTCCTTACTGTACACCCTTCAGTAGAAGATACATCTATAGATATTGAACTCCCTTATGAAGAAGCCTTCTCTATTCAAGATAATCTTCAAACATGGGAAATGTACTTTCAATGTGATTCTAGAAGTCCAACTGGGTGGAAGATCCTAAATTCAACAATGATGGGTTAGGAATTGTGCTTATTTCACAAGAAAAGGAAGTGCTACCCTATTCCTTCTTATTGATGGAAGTTAGTACAAACAATGAAGTAGAATATCAAGCTCTCATCGCAGGATTGGGGTTGTCACTTCAGGCATAGGTAAATCACTTAAATGTGAAAGGTGATTCAGACCGGGTAATCAAACATGTCAATGGGTATTATGCCATCAGAAAAGAAGTGTTAATATCTTTTTATGATTATATCAGAGGGTTAATGGCGGAATTTCCTTCAGAACTGATATTTTCTTATGTCCCACGATCATAAAATGCTCAAGCTGATGCACTGCCTAATGTTGCCAGAACTCAGGACAAGACAATCATCAATATTTCCCACTGTCATATAGTTTCACCTTATGTTCAAATCAGAATAAATGAAATCAATGAAATTAGTCCCATTTCTGAACAATATGGTAATACTACAGGATGAATTACACCTATCAGGAAATAACTTCATAATGGAAAACTCCCACATGATAGAGCCAGGAAAGAACAAGTCCGGTGACATGTGGTCAATTTTACTCTTTATTATAGACCAAATCCCCTAGATGAAATTCTTTACAAGTGAGGTTTTGAAGTAAATCTCTTCAGATGTATTGATGGTAAAGATACAATGGCTATCATGAAAGAAGTACATCTAGGAGTCTGTGGTGCCCACCAGTCTAGACATAGACTATCTAATAAAATTCGAAGGCTTGGATACTTTTGGCCTTCAATTATACAAGATTGTGTTGATTTCACTAAGAAGTGTCATTCTTTCCATGTATATGCCAATTTCATTCATCAACCCCCAGAGTATCTCCATACAGCTAAATACTCATGGCCATTAGCCACATGGGGAATAAATGTAGTGGGACCTTACCCTTCATCTATATCCAACCAGTTTAAGTATATTCTTACTGCTATTGAATTCATTTCCAAATGGTCAGAGGCAATAAATATAAAAAAAAATTAGTTCTAAAAGAATTTTTAGCTTCATCAATTCTAACATCATTACCAGATTTGGTGTCCCTCATAACATATTGACGGACAATGGCACCAACTTCTGTTCATCTGAGGTAAGGAAGTTGTATCAAGAATTCAACATCAAATCCAACAATTCATCTCGGTATCATGCAGAAGACAATAGAAAAATTGAAGCCTCCAATAAGTCTCTTTCAAACATAATGCAAAATATGGTGGATAAAGATAAGAAATCATGGCCTGATAAACTTTTTCATGATTTTTGGGCTTATCGAACCACCACCCGCACTACTACGCGGACAACTCTAAATTAATTGGTATATGGAATAGAAAGAGTATTTCCCATTGAAGTTCAATTACCTTCACTCAGTGTATCCATTTTTGATCAGTCATCTACAGATGAACAATATCAAAAAAGATTGGATGAATTGGAACGATTATATGAAAAATGATTGTGCACCCTACACCACTTAGAAGTCTATCAGAATCAAATAGCACAGGCATTCAACAAAAATGTTCGTCTTCATTCATTCATTCAGAAAGAATTGGTATTGGTTCTCAGAACTCTAATGATACCAGGGAAGAAACCTCCAAAGCATGATCCAATGTGGGAAGGACCTTATTCAGTACATAATGTCTACTCCAATAGAGCTTATTCATTAATCTCAATGGATGGAGAACTCATCATGACTCCAACCAATGCAATATTCTGGAAGAAGTATTTTGTGTAACACAAATACAAATTCATCCAACATGACATTAAACTATGTTGTCATAACTACATGATGCTAAATTATGCAGCACTGGTCCATGCATATAACCTTAAACTATTTTATTCCATACTGCAAGACATTAAACTGCACAGTCCCCATAGTCCTCACCGCAAGACTTTAAACTACATAGTCCCGCCATTGTCCAACATGACATCAAACTGTGTCCAGTACCTTATATGTCCTACATGACGTTAACCTGTGAATCGTAAGGGTTGTTTTTACCTCTTGTTTCTCACACCGAGTCTGAATCACGTGATATTAGCGTATGCTTCAACCATAACACCCTCTCTAGGCTGCTAACCACGCGTAAGTCCCAACATCATCTTCGAATTGTCGTCAAGTACAACTAGACCCCCAATTAATTCTTAATCGAACTACATAGACTTTGAGCCTTGCCTTCTAGGTTGGGTACGTAGGACACCTCATGAGGTTGAAGCCCAAAACCAATGTCTTCATGTCGGTTCACCTCCATCTCATATGATGTTGATCTGTAAAGCAGCCCAAAACCAATTTCTTCACGTTGGTTCACCTTTGTCCCACATGATGTTAAACTGTGTATGTCCCTTTTGTCCCTGCTACATGACACTAAACTATACAGCACCGTCATCCTTGCTATATGACGTTAAAATATATAGTCCCCCATTGTCCCTCACCTGAGAGGGAATCATCATTGACATTGGTCTCCAACAATGTCTTATTTCAAGGATTACGTGCATACATGGATATTCAAGAACTTTTAATCTTGGGTCAAACCATAATTCCACTAAAGTACCCTTTCTTCCTTCACTTGTACGAACCAAATCTGTACATAGGGTATCTCAAAAACTATGCTTGGCTTGATTCCCATCCTTATAGGATACATAGGAACGTTCGAGCATCCCTCGAATCCAGCCCCAAGTCTTTGGGCCTATCCCCAAATTCAACTTTCAGTCCCTTGGCTGTAAAGTCCCCTAGTGAAAACATGAATGTGGAATGAAAACCTTGGTCTTCATTCACATCAGATTTATAAAACACACAATGTGTATTCCTTATTATGGTCCAAGCTCTATGACCTGAAACTAAGATCTCCTACACTCTCATCCCACATGACTTTAAACTTTATTTCAAGAACTACATATGGATTGATTCCCATCATCAGGGGATACATAGTGAAGTCCAGTATTTCAATTCATGACCCAGCCACAACATGATTATGGTCAGCATTGGTCTATGTATCTCTTTCATGCATTGGACAATAACCATTTTCACCTGTCATACTCCTAACCATAAATACTTCCAGATCTCTATAACCCTTTTCTTGACTTCTGGTCATAAAATGTCTCATAATTTGAAATTATTTTTCCTAACTATGCAGCATGTTCCCTTATGCGGCCTTGCATAAGTTGTCTACATAACGGACCTATCATCCAAGAGATGTTATTATCTGACTATGCAGTCAATGCCCTTAAATGGCCCTGTATAATTCAACCCCCTAACGGGTTTTTCAAATTGTTTTATCTTCATTTTTGGGAGGAAAACCTCTTTTTTCATTATTTTTATTAACGAAAATATATAGGGATCTGCAAAAATATCCATCCTTAACATATTTGTTCCATAATCTTTTTCATGATCTAAAAGTATTTAAGGCTACGGTTTATATTTCACTTCCCTACGTTTGGGTGAGACCTTCGCTGGAGTGACATTCATCCAATTCATTGACAATCTTGATTGGAATTATCCTATCCATATTCAAGTACCTCTCTCCATATCACAGACTCTATTCTTTGGAAATTTTGAATCTCCATAATCTTTCACTGGCATTTTAGCAATAGAAAAGTAAAATTTCGGAGAGGTCTTTTGCCTAACTATGCAACAGGTTCTCTTAGGCGTCCTTGCATAAGAAGTCTATATAATGGACCTATCATCCAAAAGATTATATTATTTGACTATATAGCCAATTCCCTTAAGTGGCCCTGCATAATTCAACCTCCTAACGGGTTTGATAAATATTGGTCACTTCACTCTTCGGAAATACTTCTTCTAATGTATTTTAGCCCTTTTTTCGTATCATTACTTAGAATTGAAAATTTTTAAGTCATATTTTACATGTATTCCTCCATACATGAATGTGGTAATATGTTTTTAGATATATTATCAAGGAATTGAGTCAATTTTAATCAATAATCCATTCAGTCAAAGCTATTCGACCTTAAACATTGTCCTTTTTATGTCCGATGTGCATGACTTTAAACTGCCCACAAAAGATAAGGGAACTTTGAACAAAAGTCAAGTCCCAGCTCACTAAACATACATTTTGTAGGATTTAGGAAATATTGAGCAATAAAAAGATGTAAAGTTTGTAGGGTAGTTTTTATAATTCTAGAAAAAATACAACTATGCTTATTAGGCCCATTGGCTTAGGTAAAAATCGAAAGCAGGTAGAAAAATAATGCAGGCACAAATGATTGATGATGAAAGTGTTTTTCATTGATGCACAAGATTTAGAAGCACATCTATAGACTAGAGCCTCTTCTCTTTTCCAATAATTAAAAGAGGCTTTCAATATAACTCTTCATTTTATTTCCAACATCCCGAGCTTCATCTGCAGCCACTTGAAGTTCATACATTCAAAAAGATTCACTATTTTCATCTTGATGGGGTGATTTCTTGGCATCTGCGATGGCTTTCATACCATTTTTTTGAACTCCTTCTAGTGAATTATTATGATGGTCATGTTACCCAGTAATAGCATCTAACTATTGCTGAAGGTGCATCTGCTGGACAACTTTCTCCTTGATTTGATGCTTCATCTCCTTCAACTTGGTAGCATAATTAGCCTCATATTAGGACACAACAGCCTCAAATTCGCTGATATTAGTCAATAGTCTCACTCTGGTCAATTCTTGATGGTACTTTTTCTCCTGCTCCCTCCTTAAAATGACTTGTTTCACCGAAGCATGGATCTCTTGATATCTAAAACCTCGAAGTCCCAACATGACTTATAGGGATTACAGTCGCGGGATCATCGAAGATATCTCATCAAGATGTCACTTCAAATATGATCTTCCATATGTTCTGACATGCCTTGCGACGTGAAAATTGGAGCGCCTTTTGTACCTCCAGGTCTGATTCAGCATCACTATCACTGGGTAGAATATAGTCTGAGATTAATGCACTTTGAGAAGTGCCATGTTCTTCTCCACCCCCCCAGACCCTTGTTACTTCACATTCTATTCCTGTTTGAGCGGAGGCTGAGGCTTCACCTCCAGATCTATTAACCGATATTGACGACCCTGCATATTAAATTGAAAGGTTTGGTTAGTTTCAAAGGATAAAAAAAGTTGATTAAGTTTTCTTGAAAATTAACTTCAGCCACAAATATTATTATCTCTTACCCAACAGTAGATCAGTAGTATGAGAAGGCTCCTATCAATCTTTCCTAGCTTCAAAAGTATTTTCAGGATAGGTTTCAGGAAGCCCTTCCAGTTTAACTCCACTTTATCTAGTGTCTCTGGAATAATAGGGTTGTCTCTATCCCCTTCAGTCATTGTCAGGTCTGCATCTTGCTCAGACGGGAATGCACATTTCAACCAATCATGGTCAGAGATATAATATGAAATTTTTAATAGGATGAAGGATAACACTCACGTCAAAAATCATCTAAATTACATGATAATTTAACATGATATAAAATGTTTTCAAAAGATTTTCCAAGTTTCGTCATTTCATCTAGTGATATCTCATATTCCAGGTTAGTCTCACCAGTGGGAGAATTTGATATGTCTTCTTGACGACCCCCATCCTGCGGCCTCTTACCCCAGATAGATTCTTTAATGAAAATTACGGCATCAGTTGCAGTAGCCTCCAAATGTTTTGGTGCATATGTTGGACGTAAAGTATCATAGAATGGAAGTCAGTTGATATTTTCATTAAACATTTTATGAAGAATTGTTAAATCGCCAATAGTAGGCTCTTCTCTCTTGCAGCAGCAGCAGGAGAAGTACTAGGAATAGATGCTGGTTCATCTTTAGGAGCAGCAAAGTCAGCATGAATTTGCGACTGTTCACCAGCACCCCCCGTCGTCCTCAGAGGAGGGTCAGTCCTCTCCCTCAAAGGGTAAATTGAAGAATCCCCTACAATCCTAAGAAGTATGAGCAATATTTTTCATGATTTTGGATTCATGACTATCTGAAGGACTTACCACTACTGATAAAGCATTTAGATGTGGAATTCTTCATTTGATTCTTTTGATTCTTTGGATTTTTTGGTGTATTGACCTCATCATCTCCAAATACAGTAATTGGAGAATGAAAATCCCTGCCTAACTCCTCATCCATGGATTTCTGGCTTGGAGATACCTCACCCAGCTCACGAAAAGATTTAGTAGCTCCAATGGAAGTACCACCAAGGCTATATTGTGGTGAAGGAACCTTAGTAGTTCATTTCTTTTCAAGCTGTAGGATGACGAATGTAATTTCTATGAGTAACAAATAATTAACTGAAATCAAGTTTGAAAGAAAATAAGTAAAGAGACTTACATCTTTAAGAGCCACATAATCTTGCCACTCGTCATCTGCAGAAGCACCAGTACCCTCAGTGGTTCCACAATTCATCATTTCCTTCACCCTCTTAGTGATACGAATGGAATCATTAGTGGAATATATGATCATCTAAAGATCTCTGAAGTTATCCTATACTTCATCGGGGTTATCCTCGAAATGATTATCAGTAGAAGCCCAATGATTCCCTACTCCAGGGATGTGTAGCCCTTCATATAAGTCCAGAAAAGCAGTTTCAGCATTGCAATATTATCTCTGCTATGTCTGGATAGACTCTGGTCATAGATATTCAACATGTTCACCAGAAGGATGCAAGGAGGGTCCTACAATCTTGGTCTTCAACTTCTTCCTATCTCCTACAATCATAGATAAAGGATAATAAAATAAAACTTGTTGCACTATAAAATAATGGATATTAAATTTCCTCAATTATATAACTCACCAGGAGTCGATGGAGTAGGTCTATTGACTCTGGCTGGAGGATTATATATGGCACGAGGCTGCTTTGATGCATGTCGTGCCTCATCATCCCCATCCTGGGAATCTAGCGAATCAGGCCTAGGTGAGGAACCCGGTGAATCAGCTTCGGGTGTGGAAGAGTCACCTTCCAGATGAAGGATTTCTTTCTCTATAGTTCTATTCTTTTTCCCCACCCTAGGAACCGGATGATTCATTACCCCTTTAGGTTATGATGCTACCCAGTTTTCGGCATACCATGTATTCAAGTTACTCGCCGCTCCAGCAACTGGTATATCAAACACTTCCCCGGTCTTTTCCATAGCTATAAGAAAACAAAGTTGTCAAGAAAACATCAGATGATGCTCTAACCTGACATGCACAAGAGGGGATACAACAATATGTTGTAGACACTTGAATTGGAATGCAAATATTTATGGAGCATATGCCTAGAATATAATCTCTCCGTCAATTCTGGTGGCCAATACACCATCTTTGTAAGCCAGCATGTATGACCTCAATTCTAGGCTGGCTGTTCCATCATCAACAAAACGCTCAGTTGGCGGGTTCCCATAAGGAAAGAAATTGAATTCCTTGAACATGCTTAGCCTCACCTTCATATCATAGGGGTTGAGGGACAATTGAAATGTTCCAGAATATTCCTGCACTGATGGAATGAGAGAACTTCCAGGAACCTGTACTCCACTCTGTATAGTATATGTCCTAAAATGAGTGGTGTTGCATCCCCACAAAACATTGAATGGTCCCACTATTCTCAAATAATACTTACCCATATAAACTTGGAGTAATCTCCTGTGAATCTTTGCCAAAATGGGAATGGCCAACCCAACCAATTTCTTCTCAGCCAACTTGGCTGCAACAATGAAGGTCTATGGTCTGATGCCTCCCTTCGAATCCCTAACTGGAAGAATATTAACACTAATCCACAAGGCTAATAAGCCCACCATATGGGTCTTTTCTGGGATTCTCTTATCCACTTCGTATCCCCACTTTTCAAACTCTCCCACTTCCAGAGTCGGCTAGAAGGTGCCAAGAGCACCCCTTTCTCTATTTTGGGGCAGCTAGTAGGATGAGTACAGGTTCGCCCCTTCTCCTTTTTATTGGTATGAAACATATCCATCCACTCTTATGGGTGAATATCCTTTCTAGAATTAGTTTTTGAGGTTATTGAATTATTAATCTTGTTGAAAATTTTAAAAAATTCTCAAGCCAAAGCCAGAGTATTTTCCGAATAATTCATAGTCACCTTGGGGGGATGAATTCATCATACATATCACCTAAAATTGGTGCCCCCCGAGATCCTGGAGACATCTGACAAACTGTTTCCAACTTCTCCATGAGTCACATGGAATGAATTGGTTTCTGGGATCCAGTGGCAGATTAGCTCCGGCACAAAGTCATAATTCCAGTAGACATATGTCGGCCTAGCATTGACGGCTTTATATATTGCAGCTCCTTTCAGATCATAGAAATACTCTACATAGGATTATCACACCCAATATTCCCACATCCAAGTCATCTTCACACCTCCTCTAGGATGAACGTCCCAACTCTTCTTCCAGCCTTTGGATTGAACCATTTGAGAGTTTTAGAAGATTGAGGGATAACAATGCGGCCGCAGATCAGGCTTGCGAGGTTTCATATCTGGGGAACATGGGCTATGATGAATTATAAATGCCTTATCCACTATTCCATAATTTACAAATGATCCTCCAACTAAGACATTTTCTAAAGAAATGTTGGTGTATGTTTTAAACCTAGTATGCGGAAGACAGTTCTTTGCATCTGGAATGTTGACTCCTTGCAGATGACCATGCCCATACTGAGGTAGGTAAATATTTTTTGGTAAATTAAGATGATACTTATTCATGTAATTGGCCAAATCTGGGAGAGTGATGTGGCAGATATTATAATAGTCATGACCAATGATGTTCATCATATCATCAATCTGTTTTCTAGCCAGTTCATCAGCTGATCCAATTATTTTGGGACCCATTGAATCTACACAAACATTAGATAATTAGCTTTGAAGTAAGATGGTTTTTCATAAAATTGGTGAAAAAAATTAAAAAAATGGGTAAGGAATTAGGGTGTGCAAGTCCCATATTAGCATGAAAGTCCAAGATGGTCGCATAGCTTTTACCGCGCAAGTATTGGCGTGCAAGTCAGAAACTCACTACAGAAGCGCAACACGAACAGAAGTGCAAACAAGCAGAAAGCCAATTAACATGCGTGAACGAGAGCTTCTTGCGTGCTGGGAGAACAAAAGCATTTAAAAACGAGTGCTTCGCATGAAGTGGTGCTGCATATTTATAGGTGAAGCCATACCACAGTGTGCCGGACCCTGCACGCCGGACCCTGTGTGCCAGAAGCATACCTGCACGCCTACTCCTTGCGCTCGACATTACCTTATTTCTTGTTTTCCTCAGAGTCAAATCCTCTTTCCTTTTTCGGATCCAACTCTGAGGGGGTACTTTTGATGAAACTGCTTTCTGTCACAGAGTCTAACAAAATAATAGGGGAATACCTTAAACACAAATAGATTCATCCTTTGAAGAAAGTCAAAAATTGACAAAGGTATGAACAAGGAACTCTTTACGTATGTGTCACACAAGTTTCATTATGGTCGCACAAGTATACTTGCGCGCCACATATGGGTCATTCAAGTCACTTGCGTGCCCTATTATTTTTTCTCCCAAGGTCCTCTAGTGGCCTATAAAAACCCCATGTGGGCCCCCCATTATGAGGACGAAAAATCCAAAACTCAGATTCAAGCTCTGGTCACCCAAGTCTCCGTCTGAAGTATTCCGCACACTTCTAAGGTAATTACTTACTTAGAATGGAAGTTCTAAAGAGGAAGAATAAGGTCTCAGTATTAGAACTCATCAATACTTGTGCGCCTAAGTGTCCACCCCTTAAGGGAAGTGACGACACTTGCACACCGCCTTTCCCTCTCAAGGAAACATGTGTGTCACCTATTTGAAAGCCTCTAGGGATTATACTAAGGGCTCTCATTCAAAGTCACCCAAGTATCACTTCCCAGGTTCTTCATCGCCCAAGTCATCATATGTCACATAAGTATACTTGATCGACTAGTACTTGTGCACCACATCAATATTTGAGCACCTCCTTCCAATTCACTTCATTTCCTCAAATCCACCTTTCCTCTTCAATGACGGCCTTCAAAACCCTCTTCAAATCCATTTGTGGGATGGTTCCTTTGTTGGCTTCCTTATTTGAAATTAATTATGTGCAACATCTCTCAAAACCTCACGATTTACATAATTTTATGTCACTAAGGTTAGATATTTCCTTCATTCAACCTCATCCTTTCAGATGAGAAGTTCCCCAATCTGGGCATCCCCATTAGGAGTAAGCCCCAAGTCTCAAGTACCCTTAAATTAGGCCTCCATTTCAGGAGTAAGCCCCAGTCATAATTTTTCTTAACCTGGACCTCCTTTTCAACAGTAAGCCCCAATCATAAGTTAAAGTTCCCCCTAATTTGGGAATCCTCCTCAGGAGTAAACCCCAAGTTAGAGTATCCAATTCTCCATAAAGTACAAACACCTTTATAAAACCTGCTTTTAGGCTTCTTTCCTAAAATCCTTTTTCTTCATTTACTTAGGAAATTACACAGACATAAGCCCCATATCATTCCTTGTGACCGCATCTTTCGTGGCACAAATTGTTAGGTTTACGGATACCTCTTGTTTCTCACACCGATCATGACTCACATGAGCTTAGAGTGTAAAAGTAACCATGACACATCTCTTTGGGCTGTTATTCATACGTAATCCCCACAATTTTACTCGAACTATGTCGGTTCTGATTCCTTTTCTAAATAATGATACATAGGTAGCCCATCTGTGGGTACGATCACATCTATGAAATAATCCCTGTCTTTCTGAATGACTATAAACTTCAAGTGCCCCCACTGAGTGGCTTTAAAACTAGTCTGTTTATCATAATGACCAAGAAATTTCTATGTAATGTATTGAAGGATACCATTGACTAAGAATATCTAATAAATACGGATGATTCATTATCAATGAAGAACCTCAAATACATATAAAAGATTCTCTAAATCTCATACATATCAGTCATTGATTGTCAAATCTAAAGGAAACCCCATTTTTATACTTGGAAAATTAATAAAGATTCACGAACATAAATCAAATCTATAATAGAGTCCCGGAGTAGACAATAATTCCCCACAAAAAAGGTGTGATGAGTCTGACCTCCCATCCTATTGACCAATGAAAATTCTTAAGCCACATAAGTCCACAACTAATAGGAACCTACCTTTGGAAAGTAGGTACAAATGGATATAGAATCATTGGAGATTTCCAGTTCTACGAATAAACCCGTTCGAAACTGATTGGAGTGTTTGAACATTAAACAAACAAGGTCATCCCCATTTCTAGAAGAAACAGGAGGGTTCAGTTAATGTGAAATTAGAAGCATCCATGCATGATCCTATTCTCCTACTTATTTTATATACAATTTTTTTTCTAAATCCATAGTCTTAACCCCAATGATGTCCAAGATATGATTGTTATTCTAGGTTCCACTATGTCCTACCCAAATGGCACGGCCTCAGAACATAGCTATTTCACACTCACCAAGCCCAAGGAAATGACCTGGGGATTTTGTATTCCACATTTCAGATAGTCCCTCCACTAGACCACCACAGATGGGGGCACACCACCCATTGGGTGTTTTTGTCCTACCCATTTTGCACTATTAGATCAGAAGGCTAAAAAACCCACCAAAATAGTATCACAATTCATTTTACCGGCCTAGGTGCTAATTAAATGTCTAATACCTTACCTTAAACCTCTCGATCATATAAACAATTTCTATTCCATAAAAAATTTAATGAATGGTATAAAAAGTTCTGGACTATTAAAAGTGTTATGGATTATTTTTTGGTGTTTGATTTAAGTAACCATAGTATTTCTAATATGTTTTCCAAGAGTATCAAATCACCAAACCAATTATTTTATATTATATTATCTAGGAAATGTTCTCATTTTATGATTATTATGTCCCAATTTGATGTTTATCAGAATTTTACTTTTGAAAATATTTATATCCTCTCATTAGATAAACTTAATATGATTATATAAATTTTATTGTTTCTTTCATCATTGAGTAAATAATTAGTTTTTTGAATAAGTAAATTACATTTCATGTGTTCTAATTCCACTATATTGATAAATATTGATAATGAACTCCATTTAAATGAAAAATATATAATATGGGACTTGATATTGAATAATGTTGTAAAATTCAATGAAATGGTGAGAGTGAATATCCATAATGGTGTTATTCCAATTAATAAGTAATATTTGAGTTTATTACTCTTACCCAAGTCATTTTAATTGACATTTTTATAAAAAAATAATCTCGATTCATGACTATATTAAGAATACTATAAACTATTTTCATCGGTGAGAGAAAATAAAATTATGTTAAAAAAATTTATTTAAGGAGGGTAGAATGTAATTCCCAATTATTTTAGTATATTTTTCCCTTTAATTAAATTTAATTTTGTATATCATCCTTCGCACTGAACATCAGACTAAAACTAATCAAGGTACATTTTAATATGATAAAATTATAATTATAAAATTTGACCATTATAGTATAGCCATTAAATTGGAGAGTACAAATAAAAGCAAAATTTTTTTGAATCTATATATAAATAAAAATTAATGGGTCATTTTTAATAAGAATGCACTGATAAAATTCAATTAGTGTATCTAAAAAGTTCATTTTTTCTTAAAAATCATTTTCCTAAAAATTATCATTTTAGGAACTATGTATTTTTATATTATGAAACTTAAAATATTATGGGTTAATGAAGTGAAAATACATTTTTGACAGTAATAATATATTAACACAAATTTAGTTAGGAATTTATAGGAAATATTGATAAGTATAATCAATATCTAAAAATTAATTTTCATATAAATATAATTTTTTATTATATTTTTCTTTTTAAATATTATATTCCTAAATTTTAGAATTTTATTTTGAAAAAAATTAAAGTAATTTTTTTACTCTAACAAAAAATATTATCTTAGGATGATTTTTTTATATTTTCATTAAAATATAGATTTTTTTAATGGTTAAAAAACATTTTTTCATATACTTAGTCTTTTATGACATCGTCGTGACATAAACACAACTTCAAAATTTATGGAACTATTGTAATTACTACATATTTATATAATAAGTAAAATTATGCATGTAAATATATTTAGTTTATTTAAAAACCCTATATTAGACTATTTTGAAACTAATGTTTATTTTAAAAATATAATTTTGTGATTAACAATTATTATTTTAAAATTAATTTTTATTATTTTAAAAAAATTAATTTTATGTAATTTTATTAATATTTGGAATCACAATATAAAAATTATCTAAAAATTTTAAGTGATTTTTTAAATTTTAATAATATATTCATGATTGTTAAAGAAAGAGTAATATGGGTAAATGAAAATATTATAAAAAGTTAATATAAGAGAGAAGGTTCTTACATTTCCTAAAAAAATATATCTAAATTAGGGTTTAAAAGGTGGATTGACCCCAAAACACCCCTTATCCATTATTTTCCACTATTGGATTCACTTTTCCTTTGAATAGTGACTTTTCATTTTACATTATTAGAAAGATTTCACTCTCCTCACTAATAAGAGGGGAATTTTCCACCCCTTTAAAGAAACTATAAAAATTGAATTACTATTCATCATGTGTATTTCTTTTCAACCCTTAGAACCCTCAACCAATATTTTTGGCCCTATGATCTAAGGAAAATCATTACGTCCTCCATTTATATGAGGAATTTGAAGAGATAATCTATACACTCAATGCAAGTACCAACTACTTATTTGTCTTTTTTAATATATATCTTTCTCATCTAAATATATTTAAATATTATAATATAATTAAATAATAATTACTATTATTTTAGTTAATTTTTATTATCTTAATGATATAACCATTTCCAACTCATTCCCTTTGAAGAAAATAGAGAATATTAGTTTGACGTAGAAGTAAACTATCACCTCCACAAAGTGAAGTATATCATTTTTCATAACCACCCTACATAGATGGTACAAATGGAATATTAAATATAAAAATATTATATCTATAATATTAATATAATTATTGAATGATAAATAAATTTATACCTTTTTTCCATATTTTGGAAAATGAAAATGTCGTCCTTATGTGTGCGTAATAGAAATCCTAAATGAATGATGTGTTACGTTTTTGATAACCATTTAACATTATTCAATTTAATATATAAATTATGAATACAAATATGAAATCCTGGATTCATAAATATCAGTTATATTTTCTTGACTTCATGTCAAAAACTAAAAATCATTAGAAAGTAATGCATTAATTACGGTAAATTACTTGAAATGAGTTAATCAGGTATCATATTATAGAGAACCATGCCCATAATATCAATAATGTAAACATAGTTAGGAATATATCATTGTAAAAATTTATTTAAATATCTTTTATAATCTGAATATTATGAACATTGTATTATAGAATGGTTTTTAGTAACACTATTCTAAAACATGTATGAATAATCATAATTACCAAAATCTAATGGTGAAATTAATAAATTAATAAGTAATGAATACCTAAAAATGGTGTCCAATAAATAGTAATAAATGTGTATATATATATATATAATGTTTTTAAATGAATAATTAATATTTTCTTATTTATTATGAGTTTGGTTAAACCTGTTTTTGGAATCAAATAATTAATTTAAGGGTTTCATCTCAAATTTACCTCTTTGAATAATGTTTTGTATCATGCACATATTTTTTGTTTATATGATGTATCAACCAAAACATTCTGGTAATAGATTATTATTAGATCTTTATTCATGTAATTTAATGTTTCATCTATTTTTTATCATTGAGATATTTTTTTGGATCAAATTTTAGGAAAGCTATAATGGATTTTGTCTCAATTTTACCTCTTTTAGACATACCCCATATTCACCACTTTTTTTATTTTTTTGTATATAATCTCAATGGATGTATTTATTATAGACATATCAGGATATTCACGATATTTATAAATCCATCTTATTCTAATCTGTTGATGGATTTTCGAATTGAAAGGTAATGGCATTTTAAGTGTTTTTTAATAACGTTTTCAAAGGCAGATTTTCATGAATAAATTTATCTCAGTCTAAAAATTGTAGGAACATTCTATTGATAAGACAAAAAATTATACCAGCTTTTTACTTTATTTTATTTTTACATATACTCTTTCAATTTCATTACCCTTGGTAAATAATTTACCCAAAGTATCATTTTTTACACAAACCAACTCCACATCTTCTGTTTGGTCAAGCTTTTTCCTTCTCTAAGTCAATATTCATTAGATGGTTTTATATAACTCCTTATCTTTTCTTTAAAAATTAATTTAGGTCCCATTAATTTATATCAAATTTCTATATATATATATTTTTCAAATGTATCTTTTTACATTTTACACATGAATATTATTGAATCGTGTATCCATTTTTTCATTTTTCAGTGTGAGAAAATTCATTCCACATTTTCATGTGGCTTAAATACATTAGTTTTTACCACATTATATTTCACCATTTCTTCTATTTGTATTATTAACATTGAATTTTTTGAAAAATAATTAATAATTTCCATCATCTATATACATATCTATTCAAAATATGTATTTGTGTTAAAATATGGTACTTTCGTGTTCTCTTTTATCCATTTTAATACGATTAAAATTAACTATTTAATTCTTTTCAAAATTCCTATTTTTATTATTTTGTTTTTTTAATATTTCATTGTTTTAATCATTTCATTATTTCATTCATTGTTTTAAATAATAATTCTATTAATCCTTTAATCAAATTATGTATTATGTAAATAAATAAAATTTTCATTTCAGTTTGTAGTTATTTATATAATTAAATTTGTTTTAACAATTTAATTCTATTCATTTTATACTTTTATTTTATTTCATTAATTTCATTAAATCCTTTAAAAAATTAACTCTTTAATTAATTTATGAAATTATCTTTAAATAGAATGAATATTTGAAAATTAATTTGTTTGTCCATAATTTTTAATCTTAAATAAATTCCTTCTTTTGAATAATGTGTAATTTATTTTTTTTTGTTTTGAATTTTGTCTAATTTTTATTTTTTTTTTAATTATAGTTTTTAATTTAATTTTTTAATATATTTTTTTTTTGTTTTTTTTGGTGTTTCCGACTCAGAGACACTACCCATGAATGACTCCAGTCCCTGATAACACCAATCTTTCAATGGTGAGTTGGATCTCTGTTTTCCCCACCTATCGACACCACTCCTTCGACTAGTTCACCCTCATCCCTACATTCACCTTTGCACTATTCTATGAATAGTGAGACCTCTAACCACTCCCTTCCCCGACCCACACACACCCTTATAATACATCTCCTCCAATGGTGAATCTTATCACTGTTTTCCCCTGTTTCTCACTGTCGCCGTTCATATCTCCATAAACAGTGACTCTGAGTCATAATTTCCATTTCAAACCACATCACTGCAAATCTTCCACACACAATCAACCAAACTAGAAGAAATGAACAAATCATTGGAAACTATGAACCATAATCTACAATAGACACAATACAGATCCCCAAAAGCACAAGAAACGTGTTTTAACAACAAAAATTGACATATAGAACACTCAAAACTTCTAAATCATTCAGATAAAAAATAGATCCGAATCAAAATTGAGACCCACAGTTCGAAACCAATAGGTCACTACTCAAAGGAACTTCCTCCATAGAGTGAATATGATACCAGCCATGCTACTATGAACCATTTAACCAAAGATATCTGTCGCTGATGAAGAGCTGCCACACACCCACTAGCCACCACTGACCCCCCTCAATCTACTCTTATCCCACACTACTGTCAGCTAGAGCTACCCTATTAATCTAACATTATACATCTTCCCCTCTACCTCATGCCTCCATGGAAGAAAGACGAGCCAATCTACCTACCCCATGATGCCAGACCTTCTACCGTCAAACTACTGTCATGACTCCCTTCCTCACCATGCTGTCAAAACTGCTCCATTCCTATAATTCCATATATTCAATCAAAATATCTCCCCTTTCATTTGATTTATCTTTTTTGTGTTTCTCATTACAGGAGGAGGTGACTGTTGGTGTTCATAGGTTGGTATATTATGATAATGTTTTCAGAATATGTAGTTCCTTGAAAGAGGGCAACTACACATATAGAGATTTCACCGAAGGTTGGTGACCCACATGTAAGACCAAGCCATGAGGGATGATGTTTCTTGTTTGTTATAGTTTTATATATACTTTTATAAATAAGAATATCTCTTCTAATATTCTTGAGAAGGGAAGTGGGACACTCCAATCATCACACCTCTTACCACTCTACCCCACACCTCACAAACTAGGGAATCATCTTGGATTTGGAGATAAGACCTTTCTCCTCCATCCTCAATCCTCCACCTCTTATCTATGATATATTTTTCTGTTTTAATTCTTGTCTGTATATACTCTCATTGTGTTTCTTTGTTTTGAGTTAAATTGTGATGTTTGTTTGTTCGTTGTTCATCATATCTTCATGTTAGGATCTAAAATCACTAGTGATGGAGATCTAACTAATGGGGAAAACTCTCGCTATGAATCTTGATACTATTTGGATATCTTATATTCACCGTGTTTATCTTTTTATGTTATTATTCCTTAACATATCACAATTTTGAATTTGGCTAAGGAAACGCAATATCATGCATGGAAGCAGTTTTCCACTTTCTTAATTCATCTATTCCCCCATTTATCTCTCAATCTATCAATCTAATCAATTGTGAGGGGATGTAAAATTTGATGATTTCAATGGAATCATCCTTTCTTCATATTATTTCATATTAGAATAAATTTTTTATGTAATTCAGAATGCAAAAAAGAAGGATGGTTGAGAAGTAATGAAATTCAATGTTTGTGTGTTAAATTTTATGTGAGATTGGTGTGTGATCCAATTCATCATACATGGATTGAGTGTGGATGAAAATTGTTGATTATATATTCAGTAGATCTATTATATAATGTAAAGGGTGGATCAACCTAGATATTTCCTAGTTCTCATTAACTATGGTGTCTGTCTTACTGCATTTTCTTTTTATTGGTCATTTTGTCTTGTGTATTCTAGGTTTGTTTCACTTTTTGGTCCTTGTTCTCCATCTTATAATGTGTTTCTTCTTTTTTTTATTTTGTTTAATTAACTTTTTATTCTCCCTTTCTATTTTTTTCACCATTGTGTTCATCTTTTTTTAGGTTTTTTTTCAAAATATTTAAAAAACCCAAAAATATTTTTTGAAATCCCACTTGAGCATTCAATAATGTGTCTTTGAGAGAAACACCAAGGATAGATGATGTCAAATATGTTGGGTAATATAAATGTAAACATGAACATAATTTTTATAGGGATTATGTAAATTTTTTGATTCATTTATGGAGAAAGAAAATTTTCATTAGTGGTTTTACAATTTTCATTTAAGGAAACAAAAAAACCAACAAAAAACAAAAAAAATAAAAATGCATATTTTAATCTCTTTTACCGATGATGATGATGATGATTTTTATTATTTTTCTGATCTAAAAGCATTGTATGAGGATGTTTCATTGTGTAAATTTTTGTTATAAACCTGACCAGTAAGAGATTCTATAGACTCCACAAGGGTTGTGACACATCAGACAAAAAAACAGTATGCACAGAGGTTAAACCAAGCTATGATGGGTCAAGAGGGGAAGGTAACATCCATGAAGGATTAGTTGGCCAATAAAAGAATCATTGAGTTCCTTGTCCCAGCCTAACTGACTCTATAGAACTAAAAGAGAATGGTATTGCTCCAACGATACACCGTTGTTTCTCCTTTTGGAAAGCAACCGAGAAGAAAGGGGAAATAGAATAAAAGGAGATCCAAGTTCTTGGATATGCCAACATTTGACCATGGAGAACCCTCTAACATGTTGTTGGATGATCATGAGCTACACCCTGGATTAGTTTTCAAGATATTGAAGTAAACATTACATGATGACATAGAAGAATAATCTCACATATAAGGAGATCATTTTATTTCTAGTACTTCTTTCAATTACTTTTTTGTACTGAATTATCTAATGATTTACACATGCTTCCACAAGTTGTAATAGAACAATTCCTACTTCTCTTTTCCTTGGAGGACACTAAATCATAGGTCAGGTGATTAGAATTTCGTTTATAAGAGGTTGACTACCTCCCTCTTACCACAAATACACTCCCAGGAGCTCTGGATACCCTTGAAGAAGAACAAAATAAATTTTTCAAGGGAGTTGTTATTAAGAACCTATTTTTTATGTAATTACTGATGATTTTAATTATATTTCCCTCACTAGAGGTATTTAGAATGTATTACATCTTTTTGATTTCTTGGAATGTCCAGATGAAATTGAGGTCACACCAGCATAGCAATTGATGGAACTCCTAATGTTTTCCAAAATAGTTTGTTTTGGGGATACTATTGAACATGGGTTGCCTATGTTTTCCATAGGATTAAATATGAATGTTGAAACATATTTTATTGTAAGAGAATAATTTGTTACTTTGTCTAATCCAGAGGATAATTATCATCCCAGATATTCATTTCTATAACATGTACACCACACCATCAAGTTGAAGGAGGTAAGTGCCCCAATATCCTCCCCCGTGCATTGCTCCACATGTTATGCTCCACTTCCAAGGAGGAGAGATTTCTTGAAACTATATAGTGGTTACTACCAAAGTGTAAAATCTATGAAATTGGGATGTACCACACCTGGTAATTCTTAATCAAGAATCTAACTCCCCCATCAGACTGGGGTCGATCTACTAATTATTCAAGTGTGGATAATTAAAATAAATCACTCCCTTGGGGGTTATCCAAGGATTATACTTTTTAATTTAGTTCATTAGTTTTTTTAATTATTTTAGTTTTTATGTTGGGTGTTTTTTCATATAAAAAATTAAATGGATGTAGTCCCATGTGTTAATCATTCATGATGAAGGGGAGAAACAAATTGGATATCATGGATAAAAGACCGTAACTCATACTATGTGTTTTCATTTTACATGAGCATATTCATGAAGGATTATGTTAATTTTTTATATCTTTTAGGGTCTAAAATTTAATAACCGGGGAAGTTGAAAAATGCTAACAACGAGAGGCTGAATTTGTATTAATTTAAATTTAACAATCTACACAATCAGGGGAGTAATGTTTTTAATTTCTTAGTATTTTAATCATCTCATTCATATTGTATGTTGCATGAAACTAACTGTTGTAGAGTCCCCAAAATTTATATAAATACTATGAATTTATTTTCATGCATTTGGTGTTAGATACTATAATCTAGTGTGTTAAACATTTATTATGACCTGAATTGTGAAACATTTTACACCCATGATCTTCACTTTAACATTACTACTACTACGGATGTACAATAATGTTTATCCGGATACTTCTTGAATTGATTTGGGAAATAATTTTTCTTCTTTTAAAATTCAATAGCATGAACATTTAAAAAAACATAGTTCTCCATTTTTGTTGGTATCCGGTGAAATTTCTCTTGTACATATTTTTTTTCTTTCCTTGTTTTCATTTTTCTTTTTGAATGTGGAAAACAAAATTTTAAACTTCATTACTACCACTTCAAATTCTTTTCATGATAAATGTACCTATTGATATAACTAACCGGTCTTCTAATATGAGATTCAACATTAGATAAAATGTTGAGTTTTAAGTGTGGGGTAGAGGGGTCATTATACCAGTTCAAATTTCCCCCTAAATGATTTTTAAAAAATGGTCAAATATTTTAATTTTTTTCATTAATAATTCAATTTTTTCTTTCTTTAATTCACAACAGGATGTTTTGCAGGCATCATTATTCACTTCAATTATGTCTATCTGAAATTTAAAAACCTACTTATATTTAAGTGTTGCAATGATTCTGAAACTGTTAGGGAAGTATGATTGTTGAGTGATCAGTACACTGTCTTTATGTATTTTATGTTGACGAACAAAGGAAATAAGTGTGACATGATTTTTTTTTGAATTAGGATCAAGAGATTAGGATACCAAAAATTTTAATGGGATCCTTGATGAATTAATTTTTTTATAAAAAAACACCTAATTGATCCTACTTAAATGATGATTAATTATGTCATTTATAATCAGAATAAAATAAGGAAATGAGATCCCATTATGATTCTATGAGATAGGTGCACAAGGTGGGTATCTTTTAACATTTTTTTATGTTTTTGTAAATGGTCTACACATGAAATATGGATGGAAAATATTAAAATAAAGTGCCCTAAAAAATGAGCTCATTTAGGTTAGATGAATTTAGAACCCCAATGAAGAAGGGAGAGATTAAATTAATTAAAAATCATTTGCGTAGTATTGGTGATGTGATTTTAAAAAACATCTTTTGTAACCTAAAATAATGTGATAATTGATTGTTCATTTGGTTAATGTTTTAATTCCACTTTTATCTAACATGTCTTCACTTTTTAAACTGGATGTTGGACTTCAATTAAAGTAATAATGTTAGTGATTTTCATGGAGGAGGTATGAAATCTTTTCCAGTTGATGAATCTATGTTTCCTTTGATTTCTAGTGACTTTTTGAAACTTGGAAGCACCACATTCTTTCATGAATTCTTCGAAAAGATATACCATAAACTGATCCTTCTCCTGTTATTTTTAAAACACCATTCATGCAATTTTTGAGATGAATGTGGAAAATAAATCCATCTATTTTATAATTTCAAAAAGAATCCATTTGTTTAAGGACTTCCAAATACTTAAGTATGGGGGAGTTTGATGTGGCTAAATTTCATTTCTTTTTACCACATCATTATTCACTTTTTCTTCACTTTTTATTATTATAATTGAATTTTTTGGTAAAAAATTACAAATTATTGTCAAATTTTTACACAACTATTCAAAGTATGTTTTTGGGATAAAAGCCTGTATTAGAGGGTTTAATTTTTTATTTTTTAATAATTTTAAAATAAATCATTTAATTCCATTCTAACATCAGTTTTTCAATCTTTTGTTTTTATTTTAATTTTTTATTCTTTTCATTCTTTCATTATTTCATTTGTTTTGTTTTTTAGAATAATTATTCTCTTAATTATTTAATGAAAATAATTATTTTGAACCTAACTAATTTTACCATTTAATGTTTCATTCGTTAAATAACTAAATTAGTTTTAAAAATTTAATTATATTCATTTAATACTTTTATTTTAATTATTTAATTTCATTAATTCCTATAATTAATTAATTGGTTAATTAATTTAAAAAAATATCTTGAAGTATTACTAATTTTTTTAAATTAATTTGATTGTAAATAATTTTTATTCTTAAATAAATTCCTTATTTTTTGCTAGTGTATCCAACTCATAGAAACCACACATCGGTGACTCAAGTGATTGATACCACCATTCTACCAAGAGTGGATTGAGTCACCATTTCCACCTACCAACCAAAACCACTCCTTCTACCAGTGCATCATCTTATCTACACTCATGTTTCCACCATTCTATCAATGATGAGACATCTCACTGCTCCCTTACATGGCTCATTGACACCGTTCCAGTACTTCTCCTCCAATGAGGACTCTTATCACCATTCTCCATTCTTCCTCATAATCACCATTCTTATATCTTTCAAAAGTGACTCCCATCAACCATTTCCATTCCACTATGCTTCACAATGACTATCCCACACAACATCAACTGACACTAAAGAAAATAATAAATCAATGATAACTATGACCTAGAATCTACAATAGACACCATACAGATCCCCATCAGCATAAGAAATGCATTATGTAAGTAAAAATCAACATGGAAAACAATAAAAACATCAGATTCATTCATATTTAAAAACAAAATCAACATAATCCGAACTAAAATAAATACAACGCATTTGAACCCTTAGTAGTCACTTCCCAAAGGACCCTCTATCATTAAATGAATCTGATACATGATTCACCTCCAAGAGATATTTGAACCAAGACTTATGTCTATAAAGAATCACAATCACACATCCACTATCCCCCACAAAACCCTTTGATATGATCTTGTCCCGCACTACCATGATCCTTCGCCACTGTATTCCTCTACAAAGTTGCATCCAACCCTCTGACCTATGCTGCTATGGAAGAAATCTGACCCAATATCCCTACCCCATGTTGCTCAACTAGATACATAAAAACCACCATTATGGATCCATACCTCACCATGCCATCTCTGCACATCAATTCCTTCAAACCCACTCCCCATTCATTTCATTTCACTTTTTATATTTATTTTATATAATATATATTACAACATATAATATGTAATATAATATATATAATAATAATTAATATAATTATTAAAACATATATAATAATATTATTATTATTTAATATATAACAATTATTTATATACATATATAAATTAATGATTATACTAATAGGTATATCTAAATATATAAATATTTCTATTTATAAATATTTTTATATTTCTATTAAAATCAGTATTATAATAGAAGTTGGTTTATTTTTTCTCACGTGTGCTTTGTGTGGTTCAGTATAGGGGGATGTGATCACAAGTATTTGAAGGTGAGCAGATAATGAGAATGTGTGAGAATATGTAGTCTTTTATAGGAGTTTGACTGCACTTACATAGATTTCACCTACGGTTAGTGACTAGCATGTCAAAGAAATCCACATGGGATGATATTTCTTATTAGTTTCGTGTTTCTGTTTTTCCCTCCAAATAATAAATGCTCTTCTCATTTTCACAAAAAGGGAAGGGGGACATTCTACACTTCTCACCTCTTACCAATCTATCCCATACCTCACAAAATGGGGAATCATCTTCGATTTGGATATAAATCCCTGATCCTCCATCCTCAATCCTCCACCTATTCCTATTGTACTTTTTTATTTTTTTATTTAAATACTCTCATTCTGATGCTTTGTTTTGAATTTATTTGTGACTTTTTCTATTCATTTCCATATTTTCATGATTTTAAATCTTTAGTGGTGGAGATCTAACTTACAGGGCTAGACTCTGGTTACGAATCCCAGTATGATCTGGAGATCTAATATTCATCATGTTTATCTTATTCTCTTTCCTTGAGTTACTTGATTATGTATTTTTATTCAGTTAAGCAAAAGAAATGAGGTTCAAAGAACCATCTTTCCACTTTCATACATCATCTCTTCTCCCTTTCCACTATCAATTTCTCGATATAAGCAATTAAGATGGGATGTACATTTTTATGATCTAAAAAAATCATACCAGGTTGTGAGAATTTCATTTTAAAATGAATTTGATGGGAATTCAGATTAAAATACAGATGGATTCTCAATCACTGATGAAATTACACATTCATTTGATCAATTTTATGTGATATTGGTGTGTGATCCGAGTGAAAAAACATGCATTGAGAGAGGTTGAAAATTTTGGATTAAATTTTTAGTAGATCTATGATATAAATTAAAGTGTAGATCAACATTAATCTCCACTAATTATCATAGACTGAGGTGTCTTTATTTTTATCTTTTATTGTTATTGGTCATTTTTTATTGTGTCTTTTGCATTTGTTGGGTTGTTCAATCGTTGTTCTTCATCTTGTTTGGCTTTTCCTCTTTGGTTCTTTTGTGTAATTCAATTTTTGTTCTCCCTTTATTTGTTTTTAAACGCAATGTTCATTTTTTTGTTTTATTATTTTCAAGATATTAAATAAATACCAAAATATTTTTGAAACAACCACTTTTACATTAGACACTACTTCCTTGAGAGTAACCCATAGGTTAGCTGCTATGCTATATCTTGGGTACTATAAATGTAAACTTGATCATCCTCCTAAAAAAGAATGGCACAAAATTATATTAATTTTATAATGAAGATACATTGGTACATTCTAAAATTTTCCAACAAAGGATTTTATATACTAATGATTTTGAATTAAAAATTAAAAATTTAAATATTTTATAAAATTAAAAGTGATAATTTAAAAATTAATTATGGATTTTAAAAACTGATATCAAGTGCTTATGATTCTAAAAATTATTTCGTTAGTGTTTAATATGTTTTCAAAAAAAGTTATTTACGGAATATTTCACTTATAAAGTTTTTCATAAAAGTCATTATAGTTTTAGAAGTTAAATTTTAAAATTATTTATCAGGATCAAGGTATTTGTGCTAAATAATATACTTATAATGATACATGATTTTTATTTAAAAAATTGATATTTTTTTATTGTATTTCAAATTTATTTTTCAAATGATCATAAACTAGATTTTCATCTTTCTTAAAATTCATGGATGTTATTAATGTTTCACATGGGTTATAATCTTATGATACCTTCTATATTCTTTATTTAGCCAACTTATAAAATGATCAATGCATTTTTCTCATCATTTTTAACAACCATTGATGATTTTATATTCCACTTTGTTTGTTATTATGATAAAATATACCTTCTTTCTCTAGTTGGGTTATGGATATAATGTTTTAATTATGATTTCATTAAACTGTTTTATTCATCAGATGTTAATTTGGATATGATTAAATAAAAAACATTTATAAAATGTTGAGGAATAATTGTGTTCAATTTTTTTATCTGATGGGTAGGACCTGAACTATATATCTGCAAAATTCATTGGTAATATTACATTACAATTATATATAATGGGTACATGGGAGTTTATCCCAGTTCTATGGGTTCATGAGAGTGTATCCCTAGAACATGTGTACATGAGAGGATATCCCAAGACCAAGTGTATAAGGGATTTTATCCCACTACCAAGGGTATACATGGGGATATCCTAAGACCAATGATTTATGGGTGGTAAGAACAAGTGATGGATGGATGATTTTATCCAATCAACCATTCAATGGTTAAGTGCTATGCTAATGTGTATAACATCACTCGGGTCGAATCCTCAGTGATGGTACAAATTTTTATGTAAATTCTTTTAATTGATTATCTTTTGATTGGGGGGTGGGGCTATTTTCAGAAATTATGAAAACAAATATTGATGATATTTGATTTAACAAATCAATAAATATTATAATCTGTTCAATATTGGGGATGTAATCTTATGATATCCTTGATCTTTTCAAAATGATTCATTTAATTAATACCCACTTCACATGATTATTTTAATCAAAATTCCATTGATAGCTTTAATCAAATTTTTAACAAGGGTTCTAATTTTACTCCAATCTCAATGATGGGTGTTTGAATATTTCATGAACTGATGTGTATTTGAGGTTCTAAAAATATATTGAATCCACATGTCACAAATATGTCATTAATCCATAAATTATTTTATTTGGCATTAAATTTTTTAATTCAATGAATGTTAAATTATTAAATTCTCTAAATCACGCAAGACCCCCACATTGTGAAACACCCCAATGAGATATTTACATAACAATTTGGGTGGTTTATAATCTATGTGTATTGATTATAGTGATTTATTAAAAAATAAAATAAAAGTAATGGAATAAAAAAAGAGTGGCGCACCAAACACACACATGAGCATGGAAGAAATGTAAAAATACACTTTCGATTGAATGAGAAACAAAAGAAGGATTGGTTTTTAAATATTTTTTAGAAAATTTAAGAAAGTTAATATTAAAATTCAAAAAGAACTAGATAATAATATATTATTAAGAAACATTCCTTAACATTTAAAAAAATTAATACAAAACACTTGGATGATTACTAATGAAAACAAATGAAAAAAGAACTTGAATGAAAAAAATAGGGGAATGGTATCTCAAGTTGAAATATGAATTTGGAAGGTCCCCTTATGCCTTATTCAATGATAGGGTCATTCCAACGTATCCTAATATTATATGAAATGATTAACCGTTCAAGGATAAGATGGGTATGATTTTATAGCGCAAGTTGGTGAACTGTTTTCATTCAAAATCTACACCTCCACTCGAATCACCAATTTTACAATTTAGACAGCAAAATATTAAGACATGTTCTTCATTACAGCTGTAGATATGATTGTTGATATTATACGCTAAAAGTTTACGGACCATTGGAATTTTGGAGCCAAAGTTATTACTATTTGGGAAAAATATTATGTCCATTTTAATCTAGTACATTTGTATTTTTCACAAACCTATGGGGGAGAATCAAAGAAGTTAGACTTATTTATTGAGCTCAGAAATTCTATCTTCATGGACGGTCTTGTTTTCAAAATAAATTTTGGGGCCTTATTGTGTGGTATTTATGACCCTTGAAATGGTCTAATTGGCCAAAGATCCATTCTAATGATTTTTGTAAATCTCATAAGGAACTCTAAATAATGAGAATAATATAATTTGGATTAGTATTTTCAAATATATGATCAAAATATTAAACTATAGATTAATTATTTGATGTCTTACATTTATCTTCTAATTTGTTTAAGATCAAAACATAGACATTAATTTAAAATTAATCATTTTAAGTGATAATTATAGTATATGAGTAATGTAAAATCATGAATGAATATGTAATATCAACAAGACCAAATACACAATGTTGTTAAGTCTAGGTATAGTAAAGTTAACTAATGGTTATCCCAAGCCAATGATGTAATTAATTTCTGGATGGGTAGCCTTGGCATATTAATTCTTTTATTATGATTATGTAAAACTCTACTATCATATTAGTATGCCTTCGTTATGATCTCAAGACTAAATATTGTTTATTTTTCCAAAATATCATTGATCATATCTTATTTTATATTAATACATTGTTCCATGACTCAAGATTTTAGATTTATGACTTTGAATATTATAATGATTGAGGTGATCATTGAAAATGGAAAAAAACTTCAATGTTTTTATTCATGGAATGATCCTATGTTTTTCTTCATTATCAGGATGTTATGACTCCTATATTTTTTTACCATTACATCCTTATGTCTTAATCTATTTTATATGATCCTTATTTTTCCATGGGATTATTTTCTAATGTTATAATCATTGACCATTTTTATGCTATTATACCCACATACATGGTTTGTGATCACTTATGATAATTAATTTTAATATTTTATGTGTACCTAATTGAATGTTTGAGATTAAACTTTTCTTCTGTTTTCTATTCCATATGTTCTGAAAATGATTATAAACATGTATATGTCTATAAATAAATATAATCTAGTTTGATTATGAAGAAATGTTCACAATTAGATTTTTATATATCAAATTTCCAAAGACAGTTGAAATTGTAATATTGGTATTTTGTGATTATTATGATATATTATTTTTAAATTGTAGAAATATGAGTTTGATTATCTTGAGTGATCTTACATGGTATTGAATCCTTTATTAAATCTTGTGTTTTTTATCCATAGATCATGAAGTGTGGTCTTAGTATATCGCATATGTAACACCATGAGTTTTTATGGACCATTTTTTCGAATCAATTAAATATTAATTTATGTATTAAAATGAAAAACCTAAAATATTAATTTTACACTAAACCAAATCGGTTTATGATATGTTCAAAAATAACATTGTGTATGTTACACGCAACACCAACTTGACGTATGTCACATGCAACACTGATGATTCTACAAAACACCATTTTATTGTTAAGATTTGTTAAATTAGATAATTATAAACAAGATACAAAACCTAGTTATATGAATAATAAAAACTGATTTTCAAATATTATTTGTAATTATTTAATATAGATAAAACATATTGATAATGAAAGATAAGAATTCTGGGAATGTCCTTTTAAGTTTAAAAGTATCGTTTTCTTAAAAAAAACACTTTTAAAAAAAATTAAATTTAGTCACACTTAGTAATATAATGTGATTAAATAAATATAATTTTTGAATTATGAATTTACAAATTATCTTATGGTGAGTCTTTGAGAATTTTTGGAGAAACTTCATTTTTATGAATAGTGAATAATACTTCTTTTTAGTTTAAAACTACCTTTCCACATAAATAATTATTAATGTAAAATTATATTTCTAATTTTATTTAAGGTCAAAATAGATCAATTATAGATCTATTAATATATTATTGGGATTTACAATCAATTTCACATTTAAATTGAATATATAAATTTAATAATCTTTTGAACTTATTTCTACTTTAAAGACCAATAATTTTTCCCCTTCTGCGGGATTATCATTAATCTTAATTCATATATTTTTTGATTTTAATTTCTGAAAAAATAAAATCTCCTTTTCAATAAGATTAATGTTTATTTTCTAATTATATTTTTCCCCCAAATAATTAGTAAAAGTGAATAAAATGTATCACTATAATAAAGGTCAAATTAAGTTTCATTAATGACTAAACCTTATTATTATGGGCCCAAATAAAATAGAATCATTTCTAAAACCCTCTATCTAATAATATTTCGGCTATAAAACATCCATTATTTGATTATGTTAGTTTTTATGACTTTTTGAAGCTAAGAACATGTGTACACATTACTTGTTTTCAATAATTTCATGTGAGTCCTTTTCCTTCCCTATAAAAGGACACTACATATCCCACTTACTCACACCTCTAAAACCACTTATGTTTGGATAAGATATACCCAATACTCTTCCTATAAATCATACCTTCTTCATAAAATCCTTCCACTGTGAATAAAAAATTCCATTGAAGCCTTTTGACACAAACCAAACAGAGTTACGTGATTAAAAGATTACGACTTTTCTTAAGCAACTTTCTTTTATTTTCTTTCTCCACCCACTCCACTGTCATTATTCCATTATTGTATAACAAAAACAGTATACCCAATATACTATAATTTTTTTATCCTAAGGGTTCTAATTATACTTACACAAAACTCTATCTAATGGATAATGAACATACTATTTATGTGAACGACGAACAACTACTTCACAAAATGATGATCGTTAAATTTTCCTTACCGACTCTCGTGGTAGAAATTATGATTGAGATACGGTTTATATGTGTTAAATATTATTTTTTTTATTACTTTATAATTATTTATTCTTTTTTACAATACATTTCTTTTTTTACTTTCCATTTGGATTTAATATGATAATTTTTTTGAAGTAGTGTGGACTACCAACCCCTCAAAGCATTATGATTTGTTCATACACAACATGGATTGTATTGAGGATGTTTTAGTGAATATATAAGGAATATATAATATAATAAATCTACTATAACAATTTTATTTATGTTCATATATTTATATATATACATTTATATACATATATGTCTTTTACATTCGTTTATTCAACATGACAATTAAAAGGAAACAACGTTCATGCATACATACAACTTACCATTTGCATGAATGGTGTATTCTGTTACATACTTTAAGACTCTATAGATTATTATAAAACCAATATAATGTATATAAATTAAATTTATATCATTTTAAAATTATTTAAATCATGATATAATTTATAATAACCAAAGATATAACGAATTAAGACACACGTGATTTATACAACAAATATTACCGCAGTGAAACCATATCATGGATTTTTTAACTAGTGAGTAACAAAAAGTAATAACAAAACAATATATTTTATTATATATAAAAATAAGTTTCTATATAATATAAATAATAAATTTAAATTTATTATACTGTTGGATTGATTGAGTACGAGGAGAATCAAGACACAACGTACAAAGATTTCATATCACTTTTTTTTTCAATAAGATACATGATATATTTTCCACCCTTTCCATTTTTTTGGCATATGTAATACCAAGGATTTTATTATATGTATATTATATTAAAATTTATATACATTCACATATCAATTTTATTATCTTTCATTCATGGGGTTTATGTTTCAAAAGTTACCAAATTGGTAATATAATTTTGTATCAATTTTCCATCACTGAGGCTTGTGTTTTGTTGTGGACCAAAATATAATTTCGAGGTGTATATACATCCATTTTACATGTTATATGACAAATATGGTTTATTTAATCATATTTTAATATTTATGTATCTTTAGTTTTCTTACATGGAGAGTATGATCACATATTACCATGTTAAAACAATTTGTTGAGATAATCTCATCCCTTTACCAGATAGTTTATGATTAAAATTATTTTTATAAAACATGAGATATATCTCACGTGAATACCCTTGAGTTTCCTTATCCTCATTTTATTAATGATGTATCTGTGTATATGTACCATCTTCAACTCTATGGTACTTAATATAACATTTTTTTGTAAAATATGACAGTCTCCCTCTCTTCGATAAGAAATCTGTTGTATTAAAAAACCATGTTTTAAAACGTATTTTTAAAAAAATTAAAAATATATTATTAACACATATTTAAGGAAAATGTATATTGAAAACATTTTATTTTTTTCAAATCATCATTAATAATTTTTCAAATCATTTTCATAGATAAATGTTTTCAAAAGGTTTATGTTTTAAAAATAATTTTTCAATGTTGAAATGATATTTCCCATTAGAAATGTCTTTAAAAAATATTTCCAAAACATTTCCCATATAATATATAATCCATTGGTGTTACTAATGCCTTGGTGGGGAAATTTTTTAATTTTTACATTCATATTCTTTATCTTATTGGATTATTTTTTAGGGCATGGTGATTATAAATCATGATTCTATTTCATGGGTTATATTATTTTTGCACAGGATTTTTTTCAAGTGTTATGTTTGTGATGAAATGATTAAGAAACCTATATATTTACATAGTGTTTGGAAAAAATCCCCAAAGGTATCATTGAAGAATTTTTGAGGTGATTGTGTTTGTTGACAAAGTGGGCCTTTATGTTGTGTTTGTTGACGAAGCAAACCATGATGAACAAATTTGTTAACAAAAGGGGACTTCATGGTGACATGTCAAGTTCAAGGGATGTTGAAAATGATCCCTGATTGATTCCAAAACATCGACAAAGTAATGGTCATTCTAGAGGTGGTTGAAAAAGAGTAGTAAAGGTGGCACTGTTTTTGGAAAAGGGACTTGCGCGCCGGTGTCTTGGAAGGTTGGAAACTTGCAAGCCATTTGTTTTTCAAGATTAGAACATCAAAATATGGATAATGAAAACGGGGCTCCAAAGTTTTAGGTTTGGTTGTGCAAGTGACTAGGGTGACAGAGACTAGGGCGGTTGGACTTGAGCGCCAATATGAAACATGTGCTCTATCGCCCAGGGTGTCCAAATGTATATAAATAGCGGTCTACCCCTCCTAATTCGATAGAGAGTTCAACGCTTAGAAAAAATCAGAGCTCCTATCGCATAGGTGTTATGGTCATGCAAGTGGTGGTCTAGTCGCGTAGGTGTAAAGATATCCAGAGGTTGTGTGCCAGTTGATAGTTGCGCGCCCAAAGTGGTTTGGGTGAGAAAGGGTGTGAGTCTCCCAAGTATAGAGTTGAATAAGGGGGTGTTGCATAGGTGGTTTGGCTACACATACATGCCAGGCTTTGAAGAAGCGTGATAGTTTATAGTTGCGTGCCAAATTTGGTTTGGGTGTAAAAGGGTGTGATTCGTGCAAGTTTGGAGTTGAAAAATCCAGTGTCACACAAGTGGTTGAAGTGAACATGCACACCGTATTGAACTTTCATGCTGGAACTTGAGCTCCGGCTTGAAGTAGCATGCCATGTATTATTGAATCATGCCAGTCATTTTAGGGCTCGAAGATAGCTAGAAGATTTACTGATACCTTCAGTGAAAAGTGAGATTCATCTATGGGTGAAAGTTGGACTTGAACATAAAATCTATATACAATAGAGGATGTATTAATTTGTAATAATTAAGAGACCTATAGTTCTATAAAAAGTGAGTGAATAATTTCCAGATAAGTGACCAAAGGAAGAGGAAGAAGGTGATCCTATCTGTCGGCTATGAGCCAAAGAGAGATAAATAGGGAGTGACCTTTGGGAAAGCAGTGACCTGACCCTAAACATTATAGAGGTAGTGAGCCTAGGAATAGAAGTGATTTATCCAAAACATGTTAAACATCAATGTTCTATTAATGGGTTTGGTACATCGACACATCGTCAGTGTTTAATCCTTGGACGTAGCCTAGTGTGTGTGAAGAAAGTAAAAATTGTTGTGTCCTGTGGATGATTTTTTTATACTATGATATAGGAAAGAGAGGGAAGATAGTCTCTCTTAATAGCGAGACAGGATTAATAGTGGCAGTTGTTTTAATCTGTCATACCCTGATTCACCCCCCTCTCTAAGTATCTATCCTTGTGGACCTAACACATAGGTTATTATATGATTACATGTTATAATATATAATTAATTTCAAGGGTTATGATATAGTTATTATGATCTTGTGACACATGTTTGTATGATTTCACTATGAGATGGGTGTAATGTATATCTCCCTCTAATGTATGGTGTAATTATTTATATCTCATGAGATATACACAGTTGTAGTGGTCAATGAACTCGATTCTGTATTACTAGTCTGGAATAAGAAAGGATATCAATTTAGTAATACAAAGATATAATGAGGGGTGAACTCAGTTCAGTAATACAAGGCTGGAATGAGGTGTAAACCCGATTTTGTAAAAGACTTTGTCCAATAAAATGGTCCCAGTAGAAATTCCTTGACTACAATGAAAATCATTATATATTATAATGTGTCTTCCAAAATTCCTTGTTTTATTCCTATGTTATTCTTTCATGTCTTATGTTACATATTTCTTAATGATTCATGTCATGTTAACATCTAAGATTTATGTCCTTATTCATGTATATGATCTTTGATATGCAAGGAATGATCTTTTAATTTCATGATAATGTTATCATACCCTTATGCTTATGATCATACTTATATGTCTACCAAGTTTACCTATACTTAGCATTGGTCTCAAACCATTTTAGGTTTCCTTCTCTAGGTTATGAAGATTTGTATTATGTTTTAGGCATCTAAGAAGGGTTCTAGTCAGGATGAACATAGTGGGAGATAATTTATCTCACTTATGTATCAGTATTTATGTTTCCATATTTCCAATGGAACTAAACAAGTATGGTATTTGGGAATCTATTTGTATAATATTTTAATTATTCCAAAATTTTTATGTAACATTAATGTATGAAAATAAAGGGTCGCTATAGTTGGTATTAGAGAAAATTTTTAGTTAAACATTGGAAGATAGAATGAGAAAACCATAGTGAGAACTCTAAGTACATGTTTAAGGATGAGTATATGGATAAGGGAAACTATAGGATAATATCCTGGAATATTGTAAAAGGAAAGAGTGAGTGGCTTCCAAGATATACATCTCTATATGGATACTACATGTTGTTATAGCTCTGAAAAACATGAACATAGGGGTAAAAAATCTTTCATGATGATTCAGTCCTAACTCATGTCTATCTGGTTTATGAAAAGAGGACTCTCTAAACACCTAGTTTGAAACTCTTGGGGGATATGATTTGTCAATTAATAACTCTTCATGAAACATTATGAAGGATTTAAATCAAATTTAGCTTTGAATAGCCTTGTAAAAACCTATGGTGTCGTGGATTAAGGAATGTTCCATAATTTAGACATCCTATAAGTTACTGTTTATGATTCCTCTATATGATAAGTATTTATTAATATAGGTTTTTGGTTTCAGTCAATGGATAAAACCCAATAGAACCACATTCATGATGGTTGAGATAGACAATTCATTGGTTTTTCTTCTGAGAAATCAAATTCTATGGGTGATGAAATGACATATATTATTTTTATGCACACACAATATTCTCAAGTTATGAATAATGGTGGGCTTCCAAATGAGTAATGGAGGGACCAAAATTCTATTGAGGCATTCATGAGAAAACTTCCACCTTTTTAGAGGGTCTTTTGATCCATTTGTTTCTGAACAATGGACCAGTATAACGAAAATGATATTCTCATTTCTCAAGTGTTCAGTGCATTAGAATTTCATTCTGGCTATTTATCAGTAAGAAGGTGAAGTATATCAGTGTTGGACTCGAATATAGAACATTATGGAGAAAGATAAGATGGAATCTTTAGATAGGGATGAGTTCAAATACTTATTTTTCAATAATTACTTTCCAGGTATTCTTTTTAACAAGATGATGAAAGAGTTACATGATTGGATTTAGAGGGATTATGAACCTATTAGTACCTTAGAGGCTAATTTCTCGAGACATGCAAGGTGCACATTAGGAATTATCATCCAACCTAAAAAAGTTTTATAGGTGCTTTATTGGATTAAATCTAAATATCATATGGTAGTTTTCCTTAATACACTTTAATAGATACAAAGCGATTTTAAATTGTGAAATCAAGGATGAAATGTAGGGTGGGGCATGTATCGACCTCATGATTTTGAGATGAAAAGGAATATGAAGTTCAAATGAAACTCTTATACTTATGGAGATGGGAGGATGGTTTTTTCATTATTCTATAAATGTGGGAAGAATCTTGACGGAATTATTCTTAAGGGGTTTAGTAAATTTTTTATGCGAAGAAATAATGTTCCTCAAGAAATTGATTGTAAAAATGATGAGAAAATGTTAGATCAAAATAATAGCCAAGAAAAACTGACATAGAATGCAACTCCCATGATTCTTTGATTCAAGTGTAAGTATAATGGCCATTATGCTAAAAAAATAAGCAAATACATGGTCCTCTGATGATGTTCTTTCTCAAAAACCTCTTAAGCCAAGGGACAATGGAAATCTCATCCAATCGCTATTTCATATGAGGGGTGTGATAACGACAAGATTAAAGGTACACATACCATCCACTCTATAACTTCTAATGTAATTTTTTATTCTAGATCTACCCAATATTTCACATATAAGGAATTTCCTAAAGGTCTTAAGATTCCAAAAAACAATTAGATATGGAATTTGCAGTGAAAAAACCTATGGGTGTGAATATTTCATCTTAGGTCTATGATTCCTCTCATGTTGAAGTTGGTGGGAATGGATTACTGTAAATCTCATCTTTCTCTCTTTGGTTTAATTTGATGTCATCTTAAGCAAGCATTGGATATCCTTTCCTAAATCACACATTAATTTTCAATGGAATTTAACTTTGATATTTCAAACCATCATATGAACATACTTAAATGTGACTATATGTTTGAAATTCCTGTGAGGATTACATCTTGGGTATGGGTATTCAGTCCCATTCATATGATTTTTTAAATTCAAATGGTTAGAGAAAAAAATGACATCAATGATATTTCTATTGTTCAGGATTTTCTGGATGCATTTCTAGAAGATCTACCTATTCTTCCACCAAAACATGATGTTGAGTTATCAATAGAACTTATTACTGGTTCCAAATCAATTTAAAAATACTCCTTATATAATAGATACAATTGAGTTTAAATAATTGAAGAATAAACTCCAAGAAAACATTAATAAGGGATTCATTAAGACAAGTGTGTCACCTTGGGTTTGAACCATTCTTTTTGTGTAAAATGAATATGGATCAATGCAACTATGCGTTGATTATAGGGAGTTTAACAATATCACAATCAATAATAATTATACTCTTCTTGTTTTGATGACTTGTTTTCAACTTCATGGAGCACATAATTTTCCTAGAATGACCTTATTTCTGGATATCATCAATTGAGGGTCAAGAAAGAGGACATACAAAAGGCGAAATTCCACAAAACGAATGAACTCTATAAATATAGTGATGTGTTTTGGTCTTATTATAGCCCCATCTATCAACATGGATTTAATGGATAGAGAATTTAGATATTACCTCAATCGTATTTTGGTACTCTTTATAGATACAGTTATTAATTATTCAAATATCAAGTATGATCAAGAAAATCACTTGATAATTGTACTAAAGACCCTACCGAAGGAGAATCTATATAAAAAATTTACAATGTGTGATTTTTTACTGCAAAAGGTTTCAAATTTGGGTCCCATAATCTGAAGATATGGTATAAAAGAAGATCCATCAAAGATAGAGGATATTTAATGATATCCCAGAGAATCCATAGTTACTCAGGTCCCTAACTTTATTGGTTTAGAAGAATAATATCAACGGTTTGTGGAGAATATCTCACGAATGTCCAATCCTTTGACCAAGTTTTGTTAGAAGGGTGTAAAGTTTATCTATATAGATAAATGTGGCGAACATTTCAAGGAACTGAAGGTAAGGTAAGTTGGTGAACCTATTCTTACCTTACCCTTTAATGGATATGGGTTTTTAATCTACAGTAATGCATCCATGAATGGATTAAGAAGTTAACTTATGAAGAAGAACATTTTTATCTCTTATTCTTTGCGGTAGCTAAGGATTCACGAGAAAAATTACCTATCTCATGATTTGGAGTTAGCAGTGGTAATTTTTATATTATAGATGTAGAGGCATTATCTTTATGGAGGAAAGTTTGATATATATTCCAATAATAAAAGTTTCAAATATATATTCACACATAAGTAGTTGAAAACATGTTAGATAAGATGGTTAGAGTTGATAAAGTATTAGGACTACTCAATACAATACCATGTTGACAAAGGGAACAAGGGGGATTGTGATTTTAGTCTGAAGGATCAGGGTAGCTTATCCATGATGAGGATATATAAAGGAACAATATTTCATGATTTTCAAAGGATAAAAATAGAAATCCAAAGGTAAGGGAAAACTATTATCTCTCTCAAATGAATATTCAACCCTCTATACATGTGAATATTAGGGAGGCATAAAAGGAAGATGAAGAGATGCAAAATAAATTCAGTAATGTTCATGAGTTCAATATTGATCAATACAAAATGATACGATTCAAGAACTGTGTAGGTGTTCTTTTCAAACCATATTTGAAGAAGGTGTTGTTATAGGAGGCTCATAGTTCATCATTCTCTATTCATTATGGAAGTATGACGATGTATAAGGAGATGAAATAATACTTCTGGTGGAATGGCCTGAAGAGAGATATCGTAGAGTATGTATCTTAGTTCTTGATATTACATAATGTTCATTATTAAATACAAAATTCTAAAGGGATTCTGTAACATCCCATGATTTCATAGTACATTATCTCCTTAAAGTAATTCAATATCCTGAGCTACACGCAATATCGAGTTCAAGCGCATCAGGGCCTATCAAACTAGCCATTTGAAAAGAGGTTATGAATAGTATTAAAAACATTTTACATTTTATATATGTCATATATAATTTAATCATTCATATTTTGTGTTTCATAGACATTATATAAAGACATATTATTATTTTAGATAAAATAAGTATTTTTTAAAAATGCAGTTTTTCAACCGTTTAATGATAAAAACCCTTTTTAAATCCAATATCTGACACTTTTATTTATTAAATTTAAAGATATTAAATTATTATTTATAATAGGGACATCATAATTTAGTTTGGACAAATTTTTGGTACTTTTCTGAAAACTATTATATTTTGATAAATAGTGAAAAATACTAAATTTTAATTGAAATCATCTTTTTTAATTGAAATAATTTATAGTGTAAAATTATGAATTTGAGTGGTTTTAAGATATAATTAGATTTTATCTTCATCATTTAATATAATTTATGTCTTTTATTTAACAATATATTTAAATTGAATATAAACACATGTCAATCTTTTGATAGTTTTTACTTTTTAAAAACCCGCTTTCTGGTTTTGACAACGGTATTTAATTTTAAATTAATTAATGAAAATTATATGTTTTCAATTTGGTAAAATAGATATAAATTTTTAATTTATAATATCAAAATTATCTATGGGTGAATTTTTGTTGTTCTTTTGAAAACATTCAATTTTTGATGAATAGTGAAAAATATTACGTTTTAGATAAAAACTTACTTTTTCAATTTAATAATTATTTTTTAAATTTAAAGTTATTTTAAAATCAAAATAGATATATAATACCCATATTAGTCTAATTTAATTCATTGGAGTCATTTTATAATAAGATTATGTATATAATTTTTTTTAAACTTTTTAACATCGTTTACCCACCTTCTAGGCACATTGGAAAATTTGCATAAAACGTAATTTTACAGTTTCTGTGTATTGAATTTCAAAAATAGGAGAGGCACAGTTGAAATTAGAAAGTAAAATGTGGATCAATTTTAATGACCCAATGTTTTTCAAAGGAATTTTTTTTCTTATAAACATGTCATTACAAACTACTAAGTGCCATGTGACCCTTAAAACATAAGTTTTTTTCACTCATGTGATGTGAATTTAGAAAACCAAATATACACAGTTGCGATCAGAAAGTTATATGGAGTCCAATAGGAAAAACATAATTATTGGTGAATAGTATCCTACCATTATGAATAGTAACATACCCTTATGTATAGTGATATACCCTAATGAATAGTAACCTTACCTATGATAGTATATAAATAACATTAATGTGAAATTATGATATACCTATGCTTTGGATTAATTAAATAAATGTTTTAAAACACTTGTTTTTAGAATAATTTTTTATTTTAATTAAATATAAAAGTAATCATATTTAGAAAATTATTTCTGAAAAATGGACTTCATTTTTGGATTCTACACATTGAAAAATGGTTGAGGTGATTTTTTTTGGTATATTTCTGAAATACATGAATTTGTGATGAAAAGTGAAATGCGGTAAAATACCGTATATAAGTTAATTAAACCATTCAAGACATAACAAATGATGCAATCCCACTTGGTTCGAACTCACATGATAAAATTACTATTTTTGGAAAATTAAGGCTCACTATTTCTTGTCTTGTGGGGAAATAATAAATTTTGGAATTTTATGTTAAGAAATCCCCCTCTCCTCCACTATTAAAATCCCCTCTCACACCCTCTTCTCTTCAATCCTCTCAAGCCTTGTGACTTCTCCAAAATTTGTCCAAATACCCTCCCAACCACTTCTCCCACATCCAGAAAGCCTTGGTCTCATGAAAAAACCAAACCCCTCCATTAAGGAGGCTCTCATGGATGATTGGTTCAACTGGTAAATTCCTCTTTTCAAATTCTATGTCTTTATTTTCATGTTCATTTGTTTTATTTCACTATTACCTCTATATATCCAAATTTTGTGATGAATCCAATACCTTATATGTACTGGAATGTTTTCATGATATTGAAATTAATTATCATCATCTCTCCCTTTTACCTTCTTTTGTACTATTAGAAAGAACACCATTTGAGATGTGTCAATTTTCCACATTCAAGGAGGATGGAATTTCGATTTCTATTATCATTCTCAATTATGGTAATGAAACCCTTCTTTATATGGTTTATCCAGATTATTATATATGTAATATAAACGATGTTAGATTCTATAATCCTTTTTTACAAATGGTATTACGTTTTAAAGAAAAATGAGTTCTTTATAAATGACCAATAACACCTATATATGTTCATTAATAAGATATAATTTAAATTCTGGAGATTTACAACCATTCAACATAATTAAAAACAAGTTAACCGAATTTGAAAATAAAGAAAACGAACACTCTGGAACGACGAAATTCAATACAATAACTTATCAATAAGGACATAAGTGAACTAAACAGAATTATGATAAAGTAAATACATGTATAATGGGTTCTAAAATAAGTTTTTAATAGATATAAATACATATTACTAGAGCTTAAGTTCAATATTGGAACACGTTCAGAGTTAAGGTAAGGGGTTTTAGACCCGAACATCCATTTTCATTCGGGTTACATTCATTATCTAAATGCCTCAATAAAATTATTATGTATTGTTATGTACTACTCATAAATTCTGGGTGATTATTATATCTATTTTTAACAACCATAACTCTTCCTTATTTTTGGGATAGTTGGACATTTTAAAAGGAACATTAAAAATTGTTTCTAAAATACAATCCCGATTCAAGGGAATTTCTCAAATTATTTCATATTTTCAAGGGAACTCTATAATATGTTTTTTGGGAAACCATTATCTTTTTAAAATCACTCATTTTATTATGAAAATACTAGTTTAATACTCTTATACTTTTATACAAGGATTTTTCCAAATGAACTCTACTTTTCAAAATAGAAGAGTTTTTATCTCCAGATTGCTTAATGATTTTATAAGAGTATTTTCATTTGATATAACAGTCTTGTTGGTTATTATATATTATTGAGTTTAATAATTTATGAATTAATACACCATGTTTTATTTAATGGGTTTTGACTAACTCTATTGTGGATGATCTATCCAAATACCATTCACCATATTACTCATAATGGTTTGTGTTTTATGTTTAATGATGCGAGAATAATTGTTAAATTTCATATGATAGTTTTAATAAGAATATATATGTTGTTTATGTTTATCCACGATCATATGAGGAATGCATTGAACTTATTATGTGACGGGGGTGACCCACTATAGCCCTTCGATAAATCGGTGGATCTCATGAGACAAATTGACGTGGAATTGGCTGAGGCCTTTCCCAATGTGATATATGGATTTTGGTTGAGGCCCTAATCATTAGTCATCTTGGCCGAGGCCTTGAAAAAATGTTTCAGATTATCTAGTATATGCATTTCCCTCATTATGAAGCTAAAAATTTACGGTTCATGTGGTTATTCGACTCGTAGAATACCCATGATTATGTTATATTTTGGCAATATTTACTCATCTCATATTCCTGACATTTTATGTTCAAATTTATTTTTTTAAAGGCACGTGTTTCCAATTATTCACCATGTCTAATGTTTATATTAGCTTACACATTATTGATTACTCTTACTGAGCATTTGTGCTCACCCCTTTTTTATGTTTCATTTTCTCAGGACATGAATAAGTAAATTATGAATGACTTGTGAGCATAATCTAGGAGTAATGGATATTTCTAGTGGAATAAATTAGTGTCATTTTTTCCTTCATGATGTAATGATAAAAATATTTATGTATCTTTTTTTCCTAAAGCTACTAAAATACATTGTCCTTCAGGATGCGTATTCCGCATTTATATGCCAATAATAAAATAAGGCACCGGCTCTGGGCAACTAGGGTCGGGTCCTTACAGTTGGTATCAAAGGAAGTTTAGTAGAAAACATGGAAACAAGATTTAGAAAATGTATATTATGGAAGAGTCCATAAGATAGTATTTGAGGATAAACATGCAAGAACTTACAGGTATTTTGGTAAGTAATAGATTTTATGGATCTTTCACACAATACATCCCTATCTGGATACAAACAGGTAGAGGTGGATCTAGAACAGATGTACCTAGGAGTGAAAGCTCTGACAAAGAGCTTTGAGCTTGACCTGGGGTATCCTGATACATGACAATGGGCCTTTCATCACTCCAGCTTATAAAAATCCTGGGGGATATTCTTAGGGTAATTCATATTTTCTTAATAAGCCATTATGAAGTATTTAAAAGTAAAATTTTCCTCAAAGAAACCATTTTTGTGATTATGGGAATATCCATGCCTAGGATTTTAATTTGTGCTAAGTATATTGTTAAGTTAAGATTATTAATTATGATTCAAAACCAAATATAGTGCATGCCATTATCTAGAAATGGATCCTAGTGAAAGGAATAGAAACCACATGAACACACGTGTCCCCTATAGGGATTTTCCTATGATGCAAGATAATGATGTTGTCTCCTGTGCTGTGACTAATGCTAGGAAACTTATAACTATATTGGGAAAACTTATTTATGTTATGAATAATACGCTTTCCCGTAAAGAGCATTCGGATCCACCATGTGGATGATCTATGTTAGATCGCATTATGCGACAACAACCACCATCATTTACTAGAACTAGAAACCCATTTGTAGCTAAGCAGTGGATATGATCCCTAGAGAAAATATTTCTCGCTTTAGGATGTAATGAAAGAGATAATATCATCATGGTTGTTTATCATCTATTGGGATATGTAGATCAGTGGTATGTGTTATTCCAAAACACAAAGGCAAATGAAAAAATATAGGGGATAGAATGGTGGATATTTAAGGAAATCATCGTAGAGAAAAACATTCCTCGTGAACAGAGAGCGGATATGGAGAAACAATTCATAAAACTGAGCTAGAATGAAAATTAGAATGTTGCAAAGTATGAAGCTTAATTCACAAGGATAACAGGACATGTTGTGGACTACATACGAAATCCAAGGAGAAAAATTGATCGATTCTTTGATGGCCTAAATCCTTTCCTCCATCGGGCACTGTTCTCACAATTTTTTTTTTATAAAATGAGGATATAGATTCAGGTCATATCAAGAGAGAAAAATTATTCTATAAATCTTATGACATTAATAGAAAGCAGGAAAAGAAGAAGGCTGCTGAAAACTCTGGGAATGGAAATAATGTAACACGGAAGAAAGGAAGTGTTGAATTTCCACACTATGATAATTGTGGAAGGAAACACCCTGGTGTGGGATTAAAGGGAAAAGAAGTATGCTACAAATGTATTCTAAAAGGACATATTGTTGGTGATTTCAATGTTAATAAAGAATCCAGTGATGTTCAATGCTATAATTGTCAGGATATGGGACACTATGCTAATGTTATTCTGAAGTGTCAAGGAAATATTTAACAGAAAAGGACGTGGGAGCAAGAACAAGATTATCTGATCACCACTGTGGAGGTTTAAGCTCTTAATGATGTGGTGGCAAGTACATTGAATGTTTCATCTAACATAGACAATACTTTATTTGATTTTGTATTGTCACATTCATTTAAATCTTCATAGTTTTCCAAGATAATTAGATATATCCAATTTTATTTAATAAATGATTTTTCATTCAAAACCACTAGGGGATGTATCATTGCAACACATGTGTGTCGATTAGTCCCCCTCTTGACACATAAACGTGCTTTAGATGCTAAACTTATCATCCTAATAATGGTTTACTATGATATAATTCTATGTATGGATTGTCCATCAAATTATGATGCTAAGATCTATTGCAAGAACAATGAAGTTACAATTTTCCATAATGGTATAGAATCCCTTATTTTTAGAGCAGAAACTTCACAACGTGATTAATATCTAGATCCAACCCCAGTAGCTCTACTAAATTCAGTTATATGGGAGGAATGGAATGAAAAAAATATCGGTGAGGAGAAGAATATACTAGTAGAGAATGTACCTATTGTGAGAGAATATGTGGACGTCTTTCCAGAGCATTTACCTGGACATCCTCTTGATTGGGAAATTGAGTTTTCCATTGACTTAATTCCTGGTTCAAGGTCCATATCAAAGACCCCTTATAGAATTTCCATTTTAGAGTTAGTGGAACTAAATAAACTACTATAGTTATCGAGTGAGAAGGTATTTATTCACCCTAGAATTTTCCATGGGGAGCCCCAGTTCTTTTTGTAAAGAAGAAAGATGGGTCTATGAGGTTGTGAATTGACTACATGGAGATCAATGCTCTTACAATAATGAATAAGTATCCTCTACCAAGAATTGATGATTTATTTGATCAACTTCATGTAGCCCAATGTTTTTCTAAGATCGAGCTTTTATCTGGATATCATCAGTTTCTTGTAAAGAAGGAAGACATTCCAAAAACACCATTTCGAACAAGGAACGAGCATTATGAGTTTACAATAATGCCATTTGGACTAACTAATGCACCATCTTTCATCATGTATCAAATGAAAACAATTTTTAAGGATTATCTTGGTGACTTTGTAGTGGTGTTTATTGATTATATTCTGCTATACTCTAAAATCAATGAAGATCATGAAAATCACTTGCGCATTATTTTAAATACACATAGGAGAAATAAAATTTATGTGAAGTTTAGAAAGTGTGATTTTTGGCTTCAATCAATTTCCTTTTTGGGCCACATTTTCTCTAATGATGGAATATCAATAGATCCTAACAAGACAAAGGCATCGTAAGAATGACCTACTCCAACGAACATAACTGAGGAACATAGGTTTGTTGGTTTTGTAGGTTATTATTGGTGTTTAGTTCAGATCATTTCCTATTTATCCAACCCAATGACCAAGCTCACATTAAAAGGGGTTAAGTTTGTATAGACAATGGAATGTGAAGAATGTTTTAAAGAATTAAATAAGAGGTTATTGAATTCTCCGATCCTAATCCTATCATCGGGTAATGATGGGTTTGTTATCTATAGCGATGCATCAAAGAAAGGACTTGGTTGTGTCCTTATACAGAATGATCGAGTGATTTCCAATGCATCTTGGAAACTTAAAATTCCTGAAAAAAACTATCCAACTCATGATCTTGAGATAGCAGTGGTAATCTTTGCTCTGAATATTTGATACATTACAAATTTAGTGAAAAATGTTAAATATATACTGATCCTAAGAGTTTCAAATATATATTATCACAGAAAGAACTAATCATGAGACATAGGAGATGGATTGAGCTACTCAAAGACTATGATTTCACAATACACTACCACCCAGGGAAGGATATGAAGGTGGAAAATGCTTTTAGTAGAAAGGAGCATGGAATTATGAGAAGGATGAGAATAGAAATGGATCCTATGATCGTGGATCTAGTAAATATGGATATAGGAATTACCAAGGAAGGTAACACATCAATAATATTTCAAATATTTGTCAATCCTTATTTATTGGCAAGGATAAAACGTTATCAGACTGATGATGAGGAGTTTCAAAACAAATTAAAGCTATAAATGATGAATAGCTGTCTGACTTCACATATGATGGTGGTATTTTTAAATTCAGAAAGAGGCTTTGTGTTCCTACTATTACTGAGCTAAAGAGGGAACTATTGGATGATGCTCATAGCTATAATTCATTTATAAACCCTGTTAGCACAAAGATGTTGGTAGATCTAAAAGACCATTTTTTGTGGGAAAACATGAAGAGGGAGATTGTTGATTACGTGTCGAGATGTTTGGCTTGTCAACAGGTGAAGTCTTAAAGACAACATCCTAGAGGAGTAATGCAACTCCTTCTTATTCCTATGTTGAAATGGGATGATATTACAATGGATTTTTTCATGGGGCTACCAAATACCCTAAGAAATAATGATGCGATATGGGTCACTATTGACGATCATACAAAATCAGCACATTTTTATGCAGTAGAAGAAGGTTTTCCACTTGAACTTTTAGCAAGAATAAATATTATTGACGTTGTAAGACCTATTGGTGTACCTTAATCAATTATTTCAAATCGGGATCCCCATTTTACATCACAATTCTAGAAGAGTCTTCAGAAGGCCCTAGATACTGATCTTTGTTTGAGCATTGCCTACTACCCAAAAACTTATGGATAATCAGAACAGACTATTCAAACTATAGAAGACATATTGAGGATTTGTTCACCTTGTTTTCAAGGCATGTGGGATCAGTATTTACCTCTAGTAGAATTCTCTTATAATAATATTTTCCATTAAAGTATTCAAATGACACCATATGAAGCGTTTTATGGAAAGAAATGGCGTACAACAACTTGCTTGGATGATGTTAGTGAACGAAAGCTCATAGTTCCAGAACATGATGAGGAAACAACAGAATAGGTGAAGATTAACCAAACCCATATCAAAACATCTCAAAGTGGGAAAAATATCTATGCTGATAAGTGAATAAAGGACATGTAATTTCAAGAAGGAGATCATGTTTTCATGAATGTATCTCCATGGAATGGTATTATGCGATTCTCAAAGAAGGAAACATTTAGTCCCCTGTACATCAAAATTTTTGCAAACATGGACCGAATTGGATTTGTATCTTACTATTTGGAAGTGCAACCAACTCTCCCCAAAGTTCACAATGTGTTCCACATGTCAATGTAATGAAAATACTTTCCAGACCCAACACATGTACTCAATTATGAATAAATAGAGCTTGAGCCCGATCTGTCTTACTGTGAAGAGCCTATCAAAATTATTGACACCAGAGAACAAGTATTGAGAAATCGAATGACTTTTTAGGTAAAGGTTATTTGGAGGAACCATATAATGGAAGAGTCAACATGGGAGCCAGAGGATCTTATGTTGAAGATATACCCGAATCTTTTTAGGTAACATTTTGTAAATTTCGAGGAATTTTTTTAATGAGTGGGGAATGTAATGACCCAATATATTTTTATGGAAATTACATTCTGATAAACACGTCATAAAGAACTAATATGTGCTATGTGACCCGTAAAACATAAGTTTGTCACTTATGTGATGTGAATTTCGAAAACCCGACATACACTGTTGTGATAAGTAAGTTATCTATAGTCCAATATGAAAAACATAATTTTTGGAGATTAGTAACCTACCCTTATGAATAGTTACATACCCTTATTAGTAGTGATATACCATAATTAATATTAACCGTACCTATGTTAATATATAAAAAATATTCAAGTGAAAGTATGATATACCAATGCTTTGGAATAAGTAAATAAATGTTTTAAAATAGTTGTTTTTAGAATAAATTATGATTTTAATTAAATATTTATTTAATTATATTTAGAAAATTATTTTTGAATAATGGACTTCATTTTTGGATTCTACACGTCCAAAAATGTTTGGGGTGAATTTTTTGGATTTTTCTGAAAAACTTGAAATTTTGATGAATAGTGAAATGCGGTAAAATACCGTATATCAGTTAAATACACAATTCATGAAATCACAAGTGATTCAAGGCCACTTGGTTCGAACTCATATGATAAAATTACTATTCTTGGTCAAGGAAGACTCACTATTCCTTGTCTTTTGGGGAAATAATAAATTAATGAATTTAATATTAAGAAATCCCATCTCTCCTCCAATATAAAACCCCCTCTCACTCCCCCTTCTCTTCACTAATCTCAAGTCATGTGAATTCTCAAAATTCTGTCCAAATACCCTCCCAAACATCTCTCCCATTTCCATACATCCTTGGTCCCATGAAAATACCAAGCCCATCCCATAAGGAGGCTCTCAAGGAAGATTGGTTCAAGGGGTAAATTCCTCTTTTCAAATTCTTGGTATTTCTTTTCAAGTTCATTTTTTTCATTTTATATTAGATTTACTTATCCAAATTTTGTGATTACTCCAGTACCTTATATGTAATGGAATTATTTCATGATATTTTAATAATTTATCATCATCACTCCATTTTAACTTCTTTTATACTAGTAGCAAGAACACCATCAGAGATGTGTAAATTTTCTACATTTAAGGACGATGGACTTTCAATTTCTATTATAATTCTCAATTATGGGCATGAAACCAATATTTTTATTTCTTAACCAGATTATTATATATTTAATATAACCTATTTAATATTCTTTAATACCTTTGTACATATGGTATTAATCTATAAAGAAAAATGAGTTCTTTGTAATCAAAACACACAAATTAACCGAGACAATTATCATTAAAGTTCTATAAACTAATTCATCATAATTCCATGTAAATAAGTTATATAAATTTCCAATAACACCTTTTTATGTTCATAAATAATATATAATTTTAATTATGAATATTTACATCCATTCCACATACTTAAAAACAAGTGAACCGAATTTGAAAATAATGAAAATGAACACTCTAGAACGACAGAATTCAATACAATAACATATCAATAAGGACATAAATGAACTAACCAGAGTTATGATAAAATAAATAAATGTCTATTAGGTTCTAAAATAATTTATTAATCAATATAAATTAATCTTAAAAGATCTTAAGATCAAGATCGGAACACATTCAGAGTTAAGGTAAGGGTTTTTACACCCGAACATCCATTTTCATTCGGGTTACATTCATTATCAAAATGCCTTAATAAAATTCTTATGTGTTTTTATGTACTCCTCATAAATTCTGTTTGAGTATTATATATATGTTTACCAAACATAGTCCTTCCTTTTTTATGGATAGTTACATGTTTTAAAATAAATATTCAAAATTATTTCCAAAATTCAAGCCCGATTCAAGGGAATTTCTAAAATTCTTACCTATTTTCAAGGGCACGGTATAATCTGTTTGTGGGAATAAATTATCCATATAAAATCAATAATTTTATTATGAAAATAATAATTTAATTCACTTATTCTTTTATACAATTATTTTTCCAAAAGTACACTTCTTTTCAAAATAGAAGAGTATTAATCTTAAGATTACATCATGATTTTATAAGTGTGTATTCATTTGATTTAAGAATCCTGTTGTTTCTTATGTATTATTGGGATTAATCATTTTTGAAGTCATATACCATGTTTTATTCATTTTTTTGACTAAATATATTATATATTATCATTCATAAAACCATTCAACATATTACTCAGAATGGTTAATGTGTTATGTTTAATGATTGGGGAATGATAGTTACATTTCATATACTAGTTTTAATTTTAATGTATATGTTGTTTATATTTATCCCCGCTCATATGAGGATTTAATTGGACTTATTATGTGATGGATGGGTCCTTCTCTAGCCCCTCGATTCATCGATAGGTCTCATTAGAAAAATAGATTTGGAATTGGCAGAGGCCATTCCCAATGTGATATATGGATTTTGGCTGAGGCCTTAATCATTAGACGTCTTGGCCGAGGCCTTGACAAAATGTTCCAGAATGTCCAGAATATACACTTCCCTCATTATGAATCTAGTAATTTAACGTTCAAGTGGTTATAAGACTAGTAGAATACCCATGATTATGTTATATTATGGAAATATTTACTCAGCTCATATTCCATCCATTTTATGTTCAATTTTTTAAAAGGCATGTGTTTCAAATTATTCACCATGTCTAATGTTTATATTATCTTCCACTATATTTATTACTCTTAATAAGAATTTTATCTCACCCCTTTCTTATGTTTTATTTTCTCAAGACATGAAGAAGTAAACTATTAATGACATTCAAGCATAATCGAGGAGTCATGGATGTTTCTAGTGGAATATATTAGTGTTGTTTTTTCCATCATGATGTAATGATAAACTTATTTATGTATCTTGTTTCCAAAAGCTACTCAACTACAAATTCCTTGGGGATTCTTATTCCTCATTTATATTCCAATAATAAATTAAGGCACCGGCTTTAGGAAACTGGGTTTGGTCCAAACATCAATAGGATGAAAATAATTTTTAGTGAATAGTAACTTTTAAATTTTATTTACCACTGTTAAAATTAAATAAGGTAATTAAACGTAAAAATTGTATTATAATTACCCTAACACATATCCTAATTCTATTGGATAAGTGTTTTTAGACCAAAATCAACCTTAAGACAAAAATATGATCTTTTTATCCACATGGATTAGATTACGACATTTATTATATTTTATTTAGAGAAGAGATAAGAGTATTAAATTCTAATTTTAATAACTAAAACATTTTTTATATTGATTTATACATATGGTAAATTTGATAATAAATATTCATTAGAAAAATAAAACTATTTCCTAAATCATGGTATTTTATATATAATTTTTAGATATTTAATATTTAAATTTATTTATAACAGAATGATGATGCAGTATTTACCTTATTAATGAAAGACTAAAATCATTGATGTTATAAATATTATAATAAATATAAATTGTAATTTTGATGTATTCAACTAATTTTTGAGGTTAATATTACATGTTAGGGTTGATTAAATAACTTTTTTTAGAAGTGATAAAGTTTTTATGACTTTCACAAAAACCAAATACCAAATACTGTCAAAATTGACATAAATGAGTTTTTAAAATAAATACTATTTTATTAAATTATATAATATTTTAAAAAATATAAGGTTTAGATAAAGTACTTATATAATGATATATATTTCATTAATTAACCACTTTATGTTCACTTGGAATTTTATAGTTAGTTTATTAACCATGTAATATAATAATACAAGAAGACCTGGTAAAAGTTAAACTATTTAACTAAGAGTTAAATATAAAAGATAAGATTTATATGGTGACCTAAACTTTTATAAAACATACTATTTGAGTGATTTTAGACCCATACCCACCATAGAATATAAATAAATCTATTTGGAGCTATTGTAAACCCAAACTGATTTTATAATAAATTTATATTTTAAGATTTTCCTAAAGTGCCCATCACCTCTCCTATAAAAGGGAACATCTTTTTATCTTAAATTCACATCTCCAATTCCATTTTTCTCGGCCAATTACTAATAAAATGTCCTAAAAACTACCCCTAATTTACCATAGAGGCCTTAATTTGATCATAAACTCAACCTAAAGAGCCCTTTTGGTCAAATCAAAACGAAGCACCTGAAGAAGAGGTAATTGTTTCATAACCTCTTTCAAGTTCTTTTCTTCTTCCACATCCTCTTGCTTTGAAGATTCAATACTAAAATAATAAATAATATAACTTATAAATAATGAGTTGTTATTATAAATTTGGTACAATCATATTCATTATTCTATCCATCATTTGAATGACAAAGTCACCATACGTGCATACGAACGACTTATCGTCTCCACGTCGTGGTGTAGTTTGTTATTCAACACTACATTATATGGATTTGTATAACAATGAGATTATTTAATTTAAAAAATGAATATAACATTGTAATTAACTTGTATATATAATATAAAATCCAATTAAACATTGTTTTACCTTCGATAGATTTATATTTTTTCTTGTGCGTATGTACGGCTTATCATCTCGTCGACTCGATGAGATTCGTATTCAACGATCACCATTAAAGAATATATATATATATATATATATATATATATATATTGATTAAGTATGATATATATGAAATAATAGTTCTACTGTAATAATATATATTTATTTGGATAAATATATTTCATTTACTTACTTCCAAACTACACAATAAGAAAACTAAAAAAACGTTCATGCGTACGAACGAACTACCGTCTCGATGAACAATACTTCCATTTCATATATCTATCTATTATAAATATTTATAATCGTAATATATATGATACATAAATTATTTTTTATATTCTGGAAGTACGTAAATAATTATCTAAGAGATACGATCAAGAATAACACATTAAAACATATATGATAAAGAAAGTTATTATTACATGAAGTGTTACTTCAACATGAAATTTATGTTTAAATGGGTAGTATAATTTCAAAAATGAATCATATATGATATCATAAATATTTATATGGTTTTGGTATAACATAATAACACACTATGGTCATTGAATATGAGGTTAAACATACCCTCAATTAAAGGAAAGTCCAAAGTAAGGGTTATTTCCTCAATCTCATTATTGTCTTCTATTGTTTATCTGTAAGTATATACTAGGATTTATTTTAATCTATGTCCATTTTTCATTAAAAAGTTTAAAATTGAATATTTTTTGGTTTTATGGAAGGTACTCTTTAACTATAAAATCATTTTAAATGTTTTTAAATATTTATTTCTCTAAATATTTTCAATTAATGTCCATGTTTTCAAAATGATTTTAATGATTTGTTTACATGGAATTGATGGTTTTAAAGTGTTAATTTATTTCAAATATTTCAAAGTGTTATGGGACAAATTGATTAGAAAATAAAATTTAAATTATATCCTATATAAATTTGGGGATTTTGAAGCGATTTCATGAAATTTTGTAGTTCTATCAAAGAGTTTTATTGATTATTTTCAACAATGTCAACATAAATTATTGGATATTATTATTTATTGAGATTTATTTACTATAAAAATATATTAAAAATTGTATTTAATTATTTATGATATGTTTGACTATGGATGTGATATTTTTATACCATTCATGGTTTGTGGTTAAAGTATTTACATTTCATATTCTAGTATTAGTACAGATGTTTATTTTAAGCCTCACATTTTTTCATATGAGGATTTCATTAGACATAGTAACTAATGGGTGTGGCACACTATTTCCCCGAGATGCATCGGTAGGTCTCCTGACACATATTAGTGTCCTGGCACAAGGCCTTGACAAAATTCTAATTTTTATTCATGGCATGAGGCCTTGACTATGTGGTTATGATGTAAGACCTTATGGATTACCTCATTAGAAAATTAGTTTTACATGTGATTTTTTGACTATTATAATATACATGTTGATGTTTATATAATAATTCTTGATTTTTTTCCATATTATGTTCAAGTTTATGTTTAAAAGGCTTTTGTTTTTATTACACATATTTCTTTAAAAGTTTATATTTTTTCAAAATTATTTATCCTTATTGATCATTTGAGCTCACCCATTTCTTTTATTTTGTTTTCCAAGGATTCCATGAAGTGTATTATGATTGATACGTAGGATTATGGTAATGTAATAATGTAATTAACAAAAGATTAACTATGTTTCAGTTTATGATTTTAATTATAATATAATGTTCACGTATTTAATCTATTTTCCTAGACTACTAAATGGATCAGTACTTCAGGACTTGATTCCCAGTAATCATGCCAATTTATTAAAATAATGCTCTAGTTCTAGGATTCTGGGGACAAGGAATTACAGTTTGAATCAGAGGAATTTTATTTATAATCTTGGAAAATTTATTTAGATAAACTCTGATAAGAATACATTACCCTAAGATAGACATTGAGGATTAGTATAGAAGAAAATCAAAATATTTTGGTAATGTAGATATTATGTGGGTTTCCAAGCAATACATCCATGTCTAGATACTACATGTGGATGTGGTTCTGGAATAGATGTACCTAGGAGTGAAAAATCCAACAAGGAGTTTTGGTCTTGACCCGAGGTATCTTGGTACACGACAATGGGCCTTACTGCACACCAGGTTTGACACTCATGGGGGACATGTTTGGGATAATTTACATTTTAATTAAAAACCATTAAGAAGGATTTATGACTAAATATGTCAGCAAAGAAACCATTTTTATGATTATGATACTACATGTGTGAAAATCTTTAATTAATGTTGATAATATTTCTAGTTTTTGGATTATAAATTATGATATGATCTATCCTAGTGCATGTCATCATTTATAAATGGAACCCAGTAGAAGTAATGAGAAATGTAGAAATACACATGCTACAAAGAGTAAGAAAGATCATATCTTTCATGGTCTTATGCTAAAATATAGAAAGGAAATAGTTTCCCATGTATTTTCATCATATGATGAAATAGTATCATGTTTTAATAATATAAGTAATGAATTCCTTGAGCCATATGGCTATGAAGGGAAGAAATAGAAGAAGATTATGGAAGAGAAAAATATGGATAAAGAAAATAAGGGAAAGAAATATTTTTCCACATGTGATAAATGTGGAAAGAATCACCTGGGTAAATTCTTGAAGGCAAAGGGAGTTTGTTATAAATGTGGAGAAAAAGGACACCATATTCGTGATTACAAGGGTAAGAATTTTTTTTCAAATATACAATTCCACATCTGAAAAGAGTTGGGACTCTATGTGAATCAATGTCTAAATCATCAGAGTATTCCCCAAATGATGCCATTGGATAATAATCATGTTTTGATACTACTATTGATGAAGATGAATGACTAGTGTTCTTATGTTGTTATTAATGAATTATTACATTTGTGTGTTTTATCATCAATTTACTAGTTATATGAATTATGGAAATAAATAAGGATTGTATTTTAACATCCCAAGCTTCTACGGTACACTTCTCTTTGAATAATACAGTAGCATGTGTTGTACACAACTTCGAGTTCTAATACACACCACAACCAATCAAACTAGATATTATGAATAGTAATACCCACTTTTTAAAATTTTATAAATTTTATATCTCGATGTGGACTTCATTTTTGTATTTAGAATATCGAAATTAGCCTAGGGTAAAATTTTGGAACTTTTCAGATAACTTTTATATTTTGATGAATAGTGAAAATTACTAAATTTTAATTAAAAACAACTTTTTTAATCAAAATAATTAATAGTGATAAATTATGAATTTAATTGGTTTTAAAGTATATTTATTATATATTTATACCATTTAATAAAATTTTGGTCATTGGACATAATTTTACATTTAAACCGAACATAAACAACACTGAATCTTTTGATAGTTATTATCTCTTAAAAACATGCTTTTTGTTTTAACAGCGGGAATTAATTTCAAATTAATTTCTGCAACTTCTGTGTTTTGAATTTAGAAATATGGATTCTATATTTTTAATCAGGAGGTCCAAATTGGGTAAATAGGTAACTTTTATTTTTAGACATTTTTAATAATTACTTCGGTAAATATTTTATTTACCATGGTTAAAGGGTAAATCCGGTAAATAAGGGTAACCAAATAATATTATAATAATATTAATTTACCCTAAAACGTGTACTAACCCTAATGGTTGATACATATCTGACCATGGGAATATTTGGGTCGATTTTGGGACCCCATGGATCTACCTTTAAGTGATAATGATACTTTATATTAATTAAGTTAAAGTAAATACAAAATTGACATAAGCATATATCTTTCAGAAAAACAATTTTTACATAGGGTTATATATTTTATATTTTAAACTATAAATATTAATTATAAATCAGAAAATATTTCCTACATAATAGTATTTTATTTATAATTTTTAGACATTGAATAATTAAATTTATTTATGAAACAATAATGATGCAGTATTTTCCTTATTAATAAAAGAATCAAATAATTGGTATTGTAAATATTAAAATAAATATAATTTGAAAGTTTTGATGCCATAAAAGAATTTAATTTAATAATATGAAATGTTAGGATTTCATAAATAAATTTTTTTCGAAATAATAATGTTGTTAAGACTTTAAAAAAATCAATTATTAAATAGTCTCAAAATTGACACAAAAGAGTTTTTAAAACAAATATTATATTATTAATTTATATTATGTTTCTAAAAATCTAAGCTTCGTCCAAAAGACTTATATCATGATATTTTAATCATTAATGGACCACATGGGGGTCTATTGTATGTATATTTTATGTTTATTAACAATATAATATTAAAATACAATGTGACATTGTAAATGACAAACTAATTAACTAAGAGTTAAAACTAAATAATAAGTTTAATATAATGACCCAAACCTGTCGAAAATATATTGTTTGAAAGGATTTCGACCAATACCCACCTTAGAATTTGAATAATCCACTTTTTATCCATTATAAACTTAATATGAATTTATTATAAAATAATATTTCTAGATTTTCCGAAGGTTCCCCTCACCCCTCTTATAAAAGGGAACTCCCCCTTCTCTAAACTTCATACCTTCAAAGCCATTGGTCTCAACTAACATCTTCACAAATACCCTCTAAAATTTCCTCCCTTCATCCTAGAGGCCTTACTTTAGTCATAAAGCCAACCTAAAGACCCTTTTGATCAAATCAAAAGGAAGAACCAAAAGAAGAGGTAATGCTTTCACCGCCCTCTTTCAAGTTCCTTTCTTCATCAACTTATTATTTAATTGTTATTTCAATTCTAAAATAATAGCTTCAGTATCTTTTATATACTGTGATGTTGTTATAAATATGGTACAACCATATTCAGTATTCTATCCATCCTTTGAATGACATGTCACCATAAGTGCGTACGTACGGCTTACCTTCTCCACACCGTGGTGTAATTGTTATTCAATATATTATTAATTGGATGAGTATAATAATGATGTGCAATTCAATTAAATAATAAATATAACATGGTAATGATTTTTTATAAATGATATACCATCCAATTATATATTATTTTAATATCAAAAGAATGATATTGTCGCTTGTGCGTACGTACGGACTACCGTCTCCACGAACGCGATGAGATTCATTCCCCATCGTATCCATTCAAGTCTAATTATCATTTTATTATTAAAAATAATGTCTAAGGACTTGATATAATTCTGGATATTAATAATATACATCCCATCCATAACAAATATGGCTCACATAACAACGAATATAAATAAAGATGAATCTGTTAACATCTGAAACGATGATAATACTAAGATATTATTAACAAATCAATGTTAAAATATCATATGTGATATCATATTAATGTATATGATTATTGTATAATTTAGTAACAATTATTTCACAATTATACAGGAGGATAAACTACCCTCAACCAAGGAAAAGTACAGGGTAAGGGTTTATTTAACAATCTCTTCATTATCCGAGGTTGTTCATAGGTAATTATCTACTAGGACCTCTTTATCATACAGAACCATGTTTCTTAAATATGTATTTCAAATATTTATTACTATTTTTCAGAATATGAGTTAATGTAATTTATACCCTTGAGTGAATTTTTATAATATTTTTATAAAGGAATATTCCCGTCGTTTTCCAAACAAGGTCCTGTTTAAAAGTTTCGACAAAATTAAGGTAAGAATGTCTCTTTTTAACTTATATGGTGGGTGCAGCTTTTTTCTACCATTATAAACTCGTCGAAGCTTCCCTTACAAGCTTATAAGAATATTTTCAAAGTAAATGTTTTACTTTATAATTATGTGACTCTTAAATGATTTCAAAATAGAAAGTGATAATTCTCTAAAAAGAGTTTTGATTTCATCTATGTCAACATCCTTTAATGGATTTTATGTTTATTTGGAGTTGATTTATTATGATACAAAACTTCCATATTGTATTGAAGGTTTTGTGATATGTTCGACTTTGGATGTGATATTTTTATACCATTCATGATTTATGGTTAATGTATTGACTTTTTGTATACTAGTTTTAATATGAATTTTTATGATATGTTTAAACCTTTTCATATGAGGAATGCATTGGACTTCGTATGTAATGGGTGGAGTCTGCTATAGCTACTCGAGGCATCGGTAGGTCTCATGAGATAACTAGACATGGAATTGGCCGAGGACCTTTCCCAATTTGATTTATGGTTTTGGATGAGGCCTTAATCATTTTTAGACATCTTAGCCGAGGCCTTGAAAAAATGTTTCAGAATGCCCGACATTATACATTCCCTCTTTATGGAAATAATATTTATGGTTCATGTGGTTATTCGACTAGTATAATACCCATGATTATGTTTTATTATAGAATTATTTACTCAGCTCATATTCTTTCCATAAAAGTATTCATGTTTATTATTGGTAAAGGCATGTGGTTTCAATTATTTTCCAGGCTTAATATTTATGTCATTTTCCCCTGTATTAATTACCCTTAATGAGCGTTTGAGATCACCCCTTTCTTTGGTTTCATATTCCTAGGATATAAAGAAGTTAGTTATGATTGGCCTATAGACATAATCTAGGAGGCTTGGATGTTTTTAATGAAATATATTTGTTTTGTATTTCTCTTCATGCTGTAAATTTGAAATTATGTATGAATCTTGTTTCCAATAATACTAAACTGATCGGTCATTCAAGACATGATTTCCTTCTGATCATGCCAATGTTTTCTAATAATGCACCGACTCTGCGTAACTAGTGTCGGGGCATTACAGTTGGTATCAGAGGATGTTTAGTACAAACCTTGGAAACTAGATTTATATAAACTCTAATTAGAGAACATAGAACTAAGATGGACTTTGATGATTAGTATAGAAGAACTTCCTAGAATTTTGGTATTGTAGAGATTTAGTGAGTTTTTTGAGAAATACATCCCTGTCTGGGTATGAGAAGGTAGAGGCGGCTCTAGAACAGATGTACCAAGGGGTAAAACCCGAAAACACCGTTTTGAGCTTGACTCGAACGGGAACTGGTACACGACAACAGGCCTTGATAAACTCTTGGTTAAGACACTCCCGGGGGATATGCATAGGATAATTCTTATTTTATTTACAAACCATTATGAAGGGTTTATGAGTATATACTTCCTCAAATAATTTTTTTATGATTATTGATTATATCCACAAATAGTTCAATTTATGTTAAGTGTTTTACAAGTATGGAATTATGTATTTTGATTCATAAACTGATCTAGTTTATGCCATTTTTTAGAAATGGTTCCTAGTGGATGAAATGGAAACCGTATCAATGAAATCACTCCATATAGGTATTTCTCTCCTACTCTAGATAATTATATTGGAGCTGGTGATACAACTGGTGATGATCACCTAATCACAATACTGGGACAACTCACTCTGGTTATGAATAATAACCTTACCCGTATGGAGCACCCAGATCCGCATCATTGGTGATCAATGTTATATTCTTCATGAGGAAAAAACCACCAACATTCAATTGCAGTAAAAATCCGTTAGTAGCTGAGCAATGGATAAATTCCTTAGAAAAAATTTTCCATGCCTTGGGGAGTAGTGAAAGAAAAAAAGTTATCATGGAAGTTTACTGCCTTACTGAAGATACTGATCAATGGTGGTCATTGATTCAAAACAAAAAGGAAGATGATGAATTATAAAATATGGAATGGAGGGAGTTTAGAGATCTATTTTTAGAAAAATATTTTCCTCGTGACCATTAAGAAGATATAGAAAGGCAATTTCTCAGTCTGAGGAAAAAGGAGGATGAGAATGTCACAAAGTATGAAGCTAACATTACAAGGTTAGTGAGTCAGGAAGAAGATTATATATGTAACCCGAGGAGTAAGATTGATCGTTTTATTGATGGTTTAAAACCGTTTCTCTATCAAGCATTGGTCTCACAATCCTTCTCATCATATGAAGATATTGTCTCATGTACTATCAAGACAGAAAAGGAATTCTCTTAGTCTTATGACGTTAAATCAAAGCAAGAGAATAAGAGATCTTCTAAACACTCTGGGAGAGGTAATAAAGAAATTGGGAAGAAGGGAAGAATTGAATTTCAACTCTGTGATAATTACATAAGAAAGCCCCCTGGTGCCTGTCTAAAAGGAAAAAGTGTATGCTACAAGTATGGACAAAAAGGCCATCTAGCTAGTGATTTTAAAGGAAATAAAGATTCTACCAATGTTCAATGATAAAATTGAAATGAGATGGGACATTATGCAAATTAATGTCCTAAGCATCAGGGAAACATACCTCAGAAAAGTCCTAGGGACCAAGTCCAAGATTATCTTATCACTACTACTGAGGTAGATGCTCTAAAAGACGTGGTGGCAGGTAATTTAATGGTTTCCTCTAGTTTAGAAAATGCTTTATTTGATTCTGGATCATCACATTGTTTCATATCTTCCTATTTTGCTAAGAAAATTAGATATTTCCAATTTGATTTAAAAAGGGAGTTGTCTGTCAAAATTCCAAAGGGAAGTATCATTGCAACAAAGTTTTGCGAATCAGTCCCTATTAGAGGACATACATATTCTTTATCTACAGATCTCATCGTCATACCTATGATTTAATTTGATATAATCCTTGGTATGGATTTTCATTCTGACCATGATACGAATATTTATTGTAAGAACAAGGAGGTTACAATTTTTGATGATTATGATAAATAACACCTTATCTTTAGATCAGAATCACCACCACCTAATTTTATCTAGATCCACCCCCAAGTAGCTCAACTAAATTCAATTATTGGGGAGGAAGAGAATGAAATAACTATAGGTGAGGAAAGGAATGTTCAAATATAATATGTACCTATTGTTGAGAGAATATTTTGATGTGTTTTCGAATGATTTAACTGGACATCCTCCAGAATGAGAAATTGAGTTTTCCATTGATTTAATTCCTGGATCGAGGCCTATATCAAAGACCCATTATAGAATGGACACTATGGAATTAGTTGAACTAAAGAAATAACTAGAGGAATTGAGTAATAATGGATTTATTCTCCCGAGTGTTTCTCCATGGGGATCCCCTATCCTTTTTGTTAAGAAGAAAGATGGGTCTATGAGGTTATGTATCGGCTCTAGGGAAATCAATTCCATAAAAATAAAGATCAAGTATCCCCTACCTCACATTGATGATTTATTTGATCAACTACATGGAGCTTAATACTTATCAAAGATTCACCATTGATCTGGATACCATCAGTTGGGTGTAAATAAGGAAGACATTCCAAACACAACATTTCAAACCAGGTACAAGCATTATGAGTTTACAGTAATTCCTTTTGGATTGACAAATGCACCCTCTACATTTATAGATATAATAAATAGAGTTTTCAAGGAATATCTCGATGATTTTGTAGTGGTATTTATTGATGATATCATGGTATACTCCAAAATCTATGAGGATCATGAAAATCACTTGCGCATTATCCTAAAGACTCTTAGAATATATGAATAATATGGGAAGTTTAGTAAGTTTGAATTCAGGATTCATGAGATTTTTTTTCTTGGCCATATTGTCTCAAAGAATGAAATCTCTGTTGATCCTTTTAAGACAAGTGCAATCCAAGAATGACCTGTACTGACGAGTATAACTGAAGTACATTGTTTTATTGGTTTAACATGTTATTATCAACGTTTTGTCCAGAAATTTTCCCGATTGGCTAAACCATTAACGAAGCTCACATGTAAAGGGGTTAAATTTGTTTGGACAAAAGAGTGGGAAGAATGTTTCAAAGAACTGAAGATAGGATTATTAAATGACACTATATTGACTCTACCATTGGGGAATCATGGGATCGTTATTTATAGTGATGCATCGAAAAAATGACTTAGTAGTGTCCTTATGCAGAATTATAGGGTTATTTCCTATGCATCATGAAAGTTTAAAATTCATGAGAAAAACTATCCTACTCATGATCTCGAGTTAGAAGTTGTGATCATTGCTTTGAAGATATGGATGCACTACGTCTATGGTGAAAAATGTGAGATTTGTACTGATCACAAGAGTTTGAAGTACATTTTATCACAGAAAGAACATAACATGAGGCAAAGGAGATGGCCTGAACTACTCAAGGATTATGATGGCACTATACACTACCACCTGGGGAAGGAAAATAAAGTTGAAGATGCTTTGACCAGAAAAGATCATGTATTGTTGAACAATATGAGAATTGAAAGGGATCCAATTTTCATGGATCTAGTGAATATGGACATTGAAATAACCATGGAAGGTGAAACATCAATGCTTTTTCAAATGGTTGACAAACCATATTTACTAGAAATGATTAAGAGTTCACAGACCAATGATGAAAAATTTCAAAAGAAGATCAAAGCTGTTAATGATGGGAGATTGAGAGACTTTGTGTATGAAAAGGGAATTTTAATATTTGGGAAGAGGCTTTGTGTTCCCAATATACCTGATCTGAATAGGGAATTGTTAGATGATGCTCAGAGCTCCAATTTTTTTATACACCATGGGAGCACCAAAATGTATAGTGATTTGAAGGAACACTTTTTCTGGGACAACATGAAGAGGGAGATTGCTGATTTTGTGTCAATATGTATGGTTTGTAAACAAGTGAAAGAAGGAAGGCAATAACCTGGAGGAGCCATGCAACCTATTCCCATACCTGATTTGAAATGGGAAAATATTACGATGGACTTTGTCTTGAGGATACCAAAGACTCCTAGAACGAACGATGTAATATGGGTTATTTTTATCATCTTACCAAGTCAGCACATTTTCTTGCTATAAGAGAATATCTACCACTGGAACGTCTAGCAAGACTATATATTAATGAATTTGTGAGACTTCATGGAGTTCCCCTATCAATTTTTTATGATCCTAATCCCCATTTCAAATCATGATTCTGGAAGAGTCTTCAGAACGCCTTGGATACTGGAATTCGTTTGAGCACTTCCTACCACCCTCAAACAGATGTACAAACAGAACGGACTATTCAAAACTTAGAAGACATGTTGAGATCTTTCTCACTTGACTTTCAGGGTATGTGGGATCAATGTTTACCTCTGGTAGAATTTTCCTATAATAATAGCATCCATTCAAGTATTCAGATGGCACCATATGAAGCATTATATGGAAAGAGATGTCCCACACCAACCGGTTGGGATGAAGTTGGTGAAAGGAAACTTGTAGGCCCAGAACTGGTGGAGGAAACAATGGAAAAGGTAAAGGTAATACAAAACCACATCAAAGCAGCTCAAAGTAGGATGAAGATCTATGCTGATAACCGAAGGAAGGATTTGTAATTTCAGGTAGGAGATCATGTTTTCTTGAAGGTATCTCCATTGAAGGGAGTTATATGTTTTGTTAAGAATGGTAAATTGAGTCTCAAGTACATCGGACTGTTCAAAATTCTAGGACAAATTAGGGTTGTAGCTTACCTGTTGGCAATGCAGCCAAGTCTCTCCAAAGTTCACGATGTGTTCCACGTATCACTGTTGAGAAAATACATGCTTGACCCAACGCATGTACTCACTTACAAGGAATTAGAACTGGAACCCTATTTGTCTTATTACGAAGAGCCCATTAGGATTCTTGATACGAGAGAACATGTACTGAGAAACCAGATGACTCATCTAGTAAAAGTTTTGTGGAGAAACCATAAGATGGAAGAAGAAATGTGGGAACCCGAGGAACAAATAATGAAGAACCACCAGAGTCTTTTCATGTAGTATACTTCTAGAAATTTTGAGGAAGAAATTATATGAAAGGAGGGGAGAATGTAACACCCCAAACTTCCATGGTATGATTCTCTTTTAATAATATAGTAGTGTGTGTTGTACGCAACTTCGAGTTCTAACACACACCACAACCAATCAAACTAGCTGTTATGAATAGTAATACCAGCTTTTTGACATTTTATAAATTTTTTCCCTCAAAAAGGACTTCATTTTTGGATTTATAATATCGAAATTATCCTAGTGTAAAATTTTGGAACTTTTCAGATAACTTTTATATTTTGATGAATAGTTAAAATTACTAAATTTAAATTAAAAACAACTTTTTTAAACAAAATAATTAATAGTGTTAAATTATGAATTTAAGTGGTTTCTAAGTATATTTAGAATATATTTTTACTATTTAATACAATTTTAGTCATTATACATAATTTCACATTTAAACTAGACATAAACAAGTGTCAATCATTTGATAGTTATTATCTCTTAAAACATGCTTTTTGTTTGAACTACGGGAATTAATTTCAAATTAATTTCTGCCACTTATGTGTTTTGAATTTAGAAATATAGATTACATATTTGGAATCAGGATGTCCAAATTGTGTAAATAGGTAACTTTTATTTTTAGACATTTTGAATAATTATTTCGGTAAATATTTTATTTACGATGGTTAAAGGGTAAATCCGGTAAATAAGTGTTAAAAAATAATGTTATAATAATATTAATTTACCCTAAAATGTGTCCTAACCCTATTGGTTGATACATGTCATACCATGGACATCTTTGGGTCGATTTTTGGACCCCATGGATCCACTTGTAAGTGATAATGACACTTTATATTAATTACGTTTAAGTAAATTCAAAAATGACATAAGCATATATCTTTTAGAAAAACATTTTTTGCATAAGGATATATATATTATATTTTCGACTTTAAATATTCCTTATAAATCTAAAAATATTCCATATATAATAGTATTTATTTATAATTTTTATACATTGAATAATTAAATTTATTTTTGACACAATAATGATGCAATATTTTCCTTATTAATGAACGAATCGAATAATTGGTATTATAAATATTATAATAGATATAATTTGAAATATTTGATTCCATCCACGAATATTATTGAATAATATGACATTTTAGGATTGTTTAAATGAATTTGTTTCGAATTAATAATGTTTTTAATACTTTAAAAAAATTAATTATTAAATAGTGTCAAAATTGACATAAAAGAGTTTTTAAAATAAATATTATATTATTAATTGATATTATATTCAAAAAAATATAATGTTCATCAAAAATACTTATATCATGATATTTGTATCATTAATGGACCACTTTGGGGTCGTTTGGATGTATATAGTAAGTTTATTAACTATATAATGTTAAAATACAAAGTGACAAGGTAAATGTCAAACTAATTAACTAAGAGTTAAAACTAAAAGATATTGTTAATATAATGACCCAAACCTGCATAAAATATATTGGTTGAAAGTATTTTGACCCATACCCACGTTAGACTTTTCATAATCCACTTTGATCCATTTGAAACCAAATATGAATTTATTATAAACTAATATTTCTAGCTTTTCCTAAGGTGCCCCTCACCCCTCTTATAAAAGGGCACTCCCCTTCTCTCAAATTCATACCTTCGAAGCCTTTAGTCTCGGAAAAAATCTTCCTACATACCCTCTTACATATCCTAACTTCATCCTAGAGGCCTTTCATTAGTCAGAAGGCCAACCTAATGAGCCTTTTTGATCAAATCAAAAGGAAGAACCCGAAGAGGAGGTAATGTTTTCACCACCCTCTTTCAAGTTCTTTTCTTATTCAACTTCTTCTTCCTTTTTTATTTACATTATAAAATAATAACACTAGTATCTTATATATACTGTGATGTTATTATAAATATGGTACAACCATATTCAGTATTCTATCCCTCCTTTCAATGACATGTCACCAAACGTGCGTACGTACGGATTATCATCTCCACGTCCTAGTTTAATTGTTATTCAATATATTATTATTTAGAAGGGTATAATAATTATGTGTAATTATTTTAAATAATATATATAACATGATAATGATTCTGTATATATATTATATACCATCAAATTATATATTATTTTAATATCAAAAGAATGACATTGTCGCTCGTGCGTACGTATGGACTATCATCTCCACAAACGCGATGAGATTCATTCCCCATCGTATCCATTCAAGTATAATTCTCATTTGATGATTAAAAATAATGTTTAATGACTTTATATCATTCTGTATATAAATAATATCCATCCCATCCATAAAAAATATGGCTCACATAACAAAGAATATAAAGAAATACAAATCTGTCAACACCCGAAACGATGATAATACTGAGATATTATTAACAAATAAATAATAAAAGATCATATATGATATCATATTAATGTATATGATTAATGTATAATTTATTAACAATTATTTCACCATTATAAAGGAGTATAACCTACCCTAAACCAAGGAAAAGTACAAGGTAGGGGTTTATTTCACAATCTCTTCATTATCCGAGGTAGTTTATACATAATTATCTACCGGGACCTCTTTATCATCCACATCCATGTTTCTTAAAAATGAATTTCAAATCATTCTTACTATTTTACAGAATATGGGTTAATGTCATTTATAACCTTGTTTGGATTTTTATAAGATGTTTATAAAGGAATAATTTCATCGCTTTCCAAATAAGGTTCTTTTTAAAATTTTCAACAAAATTAAGGTAAGAATGTCCCTTTTTAACTTATACGGTCGGTGCGGCTATTTTCTACCATTATAAACTCGTCCAAGCATCCATTACAAGCTTATAATAATATTTTAAAAGTAAATGTTTTAATTTATAATTATGTGACTCTTAAATTATTTCAAAATAGAAAGAGATATTTCTCTAAAAGGAGTTTTGATTTCATCTATGTCAACATCCTTTAATGGATTTTAAGTTTATTTTGAGTTGATTTATTATGATACAAAACTTCCATATTGCATTAAATGTTTTTTGATATGTTTGACTATGGATGTGCTATTTTTATTCCATTCATGATTTATGGTTAAATTATTGACATTTCGTATGCTAGTTTTAATACGAATGTTTATGATATGGTTAAACCTTTCCATATGAGGAATGTATTGGACTTAGTAAGTGATGGGTGGAGCCCGCTATAGCTCCTCGATACATCGATAGGTCTCATGAGATAACTTGAAGTGGAATTGGCCGAGGCCCTTTCCCAATTTGATTTATCGTTTTGGTCGAGGGCTTAATCATTTTTAGACTTCTTGGTCGAGGCCTTGACAAAATGTTTTAGAATGTCCGACATTATACATTCCATAATTATGGAAATAATATTGATGGTTCATGTGGTCATTCGACTAGTAGAATACCCATGATTATGTTTTATTATGGAATTATTTACTCAGATCATATTCTTTCCATAAAAGTATTCATGTTTATTATTGGTAAAGGCATGTGGTTTCAATTATTTACCATGCTTAATTTTTATGTCATTTTCTGTTGAATTACATACCCTTACTGAGCGTTTGAGCTCACCCCTTTCTTATGTTTCATTTTCACAGGATATGAAGAAGTCAGTTATGAGTGACATGAGGGCCTAATCTAGGAGGCTTGGATGTTTTTAATGAAATATATTTGTGTTTTATTTCTCTTCAAGCTGTAAAGTTGAACTTATGTATGAATCTTGTTTCCAATAATACTAAACTCATCGGTCTTTCGAGACATTATTTCCTTGTGATAATGCCAATGTTATGTAATAATGCACCGAATCTGGGTAACTAGGGTCAGGGATTTACATGAACTATAGTACTATTTCATTGAGGATTTTATATTACATGGTCTTATGAAAAGTGACTCAATAAATAGATAAACTTTAAGGAAAATACAAGGTTGAAGGACAGATAAACCTTAATATGGTTCAGATATCGAGGTAGTCATTTTAGACTAAGATATGATTGATTTGGATAAATTATATTGGATATTCTTGACTACCTCAAAACTGATTAATGATTTTTATATTCCATCATTGTTGGAGTTTACATCATTTATATATTTAAGGAGTATATCCAGTATTCTCTATTTTACCAAAAGAATAATGATGTATATACATATTAAAATAATGTTTAATGGTAATTCTGATGGTTACTAAGTTTTAATAAATTAAATGATGAAGGTATTCACATTTTTATCTTCATTATGTTATGTTGAACTTCCTTATAAATTTTTGGACTGTGAGTTGGGACATAAGTATTTTGGATAAGTCTAAAGGTTGGAATTGAGTAAGTTGAACACTTGATTTTTTTATGATGTTAATGTATGACTTTTTTGGATACTTTGACCTATCCTTTTGGTTTTTAGTAAACATTTAGAGATTTAAGGGAATACTTGTGGACCTTATGATTTATCAAATGCTCTTCAAGAGTAAAAAATCCATTTTTTAACATTAACTTCATAGTGTATGGGATGATGTCGAATTAGATCGAAGCACAACCAAATGATGAGATTATTATTATTATGGGTAATGAAATAAAGTATTTTTCTTCAGTTCTTATCTTGATATTAAATTAATCCCTCTAATTCAAAATAAGTATATAAAAACATGTTTTGTCCTATTACCACTTGGTTTGTTGAACCAATGATACTTTAAATAATCATTGATTGCTGTCTTTGAGGCCCTTAATTTTGCATTTAATTTTCACTTGTTTTTTATTGATGACCTCCATCACTCTCAATAAATATTTGAGATTTTCCTCAAATTATGTGTCTCTAATTTCCACCAATGTTCTCCTATTATAAATCTTAACTTGGAGGTGACCTTTTCATTTCCCTTTCTCTCTTATTAAAACTAAATTTTAATAACAATATTTCTGATGGGGGTTTTCCACAATTGTATTTTCTATTTTTCACACATTTATTTTCAAAGAACAATTTCAAATTTTTAGGATTCAGTTTGTTGAAGGATGATAGAATGTAACTTCCCAAGATTTCGTAGTATGTAATCTCTTTAATGTAATTTAATAACTTGCGTTACATGCAACACTAAGATTAAGCACAATGTTGATGCTCCTTTCGTCACAAAATCTAAAGACTAGAAAAGAGGAAGATCTGAGATTAAAATGGTTCGACCTTTGAAGAAAACATCAAAAAAATCGACAAAGGGATGAACAAGGAGAACATTGCCCATAGTCCGCGCAAGTTTCCTCATCATCGCGCAAGTGGACTTGCGCGACGCACATTGGTGCGCAAGTGACTTGCGCGACATAAATGGTAACCGCCCGGGGTCTTCTCTTGCCTATAAATAGACCCTGTGGGCCCCCCATTCGGGAGGAATGTTTTTTCCAGAAACTCGGATCTAAGCTCCCAACGCCCAAGTCTTTTCTCAAAGCTTTCGGAACACTTCTAAGGTAATTTCTTAACTAGAACGGAAGATCTAAAGAGAGGGAGAAAGGCCTAAGTGTTGAAACTCTTGAACACTTGCGCGCCTGAGTGGACAACCCTTAAGGGAAGTGGCCACACTTGCGCACCACCTTACTCCTTCAATATAACTTGAGCGCCCCTTTTCTATAAGAACCTTAAGAGTATTCTATAGGCCTTAATGTAGAGTCGCTCAAATATTACAATGCTGGTTGAACACCATGCAAGTACCCTATACATGTCGTGCAGGTATACCTGCGCGACCAATACTTGTGCGCCCACACAGTACCTGTGCGTATTCTAAGACTTGCGCACCCCTACCTTTTTTTGAGTACCCTTCTTGCTCATTTTACCCCTCTTAATCCATTACCCCTTTCCTATTCAAGATTCAGTCTTCAAGACACTCTTCAAAGTCATTTATGGCATGATTTCTTGATTTGACTTCCTTATCTGAAAGGAATTCGGTGGAATATCTCTCAAAACCTAGTTATGTACATATCTTAATGTCACTAATGATTGAGAGTTCATTCATTCAACCTTATCCTTTAAATCCTTAACCTGGGTCTCCTTTTCAGGAATAATCCCTAGTCCTATGTCCTCCAAATCTGGGCATCCTCCTCAAGAGTAAGCCCCAAACCTTAATCCTTAACCTGGGATTCCTTTTCAAGAATAAGTCCCAGCCATAATTTTGGGTTTCCTTTTCAGGAGTAAGCCCCAATTCCCCTAACATGGGATTCCTCTTCAGGAATAAGTCCCAGTCATAAATTTTGGATTCCTTTTCAGGAGTAAGCCCTAAGTCCCTTAATTTCTCTTAACCAGTACTAATTTACTTTTGATCTGGGATTCCTTCTTAGGAGTAAAACACAATTCTCAATCATCTCCTAATCTGGGTTTCCTTTTTAGGAATAAGTCCCAAATTAGAGTATTCAAATCTCCATGAAGCACATATACCTTTATGGACCCCGTTCCTGGATTTTCTCCCTAAAGTAAATCCTAATCTTTATTTATCCGGGCAGTCATACATACATAAGCCCCAAACCATTTCTTATGATTACATCTTTCATGGCCCAATTGTCTATTTTATTACCAATACCTCTTGTTTCTCACACCGATCATGACTCACGTGAGTTTAGAGAGTAAAAGTAATTATGACATCCTTCTTTGAGCCATCAATAAAAAACATCATACTCCCTTACTCGAACTACATGGGTTCTGATTCCTTTTCCAAAACAAAGGATACGTAGGTAGCCCATCTATAGGTTCGATCCCAACTCTGAAATAATCCATGTCCTTCTGAATGACAATAAACTTCATGTGCCCCACTGAGTGGCTTTAAAACCAGCCCGGTCATCATAATGACCAATAGACTTTTATATAAATGTTTTGAAGGATACCATTGACCAAGAATCTCTAAATAGATACAGATGATTCTATATTGATGAAGAAACTCGAATACATATAAAATATTCTCTAAATTTATTACATATTTAGTCATTAATTGTCAAAAATTAAGGAAAAGATCATTTTATACTTGGTAATGTAATAAGGATTCACGAACATAACTTAAATCTATAAAGAGAGTCCCGGAATAGACAATAATTCCCCTCAAAATGGGGTGATTTGTCCGACCTCCCATCATCTCGACCAATGAAAATTCCTAAGCCTCATCAGTCCACAATCTAATGAGTGCCTACCTTTGGAAAGTAGGTCCAAATGGATGTGGAATCATTGGATGTTTCCGGTTCTACGAACAAACCTGTTAGAAACCGATCAGAACGTTTGAATCTCCCATCCAGGTGGTCATCCCCGAATTCTGAGGGAAACAAAAAATGGTGAACCCGACGTGAATCCTTAACCAAGATGAAATGATGTTTTACCTATTTGTTAATCCCGTATTTAAAACTCAATAATAGGGATAACAAAAACTATCATTGACATGTGTTCTCATCCAAAAGATGAAGTGGCTGAATTTATCTTGATTACGTCTGTTATATCAAACATGCACTCTTTTCCAAGATATTCTGTATTTCCATAATGGCTGCTGTCAAATTCACACTTGTGAATACTACTGCTGCAAATACCACTTCTTATATTCCTATTGGATCGTCATCCGCTCTGAGGATGACATCACCTACTCAGCGTCTTCAACGCTGGGTATCAAATGCGCTGGTAAAGGAGTACCATCAACACGATACCATCCCAACTCTGGAGGCTGCCTGACAGGCCCTCCATGTGAACAACTCACACAGGTCGTCTGGACAACGACGACCAGGGATCAAGAGGTAGGCGGTGCTGACTACCGTCTCCAACTGTTTTGAGTCGTTATGCCCGGAACACAATTTCCATTCGCTCCCTTACTCTGAGGAAGTGAATGAGCAGTTCCCTCAGGACCTTAATTGAAAAATACAGGAGACCTTCCTGAGGGCTCCCATCAACAATCGCCGCCAGACTCGTGCGGCAGTGCGCCCTCAACATGAGGAGGGAACTGACTCCAGGCATTCGGCTCAGGTTCCTCGAACCCGAGAAGGCAAGACGAACCGCCAGAGGCAGAATCCGGTTAACAATGGTCAGGTTCTCATCCCTTCCATCTCTGGAGAAGCCCACCAACCAAACATGGTGGCGAACAACGAGCAGGCACATACAACTACCCGTTTTAATTCCACTGTCCAGCAGACTCGTCTGGCAGCATCACGCCAATCCCGCCAGGCAATTCCGGTGGAGTACTATAGGCAGGAACATACAGCTGCTTATACATCATTAGTTAGTCAGTAGGCTTGCCTGACTACATATGACGGATCTCGTCAACCATGTTTGGAGAAGTGTAATCAGCAGGCACATACACCTGCTAATACTAATCAAGCCTACGAACAGTCTCGCTTGGTACATACACCACATCTGTCCAAGCACCATTCATTGCACCTACCCAAGACCAAATTCAACCGGATGTTTCTCAAAAGTTAATAACTACTATTGATTCATTAACAGCTCGGTTAGAAAATATGGAAGGGAAACGGGCGCAAGTTCTACCAGAAAAGAAAGTTTACCCTGAATGGGTAGATTCAATTTCTCCTCCATCCAGTTTTGGAAACCCTGCTTTCCCTACTTTCAATGGATCAGGAGACTCTGAACAACATTTGACACATTACGTGTCTTGTTGTGATCCAATGATGGGACCTCCAGAGCAACAAGAAGCAGTGAAACTCAGATGATTCGTGCGAACCTTGCAAGGACCAGCTTTTGTCTGGTATACAAGCTTGCAATCCCGGTCAATCATCGGATGGGAGAATATTTGCCAAAAATTCCTTCTTCAGTTCAGATCAACTTTTCCAAAAATGATAGTTTTCGATCTTACAAACTGTAAGCAAAGGGAGAATGAAAGAGTCTCTGATTTCACTGCTCGCTGGAAGGGATTAACATATTCCCTGAGTTTAGCACTCCCTTAGGAGGAGCTATTTCCAATCTTTGTGGCAAATTTGCATGACGAATTATGCATGCCAATGATTCCTGTGAAATACACAGGAGGGTTTTGAGACCTTACTTCAATCGCTCAGCAGATTAAAGATTCCCTTATACAGGCTAAGGCTAAATCTCGTGTAATTCCATCAGTTTCAGGAAGGAGAATGGGTAAAGTGGAAACTGCTACAGTTATGCTTAAGCAAGCGCCTATACCTATTTCTACTTCAAATCCTTCATCTTCCCGAATGGCTCCACCTCCTGAACGCCAACAACAAAGGCCGTTTCGTCCAATTTATCAAAGAGATCTACGATGAAAACAATTTGAGGATTTTAAGAGTAAAACATACTCTTTCCGAAATGAGCAAGTTCCTGGTTACTTCATTTCAGCTCTGGAAAATAATTTGGATCAATTACCAGTGCCCAAGAGGCCAAACAAGGAAGGATATGAAGACCATCCCAATTATTTTCCCTTTCATCAAATGTTGTGGCATCCCATCCAGGAGTGTTTTGTCTTCAAAGACCTCCTACAAAAAATGGTCGACTTGGGACAAGTCAAGTTGAAAGGTTTTTTGACTCAGGTAGCATGTGTTACTACTACAGTTACAGAAGAGGAAGGTGAATGGAAAGAAGTCAAATGCAGAAATGCACAGAAGTATGATGATTGGATGGTCAGAAATACAATCAATCAAGCTCATTCCATTTTGCGAACACAATTAAAGAAACCAATTGTGTCTTCTTCCATGAATATTGCGGTAAAACCCTCTTCGTCAGAGGGAAAGTCCTCAAAGAAACTTCTTGATTCAAAGAAGGAAAAAGAATCAGAAGAAGATGAGTATGTGTCAAAGCCTAAATTGTCTTTGACTCTGGCAAACATTATGCCATCACTTCAAAGCCACGGGCACCGCCCCATCAAATGGCACAGCCTAAACAGGCTAATCATGCAGAATCTTTATCAGACGAAGATCTAATCTTTGGTTCTGTTAATATGATTCAATTAACAGATCCGTATTCCAGTCGTAATTTCAATTTTGATGAGCCTGAATTCCCTGTATCATATAAGGGAATCCGAGGAAGTTTCAAGGGTTCAGGATACAGGGGAAGGCGTGGATCTTTCCAAAGCCACTACTCCAATTCTACCCCTGCTAGCACTGTTTGTGCAGCAGAAACTCATGGTAGAGCCCTACAGCGAGCTCAAAAAGAACAAGCAAGTTCTTCTTCCAATAGACAACTCAGTCTTGGAACAGTTATTTTGGAAGACCAATTGAGGGTTCCATATTCTTTATCTCAGCAAGTAAATGGATCTAATAGGTCTAATCTTCCAAAACCAAGGATGTTTCCAACTTCTATCCTAATACAAGATGCATCAGTTTCCAAAGCATCTGCTTCCAAGGTACCTGCTAAACCGCATATTCCTATTGGGAAACGCAGACCTCTAGATCAAAAGTATGATATATTGAAACACTTGGCCCAAGTACCATCCATGTTATCAATTTTGGATGCTTTGAATCTGTCAAAAGATCTTCAGGAAGCACTCATCGAAGCTTTGTCAAGTCCTCAGGAGTTTGAAGCTAAAATTGCTGTAGCTGAAGTCTATCACATAGAGAACAATCCTGCAGAATTCCATGCAGTGATATCTTTTACTGATAAAGATGAATATGATGCTGTGCATGGGCACATAAAACCTCTGTACTTATCTGGCAAAGTCAATGGTGTAGATATCCGAAGATGTTTCACTGACAATGGTTCATGAGTCAACCTCATGCCCATTCGTACACTTCGTTGATTGGGCCTCACAAAATCTGATTTATCTCCTTCTACAATGATGTTACAAGGATATGATAAAAATGAACAAGAACCACTGGGCGAAGTTACACTCAGAAATCAGTTTGGAGATCTTGTATCCAATTCGGATTTCATGATTGTTGATCAAGACTCAGCTTTCAACGTCTTGCTTGGAAGACCCTAGCTACATCAGCATGCGGCTATCCCTTTATCATACCATCAATGTCTCAAATACTGTTTCAATGGTCAAGTTGGAACATTGTATGGTGATAAGGCCCCGTTCAAGACATGTGAGTCTCAGTACATTGAGGCGGAATTTTATCACATGAAGGGAAGAGAGAAATCTACAATAAAAGAAATTACCAAAGTTAATGCGCCATATGGTTTGGAGAAGATTCCAATAAATCCATTTACACATGTGAGTATAGATTATGTGTTACCTATCAGTCAAATTGACAAAATAGGCCCAAATCAGAATACTCTTATGGAAAGATCCATAATTTCAATTACGCCAATCGAGCCAGAGAACATGGGAGAAATTGGTAACCTACCAAACAGTGATGAAAGCACAAGTGGCGATGTTTTCATTTCATTTGCAATAATCCAACAGATCTATACTTCGCCAATCAGGCCAGAAGAAGTTATAACAACATCGGAGGTGAATAATGAAGATCGATTCTCAATCCATCATCTCCTCTTTATTTCCCAAAGAAGACCCTTTATCATAAATAGGGTCGGAAATGGAAGCTTATTATTCAAAATGTGCAAATTTTGACATATCTTCTGATCATGAAAATTTCGTTTTTTCATCTACTATGCACGTAGATACGGAAGAAATAACACATGATGAAGAGGAAGAAGAAGATCTTAAAGATGCTCCACCAGCATTTGAAGAGGGAATCTCTACCACTACGGATGAACTCAGAGATATAAACCTGGGTACAGAGAAAGATCCACGCCTCACATTAATTAGTGCGGCCATGACCCTTGAAGAGAAAGAGATGTACATTTCTTTTCTAAAGAAAAATAAAGATATTTTTTCTTGGAACTATACAGAAATGCCTGGGCTTGATCCTGATGTTTCTACTCATCATTTGGGTTTACCAAAAGAACATCGAGGATTTAAGAAAGCGGCGAGAAGAACACACCCAACTTATGCTTCCAAAATTAAAGCTGAAGTGGATAAGCTGATCAAAGCTAACTTCGTCAGAGAAGTTCAATATCCCAAGTGGTTGGCTAATATTGTCCCTGTAAATAAGAAGAATGGACAAATTAGGATTTTCATCGATTTCAGAGATCTTAATCGGTATTGTCCTAAAGATGATTTCCCGGTTCCGATTACAGAACTCTTAATTGGTGCGATGGATGGTTATGAAGTACTTTCCTTCATGGATGGATATTACAGATATAATCAGATCCGAATGGCCCCAGAAGATGAGGAATCCACATCCTTCAGAGCCCCTCAAGGCGTGTTTTGTTACCGGGTGATGCCCTTTGGTTTAAAGAATGTAGGTGCAACATATCAACGCGCCATGCATCGTATCTGCAAACCTTTCTTAGGGAAGTTTTTTGAATGCTATGTAGACGATTTGGTGGTTAAATCCAAACAATGTTCTAATCACTTGGCAGATTTAGAAGTCATATTCCACAAGCTTCGACAACATAATTTGAAGATGAACCCCTTAAAATGTGATTTTGGGGTAACCTCAGGAAAATTTCATGGCTTTGTTGTACCCCATCGTGGTATTGAAGTCGATCCTGAGAAGACCAAGTCAATCCTTGGTATGTCACCTCCTCAGAATTTGAAAGAATTAAGAGGACTTCAAGGACACTTTGCCTATATTCGGTGTTTCATTGCCAATTTGGCAGACAAAAGTTTACCCTTTACCAAATTAATGAAAAAAGGAGTCACTTACCATTGGACTGAAGAATGTCAAGAAGTGTTTGATGTTCTCTAGAAATACCTCTTGAGTCCACCGGTACTCATGCCACCTGTTGAAAGAATACCACTTATCCTCTATGTGATAGCTCTAGAGCGATCATTGGGTGCCTTTCTTGCTCAAAAGAATGATGCTGGAAATGAAAATAGCCTCTACTATCTCAGTAGAACTATTCCTGAAGCAGAAACCCGGTATTCAAGTATTGAGAAGTGTTTCCTGGAATTAATCTTTGCAGTTCAGAAACTGAGACACTACCTGCAACATCACAAGGTCCAATTGGTATCTCGCAATAATCCGCTCAAATTCATCCTTAGTCGTCCAATGCTTACAGGACGTCTAGCAAGGTGGGCAGTTATTTTGCAGCAGTTCGATATTAAGTATGTGTCTCAAAAGAAGATAAAGGGACAAGCTCTGGCTGATTTCCTGGCTGAACATCCTTCAGTGGAAGACACGTCTTCAGATATTGAACTCCCTGATGAGGAAGTTTTCTCTATTCAAGAGAGTCCTCAAACATGTGAAATGTATTTTGATGGTGCTTCCAGAAGTCCAACAGGGAAGAAAATGGAAAATCATAAATTCAACAAAGTTGGTTTAGGAATTGTGCTCATTTCTCCAGATAAGGCATTGTTACCTTATTCCTTTTTATTGTGGGAAGGTGGTACCAATAATGAAGCTGAATACCAAGCTCTTATCACAGGCTTGGAGTTAGCGCTTCAAGCACAAGTGAATCACAAAAAGGTGAAAGGTGATTCAGTCCTGGTAATCAAACAAGTGAATGGGGATTATGCCATCAGAAAAGAAGAATTAATCCCTTTGTATGATTACGTCAGAGAGTTAATGGTAGAATTCCCTTCAGAACCGATATTTTCTTATGTCCCAAGATCACAAAATGCTCAAGCTGATGCGCTGGCTAATATAGCCACAACTCTAGCAGATCCAAATCGGGACGAGAAAACCATCAGTATTGCCCACCGTCGTGCAATTTCACTTTATGTTCAAGCCAGAACAGAGGAAATTAATGAAATTAGTCCCATTCCGGAACCATATGGTCATACTACCGGATGGATGTCACCTATCAGAGAATACCTTCAAAATGGAACACTTCCACCTGATAGAGCCAAGAAAAAACAAATTCGGTGACATCTGGTCAATTTTACTCTTTATGATAGCCCAAACCTCCTAGATAAAATTATCTACATACGTGGTTTTGATGGAGTTCTCTTAAGATGCATTGATGGCGAAGAGACAATGGTTGTCATGAATGAAGTGCATGTAGGAGTCTGTGGTGCCCACCAGTCTAGACATAGATTTTCTGATCAAATTCGAAGGCCTGGATACTTTTGGTCTTCAATGATACAAGATTGTGTTAATTTCACAAAGAGGTGTCATTCATGCCAAGTACATGCCAACTTCAATCATCAACCTCCAGAGTTGCTTCATACAGCTAGATACACGTGGCCATTTTCCACATGGGGAATGGATGTGGTGGGACCTTACCCTTTAGCTATGACCAAGCAGTTTAAGTACATTATTACTCCTACTGATTTCTTTTCCAAATGGGAAGAGGCAGTACCTCTTAAAGAATTCATTTCTAAATGCATTGTTAGCTTCATCAAGTCTAACATCATTACTAGATTTGGTGTCCCTCATACCGTATTGACGGACAACGACACCAACTTCTGTTCTTCTGAGGTAAAGAAATTTTGTCAAGAATACAACATTAAATCCAACCATTCATCTCGGTATCATGCGGCGGCCAATGGCCAAATAGAAGCCTTTAACAACACTCTTTCAAATATACTACAAAAGATGGTGGATAAAGATAAGAGGTCATGGCCTGATAAACTCTTTCTTGCTTTATGGGCTTATCAGACTACCACCCGCAATGCAATGCATTCAACTCCATATTCATTGGTATATGGAACGGAAGCAGTCTTTCCAATTGAAGTTCAATTGCCCTCACTCAGAGTAGACATTTGTGATCAGTTATGTACAGATGAGGAATCTCAAAAGAGATTGAATGAATTGGAACGGTTGGATGAGAAAAGATTGTGCACTTTACACCACTTGGAAATCTATCAGAATCGAATAGAACGATCTTTTAACAAAAAAGTTCGTCTTCGTTCATTCATTCAGGGAGAATTGGTATTAGTTCCCAGAACTCCAATGATACCAGGAAAGAAACCTCCCAAGCTTGAGCCAAAATGGGAAGGACCTTATTCAATACATAGGGTCTACTCCAATGGAGCTAATTCATTAATCTCAATGGATGGAGAACTCATTACTACTCCAACTAATGCTAGATTTTTTATGAAATATTTTGTATAAACTACAATGTATTCATAAAATGTCCCCACAACACGACATTAAACTATGCGGCACCAGTTCGTCCTTGCTATATGACGTTATACTATACAGCAATGGTCCAGTATGACCATAAACTCCCCCTTTCATCCAACATGACGTTAAACTGTAATGTCCCCGCAACATGACATTAAACTGTGCGGCACCAGTTCGTCCTTGTTATATGACGTTAAAATATACAGAAATGGTCCGGTATGACCTTAAACTCCCCCTTTCATCCAACATGATGTTAAACTGTAATGTCCCCACAACATGACATTAGACTATGCGACACCAGTTCATCCTCGCTATATGACGTTAAACTATACAACAACGGTCCGGTATGACCTTAAACTCCCCCTTTCGTCCAACATGATGTTAAACTGTAATGTACCCGCAACACGACACTAAACTGTGCGGCACCAGTTCGTCCTTGCTATATGACGTTAAACTATACATCAATGGTCCGGTATGACCTTAAACTCCCCCTTTTGTCCAACATGACGTTAAACTGTAATGTCCCCACAACATGACATTAAACTGTGCGGCACCAGTTCGTCCTTGCTATATGACGTTAAACTATATAGCAATGGTCCGGAATGACCTTAAACTCCCCCTTTCGTCCAACATGATGTTAAACTGTAATTTCCCCGCAACATGACACTAAACTGTGTGGCACCAGTTCGTCCTTGCTATATGATGTTAAACTATACAGCAATGGTTTTGTATGAACTTAAACTCCAACTTCGTCCCACACGACGTTAAACTGTGAAAAAGTTCCCTAAAAGGTCCTGTATGACCTTAAACTACACCATGGTCCTGTATGACATTAAACTGCACCATCCATGGTCCATGTATATGACCCAAAACTATTTGAAAGTCCCTTACGTCTAGAAAGATGTTAAACTACATAATCATCAATGGTCATGTATGACCTTAAACTATACTTATGTCCAGCATGACATTAAACTGCACCATCCGCGGTCCATGTATATGACCTTAAACTATTTTCCCTTTTGTCCAACATGACACTAAACTGTAGAAAAAATCCCCAATGAGTCCAACATGACGTAAATGGTGTGTTATTTTGTCCCTGCTACATGACACTAAACTGTGCAGCACCAATAGTCCTAACTGCAAGACTTTTAACTGCATAGTCCCTTTAGATGTCCAACATGACGTTAAACTGTATTGTCCCCATCGTCCTAACTACATGACGCTAAACTGTACAGAAAGTCCTTGATACCTCCTACATGACATTAAACTGTATTTTATCCCTTCTACATGACACTAAACTGTGCATCACTAATAGTCCTAACTGCAAAACTTTAAACTGCATAGTCCCTTTATATATCCTACATGACATTAAACTATGCATCATTAAGGTTTTTGTTACCTCTTGTTTCTCACACCGAGTATGACTCACGTGAGCTAAGAGAAAACCTCAACCATAACACTCTCTTTGGGCCGCTAACCATGTATAAGTACAACATAATTTTTTTAGGTCATTGTCCCCAAGAATAATTTGATCATTAATTTATTCTTTAATTGAACTATGTGGATTTTGATCCTTGCCTTCTAATATGGGTACATAGGCAACCTCCCAAGGTTCAAGCCCAAAAAACAATCTCTTCACTTTGGTTCACCTTCATCTCATACGATGTGGATTTGTGAAACCGCTCTTAGAATCAATATCTTTACATTTGATTAACTTTCATCTTTGTTATACGAAGTTAAACTATACAACACTTTTTTCTGGTACGACAATAAACTACAATACTCTTTGATTTCCTCATTTGAGAGGGAAACATTATTTACATTGATTTTTTCAATCATGTTTCATTTCAAAAGACTACGTGCATACATGGTAATGCCTAAACTTTTTATCTCGGGTTAAACCATCATTGTACTAAAGTCCCCTTTCACCCTTCACATGTACGAACCAAATTCGTACAAAGGGTATTACTAGAACTACGTGGGCTTGATTACCATCCTTATGGGATATGTAGGAACGTTCGAGTATCCCTCAAATCTAGCCCCAAGTCTTTTAGGCCTAACCCCAAATTTCACTTTCAGTCCCTTGGTTGAAAAGTCCTCATGAAAACACACACTGTGTATTCATTATTATGGTCCGAAATCTATGACCCTAAACTAAGATCTCTCATACTTTCGTCATGCACGACGTTAAAATGCATTTCAAGAACTACGTATGGCTTGATTCTCATTCTTATGAGATACGTAGTGAAGTACAAAATTTCAATTCCGGACCCAGGCACAACATGATTATGGTTATCATTGACCTATGTATCTATGTATACATTGGACGATACCCATCTTTTTGTGTTATAACCCTAACCTTATTTTTTTTTTCAGATCTTCATAACCCTTTTCATGACTTTAGGTCACAAAAATGTCAAACTTCTGAGAATTCATTTGCATGACTATGCAGCACGTGTCCATAGGCGGCCTTGCATAAACAGTCCACATAAAAGACTTGTCAGCCGAAGGCTACTATTTATTTGACTATGCAGCCAATGCCCTTAGGTGGCCCTACATAATTCAACCCCCTAATGGATTTGTCAGATAGTGGTAATTTCATTCTTTGGAAGAATGCCTCTTTTCTTCTTATTTTCTTAAACAACAGTATGTAGGGATCCGCAAAAAAATAGCCATCCTTAACATATTTGTCCCATATCCTTTTTCATGATATGAAAGTATTCAAGTCTATGTTTTATACTCTCCATATTCTCTTTCCCTACGTTTGGGTCAGACATTCGTAGGAGTGATATTTATTCAATTATTCGATAGTCTTGTTTGGAAATATCTTCTCCATATTCAAGTACGTCTTTCCATACAACAAACTCTATACTTTAGAAAAATTGAATCTCCATAAACTTTCACTAGCTTTTAGCACTAGGAAAGTAAATTTCTGAGAGTTCTTTTTCCTGACTATGCAGCACGTGCCCATAGGTGGCCTTGCATAAACAGTCCACATAACAGACTTGTCAGCCGAAAAATGCTATTTGTTTGACCATGAAGCCAATGCCATTAGGTGGCCCTGCATAATTCAACCCCCTGACGGGTTTGTCAAATGATGGTAACTTCATTCTTGGAAACTACTTCTTCTGATGCCTTTTATCTCTTTTTCATATCCTTCCTCAGATTCAAATATTCTTAAGCCATATTTTACATATTTTCTCTCATACTTGAGTATAGTAATATGTTTTTAGTTAAATTTTCAAGTAATTGAATCAATTTTAATCCATTTTGGTCAAAGCTATTTCGACCTTAAACATTAGCCCCTTTATGTCCGGCATGCATGACTTTAAACTGCCCACAAAAGACAAAGGAACTCTGAATAAAAGTCAAGATCCAGCTCAGTAAATATATATTTTTGTATGATTTAGGTAATATTGAGCAATTAAAAGGTTCAAAGTTTGTAGGGTTATTTGTAATAATCCTAGTAGAAATCAAACTATACTTACTGGGCCCATTGTCTTAAGTAAATTTGAAGTAGGTAGTGAAAGAATGCAGGTACAAATGTTTGAAGATGAACGTGTTTTTCATTGATACACAAGAGATAGAAGGAAATCCACAGACTAGAGTCTCTTATCTTTTTCAAGAATTACAAAAGACTGTCAACATAAGTCTTCATTTTATGTACAACATAATGAGCTTTATCAGCAGTTACTTGAAGCTCGTGCACTTTACCAACTTCACTCTTTTCAGCTTGATGAAGTGCCTTCTTAGCATTTGCGATGGCTTTCATGCCATTCATTTGAGTTTCATCCAATGATTTATTAAGCTGATCAAGTTCCCCAATAACAACATCTAACTGTTGCTGGAGTTTCACCTGTTGGACGACCTTTTCTTTGATTTTATGCTTCAGCTTCTTCATCTTGGCAGCATAATCAACTTCAGCATGGGATACCGCAACCTCAAATTCGCCTATGTTGACCGACATTTTCACTCTAATCAATTCTTCGCGACTTTTTTGCGCCTGCTCCCTCCTGAAAATGATCTGTTTCACCGTGGTGTGGATCTTTTCATATCCAAAACCACCAAGTCCTAATATAACAAATTGGGATGACAATCAGGGAATTTTCGATGGTAGCTCTTCTAAAGGCACCCCAGATATGATGTTCCATATGTTGTTCCATGCCTTACGTCGTGAAAAGCTGAATTCATTAAGAATCTCTGGATCTGATTCAACATCATCGTCGGAGGGGGGCATGTAATATGGAATTAATGCACTTAAGGAAGTTCCCTATCCTACTCTTCCCCCTGATTTTTTCTTCTTCACTTTCAATTCCCGTTGGGGTAGAGGCTGAGGCCTCACCTCCGGATCTAGTCATTGCAGTTGATGGCCCTGCACGATTAATTGAAAGATTTAGTTACCTTCAAAGGATAACAAAAGAGTAGATTGTCTTGCGAATAAATTACAATCACAAATATTGTTATCCCTTACCCAAGGATGGTTCAGCAACCTGAGAAGACTTCTCCCCATCTTTCCCGGTCTCAACAGGATTTTCAAGATGGGACTCAGGAGGGTTTATTGGGTTTAGCACTACTTGAGCTAATTTTTTTGCAATGGTAGGGTTGACATCAATGTCCACACCCTATTTAGGAATTGACAGTTCAGCAGCTTCTACGTATGAAACTGCATATTATTTTCAGTCATGGTTAGAAGTGTAAAGTTTAAAAAAATTTGGGCGAAGGGTAGCACTCATGCCCAAGGTCTTCTAAATCACATGACAACTTAGCATGATCATAAAATTCTTCGAAAGTCATTCCTTGATTCATCATTTCATCCAATGATATTTCAGAATCCTGGTTAGTCTCACCAGTGGGAGCATTTGTTACATCTTCTTGCTGACTTACGTCCTGCAACCCAAGACCCTGGACAACATCTTCAGCAGCAGGATGGATACTGGGAAGGGATGACAGATCTTCTCCAGGAGCAGCCAAGTCAATTGGGGTCTGTGATTGTTCTATAGAACCCTCCACGGCCTTTGAAGGAGGATCAGTCCCTTCCCTCAAAGGGGAAATTGAAGAAGCCCCTGCAATCCTCATAAATATGAGTAACCATGTGATTATGGGTATAAACTCATGATTATTCGAAGGACTTACCACTGCTAATGAAGCGTTTAGCTGTGGATTTCCTCCTTCGTTGCCTTTGCTTCTTTTGTTTTTTTGGAGTATCAGTAGTCTCCCTTATTGGCACATGGATTGGCGAATGGAAGGCTATGTCCAGTGCCTCATTCATGGCCTGCTGGCCTGGAGATATCTCACCTGGTTCGTGAGGAGAATCAGTAGCAGCATCGATAGCAGTACCACCAGGGCTATACTGTGGTGAAGGAACCCCAGTTCCTTTCTTTGAAAGCTGCAAAATGAAGAAAATAACTTCTTTAAGTAACAAAGCTTCAACAGAAATCAAGTTGCAAAGCAAATAAGGAAAGAAAAATTACATCTTCAGGATCCACATACTCATGCCATTCCTCATCTCCAGAACCACCAGCCCCCTCAGTAGCGTCACGATCAATCATTTCCATCACCCACCTGGTGATAGGAACAAAGTCATCAGTGGCATATATGAGAATTCTAGCTCTCTGATGTAAGCTCGCACTTCATTGGGGTTATCTTCGTATTGATGATTTTTAGAAGCCATAAGATTTCATATTCCAGGAAGTTGTAGGCCCTCACACAAATCCAGCCAGGCAGTCTCAGGACCATAGTATAAGCCCTGCCATAGCTGAACAACCTCTGGTCCTAGATATGAAGGCTGTGAGGAAGGTCCTACAATTTTTGACTTTAATTTTTTCCCAGCTCCTGCAGCTACAGATAGAGAATAATAATGTAAGACTTATTGCTTTATAAAGTAGCAGTGATTAAAATTACTACAATGAAACAACTCACCAGGAGTTGATGGAGTGGGTCCTTTAATTCTGGCCGGAGGATTATATCGGGCATGAAACCGATTTGCTGCCGATTGTGCCTCATCATCCCTATCATGATAATCGGGTGAATCAGTTCTAGAAGAGGAGTCTGTTGAACCAATTTCAAGTGGGGAAGCATCACCTTCATGAGGAAGGATTTCTTTCTCTACAGTCCTCTTCCTCTTTCCCACTTGATATACTGGGTGATTCAATATCCCTTTGGGGTATGAAGCTATCCAGTGTTCGGCATAATATGTAGTCAAATTATGTGCCGCTTTTTCAACTGGTAGATCAAATACTACCCCAGTATTCTCTCTTGATGTCAGTAGCCATAGTTTTCGAGCAACCATCAGATGTCGCTCTAACCTGACATGTATCGGAGGGGATACAACAATCTGTTGCAGATATTTGAATTGGCGTGAAAATCTATATGGAGCATAGGCCTCACATATGATCTCTCCATCAATCCTGGCTACTAACACACCATCTCTGCAAGCTAGAATGTATGCCCTCAAATCCAAATGGGTTGTCCCATCATCAACAAACCGCCCGGATGGCGGACTTCCATAGGGAAAGAAGTTGAATTCCTTAAACATGCTCAGCCTCACTTTCATGTCATAACCATTAACATCTAATGGAGAAATTCTAGAGAATGCTTGCACTGACGGTCTGGAGGAGCTTCCAGGAATTTGTAATCCATTCTATACATTGTAATTCCTGAAGTGAGTGGCGATCCATCCCCACAAAACTTGGAATGGTCCCACTATTCAAAAGGAGATTTACCCATGAAGACATGAAGTAAACTCTTGTGAATCTTTTCTAAAATGGGGGTGGCTAACCCAACAATTTTTTCCTCAACCAACTTTTCCGCAATGACGAAGGTCCCTGGCCTAACGCCTCCCTTCGAATTCCTGACCGAAAAGAGATAAATACTGAGCCACATTTCCACGAAACCCGCCAGACGAGTCTTCTTTGGAATTATTTGATTCACTTCATTTCCCCACTTTTCAAACTCTCCTGCTTCTAGAGTTGGCCAAAATGTGCCAGGAGCTCCTCTCTTCTCAGGTTTTGGACAGGTGGTAGGACGTTTGGGCCTGGAATCCTTGGATTTCTTTTTCTTGGATCCTTTTTCTTTTAGCTCCATCTCTTTCTTCTCAATGAGAAATAAATTCATCCATTCTTCTAGATGAATATCTTTTCTAAAATGAGTTAATGAGGTCTCTGAACTCTTGAGCCTATGGAAGATCTTAAATAATTCTTGAGCTAAATCAGAAGTCTTCTCTGAATCATTCCAAGTCACCTTGGGAGGAATGAATTCATCCTAAATATCACCCAAAATTGGAGCCCCAGAGATCTTTTCGACATCCCACAAACTGATACCTACTTCTCCATGAGTCAGATGGAAAGAATTATTTTCTGGGCTCCAGTGGCTGAGTATCTCTGTCATGAAGTTATCATGTCTGTAACCATATGGTTTCCCAACCCAGACAGCCTCATATATTGCAGCTCTCTTCAGATCCTCGATAAACTCTGTGCAGGTCTGTCGCACCCAGTATGCCCACATCCAAGTTGGCTTCACACCTCCCCCAGGACGGAAGTCCCAACTTTTCTTCCAGCCTTTGGATTGATCCATCTGAGCATTTCAGAAGATCTAAGGATGACAATGTGGTTGAAGCTCAGGTGTATGTTTTTTCAGATCTGGTGTGCAAGGGCTATGATGCATCATATGGGCCTTCTCCACTGTTCCTGCATTTATAAATACTCCTCTACCTGAGATATTTGCTAAAGCAAAGTTGGTATAATTCTGAAACCACGAAAATGGAAGATAATTCTTTACCTCTGGAATAGTGACTTCTTGTAGATGACCATAGACATACAAAGGCAGATAAGTGCTTTGAGGAAAGTTGAGATGATATTTCTTCAGATAATTAGCCAAATTCGGAAGAGTTCTATCTTTGACAGTATAATAATCATGGCAAATGATGTTCATCATATCGTCTATCCGCTTGCTAGCCAGTTCATTAATTAATCCGGTCTAAGAGCCATTAATTTTGCACAAGAGTTGAATAAATTAATACATAAATGGATTGATTTTCCACAAACTTTGTAAAAGAAATCCAAAAAATGGATATGGAATTAAGGCGCGCAAGTATGGAGATGTCACGCAAGTGTTACATGTGCCGCACAAGTTTTTGTCGCGCATGTATCACCACGCAAGTCATATTACATTGAGAGTAGCGCGGCAGCGATGAAACAGTGGAAAAAAGAGACTAGCGTGAAAAATATGGCTTGTGCGGAGAGAGCTCGAGAAATTTGGGTTCAGATGCTATACGCGGCCAAAGGCTGTGTATTTATAGTCCAGGAAGCCTACCTGCACGCCGTACCCAGTGCGCTCAAGACCAGCGCGGCGTACACTTGCGCGCTGCCTTCTGCGCAATGAACACTTGCGCACCACATTTTCCTTTGGATGTATTCGATTTCCTCATAGCCAAATCCCTTATTTCTCTCTGGATCCAACTCTGAGGGGGGACTTTTGTTGACGCTCCTTTCGTCACAGAATCTAAAGATAGGAAAAGGGGAAGATCTGAGATTAAAATTGTTCGACCTTTGTAGAAAACATCAAAAAAATAGAAAAAGGGATGAACAAGGATAACTTTGCCCATAGGCCGCGCAAGTTTCCTCATCATCACGCAAGTGGACTTGCGCGACGCACATTGGCATGCAAGTGACTTGTGCGACATAAATGGTAACCACCCGGAGTCTTCTCCTGCCTATAAATAGACCCTGTGGGCCCCCCATTCGGGAGGAATTTTTTTCCAGAAACTCTTATCTAAGCTCCCAACGCCCCAGTATTTTCTCAAAGCTTCTGGAACACTTCTAAGGTAATTTCTTACCTATAACGGAAGATCTAAAGAGAGGGAGAAAGGCCTAAGTGTTGAAACTCATCAACACTTGTGCGCCTAAGTGGCCAGCCCTTAAGGGAAGTTTCCACACTTGCGCGCCGCCTTACTTCTTCAATAGAACTTGCGTGTCCCTTTTCTAGAAGAACATTAAGAGGATTCTAAAGGCCTTAATTAAGAGTCGCTCAAATATTACAATGCTGGTTGAACACCGCGCAAGTACCCTATACATGTCGCGCAGGTATACCTGCGTGACCAATACTTGCTCTCCCACGCAGTACCTGCGCGTCTTCCAAGACTTGCGTGCCCCTACCTTTTTTTAGTGCCCTTATTGCCCATTTTACCCCTCTTAAGCCATTACCCCTTTCCTATTCAAGATTCAGTCTTCAAGACACTCTTCAAAGTCATTTATGGCATGATTTCTTGATTTGACTTCCTTATCTGAAAGGAATTCGGTGGAATATCTCTCAAAACCTAGTGATGTACATATCTTTATGTCACTAAAGATGGAGAGTTCATTCATTCAACCTTATCCTTTAAATCCTTAACCTGGGTCTCCTTTTTAGGAATAATCCCCAGTCCTAAGTCCTCCAAATATAGGCATCCTCCTCAGGAGTAATCCCCAAACCTTAATCCTTAACTTGGGCTTCCTTTTCAGGAATAAGTCCCAGTCATAATTTTGGGTTTTCTTTTCAAGGGTAAGCCCCAATTCCCCTAACCTGAGCTTCCTCTTCAGGAATAAGTCCCAGTCATAAATTTGGGCTTCCTTTTCAGGAGAAATCCCTAAGTCCCTTAATTTCTCTTAACCAGTCCTAATTTACTTTTGATCTGGGATTCCTTCTCAGGAGTAAAACCCAATTATCAATCCTCTCCTAATCTGGGCTTCCTTTTTAGGAATAAGTCCCAAAATAGAGTATTCAAATCTCCATGAAGCACATATACCTTTATGGACCCTGTTCCTGGATTTTCTCCCTAAAGTAAATCGTAATCTTCATTTATCTGGGCAGTCATACATACATAATCCCCAAACCATTTCTTATGATTACATCTTTCATGGCCCAATTGTCTATTTTATTACCAATACCTCTTGTTTCTCACAACGAGCATGACTCATGTGAGCATAGAGAGTAAAAGTAATTATGACATCCTTCTTTGAGCCATCAATCATAAACATTATACTCCCTTACTCGAACTACGTGGGTTCTGATTCCTTTCCCAAAACAAAGGATACGTAGGTAGCCCATATACGGGTTCGATCCCAGCTCTGAAATAATCCATGTCCTTCTGAATGACAATAAACTTCATGTGCCGCACTGAGTGGCTTTAAAACCAGCCTGGTAATCATAATGACCAAGAGACTTTTATATAAATGTTTTGAAGGATACCATTGACCAAGAATCTCTAAATGGATACAGATGATTCTCTATTGATGAAGAACCTCGAATACATATAAAAGATTCTCTAAATTTCTTACATATTTAATCATTGATTGTCAAAACTGAAGGAAAAGATCATTTTATACTTGGTAATGTAATAAGTATTCACGAACATAACTTAAATCTATAAAGAGAGTCCCGGAATAGACAATAATTCCCCTAAAAAAGGTATGATGAGTCCGACCTCCCATCCTCTCAACCAATGCAAATTCCTAAGCCTCATCAGTCCACAAGCTAATGAGTGCCTACCTTTGGAATGTAGGTCCAAATGGATATGGAATCATTGGATGTTTCCGGTTCTACGAACAAACCCGTGAGAAACCGATCGGAACGTTTGAATCTCCCATCCAGGAGGTCATCCCCGAATTCCGAGGGAAACACACATCAAGGCCTATGAAACTATCAATTTAGAAAGAAGTTATGAATAATATTAAAAAAAATTAATTTTATATATATCCTATATTATTTTAATATTCAGCATTTTTTTCGTCGAAATAATATAAGTTCAAATGCAATTTTTTAGATAAAAGAATAATTTTCCAGAAATGCAGTTTTTCCACCTTTTAATGGAAAATCCTTTTTAAATCAAATATTTGACACTTTAATATATTCAATTTTGGAAATTAAATTCATATTAAGAAGTGGTACAAAAAAATTATTTTGGATATATTTTTGATACTTTTGAGATAACTTTCATATTTTGATGAATAGTGAAAAGTACTAAATTTTAATTAAATGAATCTTTTTTAATTGAAATAATTTATATTAATAAATTATGATTTTGATTATTTTTAAGTTATAATTAGTTTATATTTTTATCATTTAATATAATTTATTTCATTGTAAGTAATTTAATATTTAAATTGGACATATACTCATGTCAATATTTTGATAGTTTATACTTTTTAAAAACTCGTATTCTAGTATTGTCAGTGGGAATTAATTTGAAATTAATTAATGAATTGTAACACCCCAAACCTAGTTAATTAGTGTCGTTAAATTATTACATAACATTGGAATGATCACAAAAGATGAATTCTTTAAAGTCTGATTAGTTTAGTATCCTTGTAAACACTAGATACATTCATAAGTCTTACATTACATGATAAAATGGAAAACTACAACAACATAGTCTCCATAGTCCATAGTCATATCCCCTTAGACTATCCTTATATGTCAATCATAAAATACTTCTTCACATCCTGGGAAAAAAATAAAACATAGAAAGGGGTGTGCTCAGATGCTCAGTAAGGATAACAATATAGCAGAAACTTTTATAAATAAGTATAAACATTTTAGGAAATGTAGAATGAAAACAAAATCCTCTTAAACATGAACTTTAGAATAATATTGAAAAAAAATAAAATTAAGTAATTCCATTTACTTATTCACATGGATATTATACTACTCAAATAATCACATGCAATATCACTAACCACTTTTATAATGATGGAATGCATAATGCCAGACTATCAAAACCACAAAGTCAAGGCCTTGTGCCAAGTCTACAAATAAGATTTTTTCAAGGACTTCTTCCAAGACACCAGTTTGTCTCATGAGACCTACCAACGCATAAAAGAGATATATCGGGCTCCACCCATCACTTACTAAGTCCAATGCATTACTTAAATGAATAGGTTTAAACATAACATAAATATTCATTTTAAAACTAGCTTACCAAATGTCAATACATTCTCCATAAACCATGAATGGTATAAAAAAACACATCCACATTCAAACATATCACAAAACCTTCAATAAAAAATGGAATTTTTGTATCATAATAAATCAACTTCAAATAAGCTTAAAATCCATCAAAGGATATTGACATAGATGAAATCAAAACTATTTGAGAGAAATATATCTTTTTTTAAATCATTTAAAAATCACATAATTATAATAGAAAACATTTACTTTGAAAATATTCATATAAGATTCTAAGGGATTTTTTGACGATTTTATAATGGTGGAAAATAGCCGCACCCGCTGTATAAGTTAAAAAAATACATTCTTACCTTAATTTTGTCGAAAAGGTTAAAAAGGAACTTGTTTGGAAAATGATGAAAGGATTCCTTTATAATCATCTTATAAAAAGTTAAAAAGGGTATAAATGACTTTAAACCATAGTCTATAAAATAGTAATAATGATTTGAAATACATTTTTAAGAAACATGGATGTGGATGATAAAGAGGTCCCAGTAGATAATTACGTATAAATAACCTTGGATAATGGAGAGATTGTGAAGGAAACCCTTACCTTGTAATTTTCCTTGGTCAAGGTTAGTTTGAACTCCTGTATAATGGTGAAATAATTGTTATTAAATTACACAAGTATCATATACATTATTATGATAGCATATATGATCTTTTACTATAGTTTCGTTAAGAATATCTTAGTATTATTGTTGTTTCGAGTGTTAACTTACTCATTTTCTTTTATATGTTTCATTACATAATCCATGTTTGTTATGGATAGGTTTTATATTATTCATATCCATAATTATATCAAGTCCTAAAATTTTTTAAATCATAAAATGATAATTATACTTAAATGGATATGATTGGTAATTAATCTCATCGCGTTCATGGAGACAGTAGTTCGTACGTACGCACGTGCCACAATATCATTATTTTGATATTAAAATAATATATAATTGGATGAATATAATATATAAATAATAATTATAATGTTAAATTTATTATTTAATTTAATTACACATTATTCTCAAACCAATCCAAATAATAACGTTTTGAATAACAATTACACCAAGACGTTGAGATGGTAAGCCATACGTACGCACTTATAGTGACATGTCATTCAAAGGATGGATAAAATACTGAATATAGTTGTACCATATTTATAATAACAACACAGTATATATAATATACTAGAGTTATTATTTTATAATGAAAATAACAAATAAATAAGAAGTGGAAGAGGAAAATAACTTGAAACAGGGTGGTGAAATTATTACCTATTCTTCGGGTTCTTCCTTTTGATTTAATCAAACAGGCTCTGTAAGTTCGCTTTATGTCCAACAGAGGGACTATAGGATAAATTGAGGGAAGTTGAGAGTATATTTGGGCAGGTTTTGGCCAATCCAAAAGGCATTGAAGGTGTGAATTAGTGAGTAGGGGGAGTTCCCTTTTATAAAATGGGTGAGGGGCACCTTTGGGAAAGCTAGAAATATTATTTTATAATAAATTAATATTCAGTTTCTAATGGCTCAAAAGTGAATTATATAAAGGTTAAGGTAGGGATAGGCTGATAAAACACTTATCCAATAGGTATTTGATAGGTTTGGGTCACTATATAAACTTTATCTTTTTTATTTAACTCTTAGTTAAATAGTTTGACATTTACCATCTCTCTTGGTATTTTTATATTATATAGTTAATAAACAAACTATATACTTCCAAGAGACCCACTAGTGGTACATTAATGATATACCTATCATTATATATGTTCTTTGGCAGAACAGTATATTTTTAGGAATAGAATATTAATTAATAATATAATATTAGTTTAAAAAACTCATTTATGTCAATTTTGACACTATTTAATAATTAATTTTTTTAAAGTCTTAACCACTTTTTTAATTTGAAACAAATTCATTTCAGAAATAATAACATGTCATATTAATCAATAAAAGTTTTGGATGACATCAAAACTTTCAAATTATATTTATTTTAACATTTATAATACGAATTATTTGATTCATTCTTTACTAAGGAAAATATTTCATCATTATTATGTCATTCATAAATTCAATTATTCAATGTCTAAAAATTATAAATAAAATTACATTATATAGGAAATTATTTTTATCTTTCTAATGAATATTTATAGTCTAAAATATAACATATATAACCATATATAAAAATTGTTTTTCTAAAAGATATATGCTTATGTCATTTTTGTATTTACTTTAACTTAATTAATATAAAGTTTCATTATCACTTACCAGTGGCTCTGTGGGGTCCCTAAATCGACCCAAAGATGAAAATGGTTTGACATGTATCACCCAATAGGTTTAGGAAACATTTTAGGGTTATTTAATGTTATTATGATATTATTTTTTACACTTATTTACTGGATTTACCCTTTAACCATGGTAAATAAAAAATTTACCGAAGTATTTATTCAAAATGTCTAAAAATAAAATTTATCTATTTACACAATATGGACCTCCTGATTCTAATAATGGAATCCATTTTTCTAAATTCAAATCAAAGAAGTGGAATAAATTAATTTAAAATTAATTCCCGTTGTCAAATCAAAAACACGTGTTTTTTGGAAATAATAACTATCAAATGATTGACACTTGCTTTTGTCCAGTTTAAATGTGAAATTAAGAAAAGTGACTAATATTTTATTAAATGGTAAAAATATAATATAATTATACTTTAAAACCACTCAATAGTATAATTTACCACTATAAGTTATTTTTATTAAAAAAGTTGTTTCTAATTTAAATTTTGTATTTTTCACTATTCATAAAAAACTGGGTGTTTTCAGAAAAATTCCAAATATTCACTCTAAGATAATTTTGATATTCTAAATTCAAAAATGAAGTAGATTTTACCAAATTAAAACATATAAGTTTCATTTATTATTTTAAAATTAATTCTTGTTGTCAAAACCAAAAGGCGTATTTTTAAGAAACAATATCTATCAACAGATTGACACTAATTTATGTCCAATCTCAAAGTGAAATTACTTACAATGACCAGAATTGGATTAAATGGTAAAAATAAAATCTATTTATACTTCTAGACCATTAAAATTTATAATTTATCACTATAAATTATTTTGATTAAAAGAAGTTGTTTTCTGTTAAAATATAGAAGTTTTCACTATTCACCCAAATATGAAAGTTATCAGAAAAGCACCAAAATTTATTGAAACTAAATTATTATGTAATTATTCTAAAGAATAATTTTATTTTGTCAAATAGAATATAAATAAGTTTCAAATATTTGATTTAAAAAGAGTTCATCATTAAAAGGATGTAAAAGTGCATTTTTTTTAAATAAATAATTTGTTTTTCTGAAAAAATTAATTTGTTATTATATTATTTCTAAGAAACTCATAATATAGATTCTAAAATTATAAGTATTGTATATAGTTCAATATTCAGTTAATATTATTCATAACCGCTTTTGAACGGCTAGTTTGGTAATCTTGTGGTGCACTCGAACATGGTGTTGCGTGTAGTGCAAGTTATTGAATTTCTTTGAAGAAATAACATACTATAAAATCATAAGGTGTTACATTCTTACCTACTTAAATAAATTGAATCCTCGCAATTTTAAATTGTTCTTCTAAAATGAAAGGTTGAAAATAGAAAATACCTTTGGGAAAACCCAATCAGAAATTAGGTTAATAATATTTAGTCTTAACAAGAGGAAAAGTAAAATGAAAGGGTCAACACCCAATTGTGATCTCGATTATGAGAAAATTTGTGGCAATTAGAGACATATAATTGGAGAAAAAACATAAATATTTATTGGTAGTTATTGAGGTCACCAATCACAAATATGTATAAAATTGAGGCCCTTAAATTTATCAATCTACCACCGATTCAACAAAAGATAAGTTATTAGAAGAACACATTTTTTGTTTTAATATCCCTTCACTAAAGTTTATGAATTAATATCTTCATAGAATAAGAGAAGAAGAAAAATATATACTTGACAAGTAGAGTTCGATACTTTAACTAATTTCTACCACAAACTCATCTTTAACTCTAAAGACAATAGAACTTAAAAAGTTATTCTATTTGTCATATTTATATAGGGTTCCAAAAAAATGAATTTATAATTCATCTACCAGACCTTTTCTTTTCAAAACTACATTATTCAATCGAGGACGTCACGTGGCCCAGTGGTAGGTGATAATCCCTTGTCGCCCTTTGGTTGTGGGTTCAAGTATCGTGGCCTTGCTGACGCGACGGGTTGCTGCCCGACCTCCGGGTTGTCCTTTTATATCAATAACAAAATAATCTCAAACTAGAATTATCCAAAATAATTCTGTACAAACTCACAGTCCATACATTATAAGGTAGTTAAACACAATGAATATACTTTTTCCACATAATAACATGTGAACACCTTCATCATGTATTATTTTAAAACACTGCAACATCATGAATTACCATATACCCATATTGATTACATTCATTATCCCTTATTCCTTATAGAATACTGGATATATTCCTTCTATCCAAAAATTTTCTAAACTCCAACAATGATTTAATGTAAAAATAATTATTCAGTTTCAATGTAATCAATGAGATCCAATATAATTTATCCAAATCAATCATGTATTATTCTAAAATCACTACATTGGTATCAGAACCATATTAGGGTTTATATGTCTCTCATACATATATTTTCTAAAAATTTAACCTGCTATTGAGTCAATTTTCTTGGTTCCACACAATCTCAAGTCATTAATGAAATAGTACTGCAGTACAATCCTTATATACACCATAATTATTACAACCAGTACATTATTGATACAACACTCAAATGATATAATTCTCTAATAACAACATAAGAACTCTAATCATTCATCCTCATCTGTGGTAGTATCATAACTTGATTATTATCCAATAGCATCATTTGGAGCATACTCTGATGATTTGGATTATGGTTTGTGTAGTGTCCCAACTCCTTTCAGATGAAGCATTGTACATTTGAAACCTTTTTCTTACCCTTGCGGTCACGTACTTTGTGTCCTTTTTCTCCGCACTTTTAAAAAACTCACATTCCCTCCAGGAAAGTTCCAATCTTTTTCTTCCCACAGTTATCACATATTGGAAAAATTATTCTTTTCTCTCTTCCATTTATCCATCTTTCCATATTCTATCATTTTCTTCTCTTTCTTCCCTTCAAATCCATAGGAATCATAGAATTCATTACTTATCTTATTAACACATGATACTATTTCTTCATATGTTGAGAATACATGGGAGACTATTTTCCTTCTAAATGATGTCTTAATACCATGAAAGATATGATACTTCTTATTCTTTGGATTATACATATTGTTGGAGTTCTCATTCCTTCTATTGTGTGTCATTTCTATACAATGTCATAAACTAGGTCAGTTTATTAATTGCAATGAATAATTCCAAACTTGTAAAATACCTAATGTAAATTGAACGGTTTATGGATATAATCCATAATCATAAATAATTTTTCATTGAGGAAGTATATTCTTAGAAACCCTTCATATTGATTTGTAACGAAAATGGGAATTATCCTAAGCATATTCCCCGAGAGTGTCATAACCAAGAGTGCAGCAAGACCTGTTGTCATGCACCAGTTCCTATTTGAGTCTAGATCAAAGCAGTGTTTTTGGGTTTCACCCCTAGGTACATCTGTTCCAGATCCACCTCTACCTATTCGTATCCAGATAGGGATGTATTTCTTGGAAAACTCAAAAAATCTCTATAATACCAAAATTCTAGGAAGTTCTTCTATACAAGTCATTAAAGTCCATCTTAGGTCTATGTGATGTAATCATAGTTTATCTAAATCTAGCTTCCAAGGATTTTACTAAACTTCCTCTCATACCAATTGTAACGCCTCGACCCCAGTTACACAGAGTCGGTGCATTATTACATATCATTGTAATGATTGAAAAATATCAAGTCTTGAAAGACCGATTAGTTTAGTAGCCTTGGAAACACTAGATACACTCATAAGTATTACATTACATGATAAAATGGAAAACTACAACAAAATAGTCTCCATATTCCACACTCATATGCTCTCATACTATCCCTGCCTATCAATCATAAAATACTTCTTCACATCCTGCGAAAAAAATAAAACATAGAAAGGGGTTAGCTCAGATGCTCAGTAAGGATAACAATATAGCAGAAACATTCATAAATAACCATAAACAATTAAGGCAATTTATAACTAAATAAAAAGCATTTTAAACATGATCTTCAGAATAATATGGAAAAAATAAAATGAAGTAATTCCATTTACTTATTCACATGGATATTCTACTAGTTGAATAATAACATGGAATATCACTAACAACTTTCATAACGATGGAATGCATAATTCCAGACTATCATAACCACATAGTCAAGGCATTGTGCCAAGACTATAAATAAGATTTTGTAAAGGCCTTGTGCCAAGACACTAGTTTATCTCATGAGACCTATTGCTGCATCGAAGACCTATAGCGGGCTCCACCCTTCAATTACTAAGTCCAATGCATTCCTCATATGAATAGGTCTAAACATAACATAAATATTCGTATTAAAACTAGCATTCGAAATGTCAATACTTTCTCCATAAACCATGAACGGTATAAAAATAACACATCCACAGTAAAACATAACACAAAACCTTCAATATAATATGCAAGTTTTGTATCATAATAATTCATCTTAAATAAGCTTAAAATCTATCAAAGGATTTTGACATAGATGAAATCAAAACTATTTGAGAGAAATATCTCTTTTTTTAAATAATTTAAAAGTCACATAATTATAAAAGAAAACATTTACTATGAAAATATTCATATAAAATTGTAATGGATTCTTCGATGATTTTATAACGGTGGAAAATATCCACACCTGACGTATAAGTTAAAAAAAGTCATTCTTACCTTATTTTAGTCAAAAAGGTAAGAAAGGACCTTGTTTGGAAAACGACGTAAATATTCCTTTATAAACATCTTATAAAAATTCCACAATGGTATAAATGACTTTAAAACATAGTCTTTAAAATAGTAAGAATTATTTTAAATAAATTTTTAAGAAACATGGATGTGGATGATAAAGAGGTCCAAGTAGATAATTACGTATAAACAACCTCAGATAATGGAGATATTGTGAAACAAACCCTTACCATATATTTTTCCTTGGTCTAGGGCAGTTTAACCTCATGTATAATGGTGAAATAATTGTTATTAAATTATAAAAGAATCATATACATTAATATGATGTCATATATGATCTTTTAGCATTGGTTTGTTAATAATATCTTAGCATTATCGACATTTTGGGTGTTAACTTACTCATTTTCTTTTATATGTTTTGTTACATAAGTAGTGATTGTTATTGATAGGTTGTATCTTATTCATATATAGAATTATATAAAGTCATTAAACATTATTTTTAATCATCAAATGAGAAATATACTTGAATGAATACGATGGGGAATGAATCTCATTGCGTTCGTGGAGACGGTAGTCCCTACGTACGAACGAGCGACAATATCATTCTTTTGATATTAAAATAATATATAATTAGAGAGTATATCATATATACAGAATCATTATAATGTTATATTTATTATTTATTTCAATTGAACATTATTATCATACCCATCCAAATAATAATGTTTTGAATAACAATTAAACCATCACGTGGAGACGGTAAGCTGTATGTACGCACGTATGGTGACATGTCATTCCAAGGATGGATAGAATAATAAATATGGTTGTACCATATTTATAATAATATCACAGTATATAGGATATACTAAAGTTTTTTTATTTTATAATGAAAATAACAATGAAATAAGAAGTGGAAGATGAAAGGAACTTGAAAGAGGGAGGTGAAATTCATACCTCTCCTTCGGGTACTTCTTTTTGATTTGATCAAATGGGCTCCTTAACATGGCTTTCTAACCAATGAAGGGCCTCTAGGATGAAGTGAGGGAAGATGAGAGGATATTTGGTCAGGGTTTGGCCGAGCCAAAAGGCTTTGATTGTGAATTAGTTAGTAGGGTGAGTGCCCTTTTATAAGAGGGGTGCGAGACACATTAGGAAAAGATAGAAATATTATTTTATAATAAATTAATAATCAGTTTATAATGGCTCAAAAGTGGATTATTTATAGTTTAAGGTGGGGATAGGTTGAAAACCACACAACCAATAGGTTTTAGATAGGTTTGGGTCACTATATTAACTTTATCTTATTTATTTAAGTCTTAGTTAAAAAGTTTGACATTACCATTTCTCTTTGTATTTTTATATTATATAGTTAATAAACTTAATATATACTTCCAAGAGACCCCCAAGTGGTCCATTAATGATACAACTATAATTAAATAATTACTTTGGCCTAAAATTAGATTTTTAGGATTAGAATATCAATTAATAATAAAATATGCATTTTAAAAACTCATTTATGTCAATTTTGACACTATTTAATAATTATTTTTTGTTAAAGTCTTAAAAACGTTATTAAATTGAAAAAAAATTAATTTTATAAATCCTAACATGTCATATTAACCAATAAAATTCGTGGTTGGAATCAAAACATTCATCTTATATTTATTTTAACATTTATAATATCAAATATTGGATTCTTTCATAAATAAGGAAAATACTTCATCACTATTGTGTCATAAATAAATTTCATTATTCAATGTCTAAAAATTATAAATAAAATACTATTATATAAGAAATATGTTTATCTTTCTAAATAATATTTATAGTAAAAAATATAACATATATACCCCTATTAAAAAATTGGTTTTTGAAAAGATCTATTTTTTTCATTTTTGTATTTACTTTAACTGAATTAACATAAAGTGCCATTATCCCATACAAGTGGCTCCATGGGGTCCCGAAATCGACCCAAATATTCCCATGGTCAGACATGTATCAACCAATAAGGATAGGACATGTTTTTGTGTAATTTAATATTATTATAATATTATTTGTTTACCCTTATTTACAGGATTTACCATTTTACCATGGTAAATAAAATATTTACCGATGTAATTATTCAAAATATCATAAAATAAAAGATACCTATTTACAAAATTTGGACCTCTTGATTCTAAATAAGTAATACATTTTTCTAAATTCAAAACACAGAAGTGGCATTAATTAATTTAAAATTAATTCCCGTTGTTAAATCAAAATGCATGTTTTTAGCAAATAACAACTATCAAAAGATAGACACTTGGTTTTGTCCAGTTTAAATGTGAAATTACGTCCAATGACCAAAATTGTATTAAATGGTAAAAATATAACATAATTTTACTTTAAAACCACTCAATAGTATAATTTAGCACTATAAATTACTTTGATTAAAAAAGATGTTTTTAATTTAAATTTTTTATATTTCACTATTCATCAAAAACAGAATGTTTTCAGAAAAATACCAAAAATTCACCCTAATATAATTTTGATATTACAGATTCAAATATGAAGTATATTTTACCAAATTAAAAACATAGAAGTTTCATTTATTAATTTAAAAATAATTTCCGGTTTCAAAACCAAAAGGTGTATTTATAAGAAACAATATATATCAAAAGAATGACACTTGTTTAAGTCCAATATCAAAGTGAAATTACTTAAAATTACTAGAATTCGATTAAATGGTAATGATCTAATCTATTTATACTTACAAAACATTAAAATTTATAATTTAACAGTATAAATTCTTTTGATTAAAAAAATTTGTTTTCAGATAAAATATAGAATTTTTCACTGTTCACCCAAATATGAATGTTATCAGAAAAATACCAAAATTTATTGAAACTAAATTCTTATGTATTGATTATATATATCAAATTTATTTTGTAAAATATAATATATAAAATTTTAAAATATTGGATTTAAAAATGGTTCATCATTAAAAGGATGTAAAAGTGCATATTTTTGAAATAAATACTTCTTTTATCTGAAAAAATGAATTTGTTCGTACATTACATCTAAGAAACACATAATATAGATTTTAAAATTGTAAGGATTATATATAGTTCAATATTTTGTTAATACTATTCATAATCGCTTTTGAACAACTAGTTTGGTAATCTTGTGGTGCGCTCGAACCCGGTGTTGCGTATAGTGCAAGTTATTGAATTACTTTGAAAAAAAAACGTACTATGAAATCATGGGGCATTACATGAATAATCTATGTTTTTAATTTGGTAAAATAGCCATCTTTTTTTATTTTATATATCAAAATTATCATTGGGTGATTTTTTGGTGTTTTTCTAAAAACATTCAATTTTTTATGAATAGTGAAAAACACTCCGTTGAAGATAAAAAAAATGACTTTTTCATTTAAATAAGTGTTTTTTATTTTAAATTTATTTTAAATTAAAAATCGATACATAATACCTATATATGTCCAATTTAATTCATTGGAGTTTTTTTATAATAAGATTAGATATATAAAATATTATTAAACTTTCTATGTCCTTTATCCACCTTTTAGGCACATTAGAAAATTTCTGTAAAACGTAATTTAACTACTTCTGTGAAATAAATTTCAAAAATCCAAGAGACATGGTTGAAATCTGTACGTAAAATGTTGTTCTATAGGATGAAAATAATTTTTAGTGAATAGAACTTTTGAATTTTATTTACCATAGTTATAAGTAAATAGGATAATTAAAAATAAAATGATATTATAATTACCCTAAGAAATGTCATAATTCTATTGGATAAGTGTATTTCGACCAAAATCAACCTTAGGAAAAAAAATATGACCCTTTTTGATGCACTTGGATTAGATTATGACATTTATTATATTTTATTTAAAGAAGATTTAAAAGTGTTAAATTGTTTTTTAATAACTAATCCATTTTTAATATAGAGTTATACATAAGAGAAATTAGACTTTAAATATTCATTAGAAATATAAAAATATTTCTTACATCATGGTATTTTATTTCTAATTTTTAATCATTTAATAATTAAATTTACTTATGACACAATGATGTGGCAGTAATTACCTTATTAGTGAAAGACTAAAATCATTGATTTATATATATTAAAATAAATTTAAATTGAAACATTGGATGCATCCCACTAATTTTCTGTGTTAATATGACATGTTATGGTTGATTAAATAATTTTTTTCAAAGTGATAAAGTTGTTTTTACATTCACAGAAACCAAATACCAAATATCGTCAAAATTGATATAAATGAGTTTTTAAAACAAATACTATTTTAATAAATTTTATAATATTCATAAAAATATATGGTTCAGAAAAGGGACTTATATTATTATTGATATTTCATTAATGAACCACTGGTGGTTCTCTTGGCATTTTATGGTATGTTTATTAGCCATGTAATATAATAATAGAAGAATACATGGAAAGAGATAAACTATTTAATTAAGAGTTAAATCTAAAAGATAAGGTTAATATAGTGACCTAAACATGTCTAAAAATTATTTTTTGAGAGGTTTTCTGACCGATACCCACCATAGTCTCGAAATAAATCTATATGGAGTTGTTAGGAATCAAAAACAGTTTTATAATAAATTAAAATTTTATGATTTTCCTAAAGTGCCGCTCACCTCTCTTATAAAAGGGAACCTCCCCTTTTATTAAATTCACATCTCCAAATCCTCTATCCTTAGCCAAAAACATCTCCAATATCCTCCCAACTACTCCTAATTCAAACTAGATGCATAACATTTATCATAAATCAAACCTAAGGATCCCTTTTGATCAAATCAAAAGCACCCGAAGTAGAGGTAATTATTTCATCACCTCTTTCAATTTCTTTTCTTCGTCCACATTCTCTTGATTTGACAATTCTATACTAAAATAGTAACTATAGTAACTTCTACATAGTGATATTTTTATATAAATATGGTACAATCAAATTCATTATTCTATCCGTCTTATGAATGACAAAGTCACCATACATGCGTACGTACGGCTTACCATCTCCACATCATGGTGTAGTTTTCTATTCAACACTAAATTATTTGGAAGGGTATAATAATGAGTAAAATTAATTTAAATAATTATTAAAACATGGTAATGATTATATATATATAATATACCAACCCATTAAACACCATCTTACCATTGATAGAATTATTTTATCGCTTGTGTGTAGGTATAGTTTACAATCTCCAAGACGGGATGAGATTAATCTTCAACGATCACCATTCAAAATTTTTAGTAATTATATACATATATATATTGATTAAGTATGAGATATATGAAATAATATTTCTATTTGAATAATATATATTTATGTATATAAATATATTTCATTTACTTAGGTCCATATTATACGATAAGAAAATAGAAACAACATTCATGTGTACGTACAGAATACCGTCTCACTGAACGGTGGATCCATTTCATATATCTCTCAATTATAAATATTTAAATTCATAATATATATGATATATAAATAATGTTTTATATTCTGTAATTATGTCAATCAGGATCTATGTGACACGATTAAGAATGACAAGTTAAAACATGTACGATAAGGAGAGCGATTATTGCATTAAATGTTACTATAACATGAAGATTATTATTAAATAGGTAGTATAAAGTCATAAATGAATCATATATGATATCATAAATATTAATACGGTTATTTTATAATTTAATAACATACTATGGTTACTATATAGTAGGTTAAAAATATCATTGACTAATAGAATGTGCAAGGTAAGGGTTATTTCCTCAATATCATTATTATCCAAGATTGTTTATCTGTAAGTATCTACTAGGATGTATTTATCATCTATTTCCATGATTTATTAAAATGTTTTAAAAATGATAATTTAAATGTATTATTCAAGGGAATCATTAACTATATCAACATTTTAAATGTTTTTTTATGATTTATTTTCTTAAATGTTTTTAATTATTGTCCATGTTTTCAAAATGATTTTAATGATTTTTTTACTTGGACATGATTGTTTTATGTTAATTTGTTTCAAAAGATTCAAAGTGATATGGGACACATTTATTCAAAAATCTCTTTTAAATGACTTCCTTAATAAATTGTGTTACTTTTAAATTATTTCCTGAAAAAGGGTATTTCTCTCCAATAGTTTTATTGATTATTTTCTACTATGTCAACATCCTTTATTGGATATTATTCTTGATTAAGGTTTATTTACTATAATACAATATACCATATGGTATTAATGAGTTAGGATTTTTTTGACTGTGGATGTGCTATTTTGATTCCATTCATGGTTTATACTTAAAGTATTGACACTTTGTTTGCTATTTTTAGTGCGAAGGTTTATGTCATGTTTCAACTTTTTTCATATGAGGAATGCATTGGAATTAGTAAGTGACGGGTGGGGTCCTCTATATCCACTTGATGCATCATTAGGTCTCATGACACAAATTAGTATCTTGGAAAAAGTCCGTGAAAAAATTCTTATTTTTAGTCATGACATGAGGCCTTAACAATGTGTTTATGATGTCTGTCATTATGGATTCCCTTGTTATGAAATTAGTAATTACATGTGATTATTCGACTAGTAGAATATCTATGTTCTTGTTTATTTGGTAATTCATGATTTATTTTTTCCATATTTTGTTCATGTTTATGTTTAAAATGATTTTTTTTATTACACATCATTCCTTAAAGGATTATAGCGTCTACTAAATTATTTACCTTTACTCAGCATCTGAGCTTACCCCTTTCTTATGTTTTGTTTTCCCAGGATTCAAGAAGTGTATTATGATGGATATTAATGGTTATTATAGGGGAATAACGGAATTATAAAATGATTATCTATGTTTTATTTTATGTTTGAAATTGTAATATAATTTTCATGTATGTAATCTATTTTCTTAGACTGCTAAATTGATCAGTCCTTTGGGATATAATTCCTTATAATCATTCCAATGTATTAAAATAATGCACTAGATCTGGGCTTCTAAGGTTGGGAATTACATATGTTTCATCCATTTCCCATACCACAATGGGAATGGGAGAACATCACTATGAATTTATAAGTGTAATACCCAAAACCATATAAAGGATTTAATTCTATATGGGTACTAGTTGATAACCTTAATAAGTTAGAAAATTTCATATCTATTAGAGAAGACTTCTCTGTGGATTAGAATGTAAGGATATACATTAGGGAAGTGGAAAAGTTACATGGAGTACCAAATTCAATTATATCACATCAGGATCTTTGATTTAACTCAATGTTCTGGTAATGTCTTCAGTATGAAATTGACACAAAATTGACTTTCAACACTAAATATCATCCCTAGATAGATGTTCAGTCTGACAGAAAATTTCAAACCCTATATGATATGTTAAGATATTTTTTTTGTATTTCAATGGTGGCTGAGATCAACACCTACTACTTTTTGAGTTTTCTTACAAAAATAGGTTCCATTAAATCATTCAAAGGGAACCTTATGAATACATTTATGGGAAAAGATTTAGAGCTCCCACATGTTGGGATGAGGTTGAAGAATAAAATCTATTGGGACCTGGTATCACTGAAGAAATTATCAAGAAGATTAGAATAATTCAACAATATATCAATGAATCTCAAATTCAGTAGAGAAGTTATGCTAATAATAGACAACGTGGACTATAATTTAAAGATGGGGAAAATGTGTTTCTACGAATTTCACCTTGGAATAAGGTTATGAGATTGATAAAAAAGGGAAATTAATCAATAGGTATATCGGCCCCTTTGAAATTATTTATCGTATCAGGATGTTAACCGATCATTCGATAATTCCTCCAAATATCTATCATGTCCATGAAAAATTCCATGTATCTCTCATGATAATGTAAATACCTGACCATTCATATGTACTAAAAATATAGGTTATACAACTAGAGGAGGATCTTTCTTATGAGGGGTGACCTGTTGTGATTATGGATTATACAGATAATGTTCTATGAAATAAGACTACTAATATCGTAAATTTTTATAGATAAAAACACCACATAACAAAATATACTTGGGAACTTGAGGATATGATGAAGTGGAAGTGTCCACATTTTTTTCCTATGTGATGAATCATGGGGAAGAAATTCATTTCAAGGGGTGTAGAAAGTAACACCAAGATTTTTTATGGCATTTTTCTCAAATAAATTATATTTTTATTTATGTATATAAATGTAGTAAGTAAAACAGTCCTTTTACAATAAAAAACACATCATATGATACATGTAGCACCAACCTCATGTATGTCACACACAACACCAGCTTGGCGTATGTTACAAGAAACATCGTTGTTTCTTCGAAGCATCATTTTAGTTATATAATTATTTAAATGGGATAATTATAAAATAGTCATTAAACATAGTTATATGAATAGTAATAACTAATTTCAAAATATTATTTATAGTTACTTTTTATTTATAAAATATATTGATAATGAAAGATATGATTTTTGGAAAAGTACTTTCTTTTAAAATTACTATTTTCTCAAATGAACCAATTTCAATAATAAAATTATTTTTAGAAAAAATTAATATTAAAATTTGATAAAATAAACCTTTTCTTTATAATTTTTAATGTCCAAATTATATCAGGGTGAATTTTTTATATTCTTCTATGAAAAATTATTTTTTGATTAATAGTGAAAATAATAATTTCTAGTTAAAAAATTTCTTTTCAATAAAATAATTATTAATGTTAATTTATATATTTAAATTTTTAAGGTAAAATTAGACCAATAATAATTATATTAATATAATTTATCTCAATAGAATCAATTCTACATTGAAATTTAATATAAAAATTAATAAAATTTTGAACTTATTTCAACTTTAAATACACATAATTTCATCCCGTCTATGGGGTTAGCATTAATAAATAAATTCTACTTACTAGAATTAAATTTAAAAAAACTGAGATAAATTTTTTTAATAAGAATAATATTTAGATTCTACTTTTTTCATGTTTTTTTGACAAAAATGATTAGTAAAACTGATTAAAATTAATCACAATGATTTAGATACAATTAATCTTAATGAGGTACGAAACCACAATCTGAAGTGCCCAAATGACATTGAAACATGTCCAAAGACTATTATCTATAGATATTTCATCCATAAATCTGTTATTATTGATTTATGGTGGTTTTTAATTACATTTTTTAGGTTATAACATGTGGACACCTGACTTGTTTCAAAAAATTCCATGTGAGTCCTTCTCCTTCCCTACAAAAGGCGACCACCTATCCCACTTCCCATAACCTCTCATACATATAATGTTAGGAAAATTTCTTCCCAATACACTTACCAAAAATCATAAATTACTCCTAGAATCCTTCTCTTTGGTAGAATGAAATACAAAGAATCATTTTCACGCAAACCAAAAGGAGTTATCCGACTAAGAGGTAATGTCGTCTCTCAAGCTCCTTACTTTTATTTTATTTCTCAGCCCTATCCACTCTCTTTATTACATTGTGTTTTAAAAACAATATTAACCTAAATATACCATTATGATTTTATATTAAGGGTTCTACCTACATATACAAACACCTCCATCTAATGGGTATCAATCTTATTTTTTATCTGTACAATGAACTACTCCCTCTCAAAACGATGATTGTTAAATATTCCTTATAACCACTCATGGAGGAAATTATGATAGAAAATATATTTATATATATTATATATTATTTAAATTATTTATTTAGTCCTCTTTATTCTCTTTTACAACACATATCTTTTGAATTTCCATTTGGTGTTAATACGATAATTTCGTTTGAAGAAGTGTGGACAACTGCCCCCTCAAAGCGATATGATTCATTCATATGATACATCTATTTTACTAATGATGGTTTTAGTGAAAATATAACACATTTATGATATCATAAAAATACATAAATAATGATAAAAATATATACATATATATATATATATACATATATGTCATTTACTTGATGTCTTTCATCACAACAATTAAACAGAAATAGTGTTCATGCGTATGTTTGGCCTACCGTCTCCATGAAAAATGTATTCTTTTTCATAATTATGTATTGGATGAGTTATTATAATAAAATAAAATATATATAAATTATAGTTATATCTTTTTTGTACATTCTTGAAATCCCTAAATAAAGTATAAGTAAAAAAATATAACAAATTAAGACAATGCGATGAATAAATTGAATATTTTTTGATGTGAAACCGTAACAAATGATTGTTAAAAAATAGGTAATATAAGGTCATAATAAAACAATATATGATATTTTATGTAATAATATTGTAATTTAATATATTTATAATAAATTTATATTTATTATATAGGTGGTTTGAATGAGTATGATGAGAGTTAAGACACAAGGCAAGGAAATTTCATCTCACATTTTATTTCTGTGAGATACATTCTATGTTCGATACTCTTTAGAATGGGGTGGTGTATATACGTCCCAGGATTGTGTTCTATGTATATTAAACATAAATTTATCGGCATTCAAATATCCTTTTTATGATCTTTATTTAATGGAGTTCATGTTTCAAAAGATAAAAAATCGGTTAAATAGTTTTGTCTAAATTTGGCTTCTTTGAAACTCATGTTTTTTATGCACCTAAATTCTATTTTGGGGTAAATATAACTCAATTTTACATGGTATATCATGAATTTAAATTCTTTCATGATATTTAGAGCTTCATGAAAATTCTATTTTTCTACATGGAGAGTATGGTCCCAAGTTACCAAGTTATAAAAGTTTATTGAGACAATCTCATCACTTTTCGAGATTCGTAATGTTTATGCATATTTTGATGAAATATTAATATTCATCTCTCAATAAAACTAATGAGTTTAATTATCCTCTATTTATTCAATATATATTCATGTATTATTACCAATTTTATACTATATGGTACGTAATATAATATTTTTATGTAAAATATGACCGTCTCTATCTCCGATTGGAAATATATTGAATTCAAAAACCAAGATTTAAAAAAAAAATTCAAAAGATATTTGAATCCCATTTTAGGAAAATATGATTTTGAAAAAGTTTTATGGTGTTAGAATCATGCTTTAAAAGTTTTTAAATCCATTTCAATGAAAATATTTTTCAAAAGGATTATGTTATTAAAAGTGTTTTTCAGTATAGAAAAAATATTTTCACAATGAATTTTTTAAAAGATCTTTTTAAATAATTCCACATATATGATAACTCCATTGGTATTAATCATAAATTTATATGTAAATTAATAAATTTTTACATTCATATTCTTTCTGTGAATGTATAATGTTTTGAGGGAATGATGTTTATGAAACCTGTTTCTCTTTCACGAGTTATATGATTTTAAAACATCCTTCTTTTCATGGGTTATGTTTATGATTAAATGATTATGAAACCTATATCATTCCATAGGTTATCATATGATTACATGTTTATTATACCCATTTCATTTCATGGGTTACGATATTTTTATTTATGATCTTCTGGCACATGTGTGTATTATTTCACTATAAGATGGGTGTGAACTATATTTTCCTCACATACATTGGGAAAAAATTTATATATCATGATATTATCATAGATATAATGAGAAATGAATGCAGTTCTGTATTATAGGGCTTGAACTAGAAATGAACTCAGTTTAGTAACATTGGGCGGGAATGATGGGGGAACTCGGTTAAGTAATACAGTGCTAGAACGGTGTTTGAACACGTTTCAGTGAAGATATTTGTACACTAAGATGGTTTCAACTTCAATTCCTTGACTACAATGTAAATCATTATATATTCTTATGTTTCATCCAAAATTCGATATTTTATTCCTATGTTTTGATTTAATGGATTATGTTCATTATTTACTTATGATTAATTTCTTGTAAATAGCCAAAATTTATTCCATGATTCATGTGTATGAACCTAGATATGCATGGTATTCTAACCTATTTTCATTATTGTGTTATCATACAATTATTCTCATTATTATGATTACAAATATCTTTTTTTAACCATAATCATCATTTGAGCTCACCACTTTTTATGTTTCCATCCCCTAGTAATGTTGAAATGTATTATGTATGATGTGTCTAAGAAGGGTGCTTGTCATGATGAACACAGTTTGAGATAATGTATCTCACTTAAAATAAGAGCCTATAGTCCGTGAAATGTGACTTTAAATTGTTAGCCTTGGCCCCAGTAGTATAACCAAAAAACTATGTGCAACTTACTAGTCATATGATGTTAAACTATTCCATGAATCTTCCTCACCGTACTATGTAAAACATAGTGTCTATCGTTCTCATTGGTATGACATAAAACTGCGAGCCACTCAAAGGTCTCCCAAGATTGATGCTTTCCATAAATTAATACAATCCCTAATCAGATCAATGTGCTCCCTTGATGTTTCTTCATTACGGTGGTGTAATATTAAGAGTTTTGGACTCCATTCGAACAACCCATCACTCTACCCTACACACTTTTTGTTCCCTTTATTTGGATCCTCATCCACTTTCATGCCTGAAGGAACCCCCTAACAGTATGGATGCCCAACCCATGATTTTCCTACTCTCTTGGGCCAATGTTCGAGAATACAAATGGATGAAATTTTTTGTTTGGCCCTAGAGTTTTAACATGGTTATTGGTCAGACCTCGTTTATTAACCCCATTTTAGGCTAACACAATCGGGATATTGTGTTTCGAACATGATCAATAGTCATCATTCATTGTCATTCTATCACTATAGTGTTCATTATTTTGGGTATGATAATTTACATGTTCCACTCTTCTCTAATTTTATTGACTCTAACACCCCTAGCATTACCCCACTCATGCACTAGAGCTCATTAGGAAAATAGAAATTGGACTGCTCTTAGAACGTCATCCCCCAGTCTGCCCTCCAACATTAATCCCGAATGCCTATATTTTTTGTTCATACACTGTATTACAAAAGATTGGATGGCACTCTCAAATTCAAATAGAATAATGATGTGTCCATCCCACGTTTCTCACATCATGCACGACCCACATGAGCATAGGGATTGATCGATGGATAGTTCATTGATATGATGGAAATTAAATAATTAAAATAGATAAATGAACTCCATCATGTAACCAACATAAAAAAAATATATGAAAATAAGTTCATTATTTCGGATAAATTATATCACCCAGGGGTCGGCCTCTCCCATATATGGGTTGACCTCTTCAATGAAGCGTTCCAACAACCCTACTCGATGGAATGTGGCATCCAAGCTCTGCTGTCACATGTTAAGATCCCGATCCTCCATGAAGGAAATGGGTTGTAGTTTATCATCCTTGATCCAAGCCTAATCCTCATCGAGTTGGTTAATGTCAAACTCTTCAGAGGCTCATCTCATCTGTTCTTCATCCTCTGCCAGCTGGGCCTTCAGTTTGGATATGAGCCCCGATTGCACATCGAGGAAAGTGGAATGCTCATTCTCCCATTCCCTCACCCACTGGATCTCATGATCATCCTCCTAGAGTCTTTCAATATTGATTTACTTCTTCCACTACCAACAAAAACAAAGAATTCATGCATCCTCCCACACCCTTTCAGCATGGTAGTCCCGAATAAGTGCATGATGGTGTTTTGAATTTACTCCTCCAAGGCATAGCTCGCGTAGTAGGGAATGAAGCCTCCATATCTGGCATATCTATTCCACTTGTGGGGTCTCCTTAATAAAGCACCTGATCATATTCCTTGATGGATGATGAACGACCTTGATGTCCACTTCATCAGATGTAGTCTTGTACCAATCCTTTGAGTCGGTGGGTTTATATTCAGGAAATTCTTCCATGTGATCTGCAGTAGGGTCTTCCTAAAATTTGTATTCATCATTGTATTCCACTTCGATGATGTCCACCCAGTCAATTATAGACTCTATTTCTCCAACACTATCACCCGCCGCCACTGGCCACTCATAGGGAACTGTGGTTTGGTCAACTATGGCTCGTAAGGCATCAGGTATCGACACCTCTATTTCGTGTAGAGCCTTAGGTATTCTGGACATTAACATTAGAATCATATGCACTATCCTAGAAACTATTCAGGCAGGGGTCGTGTTAGCCAGTTTGACTGATCAGACAATGGGTACAGCTCTACAGTACGAGTCTTACCCTGGTCAACCACTTGGTCTCGCCTCGTATCTACCATTCCTGGGAGTCCTGGATGTGGCACTCCATATATGATTGTGGGATCTAAAGATTACAATGAGGCTTCCCCTGCTTCCCCATCACTAATGGACTCTGCAACCACCATCTCTTAGGCTTCATCCCCTTGTTTTGGGTCCTCTACGACTGTCGCGCCTTCTTCCTTGTCAATGGGAGTGGCCGATTGAAGATTCTCATCAGCAAATAATTTTCAGTTGAGAAATCATGAAATGGTATGGATGGAACTTTTTCAATGAAATGGGTTTGTACTAACATCTAACGTTTTAGAAAATTTACCCAAGGACATCTCTTATAAGGCCATTATCTCTCATTCTTCTGGAGAGGCTCCATTGGATTTCCCCTATATTTCTCAGTGAAAATATCTCACGTTAACTTCTTTCCCCAGGGATTCATCGGCATGGTTTGGAAAGGCGATATTCTCCTCCAGCAGAGTCAACATTATTTTATCTGGAGTAGTCATATTCAGTTACACCCACTCTTGGTGTGGCATTAGTCGCATGTCACCATGTGAATTTATTACCTCTTCCATCCCCATTACAATCTTTTTCCCCCTAAAGGGGTAGCATTGAAGCCTCCCTTTGCAACCCCAAGCTCCCTAATGAAATCTGAAGCATGTTTAGATTTTTCTACAAGCCATTATTATAGAGGAATGTATTCTCTTTTCCTAATCGGTCCATGCCTCTTGGAAGACCGTATCAGAGGGGGTGTAAACTAGATGCAGCTGCTCCCCAATAGCTTGAGGGGAAACCCTGTGAGAGCCCCGAGATGATTCACCTCCCTCTTAGGCCCTCCCTGATTGGACCACCGGGCCTAGCACTTCCACCTCTCCCACTGAACTTCCAGCCTGCACTGGTCAGGGGTTTTCTGATCCATGTTATGCCACCCCTCTATTACATCCTCAACCCTCGGAAATATGTTCTCACCTACTTCATGATATACCCCATTTCGTCATTGTTCGACGTCGAGGTATATAAACCACCTTACTAGCCCGGATAGTCACTCGCTTCAGCATTTCACCTGGATAGGTAGCCACTTATCTGTGAAAATACTCGTGAACTAGTCTGATTGCAACATCAGATGGAGGAAATGAGTTCCACATCATCCCATTCTCCCTCATAAACACTATCCATTGTTTTCACATCACACACGAGGGTTTCTCGTGGAGAAAATTCATATACACCCAAGAAGTCAACCTCTGCATGCACTGAAAATGTCAGGAAAACTAGTGTGGAATATATTGTTCACATAAATGTTTAAAATCTACCCACACCCCCAAAAAACTACCATGTAAGGATAGAAGATATGACCAATTCTCTATGGTATTGGTTTTGTCATCAGTATAGGCCCCATTTGGTAAGGGGAATATGTGGAAGATGAATTGTTATACTCAACCCATCTTTCCTAGAACAGTCATAACACCCAACTTCAGTTGGGCTCTCCGCCCATTGTTCAAAATTGCTGGTCGGGAGTGTATCCTAGTTATAGTGATGGAGTTAAGATATTCGAAACCCCCCATGTGTTCTATGATCCATCTATAAAAAAAAGAGCAATGACCCTCATACCCCCAGCAGCCTCTTCCCCTCACTAATGTGTCTATGTAGATGGTATAACTTTTCCAACACATGCATACCCAGATTGATGTGGCCCCCACCATTAATTTGGGCCATCATGATGAATGTACATGGTCACACCACCATGTGGGCATCTCTAACTAGAAAAATCCACCCATAGATCAACATTGAGAAAAACCAAACAAGCCTGACTATCATCCACTGCTAAGTATTAATGTTGTACCCTAACATTTTCCACCAGCTATCTTCCAAGATCCTCCTGTATGAACCCTCTTTACCCCACTAAGCTCCTCACGTACATATGAGGGGCCTCTCCAGTAGTGATCCCTATTATGTGGGGGATTCAAGAAATAACCGAACCACATCTTAATGTGGATGTCTCAGGTATTCTCTTTTTGCTCGTATGTGCCTAGTACTAGCCTCAACAATTCCGTCACCAAAGATGGAATTTTCTCCCTATCTACCCAGAAATTCGTGGTGGGGAGAAACTTATCATACATGCCTCCTAGGATTGGGATATCAGAAAGTTGATGGAGGTCCCAGAGGCTAATGCAAACCTCCTCATGATGAAAATGGAATATGTTGGTATCTAGTGGCCACTGGCACAAAATTTGGGGAATAAATTCCCTTGTTAGAGAGAAGTTGAACTAGGAGGAACAAGCTACTTTATACAGGCCAACCCACCTCAAGACATTGTCAAACTCTTCACTATACATGCCCACTCAGTAGGCCCATGCCTAGTCATCTATGATGTTGTGGCCCTGGTGCATTTCCCGGCTTGTGATCCATCCCTTGTCTGGATTTCCAAGCCTGACATTGATGATTGTCTTATACTGGGTTGGGGTTGTCTCATGCACCAATTCCCTACCATTGATACTCTTGACATGGTTGTATAGACAATGTGCTATGATCGAATTCTTATCTTTTCTGCTATGCTTATCCATAGCCCTATTGTAACACCCCATGCTTCCATGGTACAATTTTGTTTGAAAAATGAAATAGATTGCGTTGTATGAAACTTTGAGTTTTAACACACCATGACCAATCAAACTAGCCCTTATGAAATGTAATACCGACTTTCTATAATTTTATAAATTTTATTTTTCAAAATGGACTTCATTTTTGAATTCGGAATATCAAAATTAGCTTAGGGTGGATTTTCGGTATTTTTCTGAAAACTTTCAATTTTTGATGAATAGTGAAAAATAATACATTATTGTTTAAAGCTGACTTTTTTATAAGTTATTAGTTATTTTATTTAAATTTATTTTATTTAATAATAAGATACATAATACCTATATATAATAAATTTAATTCATTAGAGTCATTTTACAAAATGTTTTGATATATAATATTTTATTGAACTTTTTACCGTCTTTTACCCACATTCTAGAAACATTTGAAAATTTGCATAAAACATAATTCTAATTCTTCTATGAGTTGAATTTCAAAAATAAAAGAGACACAAATTACATCAGTAAATAAAATGTTGTTCAATAAGATGAAAATAATTTTTGGTGAATAGTAACTTTTTGGCTTTTATTTACCACGGTTAAAAGTAAATAGGGTAATCAAGGGTAAAAATGATATTATAATTACCCTAACACATGTCTAAATTATATTGGATAATTTTAATTTGACAAAAAAACCATAGTAATAAAATATGATCCACTTTGGTCCACTTGGATTAGATTATGAAGTTTATTATTCTTTTATTTAAAGAAAACTTAAAAGTGTTAAATTCAAAGTTTAATAACTAAACCATTTTTAATATAGGGTTAGGACACAATATAAATTAGACTATAAAATTTAATTATAAATATAAAAATATTTCATACATAATGGTATTTTATTTATAATTTTTATACTTTAAATAATATAATTTATCTACGACACAATGATAATGCATTAATTACCTTAATAATGAAATATTAAAATAATTGATATTATAAATATCTAAATAAATATAAATTGATAATTTTTATAAATTACACTAATTTTATTGGTTAATATGACATGTTAGATTTTATTAAATAAATTTTATTCTAATTGATAATGTATTTATGGCTTTCAAAAAAATCAAATACTAAATAGTGACAAAATTGACAAAATTGTGTTTTTAATAAAAATACTATATTATTAATTGATAGAATATTTCTAAAAATATAATTATCAGACAAAGGAATTATATATGGTTATATATATTAATACTTAACTACTTGGGGTTCACTTGAAATTTTATAGTAAATTTATTAACCATATAATATAAAAATACAAAGAGACATTGTAAATGTAAAATTATTTAACTATGAGTTAAATCTAAAAGATAAGGTTAATATGGAGACCTAAACCTTTCTAAAACCTATTATATTAGAGTTTTTCGACACATACCTACCTTATCCAGGAAATTAATCATTTTCGAGCCATTAAAAACTGAATATTATTTTATTATAGAATAATATTTCAAGCTTTTCCTAAACAGACTCTCACCTCTCTTATAAAAGGGTAGTTCCCCTTCTCAAAATTTCACACCTCCAAAGCCATTTGTCTCGGCCAACCCATAACCAAATATCTTCTCAACATTCCCCTATTCATCCAAGAGGCATTACCAAGTTCATAAATCCAACCTATGGAGCCGTTTTGATCAACTCAAAAGGAAACACCTGAAGAAGAGGAAATAATTTCACCACCCTATTTCAAGTTCATTTCTTATTCCACTTCCTCTTTATTTGTTATTTTCACACCAAAATAATAACTCCAGTTCCTTCTACATACTATTATGTTATTAAAAATATGGTACAACCGTATTCATTATTCTATCCATCCATTAAATGAAAATGTCACCATATGTGCGTACGTACGGCTTACCGTCACCATGTTGCGGTGTAGTTTGTTATTCAAACACTTCGTTATTTGGATTAGTATAATGATAAGTATAACTAATCTAAATAATAAATATAACATGTTAATTATTATTTATATATTATATACCATCAAATTACATATGATTTCACCATCAATATAACGATATTGTCGCTCGTGCGTACGTACGGCTTACTATCTCCACGAACGCGATAAGATTCATTTCCCATCGCAATTATTCATGAAATATTTTCATTTTATGATTAAAAATAATGTCTATGAACATAATATAATTCTTTATATGAATCCAATACATAAATTCCATAACAAACATGTCTTACGTAACCAATAATATATAGGAAAATGAATCAGTTAAGACCCGAAATGATGATACTATTGAAATATTATTAACGAAGAAATATTATTGGATAATATATGATATAATATTTATGTATATAGTTCTTATATAATTTAATAAAAATTTCTGTAATATTTAAATGATGTTAACATACCAAAGACTATAGAAAAGTACAAGGTAAGGGTTAATTCTAATATCTCTTTACTTATCTGAGGTTGTTAATACGTAAGTGTCTATTGGGACCTCTTTATCATCCACATCCTTGTTTTATTAAAAATTTAATTCAATTTTTTTTTCTATTTACTAAAATATAGGTTAAAGTAATGTATACCCATATTTGACCACATTTGTGTTGAAATGAATCTTTATTTCGTTTTCCAAACAAGGTAATTTATGTCCTTCTTGACAAAATTAATGTTAGAATGTCTTTTTTTAACTTATACGTCAGGTGTGGCTATTTTATGACGTTATTACATCGTCGAAGATTCCCATACAATCTTATTAGAATATTTTCAAAATAAATGTTTTCTTTTATAATTATATGGATTTTAAATTATTTCAAAATAGATATAGATATTTCTCTACAAAAAGTTTTGATTTCAACTATGTCAACATCCTTTGATGGATTTTAAGCTTGTTTGAAGTTGATTTATTATGATACAAATATTACATATTGTATTAAAGGTTTGTTTATATGTTTTACCATGGATGTGTTATTTTTACACCATTCATGGTATATGGATAAAGTATTGAAATTTCATATGCTAGTTTTAATACGAATGTTTATGTTATGTTTAAAACTTTTCATATGTGAAATTCATTATACGTAGTAAGGGATGGGTGGAGCTTGCAATTGCTCCTTGAAACATTGGTAGGTCTAATGAGACAAACTAGTGTCTTAAAAAAAGGCCCTGAAAAAATATTATTTGTAGTCCTGGAACAAAGCCTTGACTATGTGGTTATGAATTCTGGAATTATGCATTCCAACATTATGAAATTGGCTATTGATATTACATGTGATTATTTGACTAGTTGAATTACCCTAGGAATAAGTAAATTACATTATTTGATTTACTCCATCCAAATTATGATGGTGATTAATTTTAAAAGGATTGTGTTTAATTCATATACATTACCTTAAAGTTTTATTCTTATTCATGAAAGTTTCCGCTATATTGTTATCTTTAATGAGCATCTGATCTCACGACTTTCCATATTTTATTTTTCCCAGGATGTGAAGAAGTATAATATGACTGACCTATAGGGATAGTATAAGGGGTGAATATGGCCAATGTAGATAATGTTTTTTTTGTTTTTAAATTTATATTGTAATGTAAAACTTATGATTGTATCTAGTACTTCAAACGATACAAAACTAATCGGTCTTTCAAGATTTTGATCCATTGTGATCATGCCAATGTTATGTAATAATGCACCAACTCTATGTAATTGGGGTTCGGGCATTACAGTTGGTATCATAGGAAGTTTAGTACAATTTTTGTAAACTACATTTAGATAAACTATTATTAGATCACATACCTCTAAGATAGACTTTGAGTATTGGTATAGAATAACTTCTAAGAATTTTGGTAATGTAGAGGTTTTGTGTATTTTTTTAAGAAATACACCCATGTCTGGTGATGAGAAGGAAGAGGCCACTCTGGCACAGATGTACCTAGGAGTGGAAACTCCAACCATGAGTTTGGGGCTTGTCCGAGGTTATCCTGGTACACGACAATGATACTTACTACACACTTTGTTACGACACTATCGGGGTATATGCTTAGGATAATACACATTTATTTACAAAAAATTATGAAGGATTTATGAGTATATACCTCCTAAGAGATATTTTTTTATTATTATTATGGATTATATCCATAAATTACTCAATTTAGGTTAAGTGTTTTACAAGTTTGGAATTATGTATTGTGATTCATAAACTAATATAGTTTATGCCATTTTTTAAAAATGGATCATAGTGGAAGGAATAGAAACCATATCAACAAAAATAATACATGTATGGATTTCCCTCCTACTCAAGATAATTATAGTGGAGATGGTTATGAAACTGCTGCAAATCAGTTTATCACCATACTGGAACAACGCCCTTAGGTTATGAATAATAACCTCACGCATATGGAGAACTCATATCCACAATGCGGAGGATCAATGTTGGACCACTTCATGAGGAAAAAACCACCAGAATTCAATGGGAGTACAAATCCATTAGTAGCTAAGTAAGGGATATATTCCTTAGAGAAAATATTTCATGCTATGGGGGGTAGCAAATGGGACAAAGTTGTCATGGAAATTTATTGCCTCATGTGAGATGCAAATAAATGGTGGTTATCAATCCAAAACACAAAGGGATATGAAGAAGTATTGAACATGGATTGGAGGGAGATTAAATATATTTTCATAGAAAAATACATTCCTCGTTTCCATCGAGTAGATTTGGGAAGAAATTTTCTGGGTCTGATGAAAAAGGAGGGTGAGAATATCACAATGTATGAGGCTAACTTTACAAGGATAGAAAGGAATGTAGAAAATTATAAAAATAAACCAAGGAGTAATATTGATCAAATTTTTTGGGTTAAAGCAATTTCTCTCTCATGTATTATTCTGACAATCCTTCTTATCATAAGAAGATATTGTCTCATGAGATATTAATAAATAAAAAGTATTTTTTATGTCTTATGACTTCAAGGAAAAGCAAGAGAAGAACAGATTTGATGATCACTCTGGAAATTTAAATAAGGGGAAGAAGGAAAAGGATGAGTGTCCATTCTGCGGTAAATGTGGGAAGAAACACCCTGGTACTTGCTTGAATTGAATGGGAGTCCATTACAAGTGTGCTGAAAAGGCCACAAAACTCGTGATTACAAGGGAAAGAAAGAGGTTGTCAATGTTGAATGCTACAACAGTAGAGAAAAGGGACATTATGCAAATTAATGTCCTATGTTCCAAGGGAACTTGCCTCAAAAAAGGCTAAGGGAGCAAGGCCATGCTTATGATATAACTATTGCTGAGTTTGAAGCTCCAAAAGATGTGGTAGTAGGTAATTTAATGGTTTACGCACGTTTAGCCCATGATTTATTTGATTCTATATTATCGAATTGTATCATATCTTCCCAGTTTGATGAGAAAATTAGACATTTTAAATTTGACCTAACAAGGGATTTGTCAGTCACAAATAATAAGGGAAGTATCATCACAATAATGTTTTGTGAATTAGTTCCTACTAGAGCATATAAATGTTCTATATCTATTGATCTCATCATCATACCCATGATTGAATTTGACATATTCCTTGGAATGGATTGGCTTTCGGATCATGATGCGAAAAGTTTTTATAAGAAGAAGCATCACCACCTAATACTTATATAGATCATCCCCAAGTAGCTATATGAAATTTAATTATTGGGGAAGAATAGAATTAAATAACTATGGGTGTGTCAAAAAATGTTTGAATAGAGGAAACACCTATTGTGATAGAATATGTTGATATGATTCTTGAGGATTTACCTAGACATCCTCCAGAATGAGAAATTGAGTTTTCCATTAATTTAATTCCAGGTTCAAGACCCATATTGAAGACCCCTTAAATAATGGCCACTGAGGAATTAGTGGAACTAAAGAAACAACATGAGTAATTGTGTAATAGGGGATTTATTTTCCTTACTATTTCTCCATGGGGATCCCCAGTCCTTTTTTAGATGAAATATGGATCTATGAGGTAGTGCAGTGACTACAGGGGGATCAATGCTATAAAAATAAAGAAAAAGTATCCCTTACCTTGAATTCATGATTTATTCGACCAACATCATGGAGCTCAATATTTTTCAAAGATTGACCTTTGATCTAGATATCATTAGTTGTCTGTGAAGAAGGAATTCATTCCAAAAACCACATTGTTAACCCGGTATGATCATTACAAGTTTATAGTAATGCCTTTTGGATTGACTAATGAACCACCTGTCTTCATGGATTTAATGAATAGATTTATCAAAGAATATCTTGAGTACTTTGGAGTGGTATTTATTGATTATATCATGTAATACTCCAAAAGTACAAGTATAATGAAAATAACTTGGTCACTATTCTGAAAACCCTCATTATAAATGAATTAAAAAGGGATGTTTAGAATATGTGAATTCTTTCTTCAAGAGATTTCTTTTCATGGTCATATTTTCTCTAAGGATGGAATCTTTGTTGACCCTTCAACGAGTAAGGAATTCTATTAATGTCCATAACCGATGAGTATAACCGAGGCATGCGGTTTTATTGGTTTACGAGGTTATTATCAACATTTCATCCATAAATTTTCTTGGTTAGCTAACCCATTAACTAACCTCACATGTAAAGGGGTTAAATTTGTTTGGAAAAAAGAGTGTGAATAATGTTTTCAAGAACTGAAGAGAATATTATACAATGATCCTATCATGACTCTACCATCAGGGAACAATGGGTTTGTTATCTATAGTGATGCTTCAAAGAAGGGAAATGGTTGTGTCCTATGTAGAAAGATAGAGTTATTTCCCATGCATTATGAAAGATAAACATTCATGAGAAAAACTATACAACTCATGACCTTGAGTTAGCAGTTGTAATATTTTCCATGAAGATATGAAGACACTATCTCTATAGAGAAAATTGTGATATTTATACTAATCACAAGATTTCAAAGTACATTTTCGCACAAAAATAACTCAACATGAGGCAAAGGGGATGGCTTGAACTACTCAAGGATTATGATTTCACAATACACTACCACCCGAGGAAGGAAATTAAGGTGGTTGATTATTTGAGCAGAAAGGATCATGGAGTTTTGAACAAGATGTGAGTTAAAAGGGATCCTACTTTTATGGATCTATTAAATATGGATATGGGAATAACCATGGAAGTTGAAACATCAATACATTTTTTAATGGCTTTTAAACCATCTTTACTAGAAATGATAAATATATATCAGACTAATGATGAAGAGTTTCAAAAGAAGATTAAAGTTGTAAGTGATGGGGGATTTAGTGACTTCATATGTGATAATGGAATTTTTAAATTTGGGAAGATCCTTTGTGTTCTTGGTACACCTGGTCTAAAAAGGGAATTTTTGGATGATTCTCATAGCTCCAATTTTTTTATACACCCTGGGAGAACCAAGATGTATAGAAATTTTAAGGAACATTTTTGGTGGGACAACATGAAGAGGGAGATTTCAGATTTTTTGTCAAGATGTATGGTTTGTAAAAAAGTGAAATCTAGAAGGCAACAGCCTAGAGGAGTCATGCAACCTCTTCCTAAACTTGATTTTAAATAGAATAATATCACTATGCACTTTGTTATTGAGATACCAAAGACTCATAGAAGGAATGATGTAATATGGGTCATCGTTGATTTTCTTACCAAGTCAACACATTTTCTTTCTATAAGAGAAGATTTACCACTTGAACGTCCTGCAAGACTATATATTAATTATGATTTAAGACTCCATGGTGTACCCCTATCGATTGTTTCTGATCGCGATCTCTATTTTACGTCAAGATTTTTGAAAAGTCTTTAGAAGACCTTGGATACTGAAATACATTTGATCACTGCATACCACACTCAAAATGATGGAAAATCAGAACGGGCTATTCAAACCATAAAAGACATGTTGAGATCTTGCTCACTTGACTTTCAAGGTCTGTGGGTTCAATATTTACCTCTGGTAGAATTTTCCTCTAACAATAGCTTCTATTCAAGTATTTAGGTGGCACCATATGATGTGTTATATGGAAAGAGATGTCGCACACAGACTAGTTGGGATCATGTTTGTGAAAGAAAAATTGTAGGCCCCAGACTTATTGAGGAAACAATGGAAAATGTGAAGATTATCCGAACCCACATCCAAGAAGATCAAAGTAGGCAAAAGAGTTATTCCAATAATCAAAGGAGGGATTTTGAATTTCAAGTAGGAGATCATGTTTTCTGGAAGGTATCATCATGGAAGGGTGTTATACGATTTTTTAAGAAGGGTAAATTGGGTCTCAGGTACATCAAAACTTTAAAAATTCTATAAAGAACTGGATTTGTGGAATATAGTTTGGAAATGCCTCCAAGTCTCTCCAAAGTTCCTGATGTGTTCCACGTATCACTGTTAAGAAAATATTTGCCTAACCCAACACATGTACATACCTATGAGGAAATTGAACTGGAACCAAATCTATCTTATTGTGAAGAGCCTATCATGATTATTGATACCTAAGAACAAGTGCAGAGAAACCGAACGACTCATCTGGTAAAAGTTCTATAGAGAAACCATAAGATGGAAGAGGAAATGTGGGAACCCAATGAATAAATGATGAAGAATCATCTGAAACTTTTTATAAAGAAATAATATAGAAATTTCGAGGATGAAATTATTTTTAGGAGGGGAGAATGTAACATCCCATTCTCTCACGATACGTTTCTATTTGAATAATGCAGTAGCTTGTGTTGTATGCAACTTGGAGTTTTAACACACCATGACTAATCAAACTAGCCGTAATGAATAGTAATACCCACTTTTTGAAATTTTATAAATTTTATTTTTAAAAATGTACTTTAATTTTGAATTCATAATATTGAAATTAGCTTAGGGTGAATTTTTGGTATTTTTCTGAGTACTTTCAATTTTTGATGAATAGTGAAAAACATTACGTTATTGTATAAAACCAAATTTTTTAAGTAAATAGTTATTTAATGTTAATTTTTCTAGGTCAAAATAGATACATAATACTTATATATATTCAATGTAATTAATTTGAGTCATTTTACAATAAGATTTGATATATTAAATTTTATTGAACTTTTCATCGTTTTTACCCACCTTCCAAGAGCATTTTCAAATACGCATAAAACATAATTTTACTACTTCTGTGAGTTGAATTTCAAAAACCCGAGAGATACCGTTGACATTAGAAAGTAAAATGTGGTTAAATAAGATGAAAATAATTTTTGGTGAATAGTTGCTTTTGACTTTTATTTACCACGGTAAAAGTAAATTTGGTAACTAAGGGTAAAATTGAAATTATGATTACCCTAACACATGTCCTAATTCTATTGGATAAGTTTAATTCGACCTAAAATAACCTTAGTAATAAAATTTGATCCTCTTTGGTCCACATTATTAGATTATGACATTTATTATTATTTTATTTAAAGAAGAGTTAAATTCAATGTTTAATAACTAAACTATTTTTAATATAGGGTTACCGGAAATATAAATTCAACTATAAATATTCATTATAAATATAAAAATATTTCTTACATAATGTTATTTTATTTATATTTTTTAGACAGTAAATAATTTAATTTATTTATGACACAATGATGATGCAGTAATCACCTTAATAATGAAATATTAAAATAATTGATATTATAAATATCCAAATAAATGTAAATTGGGAATTTTGATGAATTACAATAATTTTTTTGGTTATCAGGAAATATTAGGGTTTATTAAAAAAAATTTATTCTAATTGATAAAGTTTTTATGGATTTCCAATAAAATCAAATACTAAATAGTGTCAAAATTGACATAATTGAGTTTTAAAAAAAATACTATATTATTAATTGATATAATATTCATAAAAATCTAAAGATCATCCAAAGGACTTATATAAGGTTATATATATTAATAATGAACCACTTGGGGTTCTCTTGTTAGTTTATAGTAAGTTTATTAACCATATAATATAAAAATACAAAGTGACGTGGTAAATGTCAAACTATTTAACTTAGAGTTAAATCTAATAGATAAGGTTAATATGGTACCCTAAACCTATCTAAAACCTATTGGATGAGAGTTTCTCAACCCATAACTACCTTAGACATGAATTAAATCTTTTTGGAGAAATTATAAATTGAAAATGATTTTATTATAAATAATATATCAAGCTTTTCATAAAGTGACCCTCGCCTCTCTTATAAAAGGGAACTTCCCCTTATCAAAATTCCACACTTCCAAATCCATTTTTCTCGACCAAAACCTGCCCAAATATCATCATAGAATTCCTCCCTTAATCCTAAAGTCCATACATTGATCAGAAATCCAACCTAAGGATCCATTTTGATCAACTCAAAAGGAAATACCAGAAGAAGAGGAAATAATTTCACCACCCACTATCATGTTATTTTTTTCTTCCACTTCCTCTTTATTTGTTATTTCCATACCAAAATAACAACTAAAGTACCTTATACATACTATGATGTTATTATAAATATGTTACAACCATATTCGTTATCTATCCATCCTAAAAATGACCAAGTCACCATACATGCATACGTACGGCTTACCATCTCCATGTTGGGGTGTAGTTCGGTATTCAAACACTTCATTATTTTGATGGGTATAATAATGAGTATATCTGATGTAGATACTAAATATAACATGTTAATGATTTTTTATATATGATATAACAACCAATTACATATTATTTTACCATCAATATAATGATATTGTCACTTGTGTGTACGTACATATTACCCTCTCTAAGAACACTATAAGATTTATTCCCCATCATAATCATTTTAGAATAATTTTTATTTAATTATTAAAAATAATGTTTATTAATATAATATCATTCTTTATATGAAACAAATATATCATATCCATAATAAACATGGCTTACATTACCTATAATATAAAGGAAAACGAATCAGTTAACACTCGAAATGGTGATACTACTGAAATATTATTAACAATGAAATATTATAGGATCATATATGATATCATATTTATGTATATAGTTATTGTATTATTTAATAACAATTTTTTAACCATTATAAAATAGTTTAAAATACCATCGGCTAAGGAAATGTACAAGTTATGGGTTAATTCTACAATCTCCTTATTTATCCCAGGTTGTTAATACGTAAATATCTACTGGGACATTTTTATCATCCACATCTGTGTTTTATTAAAAACGTAATTTGAATCTATTTTACTATTTAATAGAATATGGGTTAAAGTCATTTATACCATTATTTGACCACATATGTTTTGAAAGGAATCTATCTGTCATTTTCCAAATAATGTACTTTATGATATTCTTGACAAAATTAATGTAAGAGTGTCTTTTTTTAACTTATACAACGGGTGTAGTTATTTTTCGTCATTATTACATAGAGGAATCTTCCCATACCATATTATAAGCATATTTTCAAAATAATTTTTTCTTTTATAGTTATATGACTTTTAAATAATTTCAAAATAGAACAAGATCTTTCTCTAAAAAAAGTTTTGATTTCATCTATGTCAACATCCTTTGATGGATTTTAAGCTCTTTTGAAGTTGATTTATTATCCATATTATATTGATGGTTTGTGATATTTTTGACCATGGATGTGTTATTTTCACACTATTCATGGTACATGGATAAATTATTTAACATTTCCTGTGCTGTTTTTAATATTAATGTTATTGTTATGTTTAAAACTTTTCATATGAGGAATGCATTGGACATAGTAAGTTCCGAGTGGAGCCCGCTATATCTCCTCGATGCATCAGTAGGTTTTGTGAGACAAAATAGTGTCTTGGAATAATTCCTTTACAAAATATTATTTGTAGTCTTGGCACAAGACCTTGACTATGTGGTTAGGAAGTCTTTCATTATGAATTCCAACAATATGTAATTGGTTATTGATCTTACATGTGATTATTTAACTACTAGAATATCCATATGAATATGTAAGTGGAATTACTAAATTTATCATTGCACATATTATGATTAAGTTTATGTTTAGATGGCATGTGGTTGAGTCGTATACATTTCCTTAAATGTTTATGCTTATTCTTGAAAGTTTCTTCTATATTGTTATCCTTACTGAGCATCTGAGCTCACAAATTTCGATCTTTTATTTTTCATAGGATGTGAAAAAGTATATTATAACTAACCTTCTAGGATAGTATAAAGGATAAATGTGGTCAATGGAGACAATTTTTTTGTTGTTTTTCATTTTAGAATGTAATTTAAAATGTATGAATGCATCTAGTACTTCCAATGATACTAAACTGATCGGTCGTTTGGGATTTTGATCCCTTGTGATCATGCCAATGTTATGTAATAATGAACTGACTCTAGGTAACTAGGGTTGGGGTGTTACAGTTGTATCACATGGGTTTCTTGGGAATGCTTCTAAACTGGTAGGTTGGCTTCCTCTTACAGGTGTTGGGGATAGAAACTTCATCACGTGACCTATAACCATATAATGGAATGCGCTTGCATAGTAAATATAACCTCTTCCCCTCTTTCTATTGCTCCATCAACGATTTGGGATTGGAAGTGCTCCAGATATACTTTCCTATTTCTAAATTTTTTTTCCATGGAATCCCTCTGATCATCATCAACAAGAACTTCTCATACAACCTCTTGAGCGTCCATTGGATTTGAGGACTTGGAGAAATGTTGGTCAGGTCATGAAAGCCATGAAAAGATTTGTTTGTGGAGACTCTTTGTGAATACCTTTCATGACAGGAAGTCGCACACCACCTATATGGCACGAAGAAACCATGTCTTCATCCTGCATCATAAAGTAAGAAATGGATTGAGATGCAGCGATTAGTTAAATATAGTTTGAAAAGAACCATACCAAATAACTCCAGTTTTATCAAGCGTTCATAGAGAAGATCTTATAGAGAGGAATGGGAATAATAACTGTTGTTTGTAATGATCCTAGTGCAGACAAAACACATTGAGCCCCTGTATATAGGTGTTGAAGGATATAAATTCATGGAAAAAAGACATTCTCTTTGCGGTGACCCCTGGGATCTTCATGGCACCATGCACCCCTGTATAATGAGGACTCTTCACAAGGATACCTTCACGATTTGGAAATGTGTTGTCCTTCGCAAACTATCTTCTCACCTGCCTATACTCCCCACCTTCGTGAACATCCATGAGTTTAATTTTCCAACTATATTCAGCATCATACATTTTTAAATCGACCCTCTTTTTCCCATCGGCTCTAATTCTGAGGTGGGATTTTTTTTGTGCTAAAAAATTCGTCCTGCTCAAGGAGAAGACTCATTGATGTGGTAGAAGCAATGATCACTCCGAAGGGGGATAAGTCCCTCCAAAAGGGGCTCCCTCATGAGAACTATGCACGGGTGTCCCGTTTCCGCGAGGCCTCCTCCACGACGACCTTTGTGGTTTCAATGCCTGGTGTGAGTCTGATGTTAACCTGTATCCCCTCCATAGCACTATCTACCTCTATGGCCCGCTCTTAAGTGTCCATGTTGTCATACCTCTTCTTGGTGTCGAATATCCTCTAGGAGTCCAACACTAGCTGATAGATTGTCTCCTCTCTATAGCATCACCCATCGCTGTGGGGGTCTCTATGACCCCTCTAACCATGGTTTCCTATAAATAGAAGGGGCACCCCTTCCAAACCATGGTTACTCTACCCTTTCTACCTCTGATCTTCTGTTTCTCATTGTCCTTCAGAAAACCCTCATATAGATCACCAACGGTACTTAACCTCTACGAGCTATAACTCTTTGCATTCTTTACAACCCCCTCCTATGGTGGAGGTACCCTTAGAGAAGGCATATGACCTTCCAAAATGAAGGGTCCCCTTTGGGGTGCTTGAGGCTTCATGAATCATAGAGCCTATGTGAAGCTATCTCCAATGAATGAGGCATTTTCAAAAGCGAATCTCTTCCCCATTAATGTTTCTTCTCTACAATTCCCTTTCCCATCTCAAATACCATCATCTCTGCCATATTATTTACCTTCATGATGTCGTTGCTCTTTTTGAAGTCCTTTCCCTTAGTTAGGTCCTTCCTCTTCACATTACGTTCTGCCTTCGTGAAACCCATCCTCTTCATAATGCACACCTTATCAAGATCTCAGTCTTTACAAACCCTTTTCCCATACAACCCTCGAGGCCTGTACAAAGTGATTTCACGGTCCCTTGGGAGGGATTCATATTTCATTTCTCATACTCATTCTTCATTGCATAGGCACTCTAACAACTATTAATTCTTCGCATATCCACACTAACATGAGACCATAAATGTATCACACCATAACCCATATTCATATGGCATTGTCGGTGTCATCCATTCAATAAGGGTTAAAGCGCACCAGATATTTATGTCCTAGGGGTGGGGAGTGAATCCACATCGTCTGATCTATAGAAAATTAAACTTCATAGTACCCTTGTCCTTAGCAAATGATGTTAATCTATAGCCTCGTCCCATGCAATACACATGGGGTGCTTGATCTCAGATATTTTTCATGCCCACTAGTCTCCATAGGAGTGAGATCTTCCTCACATGGAATTAGATCCCCATTCCATGAAACGATATCGTTCTGTGGGGAAGTGAAACCTTATTGGTGTAAGCACCATGACATTTTTATAGGAGTTAGCATCCTTTTAACCCCTCTCTTATTCTGTGAAAATATTCTAGAGGATAGATTAGCACATAGACCTTCGTTACCCTGTCCCTCTCCCTTTGGGATTTATTCCCATTGGGCCTCCATACTGGAGTAAGTCCAAATCAATATCTACATGGTCTTCTAACCAATCATAATCCCATGTAACCTCTTTGTGACTCTAACCAAGCATAATCCCCTTGTTCCTCTTTGGGCCGCTAACCATGATCAATCCATGTTCTATTCCTTATGGATACACCTTTCCCGACATGATCATTAGGTATCTATTACTTCTTGTTTCTCACATCGAGCATGAATCACATGGGCTTAGAGTAAGAATTGACCATGAAATCCTCCCTGGGATGCCCTAGAATGTACATCCTAGGCCCTCCTAGCCAAAATATATAGACTATTGTCCTTTCCCTCTTCAGGAAAGGTATGTAAGAATCCTATCAGAGGTTCAAGACCAAAATATATCCATCCATACCACTTCTTTTTAGTTCGCCCTCATCCCGCACGATGCTAAGTAGAATGCATTCGAACTACGTGCTTTTGATCCATGTCCTTAAGAAAGGGTACGTAGGAAGCCTCCCTGAGGTTCAACCCCCAAACACTAGAATGACCTATTCAAACTATGTGGGATGGATCCCTGCATCCAAGATAGGGTATGTAGGAATCGTCCATGATGTTTGACCCCAAACACTGGAATCTCCCATTCAAACTATGCGGGTTTGATCCCTAGATCCTAGACAGGGTTTGTAGGAATCCTTCCTGAGGTTTAACCCCAAACACTCACATCACCTATCTGAACTAAGAGGTTTTGATCACTATCTCCTAGACAATGTATGTAGAAATCCCCCTTGAGGATCAACCCAAAATACTGATATCACCTATTTGAACTATAATGGTTTTGATCCCTTTTTTTCCACACATGGTATGTAGGAAACATCCTTGATGATCAATCACAACCAATATAAACTCTGGCCTCCCCATTGTTGGGAACAAATAATCTTTGAATCCACCTTCATTGGTTGTTATGATTCCCTAATTTAGTTTACTCCATAGGTGCTCCCTCTTCAGGGATGTACCCATCAGATTCACTCTCATTATTGTTCAAATCTATCTAATCCATCTCCACTAGATGTTAAATTCACAAATTACCCTGTGTCAACCATGGAAACTAGAGGAAAATCTCAGAGACATGCCTATGGCATATAATTCCCCTAACTCAATGTGGGATTCCCCAGGATATTGTGCCCTTGAGAAGCCCAATCATAGGGAGATAAAACCCAAACACATAAGTGTTTCAATGTCCAGTCATGCCTGTGATGTCCTACATGATTTTTCTCATCATCGAAGTTTGATTCCCTCTCAAGAACACCTGGAATTTTTTGAAAAAAGCAGTGTAGTTAACCCGAATCCCTGAAGATATGGCACAAGGGAAGAGTTTCACGAACAACATATTAATCATTAAGGGAGAACAAAACTAAGTAACTATTACCAAGGTGGAATTAATATGAGGATAGAACTACATCCCATCATCCTGTTTAGATCAAGGATAAAACATCCCCAAATAAGGGACAAATGCCACCCGCTTATGGAAAGTGGGAATGCGGGGCAACACAATACATCATTTTTACTACGGATAGATGCCAGCCTCAATGAAATCATTTGAAACAATGCTATAATAATTTTTTTGATTCATTATTATCATAAAATTTATAGTGTGTGTTATAATCCCCTATTCCTCTTATTCCCCCTCAATAAGTGGACGAAGGTGAAAATGATGCATACCATAGATATATTGAGGATTTTTACAATATATGTTTAATTATATTATTATATTTTTTATGAGATTTTATTATACAACATAATTTTATGTTTTATAACATAGTAATATAACATATCTATTATCATGAAAAGAGAATTAAATGCAACAAATAAATACGATTTTCAATGCACCATATCAATGTAAATTAGAAGATGAAAATCTAGCATAAGCATGCAATTTTCATAATAAGGTGGTGTAAATTATAAATGGGTGTCTAGATTTGAAATATGAGGGAACTGTCGAGTTTAGAATGGTGGTTTTACCCTAGTCTTCACTTAACTTTAGTCTCCATAGGTCATTTGCAAAAAAGTCATCATGAGCATGGAAATTAATAGCATAATTAGACTAAATTATTTCATTTCATTTTTTTGATGCAGTGATTAGGTGAATCTTTAAATATACCATTCTATATAAATCCTAGGGTTATTTATATAACATTGGATATGTTGGAGGACCACTGGAGAGAACATTGGAAAATCCTCTATGTTGAACAATGACAGATCGTGGATTAATAATCAACACACCACAAATTTGACAAATAATGGTATTGAAAATGAAAACGCATCATCCTTCTTCATCAATGAAACCGAAATGCGGTAGGCTATTTGTTTTATTTGTATTTTATCTCCACTCTTAATTTTAGTGAAGAAAATAGATCAATCAATGAATGTATTGATTTTTGGATTGGTCACCTTACAGGATGGGTATAATTACGTGGTTATTAGGGAGAGTTATTTTTAAATCACATAATTTAATATCTTATCGAATCAAAATCATATTAAGACGAACATCGATCTAGGTTTGTTGCTCTCATTATCTCATGTTCTTTTCTCCCTATGTTCTGTGATTCACCATAGGCCTTCCTTATTTTGCCTCAGGTTTTACTCATCTTGATCAATTGATCATTTCTCACCTGATTATTTGGTGAAACGATATGATATCATAGATCTAGTATTGGCATGTAATGAATGATTTTCAAAAATAGAGACATAGTGATTCAGACAATGGTGGATAACTTAATTCATGTTATTCGGTGTTTCATAGATCATAATGAAGAATGATGAATAAATCCGCATTATAAGATTTTATAATAACATGACACATTTTTAGAAATTGGAAAGGAAGGGATGGTCTTTGACCTTTAATTTTTTTGAGAATTGATCACCAAATTGATGTTTGGAGGTGATAGTTTGAACGTGTGGGAATAATCTTGGATTCTGTAAAATCCCGCAGAACACAGTGTGTAATCTGGGATTACACCACATTTCGGCCCCCTGGTGACGACTCGGGATTTGGGTAATAATAAGGTATCCCATGATGCGTGACTAGTCTGACATGGCATGTGGTCCCACATGATTGGTCTCAGTGTGTACTTGGGATGTACACAGATATGGGGTGGAGTACATGGGTTGCCTACATAGAGTTTGCTCCCCCAAATAGACAGAGATTGGACCAAGTACACGAGCTAAGGCATGTACTTGTAGATGAACATTGGTACACTAGATGAATACATGTACTCACACATGGATAGTGTACACTAGTTTTCTACATAGTGTGTACTACTACAAAGACATAGTTTGATGACATGGTCCTTTTACACGGGAAGGACCCAGGGGCCATGGGACGTGGCATGTAACACTTATGCATGCCATGTAGTCCCTTGAAGAGTGATTCAGGCATTTTCCATTCTTATATTGTCCCTATATATGGTGTGTTTGTTTACATTTTCCTATCCCTCAAGGGTACAATGTGAAATTAAATCCACATCTCTATATTCTGATCCCCACTTGAGGCTACGTCTCAGATAGAGTTGTGGTGTCCCTCTGTGAGACTGGAGTGAAATTCTAACTCATCTCTAGTTCTCTATATTTCTTTGGTGGAAAAAACATGCCATCCATGATTTGGTCATCAATACCACATCTGGTAGGCCACATTAGTAGGGTTGGTGGAATCGTTTATGTATGATCTGGTTTGTAGCAGGTTGATCTAGATTGAGTTTGTGGTGTCCCCCAGCGGTTTTGTGAATGACCCCCATCTATGTATCAGAGTATTCCTAGAACTAGATGCCTTTTGGTCAAGGAACAATGATATAGAACACTTATTTGAGTGTCTATGATGATTCCATGGATTGTGGAGTGAGTTCTCCTGGAATGAGCATTCCTTCGAGAAGAATGTTGAGTCTGAAAGTAAGTTATGACTGCCTGATGGAATGGTGTCTTTCTTGAGTATATTTGGGTGATTCTATTATTAATTTTCCATTATATATTTTATTAAGATGACTATACTTGGTGCTTTGTGTTTATTATTTTTGGGGTTCCCAACTAGGTATTTTTATATTCACACATGCATGGGTTTTCCAGTATGTGTCATGTCTTGTGAAGACGACGACAATTTTTTTAGTGTTCTAGGAGGATTTGGAGTCGTTGGAGTGTAGATAGATTTTGAAAAGCCTAATTTTTTACCAGGATGGTACTTTTGACTTCATCCTCTCCCTTGAATCAATTTGTACCCATTACCATTTGTATTTTTCTTGGTTTTGACCTTTTTCTATTTTTAATACATTAATATCATACTATGTTGTGGGATCTTAGATGTATGAATGCATTATTATAGATGTTTTACATTTTATAATAGTGTGTGAATAGATATTAGTCCATTTTTATAGGTACTTTTTTCATGCCTCCCATTTTTGGTATATTGCTACTCTTTACTGGTCGCCTTCCCCTGGCCTATTCGAGGTAGGCTTAGGGTAGTCACAGGTTGGACCATGGCGGTTCAGGTCATGACTGAGTGGTATCATTGTAGTCACTTCTCACATAGGACATGAGTTAGATATATTATTTTGAAATGGTGATTAGTTTTTCGTGTTTTGTATTCAGGATAGGGATTATAGCATTAGTGCGACAACTGACATATCCATACATCAGGACTCTGATCACCTTCCTTTTGACTTGGTATATTTACAAATTTGGTTATAGGGAAATTTTTTTGTGCATGCAACATATAAGAATTGTTGTGTTTTCCACATCCTTATATATTTAGCTATCTATATATACTCTTTTATCTTTTTCCCGTATTGTTTTATTTTAGGATGCCTCCACGTAGATAGCTAGCTATGATTCCACCACGTGATCATGAGGATGATCCACCTAGTGACGAGGCATTGTGCATGGTCTTGTACAAGATATATCACCTCTAGGTGGTTTACCAGCTATACTACCACCGTTTTCAAATTATATAGAACTAGAAAAACCAACTGAGGATGCACACAATATTAGTACATCACATGAGTTTCAGAGGTAGAGGCCTCCAAGTTCTTAGGGTGAACTAGACCCCGCATGTGGCTGAGTATAGGCCATAGGCATCCACTCACGTTTTCCACCTTTTGAAGACACCTTCAGATCATATGAAAGTCCTTGATGTGAGTATTCATCAAGGCTATATGGGGTGATAGTGGATATTGGTGACTCAGTCACATTATGTGAAAACTCTGTTCTGGATAGAGATCGAGCGTCTCTTTAGAGAAGAGTTCTATCTGGCCACATTGTGATTAGTAAAAAATAGGAGCTTTTGTATCTGTAGTAAGGCAGTAAGAACATGGAAGAGTATTAACTGAGGAATACTGATCACTAACATTGTTACTACTATATGGCACAATACAAGTTCATAGGGGATTAGAAATTTGATATGGGCATGTTTTGGGACATTATGGTTCTAGTGGTATATCTTAGAATTTCTACCTATGTTGGTGTTCTTGAGTGAGCCCTGTTGGTATAAAGTATTCTTCTAGAGTTAAACACCAGTAGTGGGATCTATAAATGGGAACCCAATAGCTAAGACATCATCAGGAGGTAACTAATGATTATCATGGGAATCATGGTGGGATAGATGCATTTGGATGGGATCCAAGGACTCAATACTAGTGTGTAGAGATCACTGGGTGGATAGAAAGAGCCAAGGGATAATCGATGTTTCTCTTCATATTTCTAGGGACATGTGTCTTGAGATTTCACAACCAATAATATAGTTCATCAGTAGATGGTTGAGGGACCACTGAGATAGAAAAAGATTTATTAGTAGGGTGGTCTGTAGGGCGGTGACTACGGCAGAGGGACCGACTGGGATAAAAGAGGTGGTTGAATGTTGGACTGATTTCAACCACAACTCCCAAGTGTCCCATGCTAGGCACATGGAGTTTGTTGGAATATATGCTGCCATATGAAATCTCTGGATTCCTATGTCCCCATGGATCTGGAGATGATACAAGGTATGATCTGTATCCTTTTGACTTCAGCTATAGTATTGATGGACATAAGTTCTACCCATCCCTTCCTTGCACTCTTATGGTTCAATACATAGAGATTGTAGTTGAGATTTTAACTCGGCCCTCTCACATGAAGACTACAATAGGTGGTGAATCGTTGATTTCATAGTTATTTTGAAAGTATGACCTGAAACATGGAGGAAAGGGTTTTTTTTATGAAATATAATTGTTTTAGTGATGAGTCCTTATGATGTCATTATAGTTATGTACGGGTTATCTATAGTTCATGCCCATATTGAATGTTTTACTATAAGGATACAGTGTGTCCATTATAACAGAATGATGTTTTCCTATTTTTTGGAAAAGGAATCCTTGGTGGAGTAGGATGTGCTCAGGCATTAGATTTTTCTGCCCATTACACACCAATTGGACAACATGACTTTGGGGGAGGTGGATTATTTTGGATATTAGTTTCATGTAGTGGTGGTGGAGTATGGGGACTTCTTTTCTGAGATCATACCAGGATTACCTTCCCCTAAAAGGTATAATTTTGCATCAACATGCATCCTAGGATGATAATGATATCTTCACCAGCATATCATATGGCACTCATAGAGATCCAAGAGCTGAGTATATAGATGGAGGGATTATAGGACAATGGATTCGTGATATACATCGTTTCCCCATGGGAATCCCTAGTGTTGTTTTCCAAGAAGGGTGATGGGTGATTGATGTTATGTGTGGATTACCGAATCTTGAACCGGGTTACATTGAAGAACAAGTAACTACTGAGAATTGATGACCTCTTTGATTAATTAAGAGGGGTGCGATGATTCTCAAATATTGACCACAGATCATGTTATAATTACCTATGAGTATGGGATGAGGATATACTAAAGATGTCTTCAAGATGTTATTACAGTCACTATGGGTACTTTGTGATTCTGTTTGATGTTATGAACTCTCCATATGTGTTCATGGGACCCATGATGCATATTTTTAAACCTTTCATTGATTAGTTGATGGTAGTCTTCATCAATGACATCCTAGTGTATTCGGTGTCCATGGAGGATCATGTGAGACACTTGAGGATGGTTATGGACACACATAGAGAGAAACAACTTTATAGGAATCTATCTACGTTAATGTTCAAGATTCTATAGGTCCACATTCTTGGAAAAATAATCTCATAGTTTGAATTTTCAATGCATACATCGAATGATGAGGAAGTTCCTGCTTGGGAGAAAAACAAGTGTGTTTCCATGGGGAATCATTTCTTTGGATTAGCTGGGTACTATCAGATTTTTTTACTTGACTTATCTAGAGTTACAGCACAGCTAAAATCCTTGACCAGGAATGGGAATACTTTCATGTGGATGGAAATGTTCTAGTAGTACATTCAATAGGATAGGTACTGGTTGATGAGTGCTCTCTTATTGAGGTTACCAGAGGAGGGGATCCAGTACATAGTGTCCTTTGATGCATTAGGGAATAAAAATAACTGTATTCTAATGAAAATGTATAATTTTTTTACTTATGGTTCACGTTGGTTGATATCACATTATAATAGCTATGTGACCAACAACATTACGTTAGAAAAAATAGTTTTTTTCATTGAATATGTGTTGAAAATACCTAATTGGAAAGTGGTTTATCACATACTCTAACCACAACGGTCTCAAGTATATCTTATCTCAGAAAGATATTAACTTGAAATAGAGTTCAGGGGTAGAGTTTATAATGACCCATACTTTACATACATTGTTATTACTTCAGAATTGAAGCACACTTATTACAACATATAAGAAAACCAATAAAGGGCCGTATAGGTATAGTGTCTTTAGAAATTTGGAAACATAAACTACTGGTTCATAAAGCATCTACTTTGCCTCCCATTTATTTCATCACATCTAGAGTCCCTTTTTGGCATATTCTACTTAATAACCTTCTTCCTGACCTGGGGAAATAAAACATACAAAAGGGTGAGCTCAAATGCTCAGTAAGGGTAAACAAAAGAAATATCAATCACATCATATACATAATAACATAACTTTTGGAAATCTTAACCTGCAAAAGAGATCATAATTTCATAACATGGGATAAATCATAGTAGTGAAATGTAATCCCAATAATCATAACTTAAAACATGAAACTTTCTGGCATACACACATAATCATAGAGAATCATTTCTTAGTAGTCAAGACTCATTTCCAAGACTATCTTAGTGGACATAGTCCATTTCTGAACTGAGTTCACTCCTCGTTTCAGTCCTGTTTCACTGAACCGGTATTATCTACCATTCCAGCCATGTCAATCTCATGAGATATAAAATCTTTACCCAATGCATTGGAGGGAGATATAGGTCCCACCCATCTCATTAAGATACCATTCTTATGTGTGCCAAAAAATCATAAATCATACATCATTGTATAACCCATGTAATAAAAATGGGATTCTTAAACATCATGACATCATAAAACAATTCATATAAGATAAAGGAATTACTAAAAATAATTCCATCACAACATTATCAAATCAATGTAATAATAGGGATAGAAACAGAACCCTTTATTATCTTAGATGGAAAATAATTTTGATAAAAAAATTAAACTCCATTCTTGAGGAAAATATCCTTTCTACTTCAAAAATACTTTTCCTTTCTTAAAATGTCGTACAATTATAAACTAAAAGAATTTGATTAAAAATAAACTTGAAAACTTATAAAGGAAGCTTCTTGGAAATAATGTTTCAAAAATCCATTCATGCTGTATAAGTTAAAAAAAATTCTTCGTACTTTTGTCAGAAAAGTCAAAAAGTACCTCGTACGAAAAATGACAAAAGATTGCTTTCATATCCTTTAGTAAGAACTCACCGAAGGGTAAAATTGGATTTAAACAATTTTAGGTGGATGGAAATAATATTACATATTGAGTCAACATGGATGTGGATGATAAAATACACCCCAGTCAATACCAAAGTATAAACAATCTCGGATAAAAATGAGATTGTGATATTTCCCTTACCTTTGGTCCGATATGCTTTGTACGTGTCCGAACATCCTGTATAATGATTTAAATAATGTTATTGACTTATTACAGAATCATAATTATTTTTATGATATCATATATGGTCATATTCTTAGTTTCTTAGTAGTAATATTTCATTGCTACTTGTTATTCGGTTGTTTATAACTTTTTGTTCTTATGCGTGTTTTGTCGAATAAATTCTTATTATTCTATTTAGGTTATAGATACCTCATTTCCAGAATGGTATTAGTGTAATATATATCATATTCATTCATAAAATTCATTTATATAATCATTATGAAATGAAGATCATGTAGAACGAGTCGCATCACATCGTGGAGATGGTATTCCGTACGTACGCACGAGTGATGATATCATTCCTATGATCGTGGAATTGTATTGGAGTGTATGTATACTATTTCAGAATCAGTATCACTTTATAATAGTCATATATAGTCATTATTTACACCATTATACCCATCCAAGTAAGGTGGTGGTGGAAAATAGATTACACCACGGCGTGGAGACGGTGTTCCGTACGTACGCACGCGCGGAGATTTCTTTTTCCGTAGGATGGATTGATGGTGAAATAGGGTTGTTTCATACTTATAATAACATATCAGTATATGAGTGATACTGATGTTATTACTTCATAATGAAACAACTAATGAAGAATAAGTGGAAGAAGAAATAAAGATGAAAGAATCGGTAACTGACATTACCTCTTCTTTGAAGTGCTTCTTTGAGACCTCCTTTTAGGGAACTAAAATAGGTCTTTGAAGAAGAAACGAACCTCCTGGATGTTTCTAGGGAAGTGGAGAGAAGAAATTGGCAGGTTTTGGCCAAGCTTTAAGGCTCAAAGTTGTGTGAGGAAGAGGGGGAGGAGGTGCCCTTTTATAAGGGAGGAGAGGGGCTCCTTTGGAAAAACTAAAAATATTATTTTATTATAAAGTCATGTTCGGTTTTAAATAGCTCCAAATTGATTTATTTTGAATCTAAGGTGGTGATGGGTCTAAATCCTATCATCCAATATAATTTAGACAAGTTCAGGTTCCTATTTTAACCTTATCATTTAGATTTTACATTAAGTTAAATAATTTTACTTTTACCGTGTCTTATTGTGTTCTTTACTATAAGGTTAATAAACTTACTATTAGCAGCCAAAAAAACCCCAAGTTGTTTATTATTAATATATATAACCTTATATAAGTAATTTGGCCGAACAATATATTTTTAGGAATAAAATAACAATTACTAATAAAATATTTGTTTTAAAAACAATTTTATGTCAATTTTGACACTATTTAGTAATTAATTCTTGTGAAAATCATAACAGAATGATTAGTTCGAAAAAAGTTGATTAAATCAATAATAACATGTCATATTAATCTATAAAATTATTTTAATTCATAAAAAGTCTCAAATTACATTTATTTCGGTGTTTATTACATCAATTATGTCAATATTTCATTAATATGATAATTACTGCATCATCTTTGTGTCATAAATAAATTAAATTATTTAATGTCTCAAAATTACAAATAAAATACCAGTATGTAGGAAATATTTTTATCTTTCTAATTAATATTTATAGTTGAATTTATCTTATGTATAACCCCATATTAAAAATGATTTACTTATTAAACTTTGATTTTAACTATTTTAACCCTTCTTTAAATAAATTAATAATAAATGTCCTAATCTAATCCAAGTGGGCCTAAATGGTCATATTTTATTCCTAAGTTTGTTTTTGGTCGTATTACACTTATCCAATAGAATTAGGACATGTGTTAGGGTAATAATAATATCATTTTTACCCTTAATTACCCTATTTACTTTTAACCGTGGTAAAAAAAGTAAAAAGTTACTATTCACCAAAAAATTATTTTCATCTAATTGAACCACATTTTACTTACTAAAATCAACCGTGTCTCTCAAATTTTCGAAATTCCACTCACAGAAGTGGTAAAATTATGTTTTATGAAAAATTCAGTTTTTTAACTACCACTTAGTGGTTTCACTATTCATCAAAAATTGAAAGTTTTCAGAAAAATACCAAAATTTCACCCTAGGATAATTTCGATATTCCGAATCCAAAAATGAAGTCCATTTTGAAAAATAAAACTAATAAAATTTCAAAAAGTGGTTATTACTATTCATAACAGCTAGTTTTAATAATATTTTATTAGCATATCATTGTTTAGTGAAACTCGGTATTGCGTATGACAGAAGCTATTGAGGAAGGTTGCGATTTCGTATAAAGCAAGACAAGAAAATGTAGTGTGTAGAAAATAATACCTTTGAGGATTTATATAACATAAACTTCTCAGGTGTTACAGAGTTCCTCCAGGATTATAACTTTGTGATTATCTATACTCCTTGGAAGGATAATGTGGTATTAGACCAACTCAGTAGGAGATATTGTTCTCATTTTTTGGATGAGGCGTTAGATTATTCATCATCATTGTAGCTGTCCTTTGTGGATAGGGATAGTTCATCACATCTTAAGTTGATTTTTGTTACACCACTACTTTTACAACACTTTTGGGATGATCAATGTAGAGATACCAGATTTGAGACCTCACATACTCATATATTCACTTGAAATGCTCCGGAGGGATATTCTAGAGGCAGGGAGAACATTATCCTTTTTAGAAGAGGGAAAGTGGTAGCATTGGAATTGTAGGATGAGGTGTTGTGAGAGTTTGATACCTAACCTTTGGAGGTACATCCATGTTTGGATCAGATGAATCAATACCTCTGATGTCAATTATGATGGCCATTCATGATGAATGGAGTTGTAGAGTTTGTCCTTCAATTCCTTACTTATTAGAAAGTGAAGGATGAGAAAGTTGTTCCAACAGGTTTTACCCAACCCCTTGAGGTTCCAAAGTGGAAGTGGAATAGTATGTCCATGGAATTCATGATGGTCATACCACATACGTCTAGCCTAAAATATTACATATGGGTGATAGTAGAAAAACTTTCCATTTCCACACACTTATTAGAAATTCAGGAGAAGAATTCAGTAGAGAGTTTGTGAGCTCTCTAAATGCATGAGATATTCGGACTCCTTAGAGTTCCATAGTCAATTGTTTCTATTATTTATGTTTTATTTAAATCCCAGTTGTGAAAGTTATTATTGGAGGTATTTTGGACTTAGTTATGCTTGATAACATCATTTCACCCCTAACACTGATGTCCATATAGATTTTACCATCTAGGAGTTGGTAGAAATGATACAGGCTTGTATGTTGTAATTTTATAGAGCTGGGAGGACCAACTACCACGAGTGTATTTTCATACAAAAATAGATACCATTTAACCATGGGTATGGAACGATTCAAGGATTTGTAAGGGAGACCCTACAGGTTACCACTATGATGGTTGGGTCAAGGTGAGTCGGCACTGATGGGCTTGAAGTTGGTGTGAGATACTAAAGAGAAGGTTGAAATCATCCATGGGTGGATGAAGAATACAAAAATCCATCATAAGTCTAATGAAGACTGATGATGATGATATATAGAGTTTTAGGATACAACCCATGTGTTCCTAAGGGTCTCACCTCAATATGTATTGAGAATATTAGACCATGGTGGAAATATATCTCAGACATTCATATATCCTTTTTAGATTATAAATATTTTTGGTGAGGTGGCATACCACTTTTCTCTACCTTCGTAGTTAGATAGGGATCATGAAATCTTCCTCTTGTCGCAATTACGGAGGTATGTGCATGACCTTTCCCACGTTATTGACTAGGGTGAGATGGATATTGAGGATGGAGCTACCATTATAGAGTACATTGTTTAGGTTGAGGATCATGAGAAGAAGATCATCTATGGGCAGTCAATTCCACTTATGCCTGTTTTATGGAAGAATGCAAACTGATAGGCGATCACCTATGGGGAGGAAGCCCAATTATGATCATGATACACAAATATTTTATAGTACTATTTCTCTTTTAGGGATGGAAATACCTAAGTTAGGGAGAATGTAATTTCTCTAATTTTAAGTGGACATTATATGGATTATTTTGGAGACTACTCACTGAGACAATGTACAATTTTGAGACCTACTATTTCTGGAAAAATTGTATTAAATACATTAAATATTTAAATAGAACACATGAACAATTTTCATGAAAAAGATGAATTACATCTAAATGAGTGTCTAGATATGAAATATGAGGGCACCATTGAGTTCAATATTTGGGTTTTACTCTAGTCTCCACATAACATTAATCAGTGTGGGCCGTTTGTAGAAAAGACATCGTGGGCTTGGAAATGAATAAAATATTTAGAATATATTGTTTTATTTTATTAAATTGAAACATCTAATTGGTGGATAATTAAAAATATACTTATCCAGAAATCATAGGGTTGGACCCATAACCTTGGAGACACTAAAGGACCACTTGAGTGAGCATTGGATAATCCTCTCAAGCGAACGACGTCAGACTATGGATCAACAATCAACACACCTCAGATTCAATGGATCATTCCATTGAAAATAAAAACACATCACTCTTATTTAGCGATCAAACCAAGTCAAGTTTAGTTGTTGTCTTTTATTTTTATTTCTTCCTCATTCTTAATTTATTTGATTAATGAAAATCAATGGACACACAAATTGACTTTTAGATTTGTCCCCTTATGGGATGGGTATAATTACAGGGTGATTTGGGATAACTAAATTTGAATCTATACTTTTTTATCATATGAATGTGAATCAAGATAAACACGAACATCGATTGACATTCATTCTTCCTATATTTTATTCTGATTTACTCTTTTTGTTCAACAATTCACTATGAGCATTCTTCATTTGGACCGGGGATTGAGTATTCTCCATTGATCAAACATTTCACACCCATTTCTAGGTGAAATGAAATGATATAATAGATCTTGGATTTGAAAGATGGAAAGGAGGTGAGGTGATAGGGAAGGAGTGATTTAGATGATGATGGATACCTGAATTTAGGTTCTTCATCGCCCTTCACCACACCATGAAAAATTAAAATTTGATAAATTTTGTGAGTAGATTTGAAGATGGGTTGTTTTGTTCTACATTGGAGTGGAATGGATGAGTTTGGATCACTAATTTTGTGGATAATATATCAACAAATAAATATTCAGTAGTGTCTTATCGAATTTGGGGGTTGACTTTTTTATTTTAAAAACTTTCATAGAACATAGCGTGTAATTCAGGATTACATTGTGTGTCAGATCCCCTTGGTGGTGTCTAGCGTTTAGTGTAAGATGAAGGTATTTAACAGAATGTGTCTAGGCCTACACGACATCTAGTTTCACCCAAGAGACCTCAGTGTGTAATTGTGAAGTACATGGCCATATGGTGGAGTACACAAGTTTCCTACATGACACGTACTCCCCCACACATATATTGGTTATATTAAGAGCAAATGATTAGCTGTGTATCAAAACAAAGACTTGAGTACATATACTGAAACCGTCTTCTAGAAGATGGGAAAACGACATGGGTTTCTTATATTTTGGGTATTAAAACACATACACTATTTGATACAATAGTCCATTTACATTGAAAGGACCTCGAGTCAATGGATAAGACATGTAATACATATAAAACCAGTGTTCTCCCTTCAAGAGTGCTTGAGGATCTTTTTTTCATTGATTGGACAAGTATAGGTAGAGTGCATCACCTTGTACTTTTCCCTCAAGGGTTTAGTGTAGAATTACATCCATGTCACTAAATTTTTCTCCCCTCTAGAGTTAGACTCTCAGATAGAGTTGTGGGGTCCGTCCATCAATCTAGAGTGTGAGCCTCTATCATATTTAGTTCCCCAGTTTAATTTTGTCGAATTAAAATGACCTCCATGAGTAGAGAGTTGATCCTCCTTATAACAACACACATTAGTAGGGTTGGTGGAATTGTTGATGTATGATATCCTATGTAGTATATTGATCTAGATTGGGTTCATGGTGTCCCCCTCAAGTTCTAGGTGTGACCCCAATATGTGTTTCAGAGTCTTCTTAGACTAGTCCCCTTTCATTGGGTGGGGCATAATGATCATGACCTCTTCATCGAGTTACTCTTATGATAGAATGTATCCTAGAGTGATTTCTCCTATAATGAGCATTACATTGAGAAAAATCATGTCGCTGACAATTGGTTATGACTGCCTATTGGCATGGAGTATTTTTTGAGTATATTTTGGTGTTTCTGTTAGACATTAATTATTATATCTCATCTTGAGATGACTATACTTGGTCATTAGTGTCTATTATTTTAGATTTTTCTTACTGATAAGTTTATACTCACCCCACACATGTTTTTTCCCACATCTGTCATGACTTTTGTGGACAAATATTCTTTTAATGGATTCCTAGGAGGAGTGGGATAGGGTAGAGTGATTCTATAGCATGAAAAACTATGGTGTTTACAAGGAGAATAATTTGGAATTAATCTTCAACCATATAATAGGGTGGACTCTTTATTATGTTGGTTGGTCTATTTTCAGACCGTTTTTTGTTTTCCATACTTTACTGTCACACTCTGTTCTGATATCTTATATGTATGCATGCATTGTTTCATTTGTTTTAGATTTTAGCATTTTTTTATCTTGGATATGTGTACATGTGTACAAGTACATTTTTCATGCCTTCCATTTGTGGGATATTCCTACTCAACACTATCCATATGACCATATCTTATTGGTTTTGGGCTTGGGGTAGTCATGGGTCAGACCTTAGAGGGCTGGGTTGTGATAATTAATTTTAGTTTTGTTCAGTATTTTTTTTTGTGAAAAAATATGGTCAACATATTTTAAATTTTAAATTAATCATATTAAAAATATTGAATATATTTTCCCAATTTCCAATCACATAATTGTAAGAAATTAATTTAAATGGATTCTAGTAGATGGGATGGGAAAACTGGTTTTTATAGTTAAAATCTGCAAAAGATCACTATTTTTTATAACTAAATTATAAATAAAAAATTATTCCAATTAACATAATTGTATTGATATATATATATATATAATTTAAATATTCTAAGATTAAATATAATTCAAATTATAATTTAACAGTGTAAATTGTTTAGATGAAAAAGAAATTTTAAATTAGAATTTCATAATTTTTATAATTAAATACAAAAAGAAACACCTTAGAAAATACCAAAACATTCACCATATGTTAATTTTTACAATAAAAAATTCAGAAATAATTTTTTTTTTGTAAAATAAAATTTTATCAATGTTTCAAAATATTGTTTTGAAATAGGATAACAATTAAAATGGAGAAAAACTTTCCTTTTTAGAAAAAAATACAAATTTTAACCCATAAATTCTTTTTATTCTTATAAAAAATATATTAGATGATTGTCAAAACATTAATTAAATGTCTATATACATACTATAGATAGTCCTATTCAAAATTTAGAATATAATGGTAAGGTGATGACTTATATTTTAAATAATAATATAAATAGTATATTGTTGTCAAGTAAACTTGGTCTTTTGTATAACAAAAGCTATCAAATAACGTCACAAGAAAACTTATTCATACATGAAAATAAAGTTATAAATAAAATACAACTTATTCTGAAATTAATATATATAATTTCGTGGGGGTTTTCATTCTTCCCTATTAACAATATTTCATACATAAAATTTTATGGGAGTTATCATCTTCAATGATGTGCATGTTTCTCTTTCATAATATCCTATGGTTCCCATCTTGGTTCCTCTATTCTGTGATTTATTCATAGAACCTTCAGAAGAAGATTCATCCTATTTCTCAACAATTACAGTCAAGTATCAAGCATCTAGAAGGGTTCTTAACATTATGATAGATTTAGATTCAACTCTAATTCATTAGAGGTGAGAACATGAGTCGGATCTATCATGTACTTCCTTTGAAAAGATATATGAAAGAAATCATGGAATTTTGAGAGATTTCAAGGCATTGACATAATATAAGAAACAAATACCACTATTTATACAATTTTAAATTGTCCAATATATATGGGACATAGTTTCCCTTTTGTATCCAATAATACAAAACACTTCTATTAAGTTACTTTTAAGAAAACATGATCTCTTACTTGAAATTCCTATCTATTCCTATGATTTTCACAATAAAACGTCTTCCTAAATTGAGATACATTAATATGATCCTAAATATCGATAAATTTTTTTTTCTCCCATTAAAAAAATTATGGGTCTACAAGTATCCTTTCTCCAACTTCATCCCCACAAGTTAGAATATGTCATCAATTTCCCTAAAAATGCTTCATATGACACCAGTTGAAAACATGAATGTAAACTATTGATGTATGAAAACTATAATAAAGATAAGTACTAATCCAACATAACTTTAAATCCAATTTATCATGACCTCAACATGTCTCCCAATGTTTTAATTGTTCTTTTGGAATATCTATCAGTTTTTAGGTGGTAGGGGGTGCTCAAATGAAGCTCAATACCTAGAGTATTCTGCATAATATTCCTGAATTATTATGTAAAATGGGGTTGTTGATCCAAAAAATTTGAGAGATGTGTTATTTTAAGTATCATGAATTCATTTATATATATCCTAGTGAGGTAATCAAGAGGAAAAACTTCTTTTATAAACAATAATTGTGTGGATTTTCTTAGGTGATCAATGATAACTCGTATAGAATCAATATTTGTAGGATTCTTTGGTAGTTATGTGAAAATGTACATAGTAATTTCATCACATTTTAAATTAGGAATTGTTAAAGGTTGCATGAATTTTTAGGATGATGTCACAAACCTTTCATTTTTTTACAAACTAAACATCTAAACACATAATCAACGATTCCACAATGCATGTTATCTGACAAAAAAAGTTCCATCAAATCCCTATATATGTTCCTGCTACAAGGGTGTATAGAGACTTTTGACCTATGGTTTTCATCCAAAAATTACCTTTTATGATTATTACAGATGTAAAATATAATCAATTTCTAATATTTAGGACACAATATTCACAAAGAACATCCACTAATTTATCATTAATCAATATGTTAATTTTCTTCAAAAAGATTTCATTGTCATTTTAATATTTATTTATAATTTGTAGTAAATATTGTGGTAAAATCATCTAAAAAATTATTGATGTATACCCTTCCTTAGTAACTCACACCTACATATTTACTAGTTAATTGAACATTGGATCCCTCTCAATATTCATTGGGGTCATAAATCCCTTATCCTTCCAACTCAATACACCTACTGCCTTATTTTTCAATGGTAGCGTACTGAGATATCATAATATTTGAGTAGCATGAGCCATCACCTTTTCCTCGTATTGATCTCATTTTTTGAATAGATGTATTTTTTTCTATTATTATTCGTCTATATTTCTCACTTCTTTAACTATTTACATAATTTCTCAAAATCTCCAAATAAAAAATCATATCTTCAAACTCCAGATCATGTTTCGTGCTATATTGTTCATGAATAATTAATTTTTTGATACATATGCAATGACATTATCATATATAATAAGAACAAAACAAAAATCCTTCGTTGATGCATCACTATATATACAAAACCCATCAATCCTAGATGGTATAGTCAATATTACACCATTTTCCAATATCCTCTTTATTTTATCAAAGCATACTTCACATTACATCTTATTATAATATACTATGTCTAGAAGAGACTCAATTGGTGCCCTGTACCTAGATGACCATAGGGCCTCATGATCATTTCTCCATACTCTAGAGGTTTCCAACTAGTAGTGAGGTCCTAGGGGGTGATAGTGGGGAAACTATTCCCTCATTGGTTGAGCCTAACACAATAGAATAAATAATAACAGTAGAAGAAGTATTAAACATCATGAAAGTAAGGTAAACAATAAAAGACTAAAAGATAAGATATCCAAAAGGCATATGATAATAAAATTATGCATCATGTCAAATGTTAAATGAAAATAAGGAAAATAGGATACACTTTAATGTAGTACAATACAATACCAAAGTACAGTAAAACAAAGTGAAACTCAATAGCACTGCTAGCTTTGGCTTCGTCCCATTCACTTGTTCCCCTAAGGATTAATCAAGAACCTATATAGGGAGAATGTCCCATATCAACACCAACCTTAATATAGTCTCTTTTAGGCAAAAAAAATGTCCCAAAATGGGAGTGAGAAATAAATCCTTGTAGGAAACCACTAAAGGTCGGTTCCAATCTATCAGTGAGTATATGCAACATTTGTGTCCAATAGTGAAATGTAGTAAAACAGAAAGTACACAAAGGTAAACAATTTAAAAAGTATTGAAATTAATTTACATTCATTTAATGACCTTTAATCAATTAAATTAATTAAATTATATAAGTCTTGGAATCTGGCCTATGCCCGTCAATCCATTATATAAAGTAAAGCCGATAGATACCTCAGTAGGCTATCTACGAAAGAAGCATAGATAGAATCCTAGCATGTGATTTGTCTTGGAAGATGCATTGTATGTCATTAAATTTCAATATGTATTAGGAAAAATATGAATTTATAATAATTTCAACACAAATAAATCAGGAACTATCCCGGTGTATCATCTTTTCAGCATGTATTAGAAACTAGACCGAAGTATCATTATTTCAGCATGTATTAGGGGAAAGCCTAGTGTATCATCATTTCAGAATATTTAGGGCCAATCCTAGTGTATAATAATTTCATCATAGAAAATAACACATTTAAATTACACTATTACATGGTTTTCAATAATCAAATCATGTGGGAAAGAATATATAACATGACAAACATGTGAATTAATCTTCCACAAAGGATTAATAATTATATTCCCATGGAAACATTTATTTAACAAATTTCATTCTAAAAAACCCCTTAAAAAGAAAAACAAAGGCAATCTCATGAGTATCCTAGGCCAAATGGTGAAACAATGGTCATCTGAGGGAAAATGCACCCATGAGGTGGCCCTTAATCAAACCAATTAAGACTAAACATGCTTCAATTACCTAATGTAATTAAGTTTAAACATGTATTAAATTATCAACCAAGAAACACCCTAAATATAGGATCATGACACAAAGGTACATATAAACAACTTGACTATAAGAAATCAACACGAGACCACGTACCTCGACGTATTATGATTCTCCTCGTCCATCCTCGACTTCCCATTCAAGATAAAATGGTATAAATATATAAAACAATGATAATAATTTAATCCTAAATAATATTTTCAAGAATATATATTACCACAAATTAATAAATAGTAACCGAGAACTAATAGAGAGGAATCAAATGAGACAGACAATGAATGATTTGGAGTTTATATGATCAACCGGGAAGAGGTTGATGTTCCGGTGGTCCTTTAATGTTCCTCTAGTGAGACTGGTATCCCAACTACAAAAGGGAAGGGATACTGCTCTTTTTAAGAATATAACAGAATTACTCAATGTGTAAGTCCATATACATGGCATGTATATCATTTTACTATTCATAATTTCACTAATTTACTTTACGTGCCCCGCACCGACTTGCCAACAAGACTACACTGCGTGTATTATAAAATACACGGCATGCAGTGGATTTTTCTTCTCTCCATTGAAAAAATTCTCACACAAAATATACCCCTATCATACATGGCCATACTACATGGTTTGTATATAGGATTACTTAGTGTGTAACCCTAAAACTACAATTTACACAGTTTCCCCTTGTTTTCTCAAAAAAAAACTCATGGAAAAAAAATAGAAAACAATTGTACCTAAAAATAAGACCAAAGTTCATAAAAAAATTCCCCCCATAAAGAAATTCATCCCTAAATTTCCCTTCCACAGGCAGTGATGGAATATATGAATATAACTCTCGCCACTAAGCACATACTTTGTCCTCTCCCTCCCAAGTCTCATCCTGCACTCGGTTGTGCTGCGATAACACCTGTACAAGAGGAACTGACCAGTCTCTACGAATCTTCGTGCTCCTGTCAACTATATGAATCTGATGCTCCTCAATGGATTCTTCATCCTAAAGCTTAAACTTCTCTGGATTAACAATGTGAGATAAGTCTGAATGATAGCGGGGTAGCTGAGATACTTGAAAAATGTCGTGCATGGCTCGGTACCTATGATGTAACTTTAAGCGATAGGAAATTGACCCGACTCATTCCATAATCTCAAAAAGTCCAACATATCTTAGTGAAATCTTACCCTTCCTTATGATCTTCTTGTGCCCCAATCTTGGTGTGACACGTATGAAAACTCAATTCCCAACCTCGAATTCTAAAGTTCATCTATGGTGATTGGTATAAGAATACTGATGAGACTGCACAGTAGAAATATACTTCTAAATCCACTGAAACTACTCAGTAGTCTCCTAGACATGACGAGGTCCCACCATAATTTCCTTTTCAACTTCAACCTAATACAGGGGTGATCGGCGAGGCCTACCGTACAAATTGCCCGATGGCGCCATCTAAATAGTATCCTGGAATATATTATTTTAGGCGATTTCAACAGGGGTATATACTTCTCCCAATATCCCCAAAATTCTATGAAATATGCAGCAAAATGTCCTCTAACACTTGTATCATATGCAATTACTCTCCTTTAGTCTGTGGGTAGTATGTTTTGCTCAGAAGCACCTACGTACCCAACGCCCTATGGAAACTCATACCAAAAAGAGACATAATTTTGGAATCCCTATCTCAAATTCTAGAATGAGGGAACCCATGAAGTCATAACACCTCTTAGATATACATCATCTGAGCTCATCAACACCAAAGGTCTCCTTGATCGTCAAGAAGTCAACAACCATTGTAAGCCTATCAAATAGGACCCACACAACAATATTACCTATAGGCAACCTCAGTTACCCCATCACGAAATCTATAGTGACACCATCACACTTCCACATAAGAATGGGTAGCTACTATAAGAGTCCAACCGACCACTGATGTTCTTCCTTCTTCTACTTACTGGTGGAACACCTTTTAACAAAACCATCTACTTCTAACTCCATGCCTGACCACCAGTACCGATGGAGTAAGTTACGGTAAATATTTGTGACTCTGGGATGCACTACCCATGATGACGCATGAAACTAATGAATTATCTCCTCGAATATACCACCTAAAACCCTCACAATTATATGGATATGTAGAACTTCATCATTACCTATCGTCTATCTAGGAGGGTCCTAACCAGCCACACTCTGACAAAGGACTAGGCCTTTAGAATCTGATAGCTTCCCCATCCTTACTCTATCCATTACGGTAAAGGTAGATGCCAAAGATGAAAGATAAGCATGTCCCTAATAGTCGTGAAACTCTAAATGAATCTCAGAGAAAATTTCCATAAGTTGTTACTCACCACTATCCTCCTGCACTTCATTTATATTACTCCTCATGTTCAGTGTGTCAACCACATCATTTCCATTTCCAGGCACATATGAAAGCTGAAAATCAAACGAATAAAGGTATTATATCCACCATCGCTGTTACAGATTCAAATCCCACTTAGTACAGATGCATTTGGGACTCTTGTGGTCTATGTACACCAAAAAATGTTCTCCCAATTAATGATGTCTCCAACAAAGAAAAGCATGAACAACCACAACCAACATGAGATCATGCTTCAGGTTATTCCATGCATGTGGCCTCAACTACTGATACCCGTACGCAACAACTCGATCTCCCTCCATAATCACCAATCCCAACCCAATATCTAATACATCATAGTAAACTGTGTAACCCTTTTCTTGAATTGAAAATATCAGTATCTATGCTGAAGTGAAATGTCCCTTTAACTCATAGAATGATGCATCATAAGAATTTGACCACTCAAACTTCACACCTTTCATAGTTAATCCCATCATAAGCACTATTCTTGAGAAGTCCTATATAAAATGCTTGTAGTAAACAACTAGCCCCAAGAAACTCTGTACCTCAAAAACATTCTTGGGCTACTCCTAGGTAACTACTACTCATACCTTATCTCGGTCAACTAATAATCCAGTGTCTAAGATGACATGACCTATGAAGTGAATCTGATCCCTTTAGAAGTGGCATTTTTTGAGCATATCATATAACTGGTGCTCTCTCAGTTTATTCAAAATGATTTCAAGTTTTATGGAATGGTCGGGTTGATTTTGAGAGTAAACCAAGATATAATCAATGAAATACATTACAAAAGAATCTATGTAGGGGTAGAATACTTTATTCTTTAGAACCATGAAAACTACTCACAGATTCATGAGACCAAAATGAAAAACCAAGTACTTATATAGGCCATACCTTCTTCGAAAGATTGTACGAGGTATGTCATCTGATCAAACACATACTATGTGATATCCTGACCTCCTATCAATATTTGAGAACACCTGGGTACCAATAAGTATATCAAATAGGTCAGTTATATGTGGAATGGGATGTCAGTTACTAACCATCAACTGGTTTAGTTTCTGATAGTCCATGCATAGCCTAATGGTATCATCTACCATTTCGCCAAAAGGACCGGTGAACCTGAAGGAGAAGTACTGGGTCAGATAAAACCCATAGCTTCCAGATCATCCAAATACCTCTTGAGCTCTTAATACAAAGTTTTAGCCATCATTTAACGAATAATGGATACCGGTTTAGCTCCTCGCACCAAATAGATAGTAAAATCTACCACTTTGACCTGAGGTAAGCCTGATAATTCTTCTAAGAAAATGTCACTTAAATTATTAACCACTAAATTAATGTCAGGTAGACATGTTCCCTGGTCATCCAGATATAAACTTGCAATTTGGGATGCCATTCTGCCCAACCGACGATGCTCAGGTCCAACTTGGCTCTCCGGAACATCTCTTTTACCCTTATGTAGAGACTATCTGCCACCCGGAGATGTGAAACTCAACCTGTGGTGATATAAATCCAAAAAGGCTTGGAAAGGAACCAAACGGTGCATTATGAGAATGAAAACAAAGCCTATCGTATCTAAGACAGAGAGGTTCCATAAAAGGTTACACCCACCAATCACAAGGGGAATGTATTTCACTGACGCAAACATGTTGTTCTAATCCCTAACAGAGTGTCTAGTTTCATCAGATTAGAAGAAGTTTAAACCCATAGTCCAAGGATTTACACAACAACCACATATATAAAACTATGTGTAGCCCCAGTATCAAAAAGTGTAGAAGATAAAATAGAGGTAACTAGAATAGTACCTATGACATTATAAGTTATGAGAGCCTCCTTCGAGTAGATCTGTTGCACTTCATTAGTATGACCTGTACCACGGCCCGGAGACACTTCTTGGCTACCCTAGGCTGACCCGCCCTGCTGTCGCATAGCTCCTGGGGTCTGGAAAATATGGGCATGAGAACACCCTCAGTCTGAATGACCTGACTTATTCTTCTTCCTAACTGATGGGAAGATACTGACCCCTCTCCTAAATGTGGGGTTGGTTTATACCCTCTCTCACTAGATGCTGGTGGAAACGTCCTGTAGAATTGCAGTAAATGGACTATATTTCCGCAAATATCGACATTCGACTGGGACCATTAGGCAATGTGGTTTAATATGCCCAATACTTATGCACTAGTTGTAACGTCTCGGTTCTGGGTGCCACCCAGAGGTGCCTCGTACCCAGTTGGTCACATGGACTCAAACACATTTACTCAAACGCCATAGGCTGCCGACTAGCAGCGAGGGACTTGAGTGTGATAGTGGGGAAAATATTCCCTCATTAGTAGAGTAACATAGAACAAATAAACAGATATACAATAGCAGAAGTACTATTAATACCATACAATAGTAAACAGTGGAACAATTGATGTAGTAACAATTAGAGCACATATACAAAATGATGCATGATACATTTTTCTAGGAAAGAAGCCAAACAGGTCACAATGTTGAAATATAGTACTAATCCAATGTTCAAAAGAGAATCATAAAAACAACTACTCAACATTACAATCCTCATCTTGGTCACATGCTTTTCATCTCCAAGAAGTCATGTACCTGAGGTAGATGGGAGATTTCCCTTATCTATACCTGCAATAATGTAATCTGTTTGGGCGCAAATGTATGACCCAAACAAGGTGTGAGATTAATCCTAGTAGGCAACCTCCCATGTTATGTGCCAAACAGTCAGTGAATATATATATAAGTCAATAATAAAAAGAACCTGTAATCAAGGAAGTGCACAAAAGTAAATCATCTTATGGTTTCAATGCATTCAATTTACATTTAACAATTCAACCCACCCAAAACAAATACAAGCAACCCTCTGGGAATGTTCTCACAACCTATCATCTCTTGTTCAGCAAACAATCTCAGGTAACCTTATTGTTATTTCACATATCCTACCCCCTCTGGTTCAATTTACAAGAAGCATAAAGCGATGACACTCTGAGGAAGCACACATTTTCAATTTTCCCTATATTCTCAGGTTACCAAAGAATATCTATGAAACCACTCACCATAAATTCCCCCTATAGTATTGTAATGGTAAACTATAGACACTCGTAGGATGCAGTCAATGTCAATTCCTCTTGTGGTCTCATAACCTATCTATAGACACACTGGGGGAGCCCTCAACTTCAATCCCCCAAATAGTCTCGCATTGTGATAATTATAACAGACACTCTAGGAAATCCATCAATGTCAATTTCTCATATGGTATCACTACACCAGGTTCCTGCAACCCCATGTAAAGAAATCATACAAAAATAATAATCAGAAGCCAATGTAAACCTCAAGTACTAATTGGATTAAAATCTACAAGGCATGGCACGATATATTAGATAAAAGAAATCACTTCATCCTAATAATACTACTAATGGAAAGTAATGCAGCATAACTAGCAAGCTAGACCAAATTGTGAAAACAATAAATCATGGGAATAACATCCATAGAATGTAAAAGTTAACCTATTCACAAATAAATAACCTCTATCCAAAAAAATATGGCATAACAAGCAAAATTAGGGATAAAAACCATAAACATGCAATACCCCAAACAAGGGTATTGGGATGTTTTGCACATATAACTCAATGACTATTTACGTAAAGGCAGAAACCACCTACCTCAGTAGTGTGAGATCAATATACGTGAACCTCATCCCTTGAATCACCCAAGAACGCTGTAGATCTAAAAAATGCTAAAAACATTCAACTGAGGATAACTCGTGAGGGGGAAGAAATCAAGAGATTATGTTCATGAAGTAGAAAGTACTCATCGATGTAATTCTAACGCAATCAACGATAGTAAATTCCGTGAATAGATAGCCAGTCAGGGTGTCAGAGATGATTTTTTTGTATACAGATTCTCCTAGATGAGTCGGACCAAGAAGGAGGGAGTGCTTCCAATTAGACATGACTCCGCTCTGTTTAATAAAAAAAAATAAAGTAGACGGTGTGTTCTTTAAAAGTACCTAGCGTGTACTTTCCTTTTACAGCCTCCGCATTAGGTGGTCTCTAGGTCACCACACACAGCTTTGTTCTTAGCTTTTATACAACCAACACATGGCTACATGCGGAAACTGATTACATTGAGTGAACTTATAAGTACACAACTTGTACTCCATAAATCTCCAGAAACATCACTTTTTCCCTAAAAAATAACCCGAGAAGAAAAAATACCTGATAAGAAGATATGGGTTCTTAAAAACATCCCCCCTTAAAAATAATTATCCATGAATTTCCCTAGAAATGATCCATAGAAGAAGAATCCTCAAATAGCTCCGGCCACTGTGATCATACATCGACCTCTCTATCCCACATCTCATCCTATACTCACCTGTTCTACCATAGCACTTGTACCAAAGGAAAAGACCAGCCATGGAGAACCTTCGCTCTTTGATCATCAATCTAGATAGGATGCTCCTCAAATGAGTCGTCCACCTCTAACTCAAACACCATGGGTTGAAAAACATGAGACAAGTCTTAGAAGAAATGTAGAAGATGAGAAACACGTAAGACATCAGACATAAGTTGATACCTCTACGGTAACTGCATCCAATAGGCAACCGGTACGACTCTCTCCAAAATCACAAATGGTCCGACGTACCTTGGTGAAAGATTACTTGTATCCTAATCCTACTATGTCCCAACCATGGTGTTACACATAGAAAGACCTGATTTCTGACCTCGAACTCTGGGAGTAATCTTTGTTCATCAGCATAATACTTTTATCTTGACTGTGCAGTAGACATCCTCTTTTGAATCAACACTATCTGCTCCGTGGTCTCTTGGAAAAAACGTGGTCCCATCATAGCTGCCTCTCCTGCCTCTTTCCAACATAAGGGTGATCAGCATGGCCTAGAATACAAAGCCTCATAATGTTCCATCTTAATTGTTGTTTGAAAACTATTATTGTAGGAGAACTCCACAATAGGTATGTGCTTCTCCCATGAACCGTTAAAATCTAGGATGCATGCTCGAAACATGTCCTCAAGCACCAGAATAAAATGCTCGGAATGGCCATCTGTCTTGGGATGGTAAGCTGTACATAGAAGTATATATGTAACCAAAGCCTTATGAAGTCCCTTCCAGACCCGAGAAGTAAAATGGGCATCCCTATCTGAAACAATAGAGTGTGGATCCTCATGTAGTCATACAATCTCTCAGATGTACAACAATTCTATTTCATTGACACTGAATTTATCCTTGATGAGAATAAGTGAGCAACCATTGTGAGTCTATTAATGACAACCTAACCTACATCATTCCATCAAGGTTACCTCAGAAAACCTATCACAAAGTATATCATGACATCGTTCAATTTCAACTCGTGAATGGGTAACTGCTGCAAAAGACCTGCTGGTCACTGATGCTCTGCCTTTACCTACTGACAAGTGGAACACCTCATAAAAAATCCAACAAGATCTCTCTTCATAAATGGCCACCAATACTGATAGAGTAGATCTCGATACATCTTGGTGACACCAGGGTGAACTGCCCAAACAGAAGAATGAATGTCTCGCATAAGCTCCTCGCGTATGTCTGATGGCAACCATACGTAACCAAGAAAATGTATGATCTTATCCTCACCTAGAAATAGGGTCCTCTCCTGATGCACATTCCTATAGGACTACTCCTTCTAAATATGGTAGTTGCCTCATTTATAATTGATCAAGAAGATTACTGGTAATAGCTACAGAGGATAGAAACATATTCCCTTGTTTGTTTCTCACCTACAAATTCATCTTAAAGAACAGATTCATAAGCTTCCACTCACTTCTGGCCTCCCGAACTACATGTATCTGAGTCTTCCTGCTCAATGCATCAGCCACTGTGTTTCCCTTCCCAGGCACATTATAAAGCTTAAAGTCAATGTAGTGAAGGTACTAAACCCACATTCATTGTCTCAAATTCAATTCACACTAAGTGCAGATATAATTGAGACTATTGTTGTAGGTGAAAACCATAAAATCCTCTTCAACAGGTAGTGTCTCCAAAATCGTAAAACATGCACAACTACAGCCACCTTGAGATCGTGGATCTCTTAATTTATCTCATGTGGATGCAACTGCTAGGACCCATAAACAACGACCCCTTTTCCATGTATAAGCACTGTTCATAGCTCGATACCTGATGCATCACAATACAAAGTATAGATCATTCCCAGTTCTAGAAAAAATAGTATCGATGCTGAAGCCATCCTCCCTTTTAACTCATAAAAGGCTGACTCATAAGAATATGACCATAAGTACTTCTCACCCTTCATATTCAGGCCCGTCAGTGGCACTACAAAGTGTGAAAAGTCCTATATAAAACGTCTAAAGTAACCAGCTAGCCTTAGAAAACATCATACCTCAAATACATTCATTGGGTGTTCCCAAGAAACTACTACTCTCACTTTCTCTAGGTTTATTGATACTCGTTTTTCCGAGATAACATGACACTTGATGTGAATCTGGACAATCCAAAAGAGGCATTTTAAGATCTTATAATATAACTGATTCCCTCTCATTGTACTCAAAATGATCTCAAGATGCGTGTCATGGTCATGTCAAGTGTGAGAGTAAACTGAGATGTAATCCATGAATACTACCATGAAATAATCCATGAATGGATGGTACACTCAGTTCATTAGTGTAATGAAGACTGCATGCATGTTCATGAGACCGAATGACATAACCACATACTTGTATAAACCATATCTTCTCTGGAAGGCTGTAAGAGGTACATATGATGTTATAACATGCAACTGATGATAAACATATCTCAATTCAATCATTGAGAACACCTAGGATCCTCAAAGATGATCAATGAGATAATCATCCTTGACAAGGGATATTTGTATTAACCATCAACTAGTTCAACATCCGACAATTAAAAAAATAAATGAAACAGATCCCAAGGCTCTCTACTACTGCAATAGATATATATTTATGGGAATCCCCTGTATTGAAAAGAGAAGAATCTAAAAAACGAGGCAACTAAGATCATACATTGAACTGTATAAGGTCTGAGATCCTCCTCCTATTGGGTCTGCTCCACTAGAATAGTCTGACCTTCTCCACGACCCTATGACCCTACCTGAACACTCAAAGCTAATCCACCCTGTTGTCACTGAAAGCCTAGATATTGACTACCATGGCCTTGACCTCCACCACATCCTGAATGGCTGGAAGGACTCTAGATCCTAGACTGGTGAGAAACTGGTGGTACTGCTCCCGAATGAGGAGTCATAGAAGAACCCATGTCACCAGCTATAGGTGAAAATATCTGAGATAAGTGCTAAATATGGCCCATCTTTCCACAAGATTGGAACTCAATTGGGTATCTCGGTAAATGTGTCTTCATATGACCAAACTTCCCACACTAGTAGCATACCACCTGGCTACCTGGAGGTGCATCCTACCTAGTCATATATCCACAAGTAGACTACCTACGACACTTTATACTATCATCCAGAGAGGCACTAACGTTGGATGTTGAACCGCCCAAGATCACAACTCTAGAATCCCTCACATTATATTCTATGATCAGCACCTGGTTGACTATAGAAGTGATAGAATTACACCTGAAGATGTACACCTATGCCCAAATGTCCTTATTAAGACCATCCTCAAACTCTTTTCTAGGAACAACTCATCTCCCCCATAAAACAGTGTAAATCACTATAGCTCTATGAAGCGAGAAGAATACACCAAAACAAAAAGAGTACCATGCTCCAAACTCATTAACTCTCTAGCTCAATCATCCCTCAAGGTCTCTATAAAGATGTAATCATATAAGGTATGTTGAAACTATTAAAAATACATATCATGTTGGTGTCCCACCTATAAGATTACATCCCACCATCTCTTGGTGGAATCCTGAAGCATATATGTTGCGAGATGGACCCTCCTCTCTGAAGTCAAATCCAGATGCTAGATGATCGTCAGAATGGCTTCTAACCATGACTCTGCAGCCACTACTACAAACACGGCCTTTATCAGCGCAAAAAATGTCCTTTATCGGCGCTAGAAAAGTGCTGATAAATCCAGTATAGATAAAGGGGGGGGGGGGTCCCCTTTATCAGCGCTCCGAAAAGCGCTGATATAGGACCCCTTTATCAGCGCTAAAAAAAGAGATGATAAAAGTACCCCTTTATCAGCGCTTTTTTTAGCGCTGATAAAGGGGTCCTATATCAGCTCTTCCTTTATCAGCGCTTTCGTTTTAGCACTGATAAAGGACCCTTTTATCAGCACTTTTAAAAAATCACTGATAAAAGTAAAAAAATAAAAAAAAATTAAAAAAAATTTAAAAAATTTAAAAATACTGCCAATCGGGGGGGGGGGGGGCTTTTATTGCGCTTAAACCCCCCCCCCCTTTTACAGCTCTTTTCGGCCCCTATACAACACCCCACACACCCCACACACCCCCTCCACCCTTTAACAACGCTTGCTCCAATATTCCCCATGCGCGCGCACCCCTGCCTCCACCAGGATTTGAACTCGAGACCTCCCCCCTGCGCGCCTAAGCCCTTACCACTACTCTATTTTGATTTGGTTTCCAATTCATGATATCTCTCTCTATATATATATATTTATATATTTAGTTATATTTATTCGTATAGTAATATATATTTATATTAATATATATATATATAGTTATATTATAATATATAGTTATATAGTTATATTATAATATATATAGTAATATTAATATATATATAGTGGTATTAATATATATCTATATCTATATATATATATATATTTAGTTATATTTATTCATATAGTAATATATATTTATATTAATATATATATATAGTTATATTAACATATATATAGTTATATTAACATATATATAGTTATATTAACATATATATAGTTATATGAATATATATGAATATATATTTATATTGTTATATTAATATATATATAGTGATATTAATATATATATTTATGGTGATATTAATATATATATTTATAGTAATACTAATATATATATATGTAGTTATATTAATATATATATAGTTATTAGATTAATATATATATAGTTAGATTAATATATAGGTATATAAATATTCATATATTGGTATTTTAAATAAAATGGATGTTAGTTATTATTTAGATAAAGCTAATATATTTTATATGTAAATATATTTTATTATTTATATTTATAATTAAAATTTTAGGTGTGAATATTTAAAAAATATGAATATATTGTTATATATTTGATTATAAATAGTAGTGCATTATAAAAAATGATGAAATTTCAAAGACATGATATCAATATGAATGTAATACCTTGGAATAAATTCATACCCCACCAAAAAAATCCAATAATACCCCCTTAAACGAGGGTGAAAATCCACAAAATGTAAAAAAATCGGGGTACCCAGACTAAAAACTCAGTTTTGGGGGCCTTCTGGGCCTCTTTTGGCCTAGAAATTCGCTTGACCAGGGTCCCCCTGAGTCACATCGACCTAGAGCTCGTCGCAGGTTTCGATTTGATATGTGGTAGAGCTCAAACGGACACCCGGATCAAAAGTTATGGCCGTTTGAAGTTTGAGTTGCGTTTTCAACATATTTTGGATCTTTTTTAAATTTTTTTAATTTTTTTAGTCCTCAAATTGTTATTAAATGACTATTACTCCACAATTATTATCAAAATATTATTTAAAAATATTTTTTTAATTTTTTAAGAAGTCATTTTCACTAAATATCTTTATATATTAAGTATAATAAGTGTAAATGTACATTTATACTTATCTAGAATATATTTAAAAATTATATATTATATTTATATAACAATATAACTATATTTATATATTAATATATTAATATAAGTTAATTTTTTTTGAATCCGACCCTTTATCAGCGCTATTAAGAAAATGCTGATAAAGGGGGGCCCTTTATCAGCGCTTTTTTGAGCACTGATAAAGGGGGGCGCTGCGAAAAACTGTTTTTGTGGTAGTGAGCCTGGGGTCCTCCATCCCATAAAAGGGTGGGATGATGCTGCTGATGATAGACCTGTGTCAATTCTACCATAGATGGGGCAAAAGGAGGTACTCCCTAAAAGGTTTGTATCATCCTCATAAAGCCCTCTCTGAACTGTGCATCAGCACCTATGTCCGTAAAGATGGATGGTGCCAAGAATAGCACAACTGGAGGATATTCTAGTAGTCCCTGATCATCTATGTCCAGTGTGTGATCACTACCTTGAAAATGGCGTACAACCCGATGATGTCTCGGTTTCATGACTCTGCAAGGTCAATCACACACCTTAGATCAAGATTAATAGGGGATGAAATCAGAAGTGTATGAAGGGAATAGGATAATGGAAGCATTCAAGTTATTCAAAACATGGAAACATGGTGTGTATATCCACTACATGGAATATTCCACTAAGCCTTCACATGGGCATGTACTCCTGCCCAAAGTGGTCATGTAACACAACACACGAGGTGTTGTCCTAACACATGACATGTACTTGAATACTCTTCCCCTGCCTGAGTTCTTCTACATAGCTAAGACGCACAGTTCTCCTAGAATTATACTACATGGTGTAATAGTGCCAGACATGGTGTGTACTAAATGAACTTCAACAACCCTTGATGTTCATCACACGGCCAGTTACACAACTCACTCTACACGGATTGTTAAATATTGAAATGGAGTGTATAAATTATATTTTATCCATCCTTCTTTAGTCACATGGGTGTACAAATAGTCTTCACAACATGGCATATACATTCGGCACATGGCATGTTCTATCAAGATTTCCCAACCCTGTGTCTCTGCCCGCACATCTAGTGACACGATTAGAGACTACACAATGTGTACATATATTTCACAACATGTACATAAGTAAAGTATTTCCTTCTTGAATAGAAAGACACATGGAATTTATTTATCACTACATGCCATGTATTATGAGTTTTTTCAGACAATAAGCCTCAAAAACTACTCTAGAACCCAAATAAATAGAGAAACAAACATTAAAGTGCCAAATTCTGATCCATGAGGTCCCATAACACCTCAAGAACCAAAGCTTAGAATCCATTCAAAAAAAACTCAAACAATCCAATACCTTATCAAAAATCATGTATTCTATCAAGGTATCTATCACAACAACAAGATTATCTAATAAAACTTATTTCAAAACAACATGCAATCACAAATGCACCATAAATGGCATGGAAAGAATACATGACATGTGTTTTATAGAAAATGCCTATATGATGCATGATATTGCATACCCACATGTCATTGGGATGCAAAAAAAAAACAACCTCAATAATATCAACAATAACAAAAAAAAAACATGTGAATCACCCAATGGTGAAATCAGATCAACCGGAATATTTCAAAACAAGAATAATGACAATATATAAGGTAAATTGGATTTTTTCTATACACGGGTTAGCTACTCCTGGGAATAGCTTATTACAAAGTACCTATTTCTCCATATCCATGGATATAGACTTAAAACAGTAAGTCAAGAAGAAAAGAATTCCTCTGATTCCACTTTGTAACATCCCAGTTCCTTATGCCACCCAGTGGTGCCGCATACCCAGTTGGTCATATCACATCAAGTGTATTTTCCCAAATGTCAGAGGATTTCGACTAGCTGCAATGGCCTTGGGTGTAATAATGGAGAAACTATGCCCTCAGTAGCCGAGTAACATAGCAGAAATAAACAGATATACAATTGCAGAAAAATATAAATAACATACAATAGTAAACAGCGGAAGAATAGAATTAGTAATAACTATAGCACATATATAAAATGAAGCACGATATATATGTCTAGGAATGTATCCAAACACATAACAATATAATTAGTTTGGGCCCAAAAGCATTACCCAAATAGGGCGTGAGTTAAATCCAAGAATGCAACCACCCAACGATATGTGCCTAACAGTTAGTGAGTATATATGGCAAGCAATAAGCAAAAGAAGTAGTAAACTAGGATGTACTGAAAAGTAAACAATCCTACAGTTTCAATGCATTCAATCTTAATTTATCAATTCAACCAACCAAAAACAAGTACAAGAAACCCTCTGAGAAAGTTATCTCAACCTATCCTATCTGGTTCATCCAACAATATCAGGCAACCCTATGGATAGTTCTCACAGTCTAACACCACTGGTTCAATTTACAAGAAACATAAATCGAATAATCTCTAAGGTAGCACTCATCGTCAATTCCCCCTATAGTCTCATATAATCAAAGACTTTTTGAGAAATCACTCACCATCAATTCCCGCTAGAGTCTTGTAATAGTAAACTACAAGCACTATGAGGAAGAACTAAACGTCAATTCCTCTTATGGTCTTGTAATGTATCTATATACACTATGAGGGAGCACTCAACGTCAATCCCCCCCATGGACACATAGCATGATAATTATAATAGATACTCAAGGAAATGCCTCAATGTCAATTTTCCCTATGGTCTCACTACACCAGCTACCTGTAGCCCTATATAACGTAATCCAACACAAATGATAATCAGCAGCCAAAGTAAACCTCAAGTACTACCTGGATAAAAAATCTATAAGGCATGGCATAAAATATTTGATAAATGAAATCACATCATCCTAACAATACTAGGTAAGGAATGAAAAGAAGCCTAATAGGCAAGATAGACCAAACAGTCAAAACAAGAAAACACGGAAAAAACATCCATAACATGGAAAAATTAAACCTATTCACAAATAATTATCCTCCTTCCAAACAAACAAGACATAACAGGAAATAGCAGGGCTAAAAAAAATAAACATGCAATAACCCAAACAAGGTTATTGGGAACTTTTTCTCATATAACTAAAATACTATCTACAAAAAGGCATAAAACAACTACCTTAGCATCATGAGATCGATATATGTGAACCTAAGGACACCAATCTCCCTAAAACTACATATATCTATAAAAATTCTAAAAATGTTAAACTGAGGATAACTCATGAGTGCGAAGAAATCAGGAAGGCGGTCTCCAAGTCACCACACATAGCTGTGTGCTCAACCGTTATACGTCTAGCACACGACCACATGTTACAACTGAATACACAGCGTGTACTCCAAAAATCTCTAAAACTTCTCTTTTCCCTCCAAAACAACCCAAAAAAATACGAGAAAAAAGATTAGGGATCTTACCCTGGTAGCACCTCACCTGGATAATGGAAGAAAGGCTCTAACTGGTTGTATATTTATGATAAATCTCCATACATGGTTTCTTGATTTTGGTCAAGACTGTACCAAATCTTGGTGCTGAATTCCATGGCTTGCACCCCCCAAATTCCTGTAGGTTGTGTTTGGTAATAAGCACATAATTCACTATAGAATAGACAAATGGAAAACTGATGTCATTCACCTATGATCAGATGTCAAACATGAGACAATACTTGAATTTTCTATCTTTTGATATTTCATCACCCATTAGAATAGGTGAAAAAACCTGATTCTCAATAAACTGGGAATAATAGTCCATAAATAATATTCTTCCCTGATCCAGGTGCATGATCTCTAAGGCTCGGTCGGCCCTTAGCGTCTAGGGAAAAATTATAATCCTAAAAGGATTCCAGAACATCTTCCCATGTCATATCCCTATGACACCTTGCCTGAGTGACAACCTCACACCATCTTTTGGATGAATCATGCAACATATAAGTCACTAGCTTGACTCTCCTCTAAAGAGGCATCTCCAGATGCTCAGAGATAGTCAACACTAATTCCAGCCATGATTCTACTACCTGTGGTCTGTCATACCCTGTAAAATTAGGTGGATGCATCTACTAAAATATACACGATAGTTATACCATAGATTTGGAAGCCTATGGTGCTCCCTGAAAGGTCTACATGAACATCAGAAATAATTCATTCCAATGTGCATCTTCCCCTGCGTCCGGTTTAACAACTAGTGTCACAACTGGCACAATTGGAGGATCCATGAGTAGCCCATATACTACCATTTATGGGGTATGATCATCACTACTATCTTGGCATACAAATCAGGGACATTGCGGTGGAATTAATCTACAATGTTAAGAACATTCCTTAGTTCAATATTATTTTCAAGGTTCACCATTCATATGTTCAACAAATGAAAGAGGAAAAAATTCTCAAAAATTAGAAAAAATTGACTACCCAATATGTAAAAAGACTACATAGTGTGTACCCTTTTGTCATCACGTTTTTGTGTGCTATAACCATCATAGGTGGTTTTCAACCCCAGGTACATTATGTCATTATCTGGCACACTGTGTGTACACAGGCCTTTCCTCCCGACCATGTACTCCCACATGGCTAGGTCTACATGGCTTCTTCCTTGGTAGACTGCACGACAAGTATAAATTCAACATGGTTTGTTCTAATCTAAAATCCATAGATCATGTTTTCTATCACATGGACCATTACACGGTCATATACTAAATGACGTGTACTCCTGGTACATGGTGTTTTCTTCTTAAAATTTGGAACACCATCTCCCCCGAATAGGAAGAAGACACATTGTGTTAGTCTAAACTACACGCCATGTATACTGGGTTTTTTAGGACAAAAACTCCATATTATCCATAAAACCCTTGATTAGCTGAAAAACTATTCAGTGGGATGCCAAATTCCAACCCGTGAGGCCCCATAATCCCTAAAAATCAATGCTTGTCACCCAACCACTACATATCACATCAATTATATCACAAGTTAATCCAATTCGAACCATATAATTGACATGTTCATTTAACCCCTAAATTTTATTGGTGCATCATTTCCCAATTCATCAGAGCCCATAATTTTTTGGATTTAAAGATGACATCACATCATTATTTATGACACCCACCCAACACAACAACATTCACAGCTATCACACCCATTATAACCTCAACATGTAATAACTAATGCATCATAGATGGCATGTCATAATGAATAGAATGTGGTTCTAACAGGTGCATATATGAGGCATGATATGGAATGCCCTCATATCATTGGGTTACAAAAAAACAGAACCACAATTGCATTAATAGTAATTGTAGAAGTCAAGTGTGTCTCCCAATGATGTAATCAAGTCAAATATAATAGAACCAAATTTAAAAGAACAATTTAACTCATATAAATTCGGATTTTACCTATAAAAGGGTTAGAAAATCATGGGCCCAACTAATTACCAAATCCCATATCCTTCCTATTCCAATCTATTGTCTAGAAATAATATGAAAAATCAGAAATGAAAGCCTACGATACGACTTTTTAATGTCCTGGGTCTGAAAACCACTCAAATGGAGCTCAGTACCCAGTTTACCACATGGCCACAAATACAATTCCACCAATGGTATAAGATTTTGACTAGCAGCAATGGAATATGGGGTGACAGTGGGGAAATAATTCCCTCATTAGAGTAGTGTAACACAACAGAATAAATAATGACCGTAGTGGAAGCACTAAATAACATGAAAATAAATTAAATAAAGGAATACTAAAAGATAAGTTATATAGAAGTCATATGATAATAAAATTTGGCAGCATGGCACATATTTTAATAAAACATCAAAAACATGATACATGACAATCAAGTACAATACAAAACCAAAGTATGGTAAAACAAAATGAAACACATCCACATTGCAAGCCATGGCTTGGTCCCATGCTCTACTCCTCCAAAGAAGTAATCAAGTACTTGTATAGGGAGCCTTGCCCTTATCAACAACTGTAGAAATATAGATAGTTTGGGAACAAAAACATGACCCAAACAGGGTGTGAGAAAAAAGTCCTAGTAGGAAACCACCAAAGGTCAGTTCTATTCAGTCAGTGAGTATATGCAAAAGTATTATACCATAGTGAAATGCAGTAAACCAACAAGTACACACAAGTAAAAAACCCAACAAGAAGTAGAATTAATTTATAGTCATTTCATGTCATTTAATCAATTTAATTAATTCAATTATATATGTCTCGGGATCTAGACTAAGCCCAATCAATCCCATATATGAAGTAAACACAACAGATACCTAAGCATGCTATCTAACAAAGAAGTGTAGATCGAATCAAAGAATTTGACTGGTCTTGGTAGATGAATCATCAGTCTTTCTATTTCAATATGTCTAAAGTAAAAGCCCAATGTATAACCATTTCAGAATATTCAAATTAGGGACAAACCCGATTTATGAGAATTTGAGCTTCTATCAGGGAATAGCTCAGTGTATCCATATTTCAGCATGTATCAGGGGCATGCTCGGTGTATTATCATGTCAGCATATTTAGGGCCTATCCCGGTGTATAAGTATTCGAGTATAGTCAAAATCATATGTAAATTACACTATTACCTGGTTTTCAAAAATTAAATCATTTTGGAAAAATATATTACATGTATAAAAAGTGAATTAAACTATCATAAAGCATTAATAACTATATTCACATGGAAACATTTATTTAACAAATTTCATTCTAAAATAACCCTCCAGAAAGAAAAAAAGGCAATATCATGGGTATTATTGGCCAAACTTAAAAACAATGGTCATTTGAGGGAAAATGAACCCACAGGGTGGCCCTTAATCAAACCAATTAAGCCTAAACCCATATCAATTAATTTATATAATTACCTAATTTCCTTAGGTATCAACATGGGTCAAAATCTCAATCAAACAACACACTAAACATGGGATCCCAGCACAATGGCACATAAAAACATCTTTAAATTAATCAATTTGCACGAGACCACCTACCTCGACGTAGTATGACTCTTTTCATCAGGCCTCGACTTCCAATTCATTATAGAATGGTATAAATAAATGTAATAATGATAATAATTCATCCTCAAATAACATTATTGAGAATAGAAATTACAAAGACTGGCTCAAGGGTAATTGAGAACTCATTGAGAGGATTCAAACACGATTGACAATGATTCTTTCATAGTATAGATGATCAACTGGGAAGAGGATGATGTTCTGATAATCCTCTAGAGTTCCCCCAGCGAGCCGACTATCTGTAATGCAGAATGAAGGGTCTACTACCCGTTATAATCAGAAAACACAGGTATAGAATGTGTAAGTCCATAAACACAACATGCATATCGTTATACTATTCATAATTTCTCTGACTCACTTTATGCATCCCGCACCAACATGCCGACATGACAACATGGTGTATATCAGGAAGTACACAATGTGTATTGTCTTTTTATTCTCTCCCATGACAACATGATCACACTACATTTATCCCTATCCTACACAGACATACTACACATAGTGTATATAGGATTACACAATGTGTATCCCTAAAAAAACCATTTTCCCTGTTTCCACTTCGTTTAAAAAAATCATGAAACAATAATAGAAGAAAAATGTACATCTAAATAATAACTAGGTTCTAAAACTTATAATAAAACCTAACCCATTTTATTGTAATCGTGTTTAATGTGTTAGAGAATAATGAAAAATTATAAACTAATCACCAATAGTTACCTACCAATCCGATGAAACTACGTACCTCCATAATGTTCATTGGTGAATGCCATTATATGGCTTACTATGTCTTTATAGGATTATGTGAGATTATATTTTTAGAGAAAATATAACTATGAATCAATACTTTATAAATAATAAAAACACAGTCACTAAATTTCCCATATATCTCTCTACTAATAATTTTTTTAATAGTGTTCGAAAAGTTATTTTGATGGGATTTATAGATTTTAGAAGACAAAAAAAACATCATTAATTAATACCATTGAAAAAGATCAAGATATTACTCAAATACTATGTTAATCAGATCTATAAAAACAATGGTTCCATTAGTCCATCGAAATGGAATTAATATAAATTTTTTATGTCCATTCCTCTGTAAAAAATATTTCTTATAGAATTCTTCCTTATTTACTCATAATTGATGATAACCAAAACAAAGATAAATCTTCAAAAAATGTTTTTCTTCATTAATTTGATTGAATAGTTCATAAATGTGAGAGGTAAGATAATTTTTATTTTTATTGATAGCATTTATATCCCTATAATTAATTCAAAACCTCATCGATCAATATATATTCTTATTAATGAGAGCATGTGATCACCATTGTGAAACACTAGGTCGAATGACTCCCTTATTACCCAAATCCGATATATGTTTCTTCAACTCCACTAATTCTATAGTGTCCATTTCTATGGAGTCTTTGATATTGGTATTAAATTTTGGATTAAATCAATCAAAATCTAAACTTCATGCTCTAGGGGATTTCTAGGTATTTCTATAGTAAATACATCAATGTATTATTATACAATAGTTACATTTTTAATTTGAGGATTTCCTTATTCATACAAGGATTTTGTTTTCTATTCTTATATAACAATTTCATTTGGTAAATATATTAGGCATGTATCTAGGCAAAAATCAATTGATAAAGTTACTACTCAGTTGATAATGAATTCTATATCTTCCTCATTAATCATAATTTCTAATTTCATTCAATAACATTTATGTATCCAATATTTAAAATCTATCCATAACATGGATAACATCAAAGTCAACCACATGTATGAAAACAAGGCATCAAAAAAATATCATTTGTTTCATAATTGGGATAGTGTGACACAAAGGTTTTGTAATGATAACCCCCTTCAGAGTTTTGATTAATGTGTCCTTTATTAAATCAAACGATAAATGTCCATTCTTCCTCAAAAACAGTGTAGATATAAAATATTATGATGATCCAAATTAAAATAAATAATTAGATGAATTTAAGGATAGGTTGGAATTAGCAACCACCAAATCATTGGGTACTTCTACCTTAGTTGTTGGGATTTTATAAGCATGTCCATCCCCCCTAAGAATGTTTTATAGTATATTTCCTTGACACAAACGGAATTCATTTTCATAGTAACCCATATTCCCAGGGGAGGAAAATTGAATAATGGTGTTTTCATTCTTCCCCTTTCATTCTTTAAAAATATAATACTTTTATTCACACTTATACCAAAATACAAATCCCTTGAAACATTACCAAGGGTGTTTTTTACCACAGTTCTCAAAAGGTGGATTTTTTTCACTCCCATCTTATTGTTTGACACATTCAATTTTTCATGGTGTTCAGAAGGAAACCTATTCTATTATATTACCTTTAATATGTATGATCTTGAGAATTCATTCTCCATTTTGATGGCTCATAAAAATAATTCATGATGTGATGAAAAATTTGGGGAGACCAGTTCATGTAGAAGACATGCCTTAATCACTTGAAATAATTAGTCTATATTTCTATCCATATTTCAAATGTAATCTATAGAATTTCTAGATAACCTTTTAAATTTATCTCTATTGTCCACAATACTATATTTTTCATTTTTACAAAAGAAAATGAACCTTTATTAAATTTAAAATTTTTCTCAAGAGGAAAATATTTCTAAAAAAACTCCACATTTAATGTTTTAAATTCCATGAGTTCTATTTCTTCTTCATCCATAGTATTTTGGATCAATGAATACCATTTATCAAAATCACAATTTAGAAAATACACTACAAGCTTATCATTTTCTTCTCACTACCTCAAAAGGGCCATAAATATCTTCTCCAGATACCATGTCAATTCCTTAGATACAATGAGGTTATAATCCCCAATAAACGATGGGGAATTATATACCATAAGTTGATCCAAAATTAGAGATTCAAATTTGAAGTAGGTCTCTCCATCTAGGAAATGTTATTTTTCATAACCTGATTATGATTCCCTTATATATCCATAGTTGTTTGTGTTCAAATACCAGCTGTATTTGTTTCATCAGCCATGAAATATCTGCATTTTCCATGATTAATGATGTCGTTATTCTTCCTAGGAAATATTTCTAAACAATGGAATATTCTATAGTAGTTTATATAAGTATCATGATTTATAATTCTATAAATTATGTTTTTTCATTGTTAATCATTGAATCAAATTATTTGTTTTTTGGGACATATTTACATTTAAATCATTCAGAATGGTTTAAAAAGAATATTTGATTTATCCTGTGATGATTCCGTAGGAGTTTCAAATCATGTAATACATGACCTTGTGTATGTTAATACCCTTAGGTATATCTATTAAATAACCATGTCTAATTGTAGTATATATACAAGGATGTATTTCTTGGAAGACTCACATAATCTCTACCTTACCCAAACCTTAGAATGTTTTTCTATAAATTTCCTCAATTTCTACCTTATAGTTATGTTCCTTAATTTTGGTTATAAGAAATAAATTCTCAATGTTATCTAGTAAAATTCAACTGATAGAAATTGTTATAACCCTGACCCTAGTCTCCCATTTCCAAAGACTTCAATTATTAAATTGTAATAGATACATGGTTAATACAAAAAAAGGCCGAGATTGTTTGAAGATTTTGAAAATAAATTACACACATTATTTCTCTATTAAATTGGGTAAAAGAAAATTAATCATAACCAAATTAAAAGATAAGAAACTATGTATCTAGTTCTATGAATTCATCTTTATATCATATAAAAAGAAAACAAAATAGGGGTGAGTTTAAATAAACATGAAGGGTTATTTACATTGAATTCAATAAGATATCAATGATCATAATGAATATGGAAATGTATATAATTAATCACACAATCAATTTAAATAAAAAAATTTAATAATAAGTATGAAAAGGTATATAGCTGAAAACCATTCCATTTAGTAAATAAAGTGAGAATAAAATGCATCCATAGATTTTTTATCATGAAAATTTGACCGATAATAATAGATAAAAAATAAATGAAGGTAATAATTAATTATATTATTTTATGTTTCTCGGGAACCTGATACCTTTTCCATCAAGAACAATCCTCAAGAAATTTTAAATCATACCTGGTAAAAAACCAATCTGATTTTGCCAACTGATTCGTCTCATGTGACTACCGATGCATCGAGGAGATTATTTCACTAGAATCCAAATCGTTTAATTTATATCAAAATAATTACTTATATATAAGGTAATATATATAATTCATCAACAATTTTCCCTATCAAATTTCCGTCTTGAGTAGAAGATATGGATTATCAACAATTCCCTAATTAGTCATATAAAATTCCACATAAAAATTGTAAGAAAAAATGGTAAATGGATAAGGAAATAATTATATACACCAAACAAGAATATTGATATTAAAGATAAATTTTATGTAAAATAAAAAAAAATTATAAGGAAGTGATTTTTTCTAGAGTGGGATGACAATCAAAAAATTATGTGAGATTACAATGATAACTTTCACCATTGGGTAATTTTCAAGTCAAAACGCCTTGGATAAAATGATTCAAAGTGATACTAAGAATATCATTAATTATGATTCAATAATTATAATAAATAAATATTATGATTAATATACACCACATCAGTGTGAATGTGTTAATAACAGATAAGTCTCAATTGAATTTTAATTAAGATGAAATCCCTTTCATTATGTTTTCTTTTGGTCCAATATTATTTTACCGAATATATACTATTTTAATCATGTTACTAACTTCTAAAATAAAAATTATTACATTTATCATATCATATATGATCTTTTTATAATATTTTATTACCTGTTTATTACCAATCATCCAATATTTTCACTATTTCAGGTGTTAATTGGCTCCTTTTTTGAGTATTTGGAAACGTTATTTTTGTTCCTATTAATTAGATAATTATTTTAAAATATCTATAATTTAAACCATTATTTAAATATTATATATATATTATATATTTATATATAGTTCAAACCATTCTATTTGGAGAAATAAAATGAAAAAAACTGTTCATGGACACGGTAGTTCGTACATATGCATGGGCGTTGTTTCCATTTTCTTGCCTTATTAAAAAATGAAATGTGAATCATATATATACATATATATTATAATTTATGTATCATATTCATTTTATATATTTTTTATGTGTTTAGTAAAAAATTCTTAAATACATTCCACATAATGCATGAACAAATCAAATCACATTGGCGAGGCATTAGTCCACATATCCACAACGATGTTAACGTATTTCCAAAAAATTTATCACATGAAGGTATGTTTTATAAAATAATGCTATAAGAACAAATAAATTATAAATATCATTTACATATATTGTATAATATAGAAATCCATTATTATATCATACATTAAATGGCGGTAATGTAAGAACGAAAAACATCGGTTCACATGGCAGTAGTCCACCGTACACACGAATGAGGATTGTGTATCCCATTTGATTGAAATATTTGAAATTTTAAGTCATAATATTAATATAAAAAAATATTATTATATTTATGATACTAATTTAATCATATAATCCTCACATTTCAATAATTTTAGGAGTATAGAAAGAAATAAAACAAATGTGCTCATTGAATAATGATATGTTTTCTTCGGGTAAATCCTTTTTATTTATACCAAAAAACATCATATGATTGATTTGATCCCAAAGTGAGGATTCTAGAATTAGGGGAGGTATTTTTGAAGTTTATTTATTTTATGTTTTTTATGTTCTAGAAGGGTTTATAGGAGTTATGAAGTGGGGGGGGGGGGGAGTGCCCTGTTATTGTGGAGGCAGAGTTTCATTCTTGTATAAAAAAAATAAACATTATTGCGAGGTATCCCTTACATCATGTGCCAAAAATATTGTACCATATTATATAAAATAAAAGATATAGTCTAATTATTACTATAATATGGGTCTTCTATAAGTTTATAGCTCTTTTGGCCCCTTAATATTAATGTTTAACAACTAAGTGATTTTATTTTAACATTAATTAATGAAATTACTTTTAATCTCATTCCAAGATAGTTTTAGTAAAAAATATGAATACCTTAATATAAATGTTAAATTATCAAGATTCCAAATATTTAATCTATTTTTATAAAATTCCAATAGTATATGTGGCTGAAAATAATTTAAAATTAAGGTCGTAGATCAGATGAGAATGTGGGGTTTTAAATTGAAAATATTAAAACATCATTAGGTTTTCATATATAAATTAAATATAATGATGATCAATGTTACCTTAATTGTATTTATAGTTTTATATTTTCTATATTGTTAAATTAAACCCAAATAAAAATATATTTTAATGAAATATATTGTTTAGTAAAAAAAGGACTTTTTAAATGAAAATTATTTATTTTCACAATTTGTTAAAAAATGAAGCATCTCAAAAAAAAATAAAAATATCATTCTAATATAATTTTGAAATTAAACACTCAAAAATATTTTTTTTGAAAATTAAATTCATAAATGATTCAAAATTTATTTTAAAAAGGTGCAACATTCAAAGCCGAAAAAATTGAATTTTAATATGAAATTCAATTTTTAAGTGTAAGACTAGATTTATTCTAATCTCAATTCTATTGGAAGGTTGTAAACAGATTATAAATATGAGTATAGAAAACGTAGTTAATCCTACTCATACCTGACAATATAATAGTTAGGTGATAAGAACCATAGTAAATAATAATATTAATAGTATATGGTAGTTCAGTAAAACTCAGTCTTATGGGTAAAAAAATCTATCGAAGAATTTCACAAGCTGACACAATGCTATATGAAAATAAATGAATCAATAAAATAATAAATATTATAAGAGGAATATATTTTAAATTTTTGGGTGTTACATTTTCCTCTTATCATCATTTGGATTTGTGTATATTTTAAATTGAAAATTTCCCTATATTTTATTTGGATTTTTATAGGGATCTAAATAGATTTGATTGATGAGTCTATAAAGTTATTTATTTAAACATGGAAAAAAAATTATAGTAACATGAGGTTTATTATCTTGTGATGTTAGAAATTTGGGATGAAACAGATGTTTGGTTAGCCGTGTTCCCTTGTAATGTTTTTTAATGAATATTTTTACCCATAAAGTTTAGAGTATATTTCCATTATTATATATATATATTCATATTTTTCAATCCACCAGGGAGTTCTATAACTTTATTCCTTAGGATTATAATTGTATTTATCATTTTTCCACATTAGATAAAAAAATTTCGATGTTGTTAGCTGACCTGTAAGCTATAATTGAACATAAAATATAAAACTTATTATGTTTTATAAACTCCAGTTATTTTATATAGAGTGCTCTTCTACCCCTTATTGTTTTCATGAAAATCCAAGGATGTGTTTTGATATTTTTTTTAATATCTACCTTCAATGGTATCAAGATATGTGTTTTTTGTTTTTTAGCATTTATTCCTCATTAAAACATTAAATAATTTTATGGTACTTTCTTAAAATGAACAATAATTTTCATGTGTTATCAACATAGAAATTATACAACTACATTTTTTATGATTTGGGTAATTTAATTATATTTTTATTTAAATGATCATTATCATTAATTTTTTGATTTTTAATATTTTACAAGATTGTATCAATAGCTCTTGTTGGATTAGATTAATTTTTATTTTGGTTACATTATAGGAAAATCCGATGATGTTTTGAATTGAAGTTGTGGGTTGGGGTGATGTGTTTGGTTATGTTTACTAATTGGGGATGTTGATAGTTATTATGATATTGTATTTTCACCACTCAGGACTCATTTTGATTATGTTATGGATATTGTTTTTTTTTCTGGATATATGTCGTGAGATATAGCATAATGAATATATAATAAATAATGTATTTTCTAATATTTAGAAAAAAATATTAATACATATAATAACAGTTTAAAAAATTAATGGTTTAATAAATAAATAAATAAATAAATATATATATAAAATTTAACAGAGAAAATACAAATAGAAGTCTCTATTGATAGTCACAGAAGGTGTATCTGTAAAAATACCTATGACAACTATGTGAAGCTGGAATCTTGTAATGGAGTCCCCAATAGAAATATCAAAAGGGGTATTTATGACCCCATATACCATGAATTCCAAATAAAAACAAAATAATCAATTATAAGACTAATTTTAGTAGTCATTAATTCTAATTCCTCTATAATTCCATGCACACACAGATAAAAAAGTATCATACATACATGCATGCATCCAAACATTCATGCATGAAAAAAAACACCCATCTATCCATCCATCCACAAATAAAAATATACACACATTCACACATGAATACATTCATACAGGCTTACAAGCATGAATTCATACAGACATCCACATATGCATGCATACAATCATTCATGTATATATAAATGGATTCAACCATCCATCCATCCTACCATACATAAATCAATTAATTCATTAATTTATACAAATATAAATACATTAATAAATATATGCATTCATGCATTGATGCATCCATACATCCAAACTTACACCCATGCCTCCATGAATGCACACATATATATCCTCATATATCCATCCATCTATGAATGTATGAATAAATCGATACATCCATCCACACACACACACACGCAGAAAAACACATTCATTCATACGTACACAAATAAATCCAAAAATGACTTCATGCAACCATAAAAACATCTAAACATATTTCTTTTCATACATACATATAGTCATAAATACATGCATACATACATATGTTAATCCATTGATGCATACCTATATAAAAACATACATCTATCCAAGCATACATATATCCATATATGCATTCATAATTTTAGGTATCCATCCATCCATACATCCATCCAAAAATATATGCATGTATGCATTCATATATATATACCTATATATATATACCTATATATATACATATATGTATCTGTATATGCTGACATGAATACGTGCATTCAAACATACAAACATTCATACATTCATGTATACATACATACCTATATAAATACATATGTATCGAAATTCATACTTGCATGAATACATATATACATACCAACATACATACATCCAAACATCTATGTGTACATGCGTGAAAGTATCTATAAAAACATACATCTATACATCTACAAATTCATTAGTATATTCACCCATTCATACATAAACCTATATATATATATAGATACATGCATCCTTGAATTCATCCATATATAAATGGATGCATCCATCCAACCATTCTCCCCTCTATACATCCATATAATCATACATACATACATATATACACATAAATAAATATGTCTATCCATATATCCATGCATGTATATATATACATACATAAAGACATATATCCACTCATTCATCCATACAAACACAAAATCATACATATAAACATTCTTATATTCCCTCATATATTCAATTTGGGGATTTGTTGATTCAAAAATCTATAAAATTATTTTTTATTTTTATGCTCACAAACACCCCTATTTATGATAAAAACAATGCTGCCTTTATGTGAAATTTAGGAAGATAATATCCTTTAGAATATTTATTCTAGAAATATATTCAATTAATTTATCTATATAAAATATATTTTAATTTATTCAATACTTGTTTTAAATTTATTTTAGAATCACTATTCATACCCTATGTTTGTTAGAGAAACATATGGTTTCAAGAAATTATTTTTAGTAGACATATTATTGATCATTTAACATATGTTTGGAAGAAACCATACATTTTAGTAATGAAAATTAATGTTTCACAACCCTATGGTAGAAAAAAAATGGTATATTATCAACCCAACATGTGTGAACATCCATATATTTTAAACCATATGTTTGGATTGTTTTTGTTATGTTTAAATGGAATCCTTTATTTGAATATTCAATAATCATGTTTTAAATTCAAGATATTATTGAGGATTTCAAAATTGGTTTCACAAGAATAAAATATATATTCAAAGATATTTTATGATCTATTCAAAGGATTGCATTGAATGTAATAAATAGTGTCTATTATTTTGGGATGTTGCAACTCTCCTAAATGATTTTGAATTCAAATATTCACAATTTATTTTAAAATATTTCTAGATTTTTTATGACCTATAAGAATTTGACCAATATTAGAAATATTGAGAAAAATTTATTGAAAAAAAGTGGGATGAGAAACACAATAGATATATTCATTGTAAATGATGATATGTGCTTGAAAAACAACAAGTATGTTACTGTCTTTAGAGTTAAACTTTGGAGACATACATGTTTTGATCTAACTGATTGATTCAAAATTTTCACTACTTCAATATCTTATTATTACATCTCATTATACAAGATCAAATAATAATTATTTAGAGATACACTTTGGAGAAATACATGTTTTAAATTATTTATGGTTTTTTCTCTAACTCTAATTGATGAAATCATATGAAACATTGAAGATCTATTTGATGTTATGCATTATTGAAGATCAATGTACATCTATTATTTGTTTTTGAAGCTTTCAAGTAAGGTTTGTGTCCTCAATGTAATCAATATTTGTTGATTTATTGAAGATTACACTACTCGAACTCATTCTTGGTTTTCATTAACACTTTTCTTCTTTTAATAAGTTGTGGATTATTGGTTCCATATTAAAAAACCATAAGGCACTATAAAATCAATGTAAGATGTCAAAATCCTATACTATGTTGTTGTTTCCTCATATTAACAGAACCTACTAGTAAAAAACACCAACATTGTCAAGTATAGAGTTTGAGTGGAGTATGGGATCTTTGTTCCTTGAACCACTATACATCCTTGTTCCCTTTCCCTTATTTATTTCCACTACTCACTCATATTTATGATAAAAGGAATGTTACTCTATATAATAAGATAGGTGTTCTAAATCAATCAATGTTTCTTAAAATCACAATTCACCCCCTCTTGTATCTTTTTCTTCTGAATAAACATTCCAGAACAACATGTGGTATAAAAGTAAAGTCTCTACTAGTATATTTAATTATTTAAAATTATTTTCTTTCTATCTAATAAAAATATGTAATATCATAGAATATTTTGTTTGATTATAACATGTTATTAAAATGTTTTTACTCCTATGAAAAATTATACCTATTTAATGGCTCTAACAAGCCTGACTTAAATATTCACTCACAGACATATTTAAAGACCTTATTATAGTGATTATATATGGATGATTCATGATACTACCATTAATGGAGATAATTATAGATTCTAGAATACCCTTATGATTTTTTTAAAAATATCATTATAAGAGTTTATTGAATGGTTTTAAACCCTTATGATATTCCTATGGAAGATTTGAAAAATTAGATGATGATCAGGAAAAATAATATTATCTTAATTAGAAAAGAAGGAATGTTATTGACTATGGTCTTTGAACCAATGAGTTTAATAAAGTTTCTCAATGTTATACTACATATGAGAGGGGGAAGAATATCTATGTTTCTAATGTTGTAATTGAGACTATCTAACAATTAAGATACACTATTATAAAGTTAATGTTTTTATATATCCAGAATTCATGAATATAATACTATAACTCAAATAAATGGGGGATGGGAAGAAATTGTTAATAACGTTTCTTCTTTGGGAGATCCAATTTCATAATTAGATAATGTGTTAAAATAAATCAAAGTACTACCCTCTATGTAAAATTTATTATCTATAGCTATACATCAATGCACACCACTAAAAAATCTAAGTATGTAAGAATTTTTAAGAACATTAATGTTGAGTAAATATAAGATACAAGATTAAGATAAAAATTATATAATATATATAAAAATAATACTTGAAGACAACTATGGATGAATCATTTGATTAAACTCATCTATATTTCGATAATGATTTATCAAAAGTTGTTAAAATATTTGAAAAAGTGTACAACAATATAAGGAAAGGTAATGGAGAAAATAAATGCTATGAATGAAATGAAAATAGTCATACAATAGTTATATATCCTGTACCTAAAGGTAAAAGGAAAGAAAACTATAAGAGAAAAGTAAATAAAATTATGATGTCTACTTAGAGTTATTCTTCTTGTTCACATGATGAATCGACTATAGATAATTATTCTGATCATAACCAATAAATGGTATTTTTTGGTTCATTTAAGAACCGAGATCATCTTTTCAGGTATGTTTTCCTTTTTCTGGTGTTTTTGAGGAAAATATTAGTATCTTGAAATTTCATAAGTACACGTATTGTACTTGGTTACCACAGGAAGCCGGGTGCTGGCCATGTAGCATCCACGCACAATGCCATGGGTGGTGACCTGGAGACTGCCTAATGTGGGGGCCGGTGATGGAAAGTACACATTATGTACTTATAAAGTACATGTTGTGTACTTTTTTTTATTAAATGTACTAGGGTTGCGTCCGATAGATAGAAACACCTCTTTCATAACCTAGTTCGTTTGGGGGAATCCGTATGGCCACGATCCTTCCTCGAGCCCCCGATTGAGCATCTGTCCTCCAATTCGACTGTCTTTTATTGCATTGGGATCGCCTCGGAAAGCTCTTCCTCCTTTTATATCTTCGTTTCCTGATTTCTCTTCTGGCTCAAGTTATCTCTGGTTGATGGTTTTAGATGTTGTTGTAGATGTACGATGTTCTAGGGTGATTTAAGGATTAAGGTTCACTTATAATGATCCTGCAACATCGTGGTAGGTAGTTTATGCCTTTTCGTTGAAAATCATGGTGTTTTATGTGAAAACGTTTCCAATACCCCTGATCGGGGTATTGCGTGTTTATTGGTTTAGCCCTGTTAATTGACTGCTATTATTGTATGCCTGAGTATTTGTTAATTTAATGTGAATAGGGTTAATTTTTATACTTTGATGTTTTTTCGCATGCATGTTTTTATGACCTTTTGGTCATGCATAGTCTGTTAGGGTGCCTTGTTTTTTCCATTCCATGTATTATAGGATACTGTGATTATTATTTGACGTGTTCCTATGTTGCAGCCTGGTTATACAAGTAGTTATTGAGGTTTAATTTGGCCACATTGAATTTCTATGAGTGTTTGACTTACACAAGGCCGTGAGAAGCTGGTGTAGTGGAGCATAGAGAGAATAAACATAAGGGATTCTCCAGAGTGTCTGTTTTTGTTGTTATGATAGGTTATAGGGGGAATTGATGTAAGTTCTTCCTCGGAGTGTTTTTAGTTCCTCTACATTGGCCACACAGGGAATATGACATAATTTCTTCCCCATAGCACCTTTTTTTCTGATATGAGACTATAGGGACAATTGACAGCGAGGGATTCCCAAGAGAGTCTATACTAAAGGTAAACCAGAGGGGTTAGTCTATGTGTACATCCTAGAGTATTTCTGGTGTTTTTTAGGTAGGAACATAGGATCTTATGTTGTGAGTATATACCGATGGGTTTCCTTTTTGTGATTATCTATTTACTTTCTATGTGAAATTGAATGCATTGAAACTATATAATTTTAACTGTTGTGTACTTCCATGTTTACTACTTATTTTGTTTATTGCCTGCCATATATATTCACTGAATCTTAGTCACATATCCCTTGGTGGTTTCCTACTAGTATTTAGACTCACACCTTGATTGGTTCATGGTTTTGGGCCCAAATAGATTATATTGTTGCATGTATAGATAAGGGAAAGCACCTTTCTACTTCAGGTACATGACTACTTTGGAGCTGGAGTGCGTGGGACCAAGATGAGGCTTGCGATACTGAGGAGCTGTTTACATTTTTTATTGTTCTTTGATTTTGTTCTATATTTCATCATTGTGACTTGTTTGGATGATTTACTAGATATATGTATCATGCATCATTTATATAAATGTGCATCAGTTTTTTCTTCATCCGTCTTCCACTATTTACAATTGTTTGGCATATTTACTGCTTCTACTATTGTATAGTTGTTCCTCTTATAATGTGTTACTCTACCAATGAAGGTATAATTTTCCCACTATCACACCCAAGGCCATCACTGCATGTCAAAATACTCGACCATTAGGGTAAATGCGCTTGAGGCCATGTGACAAACCTGGTACGGGGTGCCCCTGGGATGATTCCCGAACTGGAACGTTACAAAGTTTTATCAGATGAATTATTTTCTCTTTACATACTATTTGGACCCTATATATTGGGGTCAGAAGGAATAGGTACTTGGTAATAAGATTTTCCCAGGAGTAGCTAACCCATGTACTGGTAAAATCCGATCTACTTCATTTATTTCAAGTTTTATGGTTTTTCAATTTTACAGTTGATTTGATTTTCACCATTGGGTGATTAAAATGATTTTTTGATGTTATTGTTATTGTTTTTGAGGTTGTATTTCTTGTTCAACCCAATGATATGGGGGTATTCCATCTCATTAATCATATAGGAACTTTCTAGGAATCAAATTTCATGCATTCTTGCAATTCAATTTAGGGTGCATTAGCAATTTCATGTTATTGTGATATATGTTTTGATAGATATCCATGTTGGTGTGATAGATACCTTGATAAAATACCTTCTATTTGATAGGGTATTGTTTGTGTAATGATTAATTTTAATGAAGGACAAACATCGGTTCTTGAGGTGTTATGGGCCCTCATGGATTTGAATTTGGTTGATAATTGATCTATTATGCTTGTTTGTGACATGTATAATATGATAATATTTGACTCGCAGGGATTAAGGGCCCTCGTGAATCGGAATTTAGAACCTTAATGTTCGTTTAAGTGTTTTTATGGGCTTCAGAGTAGTTTATGGGGCTTACTAGATGGAAAAACCCAGAATACATGGCGAGTAATGTTGAATACATGCCATGTATTCTTCTGTTCAGGAAGAAATTTTTTTTTGTTAAGTACATGCTGTGTACTATATGTACACGCTATTTAGTCTCTAATTGTTTCTCAGACTGTATGGGTGGGGACATGGGGTATGGAATTTTCGTAGGACACGCTGTGTACCGGATGTACAAGTCGTGTTGTTGAACCGTGTAACCGTCTATTTCACTAACAACACGGGTCGGTTGAGTCTTTTATAATACACACCATGTCCGTCTGGAACACAATTTGTAGTGTATCCTGAGTATCCATCCATGTAACAAGCAAAACAGGTAAGTTAAATCTTTTTGTACATACCATTTCTAGCCTAAAAATTCCATATATAGTCATCTGTGTGTTCACCCGTGTAACTAACAACACGAGAAGTTGAATCCTATGCAGTACACACCGTGTCCATCTAGAACACGCTGTGTATGGGGATCCATATAACTGGCCATGTGACTAACAACATAGGTCGGTAAAGTTCATCAAGTACATGGCGTGTTTGGAACTAACATGCCGTGTAGTCTTGTTCTAGGAGAGCCGTGTAGCTCAGACATGTGATAGAACTCACGCAAGGGGAGAGGATTAAAGTAGAGGTCATGTGTAAGGACAACACCCCATTTTTGGGGTGTTACATGACCAATTTTGGTAGAAGTATACACCCATGTGAATGGATTAAAGGAACACACCATGTAGTTAAATATACAGTCCATGTATCCATGTTTTGAAGAACTTGATTGATTTCTTTTCCTTTTCCCTCCTTACACTTCTAGTTTTCAATCCTGGCTGTTTTTTTATTTAAGTTGTGCACTTGCACTTTCTAACTCATGCCACTGATATGTCCTCTGGATGTACGCTAGTTATAGGGAAACGATCAGACACCGGACATGAATGATCAAGGACTACTAGAAGATCCTTCAATTGTGCTAGTCTTGGCACTAGCCGTCATTCCAGACATAGGTGCTGACACATAGTTCGAAGAGGGCTTCATGAGCTTTATGCAGACCGTCCAAGGAGTACCGCATCCTACCGCTTCGGTGATAGTGTTGACATAGGTTTTCTCGCAACAACATTCTCCCAACATCACAAGGGAAGGAGGACCTCAGGCTGTAGAGTCGTGGTTAGAATCCATGCTTTCCATCATCGAGAATCTAGAGATGCCTCCATAGAGGAGGGTTAATCTCACTATGTACATGCTTTAGGATTATTCCAAGAGATGGTGGGATGTGATCTCACATAAGGGACTCTATAAGGTTATGGATTCGGGATGAATTACAGTATGCTTTTTATGACTACTTCTATCTGGAGACATTGAGGGAAGAACGAGCTCAAGAGTTCAAGAGTATGGAGTTGGGTACTATTTCTGTTATTGAGTATTCTTCTCATTTCACTGAGCTTCAATGATTCACACCTATTCTAGGAGGTGTTGAGTTATTCATGCCAAGAAGTTTGAGGATGGTCTCAGGAAGAACATCTGATCTCAAGTGAACAACATTTGGTTGACATCCATCACTTTTATAGTCAACCAGGAAATGATCACAGAGAGAAATTTGAAGGATTATGATGTAGTGAGCCAGGAAGGTTCGACATCCAGAGTTAGTATCCCTCTTACTGATAGTAGGAAGTACCACATGGGGTCTTCACATGGTTATCCAAAGAGGTGAGACAATTTTCCTGGTAGCCAGGTGGTGTGAAAGTATTATGGGAAGAGCGGCCATAGGAGGCCAGATTGAAAGAGAGACCCAGTGGACTACCGATATTGCAAAAATATGGGTCATCTTGAGTGTTTCTGTCAGTTCTTATCCCCAGTAGATGGTGATAGGGGTTCTTCAGTGACTTGACATTTAGGAGTAGCGCCACAAGTTTCACATCAGTTTGGGAACTGGTGTTCCATTGTCCCTTCATGCCGAGGTGGATGTCACAGCCATGGTATTCAGTCACTAGGATTTCAGTATGAATAGGGTGGATTAACTCATGGTGTTAAGGTAGGGTCACAGGGACGTGGTGCAGGTCAAACATTTGTAGTCGAGCAGACATAGTAAGAGCAGGATCCCGTACCCTCTATTGTTCGAGGTATGATTCTAATTACCTCAATTTTATCTTATTCTCTTTTAGACACAAGGGATTACCATATCTTTATATTTGTTCATGTTGTTGAGAGCATTGGGATCTATGCCTTTACTTTTAATGATGTCTTGACGTTGTAAACACTATTGAGGACAAGAACTACTAGTGTACGCCAGTGTAAGGAGTTCCCTCTTGAGGTTGGTGGGTGTCACTTCTTATAGAACCATTATGTCTTAGAGATGGTAGGATATGATTTCATTATCATAATTTACTGGTTAGTTCCCTTCTAGGATATTGTCGATTTCTATCATCGTAGGGTGAGTTTCACATCACCAAATGTCAGATTGTTTCTTCATAAGGGTGAATGTGATGTCCAGGTGAGTAGATAAGGACCCGAGCATTATGGATTGGGAGGAGTTTTAACCCATATTTCTTGTATTTATATGGATGACCAGGGGACTTCACAGAGGGACTTTACTTCAGCGGTGGATCATTTTAGGGACGTCTTTACAGATGACTTTTCAGGTTTTCCTCCAGAGCGAGAAGTAGATATTTCTATTGACCTCGTGCCATGAGCGGCACTAGTTTCCATACCTCTTATAGGATGGCTACACCAAAGTTATAAGAGTTCATTAAGTAGTAGAAGAAGTTGTAGGATAAGGGGTTCATCTGACCCAGTACTTCGTATTGGGGTTTGCTGGTCCTGTTTGCGAAGAATGTGGAAGATACTTTCTAACATTGTGCGGATTATCAGAAGATAAACTAGTTGACGCTCAAGAACCGATATCCCTTTACAAGTATTGGTAATCTCTATGATCATCATTGAGGAGCACATCTATTCTTGAAGATTTAATTGAGATCTAGTTACCATCAGTTGCGTGTTAGACCATCTGATATTCCACTTAGAACCTTTCGAAGCAGGAATGGTCTATACTAGTATGTGGTTATGCCATTCAGTATCATGAACATGCTTGTAGTACGCCTTGCACTGATGAACATAGTGTTCCATCCATACTTGGATTCTTTCATTGTGGTTTTTTGGACGATATCTTGGTGTACTCTTACACTCAAAACGACCATAATACCCATCTTGAGATCATTTTGAGTACACTCAGAGAGCATCAGTTATATGTTAAGCTCTCAAAATGCCACTTTTGGATGGATCAGATTCACTTCTTGGGTCATGTTTTCTCGAAGATAGGAGTATCATTAGATATAGAGAAAGTGGGAGCATTAGTTTACAGAGATAAGCTAAAGAACGTATTTGAGGTGTATAGTTTTCTAGGGATGGATAGATACTACAGACATTTCATACAAGATTTTTCACGATTATCAGCACCACTAACATGTTGGAGTATGAAGGGTTAGATGTTCTTGTTTTCAGATTCTTGTGAGTCAGACATTCATAAACTAAAAGGGAGGTTGAATTTAGCACCAATACTAGTATTTCTTGAGCCAAGACAGATTTATACTATGTACTCTGATGCATCATGTATCAGGCTTGGAGTAGTGCTTATGCTCAGGGAAGGAGTTGTTGAATACGGGTCTCGGCAGTTGTCACATCATTTATCCTTTGGGTTCACCCAGTCCATTTCACTATGAATGTAGATGATACCCTTGGGATTTGTTTGGATTATAGTCATTTGAGATAGCACACTATCATGAACCAGTATCCTATTCCTCGAATAGATGACATCATTGACCTGATCCAATGAGGTAAGGTGGTTTCTTATATATATATGAGTTCTGGAAATCATTATGTGTTTTTTAGAACATCATACATAACTAAAATATATTTTAGGTTATGGTATGGTCTCTACGAGTGATTAGTCATGCCACTCGGACTCACGAAAACCCTTGCAGTCATAGTAAATATAATGAATTGAGTCTTCCACCCATATTTGATTCATATGTGGTAGAATTTATTTAAAATATATTAATCTATTCATAAACCGGACAAGACCATGAATCCCATGATAAGATAATTATAGATACTATGATAGAGAATATGTTCTATGATAATATTAGTAAATGCAAATTTTGGATTGAGAAAGTTCACTTCTTGGGTTACATCATCTTAGAGTCTTGAGTTTTAGTAGACCCATAGATAATGATAGAAACTATTTGTTGGGAGAATCATAAGAACATATTTTATATTTATAGTTTTTTGGGGATTTATGTATATTATATATTCTTAATATAAGATTTATCTTATCTTGATGTTCCACTTATCAGCTTAACAAAGAAGGGTTTAGAAATTAGAATGGTCAAGAAACATGTGAATAATCCTTCAGGAGTTGAATGAAAAAATTAATTCAGTGTTGATACTGATTCAACCAAATCTAGGAAGGTTATATACCGGATTTTGTGACACATCAGGTATCGGTCTTGAGTTGTTCTGATTTTGGATTAGAAATTCATTGTGTGAAGGTCTTGTTAGTTGAGGCCCCATGTGAGGAATTCCCAAACACACGATCTTGAGAACACTGATTTTGTTCATGACATTCAATATTGGATATAATATTTTCTGATATTGAATATTTTGGAATTTACATATCATGAAATCCAAAAATAAATCTTTACACAATGGGAAATGAATCTCAAGTAGTGTAGGTGGGTTGAGTTCCTACAATAGTTTGATTATGGGCTTGAATATTTTCCAAGAAAAGGTTATTAAATAACCAATTATCCGAGCCATAAGACTCAGACACATGCGGCATAGAAATCTAGTGATGAGTGGATGCATATGAACTTATTATTATGGATTCTTGTAGAGGTTAAGGAGGACCCTGTCCAAACTATTCCATCATCTATAGTGGTGACTTCCACTCATATTGAACCTTTATGGTCAAAAACACTAACATATCCTGAAGGCCATGTCATAATAGAAATTGTTTCGGATAATGATACCTATTCTAGTTGTACTATAAATAGGAATGATACTTTATTGTTCTGTGGCCATTTATGGGTCCAGGAAGACATTTGAGTTGAGGTGATGAAATAAATCCATACCTCAGCATGGTCTGTTCACCCCATTTTCCCCAAAATATATCGAGATCTATGATTCCAAAATTGGTGGCCTAGAAAAAAGTGTGATACAGCCAGTTTCATCACTCAGTGTTCCACATATAATTAAAAGAAAAAGGATGTTTAGCATTCAATATGGATTCTTCTGTAGTTTTCTTTTCATGATTTGAAATGGGATGATGTATTGATGGTCTTTATGACCAGTCTTTCCATATTAGCTCAATTCAATGACATAGTGTGGGTTTTCATTGATCATATGATGAGGGTCCAACATTTTCTCATATGCAAGATACCTTAATGGTAAACAATCATGGAGGGTTTTATGATAATGTGTTGTAAGTCTTCATGGATCTCCTCATTCTACCATTTCTGAAAGAGATGATTGTTCCTTGTCATAGTTCTGGTAGTAGTTGAAAATATCCTTGGGTACGTAGGTACTTATGAGCACTTCATATCACACATAGAACAATGTATATACAAAACATACAATTCTTGTTCAAGAGCTAATGCTCCATATATGTTCCATTGACTATAGAGTTTTTTGTATGAAAATATTCCTCTTTTTGAATTTTCTAATAAAAACAGCTTTAAGGATACCATCGAGATGCCTCTCTATGATTCCTTATATAGTAGGCCTTTTCACTCGCCTATATGCTAGGTTGAGGTAAGAGAAGCAGTTTCTCTTTGACCAAATATCATTCAAGAGACTACATAGTAGGTTAAATGCATTTGAAATCATGTGTTGATAGATCAGTTTAGACAGTAGTACTATGTCAACAGACACTGATGGCATCCTTAGTTCAAGTTCAGAGACCAGGTTTTCATGCAAGTGTTTCCTAGGTTGGGGAATAGATGTATTAGAGAGTACTATAAAATCGCATCACGGTTCGTTTGACTCGTCATGTTTATGAAATGGATCATACCAGTTGCCTACCTGTTAACACTTCTTTAGAGATACTGATCTATGTGTAATGTATTTCATGTATCTCAATAATTCCAATACTATATTGACCCAACAAACGTCATTCATCCTCACATGGTCAAATTGGATATGGATGCACCTTCGAGGAGTATCCAATATGAGTGGTTGATCAGAGAATAAAGACTCTATAAGGGAGGTTCAATTCTATTGTATGGGTACTCTGGTAGAACAGATGCATACATGCCATGAACTAGGAGTGGGAAGCTAATATACTTTCTCAAGGGACTGAATTCTTTTATGAGAGTACCTCTAAACCCTCAAAAGAGAAACTCAGGGATGAGTTTCTTTATGGAGGGTCAGTTGTAACCACCTACCTTTTCAATGAAGATACATATAATTATTTTTGATTCCATTTTAATAACATAAAAGACATTAATGATGTTGTATAGTCACATTGATAAGGTTACAAGGGCATCTGGGACTCATTCAGAGCAGAGAGCCTAGAAATGGGTAGAAAAAACTCGACCACATGGTTTGTCTGCAACCGTGCAACCCAAGGCCTATAGTCGTGAAACCGGGTATAGATAGGGAAAAAATCTATTTAGCATAAATTTTTCATGGGTTTTCAAACTGTACACTTAATGTTCTATTATTATCCCAACATTTAGTGAACTGAGAAAAGTTTTATCATGGTTTGGAGAAACTGTGTGGTAAAACTGTACACAGTAGTGCTTTGGGGAGAAATGGACATTTACCCCCACTTAAATTAGATATTCTTATTTAGTTTTATTAATACTATATTGGAAAATAAAAGAGATTCTGCTCTCATTTGATCTCCCAAACCATCATTTCTATGTTTTGATCTATAACTCCCTTCCAATGTCTGATCTATAATCCATTGGAGGAATTCAATCCCCTGTGGCAAGCTCGACTGTTCTCTCTAATCATATATGAGTTATTATTTCTATCTGTTGAACTATTTAGATGTTGTATCATTTTCCCTACATTTAAAGGAATATATTCATTTCTCATATATATTCTAATATGCTTTGAATTTGAAGACTTTATCGAGTGGCGAATCATTTATGACCTTAAGGTAGGTGGTCACTTTGTTTTCCTATCAAGTATTGGTTATTTCATAATTAAACCATCATGAAACATGTCAAAATTTTCTAAGAATATATATTATAGGGATTTATTTGTGTATAGAGGGTCATTTTTTCTTTGATACATGTCAATTTATTATTTTTTAGAAGATCAGATATCACATATGGAATATAAGACCACCCAATGGATGTGCCATTATAATTGGCAATTTTGGAAAATTTGTTCAAAGTTCCCAGAACACCTGATTGGAATCTAGATTGTCTTTTAATAGTGTTACATCTTAAATCACATATATTTCATTGAACCCAAGACACCCCATTGATGTTTGGACATATTAGACTTTGTATTTCCAAATTGGGCATTTTAAATTTTTCCTTTGACACTACCCTTGACAAATATTACGTGTATATGAATTTTCCATGTTTAGGAAAATTGAATGAGTTGGATAAATATGGTATATATCACATATAATGGTTTTTATTCCCATGAAATGAATTAAATGATATAGAAAAATACAATATGGTTAGGCCATACCTTTTTTTGATGCTTTATTGTAATGGACCGAACCTCTCCGGTCCATTCCATTGTCAAAAAACAAGGTCATGAAGTGTTCTGAAGGGTAAAATGGACTTTTCCCACACTTTCTAGAATTTTTTATGTACACACCGTGTAGTGTGAGTACACGCTATGTACCCACATGTAGGGTATACCCCATGTTGAAGGCCGTGTCCTTGCCGTGTGAAATAAATGGGTACATACCATGTATCCCATACTACACGCCGTGTAGTCCCTCCCCGCGTAAACGTTACCCTCAAACCGTGTGTTGACCAGTCAACGGTGGTGTGCCGTGTTGAAGTCGTGGCCTTGTCGTGTGAAATAAATGGGTACACGCCATGTATCCCATACTACACGCCGTGTAGTCCCTCCTCGCATACACGTTACCCTCAAACCATGTGTTGACCAGTCAACAGTCGTGTGCCACGTTGAAGGCCCTGTTGAAAGCCGCATGATGACCATGCGAAATGGTTGAGTACACGCTGTGTAATTTTTTTTTCTCACCTATAAATGGAGGGGTCCCATCATCCTTTTCAACTCACTCCTCTCCTCCCCTTTCGCTCGAGCAGAGCTCTCCCAAGAGACTCGAAGGCTCTTTTCTTCCGTAACTTCTTCGTCTGAGGTCTGATTTACGATCCGTCTGTGGCCATGGGATCGTAACGACGAGGTGGAACTTTGGAGCTTGGATTTTCTTGCATTCCTTTTGGACTATCCTTAATATCTTCCACAGTAGGAGGTTTTCTCCGGGTTTTTCCAGGAGCGATGGACGCCAACAGATGTCTTCTAAAGTTGATCCTGGGTAGAGTTGTGATCAGAACCTGTTGAGGTAGGGATATTATCTCAGTCTCTCTAATTTGTGAAACATGCCGGGTGGGTTTACTATTGTTTATGGGAAACACTTTTGAACCGGTTTAATGAAGATAATAACTGGCTTATATAAGGGGGTTGGGAAATTTGTGATTACTGTTACATTATTTTATATCCTGTGATATTATGTTGTGAATTGAATAGGCTTATGCCAACTGAAAATCACAGACATTGGGGGCCTTTTCTTGGGAAATTAAATGCGTCCATATCGTTCTAGACCGTTTATGGATGGAAACATTTTGGAAGGTGGAAATTGATTAATCACATAATGTTGGCTGATTAAATGAAAATTTGGAACCCTTGTCTGATCACCCATGTTGAACAAAACTGACATAATAAACATGTGGGTGCTGTTTGGGGTTAATTTATGTTAAGGGGGTGTTTTTGTGGATTGGGTGAGCAGCGGGGCTGCGGTTGGCTTGGTTGTGGGTTGGTGTGAATTCTATGTTAGTGATGGGCAGCAGGGATGCGATAAATGGTATCAAGGGGTGATGATGTATGGTGTGGCTGTGGTTATGGTGGTTGGTAGTGGGGCTGCAGGGTTGGGTTTGAATTTTAATGAACTATGGGTTGTGATTAATAAATAAGTGGAAGAGTTAATGAATGCTGGGGCCTGGTAATGGAATGATAATAATAATCAATGGGGTTGGTTGGTTAATAAGTAGGGACTTATTTGTGTTGCTTGTGTTTTCCTAACATGATTTGTGGATGGTAGGGATTTTCTTTATGAACGATCGATGTGGTTGGTTGTTGATAGTTGCCCAGTAGATAAAGAACGAATAAACTGATTCTGTTGAAACATGAAAACCTAAATGGGGTTGGGGTTGTTTGTTGTATGCATGCTTCGTAGTAGCAGTGTTGAGGCACATGCTCATTTTTCTGATTAGAAGTCATAGGTTGGGCTGAGTGTTTGGTATATATATATATGTATCTTTGTGTTTTATCGCACCCCACCCATGTTGAGCACTTAGTGTCGAACACTCCCATTTCATGGGAGAGGGTGTTTTCCCCTTAGTTACTAGTTCCTTCCTACTCCTTCTTCCCTAGGCTGTGATGGCTTGAGGCGACCTTACACCCAAGACTCTTCGGGTAGGTTTTGTTTGGGGTTGGATTTATCCCAAGTCTCTTCGGGCAGGTTTTTACTATTTCCCAAGAACCTTCAGGATGTGGCCCAGGTGTGTGCGGGTGGGATACGTGGTTGTGAGGCCTAGGTGTGTGCAGTCATGATATGTGGTTGTGAGGCCCAGGTGTGTATGGGCAGGATACGTGGTTGTGAGGCCCATGTGTGTACGGATGGGATATGTGGTTTTGAGGCCCATGTGTGTGCGGGCGGGAAGAGTTTGGCAGCATCAGGACGTTCACCGTTAGGAAGAGCAGCTAACTAATGAGGGAAAATGGTGTGGGGTACCCAATACTCTTGATCTTATATACTACTACTACCTGTTGTTTGTGTTTTTGGTGAGCGTGGCTGATGAGATTGGGTGGATAGAATTCCTTGTTGGGTTTTGGTTTCTTCTATTGTTCCCATGGGACATTATGATGACTCCCCACTTGTGCACGAGGGCTTTAGGTTTCCTTACTGAATATACTTTTATGTTCACCCGATGTTTACTTTCAGGTTTCCATGAGGACTGGAAGGGCCGTGCGGGACCCTACTATTCGGGACAGTTGGATTTGTTGCAGTTTTTTGTACTCTTGTTTCTTTTGGTATTGTAGTTTTTGAGCATTCGTGTACTTGTACCTTGTTTCAGAACTATTTAAACATGCATGTGGGATTGGTTTGGGTTTATTTATATACACTTTCTCTTTTCCTTTTTGGAGGTTGACTTGTCCTATTTCCCGATATTAAATATTAAAAAGGGTAATGCCTCCCATATTTGTGAAAACTCACACCATTGGTGCTAGTTGCCACCTCAGGGCCTACTAGAGTCTGGAATCGAGGGTCATTATCTCCCTTTCACCATTGCCAGCTCAGGAGGGGTATCATTGGCGGGAGTGGGTCATGATAGAATGGTATCAGAGGTGATGGTTGAGAGATAGGACGGAGTCTGGAGTTAGGCACAGTGAGGATTTCATGGGATGGTAGGGAAACAGTGTTGGTTAATCATGGTCAGTGACATAGGCCAGGGATGACCAGCTAGGAGATGGGATTTTAGGGCCCCCCGTGATCTGATATAAGGACTCTGAGCCTACCGAACGACCAAGTAAGACTACATTGATTGTAGGGTAGATACCCTAGGGAAGGTACATACATCATCATGATTTTTTTTACTTGATTTGGGAGTTCTGGGAAAGAAATTGAAATAATGTGATAAAATAAAACCTTGAGAAATTTCCTAACTACATGGGCTTTGGCGATCCTTATTTACCATAAAGCTATGGAACCTGGACGTCATCCTTGGGTGACTCAGACGACCAAGGATCAGCAGATTCAGGCGGTCGATCAGTTGAGGATTGACCGAGAGGAGGAAGATACCCAGTGGCAGAAGACTCTCTGTTCTTTCTAGCGGAAAACCCTAAAGAGGTACGAGGGTATTACTTCGGTTATGGAGATGTAGGGGTGGATTGAGGAGCTAGGGATCTCTTTTACCTAGATCCGTGATCCGAGGGAGTACTGGGTTCCCCTAGCAGTCAGTCAGCTGAGAGGTGCGGCGTGACAGTGGTGGACGCTCTACCTCAGAGAGAGGATAGAGGCATAGGTTCTGTGGGATGACATTGGAACCGCATAAATCTAGTGGGGTTCTTCTTTTTCTAGAGATAAACCCGTACGATGTCATCCTAGGCATCAAAAGGTTGTTTTCTGTTAGTACCGTTATTGACTGCTTCCGAAGAAGAGTTGTGTTCTCCAATATGGATGGGTAGAGTGTATCTTTTGTTGGCGAGAGGAGCTATCAGGTAAGAAGTCGGAATGTGAAGCCTCTCTTCTCCTTGTTAGGCAGGTTATCAGTGGTTTCTGCTGATACAGAGATGTTTGATGTCCTAGAGGTTGTTGGGGAGTTCGTAGTTGTTTTTCCCAAGGAGGTTGTGACTCTACCCCCCCCCCTAACGTGATGTTGAGTTTGGGATAGACTTACAGCCTGGTGCCCATCTGATTTTGATGGCCCCTTATCGGATGGCACCTTAGGAGCTATGGGAGTTGTAGATTCATATGGACGATCTGATGGAGAAGGGTTTTGTTCGACCCAGCATATCGCCATGGGGTGCCCCAATTTTTTTCGTGAAGAAGGCAGATGGTGGTCCACGGCTATGCATAGACTACCAAAGGTTGAACAAGGTAACGGTCAAGAAACATTACCCCCTTCCAAGGATTGATGATCTCTTCGGCCAGTTGAGGGGAGCAGGTCGGTTTTCTAAGATTGATCTATGATCTTGATATCATCAGCTGACGGTAAAGGACAATGAAATCTTGAAGACGGCTTTCAGGTGCAGGTATGGGCACTTTGAGTTTGTAGTGATACCGTTCAGAGTTACGAATGCACCGGCTGTGTTCTTGGGGCTTATGAACATTGTCTTTCGAGGGTTTTTGGACCGATTAATCATTGTGTTTGTCGATGACATCCTGATCTACTCAAGAACAGAGGAGGAGCACGTTGATCATCTCAGGGTAGTCTTGGAAGTCATTCGACACCACCAGCTTTATGGGAAATTTTCCAAGTGTATGTTCTTGACGCAAGAAGTACACTCCTTGGGCACAAGGTGTCTCAACATGGAGTGTCAGTGGACCCGTCGAAGGTAGAGGCAGTTGTTTCTTGGGCAGCACCGAAGAGTGTGACATAAGTTCGTAGTTTCCTGGGGTTGGTAGGTTATTATTGGAGGTTCGTTTCGGACTTCTCTTGAGTTGTTGCTCTATTGACAGCTTTGACTAGGAAGAACCAGGTCTTCCTATGGAGAGAGCAGTGCCAGAAAGCTTTCAAATACCTGAAGGAGTAGTTATAAAGTGCTCCTGTACTCAGGTATCCAGAAGAAGGGTAGTTAAATGAGGTGTTTTTTGATGCTTCTGGCCTTGTTTTGGGGTGCGTACTGATGCAGAAGAAGGGTGTGATCTGTTATGGGTCTAGGCAGTTTTTCCCTCACAAGAATAACTATTCCACCCATGACCTGTAGCTTTCATAAGTAGTGTTCGCACTGAAGTTGTGGTGATATTACCTCTGTGGGGAGCTCTTTGTGGTCTTCTAATATCACATGAACTTGAGTTATATATTCTCCTAGCGTGACCTGAACTGATGGCAGTAGAGATGTGTTGAGTTTCTCCAAAACTATGACTTCGAGATCTATTACACTGAAGGTAAGGGAAACGTTGTGGCTGATGCCCTGAGAAAGAAGTCGTATAAGGAAGTCGTTTGGGAATCCACTGATGTTTGGAGAGCGATGTAAGAGTTAGATGCCTTGCACTTGGATGCAAGGGTAGAGGGTGTTAGAGGCTTATTTTTTCATATGACAATGAATTACTCATTGTTGTAGCAGGTGGAAGAGTCTCAGTGGGGGGACTTTGAGGCAGAAGTAATGCGGGACCGTGTTGATCAGGGAAATTCTCTAGAAGGATGGTCAGACAACAACCGACATCGGATCATTTTCCATGGATGTTTGTTTGTTCCGGAGGCGATGCGTGAGGGATTTCTCCATGAGTTCCATAGCTCAGCCTTGGAGGTACATCTGGGAATTTCAAAAATGTACCGAGGCCTGATGGAATAGTTTTGGTGGCCCGGGGTGAAACGGGCAGTGGCAGAGTTTGTGGCTAAGTGCCTAGTGTGTCAGCAAGTAAAGACAGAACACCGTGTTCCTAGTGGTTTGTTACATCCTTTAGATGTCCCTGAATGGAAGTGGGATGACATCTCAATGGACTTCGTCACGGGACTACCCAGATCTCAGGGTGGTTATGATGCAATCTGGGAAGTGGTGGATCAACTGACGAAATCAGCTCACTTCTTATCAATAAAGGAGTCGGGACTGGTGAGTTCCTTATCACAAAAGTACGTAGACAGGGTGGTACGTTTGCATGGAGTTCTGAAGACTATCATCTATGAATGGGATACTCAGTTTACCTCACGATTCTGGAGAGGGTTACAGCATGCTTTTGGCACTCAGCTATGACTTAAAACTTCTTTCCACCCCCAGATCGATGGGCAGAGAGAGCATACTATCCAAACGTTGGAGGACATGCTGCGATCATGCGTTCTGTATTTCAGAGGATCATGGGTGCGACACTTACCTTTAGTAGAGTTTTATTACAAAAAAATCTTCCACTCTACTATTGGCATGGCAACTTTTGAGGCTTTGTATGGAAGACCATGTCGTTCACCCATTTTCTGGGCAGAGGTTGGTGAGACAGGTGCTCTTGGGCCATATGTAGTATACAGCACTACAGAGAAAGTCCAGCTTGTGCGTGAAAGGATGAAGGCAGCTCAGGACTGACAGAAGTCTTATACTGATCGTCAGAGGAGGCCCTTGGAGTTCGAGGTGGGAGATCATGTGTTCTTGAAGGTTTCACCTCAACGGGGGAAGAGGTGTTTTGGGAAGGGGAGTAAGCTCTCCCCTATGTTCATCAGACCTTTCGAGGTGCTGAGGCGAGTCAGTGAGGTGGCATATCAGCTGGCCCTGCCACCTTAGTTGGAGAAGTTTCATGACATCTTCCACGTCTCCCAGCTTCATCAGTACTTACACGATGACTCTCACGTTATCGACTGGGAGAGTTAGATATAGGAGACGACGCGACCTTCGAGGAACGACCAGTCAGAATTGAATATCGTAAAGAGAAGGTGCTTCGTGGATGAACCATCACCTTGGTTCGTGTGTTGTGGAGGCATGGAGTCCTCGAGGAGAGAACTTGAGAGTGGGAGAACCAGATGCACGCTCAGTACTTAGAGTTGTTTTTACTTGTGTTTTTCATTGTTCTTCTAAGATTTTTTTTGATTTGTACTCTATACCTTTGATATATGGAATTCTCGACTTGTCGGTTGTGATACCCTTTTGTTTCTTTGTTCTTTAGAAGTATGTAACATGTACGGGTGTGTGGGGAAGGAAAAAACATAATCCATAATCGAGACGCATTAATATGGATGTGATTGAACCCGTGCATGTGAGTCAGTTTCTTCTAAAGCGGATAATATCTCGACATAGGAAAAGGAATTTTCCCCAAACCACGTGTTCGGGCAGTGTGTGGGTTGTATGGTGTTAGGGGCAGTGCGAGTTGAAAATCCTAATGTATGGAAGTGGGAATACCTAATTCTTAATCAAGACGCATTAATAAGGATGATATTGAACCCATGCGGGCGAGTCAGTGCCGCCTAAAGCAGATAATATCTCAACATAGGAGAAGGAATTTGTAACACCTATAATTAGGGTTGATAGTAGGGTTCCTATTATAACGAGATCCCTAAGAGGTATCTTGTTAGGTTACTCAGGGTTGGTTTTGAATTCTCAGGGAAGATAATGTTTTATGAGGTATCTGATGTAATGGCTCGGACCTCTCCAGCCCATTCCTTTGTCAAAAAGAAGGTCATGAAGTGTTCTGGTGGGTAAAATGGAATTTTCCCTCACTTTATAGAATTTTGTAAGTACACGCTATGTAGTGTGAGTACACGCCGTGTACCCCCTCTCTGAGTATACCCCATGTTGATGGTCATGTCCTTGCCATGTGAAATAAATGGGTACATGCCATGTATCCGATAATACATGTTGTGTAGTCCCTCCCCGCGTATGCGTTACCCTCAAACTGTGTGTTGACCAGTCAACCGCCATGTGCCGTGTTGAAGCGTGTCCTTGCCGTGTGAAATAAATTGGTACATGCCGTGTATCCCATACTACACACCATGTAGTCCCTCCCCGCATATTCATTACCCTCAAACCATGTGTTGACCAGTCAACGACAGCGTGCCGTGTTGAAGGCCGTGTTGGAAGCCGCGTGATGACCGTGTGAAATGGCTGAGTACACATTGTGTACCATAAAGTACACGACATATACTTTTTTTTCTCGCCTATAAAAGGAGGGGTCCCCTTCTCCTTTTTAAATCACTCCTCTCCTCCCCTTTCCCTCTATCAGAGCTCTCCCAAGAGACTCGAAGGCTCTTTTCTTCCATAACTTCTTCGTCCGAGCTCTGATTTACGATCCATCAGTGGCCACAGGATCGTAACGATGAGGCAGAACTTCTGAGCTTGGATTTTTTTCTTTCCTTTTGGCTTTTCCTTCCCATATTCCACCCGAGTAGGTTTTTTCGGGTTTTACTAGCAGCGACAGATGCCGACAGACGTCTTCTAAAGTTGATCCGGGGGAGCGTTGTGATCAGAACCTGTTGATGTGGGGATATTACCTTTGTCTCTCTAATTTGTGCAACATGAGGGGTGGGTGTCCTCTTGTTTACGTGAAACACTTTTGAACAAGTTTAATGAAGATAATAACTGGCTTATATAACAGGGTTGGGAAGATTGTGATTACTGTTACATTATATTATATTCCGTGATATTTTTTTATGAATTGAATATGCTTATGCCTACTGAAAATCACGGTCTTTGGGGGCCTTTTCTTGCAAAATTAAATGATTCCCTCTCTTTCTAGACCATTTATGGATGGAAACTTTATGGAATGTGGAAATTGGATAATCACGTAATGTTGTCAGATTAAATGAAAATCTGGAACCCTTGTATGATCACCCAGGTTAAATAAAACTGAAATAATAAACTTGTGGGTGATGTTTGGGGTTAATTTATGTGAAGGGGTTGTTGTTGTGGGTTGTTGTGGATAAGGTGAGTAGCGGGGCTGTGGATGGGTTGGTTGTGGGTTGGTATGAATGCTCTGTTACTGATGGGCAGCGGGGCTGCGATAAATGGTATCAAGGGATGATGATGTATGGTGTGGTTGTGGTTATGGTGGTTGGCAGTGGGGCTGCAGGGTTGGGTTTGAATGTGAACGAACTATGGGTTGTGAATAATAAATAAGTGGAAGAGTTAATGAATGGCGGGGCATGGTAATGGACCGGGAATAATAATCAACGGGGTTGGTAGGTTAATAAGTAGGGACTTGTTTGTGTTGTTTGTGTTTTCCTAACTTGATTTGTGGATGGCAGGGATATGATTTATGAACGATCGATGTGGTTGGTTGTGGATCATTGCCCAGTAGCTAAGGAACTAATAAATGGATTCTTTTGAAACATGAAAACCTAAATGGGGTTGGGGTTGTTCTTTGTATGCATGCTTCGTAGTAGTAGTGTCGAGGCACGTGCTCAGTTCTCTAATTAGATGCCATAGGTTGGGTTGAGTGTTTGGTATATGTATATATATCTTTGTGTTTTATTGCACCCCACCCATGTTCAACACTTAGTGCCGAACACTCCCATTTCAAGGGAGAGGGTGTTTTCCCCTTAGTTACTAGCTCCTTCCTGCTCATTCTTCCCTAGGCTGTGATGGCTTGAGGTGACCTTACACCCAAGACTCTTCGAGTAGGTTTCAATTGGGGTGGTTTTATCCCGTGTCTCTTCGGGCATGTTTTTACTATTTCCCAAGCACCTTTGGGATAAGGCCCAGGTGTGTGCAGGCGGGATACGTGGTTGTGAGGCCCAGGTGTGTGCGGGCGGGATACGTGGTTGTGAGGCCCAGGTGTGTATGGGTGTGATATGTGGTTGTGAGGCCCAGGTGTGTGCGGGCGGGATACAAGGTTCTGAGGCCCAGGTGTGTGTGGGTGGGAAGAGTGTGGTAGTGTCAGGACGTTTTCCGTTAGGAAGAGCATCCAACAAATGAGGGAAAATGGTGCGGTGTACCCAACACTCTTGATCTTATATACTACTACTACTTGTTGTTTGTGTTTTTGGTGAGCATGGATGGTGAGGTTGGGTGGATAGAATTCCTTGTTAGGTTTTGGTTTCTTCTGTTTTTCTCACGGGACATTAGGATGTCTCCCCACTTGTGCACGAGAGCTTTAGGTTTCCCTACTAAGTATACTTGTCTGCTCACCCTACGTTTACTTTCAGGTTTCTAGGAGGACTACAAGGGCCGTGTGGGACCCTACTAGTCGGGATTGTTGGAGTTGTTGCAGTTTTTTGTATTCTTTTTTATTTTGGTATTGTACGTTTTGAGCTTTCTTGTACTTTTACCTTATTTCAGAACTATTTAAACATTCATGTGGGATTGGTTTTGGATTATTTATATACACTTTCGGTTTTCCTTTTTGGTGGTTTACTTGTCCTATTTCCCGATCTTAAATATTAAAATGGGTAATGCCTCACATATTTGTGAAAACCCATACCCTTGGTGCAAGTCGCCACCCGAGGGCCTACTGGAGGTGGGACTCGGGGGTCATTATCTCCCTTTCACCATTTCCAGCTCAGGAGGGGTATCTTTGGTGGGAGGGGGTCGTGACATTTATCGAATTCCTTATGTCAATTGAAATGTTGTAAATGGGATTGAGTATGTTAAATGAAAAGAATGAGAGGTCCTTGCCTCACGAATGAAATTTTATATGCGACCAATCTGGGATAATTTTTAATTGAGATGAATAAAAAGTTGTTACTTTTGTTTTATGATATAAATAAAAAGGATTAATAAGAGAATAATAGGTTTATTCCTCAAGACTTATATATTATAAATGATTATCTATTTCATAGGGTGTAGAGCCAAGGAACCATCAGATCCCTTGGGTAGAATGAATCTGTGAGATTCCATATTGGGATCCAATGGATCGTCAAATCCTTTAGAAAAGAATATCTTGAGGGATTGCCTGTTGATATCCAAGTGGCCATGGGAGCCCCTAGATTTGGGCTAGGGGTTAGACCACGAGTGCTTTCCATGGTATTGGTTGTCAGTGAGTTACATCCTAGTCCATCCCTAGAATATATAAATGAATAGAAATAATATATATATATATATATATATATCCATAATGTGATATGAACTATATATAATCCTGAAAATTAAGTTACATTCACAAGGTTTTGATGCATAGTTTCCCCTAACCACCTGTTAATTGTTAACCTCCACCTTATATATCAAATAAGGTCACATGTATTTCATAGATATCAACATGGTTTGTTTAAAAATATTACAACTATTTAAAACAATAATAAATTACTCCTCCCATACCAAATAGTTTGGGTACACAGTTAACCCTAACATTTCACTACCCATGAGGCTAGACACAAAATATCCATTTTTTATATTTTTAATCTTTTAAAAAAATAGACACCAAAAAAATAAATGAAATAGATGCATAATTATAACCTAGATGTGAAATAATTCGCCTCCCCATGCCACTAGATATCCCAAAAAGGTTCTTAGGACTCCTCATTGGTGAAACGGTGTGGCAATTTCTCATTTACCAAGGACTCACACTCCCTAGTCTCATAGCCATAACCACTGGAAAACCAAAACACATAAACCTTAAAAATAAATTTACCCCACAAAACACTATATCAAGGAACCATAATGTGAATAGGATAGTCGATTCTGGTGGTTTTGAATTATACACCCATATTTTCCCACTAAACCAAATTGGACGGTTCATGATGATATTTTTTAAAATTGGATACAAAAAACATATCATGAGTTGATTTCAACTATGATGATAAATCAAGATGGTATCCCAAATTCTTAATATTATATTCAATCTCAAATTTCCCAATATAATGAAACATCATATTTAATTTTTTATCGTTAGATGATTCCGTAATTGAGTAGAAACTCTGATAACCACCCAATCACTAATTAAATATTCCCAAAGACGAGACATATAGTCAACATATGATTTTTAGGGAATTTAGCTCATTTAAAATATTTTACCAATAAATTGAATATTTCTCTTAATTTCATTAACAACTATCAATCCCAATAAGGAACCCTGAACCAATCCCAGCCCAGAAAGAGGGAACAAGAAAGCTGGTCTATAATGGAATTTGAATGGATCCATTTTTAGTAATGATTAATAATAAATATTATTTGATAATAAATGAATAATAAATATTTAATGCATGATATATATAGATTAATAACCCCACCCTATATAATATCCTCTAGAATTTGAATATCCCTCTTTGTCAAACCATCTATATAATAATAATAATAATATGTTCTCACCATTAATTGAGGACACCTGACATCATAAAAAATAAATAAAGGGTAGCTAAGAATATGTAAAAATTAATTTCATTCCAAATAATAAATATTCATATTTAAAATCTATTTTAACTACATTTATAAATGACCTTACACCTTCACTAAATACTAAATAGGAATAAAGTGGACCGATGTCATCAACTAGTAAATAATCATCGATAGATAATTCTTTACAGTAGGAGACCAAGGTGATCCACTCAAGAAGTCCACATAATTATCATCTCACAAACACATATGAATGAGAAGATGTAATAATTGTCCTAAATGATTATAGTGCTTAGCCTAAACCAAATAAAAGGCAAGGAATTGAAATTCAAAATCAAAAACCACCCACTTTATCCCTGGACACCAATACTGGTGTTTGAGATCATAAAACATCTTGGTATCCCAAAGGGGTAAAACCAAGATGGACTTGTACACACCTTCCTTTAAAAAACTAATCTTCATAGAAGCAATCACCATACCTTTTCTTAATCAAATTAGATGATATAGAGATTAAAATGAATCGGATGAAGTCTCTCCATTTATTAAAACTTTTCTAATCGACTAAAAAGTATGATTCACTATGAGTTCCATTAAAATTCAATTATCCTAGATAGGTGTGACCTATAAAATATCATAGAATACATAATTATATTCCTCCTTCTCATATAGATTCAAATAATTGAAAAATTTCATCAAACTCGACACCTCATATAATTCATCCATCGCTTGAGTTAGTACATTTTAGATTAAGGACTCCACATCTCTTGGAACCAAATTTTCATTCTATTAGATATGTTTCCAATAAATAATTCTTTTTATTACTAAATATTTAATGTTTTAAATAAGAATACATTAGAGACATGTTAATTGGAGAATTTTCATTATAAGTATAGTTAGTAAGTCCACATATAATCACCCATGGAGTACTACATATAGACGCCCTAATATTTATATTTATATAAAGTTCATTAATTTGAAGATGATGTTCCTTGATTTAAATAATACTAAATTTTAATGTAGAATTATTAGTTATATTTTAGATGTCTAGAGTCAGGACTAGTACCCCCATAACTACAAGCATCATCTTGTTAATTGACATTATGTTTGAAAATGTAGAAATGTGATTTTTTTTATAAGAGTCATGGAAGAAGAATATAATTATCAATTTATGAATCAAACTATAAAATTGTAAAATAAAAAATCTATGATGTTAAATGAGTATTAAAGTATTAAAGTATGATTGTAATGTCAATGTTGATCTACAAATTTTATATGATCAACATTTCATCACATTTATCCATTCTAAAAATATGGTACCTAGGGGTTTAGTGGATACAGTGTTTTGAAAACACATGTTTCATTGAGAAAATTACCCATATAAATAGACTAAATTGTAAAATACGATTGAGGGAACTATAATGAAAGATGAAAAAAACACAATGTAGGAGGGTCATTAATTTTTTAACAGTTTTTAAGTTAAGGGAACTCTACATCATAGAGGTTGAATCCCTATAACCAGTTAAGAGAGAGATGATATTCATGCAATGAATTAGTAGGCAATCCATAAACATATTTAATGCACCATAAAGGGTGAGTTTTGGGTACGATGTATGGATTTTGAGATAGATCACTATATGAATTCATTTCATGAAAAAATATACTATTATGTAATATGGTTAACGGTTGAGATGATTTGAAAAATCACACTTAAATACATAAAGAATAAAAATATAATATATTTGGATGGATGTCATGTAGAAAATTATTGACTTACACCATACTTTAGAACATAACATCACACCACAAAATGGTTCGAGCTAAGGAAAGTCACACCACAAACGAGGAAGCCATTCACTAAAGAGGAGGTTTCTAGATTACAGGGTTGATTTGATTGGAACAGAAATTTTACATTAAAGGATTGGTATTTTAGGTATTAATTCATATTTATTGAAACATAATTAATATATCAAATTTTTTTGTACATATATAATTATCTAAAAATAGTATAAAAAGAAGAATAAATTAAAAACATCAAATTAAGGGATTAATGTTAAAGGACTTGTATAACTACATGTAGTAGTTATATAAAAAATAAAGGAATACAATTTCATATTTTATTTTGGGATACGTTAAGGGAGAGGCTGGGTATATTTCTATATCAGAGTTGGAGATAAGAGAAAGGATTATACTTCAAAATCTTGTTGGTTAGGGTGTAAAAAAATAAGATAATTTTTTCTAGAATTATCGTTACCTATATGAAAAGAAACATGAAACATTGATACAATGGAAGAAATAAATTCAACCATCAGATAAATGTGTAAATATATTCTAACATATAAAAAGTAAAAGACATCAAAATCAAAAATAAAGAAGAATAAATATGAAAATAATGATTTTAGAAATGGATTATGTAGAACAAAGGCATACCATTATATCATTAAACTATTGAATATGGCCTAAAAGTCTCTAAAAAATTCATGACTTGTGTTATATTAGTGATTGATTAGACAAGAAGATAGATTTACCTATGATTGATAACACAATATTCTAAAAAATTATATCATATAAATGTAATTATGGTGGATTTTTTTCCATTTCCACAACATTTTCTTTGCGCTCTTTGGATTAACACTTAGTGGTGAACTCTATAAAACACACATGTTCTATGCGGTAATAATTTATTGCATCAATTTGTTATTCCTTTTAATGATTATTGATAGAAATAATGAGATATTAAATGTGTTCCTACTAACATCAAAATATTATTTTTTTAGATATGAAAAAATATATTAAAAGAAATTATTTAATTTGTTAACAACCATATTCATCCCCCAAAGGGTGTTTTGGGTTCTTAGAAGTGGTATTGGAAAAAAATGGTCTAACATGTGTTTCAATATCTATATATTTTAGATTTTTTGTGCACATGGAATCTAGGATGAAGAAACCAATTTTTATAGGATGTAATAATGATTGGTGGTATAAATAAATGGTAATATTATTATATGATTCTGGTAAGGATGTTTCAAAAAATATTCAATAAGATGATAATTTTGGAAATAACTGAAAATGAATGGGTAATGCAATGATAAAAATGATTTTGAAAAACTCATTGTCCAATGAAGTTTAAAGGATACCAAATAATTGTGCTACTCTATTAGAGAAGTGGGTGAATCGTGACAATATTTATAGTAGAGCAGTGAGAATAATTTATTTTGAGATATATTCTTTTATATATAATGAGGAATTCCTTCTATCAAAATTAAACAAGAAGAATAAGAAAAAGAAGGGTCATAATAATAAGGACACAACCACTCATGTACGTTGGATGGAATCCAATGATTAATATGCTAGAAAATTATTTTGGATTACAGTTGTATATATATGATTTTAGATTCATCTCATGGGATGGAAAATGTTGATTATATATTAAATAAGGGTAAATGATATCTGGTCATAAATATATAAAATTGTTATATAGTGGACAAAAGAAAATCCAATCCTTACATGGGAGGGTGTATAAATGTGAAATTATTCCCGAGTTGAAAGATTATTTTTTGGAAGAAATATACATATGGAAGAAAAGGATAAATAGAGGTGAGAAAGCCACAAATGTTATATAAGGAATATTGGTAAAAATATTAAGTGATAAAGATCCCTACATGAAGAACTTTCACACGTTGTATATAAAAAATTACCTTAGAGAAATAGTTTAATGAAATAATTATACTTATCATGACACATCAGGAAAAGTGGATAAAATATATATAGGATGGTTCCTCCTCAGGAAAGGATATCAAATACAAGATGAAATAGAATTATCAAATGAATAATGGTCACGAATCAATGATCATATCATCAAAATGAAAATGAAACCTCATGACTCCCTCCTTTTAATGTTCAGAATTATAATGAATATGAGTTCAAATCTAGAATCGTTAAGCATGTAAAAGAGTTTAACCTAAATTTAGAAACAAACTCTATTAGGAGGAGGTAGTCTTACCATGATAATACTATTTAAGAATGAGTGTCATCATGAGTGTGTGTCCAAAGTCAAAAAAGTTGAATGATTTATTCTTCTTCTACATTTTATCAAAAAAATAACTAGAGGTATAACTTTTAAAAGAAAATTTTTCAATACTAACCATTGAAATATGGTACGAAATTAAAATATAAAGGAATCGAAATAACCTAATTAGAATTCATCCATTCCTATGACATACATAGAAAATATTCACAATTGAACGTATTTTTTTATCTAGAATATATGTTTTTTGTATTAATAAAAAATACACAGCTCAATGATTTTTTCATCAATGACCTATGCAAATATATTCAAGACAACCATCATAGAGACAATAGAAAAAAATTGGAAGAGAATGAAGGAAATATTTCCAGTTTTTCACAAGATTTATGATATAGTGAATAAAAACTAAATAAGGGCATATAAGTCCAAAGTTACACTTAATAAATAGAATGGTATTGAAAAGAGGAAATCCTTGGTTGTTTAAAAAATAATACCACTACCAATGTGGTGAAAATTGGTGTAATATCCCTTTTATTGTAGTGGAAGTATGATGAAAGTTGCAGTAATATTGCATCAAAAGGGGAAAAATATATATGTGGGATTAAAATAAATATGGAGACGGATCTAAATACATATAAGATACATAAAATCAATCAAAGTATATGATTTTTTTACATAAGTGTTATTGAGTATATAACCACTACTAAGTATTAAATGAATTTGAGAAAAATTGGGCTTCTTTATGAATACTAAAAACAATACTCTAACAACTATTGTTGGATGTACCCCTATACCCATGTTCGTAAATAATTAAAATAACTGTTAAAAGTGGTATAGGGTTATGGAGAGATATGATACATGGGTGTATTCATTGAATGTATATATGAAAATAATATTAAAGTGTTTATTCTAAACGGAGAATTATGAAACAAATTGATTTAGGCTATTTCTATTTCCAAATCGGTATCACGCCTTTACTCAAAGTATACATGCTATCAAGGCCCTTAATTGACTCAAAATGTTGTTTTAAGAAACCACATTGTTTTTTCAAGATAAATTCAGATGTTACATCATGAGTTAAATAATAACAAATGATGTAGAGAAGAATATGATGTTGTTGAGTTTGTAAATATGTATCTAGACGTTCTAGTGGTTTTATAGTGACATTGAATATATATAAGTTATACAAGACCATTTATCAAGTGATAAATGACCACTTGAATGGAAAAAATTATCTAAAGGGATATAAAAACCACATTGTTTTCATATTTAATTTTTATTTTATTAAAAATTATGGTATTAGTTGATTTCTTTCAATATCTTAAGAAGTTAATAGATGACATGTTTTAATACTCCTAGTATGTGTGAATGTAATTGAGTGACTTGAAAAACAATTGGGTGTTTGATATAAACTCAAGTATCGGACATTTAGTTTTAACTCAATAGTCTAACAAGATTTTTGGAAGACTCAAATGTAAATTGGTAAATTCCAATTCTTAAATATTTCAAGAAAGTGAAACTGAGTTTGGAAGAAACTTTTTAGTGATCGATGAATTAGAAATATTTAATGATTCTATCTTATGAATGGTTTAGAATAGAAATTAAACAAATTTAGAAGTATGGTTATTCAGTAGTGTAATAATCAAGTGAAATTAAGGTAAATTAGTCAATAAGAAGAAACATCCTAATAAATGTTACCAATTTGATGAAAATGAACTAAAGGATCAATCACCAAATATTTGAGCAACGAAATTTGAATAGGGTGTATAAATTTTAATGTATATAATCAATGTTAATTTTAAATGTTGTTCAAATAAGCCAAAAATATTAAAGGTAAATTATTCAAATATTTAGTAGAACCAAGAATCTTTCAGATGTCAACTTGTGGTGTTATATGGATTGAAAAAAAAAGTATATAATAATTGGGTAAATCAACCCATACTTATCTATTTTTTATCCAAATTTACTTTTCCAATCATGAATAATGTTTAGATTATTGAAAATTGGATAAAAGGGGATTAAAATATCATAAAGGTATCCCTATATAATTAAAAACATATATAGGGAGTGAAGGTAAAAAATCATGATATATATACACTAACCATTTTCAAATTCAAATATGTAGTGGAGATTTTGATTACGTATAACTTCATTTTGATTCCAAAGGGTATGTAAAAGAATGGAATCATGAATTTAGAACCTCATAAGCAATGAGGTTATTTAATGATGTGGGATTAATGATAGTAATGAAAAAAAAATTGTGTAGAATGGTGTAGCCAATGGTGTTTTGTATTGGATTAATTTTCTAACACCATGGCTGTCATGAATTTAAAAATCAAACAATATAACCTTGGTGATGCCAAATTGATCCTTTAGTATTTTGAGAGGAACTTCACATTAAATAACACATGGTGTATTACAGACTCATCATGAAATCTCAAAATATAATTGTTGTAAAGACCCATAAATTTCAAGGAAATGTTTTTTATTAATTTTCTTTGGAATTTTACAAGAACGCAGCCTCTGACGGCACCTGATTCTGAGGCCCGGTGTGCCCGAAATCATTTTCCGAAGTTTGCCTTGGGTACGTTCAGTGAACGGACGAGCGGGTTTTTTCGAACATTTGAACCGGTGCTGGGAATCGAATTCGGAGGGCACTGATGGAATCGCAGCGCCGATATTTGCTTAGAAACTCCTCTTCCGGAGTTGCATTTGCTCAGGTGTGGTTTATAATTTTCGGGAATAAAGTTAAGAAATAAAATAATTGTACGACAAACTTTATTTTATTTCACTTAAGCCACATGGAAGCCACTTGAAGCCACTTAATGCGGATTAAGCCGAGTTGATACAGATAGGGTGCTATCCAAAAATATCCTACCCTCTTGGTACGATATTTGTGAGGTGGGACCCGCACGAGCCCCACCGTTTCTTTTCCGCTAAGTAACGCACCCGCGAAAACCCGTCATTATGAAGTCAACTGATGCGTTTTCTTTTTTTTTTCTTAACACACCATTTTATTGGGCGGTTGTATTCGTAAATTAAATGGGTAGTTTCTTTCGTTGAATTAATTCTACGAATTAATGGGTCGTTACATACCTCTTTTTCATTTGTTGGCGTAATAATAAAATAAGACCAACGCAGACTTTTGGAGGATTACCCATTGAGAGGCTTTTGACAGAAGTTCTTGTGCCTTCACCCTTCTTCGCGAAAAACGCAAAGAATGCGAAGAACACCGGCCTCCGATGAAGAACTCCGAACTGGCGGAAATCGACGACGCGACGCCGTGTTCCGCGACGCCAACTTTTCCTTTCCTGCAACGTTCTTCTGCAACATCTCTTCCTCCGCAACGAAATCTTCGATCAGATTTTTGAGGTAAGAGACTTCGGGTTTCTTTTAAAACTCCTTTTTGGTTTTTAACAATGCATGGATTTAATTATTATTAATTAAACCTTTTTGTTCTTGAACCTCGGAGTTCGTCGACGCGACACCCTTCCGCGACGACGCGACGCCGGATATCGTGACGACGCGATGATCCCCACTTTCGGCGAAAAACGCGCGTGCGACGACTTGACGAGGTAGGGGTTGTTGTGAACTAATTTATTTTTTTCCATGAATGTTTCTTTTAAATTAAAGAACTGGTTTCATAAGGACAAATTTAATTTATTAAAATTGTTGTTTGGCGTATTGTTTTATCCTCCCGATTGACACCGTCTAACGCGGAGGGAGCGGGCCAAACGAACACGGCCCGACAACCCTCCGCCGTTCTTCGTGGTTGTGCGGATTTGGCGGGCGATGAAAAAATGTGACACAAGGGAGATTTGATGATCCTGCAATGAAGAACGGAACCCGGGAGGAGCACCGGCGCAGACGGGAAGGAAAACTTACAACCGGAGCAACCCTGGTGGCATGCGGAAGCCTCCGGCGCCGGCGGCGGCCGGAGGTGGCGGCGCCCCGGTGCGCCGCCGGACAGGACCGCCACGGCTTCATCCACGACGGCGGTGGCCAGCGGACCCACGGCCGCTCGGGTCCGGCCCTCACGCACGGGACGCGGCTATACCGCGTCCGTTGACTCTAGTGCGGCCCTTCAAGGGCCGCAGCTTCCTCAACCGGCGGGGGCGGCGCACCGCGGCTACCGCGCTCGGCCGAGCCGAGCCATGCCGGTCCGACCGGCCGGGCCGCGCCCTGGCTGGACTGGACCGAGTCCAACCAGGTCGGTTCGACCTGGTTCGGGTCGACCCATGGGGGGTCGGGCCGGGTCGGCCCTGGCCGAAACCCCCCATCTTCGGACCGATTCGGCCTTTTGCCCGTAACATGAGCTACGAGCCTCCGAACGACGCGCCGTCAGCGGCAACACGATCCATGAATCGAGTCAGTCGATTCGGTATATCGCACTCAAGGTTTTGGAATACTTTGAGTTCGGAAGGGTTGGTTCGTACACGAAACCAACCGGGCCCTCGGAGCGGAAATAGTTATATCGTGAACTACGGACGTCCGATTGACATGCCGTTGGCTTTGGTGGAGTTCTCTAAGTGAGACGGATCTTTTGGCATACTCCACCCAAGGCTTGGACGCAGGTGGAGTACGGTCTGGTTGGTTTTGCCTTAAAAACCAACAGGGCCCCTGGGACGAAAAAGCCAATAACTCTCAGACCGGGCGTCCGATTGACGCGCCGTCTGCGATGTTGAGTTCTTGTTGGCGATATGGAACTTTTGGATACATCAACTTCGGAATTTGTGTCAGTTGATGTATCAGACTCTCGGATCGTGGAGCGGACCCTCCCGAACGAGCTTGCTGTGTGCGGGAACCCTAGAGCTGGCTGCAACTGCTGCTGTGACGACGACGACTGTACATAGATCATCAGTGGATTCAACTGCGACGATGATGAAAAACAGTACGAAAATCCTCCGTGTTTTCGGCAGTAACTACTACGATACATCTTGGGATACATCAGCTCCGGACTACATGTCAGTTGATGCATCGACCTCTTAGCTCGTGGAGTGGACCCTCCCGGAACGAGCATGCTATGTGCGGAAAACCCTAGAGCCAGTTGGGACTTGACGACTGCTGATCGAACAACTCGGTGTGTTAAAGATAACACGACAGAGGTGCGCTTGGTTTTAGCGGCACAGGAGAGCGTTTGTTTGTAGCGGCAGACCCACGACAGAGGTGCGCTTGGTTGTAGCGGCACATGGGAGGGCTTGGTTGTAGCGGCAGACCCACGACAGAGGTGCGCTTGGTTGTAGCGGCATAGGAGAGCGCTTGGTTGTAGCGGCAGACCCACGATAGAGGTGCGCTTGGTTGTAGCGGCACAGGGGAGCGCTTGGTTAGAGCGGCAGACCCACGACAGAGGTGCGTTTGGTTGTAGCGGCACAGGGGAGCGCTTGGTTGTAGCGGCAGACCCACGATGGAGGAGCGCTTGGTTGTAGCGGCACGAGGGAGCGCTTGCTTGTAGCAGCAGGCCCACAGTACCCGATAGGTGGAGAACTACAGCAGTCCAAGGTAAGATGGAAGCGCTTGGTTGTAGAGGCATAACCACTATACTTGATGGAGAAGGAGTTTCCCAGTAGATTTGGGTTCAACTTCATGATCGATCCTATGTGGGTCATTGCGAGGGTTAGTACCTATAAATCCTTTGTGGGTCCGACGGCTTAGATGAATCAGTGGTTACATCTGATCATCTCTAACGCCATACGAAGAAGTATCCTGTGTGAGCTGAATCTTGTGTTACTCTCCTTTGTGGATTGTGTTGAACTATCCTGTGTGGATTTACTGTTTACCCTCCATTGTGGATTGTGTTGAACTATCGTGTGTGGATTTACTGTTTACTCTCTTTTGTGGATTGCGTTGTGCTATCCTGTGTGGGTATACGTTTTTCTTTCCGGTGTGGACTGGGTTGTTCTTGGGCTCGGATGTTGGAGCCGATCGAGAATTGATGACTTAAGTACATGTATGAGCATATACCTAAGTAGTGTCGGTTGTTGCTTCGTGATTGCATCTTTCCTTTGTGGTTTATCCTTTGTGGATTTCGGGAGACCTTCAGGGGTCTCGGGGTCCCTACTGAGTAGCTTATACTCACCCCTGCACGGGTTTTTCCCACACTTCGTTGTGTTGGTTGCAGACGACGGACATCGCTGATCGTGGTGGAGGCTTGCGGAGCAGGACGGTACCTGGAGGTGGACCACTGGGCGGGACGTACTCGGAGCGGACGGCTGGACTGAGGAGCTGTGGAGGCTATCTGTGCTCACCCTTCAGGTGGGACTTCCAGAGGACGCCTCAATGCTGTGGCTTTTCTTTTCAGTTTCTGTTTTTCCCTTTCAGTTGTACTTTACAGTTGGGCTTGTATTTCTGGCCCCTTTTTCTTTCAGCAAAGCTTGTTAAAGTTTTTACTTAGTGTTTACTTTTCCGCTTGCTTACTCTGTGGTGCTTGTTTACTTTTCAAAGGCAATTCCTTCCCTTTTTTCGGGATTTACACCTTGGTGCTAGTCGCCATCCCCTGGCCTATGGAAGGCGGGCTTGGGGTAGTCACGAAACGGGCCCCGAGGACGGGTCGTGACAAATTGGTATCAGAGGTGGTCGGTTCTACCGTAGACTCTGATCTTTCTTCTATGTGAATCAGTAGTGTTATGCGTATTGAGTGTGGTTATCAGTCCAGGGAGTCCAGTGTTGGTGCCGCGGCCGACGTATTCGTACACCAGGACCCTGACTTCTGATTTCCGACTTAATGCACGAAAACATTGATTGCATTTGTGTTTCAAGTTTTCTTTGTGATTCCTTGTGTAAGCTCACCAGGTATACTGTTCTAACAGGGGCGCACTTGTTTCTTTTCAAGATGGCCCCATGACGGTAGCCAGCTAGTGTTCCGAGAGTGGAACGTGATGACAGCCCACCGAACGACGGGGCCTCGGTGCAGGGCTCCTTGTCAGCAGAGGAACCGGAGGTACCTTTACCTGCCGAGCCACCGATGCATCCCGCCACGACCGCTGATGATGCACGTCGCCTTGGAGTTCTGCATGAGTTCCAGCACTAGCGACCACCCATGTTTCGTGGGGAGACGGACCCCCAGGTAGCTGAGGACTGGATGGAGGCGGTCGTACAAGTTTTCAGATCAGTGAGGACACCAGCAGATCTTATGGTGGTAATTGCAGCGAGCATCTTGCACGCAGCAGCGGGCCGAGGGTGGAGATTGATGCTCCAGGTGCACGACGAGGCATCTCTTCTATGGACGGACTTCGAGAGCCTCTTCTGCTCAGCGTTCGTCCTGGCCACCCTCTGTGCGGTGCGCATTTAGGAGCTACTACAGCTGCGGCAGGGCAGCATGACATTGGCCCAGTACTCGGTGAGATTTACTGATCTCTCGCGCTACTCCACAGATATGGCACATGACATGTTCTTCCAGGCCCGGACCTTCGAGCAGGGACTGAGGCACGAGATCAGGGTTTCGATGATCTCCCTGAACATTCCGACTTAGGCACGGGTGTTGGAACAAGCCCTCTTAGTGGAGAGTTTCCTTGCTGAGCAGTCTCCAGCAGCAGGACCCACCACTTTCCGGCATGCGGCAGAGTCCTCTGCAGCGGGCAGTATACAGATGACATAGGGGTCCAAGAGGACTAGACCTGCAGGTGGTTGACAGCATGACTCGGGATCGTTTGTGCGAGGCACTCGGGGTGGACAATGACATTCCATGAGAGGGAAGTGTTACTACTGTGGCGGGATTGGTCACATGGCTCGTGACTGTCCAACCCGCCATACGGATGACCAACAGATGAACGAAGGACCCCCCAGGCAGAGGCAGAGGTTCGATTAGGGCGGGCCGCAAGGAGCAGGCGGCCATGGCAGGGGAGCTGGCCGTGCAGCTGCAGGTGGACGACGCTTCGGGGTGTTTCCAACACCACCACCAGGAGGTCCACCCCGACCGTAGGGAGTTGGTGGACATGCGAGAGCTCAGCTTCAGGTAGCTGAGGCCTTCGATCATGGAGCTCCGGGAGTAGATGGACAGGAGCGGAACTAGTGGATACGTCCTTTGTACTTCTAGTTCCTTGTTGTTGTTGTGTAGTGTCTTTGTATTATGAGCTTCAATAGTAAAAGACGCTTACCTTTGTGATGTTTTCATTCTTGTCCTCTTTTGTGTTGTTACTTAGAGGTCCCAGTTTAGACTATTGACTTGACCCTCACTTGTGAGACATCTACTGGAGGAGACCCAGTTACCACACACTGATGCCGACAGTGTGACTCAACCCTTGGAGGCAAGAGTAACAGTTGGATCTCTTGGTAGTAGCGCCGAGGCCTAACGACGTCATCCTTGGTATGGATTAGTAACATCCATGTCGTGATTGACTGTATTAGGAAAAGGAAGTGGTTCGTCCAGGGGATGAGACCAGATTTATCTTATCGGCAAAGAAGAAATCTTAGCTACTCTTGTGGGACCGGAGATGGTCCGGGCCATGACAGAGAAGGTCTAGGTCATGCAAGAGAGGATGAGGACAGCTCAGAGCCAACAGAAGTCTTTTACCGACAGGAGGCGGAGGCCACTAGAGTTCGAGGATGGCGACCACGTCTTCTTGTGGGTCTCACCTCGACATGGATTACGGAGATTTGGCCGAGGCGGCAAGTTGTCTCCACACCTCCTCGGACCCTTCTAAGTCCTCAGCAGGATTGTCAAGGTGGCTTATCACCTGGCTCTACCACCACAGTTGCGCCGGGTGCACGACTTTTTCCATGTATCTCAGTAGAGCAGAAATGTGCACGACCCGACGCAGATCTTTGACCATGGAGAGATGGTCTTTGATGATGGGACGACTTTTGCGGAGGTCCCAGTGGAGATCGAGGATTGACCGGAGCGGGTCCTACGTGGACGATCGATTCCTCTAGTGCGCTTCAGATGGTAGCTCGGGAACCTCCAGGAGAGCACTTGGGAGCGGGAGGCTCCGATGCATGCTCAGTACCACCTTTGTATCCCTAAGATTGCAGTGAAGCTTTACGGGGACGTAAATCCCTATGGTGAGAGTAATTAAAAGACCCTTACATTTCAAGGAAATTTGTTTCTTAATTTTCTTTGGAATTTTACAAGAACGCAGCCTCTTACGGCACCTGATTCCGAGGCCCGGAGTGCCCGGAATCATTTTCCGAAATTTGGCTTGGGTACGTTCAGTGAACGGACGAGCGGGTTTTTCTAACTTTTGAACCAGTGCCTGGAATCGAATTCGGAGGGCACCGATGGAATCGCAGCGCCGGAATTTTCTTAGAAACACCTCTTCCGGAGTTGTGTTTGCTCGGGTGTGGTTTTTAATTTTCGGGCTTAAAGTTAAGAAAATAAAATAATTGTACGACAAACTTTATTTTATTTCACTTAAGCCACTTGGAAGCCACTTGAAGCCACTTAAAGCGGCATAAACTGAGTTGATGCGGATATGGTGCTATCCAAAAATATCCTACCCTCTTGGTAGGATATTTGTGAAGTGGGACCCACATGAGCCCCACCGTTTCTTTTCTGCTAAGTAACACACCCGCGAAAACCCGTCATTATGAAGTCAACTGACGCATTTTCTTTCTTTTCTTAATGCACCATTTAATTGGGCGGTTTTATTCGTAAATTAAATGGACAGTTTCTTTCGTTGAATTAATTCTAAGAATTAAGGGGTCGTTACTTACCTCGTTTTCATTTGTTGGAGTAGTAATAAAATAAGACCAACGCCGACGTTTGGAGGATTACCCGTTGAGAGGGTTTTGACAGAAGTTCTTGTGCCTTAACCCTTCTTCGCGAAGGACGCGAAGAACGCGAAGAACGCAAAGAACGCGAAGAACGCCGGCCTCCGACAAAGAACGCCGAACCAGCAGAAATTGATGACGTGACGCTGTGTTCCGCGACGCCGATGTTTCCTTTCCTGCAACGTTCTTCTGCAACGTCTCTTTCTCCGCAACGAAATCTTCGATCAGCTGTTTGAGGTAAGGGACTTCGAGTTTCTTTTAAAACTCCATTGTGGTTTTTAACAATGCACGTATTTAATTATTATTAATTAAATATTTTTGTTCTTGAACCTCAGAGTTTGTCGACGCGACACCCTTCCGTGATGATGCGACGCCAAATACCGCGACGACGCGACGATCCCCACTTTCTGCGAAGAACGCGCGTGCGACGACTTGACGAGGTAGGGGTTGTTGTGAAATAATTTATCTTTTTTCCATGAACGTTTCTTTTAAATTAATGAACTGGTTTCATAAGGACAATTTTAATTTATTAAAATTATTGTTTGGCATATTGTTTTATCCTCCTGATTGACACCGTCTAACGCGGAGGGAGCGGGCCAAACGAACACGGCCCGACAACCCTCCGTCGTTCTTCGTGGTTGTGCGGATTTGGCGGGCGACGAAAAAATGTGACGCAAGGGAGATTTGATGATCCCACAGTGAAGAACGGAACCCGGGAGGAGCACCGGTGAAGACGAGAAGGAAAACGGACCACCAGAGAAACTACGGTGGCCCGCAGAATCCTCCGGTGGCGCGGGCCGCCGGCGCGGCGGCGCCCGCGGCTGGAGGTGGCGGCGCCCCGGCGTGCCACTGGACAAGACCACCGCGGCGGCGGCAGCCAACGGACCCACGGCCCCGTGGCTCTGGCCCTCACGCACGGGGCACGGCTATGCCGCGTCCGTTGACTCCATCGCGGCCCTTCAAGGGCCGCGGCTTCCTCAACCCGCGGGGGCGGCGCCCCGCGGCTACTGCGCTCGGCCGCTCCGCCGAGCCGAGCCAGGCCGGTCCGACCGGCCGGGCCGTGCCCTGGCCGGACCAAACCAGGTCCAGCAGGGTCAGACCGGGTCGGGTCGACCCGGTTCGGCCGACCCAGCGGGGGTCGGGCCGGGTCGGCCCGAGCCCAGACCCCCCGTCTTCGGACCGATTCGGTCTTTTGCCCGTAACATGAGCTACGGGCCTCCGAACGATGCGCCATCAGCGGAAACACAATCCTTGGATCGAGACGGTCGTTTCAGGAATATCGCACTCAAGGTTTCAGAATACATTGGGTTCGGCCGGGTTGGTTCATACACGAAACCAACCGGGCCCTCGGAGCGGAAACACTTATATCTTGAGCTACGGACGTCTGATTGACGTGCCGTCGGCTTTGGTGGATTTCTCTAAGTGGGACAGATCTTTTGGCATACTCCGCCCTAGGCTTGGACGCAGGTGGAGTACGGTCTGGTTGGTTTTTCCTTAAAAACCAACCAGGCCCCTGGAACGAAAAAGCCAATAACTCTCAGACCGGGCGTCCGATTGAAGCGCCGTCTATGAAGTTGAGTTCCTATTAGCGATACGGAACATTTGGATACATCAACTTCAGAAATTGTGTTAGTTGATGTATCAGCCTCTCGGCTCGTGGAGCGGACCCTCCCGAACGAGCTTGCTGTGTGCGGGAACCCTAGAGCTGGCTGCAACTGCTGCTGTGACGACGACGACTGTACAGAGATCCTCAGTGGATTCAACTGCGACGATGATGAAAAACAGTACGGAAATCCTCCGTGTTTTCGGCAGTAACTACTACGGTACATATTGGGATACATTAGCTCCGGACTATATGTCAGTTGATGCATCGACCTCTTATCTCGTGGAGTGGACCCTCCCAGAATGAGAATGCTGTGTGCGTGAAACCCTAGAGCCAGTTGGGACTTGACGACTGCTGATCGAATGACTCGTTGTGTTACGGATAACCTGACAGAGGTGCTCTTGGTTGTAGCGGCACATGGGAGTGCTTGGTGGTAGTGGGAGACCCACGACAGAGGTGCGCTTGGTTGTAGCAGCACAGGGGAGCACTTGGTCGTAGCGGCAGACCCACGACAGAGGTGCGCTTGTTTGTAGGGGCACAGGGGAGCGCTTGGTTGTAGCGGCAGACCCACGACAGAGGTGCACTTGGTTGTAGCGGCACAGGGGAGCGCTTGGTTGTAGCGGCAGACCCACGACAGAGGTGCGCTTGGTTATAGCGGCACAAGGGAGCGCTTGGTTGTAGCGGCAGACCCACGATGGAGGAGCGCTTGGTTGTATCAGCACGAGAGAGCGCTTGGTTGTAGTAGCAGGCCCATAGTACCCGATAGGTGGAGAACTACAACAGTCCAAGGTAAGAGGGAAGTGCTTGGTTGTAGCGGCATAACCACTGTTCTTGATGGAGATGGAGTTTCCCAATAGCTTTGGGTTCAACTTCATGATCGATCCTATGTGGGTCATTGCGAGGGTTAGTACCTACAGATCCTTTGTGGGTCCGAAGGCTTAGATGAATCCGTGGTTACATCTGATCATCTCTAACGCAATACGAAGAAGTATCCTGTGTGAGCTGAATCTTGTGTTACTCTCCTTTGTGGATTGTGTTGAACTATCCTGTGTGGATTTACTGTTTACCCTCCTTTGTGGATTGTGTTGAACTATCCTGTGTGGATTTATTGTTTACTCTCCTTTGTGGATTGCGTTGTGCTATCCTGTGTGGGTATACATTTTTCTTTCCTGTGTGTTCTGGGTTGTGCTTGGCTCGGATGTTGGAGCCGATCGGGAATTGATGACTTTAGTATTTGTATGGGCATATACCTAAGCAGTGTCAGTTTTTTCTTCGTGATTGCATCTTTCCTTTGTGGTTTATCCTTTGTGGATTTCGGGAGACCTTCGGGGGACTCAGGGTCCCTACTGAGTAGCTTATACTCACCCCTGCACGGGCTTTGCCCGCACTTCGTTGTGCTGGTTGCAGACGACGGACAAAGCTGATCGTGGTGGAGGCTTGCGGAGCAGGACGATACCTGGAGGTGGACCACTGGGCGGGACGTACTCGGAGCGGACGGCTAGACCGAGGAGCTGTGGAGGCTATCTGTTCTCACCCTTCAGGTGGGACTTCCAAAGGACGGCTCGAAGCTGCGGCTTTTCTTTTCAGTTGCTGTTTTTCCCTTTTAGTTGTACTTTACAGTTGGGATTATATTTCCGGCCCCTTTTTCTTTCAGCACAGCTTGTTACAGTTTTTACTTAGTGTTTACTTTTCCGCTTGCTTACTTTGTGGTGCTTGTTTACTTTTCAAAGGCAATGCCTTCCCTTTTTCCGGGATTTACGCCTTGGTGCTAGTCGCCAGCCCCTGGCCTATGGAAGGCGGGCTTCGGGTAGTCACGGCACGGGCCCCGTGGACGGGTCGTGACAATTGTCATATATTTGAAGAGGATATTAATTTATTTGAATATTAGTGTAATTCAATTAAGATGTCTTTATTATATTATAGAAGTATATTTGAAAGTCTAGTAATTTCATGACACCAACAATGGATTTGAGGTCTAAGATTGTATAAAAGGAATTATTTTTAATATACATGGGATCATTTCATAAGTATCACTCTACGTACCAACCTAGAATTTTTGAAAAGGATTAGTTATTCCCATAAAATATATATCAATTACACTATGTATCCTTTGAAAATATCAGTTTCACTAAAATTTTAATTGATAAACCCCATAGGATGATACAACACAAATATGGTATGGTATATTTTAATGGGTTTTTATATAATTATTATATTGATTATTTATAAAGATAAATTAATTCCAAAATTAACAAAATCATAAAAAAATTGAAGGGGACCATGCTGATGGATGCTGACTACACTGTGAAGGAGGATCAGATAAGATATAATGGTTCTGTATGTTTAGGGTCTTCTATGCCCTGGAAGATGATTACACCTTAACCTATCAAGGGAGAGATAATCGATATTTTTACAAAGAAGTAATGGACCATGTAAAAGAATATTGTATTCTAAATAATTGTTATGTTTTTTACAGAATGAAGGGTGTTTGAGATGGTTAAATATATGAAATTATTCAATGGTAAAATATACCAGCCTTCAATAGGTTTAAATGTTAAGATGATTTAAATAATCATTGCATGATATTCCGAGGATCAAAACAACGATATATAAATATAAATTATGCATCTATTGGATGACTCAGACCATAAGATAGTATAGAAGACCACACCCTAAAAATTAAGGAGTAAGGGAAAGCCACAAAAAAAAAGTTGGAATCATTTCTATGAGTATATGGTTCATAGAGTATATAGAAGATCCAGTTCTAAATTAAATGTTGAAGTCTTATATTGGAATCTTAGGAATTAATTAAAATTTAAAAGAATATAATGACCACACCAAATCTATGTTTTACACTTGTAATGAACTAAATTGTGTACATTAATATGAATAAATACCAAAAATTTGATTAATGGTGGGATATTGGCGGTCTTACAAAAATGCATGTAGCAGTTATTAAAATAATAAAGGAATAAAATAACATATCAAATTTTGATATCCACTACGATTTATCCTTATTATATTGATATATATGATATTAAAAAAAGATTAAAAATTTCACTACAATATCTCAGTGGTATTAGATGAAGGTGAAAGGACAATTCATGTTATGGAATTATCATTATCCAGAAGAAAATGAGGTTTCTACTCTCATAACATGGAAGAAACATATTCAAGGGGCATATAAAATTGATAATATTATCATGTATAAAATATGGGAAGCATATTGATGTAATGAAAAAATAATGGTCAATTCAATAATAATGAATTTTTATAAATACAGACAAACATATCGTTATAATATTGACGAATAACCATAATTATATAAACTTTCCATGATTTATCCTAAATAATTTCATGTTTAGAAAACTAAATGGATTTATCCTAGATAGAAAATATACACATTTAATACATTTTATCCATTAATTTTTATTATTGATGGTAATGGTACATTTGAAATGTGTTGTGTGTATAATCACTGTATTATATCTTTGTGGGGAACCATGTAAAATCCCAATATTCTATGTGATTTTACATTATGAATATCTTTTTTATTGTGCAATGCGATTAACATGTGTATGAACTAGATATTGAACATCTTTATAATATCCAGAGAAAATGATCATTGTGTGTAATAGTACAAAATTAAAAGGAAATAGTAAATAAGTTGACTCCCTAATTAACCACCCCTCTTAGGGTGTTTTGAGATACTATAACCACCACATTCCCTTTATTTGGGTAGTAATATACATCAAGATCAAAATTCTAGGGAAAATCATCCCATCTTTTCTTAATAATATTTAGATAATTTTTGAAGAAGTATAATGCTAAATTTCTATTATCATAATAAATCGTAAACTTCTCAAAAAACAGAGAATTTTGATATGTTTTCAAGGCATGCATCACTGCTTCCAATTTAATGTCCTGGGTAGGGTATTTCATCTGATGGTGACATAACCAGATAGATCCAAAATACACAGCATGATCACCCTATATTAGCAATCTCCACAAACAAATATCTAAATCACCATAACAAACTGAATAATCCATAACTATCACTTGAAGAAAAAAATGATCGGTTATGTTAATCGAGCCTTTAACTCTTCAAGGGTTTTCTATCATTTATCGCCCAATAAAATCTTATTCCCTTATTAGTTGAATTTTCATGGGATATTTCATATAGTAGTAGTCAAAAACAAACCACCTATAATATCTATATTGGTTCTGAAAACTTTTGATCTCAATAAAAATTCTTAGTTCATTAGAAAAATATTACTACTTTGATCTCCACATGGTTAATATAAATTCTATTCATAGATATAACATCATTTAGATAGTTTTTCTCTTAGATTTAAAAAAATAATTTAGAAATATTTTCATAACAATGATGATATCTCTAGGTTCCCAAATTATATTTTGTTGTTCCTCATGATCATATTTCACCTTTGTGTAAACTAAAATATCATCAATGAGAAACACAAAGACGGTTTCAAGATTGAATTGGATGATTTAATTCATCCATTCCATGAAAATAATATTGGTATTAGTATAGAAAAACAATATAGCCAGGTACTTATAATTATCATACCTTCTCCTAAAATGGTTTTTTGGAATATCTACTTCCTTCGTTGTTAGATGGTTGTGTCTTGATCAGAGATAAATCTTGTAAAACCATCTCCCACTTAATATAAAAAAAAGATCTTCAATATAAAGAAATTGGTAACTATTCATGATGTACACTCAATATATCTTCAATTAATCAATGAAATGTTTGATACTTTTATTCACATTATTTTTAAATAGAACTAGTAACACCCATAGTGTAATGTCTATGAAAATAAAACCCCTGTATTTGATATCCTACAATTAAACCATTAATTCATTTAGTTTTTTTAGAGACATTCGATAATATGTAAAAGATATGGGGTGATCCTAAGGAGTAGATTAATAAATAACTCTACCTACTGTTAGGGTGGAAATATAGAAAAATCATTAGGTAAAACATCAGTATACCGAACTAACATCAATAGAACAAAATAAATTGATATTTTCTAAAAACATACAATAATATATTGTTTACCTGACATGAAATAGATATGATATCTTAAGGAATGACTCATTGCATAGAAAATTTTATACCCCAATCACCTGAGAAGATGTAGGGGTTTTCATTAAGAGAATTGAATAGAACCTTCTAATATAAGATTACTATATAACATTTAGAAAAAACTATCTAATACATAACAATAATAATGTCAAAAATATCTAGACTAAAAACCAGAAAATCCCATAATATTTTAAAAATTTAGTTATCTAAAAAAACATTTCTATGTAAAAAACCTAAGGTATACTCATTCACAAGTAGGTAGATAGGTCCATAAAAGGGAATCTACTTAGCTCAAATCCAAAAAAAACATCAATAAATTTAAATGAGATAAATTAATGGGATGTAACTATTTCAAACAAATATAATTCCACAAAATATGTACAAAAGACTATTCCTCTCATGGTTTCTGGTGCATCATCAAATCACTCAAAAACCTTTTTTTCCTTATATAAACTTCTAGGTTTAGTTCTACTCTATGAATTCATATAATGATGATAATATCACTACATATAAGGACAATAATGTTCTCCCATAGATGCACATGATGAGAACTGAGACCCTCCGGTAAAAGTTAACCCAAACATACAAATATATTGAAGGTTACTACAAAGCTCTGTAGATTTCCCAACCATTCAAACTAGTGTAAATAGTTAAGAGATACATAGAAAAACAACTTAATTTAACCCCCATTTCCACAATAATGAGAAACCACCACCCTATGCCCTGAGGGAACCATGGGATAAGAATTGGAAGGATTGTAGACACACATACTCCTACCACCTCATGATTCATCACAATTTACCTATTAACATAGAGAGAAATTATAACCTAAAGATAAAATCTAACATCCACCCACTATAATAGTGGAGAAAAATAATCTACTTAACCATTTTATATCTTTCTAAATCATCAATATCTTTCAAACCATATAATTACATCTTGAAAATAAAAAAAATAAAAAAAACATGATCTATCCTCAGGTCTCAAAACTATTTAAAATCATCAATTATTCAGATATATATTCCCAAGTATCTTAGGGGAAATTTTTATTGTCTTAGTAAATGATGTGGCATACTATATTAATGCCCAATCTAACATCTCCAATGTTACAAAATCCTAACCATTTTTCACCATTAGTGTCTTTAGGTAAAACTAATGATTGAAAATAACATTAAACAAAGTCCAAGTAACATACACTTATAGTATTTCCAATAAAAAGGGTTTCCTCCATAATTTTCTAGGTCCCTCTAGTATATAAGATGAATAAAAGACCATAAATGTCACAATTTTCTTCTCAAATATGATGATATTATCAATATTTTCAATCTATTAATCATGTTCTTGAGTTATTAAGATTACCCAAAAATTTGTGGATTTAGATTCATGAAATTTTGATCCTAATATACTACCCAATCAATTTCTAAACCAAGAGATAAATTTTTTTAATTACTGATTTAATGAGATTAGGTTTCATGGGAGGGTAATCCTATAGTTAATTCTTTTTGGCTCATTCTATATGATTACCCAGTGACCTAATGGTAGGAATGGTCTATAAAATAAAAAAGATAAATCATATTCAATATATATTTCACCAACATATTATATGGTTGAATAATGAAAAGTAACCTAATGAACAATAAATAAAATGAAATAACCATAAGAATTATAACATAAAATACCAAAGGGGTGAAAACATCAAACGTTTCAAAATTTCACCTCTCCACATGGTTATTCTAGGCATTAAGAAATACTATATGACAACCATGAAAACACTATATATAAATTATATAGACCTTATCAAATAGTTACTAAATACTTTTTTAGACCAGGTACCGAAACATCACACGTATAGTTCCCTTCACTATTCCATCCCAAAATAAAAATATTTCAAAAATTAACTCATGGGATTTTCTTAAAAATTATAACTGGAATAGAAACATATAATCATACTGAAAATAATCCATAATAAATCTCACACAAACACATAATTCACAAAAAACTAGGGTAAATTAATTTATTTCATGAAGAAGAGTAATCCAAGAACACCCACACACTGACCTCTTGATTTTCAACTATCAATTCGCAATACTACCATAAAACACCATCAATAATAGGGAATTGATACCATTTTTTAATGAACAATACTTGGTCATGCTGGCTGATCACCTAAATCATTCTTCAACTAGGCTAAAAGGAAGTTCTTGATCATCAGAGGCTCACAACAAGAACCAGAGTATCAAAACAAAACAATGGGTAATTATTTTACTCTCAGGTTATAATAATCCCCAAAAAGGATACCACAAAAAAATACATCATGATTTATCCACACCTTGTACATATATTAACACAATGAAATAATTATCAATAATATAAAAAATAGAATAGAGTATAACAGAACCTAAAAAATAAAAAACATCCACAAACACATTATAAAAATGTAAAATGATAATCCAATAAATATAAAAAAAATTATCCTAATATATTCATGTAAAGCATGACCAATACAATAAAACACCATAAATAAAACACTTCTGGATAATTAAAAATCTATAGAAGATCAAAACCATGTGACCCACGATCACTCCCATCCATTATCAAAAGTGGTTATAAAGGAATCGAAAAGATACATTATAATAAAAAGTTATTTTCCAATAATATTTGATAGATAAATCCAATTCTACTTACATGTAATGACTCGTAAATTTCAAGGAATTTTTTTGTCTTAAATTTTATGGGATTTTACGAGTACACATTTTCTAATGGAACCTGATTCCGAGGCCCGGTGTGCCCGGAATCAATTTCTGAAGTTTAGCTCAGGTATGGTCAGTGAATGAATGAGAGAGTTTTTCTATCTATTAAACCAGAGCTTGGAATTGAAATCTGAGGGCACCGATGGAACCCCATCACCAGTAATTTCTTAAGAGGACATTTACCGTAGATGCATTTTCATGGGAGAAGGAGTTTAATTTTGTGGTTTGAATAAGAATTCAATAAAAATTGTAAACCAATTTTTATTCTTTATTCTAAGTGGTTATATCCTAGGTGTTGGAGTTGGGGTGGGACCCACTAGTTACTAACTACCCTTGAGAGGATAAAGGTGAGGTGAGCCCACACGAGCCCCAACTCTTCACATTCCCTAACTCCCTAACTCCCCCTTTATTTGAGTAACTCCCCTCTCTCCCTCTTTAATTATGTGACTTTTCCTCTTCCACATTAATAATGCCAACACACATTAATTTAATTAATTGAACCTCTTCAATTAATTGAGTTATGTGTTTGAATTTTGAAATTTAAATGCTGGCATGAATTAATAAAATAAGATGATACTTATTTTAGTTTGGGGAGTTGGCTTGTTGTGAGAAGATTTTGGGAGAGTGATCTAAATCCTTTTGGAAGAACTTCATCCCCCTGTGAATAATGACACCATTCAACGAAGAACACCAAATCTCCAACGAAGAACGTCGACTCAGCATCTCAGTTTCTATATCCTCTTCTTCCTCTATGAAAAGGGTGGAGACACTGTCGACGATGGAATCGATGCCATCATTCGCGACGCTTGACACCCGCGAACATCATTAGAATTAAGGGTGTGTTTGGATTGAGTAATTATTGGTTTTCCTTCCAAGTTGTTTTTTCTCTTAAACCACTTGTTATCGAACTAATGCGGAAGGGACCAGACCAAAAAAACACGGTCTGATTCCTCCTCCATTCTTGTGAATATATGTGGAGTTCTTCGGCCGTTCATGAGCAGTGAATCAAGTTCTGTTTTCAGAGCCAACCTAAGGTTAGAAAACATCATAAATGGACTCAGAGCATCGAGGTGACATAGAAGTGGAAGTTTCGTCGAATCAGATCATCAGAACGATGAACGGAAACCTCGAGAGGCGTGCTGGCTAGAGGTGTCATTTTCTGGAAAATTCCAGAATACACGGCGTGTCCTCCAGGAGCACACGCCATGTAGTACATGTGTACTGTGTCTTCCGTTTCGGACATTAGAAAAGTAACACACGACGTGTGACTCTAGGCACCTGGCGTGTACTCGTCACATTGTTTGACAAAGGAGACTTTGATGGACATGGTGTGTATTTAGGGAAAATACACGAACACAAACAGCTATACATGGCCAAGTAACACTGCATGTATTCTCTTCATAGAAAGGCAGAAGCGACTTCACGAGGCTCGGTGTGTAATCTAAGAGATACACGAACATGGGTAGAACCACATGGCCAGGCATGGCTAGCGTACAGAGAGCCTACCCCGGATGTTTGGACACAGTGTGTAACCATACCACATGTCGTGTACTTAATTTTTAATCGAACAACCCTTCGACACGGGCTGTGGAACACAAATAGTACCCGTGGACTGAAGACATGGCGTGTAACCATACCACACGTCATGTAATTACTTATTTATACACGACCATCCCCATGACACGAGCCATTTCACACGGGCAGTACCTGGTGTTTGATGACACAAAGTGTATTGCTTACCTACACACCGTGTACTTTAGGAAAATGGCTTGGTTGTCTTGTTCTCCGTGACTTGGGCACGTTCTTCGAGGTTTTTCCCCTATGACGTGGTATGTAACATTGGGATACATCATCTCTGGTCTTTGTGACGATTGATGTATCCACCCCTTTAACTCGGGGAGCGGACCCTCCTGGAATCGAGTATGCTATGTACGGAAACCCTAGAGCTGGCAGCGATTGTGACGACTACCATACTGGGATCCTCCGTAGGGTTCGATGACGATGATGACTGTACTTGGATCCTACGTGGGTTCGGCAGCGAGGATGACTGTACCTGGATCCTACATGGGTTCAGCAGTGAGGAAGACTGTATTTGGATCCTATGTGGGTTCGGCAGCGATGGATACAGTTCTAGGGGCCTACGTTGGTTCGGCAACAATGACTTCTATACTTAGATCCTATGTGGGTTCAGCAGGGGAGATGATCCAGAATGTAACACCCCATGCTTCTACAGTACGATTCTCTTTGAATAATGTGATAGCTTGTGTTGTACGCAACACCGAGTTCTAACACACCATAACCAATCAAACTAGCCATTATGAATAGTAATACATACCTTTGGAAATTATATATATTTTATATTTCAAAATGGACTTCATTTTTGGATTTGGAATATCGAATTTAGCCTAAGGTGAAATTCTGGTACTTTTTGGATAACTTTAATATTTTCATGAATAGTGAAAATTACTAAATTTTAATTAAAAACAACTTTTTTTGATCAAAATAACTAATAGTGATAAATTATGAATTTGAGTGGTTTTAAAATATATTTAGAATATATTTTTACAATTTAATATAATGTTGGTCATTGGACATAATTTTACAATTAAACCGGACATAAATAAGTGTCAATCTTTTGATAGTTATTATCTCTTAAAAACACGCTTTTTGTTTTAACAACGGGAATTAATTTTAAATTAATTTCTGCCACTTCTGTGTTTTGAATTTGGAAAATTGGAATCCATATTTCTAATTAGGATGTTCAAATTGTGTAAATAGGTAACATTTATTTTTAGGCATTTTGAATAATTACTGCGGCAAATATTTTATTTACCATGGTTAAGGGTAAATCTGGTAAATAAGGGTTAAAAAAATAATATTATAATAATACTAAATTATCCTAAAACGTGTCCTAACCTTAGTGGTAGATACATGTTTGACCATAGGCATCTTTGGGTCGATTTTGGGTCCCCATGGAGCCACTTGTAGGTGATAGGGACACTTTATTTTAATTAAGTTAAAATGAGTACAAAAATGACACAAGCATATATCTTTTAGAAAAAAAAATTTTACATAGGGTTATATATGTTGGATTTTCGACTATAAATATTCATTAAAAATATATAACGATTTACTACATAATGATATTTTATTTATAATTTTTAGACATTAAATAATTAAATTTATTTATGACACAATGATGATGAAGTAATTTCCATAATAGTGAAAAATTAACATAATTGATATTATAAATACACAAATAAATAGAATTTGAGACTTTTTATGAATTAAAATAATTTTCTAAGTTAATAGGACATGTTAGGACTGATTTAATTAATTGTTTTCTAAGTAATCTTTCTAGTATTAGTTTCACAAAAATCAAATATTGAATAGTGTCAAAATTGACATAAAAGAGTTTTTAAAACAAATATTATATTATTAATTTGTATTAAATTCATAAAAATCTAAGGTTCGGCAAATAGACTTATATCATGATAGGTGTATAATTAATGGACCACTTGGGGGTCTATTTGATGTATATTGTATGTTGATTAACCATATAATATAAAAATACAAAGAGACATTGTAAAAGTGAAACTAATTAACTTAGAGTTAATACTTAAAGATAAGGTTAATAGAAGTACCCAAACCTGTCTAAATTCTATTGGTTGAGTGTTTTTCGACCCATAACCACCTTAACATTTAAATAATCAACTTTGGAGCCATTAGAAACCGAATATGAATTTATTATAAATTAATATTTCTAGCTTTTCCAACGGTGCCCCTCACCCCTCTTATAAAAGGGCACTCCTCCTTCTCATTTATTCACACATTCAAAGCCTTTTGGTTCGGCCAAAATCTTCCCAAATACTATCCCAACTTCCCTAAATACAACCTAGAGGCCTTAGTTTGATCATAAAGCCAACCTATGGAGCCCTTTTGATCAAATAAAAAGGAATAAACCGAAGAAGAGGTAATGATTTCACCACCCTTTTTCCAAGTTCCTTTCTTCTTCCACTTCTTATTCCTTTGATGTTAAAATTATAAAATAATAAATCGAGTATCATATATATACTGTGATGTTATTATAAATATGGTACAACCATATTCAGTATTCTATCCACCATTTGAATAACATGTCACCATACGTGCGTACGTACGACTTACCGTCTCCACGTCGTGGTGTAATTGTTATTCAATATATTATTGTTTGGATGGGTATAATAATGATGTGTAACTCATGTAAATAATAAATATAACATGTTAATGATTCTTTATATATTATATACCATCCATTAATATATTATTTTAATATCAAAAGAATGATATTGTCGCTCGTGCATACGTATGGACTACCGTCTCCACGAACGCGATGAGATTCATTCTACATCGTATCCATTCAAGTATAATTATCATTTAATTATTTAAAAATAATGTTTAAGGACTTGATATCATTCTGTATATGAATAATATACAACCTATCCGTGACAAATATGGCTTACGTAAAAAAACATATAAAATAAAACGAGTAAGTTAACACCCGAAACAACAATAATACTAAGATATTATTAACAAATCAATGTTAAAAGATCATATATGATATCATATTAATGTATATGATTCTTGTATAATTTAATAACAATTATTTCACTATTATACAGGAGGTTAACCTACCCCAACCAAGGAAAAGTACAAGGTAAGGGTTATTTATCAATCTCTTCATTATCCGAGGTTGTTTATATGTAATAATCTTCTGGGATCTCTTTATCATCCACATCCATGTTTCTTAAAAATGTATTTCAAAACATTTTTACTATTTACTAGAATATGAGTTAAAGCCATTTATACCCTTTTTGACTTTAATAAGTGGTTTATAAAGGAATCTTTCTGTCGTTTTCAAAACAAGGCCCTTTTTAACCTTTTCGACATAATTAAGTTAAGAATGTTTTTTTAACTTATACGGAGGGTGTGGATATTTTCCGCTGTTATAAAATCTTCCAAGATTAACTTACAAGCTTATAAAAATATTTTCAAAGAAAATGTTTTATATTATATGGCTCTTAAATGATTTCAAAATAAAATGAGATATTTCTCTAAAAAGAGTTTTGATTTCATCTATGTCAATATCCTTTGTTGGATTTTATGCTTATGTGAAGTTGATTTATTATGATAAAAACTTCTATGTTGTATTGAAGGTTTTGTGATATGTTTGACTATGGATGTGCTATTTTTATACCATTCATGGTTTATGATGAAAGTATTGACATTTCGTATGCTAGTTTTAATACGAATGATTATGTTATGTTTAAACCTTTTCATATGGGAATGCATTGGACTTAATATGTGACGGGTGGAGCCCGCTATAGCTCTTCGATGCATCGGTAGGTCTCATGAGACAAACTAGTGTCTTGGAATAAGGCCTTGAAAAAATCTTATTTGTAGTCTTGGCACGAGGCCTTGGCTATGTGGTTATGATAGTCTGGCATTATGCATTCCATCATTATGAAAGTGGTTATTGATATTGCATGTGATTATTCGATTAGTAGAATATCCATGTGAATAAGTAAATGGCATTATTTCATTTTACTTTTTCCATACTATGTTGAAGTTCAATTTTAAAATGATTTTGTTCTAGTTATACATTGCCTTTAATGTTTATGCTTATTTTTGAAGTTTCTGCTATATTGTTATCCTTACTGGGCATTTGAGGTCACCCCTTTTCTATGTTTTATTTTTCCCAGGAAGTGAAGAAGTAAATTATGAATGACCTGCAGGGACATTATGTGGGGATATGAGTGTGGAATATGGAGAAAATATGTTGTTGTAGTAGTTTTTTTACTTTATGATGTAATTTAAAACTTTATGAATATATCTAGTGTTTACAAGGCTACTAAACCAATCGGTATTTCGAGATTTGATCTTTCTTGTGATCATACCAATGTTATGTAATAACGCATAGACTCTGGGTAACTGGGGTCCGAGCGTTACACAGATGCTACATCTATCATCTCCACCCCTCTTTGTGAGTATTATACCTGTGTGAGTTGAGTCTTGACTTTCAATCATTATCATTGATATGATTTACTTGCTCTCCGATGTGGACTAGGTTGTGTTTTCCTGTGTAGACTAGGATGTTCTCAGACTCTTGGGTTGGAGTCGAACTGGAATTGATGACATAGGTATATATATGGGAATATACCTAATTAGATTTGGTTGATACTTCATCTTTGTATCTTTCCTTTGTGGATTCTGGGTGACCTTCATGGGTCTCGGGGTCCCTACTAAGTATCGTATACTCACCCTAGCATGGGCTATGCCTGCACTATGTTGTGTTAGTTGCAGATGACGGACATCACTGATTGTGGCTGAGGCTTTTGCAGCGGAATGGTACCCGGAGGTGGACTATCAAGCAGATGTACACGGTGCGGACAGACGAATTCGAGGAGTAGAAGAGACCATCTGAACCCACCCTTCTGGTGGGGTTTCTGGAGGATGACTTGGTGGTTGCTACTTTACTTTTCGGTTGTTGTACTTTCTTTTCTCAGTTGTACTGTACTTTCAGTTGGGTTTGTATACTGGTCTATTTACTTTCTAGCACTTACTTTTGTACTCAGTTTAACTAGTGTTTACATTATCTTGTGTACTCTGTTTAGTTTGTTTACTTATATTAAGGCAATGCCTTCCCTTTAATCAGGATTTATGCCTTTGGTGCTATTCGCCAGCCCCTGGCCTATGGAAGGCGAGCTTGGGGTAGTCACGGCACAGGCCCTGATGATAGGTCGTGACAAATTTATTATCAGAGGAGTCTGTTCTACCGTAGAACTTAGGACTATGATAATTTCTTCTGTGTGAAGAAATAGTGTTTAGGGAATTGAGTGTGGTTATTAGTCCAGGGAGTCCAGTGTTGGTGCGGCGGCCGACATATCCATACACCAGGACCCTGACTTCTGATTTCCGACACAGTGCAAGAAAGCATTGATTGCATGTGTGTTTTAAAAGTTTTCTTTATGATTACTTTGTGTGAGCACACCAAAATACTATATTAACCATGGCGCACCTATTTCTTTCAGGATGGCCCCAAGATGGCATCCAGCTAGGGTTATGAGCATTCTGAGAGATGGTAGCCCACCGAGCGATGAGGCCTCAGTGTAGGGCCCCATTATTGTGGAGGTACCAGTGGTACCTCTACCTGCAGAGCCACCGATGCCACCAGCCCTAGTAGCTGAGAGTGCACGTCGCCTAAGTGCACTGCATGAGTTTCAGCGTCAGAGGCCGCCCAGGTTCCGCAGAGAGGTGGAACCTCAGGAAGCCGAGGATTGGATGGAGCATGTTGTTTGAGTCTTCAGATTAGAAGGGACACTATCTGACCTCATGGTGATCCTTGCAGCGTGTTTCATGCACATAGCAGCAGGTAGATGGTGGTTCATGATACTCTTCGTGCATGATGAGGCATCACTGCTTTGGATGGACTACGAGAGCCTTTTCTACTCAGAGTTTGTTCCTACAACCCTCCATGTAGTACGCATTTAAGAGTTACTATAGCTGCGGCATGTTAGAATTACAGTAGCCCAGTACTCTGTGAGATTTACTGACCTCTTGCGCTACTCCACGGACATGGTACGAGACACTTTCTTCCAAGCCCGGACCTTCGAGAAGGGACTGAGGCATGAGATCAGGACTTCGATGATCTCCCTCAGCATACCGACGTAGGAAGGAGTACTGGAGCAAGCCCTTCTTATAGAATGTTTTCTTGATGAGCCTACACCAGCAGCGATGCCTACCACATGGCGACATATAGGGGAGTCCTCTACATCCGACAGTAGACAGCTGTCATAGAGGTCCAAGTGGACCAGGCCATCAGGAGGGAAACCTCAGGATACTGGTTTGCATGTGTGGGACACACGCAGTAGAGCCAGTCATATGAGAGGCTGACAGTGCTATGCATGTGGCAGGCAGGGCCACATGGCTCGTGACTGCCTGACCCGCCAGGCAGAGGAGCAGCAGACGGTTGGTGGACCACCTAGGCAGAGGCAGAGGTTCGACCGTGGCGGTCCGCAGGGAGCCGATGGATGAGGTAGAGGAGCTGGTCGAGTAGCAGGTGGTGGACGACGCTTTCAGGCTATACCACCACCTCCACCAAGAGGTCCACCCTGACCATAGGGAACTGGAGGACAGAGGCAGGCTTAGCTTTAGGTGGTCGATGATTACGACCACGACACACCTGATATTATTCGAGGTACTATCTGTGTCTACTCCACCCTTGCTGCAGTTCTAATAGACACAGGGGCGATTTATTCTTTCATTTCCACTGCCCTTATTCGGAGCTCGAAGATTCTGACAGAGCCTTTGGCTCGATCATTACAGGTGGAGACTCCTACAGGAGCAGACTTGACGATAATGCACTAGTGCTGGAAGTGTGAGCTTACTCTAGGAGGCGATAGCTTCTACTGTGATCTTCTTGTAGCAGCGTCGGGGCCTTACGAAATCATCTTGGGCATGGATTTTTTATCTATAGTCCATACTCAGATCGACTATATTAGAAGCAAGGTGCGGTGTGTCCACACCGATGGGAGCAGGTTCACCTTCACTAGAGAGAAGGGAGCCTGTGCAACATGAGATGGACACACGCAGAGGACAGGACAACCGATCACCCATCAGTTGGCTAGTCTCATCCTGGGAGCAGTTGACGTGAGGAGTCTGAGTTTTCCTGTTGTGGTGGATCAGTATGCGGACATTTTTTCTGATGACGTTCCAGGACTACCTCCTCGCAGAGAGGTAGACATTACATTGAATTGTACCTCGGGACAACCCCGATATCTGCATTAGTATATCGGATGTCTCCCACTGAGCTTTGTGTGCTATGGGTACAGTTGGAGGATTCGCAGGGAAAGGGATTCATCTGACCCAGTGTTTCACCCTGGGATTCTCTAATTTTGTTCGCCAAGAAGGCAGATGGGTGCATGCGACTGTGTGTAGACTACCGTCGCCTGAACCAGGTGACCATGAAGAACAAGAATCTACTTCCGAGGATTAACGACCTCATTTATTAGCTTAAGGGAGCTTTCTAGTTCTTGAAGATAGACCTCAGGTCAGGCTATCATCAGTTCAGAGTTCGAGATGAGGATCTGTAGAAGAAGACCTTTACGTATTGGTATGGTAACTATGAGTTTTTGGTTAGGCCTTTTAGTGTAACTAATGCTCTAGCAGTGTTCATGTGTCTCATAAACATAATCTTCTAGCCTTACCTCGATCAGTTTGTCATTGTATTCATCGATGACATTTTGATTTACTTGACTACTAAAGAGGAGCACGCCTACTACTTGAAGGTTGTAATGGACACACTCTGAGACCACCATCTTTATGGTAAGCTCTTGAAGTGTCAGTTCTAGATTAGAGAGGTCCACATCTTGGGAATCATCATCTCTGAGGCGGGAGTTGCGGTGGATCCTACGAAGATCGAGGCAGTACTAGCTTGGGAGCCACCCAGGAGTGTGACGGAGGTGCGGAGTTTCCTAGGTCTGGCTGGGTACTATTGGAGATTTGTGCCATAATTCTCCAGAGTACCAACACTACTTTAAACTTTGACGAAGAAGGGGAAACCCTTTGTGTGTTCAGATAGATGTCAACAGAGCTTCCTAGAGCTGAGACAGAGATTGAACAGCGCGCCCATCTTGAGGCTACCAGATGAGGGCATACGGTACGTAGTTTACTTCGATGCAACAAGGACCAGACTCGGGTGCTTCCTGATGTAGGAGAAGGCGATGATCTCTTACATATCCAGAAATTTGAGGCAACACGAGTAGAACTACGCTACCCATGACGTAGAGTTAGCAGCAGTGGTCTTCTCCTTGAAGATGTGGCGACACTATCTTATGGGCGAGTGCTTTACAGTATACTCTGACCACCAGAGTCTCAGGTATATATTCTCGCAGAAGGACCTGAACCTGAGAAAACAAGGATGGCTCGAGTTACTCCAGGACTATGACTTTGAGATAGTCTATAATCTTGGGAAGGGAAACATAGTAGCTGATGCACTCAGCAAGAGATCGGGCATTCTGCTACTTGGTGAGGCGACAGAGAAACTAGTCGCATTGCAGATATCCTTCATGGATAGAGATGGAGAAGCCTTTCTACAGTAACTCATAGTCACTCCTCCACTACTTCAGCAGGTTAGGGAGGCATAGTGTGGGGACTTTACTGTGAGATGCGACATGCACATATATCCACAGGACATGCACCTGATGGTTTTTCTGTAGGAGGAGAGCACGTCATCCAGTTCAGGGGATGTACCGTGGTACTAGTTGCATTACAGGAGGAGGTGATGAGGGAGTTTCACACTTCCCCATTGGAGGTACATCCAAGAGTAGAGAAGATGTACTGGGATCTCAGATGACAGTAATGGTGGCCGGGTATGAAGAAGGTTGTGGCTGAGTTTTTTTCCCGATGCCTCACCTGCCAGCAGGTGAAGGCGGAGCACCAGGTACCGGCAGGCTTGGTGCAACCCTTAGAGGTCCCAGAGTGGAAATGGGACAGGATATCTATGGATTTCGTGACAGGACATCCACGTACTTCCAAAGGACACAACTCCATCTGGGTGACTGTTGCCCGACTCACATAGTCGGCCCACTTCCAACCTATCAGAGAGAAGGGATAAGTGGATAGCTTGGGATGCCTCTACGTTCAAGAGATCGTACGGCTTCATGGTGTGCCATCATATATCATCTTTGATCAAGATTCTATATATACTTACCGACATTAGAAGGGGTTTTAGGAGGCATTTGGGACGCAGCTATGCATGAGAACTGCCTTTCACCCTCAAACGGATGGCCAGATAGAGAGGACCAATCAAACTCTTGATGACATGCTCCATGCATGTGTCCTCGACTTTGGTCATATCTAGGGGGATCACCTACCCTTGGTGGGGTTTGTGTACAACAACAGCTACCACTCCACCATCGGGATCACACCATACGAGGAATTGTATGGCCGACCTTGCAGATCACCTCTGTACTGGACTAACCCTGGGGAGTTAGAACTTGTAGGACCAGAAATTGTCCAGGAAATGATGGAGAAGGTACAGATTATCCATGAGAGGATGAGGACTTCTCAGAGCCCATATAAGTCATATGCTAAAAGGAGGAAGTGACCAAAAGAGTTCGAGGATGGAAACCACATTTCCTTGCGGGTCTCACCTAAACATGGATTAAGGATATTAGGCCAGGGTGGATAGTTATCATAGCACTTCATCAGAACATTACAGGTTCTCAGCAGGATAGGTGAGGTGGATTATCATCTGGCTCTCCCACCTCAGTTTCACCGGGTGTACGACGTCTTCCACGTATCTCAGCTGAGGAGATATGTGCACGACCCGACACATATCATTGACCATGGAAAGTTGGACATAGATGATGATGTGACTTTAGCGGAGGTCCCATTGTAGATCGAGGATCGACAGGAGCGAGTCCTGCATAGACGGTCGATTCCTCCAGTACACATCAGGTGGTAGCACGAGAACCTCCATGAAATCAAATGGGAGAGGGAGGCTCAGATGCGTGCACAATACCCTCATATATTTCCCTAGTTTATGATGTTGCTTTACGAGGACGTAAATCCCTGAGGTGGGAGTAATGTGATGACCTGTAACTTTCAAGGAATTTTTTTTTCATAAATTTTATGGGATTTTATGAGTACGCAGTTTCTGAAGGCACCTGATTCGGAGGCCTGGTGTGCCCGGAATCAGTATCCGAAGTTTAACTCAGGTACGTTCTGTGAACAAACGAGCGGGTTTTTCAATCTTTTAAATTGGATCTCAGAATTGAAATCTGAGGGCACCGATAGAACCACATCACTGGTAATTTTCTTAAGAGGACTTTTACCGTAGATGCATTTACACGGGAGAAGGAGTTTAATTTTTTAGTTTAAATAAGAATTGAATAAAAATTGTAGAACAATTTTTATTCTTTATTCTAAGGGGTTATATCCTAGTTGTGGGAATTGGGGTGGGAACCAAAAATTACTATCTACCCTTGAGAGGATAAAGGTGAGGTGGGGCCCACATGATCCCCAACTCTTCACATTCCCTAACTCCCTAACTCCCCCTTTATTTGAGTAACTCCCCTCTCTCCCTCTTTAATTAAGTGACTTCTCCTCTTCCACATTAATAATTCCAGCACACATTAATTTAATTAATTGAACCTATTCAATTAATTGTGTTATATTCTTGAATTTTGGAATTTAAATGCTTGGAATGAATTAATAAAATAAGAGGAGACTTATTTTATTTTGCGGAGTTGGCTTGTTGTGAGAGGATTTTGGGAGAGAGCTCTAAATCCTTTTTGGAAGAACTTCATCCTCCCGCAAAGAACGACACACTTCAATGAAGAATTACAACTCTCTGATGAAGAACGTCGACTCGGCACCTCAGTTTCTCCATCCTCTTCTACTTCCATGACAAGGGAGGAGGCACCGTCAACGATGGAATCGACGCCATCATTCACGGCTCTTGACACCCATGAACTTCCTTCGAGGTAGGGGTGTGTTTGGATTGAGTAATGATTGGTTTTCATTCCATGTTTTTGTTCCTATTAAACCAATTGTTATAGGACTAATACAGAAGGGACTGGACCAAACGAACATGGTCTGATTCCTCTGCCGTTCTTTTGAATATATGTAGAGTTCCTTAGCTGTTCATGAGTGGTGAATCATGTTATGTTTTCAGAGCCAATAAAAGGCCCAAAAACATCATAAATGGCCTCATAGCGTCGGGGAGACTTATAAGTGGATGTTTCGTAGAATTGGATCATCGGAATGACGAATGGACACCTCGAGAGGCATTCTAGCTAGATGCGTCATTTTCTGTAAAATTCCAGAATACACGGCGTGTCCTCCAGGAGCACAAGCCGTGTAGTACAAGCGTACTGTGGCTTCCATTTCAGACATTACAAAAGTAACACATGGTGTGTGACTCTAGACACATGGCGTGTACTCTTCACACTATTTGACAAAGGATAATTTGATGGGCATGGCATGTATTTAAGGAAAATACACGCACACAGACAGATATACACGGCCAAGTAAAACAACGTGTATTCTCTTCATAGAAAGGCAGAAGCGGCTTTGCGAGGCTCGGCGTGTAATCTAGTAGATACACGGACATGGGAAAAACCACATGGCAAGACATGGCTAGCGTACACAGAGCCAACACCAGATGGTTGGACACGGCGTGTAACCATTCCACATGTTGTGTACTTACTTTTTACACGAACAACCCTTCGACATGGGATGTGGTACACGGACAGTACCCATGGACTGAAGACACGACGTGTAACCATACCACACTCCTTTTAGTTACTTTTTTTTACATGACCATCCCCATGACATGGGCCACTTCACACATGCGGTTCTTGGTGTCTGATGACACGACATGTATTGCTTACCTACACACCGTCTACTTTAGGAAAATGGCTTGGTTATCTTGTTCTCCGTGACTTGGAAACGTTATGATTGGTTTTTCACCTATGACATGGGACGAAACGTTGGGATACATAATATCTGGCCTTTGTGATGGTTGATGTATCCACCCCTTTGACTCGAGGAGTGGACCCTCCCAGAATTGAGTATGTTGTGTGCAGAAACCCTAGAGCTCGCTGCAACTGTGACAACTACCATGCTGGGATCCTCTGTGCGTACGATGATTATGATGACTGTACTTGGATCCTTCGTGGTTTCGGTCGCAATGATGACTGTACATGGATCCTACATGGGTTCGACAGCGAGGATGAGTGTACTTGGATCCTACGTGGGTTCAGAGGCGATGGTTACTATACTAGGATCCTACATGGGTTCGGCAGCGACGAATTTTGTACTTGGATCCTACGTGGGTTTGGAAGGAGAAATGATTCAGAATCTACCTCTATCATCTCTACCCCTCTTCGTCGATAGTATACTTGTGTGAGCTGAGTCTTGACTTTCAATCATTATCATGGATATTATTGACGTCCTTTCATGTGTGGACTGGGTTGTGCTTTCTTGTGTGGACTGGGATGTTCTCAGACTCTTGAGTTGGAGTCAAACTGGAATTGATAACTTAGGTATATGTATGGGCATATTCCTAAGTAGAGTTGTTTGATACTTCGTGATTGTATATTTCCTTTGTGGTTTATTTTCTGTGGATTCTTGGAGACCTTCGGGGGTGTCGGGGTCCCTACTGAGTATCGTATACTCACCCCTATACGGGCTATGCTTGCACTATGTTGTGTTGGTTGTAGACGATAGGCAGCGCTGATCGTGGTTGAGGCTTGTGGATTGGAACGGTACCCGGAGGTGGACTATCAGGCGGACGTACACGGTGCGGACGGACGTGTTCGAGGAGTAGAGGAGACCATCTGTACCCACCCTTCTGGTGGGGTTTCCGGAGGATGACATAGTGGTTGCTGCTTTACTTTTCAGTTGTTGCACTTTCTATTCTCACTTGTACTGTACCTTCAGTTGGGTTTGTATACTGGCCAATTTACTTTCCAGCACTTACTTTTGTACTCAGTTTACTTAGTGTTTAATTCATCTTGCGTACTCTGTTGTGTTTGATTACTTATTAAATGGAAATGTCTTCTCTTTTATCAGGATTTACACATTTGGTGCTAGTCGCCAGCCCCTGGCCTATTGATGGCGGGCTTGGGGTAGTCCCAGAATGGGCCCTGAGGACGGGTCGTGATTGTACACACAATGGATATATATAGGGTGGGTGGAAAATTTTGGTTTGATTCCACCAAAAGATTATATATCATCTTTCACAACAAAAATTATATGATATAATACAATATATACATTATAAATTCTATTTTTGTTTTATAGTTAAATAAGGGAAAACTATTTGAAAATAAATTTCATTATAGAAACATCCAATCTCCCAATCACGAACAAGGTAAACATAAAATAAAACCAAGGGTGACATGGAATAATTAGTTTAAAAATATTTAAATAATAAAAAAAATACAATTTAATTAAATTAATCTATTATAAAAAACTCATAAAACGTGGGATTTAATAACTAGGATAAATAAATAGCATGTATAAGATAAATATGACATGATCTTGGGACCTAAGTAGACCTATGAAAACCTAACAAAACAAATCATCTTTTTTGATCACTTTATTCTACCAGAAATGATCTTATAGCCCATAAAAAGTGATTTTTTAGTAGAACTAGTATAGGTTACCAAAACACATACCCAAATTTTCCCATTTGAAACACACCAATAATCAATCCTCACAATATAACTAACCCCATCAACTATATAATAAAAATTCCTTTACATATATCCAATTCCAAGAAAATAAATGAAACTTAATTCATAAGATAATCCACATTAAAAAATAATAATTTTTTTTAAAATATACTATAAATATTTATATAAAGAACATTAAGGTGTATATTTTTTTTTAGAAATACCATTTTAATTATAATTAATACCACACATTAATCAACACGAAGTTAAAAATAGACGAAATGAACATAAATTAGTCCTTAATAATAGATTAAAAAATATAGAAATAAAACGATATGTAGTAAATGAAATATATGTGTTATAAAGAAGAGACCTAGTGTTTTGATAAACCTATCTAAAAAATGACACAAACTCATCGACATCATTAGATGCCACAATAATAGGTAAGGTGTTTTCTAAAAAGAAAAAAATACCATAAGATTACACTTTTTAAACTCATACATTTAATTAATATTTCCTACTAAAGTACAATAAAAAAAGATACCATGAATAATTATAAGAATACAATAAAAAATTAGGGGAGGAAAATAAGTCCATAATAGAGAGTGAGTTAACCTTGAAGAAACTCCAAAACTCAATAAGAGATTGTTAAAAAGAAACTATAGGGAGAGCTATATGGTTGAATGATTCCATGGTAGGAAAATGGGATAAAATTTTGGATAAGAAAAAATATAATTTATGGGGTTCGGGAGTAAAATAACCATTATAATGAATTTGGGGGTTCCACATTATTTTACAATGATTGAACCTATCATTCGAATGGAACTAGAATAAACCCCAAAATATACGAGTCATTTCTATAGTTTTATTTCATGGGATTCCTTAAACATGTACAAAAAAAGTGCTCCAACATTAAATATAATAATACGATAACTATATTTTACTTTATTACAAAAATTTTCCAAGAAATATAAACCAACTATGAAAAAATGTTCAAGAAATCCCATCCCCTACCATATGGTTTTGGGGATTAGTTTTCACTAACCCCGTGCTACCATTGTAACAAGATGTTAATCTACCATTTTTATATTTTAAATCCTCAAATCCCAAAAAAACTCCAAAAATAGAATAAATAAATAATATAATTGAAATAAATATATGCCATTTATTTTTTATTCTTCAATAAACTATTTCATTATATTTTAACATATATCGTTCTTCCAAATTATTATATATATTTAATAGAAAAATGAAATAGAGCTTGAAAAACTGGGGCTATTCATTAGGTGTGGGTTAATTTTTATGTAAAAATTATTGAAATACATGAAAAATCATGATATTTTATTATTTATTTTTATTTAACTCAATTTTGATTGTTTAATATCTTTCTTTACATACAATAGTAAGTTAAAATAGGTTGTCATATACAATTTAAATATTATTATATTTTGTGATAGTTATCACCTAGCCATTAGATTGAATGGTATGAATAAGACTTACTATATTTTGAAAAATTATAGTTTAAACATATGTATAGTTAATTCACTCAAATTAAATTGGTTATAAATGAATAAATCATTGGAAATTAGAAAAGTGATGTTTTTCCAAAAAATGGTTTTTATGCTCTCAATGCGTTTTTATCAAAATAAATTAACATGAAAAATATTGATGAATGTATTTATAATTATTATATATTTAATAAAAACAATTATCACTATTTCAATTGTATTTAGGAGACATTGAATAAGGATAAATTCAATTTTATAACCAAAAATGAATTTTACTACAGATGAGTTTCATTATGTTTTCTATACATATTTTTTAATGAATTGCTTATTAGTTTAGGAATGGAATATATTATATTTTATGAAATTTTATAATATCATCGTAGTTAATAATTTTAAATAATATCAACTTATGTTTTGGTAATTATGAAAAATGTCCAATTTAAAATCATTACAATGTTAAAGGATAAAAGGGTTTAATAAGGGGTTAAACTAAAGAAATAAGGTTTAAAATGACATAAAACTTGTATAAATAATATATTAAATATGTATTTTGATCCTAAATCATTCTAATTTAACACTTGATCTAGGATGGATCTATTTTAATAGGAGCATGAATTCAATACATTTTAGTATTATTTATAATTGAAAGCATGCCACTCCCCTCAGTGATATAAGGGAACCTCCAATCATCTCTTCCCCATACAACATGAGACTTTTAGAAAAACCGTGATTAGAAATAATACTCTTCCAAAATCCTTATTCACTTCCAGTAGATGATTATATTCCTAGATGACCCATCTCAGAATCTTTTATATGCTTTACAATAGTGGATACCCAAAGAAGATCTATATGTTCATACCAATCGTTTTTATGATTCTTTATCATTTAAAAACCACCAAATGATCAGTAAACATATTATAATTATTTAATGAATATATTAATTATACCTCTATGTTTTTATGTTTATGTTATAACCATTATATATCTCATTCCCACGCATTGAAAAGTGATATTTTCACATCTTCATACGTGGAGACTACCACCTCCATAAAGCGATATGATTGTTAATTTATTTCCTCTTTAACGGGTGGTATTAAGCATATATTTAATGAATATATAAGATATTTATGATTTTTTTATTTTTATTGGTTATATATTATTTATATTTCTTTTTTTTCAATCTAATTAAAAGTGAAAACATCATGTGTACGTATATATAGACTCCCATAACCATGAAGTGGTGTAATTAATTTTTCATCATCAAATTATACTAATGGTAATTAAATTTTATATAATGAATAAATATTATACTTATGGAATTATTAATATTTTGAAGATGATGATACCATGATCAATGTGTGGGGATAAAAATCATTGAACAAAAACATTTGTGGAAAATGAATTATTTTTCACTTGAATTTTTATTTTAATGAAGAATTGTTAATAAGGATATAATTTAAAAATTAAAGCAATTATATATATAATGTAATTTCTAAATATTTATCTACGATATACTATTAATTAATATATCTTTATTATTCAGGATTTATGAATGTGTACGAAGAGAGATTGATCTTGATGTAAGGTTTAGGTTATAAGCTCATTTCTTTTTCAAGATTGACTTGATAAATGTACATTTTAAGGAATTATATGAATATTATCTTTTAAAAACAATATATTTTAGTCTCCTATAGTACTTTATAGGGTTTTCATATTTGTTGGTCATGAATTATCAGAAAAATACTATATAAATCTTGTGTATTTTAATGCTCACTAATACACTTGTTTTTTACTAATGAAAATACATTGAGTGTTTTTAGGAATATATTGCCTATGAAATTTTTCTTAAATATGGTTTATGTTTTAATAATTTTTTCTATACATATTTTTATGTAGTATAGAAAAAATAGTCCTACCATACCTTTGTTAGTATAAAATATGGTTTTCAAACACTACATTTTTTGAAAACATATAGATCAAAAAACCGGTGATGTTGTAAAAGTATGGATCTGGAACAATACTTCTGAGAGAAACCCTATATTTTTTAAAATGTTATGGGTCAAGAATCAAATATTTTGAATCTAACTATATATTTTTTACCATACATTCAAAGTTAATTCTACATTTTACATGGTCAACTACCTAAATTAAATTCATGATATTTTTCTATATTTCTTCATCCTTTTTGAAGAGATTAGTTTATATATTTTTAAAGTTTCTTAAATATTTATGCAGAGGATAATGTCCAATATATTAAATTGTTCATATTTCTAACATAATTTTTTATTTTATTTGATCATTTTAAATTAAAAAACATGTGATTTTCCATGTGATATTTATGGATCTATTTAACCAAAAGAAAATTGAGTTCCTGTTTTTAAATAACATGACATATATCATTAATATAATATGTTCCTATTTGATTTAGTACTAATAGTAATGATATTTTTAATAGATACACTTTTTTGACAAGCATGTTTTAATATTGTGTTATTTGACTATTTTTCTATTATTGTTGCTTCTATTATATTGTTTCTATATTTCATGATGATTGATAATATATAAGATCCCATAGATGTTATTATTTCTAGAAAACTTTTATATGTGAAGAAGAAGATCCATTATCTATCATTGGATAGTATAGATATGCTCTAAATCTATTTATAAACAAATTATGTAATCTTGATTTTGTAAAGTGTTGGATGGGTGTACTCATTCGTGGTGGGGTTTCAGATTCTAAAAATAAGCCTTGGATCATGATTTTCTATACAAGTCAACCTATAATTTTTAAGGAGTCTACCATTGACACTCAGTTTTGAATATCGTATGATAAGAGAAACTATTTAGCAAAAATCAACCTATTCATTGAGACTGTTGGTGGAGTTTACTTGGGGATCCTTTTATGTTGAACCACTGTAAAAACCTATTTTGTTATTATTGTCTATATTTCCACAAAATAAATTGTTTAATAAAATTAAAACAATATATATTCATTACATATGAATTGAAATCATCTTTGAATCAATCAAAATTAGTAATAGTCAAAATTCACCATGTCTTGTGTATATTTTTCTTTATTTTGACTTTACATTTAGTATTAGAGGGGTGATTTTTGATGAAGTATGGAAATATTTATAATGATAATGTAAATGGTCTATATGAATATATATATTATTGTTAGAACTAAATGAAACAATGTACACAATCTAATATCCTTATTTTAATGGAAAAAATTATAGATTATGTAAATATCATCTTATTTTCTATTTGTAGAATCATGGATTCAAGGTTTACATTAATATTTTCAAAACAAATGAAATCAATGGGGATACAAAAATTTTGATGCTATTGAGGAAGATGGGTATGATTTCAATTAAAATACATCAATATTATTATATTTGGACTTGATCCATTTCAATTTAATTTTATATCTCAATTTAATGCTACCTCTAAGATATAGTAAAATATAATTGTTTCATATGATGGAAAAAATATTTCTGAAAATTAAGATTAAAAATTAAAATGTTTAAATTAAACACTTTTAGCATGAATGATTGTGAAATAATCACACATATGAATGAAAGAATGACTAAAATTGTCATTTGTGTTCGTTCCCTATGTGAAACTAGTATTGAAGTTAAAAAATATTAAGAAGTTACAAGAGTTGTTTCCTCTACATGGAATGATATATCTGTTTTAATAAAAAAAATACACTCAAGTCTCATAGCAGACAATGAAAGAGTTTATTGGCATTATAATGATGTACAAAGTAGAAATGCAAGAAGAAGTTGAAGATCAAAGGATGATAAAAATGGATAATACATACCATAAAGTTACTACTCAAATATAGGAAAATAAATCAAATGGAGATGGTGTTTCCTCAAATTATTATGAATTATTTTATTCTTGAATGGAACTATCTCATGTATCTAAAGGATTCATTAAATTTCATTAGAAAATGAAATAATTCAAAAATTTCTTCAACAATTTAAAGAAATATGGTTGTGGTTTTAAATGTGTAAGATACCATGAATGCAAGAGAATGGAACATATCATACCTGAATTTCATCAACTAGAAAAATAAAAATAAAAATGGAGAATAAATAAAAGAGCGTTACATGAGAACTAAACCTGAGAAACAATGTAAAAAAGATATGAAGGCTACTTGAATTTTCTATGAGGAATCCTTAAGTACTAATAAAAATGATTCTAAAAAATAACTAACCAATCTAAATGAAAAATGTGATTTTTTGAAAATACGGAGGAATTGGTACAATTATAATATACTTCTGATTCTAATTTTGAAAGTAGTTCCAATATTAAATTTTAAACTTACTATTAAATTCTTGATGAAAAACATAAATATCAAACAGAACATAATAAATTTCTAAAAATATTCATAATATAGTTTTAAATGAAAAATATTATATGTTAAAAAACACATTAAAGTAAAATGAAAAATATAGAGAATACAACTCAAACTACATTTTTTATGAAAAATAATAATATTTCACCTTATGATGTAGAGTTATTTAAAAATATAAACAATATTATCTAAGGTATAATAATATCTAAATAATATTCTTAGTAAAAAATAATAATAAAAATGATAAATACAGAATATGAAGAAATGAAGAAAAGTTATAATTATGTTGATGTTATTTTGTACACTGTTCTAATAATAACAACATATTATATTCACATTTTTTATAATGGAATTATAGGAAATTATTCTGAAAATTAAAGTTTTTGATATCCATAAATCAGTTGACTAAAAAATATTTTTTATCTTGGAACGTGGTTGAATGTAGACATACATATTTTTGAAGAATTTGAAAAATCTATTTACCCAAATCAGTACCACCTAGAATCATTAAACATCATCATTTGTTACATGTTAAAGGAATGTGGAATAAATACATGAAACCATATAATTGATAAGTAAATTTCCATAAAGGCGAACACCCTTGAAAGTGAAATGATCATGGTATTAACTACACAATGAATTTGGCTTGGAAAATCGTGGTGAAAATTCGACATCATAACAGTGTAACATAAGAATTCATAAAAACGGGTTTATTGGAGAGAAATGGGTATCTCATCATAAGTACATGGAATAGATTGTAAAGTGGTAAAATTGATACATTTTCCAATATATTTAATTTAATTTAGATACATAATATAAAATAATTGCTTGAATGTAAATGAGGAGAGAGAAATCAATTATAGAATTTTGTCCTGGTAACAAGTGTACATGAGAGGAATTAGTGGGAGAGAAAGAGGTATTTCATCATTAAATGATAAAGAGGGTAGTATAGGGGAGGTATGAAATCATACCCCAACATTTTTAATTGAATATAAAATTGCATCTTGACATTACGAAATTTGGACAAAAATGAGAAAGGAAGAAATCCCTTACTTGGAAGTATAATCCCAAAGGATTAGAAGAGGCTTGAGAGGGGCTTTCTGGGAGGTTGGATAACCTAGGAAGGATTTTTTAGAGAGTAGGTTAGGGTTTGTGGATATCTAAATGGTATTAGTGAAGAGGAATGAGATATTGGGAGGGTTTATATAAGAAAGGAGAGGGAATTCATTATTATTTAGGTTTTGGGTACCACACATTAAAGTAAACAAAACTTCGAACCGTACCATTGTTTTTGCCAATGGTTTTATCCAATGTGGAGTTTCAAACCTTATTTTATACGGGAAATGGAATAACATATTATAATATTAGTCTTTCTTATGCCGAGGTGAGTCACACTCTCAAAGAAATCATTTTGAAATGTTACAATAAATTATAAGTCTTGGAGAGTCCAATAAGGAACCATAAAATTAATCAAACAAGTCTAAAATCACCTTATTTTAAAGGTAAATTTTTATTTGCATAAATTAACTTTTATGGAATTTTATTACATTACTATTAGGTCATTGTGATGTCATAAACCACATTATATATTTAAACAATATTTAATTTTAACTTAAAAATTCAACTGACTCAGAAAATTATGAAAAAATCACCATATAATTATTTTGGCATCCTAAATCCAAAAATAATATTAATTTTATATAAATTAATTTATAAATATGTGAATATTTAATTTTAAAATAAAAACCATCATTTATAGAAAATTCATGGGTTTTGACGAAAATAACTTTCAGACCAAAATTAAAATTATAATTGAATTCACAAAAACACTACAATCATTTAAATATAACAAAAAGTAATTTATTGATGATAGTTTATTAAATTATTATTTAATGAAAAAACCTATTAAGTCCTCAAAATAGATCTCTTAATTCAATATTAACTAAAATTAATATTTGTTCGTCAAAAACTGTTTACTAAATTAATGTATATTATTTATACAGAAAATAAAGCACAAAATCATGGTGATAGGGCCTTGTTACATATCACCTTATAACACTGCATAAGACCAAAGGTTATGGTGTGCGATGGTGACAGACTCCTAGGGTGGCTCAGATAACATCTCTTGGATGTATATCTCTATTAACATCCACTTCTACATAGGCGATTCTTTTCAAGCTTAACATATTGAAGGTCAGCTAGGTCTTGGTCAGGAGCAAAGCCCAGTGATGCTAAATCCTTTTCTATCTTGGACAAATGGTATATTTAAGGATCCATTCTACTAGATGTGGCAATCTATTCTTTTGTCTATGTAAATTGTATTTTTTAAAGACATATATTTATATTACTCATGTGATCACTGTTCAACGACTATATTAGAAATAGTAACAACTCTCAGTGGTATTTTAAAATCCAAAAACATAAAACCAAATAAGTATATTTGTTTTATATAACCATTTTACATATTAATACATTTAATTGTATGAATGGGAATTTTCATTAATAAAATATTGGGTCGTTACAATCTTCCCCCCTTAAGAAATTTTTACCCTAAAATTTTTCTTCTCCCACAGTAAAAAATATGAGGGTAACTCTTATTCAACACATACTCTAATTCCCATGTTGCTTCTTAAAACATGTGATTTGACCACAACACCTTGACAATGGGAATTGTCTTATTTTAATCACATTTTCCCCATTATCTAAGATCATCACTGGATTCTATTCATAAGAGATGTCATTCTCCAATGGTAAAACCTCTGGATTGAGTACATGTGATTGGATAGTTATGAAATTCCTCAAGAGTGATACATTTGAATACATCATATACTTGAGATATGATCGGTGGGAGTTCTAGTTGATTGGCCACTGATCCAACAAAATCATGGTTCTCAAAAGGGCCGATGTACCATCTACTATGATTTACTTTCTTCCCAGATCTAATAACTCTCTTTCCCAATTTTTTTTAGAGGAATACCATGTCTTGAACATAAAACTCTTGGTCCCTTCAACGATTGTCATAATAGCTCTTTTTTTCAGCTCTGAGCAGCTTTTATGTAATTCTGTATGGTCTTAACCTTATCCACCATTTCTTTGACCATTTAAGGATCTAGGAGTTTTCACTCCCCAACATCAAACCAACGTGCTGGTGTTCCATACCTCTTCCTATAAAAGGCTTCATAAAGACCCATATGGATCCTTGAGTGGAATGTTTTATTGTAATATAATGGAACTAGTGGAAGTTGTTGATCCCATCCTCCATGGAAGTCCAATGATCATGCTCTCAAAATGTTCTCATGTTTTGGGATAGTCTACTCAGATTGGATATCATTTTAAGGATGATAATCAATATTTAATTTCATATCAGTATTTAGAGCATGTTAAAGACCCTTCCAGAATATAGAGGAGAGTCATGGATATCGATCAGATACAATAGATAGTGGTACTCCATTCATCCTTACCACTTCTCTAATATATATATCTGTTCCAGTTGATCCAACAAGAAATCCTATTGAACTGAAATGATTTGTAGTATTTGTAAGACGATCCACAACAACCAAGATAACATTGTTTCTTTTGGATGTATTTTTATATTTGTCAAAAAAGTTCGTGGTGATGTTATACCATTACCATGATGGTATGGGTAATGGTTGCATCTTCCCCTTAGACTTCTGTCTCTCAGCCTTCACTTTCTCACATACCTGTCACTTTGATGTATACTCATTGATTTCCTTATAAATGTTATCCCACCAATAATGATCTCGTAGATCCTGAAACATATTTTTGTTTCGGGGGTTAATGGAGAAATTATAAATATGTGCATCAACCAGAAGGTTATTCTTTAACTCTTGATTTGATGGAACACATAGTCTTTCCCAAATCTCACAATTCATTGTTCATTAAAATTAAACTCCGAGGATTTCCCTTTACTGATATTTTCCATGTTCTTCTGTATTCCCACATCACACTTTTGAGAATCTTTTACCCTTTCCAAAAGATGCGGTTGAGAAATATATTTGAAAGGATGGATGATGTTACCTTACTTATGATTCATATTTCCATCATCATCAAATCTAAGAAGATTGGATCCATTCCAATTCTCATCAATGATACAATCATTGGGTCATTTCTGCATAATGCATCCACCACCTTATTATCTTTACTAGGGAGATAATGCATTGAGTAGTCATAGTCATTGATCAGGTATAACCATATTCATTGGAGCATGTTCAACTCTTTCATTTTGAATATATACTTGTTTCTTTTGTTATCTATATATATATCACACTTCTCCCCAAAGAGATAATATCTCCAAATGTTAATTGTGATGATTTATGCAGCCAACTCCAGATAATGTTTTGGATAGTTTTTCTCATGAACATCCAATTTCCTTAATGCATAAGTAATGAATTTGTTATTTTTCATCAATAATCAACAAAGACCCTTCTTCAAAGAATCACTAAATTGTACAAAAAGTTCACCACTTGTGGGTAGTGTGAGAACCAGTTTAGTGATAAGCCTCATTTTCAAATCCATGAAGCTATCTTTAAATTCATCACTCCAAGAAAAGGTGACCCCCTTTTGGTTTAGCTTGGTAATAGGGTTAGACAATCATGAGAAATTTCCGACAAATGTTCGATAATATTCAGCTAATCACTGGAAGCTATGGGTATCTGCTATCGATGTTGGCATCAACTATCCTTAAATTGTAGCTATCATAGAGGGATCCATAGATATACCATTGATTGAGATAATATTTCTAATGAATGAGACATCCTTTAACCAGAACACACACTTGTTGTACTTTTTATAGAGATTCACCTTTCATAAGGTCCATAGTACAGTGTTTAGATACATCTCATGTACTTATGTTGTTTTGGAGTATATTATAATATCATCTATAAAGGATACCAAAAACTTGTTGAGGTAATATTTAAAGGCTCTACTCATCAAGTCCATGAATATTGTTGGGGAATTAGTGAGTATTAAAGACACAACTATGAATTCATAGTTCCTGTACCTTGTAAAAAAAGCAGTATTGTGGATATCCTCCTTCTTCACCCTTACATGGTAATCTCCCAACTACAAATCCACATTGGAGAAGTATTTTTCTCCACATAGATGAATAAACAAGTCATCAATTTAGGGTAGAGGATTTTTTTTCTTTATCACGATTATTTTGAGCTTATGATAATCAAGGGAAAAGTGTATTGACCCATCATTCTTCATGACAAAGAGGACTAGAGCACCCCAGAATGAAGCACTTGGGAGTATAAACACTTTATCCAGATTCTACTGTAGTTGTTTCTTTGGCTCCTCAAGATAAAAAAAACTATTCTATACTGAGTCATGGATATTGTAAACACCCCATGTAAAAGATCAATTAATAATTCCACATCTTTTCTAGGAGGAAGTCCAAGCAATTATTCAAGAATCACTTAAGTTAATTCCCTCATAATAGGCATGTCTTCATGGATGATTTATTCCATAGACTCAGTCATATGATCAAGATATGTGTGCTCATAGGGAATTAATATCCATTCTTGAGATAAAGGTGCTAAGGAAGATTCATCCTCCTCCTTGAACCTGTATATAATTGGTTGTCGATTCACCATATGGAGAGTTATTTACCTCTCATGGAAATTTATGTTGTCTCTTTATAGGGAAAGACAATCCATGCAATAAATTACATGAAATTATAACAAAGTGTGTATGAAGAGGTTCAATGGGAAGTTCAATCCAAAACTTGTGAGTGAGGAGGAGTTATATTCAATGGTCGAATTGATTTCTCCATTTTCTATTCTCACCGATATCTTTACTTCCATGATTTTCGGAGGTGTATGGATTGTTCTACTAAACATTCAGGATATAAAAGAATGGGTAGAACAATGGATAATAACACTACCTTTCACTTTTTGATTCTGGTTCTACTTTATCCAAATTAAATTTTAGGGATGAGTATCTTAAATAGTTAATCACAAAACAGAGAATTCAATGAAAAAAGGGATAACTTATAAATTACATTTATCTCATTAACTTTGAATTTATAGTCTCCAATATATATTATACATGATCCACTTCCCGACATATATTAATAGGGGAATTTTTTTATTCCCTTAATAATGTTCCATACTAAACTTATGAATTAAAAAATCATATCAACCCAGAGTGTCATAACTAAGATTGAAGCAATGCCAAATGTCATGAAACTGTTCCCATTCGTGTCTACCTCGAAGTGCTGTTTTTAGGTTTAACCCAAAGAAACATTTGTGCCAGAGTTTCCTCTACCTTCTCATATCCAGATAGGGATGTATTTGATCAATAAAACAATTACAAAATAATTACCAAATTTTAGGGATGTTTTTATTATGCATAGTCTTGTTCCTAATAATTCGCTATGATATTTTAATCCAAATCCTAAAAAAAACTAAACCTATCATCTGATACCAACTATAACAACCCTTATCTTTATTTCACACTTGAACACGATTTATTACAGAAAATTTTCACATAATAAAACATATAAGATGGAGAGTTCTTGTTTCATTGGATATTCGAACATTAAATAACATCTTATAACATAAAACACAACATCTTTATCGAAAACTTTTTTTACATTGACACAACATTCCTTCATACCGAGAATTACTTGCGATAACTTGAAGACATGCATAAGAAAAGGGTGAGTTATAAAGCCCAATAATGGAGTAAAAAAGTAATAAATGAAGAATATAGTACTTTTTATGATATAAGCATATAAATGGAGCATAAGAGAAACATGAACATAAAGGCATGATATAGCATGATTATCATATCATGGAAACGTGGAAACGACATTTAACATGATATTAGCATGATCCAAGGCTCATTGCACATAGAGCATGAGTAAACCCTCATTTCACCTAAATTATAATGATTAAACCATCATTGAACATTACATATCAAGATACTAATCATTATCCAAGGCATTGGATCACTATCATGGCACACCTTTCTTAACCATTTCATTTCATGCATAAGTGTTCCATAAGAATCATACAACATGGATTCATTCAACATAAACATTTATTCCAAAATAAAGGAAAGTGTAATCAATACAAGAAATTATATAATTTATTTGTAAATGTGCCTAAATTTGAATACCATTGGTAGAGAAATGGGCATGATATTCACTACACAATGACTTTGTCTTGGAAAATTGTGGTGTAAATTCGACATCATAACAATGAGACATAATAATTCATAAAAAATGGTTGATGAGATATAAAAGGGTATCTCATCATATGTACATGAAATGGGCAGTAATGGGGTCATATAGATACTTGTTCCAATATATTTAAAGAAGTTTAGATGGAAAATAAAAATGAATTTCGTGAATGAAAAATGAGGAGAGAGAAATCCCTCTCGGAATTTCGGCCTGGTAAAAGGTGTACATGGGAGGAATTAATGAGAGAGAAAGGGGTATATAATCATTAAAACATAAGGATGGTAGTATTTTGTTGGTTCTAAATCATACACCAAAATTTTTAATTGAAAATAAAATGGAATAACAACATAAATCAATTTTGACAAAACTGAGAAAGGACGAAATCCCTTAATTAGAAGTTTGATTCCAATGGTTTGAGAGAGGCTTGAGCAGGGTTTCAGGGGAGCTTGGGGATCCTTGGAAGGATTATAAAGAGATGAGAGATGGGGTTGGTCTAGCTCCAAATTTTACTAGTTAATTGGAATAGGAGATAGAGTGGGTTTATATAGTAAATGATAGTGAATTCATTATCATTTAGGTTTTGGACACCACACATTAAACTAATTAAAACTACAAACCATACCATGGTTTTGGCCAAATTGGAATGGAAAACATTTTTTTTGTAATTCCAATGGACGAAATTATTAAATTATTTGGATTTCTTATATAGAGGTGAATCCAATTCTCAAGAAAGTTATTTTAAAATGTAAGATTACATTATAAGTCTTGGAGTGTCCACTAAGGCACCATAAAATTAATCAAAAAAATCTAAAATCACATTATTTTAAAGTTAAAACATATTTTAGATGAAAAAACCTTTTATTGAATTTTATTACATCACTAGAGGGTCATTATAATGTCATAAAACACATTATATATTTAAACAATATTTAATTTTTACTAAAAAATTCTACTCTCTCATAAAATTATGAATAATTTACCATTAGATAAGTGTTGAATCCTAAAATCAAAATTAATATTCATTTTATCTAAATAATTTTCCAGGTATGTGAATTTTTAATTTAAAAAAAACCAACATTTATTGAAAATTAATGGGTTTTGATAAAACCAACTTTCAAACATTCAAAAAAATTAAAATAGTATTAAAAAATTATACGATAATTTATATTTAGGAAAAATGAATTTAGTAAAAATATTTTATTAAAATATTATTTAATTCAAAAATACATTAATTCAAAAAAATATATTTAATAATTGAATATTAGAAAAGAATACTCTTTGTGATTGAAATATTACTTAAAAATTTAATATATATTGTTCATAAAAAAGATAAATCACACAATCATAGTGCTACAGTATTGTTAAATATCTTATTATAACACCTAAATAAGACCTAAGGGTAAAGTTTGCATTGGAGATAGACTCTTGGGGTGGAATAGATAAAATATCTTGGGTGGTAATCTCTATTATCATCAATATCATCTATAGGTGGTTCAATTCAACCTTTACATGTTAAAGCTCAGTTTGGGAATGGTCATTAATGAAGCCTAGTGACACTACCCCATTTCCAAGCGCTGAAAAATGGACTTCTTATTAAGAAATTATAAAAGATGAGTGTATCACTTCTGTTTTCTCAGTAAATTGGATTTGTTAAATCTCTATATTTATAGTAATTATTTGATCACTATTCAAGGGGTTATTAGCAACGTTTACAATTCTTAATGGTATTGTATAGTATATAAATATAATAAATACAAAGAATTTCATATGTTTTACATATCCATTTTACCTAATAAGACATTTAATTAGATAAAAAAATTTATTAATAAATGTTTGGGTTATCATAGTACCAATATTTAATTTTATTCAGATGAATCAGTATAACCAGTTGATTGAAAGATATATAGAGGAATGATTCGTAGTCTTCTATAACGTTCTTCTAGAGTATTAGAAATTATTAATTTTCTATATTTGAGATTGATTACAATGAAACAAAAAATAATACCTTATTTATTTTATTAAATAATTTTCTATATATATGAAAGGAACTTTTTAAAACCTTTAAATTACCTAAAAAATTATAATTTTAATTTAATCTCATTTTCAGATACATATTTGGGACGATGTAAGTTAGATAGAAATATTAGATAGGAAACCTATCACATTTTTGGGAATTCCCTAGTTAGATGGTCACATATAAAGAAAAATTCATTTTCTTTATCAATAACTGATGTAAATAATACATCTGATTGTAATTTTTGTGCACATGTGTAGTGGATGAAAAAAATAGTACTGAACATTAGATTCTATTTCAATAATATTATTTTTATGTAACAATAAATCTGAAATTAATATTATGAAAAATATTTTATGTCATTCAAGGAAAAATAATATTATTTTAAGTAACCATTTTATAAGATATAATATTCTAAAAAAGGATATATATTTTTAATTTTTTGATAAATAATAACAAATTTCTGATACTGTCACTAAACCACTTCCCAATTCCAGTTTTTAATTTATTACATGGGATTTATTAATTTATATATTTTTTAAAAATCATTGTTAACATTCATTTATTGACTATTATTTTATTAATTTTATTTATTTAATTGTAGTTTAATATTTTTTCTACTCTTTTTGAAATGGAATCATTTCAATTTTAAAATCTATATTGATTACATTGAGTAATTTATCTCAAGAAAATAAATTTATTTAAAAAAATAGAAACTCCTCTTATATATATATATTTGTATTACCTTCAGTATCAAACCCTTGAAAACATTATTGCTCTAAATTTCTCTTTAAAATCATACTTTTGAAACGTCAACCCTCTAATTTTTTTAATTAAAAAGGAACGATGATAGATAAAATAAGATTGGTTGAATCTAAGCTCCAATTAACTTCAAGGGGTGAAATATGAGTCCTTCATGTGAAGGTTTTCCACTTTTAATGACCTTTTTAGAAAAAACTACAATTAATGAAGGATTTAGATCTCCAAGAATTATAAAATATTATTAGTTGTGAAAATACTAAATATAATTTCCATAGTGAAGAAATAATATTTTATGAACATTCATAGTTTAGTTTTGTAGAGGAATATGATGTTCTCTCTACAAATGAAAATAATATAGAGTGTCATTTTCTTCTATAGATATATAAAATAATTTTTACGTTTGATCATGAATGGGGGTTTTCACTATATTATTTGATCTATTAGATATAAAAATAATAAATCTGATGATAACTTGTATTTTATTTTTTGATCAACCGTGGAAAGAAATATTATGGTAAATTATCATGAAGATGAAAATATGGAAATAATAAAATTTATTAAATCTATAATAGTTATAAGGATATAAAAATTAGAGAATTTTTTTTGATACTTATATCATGTTCATTATTTCAAGTGAAGTCATGTTGAATTTTAATAGATATATGATGAGGTATATGAATCACTATTATCAATAGATTTATAGATTGAATTTTAACCCATATGGGAGGATTTTTCTCTGATATTATATAAAAATAATAATATTAATGATAATTAAAAGGACAATATATTTCATCACACGAATATTATTTCTCTAAGAAGCACAAGAAAATTTTTATTATTTTATAGCCCCTATAAATAAATAGTGATTTCTATTGGTGCTGATAGTCAAAAGGTATTTGTTTAGAATGATCTAGGATAAGGGGGTGGGGGATGTAAATAATAATTTTTCTGGATAAGAATGGATTCTTGGTGAAGAAGTTGGTGAATCAATAATAAAATAAGTTATTGATCCAAATGATAGGGGACTATTGTTTATGCCAGTGACATGACAGCTACATGAGTTGTCCACCATTCTCTAGAAGAATCTACATAATATTACAACAGTGAGGAACATGGAATGACGCATAGACAAAGAGAAGAACATATGGTTCAGGAATCAAATGTTGATGATTTATATGAATAATAATAATTTTTTATAGGTGAAACACATTCTTCTGTAGAAAAAACAACTGAAATTAATGATGATCATGAGGATCGTGAGAATATTTTGTTGAAAAGAATAAACAATATGGTGAGTAGGTGAGAAAATATTTGTATAAAACTAACTAAATAATTAAATATATAATAGTATCTAATGTAGAAGAATACTTAGAAAATGTTATTAGTGAATCTAATTATTAAACCGATGTTCTTGGTATTTATTCACCGTCACCCATTGAGAATAATTATACTAAGTCACTTTTTATATTTAAAGTGTAATAACCATCACTAATTCAAGATTAAAATTATTCTGATTCACATAGTTCCCATGTTTAGTATTTGGATTAAATATATAATCATTTTAAAGAAGTGCATACAAACATGAAAAGTGTGGTGGAAAAATCTATAAAATCATTGGATGATTTGAAATGTTCAACATTTACAAAAAAATATTTATAATTATTTCATGGTAAATTGCACACCCTAAGAGGAAATTTAATTTGAAAAAGTGTTTTGAATACATTTTGAGATATAAATGTTCAATGAAATTTTGACAGTCATTGGTAAAACAGTTTAAAAGTCAGAATTTGTTGGATTGAATAAATATATGGGGTTTCAATTTTAATAAATTAGATGTATCTAATGTTAAGAAATAGATTCTACTTATATTCATGAAACATCTCCATATTTAAAAAAAAAATTAAATATATTATATTGATTCTATCTACAATAAATGATTGTATTCATATTTTTTTGATAGTGTTCTAAGTGGTTTTTTGGACATTCAATATGACCTTGTTAAGAAATGAACATATTTTCTTCCCATTGTATGAAAATATCTCAATCAGTTTAGTGAGATTTTGATGAGGTATTTATTGTCTAAAGAGACTATTCATGTGTTTTGAGGGTAAATTTTGTTGAAAATATGAAAATGGGACATTAATCAGTGATTTAGAAGAAATTGTGGGATGATATATTGAATACATTTTTTAAAGGAATAGTGGTAAATATAAAAAATGTTCATCAAGTTATTGAAAATTCATTAAAATTTGAAAACTAATCTAAACCAAACCCTTCAACATCATACAACCTTTCTTTACAAAAATTTTATCCAAAAATTTCATGTAATAACATTTAAATTACTTTCTTGTTTATAATAATTATTATTTGTTTCTTATACTTATTACCAACTCTATTGATAGTATATGATTTTTAAGTTAAAAATAAAAAAATTACAAATAGTATTGTGATACATTAACTCTGTTTAATATCTGTTTTTGGTAATATATTATGATATCATAATAAGGTGGACAAAATTGTGTAAACACAAAATTCATATGAATATAATATATTAATCAAAGTGAAAAAGATAAAATTATAAATTAAAATATTTAATATAAATCTATTTAGTTTGGTGAATATAAACATTTTATAATATATTTGGTTTTTCTATAGATTATAAACTATAAAATGAGAGAAATAAATTTTGTTATGAAATTTTATAAAATTTTTTAGTTTTGTTTGCTGTTAGTTTATTTTCTATACTTTTTATATATATGGGTTTTGTGATCATCAAAATGGGTTAGATTCTGGGAATGTATTGTCTCAACAATAGTCTACGAATTCTATTGATTTGGATGCTCCTGAGTACCCATATTGTTTTTTCAAATGAAACTAAACTATGTTTTTTAAAGATCGTATTCATGGGGAAATTTATTATATTTACTATTTATTTTTTTTTTGAAAAATATTACGATTATGTAGTTATGAAGTATGGAAAAAAATTCCATACCCTATATATATAAGTGGAACAGATTTGTTTCAGACCCTATGTTTTGGGTAATGGTAGGCATTAGATATTGTATGTTCTTATAAAAGTTTTGATCAAGAACCATGCTTTTGAGAGAAAACCAACATTTTTAAAAATAATGTGTGGTTCAACAACCCATCATTTTGAAGAAAATGATTATTTTTAGAAGATAATTTAATAGTTAACCCTACTTTTGACTTGTTCAAAAATAGAGTTCTAATTTATCACATTTTCCACGATTTGTATAGCAGTATTGATTGAATTATTTAATATATTTTTAAATATTTTATATGAATGATCCAAATTCTCATTTTCAAAAAATTAAATGATAACTATTTATTAGAGAAGTTATGAATTAATTTTAATGTTATAAATCTACATACTCATGATTTGTTAACTTATATTTATGGATCTTTTTAAACAAAATAAAATTGAGTTTTTCTTTTTCAATAAAAATGTTATCTCAATTGAAGAAAAATATTATTTTTGAAATAGAATTGAAATCATTCATACTCTATGGTTCTAATATTTGGAGATGTATATTTTTTTCCTTTACTATTTGAATTTTGTTCTTTTTTCACTACTACATTTGTGTTGCTTCATTATTTCGCGAAGTTCATTTGAAACAAGGATCTATTCAAATATTTTATTTCATTATGTCTATTATTTATGAAGATGATGATCTGTATCTACAATTTTTTGAAGAAACTATTAGATAAATTCATTTATCATCAATTTAAATAATAATTATATCTTGTAGTATTGAATATTAGTTCTATTTCATAGTGGAGTGTCAACTTCTCAGAATAAGTTATTGATCAAGAGATTTTTTGTAAATGATTGTATAGTGTTAAATACATACACGAAGTTGTATAGGAATAAAAATAAGAGGAAATATTTAATTGAATATCCAATATCACTGAGAGAGTATTAGGGGTGTAGACTATTGTTTTATTATGCCATGAACCACTATAAAAATATTATTTTATTTATCATTGTATTCCATCACATAAAAATTCCCAAATAATATAACATTTCATATCTTCATAATATAAGAATAGGGAAAAAATTATATATCATGACTTGTAAAATGAAAAAATACACCCATTAACGTGTATATTTATATTTTTACCACCTAACAACATTTTCTATTAAATATCCTCTCTTTGGTTTATAATGTGAATATGAATAATTTTAGAATAGTCGATATTATTTTCTCATTGGTGGATGAAATCTTTCTACCATGTTCATCTTGATTAAAATATTTCCTAGAAAATTATTTTGTGTGATCAAATTGTTATTTAAATTTATTTTCAACATTATAATACCAACATTTCATTTTTAAAAAATTAATCTTTTCTAAATTTCTCCATGAGGTACTATTTGGATTCTTACCAAATGTGCTAAGGAAATATTTTTCTAAATGTTTACTACATAAAACAATTAGTCCACCATGATGAACTTTATTTATGATGAATCTTCCATTTTAGTTTTCAATGTTTACATTTAAAGAAATGAATTTTTTAATATTGTAGAAAATTTCATTGAGGTATTGAAGAAATTTTATATTTTCTATAGTTGTCAGAGAAATGTTCATAATATATTTTAGTTGTATTTTACATCCATGTCCACATGACTTTTAGTTTTTCATTATTTACTAAGAATATGATCTAATGATATCATCCATCTTACTTATATAAAAGGATTATGATTATGTGATAGTGAAATTATTATGAAACCCATTTATTTTCCATGGGTTATGTTTTAATGAATTGGTGAATGCTTTTATGACCTTATTACACCCATATCTGTGTTTTTCATTATAATATGGGTGGATAAATTAAATCCATCTAATGAATTTGGTAAATATTGATATCTCATGAGATAATATCTACTTGACTGAGGATAGAACCAGCACCATCAAGGAAATCTATCTAATATGTATTCTTAGGAGTTAACCATGGCTATGAAAATGATTGGATAAAGACTGAACCTAATTTATTATGATAGTTTTGTAATTGAGCATTGAATAAGGAAATTATTTTCTATTATTATATTTATGAAATAATTCTATTTATTATTATTATTATATGTATCATGGATTATTATTGACAATTGATTATTTTAAACTCTTACAACCGATGTCTTTTTTATGGGAAATCATTGGGACATTACTCATAAATAATGAAATTTGAATGATTTGATTTGACTTTTGTAAGTTATTATAATGTTATAATTTTCTTTTTTATCATATTATAAAAACTTATAATAATTTATTGATATCTCCAATGTCTACCATTAGAGACCATCTAAGCTCAACCTTTCTTATGTTTTTATTCCCAAGGTTACGAATAATTGGTTTTAATAGGTTATGTGTAAGAAATGTGATATGTTAGAAGAAATATTTTAGTGTTTTTCACTATTATTAATTAAGTAATATGATTATATACATTATATATTATGGTACAAAACCTTTATAGTAAATGAGAATTTATTTTTGTTGTATTTTTCTATACATATATAATATGTTGCAATATTTATGCATGTAATGGGAGTGGGAATGTGAATCCATTTTAATTTTTTCTAAATAGAAATATCTATATGTTATTTCAAACATAAAATTTGGTTAGATTCCTATATATAATTATAATATAAAAATAGAGTTTCATGGTACATCAGGTGATGAATCCCATCAAGGAATGACAATTTGAATTTCTATGTTAAATCAATGTGGGAAGAAACACCCATTAAATTGAATCAATGGAATGAGAATATGTTTTAGGTGTAGAAAATATGGTTATAAAGGAACTATTTGATGTGAAAAAATGAAGAGTATAATGGATGGAAATGAACTTCCACCTAAGGTACAACTAATAGTTAAATGTTTTATGTGTGAAGAACTTGAAAATTATTAGAGTTAATACCATAATGCAAGCGTTAGCCTTCAAACAATTAATGTTCAATGATATTATAATCACTAATGTGGATTATGATCAGTAATAGAATCATGTCCTATACAATAGAGTTATTGATTTATTGTCAATGTTTGTAAGAATGTCCTGTATCAAAACCTTTTTTCCATTAATTAATTTTTATGTGTTATTTTAGAATTTATAATATAACTCTTTGATGATCTCATTTAAATTAATTTCATATGGAAATAATATTTTATATTCCGAATCAACATTTGATCATACTTTTTTTCATATATATATGACATTTGAATGGAAATTACTTTTTTTGTATATGTATTACTACCTATCTGTGAAGTTTATCTATCTCAAATGGTGGGAGAGAAACTCAACATTTGTTAAATGCCTTATGTCTAGAAATACAATGATATACATCTTGGAGACATTCCTAGTATTATCTGGACTATTTAAGTTGTGTTTTCCCTAGAAATCATACCTAGTACTACACCCATTTCAAAGACACCATATAGAATATCCCTAACTAGGTTGATGCAATTAAACAATCAAATCAATTATAATTTTTATAAGTGACTCTTAACCCCTAGAACATAACCATGTGGGTTCTCATTCTACTCATTATGATGAAATATTGAAAAATGTGTATTTTTATTTATTATAGATACCGTAACATGATCAATATTTATAAAATGTATATTCTACTCCATCTTTATGACTTTTTTTAATTACTGTAACGAGATGAATACTTTTACAATATTGTATTTATTTATGGATATCATCGATTAATGGTTATACAGTTGCATATACCTTAGTTAGGGTTCTGTATGAGGTATGTTATCTATGAATTTATTGTAAATCCATTTGGAATTACGACCAACCACTATACTAAGGGATTTAATGAATAATTTAATTATATATTAACTAGATCTGTCTTTAGCGGTGTTTATAGATTATATTCCTATATATTACAAGAGTAATAAACATCCTAAAGATTAATTGATGATTTTATTAAAGTCCTTGAGGGGGTATGAGGTGTATAAAAGACACTAACAAGTTTAAATTTTTATTATGGAAAGTTTCAATATTAGTTCATATAATCTCAAGAGAGGGTATATCAGTGACCCTTAAAAGATTTATGTTATTGAAAAAATGGATAGGACCAAAAAATGATTGAGATATATAGTTTCTTCATATTGGTTGGATATAAGGGAAAATTTATGATATATTCAACATTTATATAAAATATAATAACTATGTTAATTCGGAAGGAAGCTAAGTTTCTTTGGATAAAGGTTTGGAAGGAAAATTTCAAGGAACTAAATAGAAGGTTAGTTAGTGCACCAATACTCACACTACCCTAGAGTTTAAAAGGATTTATGATCTATAGTAATTTAATAAATTATGGTTTTGTGTGATAATTTTTAGAGAATGATATTATTGTAGATTTTAAATCATTCCAGTTGAAAATTATTCTGAAAAATTACCTGACTCATGATTTGGATTTAGTGGTCATAATGTTATCATTGAAAATACAGATGGATTTTATTTATGGTGAAATGTGTCTTATATATACATATCCTAAAACCATGAGGCTTATAAATTAATAAATTTTAAAATCAAATATGATTTTAAAATTAGTAAATTTCTCATTAAGAAATAAAATTATATAAAAAACAAGTTTTACATTTTTTGAAACGTTCTAAGTTATATCCTTCTGTATTTAAAATACTGATAATTATCATAACCTTGGAATTTATAGTCATTATAAAATAATTTTATAGTCATTATAATATTATTATTTGATTCATATATATATATATGGTTATGATAAACCATTTGATTGATAAACTAAATCGATGACCTTTACCAATATGATTTTACTATATAAAGTCCATTTATCAGAGATTCTGAGGGAGTTATTATCAATTGGATTTTCCATGTACAATTAGAAATCTAATACATAACAAAGTAATCATAAGAAAAACATTTTATGATAGGAATTATAGTCCATCTTGATCACGACCCAAAACCATGTTCGTCGAACCAACCCCAGAAATACCACAATTGCACAACTTATCCCTTGGGCAATCACTCGTGTAATAAATGGATCTGTATCAAGACCCACAAAATATGGATTTTTTATTTTTATTTTTATAAAACAATTATTATATTTATATTTTATGACACTACAGTGGTTAAATATTAATGTTTGATAAAAAAATTATTTTCCTACAATGAAAAAAAATTAATTTTTTGAAATATATAATTTCAATAAATAAATTCATTTAAAAAAATTCATGATTTTTTGAATAAATTATATTTTAATAAAATATTAATACTATATAATATATATTAAATATAAATTATTATTCAATTTTATAGAGTCAAATGTAATATTTATAAGGGTCTAAAAAGGATTATTCTAAAAAAGAAATATATATTTTAATAAAAGGGGTTTTTGAATTTAAAAGATTAAATTGTCATATTTATAGAATTATTTTTATAAAATAAGAAATATTTCTTAATTTATCACATTAAAATTATTCAATGAAAATGTTTTAGTAATTTTATATTACAATCCTTTTTTTGTGTAAGAATTAAATATGATATAAGTATACGGTTTGTATTATCACATCATTAAATAATAGAATTTAGTCATTAAATACTATAATGAGTCTCGAAGACCAATAATTACTTTTACACATAAATTTTTTTTTTAAATTATTTTATTAATTTTATAAACCCTTAATGAATCCGTTAAAATAGTTACCATATTTTAATGTTTTAAAATCAATTTTAAAAAAACATGAGTATTTCCACTTCACCAAGGTTATTATTTTCAGGATATCGGTTAATAGACTTATAAAATAATAAAATCAACTACTATTTGAAGAAACCAAGTTAAAAACATATGATGGTTTTGTAGTAGGATTAAATTATCATATAGATTCCAAAAAAAATGTTTTGAAATTCATAATAAATTATCCATTATTTTACAAAAAAAGAAACGCAACCTCCAATTAATCCTCACTAAAACCCCTTGGAACATATAGTTATTATGAAATTACCTATATTAATTCAAATAATTATTTCCCCATGATCATAATAATATCCTAAAAATATTTTAGAAGAACTCTTTTAAGGTAAATGATCCTCTTCATCTCCACATTATTGAAGAACCATCATTTTGTTATGAATTTTTGTTTCCAATTATTTAGGTTGGATATGTTTTTACAAATATATCATAGTATAATTATGATTCCTTAGTGATAATATACAACTATTAATATCATTACCACTTCAATGAAGCATTATGTACCCTCATTACTCTAACAAAATATTTTATGAAAAATGTTTTTGTAGGGAATAAGCATTCCCATATCCACTCAAGGGTATTCAAGTATGTGTATTTATACTTAATTTATTGGTGCATTACATTAAGGTTACCCACATTCATTAATAATGGGATTAAAAATGTTAAAATATTTTCTTATGTAGGGTTGGTACCCTTGTTTTTAGGATCATAAAATCATGTTTCTTATGTTGATAATGAGTTTAATACTTTTTGGTTGAAGTTAAATATATATGGAAGATTATCGAGAATTTAGATTTCTATTGGAAAGATTCACCACTAATGATGTTTCAACTCTATTCATGGATCTCCATTTTGGGCGAGTCACAATCCAATTAGAAATTTGACAAATTATATAAAACACCTACCATCAGAGATATCCCAGTGATTTTTGAAAATTTATGGAAAACACCTACCATCGGGGATGACCCCTGGAAATTTGTAAAATTATGGATAACCTCAACCATTAAATATGGACTATGAAAATTTGGAAAACAAAAGTGAAGACCTACCATCCGTAATGAGTCACTATCAGGTTGGAAAATTGGTTAGTTATGGGAATGACCCACCATCAGCAATGAGACTCCATCGGGATAGAAAATCAGATTAGTAGGGGAAAATATCACCACCAGAGGATGTATCACCATTAGAACATAGTCACCTATAAATTTGGAAATGTTGGGATAATGAAACACTTTTAATACTCACCATCTAGATGAGACAAAGTGGAATAACTCACTGTTGGCCTAAGACACCACCAGTGTTGTGTCACCATTCAGAAGAGTCACCACCACTATTTCTATTTTTATTAATTTGAAATAAATATTTATGTTTAATATTTTATGGAATTTAATGATGAGATTTATTTTAATGATTGTTCATAAAATATTGTAGATATTCATTAATGTTTTTTTCATTCATCTTGAATGAGGAGAAAAGGATCTGGATTGTAATGACCCGAAATTTTGAATAAATCTTGTTTCTTAATTTTGTGTGTTATTTTATTTTTCATACTCAACAAAACTGTTTCATTTGATAACATGAGTATAATTAAAATGAGACTGTTGGGTTTTGACTATTATATAACTGTTAGTCAGTATGACCGTTGGAAACTGAATGTTGCGACTATTGTCTCTAAATACAGGTGATCTTGGTTAAATAATATAGAAAGAAGATTTGATTCCCACATCAAGTAATCTTGGACCGATCGAAGCTCATCTAAAAGAACTTGGGGAGGAAGTAGCACCACTGGGCTTTGCTCTGGACCAAACCCAAGCCGAACTTCATCGTGTGAAGCTTCATTAGAACCGCCTTCGCGAGAAGTTCAAACTGATAGAAATTACTACCCATGTGATGTTGGCCGAGCCACCCTCGGATTCTCTCACCATAGTACACCTTACACATAGGTCCTATGTTGGGGTTATAAGGGGCCATGTAAGGAGACCATAATCTTTTATTATAAATAAAATTTTGTTTTCTTTTTATGGTGAAGTTTGGGAGTTATCAAATGTTCTAATGAATATAGGATGTATTTTATTGATGTATTTTGAAAAAAATGATATTTTAATATACTTATGTAAACCTTAAATAATTAATGATGTGTAATGATTTTCAAAAAATGGTCTTTTTCAAATGTGTTCAGTAAGAAATTTAGAGTCTAATAAGATCAACATAATTTTTGATGAATAGTAAATTATGAATAGTGATTTTATGCTTGAGATTAGTAATGTGAACAAATGGATTAGTAATCTCACTTAAATAAAGTATTAATACAATTTAGGCACCTTGATTAAGTAGTGTGATTTAATAAAATAAGTAAATAACTGTTCCATTAATTATTAGTCAAGTATTAGTTTTTTGGGTGAATATTCTTTTTTAATTAAAAATTAAATTAAAAATATTTAGAAATTTATTTTTATAAAATGGACTTTATTTTCGAACTAATATCATCTATATTATGTTAAGGTAATTTTTGGGGTTTTTTCTGAAAAAAATTAATTTTTGGTGAATAGTGTTTTTATTTAAAAATTAAATTAAAAATATTTGGAAAATTATTTTTATAAAATCGAGTTTATTTTTGAATTTATAGCATTGGTGTTATGTTAAGATAAATTTTTGGGAGTTTTCGGAAAAAGATGAATTTTCAGTAAATAGTAAAAATACAGTTTTAGGGTTTTGATATGTTTAATGACATCATGAAATCAACATGATGCTGTCATGAGATATTTTAAGGGATGGTCAACCAAAGGGGATGAATTATTGTATGAGGGGTCCCATGTGGCCAAAACCCTGGGCAAATACCATGGTCAAGCCCATGGTTTTGCCAAAACCACTAGTGAGGTGTCCCTTGAAATTATTAAAGTACCACCTCCCTTTCCCTTAAAATACACACCCTTCCCTCCTTTATTTATCACTCCCAACTCTCCCCCAATGAATCTATGGTCTCATTACGTCTCAAATAGTCCTCCCAAGGTAACCCCCCAAGACCTCAAGGTCCCAAACATTGAGTTTTAGGAGTTACGTTTTATGGTAAGGGACCCAACCTCTCTCTTTCTTTTCAAATATTCTCTTTTAAGTCATTTCATTTATGCTACATGCTCATAGGTTGGAGGATGTTCTTTTATATTACTCTTACTGCACTTTTAATGTTCATATGATGAGAGATCCCCTCTTACTCCCATCATTTCGTTTTATGAATGTTTAAGTGGCGTCGTTAGGCTGCCGTATTTTTAAGGGATTATTTCATCCTTCTCATTTTCATGTTCTATTTTCTTGTCAAGTATTTCAAGTTCCTTTTTATTATGTTGGGGTATGATCTCTATATCTATAATATGGAACATTTATTTTCATATGATGTGAGACCCTAGTTGATCTCGTCAATTTAATTTTTTGATGTTTAAGTGACGTCGTTAGGCTGTCGAATTTTCATAAGAGAAATCTTATTTTTGTCTTCCTTTCATATTCTCCATTTCGTATGGTATATCTCTCAAATTTCATAACCATGTTCTTAAATCCTTCATATTCTATCCCCCTACTATTTTATGAATCATTTATGGGTGGGTTACCCATGTCCCCTCTCTTTTCAAAGTTTTCTAAAGCCCTACAACATAGCCATTATGCTGCCGAATTTCCGTCTCAAAATGTCTCTCTCTTTTTTCAAAATTATTTTATTTTATTAAGTGAATACTAAAATATCTTTCTTCTAAAGAAGTATTCACATATATACCAAAATTTTCTATTTTAAATTCTAGGATTTACATACATGAGACCCTCTTTCCATTTTTATGGGTTAAAGTGACATAAAGATCATGTCTTTAAAACAGTTTTTAAAACGTTATGATAATGAAATGAGACCCATTTATTTTATGTCATATGGGTTATTTATGAAATTTTGGATGATGATATATGTGGATCGAATGATAAAAAGGAAAATTTAAGGGTGCACCCTGATAGCGCTCTAATTCAATGGGTAATGATGTAATCTCTAACGATTACAATTTTAACGATACCTTGGGGGTTACCTTGGTACTTTATAATAACACCTTGGGGTTTACCTTGGTGATATGTTCATGATTTTCTATGTTAAATTTTGTAGCCGCATATTAATGTTATGAAATACATTATTTTTATTATTATATGCCTCATGATTTCTTTCTCATACCTTAAAAGTTATTTTTGTGACTTTATTGATGTATCTCAAGTTTACATGTTAAATGTTTCTCTTGTCTCTCTTACTGAGCCTTCTGCTCACCCTTTCTTTTGATGTTTGTTCCCAGGTTATGAGATGCAGTAATGAACCTAGGATTAACATAAGGATAATCCTTTCAAGTGTTTAAGAAGAATGTTTTATGTTTTCATGTTTTGAGTTCCTGGTTTTCAAGACACTAATCCTTAAAGATCCTCAGTTTTGTATAATGTAATGAAAGTTTATGTGATAACATGGTGTGATGTCATAGTTGGTATCAAAGGATTGGTTAGTTATTTGTGGAAATTAGGATATGAAAACATTAGGAAGAACCCTATAGAAATATTTAAATATAGGATATATTCCTAGTATTTTGGTGAGTATTTAGTAAGTGGTTTATCAGGAAAATACATCCCTATCTGGATACGAGCATGTAGAGGTAGATTTGGCATAGATATACATAGGGGTAAAACCCAAAAACACTACTTTGAGCTAGACTCAAATGGGAACTCGTACACAGAAATGGGCCTTACTGCACTCTTGGTTACGACACTCCCGTGGGATATGCTTTGGAAAATTCATAAGCTTAGTATGAACCATTATTAAAGGAACATAGATAAAATAAAATAAAGATTGACATAAGAATATATGATCATGGATAACCTAGATTGGAACCTTGGGGATCACAAGTTAGGGTATACTTTTCTTCTACAAGTTTATCCGTCTATGATTTAAGTTTCCTTTTCATGATTATTAGCTAAGTATTTAATCCCCCTAATTATTATTTATTTTCTTAGTTAATGGCTGGAAATGGAAGAACATGTCCCAATAACCAATGTGATAGGAAATGTGACAATTACCCTATTAATGTGATAGATAATACAAGATATAAAGTTGAACATATTGTGATTATTCCAAACCAGCTATCAAAAATCACAATTAATAATTGGTTCCTAGTTGAATGCCCAAATTCATCAAGGAAGAAGAAGACCAAGTCTCGAGGATGTTCATCTGATAAAGTTGATAAGGGAAAGAAGTCCCAATTTCCTTTGTGCAAAAAGAGTGGAAAGAGGCACCAAGGGGAATATCACAAAGGAATCAGGAGATGTTTTAAGTGTGGGGTGATAGGGCATAAAGTAGCTAATTGCTTTAAAAAATAGATAATGTGATGAATAGAGATAAGGTTCAATCTAATGTACCTTATACTTTTCAATGTCGTAAATGTGGAGAAGTTAGAAATTATCCAAGGCAATGCTATCTTGGAAGGGATGAGAAGCATGATGAACATCAACGATCTTCATGGACAAGGGAACAATGCAAGTCCTATGCTGAGATGGATCTTGATGACTAAAGTACATGTGACTTCTTCGCAATAATTTTCTTTCTCATGTTTTTTTTGGTTCATGCCCTATGAGCATATCTTTAATGTTTTCTAATAACATCGAGTCACTACATAAGATGGTTTTATATCATTAAGGAAAACATCTATTGTTATGTAACACATGTCGATGTTGTGAAGCTGTTCTTCTTGAAAAAAAAGATGATTACTATTTTGGAAGACATTCACTATTTTGGGAACCCTATATGATCGAGGAAAATAGATTATTATGGTATTTTCATTGAATAATAAAGGTTGACTTATATTTTGAAGAATCAACGAAATTAAAGGTGAACTTATGCTAATATAGTTAACTTATGGAAATGATTAACCTATCTTGAGGAAAATATGTTTTGGTTAGCAACTTTTTTTATAAGATGTTAAGAGTGGTTTATGTTGTTAGGAGATGAATGCTGAATTTTATTTTGGAAGACTATGTTATCAAACACTTCTTGTATTTGGGTTTCAATCCTAGTTTGGTTTATTTTGAAGAATTTTTAGGACATTTATTTATGGAATGGTCTATGATGAACTTTGGGTAGTACCGTGGAATTTTGATGATTTAAAAGTTGATTCCCTTCATATGGGGTTCTTTATTTTGGAAGAGTTGTTTTATCTTACCCTTTCTGTATTTGGGATAATGTTTAAAGATAGATGAAATAGATAGTTAATAATTGGTGGATTATGTGATTCTCTAGAAGATGATTCTTGTTATTTTGGTGAGACTAAGTGTTTTTTATTGCTCATCATTTTGAGAAAAGATTAGTTTTGGTAGAAACTTATTGAGGGATAAAACTCTACTTGAAGGTAAATATATTTCCTTGTGTTTTTATTCTATGTAGTAAATGAATTCCTTAAAACTATGAAAAAGAAACATAAAACAAAAATGTTTTCTGTTAACGTTTCCTACTGGGAAATCAAATACCATTTAACCCATCATAAGTTTGTGATTTTCTTGTTGTTAAATTTCTCTTTATCATGTTTTCTATCACTCTACCTCAGAACGTGACCCTTTGTTTTATCTTCCATGTCCATATTTTCATACATAGAATCCTTGTATGGGTTAACTTGGGTGGCCTTTGTACTTCATTTTCTTTCTTTTAAAGTAATGTTGTTACTGACACTTTTTCCGATCTGGGACTTTCAATGAAATTTCCAAGCCCAATTTTAAAAACTACGAGGAAAAAATTTATTAATGGGGGAAGAATGTAATGACCCGAAATTTTGAATAAATCTTGTTTCCTAATTTTGTGGGATATTTTATTTTTCATACTCAACAAAACTGTTTCATTTGAAAACATGAGTATAATTAAAATGAGATTGTTGGGTTTTGACTATTATATGACAGTTAGTCAGTATGACTGTTGGAAACTGAATTTTGCGACTATTATGACTAAATACAAGTGATCATGGTTAAATAATATAGAAAGAAGATTTGATGGCCTCATCCAGTAGTCTTGCACCGATCAAAGCCCATCTAATAGAACTTGGGAAGGGAGTAGCACCACTGGGATTTTCTCAGGAACAAACCCAAGATGAACCTCATCGTGTGAAGCTAGAACGGAACTGCCTTAGCGAGAAGTTCAAACTGATAGAAATTACAACTCGTGCGATGCTGGCCGAGCAGCCCTCAGATTCCCTCACCCTAGCACACCAGGCACTTAGGTCATATGCTGGGGTTATAAGAGGCTATGTAAGGAGACCATAACTCTTTATTATAAATTTAATTGTGTTTTCTTCTTATGGTGAAGTTTGGGAGATTTCAAATGTTCTAATGAATATAGGATGTATTTTATTGATGTATTTTGAAAAAGGATATTTTAAAATATTTATGTAAACCTTAAATAATTAATCATGTGTAATGATTTTTAGAAAATGGTCTTCTGCAAATGTGTTCAGTAAGAAATTTAGAGTCTAATAAGATCAACTTAATTTTTGATTAATAGTAAATTATGAATAGTGATTTTATGCTTAGGATTAGTAATGTGAATAAATTGATTAGTAATCTCAAATAAAGAAATTATTAATATAATGTAGGCACCTGGATTAAGTATTGTGATTCAATAAAATAGGTAAATAACTATTTCATTAATTATTAGACAAGGATTAGTTTTTCAGGTAAATAGTGTTTTTTAATTGAAAATTAAATTAAAAATATTTAGATATATATTTTTATAAAATGGACTTTATTTTTGACCTTACAGCATCAATATTATGTTAAGGTAATTTTTGGGGTTTTCTCTAAAAAAATTAATTTTCTGTGAATAATGTTTTCATTTAAAAATTAAATTAAAAATATAGAGTAAATTATTTTTATAAAATGGTGTTTATTTTTTAATTCAGAGAATTGGTATTATTTCAAAATAAAGTTTTTGGAGTTTTCGGAAAAAGTTGAATTTTCCGTGAATAGTAAAAATACAGTTTTAGGGTTTCTGTATGTTTAATGACATCATGACTGCATCATCATGATGTCATGAGATATTTTAAGGGATGGTCGAATAAAGGGGATGAATTATTTTATGAAGGGTCCCATGTGGCCAAAACCATGTGCAAATACCTTGGGCAAGCCCATGGGTTTTCCAAAACCACTAGTGAGGTGTCCCTTGAAATTATTAAAGTATCACCTCCCTTTCCCTATAAATACCCACCCATCCCTCATTTATTTTTCACTCCCAACTCTCCCCCAACGAATCTCTAGTCTCATTACATCCCAAATAGTTCTCCCATGGTGCCCCAAGCCCTCATGGTCCCAACCTTTGAGTTTTAAGAGTTACGTTTTAAGGTAAGGGATCGAACCTCTTTCTTTCTTTTCAAATACTCTCTTTTATGTAATTTCTTTTATAACCCATGTTCTTATGTTAGAGAATGTTCTTTTATATTCATCTTAATGCCCTATTCATGTTCATATTATGAGAGATACCCTCTTACTCTCATCATTTCATTTTATGAATGTTTAAGTGGCGCCGTTAGGCTGCCAAATTTATAAAGGATTCTTTCACCTTTCTCATTTTCTAGTTCTATTTTCTTGTCAAGTTTTTCAAGTTCTTTTTTATTATGTTGGGGTATGATATCTATATCTATAATACTGTTCATTTATGTTCATATGATTAGAGACCCTATTTGATCTCATCAATTCATTTTTTTGAAGTTTAAGGGACGCCGTTAGGCTGCCGAATTTTCAAAAGAGAAATCATATTTTTTTCTTCCATTCATGTTCTTAATTTCATATGGTATATCTTTAAAATTTCATTAACATGTTCTTAAATCCTTTATAGTATTCCCCCCTATAGTTTTATGGATCATTTATGAGTGGGTTACCCATGTCCCCTCTCTTTTCAATGTTTTCTAAAGCCCTGCAACATAGCCGTTATGCTGCCGAATTTCCGTCTCAAAATGCCTCTCTCTTTTTCTAAAATTATTTTATTTTATTAATTGAATACTCAAAGCTCTTTCTTCTAAAAAGGTATTCACATATATACCAAAATTTTCTATTTTAAATTCTTGGATTTACATATATGAGACCCTCTTTCCTTTTCTATGTGTTTAAATTGACATAATGATCATGTCTTTAAAGCAGTTTTGAAAACGTTATGATTATGATATAAAACCCATTTATTTTATGCTATATAGGTTATTTATAAATTTTTTTATGATGATATATGTGTCTTACATGATAAAAAAGGAAAATTTTAGGTTTTTCCCTGATAGCGCTCCAATGCGTTAGGTAATGATATAATCTCTAACGATTACAATTTTAACGATACCTTGGGGTTTACCTTGGTAATTTTTAATGACACCATAGGGTTTACCTTGGTGATATGTTCATGATTGAATAAGTTAAATGTTGTAGCCACAACTTCAACTAATGAAATATTTTATTTTTATTATGATATGCCTCATGATTTCTGTCTCATGCCTTAAAGTTCTTTTTCATGACTTTATTGATGTATCTCAAGTTCACATGTTAAATGTTTCCCTTGTCTCCCTTACTAGGCCTTCTACTCACCATTTCTTTTGATGTATGTCCCCAGGTTATAAGATATAGTAATGAACCTAGGATGAACATAAGTATAACCCTTTCAAGTGTTTAAGAATAATATTTTATGTTTTCATGTTTTGAGTTCTTTGTTTCCAAGACACTAAAGCTTAAAGATCCTCGGTTTTGTTTAATGTAATGAAAGTTTATGTGATAAAAGGTGGGATATCATATGGATGATTCTTCATGCATGAGGTTGTTAAAAAACTTATCGTAATCCCTTGTGAAAATACACATAAATTTATGAAAAGAATATACATATATAAAAATATATTTACACATACATTAGGAGAGAATAAATGTTGAAATACCAAGAGAATTTTGAATTATTCCTTATAAGAATCATCATTACATGCGATAATTTGTGTAAGATTGAAGCTCATCAAGAATACAATTCTACCCCACAGTTAGAACAAAGTAGTTCATGACACATTGTTCAACATTAATTTTTAGAAACATGACTCGAGCATCTACTCAGACTACATCCGAGGAGACACCTACTTCAGAGCACATTAGACCAAGAAACATTATCTTCTTTACATATTTTATTTTCTATGTCTATTATATATTTACATTACAAGTAATATGTGTTTAATCTATATTTTAAATAAACACAATATCTCTTGATATTTAAATTGGAGATACACAATAACTTCTCAACTTCCTTCCCATTAGTTTTCCCACCTGTTTTGGAAGAGGTCCCTTAGTTTCCTGTGTTGGTTTTATTCCAACTATTATTGTGGAAGAGGTCCTTGTCTAGCTTGGAAAATTATTTTTCTATTTTATACCTGATCCATGTTGAGGATAAAATATTTTTTTTATGTAATATGGTTGGGAATAGGATATTCCTATATGGGAATAATTAGCTCTTGGACTGAGACTAAACCTTTTATATTTATTATTCTAGGTGATTTGTTTTGTTTTGTTTTGTTTTTATTATTTAAAATAATTTTCTTAAATAATAAAAACCATTTAAATTAGTAGTTAGTTTTATTTTTAGTTTATATATGTTTTTTATTAATTTAATTGATTTAAAAAAGATAAGGTAATATTCATATGTTGTTTTCACTGAGACATAGTCTATATTTGAAAAACTTTTTAAAATATTATAACTTATATTAATATTTTATTTTAATTAACATGGATTTTTTTAATAAAGCCATGAGATTTAATTAAAATTATTTTTAATATAAAATTTTATTAGGAACTCAATTCACCCCCTCTTGAGGTACTAACTACAAAAATATTTTGTTACGAAAGGATTCACAAAAATATTTTCAACTATTATTTTAGTTGTGTTACATATCAATAATTTCTATCAATTATAAATTTAGTTCCATAAATGCATAATAGACAAGAAGTTTTTGCTGTATCAAACCTACTTTATTTAATATAAATACCTATGCTCAATGGAATATAAAAATGAAAATTAATATTGAAATCATGGGGTATGAAATTTGGTCTACAATAGAAGAAAAGTATTTGTTACCCAAGGCTACAATAAAAGGTTGGGATGATGATACCAAGGATTTTTATAACAACAATGTCAATGAAATGAATTCTCTTTACTATATTTTAGGAGATAAGTAATATAATAGGATATGAACTTGTAAAACTAATTTTTAAATTAACGATACATTAACTGTTTTTCATTTACGAACTAATAATGTTAAGAAATTATGATTAAAAACATATATAATTAAATATGATACGTTTAAAATGATTGTGGATAAGTTGAATTATTATATATATATTAGGTTCAATAAGATAGTGATCAAAATCAGCACCATGGGGATTCCAATGTCAATCAATGATGAAATCATGTGAGTGCTAAGATGTCTTCCTGAGAAATAGATATGGACATCTGCATTTATAATTGGATTGTGTGACATTATTAAACTAATTTTAAAGGAATTTACTATAATGTACATGACGTAAGAGGGAGAGATTGATGTTAATCATAGAGAGAATGAAGAACCTAAGAGAAAATTTGATTCGCTCTTATCTACTGCTAAATATATAATGATAAATAATAGGTATAAGTTGATAGGTCTAGTGGCGATGAATCACCAGACGATAGTGATGAGTAAATGTCCCTTATAGCCAGAAGAAAATCTATAAATTATATAGGAAAAAAAAAATATTCATGAAACAATGATACTAGGTATTATATAAAAGTAGAGGTAATTTATAGAAGGAAAAGAAAAAGAGATGAAATTTTGAATGATATTTCCTACTATGAATGTAAAAGAAACAAACATGTTAAGGCTGACTATCCTAAGATAAAATACAAGAATACGTAAGAGAAAAATTAAAGAAATTATAATCAAGACATGAAATACACATGGAAAAAATCTGAGTATATATCCATTGATTATGACTCAATTCAATAAGTGAATCCTGATATATAAATTATTCTAATCATGGAAAATATGTCTGATGTGCCTATAATATCCCCTCATCCTATTTTAATCACTTTGAAAATGAAAATGATGATGATATGACAAAAAAGGAAATATTTTCCTAATGAAAAATACTTGAAGATTCATTTAATGAATTTCAAGATGAATAAAATGTTCTAAAGAAAATTCATGTTTTATTTGTTTGGTCAGAACATAAAAGGTAAAAAATAAGAGGGGGTGAATTGTGTCTTTTAAAAAACAACAACAATCCTGGATTTTAACACCCGATATAATTTATTTACAAATGCGGTGTTTTTATTTCATATGAAAATATTCCACAAATAAAAAAAATTAAGAACACATATTTTTAGAGTGGATTGGGGAATGTTGATCCCAAAGTCCACTCTACAAATCACTCTATCTACAGGCTTGGTAAATTCCACTATTATGGTCCTATTATCACAAGACTATGGATCCACAACTAAATACCCGCATTTAACACTATAAAAATAAAAAATCCTTATAGTTATATAATAGGAAACCAATTATCCACTTCTTAGATTGAGATTTGATACTCCACCACAATAGAGTATGAGCAGTTTGAATGAATCAATAAATCAAAAGAGATTAATTTGTTGAAATAGGATAAAAATTAAAATTTTAGTAACACCCAATTGACAATAGATATAACATATTCTATAGAAATAATAATATTCAACAGAGAATTAGTCTGAAGAAATTCAGGTTGCACATATATCGTTAATTTAAATGTAGTAAAAAATAGAGAAGTCAGAAACTTACAGTAGAACAAAATAAAACATGTATATCTCTAAAATGAATCCCATTATCCAAGTTTTTTGTTTTTTGTGTTACTATTAAAAAGATTTTTTATAATGTAGTCATATATTTTATTAACTAATCACAGACATATGAAGAGATATTATGAAGGAATATATAGAATAGAAAAAATTTATTTAGTATTCTAGATCCAAAATAATAGCTTTATTGATCGTGGAATCTCAAATTTCAATTAACTAGGAGATTCAGTAATTCACTTTAGAATATGAGAGATTTTCTCCAATGAACATGGTTCTTTGAAAGAATCAAAATAATCATTGAATCATTATTGAATTCTAACTTAACCATTGCAATAATATCATTTTGAAAAAGTTCATTTAATATCATCAATTTTGATAATACAATGTAGGGTTGAGCTACATAGAGTGCGGTTACATTGCATAACATAAGATTATTTTGTAAATCATTGGGTTCTGTTGCAATGCATAGGTTTCTTTGTATCATATTCTTCTTTTACCATACATTCATCATTACGTAACGTAGTGAACTAAGTATCATAGGGATGATTATCTATACATTTATCATTTTCATCATAAAATACCATATGTATCATTAATTAATAATACATTCAAATTTATCGAAGATAGGGTTGCAAAAAATAAATGCAGACTCCAATATAGGGATGCTGATACCAACACATGTCAATTTTCTGAACAGAAAAGTGAATATCCAAACACAAACACATTATCTCAAGGTAGGGTTGATACCATTCACAATCATTTTCTATTTACCATTACATATGGGTGAAAAAAGTGTTTCTAGAATCATTACGATAATGATAAATTCCATTAAAAATATAAATTCTTGTAAAACCCACTTAACAATACTTCATTAGAGTAAAAACAAGGGTATTTGTGAACATCAAAATAACCATAATTTATAGAGTATTTTTGAGACAATACATGACCAAAAACACTTAAAAAATTAAAGAAAATGTAGGATTTGTAAAACCCAAAAGTAGATATAGAATGTTTTATTGAAATTTCAATTTCATAGTATTATTTTAATAAAGAAACATTTTCAAATGAAATCATTGTGGTTGAGAACATTCTCCACATATCATCCCAGGATAGTTTTTTTTATGTAAACATAAAACTTCTACCCTTTATGTGATATTAAAATATTGTGGTTAAAGAATAAAGTAAATATTCCACGTTTTAATATAGCACAAAACCGTAAATGAATAGTAATTAATTCTGGCATAAAAATTCTTAGATTGAAAATTATGTATTGAACACATTTAAAATAAAAATAAATCTAAATATGAATAAACTTTAGTTAATCAAACATTTAATTGTTTTAAAAAGTTATATTACAATACAAAATCAACAAGGGTATTCAAAATTAATGTTTAAAGATTAGTTTTATTATGGATATGGGGTTCTTATAGATGAGAAAGGTCATGAATTACAATGCTAAGATCAATTGGATTTAGCAAAAGAATATGGAAATTGTTGTTGAAAACTTCTATCTAGTGATGAATTAGTTTCCTTTAATAATTTCCAACCTTATAAAATTCTACCAAAATTACTTTTAAAAAACACATTCCTAGCTTCTTCTGACTGAATAAAAGATATAAACTTCTCTTTATCTTGATTAGTCACTGGTCCCCTATAAGATTCAGTGAATGTCATTTGACTAACCAGATGTCTCTAATTTTCCAATGAAATATTCAAAGTAATTATATAACATTGAAGAGTGTGTATCCTATCATTATAAATTTCTATAAATTGGTAATTGCTTCAAAAATCCTATGAAATTCATTCACTGTCTGCCGAAAAGATGTATATGCCTGATTTATTTCTCTGAGAGATGGAACCTATCTCCCTCTCAAAAACATTAATTCATCTAACTATGTCTTCTTAGAAGACTCATCATTTAACAAATAAAATTATATTAATATCTTAGAAATAATTTTATTAAGATCCTTAAATAGATTGATATTTTCATTGAATTCCTTTAAATAAAACTTATGAGCTCCAAAAAATGATCTCAGTATGAAAACAACCTTGTATTCTTAAAAAAATCATATTTTCTTCCAAATGTTCTCATACAAATGAATTATAAGCCCCCAAAAACTGTATTATTATAACATGGGTATTAACCTCTAAAACGAAAGATTTTGAAGGATTAGATCTTATTTTATCAACTTTAATTAAAGCCCAGTTTGGATCAGCAACACCTTTTGGTCTATTTACCAAATTAGGTACTCCTAAAATATTAGGATCATGAATAATTTGATTGATAAGATAAGGGACATATTCCCTTTGATGTTCTTTAATTTATACTCATACTCAAATTTCTCATTCACATGATCCTCACTCCCATATTCTCTTATCTCACCAAGTAGAGTGGAATCCCCTTGTAAAAACTCAGATCTTCTTTTCATGTATGTTTCCCCTTTTCTGGTCGTTTTCGAGAAGAAAATGAAATTGTGGGAATTTTCTAAGTACACGCAGTGTACTTTATGAGTACACGCCGCGTACTACCATGCAGCTAGAGGCAGTGTGCTGACTGTGTAGTAGACACACACATGGCCATTTATTAACCACTCACCCTTCATTTGGAATTTTTCTAAGTACAAGTCGTGTACTTTATGAGTACATTCCATCTAAATCCTTGTCGAAGGTGGTAGTTTGTTGGCCGTGTAGTCACCACAAACACGACCATGTGGGTGTTACATGGAGGCCACATAATTCGGATTATGGGAACAGCAAGTACACGACTTGTAATCCAAAAGTTCATGCCATATAGTTTTGTTTTCCTCATTAAATGCACTGATGTCGCGTCTAGTCACCAAAATCAACTTCTTCTATGTCATCTTTTTCTGAGAGAACCCATATGGCCACGAATCTTCGACGAACACCCGATTCTCATCTATCCTTCGATTCGAACACCATTGGTTGCATTGGAATCACATCGGTGAGTTCTCTCTTATTCTAGAGCATCATCTTCTATTACCTCTTCTTTTCCAAGTTATCATGGGTTGAAAATTTTATATGTTTTATTATATCTACGACATTCCATGGAGATTTAAGCTTCATAAATCAAATATATTGATCTCATAAACTGGATGTAGGTGGTTTGTGCCTTTTTGGAGAATTTATTTGAGTTTTACGTGATATTTTTCCCAAAACTAGTGAACAGGGTATTGCGAATTTACCATTCTGGCCCTATTATTTCTCTGCTCTATGGGTATGCATGAGTATATGATTTTTGGTAGTGAATAGGGTGAATTGTTGTGCCTTGGATGTTTTTCCCATGCATTTTTTATTGTTATGATCTTTGGGTCTTTTTTTCCTCTTAGACTGTGGTTTACATTCCCATGCCTAGTATTATAGGATGGTGTGACTATTCTTCTGTTATGATGTTGAGCTATAAGATGATAGCCAAGTAGTTCTTGAGGTTGACCTTGGTTGTTATGCACTGCTACACTTTAATGACTTACACGGGCTGTGAGAACCTGGTTTATAAACCATAGGGAGAATGGATGATAAGGGCTACTCCAGAGTGTCTTTAAAATTTATGATGTGAGACCATAGGGAGGATTGACGTTGAGTGTTTCCCCAGAGTGTATGTAGTTCCTCGACATGGGCCGCAAGGGGAATGATACATTTAGTGCTTCCAAAGAGCGCATTTAGTGCCGATATGAGACTATAGGGGGAATTGATGGTGAGTTCTTCGTCAAATAGTCTATTCTTAAGCTGAACCAGAGGGGTTAGACTGAGTGTACTTCCTAGAGGGTTGCTTGTACTTGTTAGGTAGGACCTGAGGAGATATGATATGAGTAATTCCCAAAGGGTTTCCTTATGTTAGCTACTTTCTTGTGTTGCTAGGTAGGACCAGAGGGGATAGGTTGTTGATAATTCCTAGATGGTTACCTATTGTGTTATCTGTTTTGTTTAGCTGTTTCATGTTGTGTGGTGATTTGAATGCTTTAAATTGTGGATTATTTAATGCTTAGTGCTTTCCTGTTTACTGCTTTCTTTACATTTACCTGCCATATAATCACTTACTATTAGGCACAGATCTTCATTTGGTTACCTATTGGGATTTAGTCTCACACCAAGTTTGGGTCATTCTTTTGTTCCCAAATAGATTATATTGTTGCATATATAGATAAGGGAAAGTTCCCTCCTACTTCATGTACTTTATTTGTTGGGGATATGGAGACCATTGGACTAAGCTATGGATTGTGATACTGAAAAGTTTATCTACTTTATTTGGCACTTTGGTTTTTCATTTTTTTATTCCATCATTGTTACTTTATTGGATGTTTTCCTAGATATATGTACCACACGTCATTTTATATATGTGTTGTCCAGTTTATACTTTCAGTCTTCTATTATTACTGGGGTATGTCATTATTACTGCTTCCACTCTTGTATGTATTTGTTTACATCCACAGTGTACTCTGCCAATGAGGGAATAGATTCCCCACTATAACAACCAAGTCCCTTGCTACTAGTCGGTATCCTCTATTGTTAATAGAAATGCGCTTGAGGTTGTGTGACTAACAGGGTACAGGGTGCCTCTAGGTGGCTTCCAGATCCGGACATTAAGAAGTAGTATCAGAGGACTTATTTTCTCTTGACTTACTGTTTGGAGCCTTAGACATGGATATGATGGAATATGTACTTGGTAATAAGCTCTGCTCCGGAGTAGCTAACCCGTGTAGAGGGAAAAACCAATCTACCTCCATTAAATTGCAATTTTTTCTGTTTAGGAATTATTACAGTTAATATAATTTCTCCTTGAGTGATTAAAATGATTTGTGCTGTTATTGTTGATGTTATTGAGGTTCTATTTTTGTTGCAACCCAATGAGATGAGGGTATGCCATCTCATGCATCATATTTTCACTTGAAAGAAATCACATGTCATGCATTTTTGACATGCCATCTCGGATGCATTAGATATTTCATGTAGCAGTGATAGGTGATGAGTAAAATATGCATATTGTTGTGATAGTTTCCTTGATAGAAATACCTATTGTTTGATAAGGTTTTTATTTGTGTATAAATTTGCCTAAATGGATTCCAAACTTTGGTTCTTGAGGTGTTATGGGCACTCATGGACTGGAAATTGGTGGATCGATTCTTTGTTTTCCATGTTATAATGTGTATAAGATTCCAAACCTTGATTTGTGGGGAGTATGGGCCCTCACGGATCAGAATTTGGCTCTTTCAATGATTGTTTCAGTGTTTTATGAGTTGTAGAGAAGTTTCTGAGGCTTACTGTCTGCAAAACCCCCAAATACATGTTGTGTAATGTTATGTACATGCCGTGTGTTCTTCTGTTTGGGAAGAAAATATTTTTCTTATATACACACCAGGTATTTTATTTACACGCCATGTAGTCTCGTAACATGTCATAGGTCGTGTGGGAAGAGACAAGGGATGGGGAAAATCTAGTGAACACACCGTGTATCGTCTATACACGCCATGTAGTATCGACCCCATGCCCACCAGTGTCACTAGCATATCATGTTGGTTGATTCATGTCTAATACACACCGTGTGCCATCTAAACATGCCATGTAGTCTTACCTACGTACCCGACTATGTCACGAACAACACGGTTTGGTGTTATATCTTCTCAGATACTCCGTGTCTGTCTGGAACACACTGTGTAGATTGAGCCATGTGTTAGGCTTTGTCACTAACAACACGGGCCCGATACATCTTATCTAGTACACGCCGTGTAGTCTTGCCTTAAGAGAGCCATGTTGTTTAACCTGTAGAAGAACTCGGGCAGGGAAAGAGGATTCAAGTACATGTCATGTATTAAGACAACATGCCCTATGTCAGGGGTGTTACACGAATAATTTAGGATGGAGTACATGCCAATGTAAATGGCTTCAAGGAACATGTCGTGTAGTAAATGTACATGCCATGTAGTCATGTTTTTTAAACCTGAATTTTTCTTTCTCTTGTTCACTTATTAAGTATCCCTGTTTTAGTGCCTATTAATTAAGATCTAAGGTGGGTGCTTTACCTTAAAGTGTCATGCCATCGAGACGTCCTACGGTTGTATTCCTGTTACAGGGCAGTGATTAGACACTGGATACGACTGATCAGGGACTTCCAGCAGATCATCTAGTTGTTCTAGTCTTGGAACCAGCAGTTATTCTTGTTACTGGTGCTGATGCACAGTTCAGGGCAGGATTTCTGAGGTTGATGTAGACATTTTAGGTATCACCACCTCCTACCATGTCGATGGATGATTTGACACGGGTCTTCTAGTAGCAGCATCATCCCACTTCCTCCAAGGAAGAAGGACCTCATGCTGTAGAGTCATGGCTAGAATCCATGCTGACGATCTTTGAGCATCTGGAGACACCTACAGTGAGGAGGGTCAAAATCACTAACTATATGTTTTCGAACTTCGCCAAGAGGTGGTGGGATGTGATCTCTCAGGCGCTACGCCAGCAGGTTATAAAGTGGGGTGATTTTCAGCGCATCTTCTCTTATTGATTCTATCCGAAGACCCTGAGGGCCGATGGAGCCCGGGTGTTTATGAGTATGGAGCAAGGTACTCTTTCTATTATAGAGTATTCATCTCTCTTTATCGAGCTTCAGTGCTTCACACCTAGTCCAGGAGTTGATCAGTTGTTCATTTAAAGGAAGTCTAAGGATGGTCTGAGGCCGGACATCTGATCGTAGGTGAACATCTTCTGGATGTCTTCTATATCTTCTATAGTCAACCAGGCGCTGATCATAGAGTGTAATATGAGTGACTCTGGAGTTGTAAGACAGGGCGGCATGACATCTTGATTTGGTTTTCCCCCTACTTACAACAGGAATCAACATAGGGAGTCTTCACATGGTGATCCGAGGAGGCGAGACACTTCATCTGGTATCTAGGTGGTGTGTTACCAGTGTATAAGGAGCATGCATATGAGGCCACATTTCCGAAAATACCTAGTGGAGTGCCGATCATGCTGGAAGATGGGTTAACTTCAGCGCTTCTTCCTAATATTCTTTCTAGTTGCTGGGGACATGGGTTCTTCTATGACTCCTCATTCAGGAGAAGCACCACCAGTTTCTCACCAGTCAAGGAACTGGAGTTCTTCCGGAAGTTCAGGAATAGGTGGAGGTCATGGTCGTTGTAGCCATTCACCTACTTTTCAGCAACATGAGGGTGGATCATCTCATAGTGGTCAGTGTAATTCCCCGGCCCTAGATTCCAAAATTTGATGCATTATTTTAATACATTTCCATGATTACAAGAATCAAGTCCAGAAAGACTGATCAGTTTAGCCGTCTTGAAAACACGATTCATACATAAGTTCAACTTTACAACTTGAAAAGAAATACAACACTAATTTATTCCATTAGAAACATCCAAGCCTCCTAGATTGGGCCTACAAGTCAATTATAACTAACTTTTTCATATCCTAGAAAAATGAAACATAAGAAAGGGGTGAGCTCTAAAAGTCAATAAGGGTAAGCAATATAGGAGAAGATAACATAAATATTAAGCATGGTGAATAATCGAAACCACATGCCTTTACCAATAATAAACATAAATACTTTTATGGCAGAAATATCACCAGAGTAAATAATGCGATAATAAAACATAATCATGGGTATTCTACTAGTCTAATGACCACATAAACCAAAAATATTATTTTCATAATGAGGGAATGTATATTTCCAGACATTATGAAACATTTTTTCAAGGCCTCGGCCAAGACATCTTAAAATGATTAAGGCCTCAGCCAAAACCACATATCAAATTGGGAATGGCATCATCCAATTCCACGTCTAGTTTTCTCATGAGACCTACCTATGCATCTTGGAGCTTTATAGGGCTCCACCCGTCACTTACTAAGTCCAATACATTCTTCATATGAAAAGGTTGAAATATAACATAAACATTCGTATTAAAACTAGTATATGAAATGTCAATACATTAACCATAAACCATGAATGATATAAAAATAGAACATCCATAGTTAAACATATCAAAAAAACCTTTAATACAATATAGATGTTTTCTATCATAATAAATCAACTTCAAATAAACATAAAATCCATCAAAGGATGTTGACATAGATGAAATCAAAACCTTTTTTGGAGAAATATCTCTTTATATTTTAAAATCATTTTAGAGTCACATAATTATAAAGAAAAAATTTAGTGTGAAAATATTCATATAAGCATGTATGGGAAGCTTTGACGACATTATAATGGTGGTAAATAGCTGCACCCACCATATATGTTCAAAAAAACATTCTTTCCTTAATTTTGTCGAATAGGTCATAAAGTACCTTATTTGGAAAAAGACGGAAAGATTCCTTTCAAAACATAGAATATCAAATAAGGGTATAAATTCCTTAACATCACTGTATAGTAAATATTAAAAATGTTTTGAAATACATTTTTAAGAAACATGGATGTGGATGATAAAGAGGTCCTAGTAGATAAATACGTATAAACAATCTCGGATAATAAAGAGATTGTAAAATTAACCCTTACCTTGTACATTTTCATTGTTGAGAGTAGGTTAGACTCTTGTATAATGGTGAAATAATTGATATTATATTTTAAAATAATCATATACATTAATATGATATCATATATGATCTTTTAATATTGCTTTGTTAATAATATCTTAGTATTATCGTCATTTCAGGTGTTAACTGATTCATTTTCCATGATTTGCTTAGTTATGTAAGTATTGTTTATTATGGATAGTATGTATCTTATTCATATTAAGAATGATATTAAGTCCTTAAACAATATTTTTAATCATCTAATGAAAATTAGACTTGAATGGATACGATGGGGAACGAATCTCACCGCGTTCGTGGAGACGGTAATCTGTACGTATGCACGAGCGGCAATATCATTCTTTTGATACTAAAATAATATATAATTGGATGATATATCATATATATGGAATAATTATCATGTTATATTTATTATTTACATCAATTAAACTTTTATATTATACTTATCAAAATAATAATATATTTAATAACAACTACACCATGACGTGGAGACGGTAAGCCGTACGTACGCACATATGATGACATGTCATTAAAAGGATGGATAGAATAATGAATATGGTTGTACCATATTTATAATAACCTCATAGTATATATAATATAATTGAGTTATTATTTTATAATTGAAACAACAAAGAAAGAGGAAGTGGAAGAAGAAAGGAACTTGAAAGAGGTGATGAAATATTTACCTCTTCTACAGGTTCTTCCTTTTGATTTGATTAAACAGACTCCATAGGATGGATTTCTGACAAAATGAAGGCCTATAAGATGAAGGAAGGATAGTTTAGTGGGTATTTGGGCCGGTTTTGGTCAAGACAAATGGCTTTAAAGGTGTGAATTAGAGAGATGGGGGAGTGCCCTTTTATAAGAGGGGTGAGGGGCACCATAGGAAAAGCTAGAAATATTATTTTATAATAAAATAATTTTCGGTTTATAATGGATCCAAAATAGATTATTTATAGCATAAGGTGGGTAGGGTTCTAAAACCACTCAACCAATAGGTTTTAGATAGGGTTGGGTCACTATATTAACTTTATCTTGTTGATTTAACTCTTAGTTAAATAGTTTGACATTTACCATGTCTCTTTGTATGTTTATATTATATGGTTAATAAACAAAATATATACTTCCAAGAGAACACCAAGTAATTAATTAATGATACAACTCTCGTTATATAAGTCTTTTGGCCGAACCTTAGATTTTTTGGAATATAATATCAATAAATAATATAATATTTGTTTTACAAACTCTTTATGTCAATTTGGAAAATATTTTGTTTTTTGTTTTTTCAAAATTCTTAACTACATTATTACTTCAAAAAAAATTCATCTAACCAACCGTATGATGTCATATTGACCTAGAAAATTAGTTTAATTCATAAAATGATTAAAAATTCATTTATTTGGAAATTTAGAATGTCAATTATTTTTATATTTCATTAATTAGGTAATTACTACATCATCATTGTGTCATAAATAAATTAAATTATATATTATGAAAAAATATATAAATAAAATACCATTATGTATGAAATATAATTATCTTTCCAATGAAAATTTATATTCTAAAATATTATTTATATCACCCCATGTAACAATTTATTTACTAAAAGATTTTTGTTTTTGTCATTTTTTCCTTTACTTTATGTTAATTAAAATTAAGCGTCATTATCATTCATAAGTGGCACCATAGGGTCAGAAAATCGTCCCAAGGATGCCCATGGTTGGACATAACTCATCAAATAAGTTTAGGACCAGTCTTAAGGTAAATTATTATTATTATTATATTATTTTTATCGAGAATTACCCTATTTAACGCTAATCACGGTAAATAAAAGTCAAAAGTTACAATTCACCAAAAATTATGTTCATCTTATTGAACAATATTTTACTTACTGATATCAACCATTTATCCTATATTTTTGAAATTCAATTCACAGAAGCGGTAAAATTATGTTTTATGTAAATTTGGAAATGCTCAAGGAGGTGGGTAAAAGACGGTAAAATGATCGATAAAATTTTTATATATCTAAAATTTTTAAAAATTAACTCCATTGAATTAAATTGAACTTATATAGATATTATGTATCTATTTTTACCTAAAATAAATTTAAATAAAATAAACAATTATTTAAATGAAATGTCAGTTTTAAACAACAACTCATTGTTTTTCACTGTTAATCTAAAATTGAATGTTTTCAGAAAAATACCAAAAATTTACCCTAAGATAATTTTTATATTCTAAATTAAAAAATGAATTCTATTTTACCAATTTAAAAACATATAAGTTGCATTAATTAATTTAAAATCAATACCCATTGTCAAAACCAAAAGCGTATTTTTAAGAAATAATAACTAACCAATGATTGACACTTGTTTATTTCCAATTTCAAAGTGAAATTACTTACAATGAACATGATTGGATTAAATTGTAAAAAATATAATCTAATTATACTTCCAAACTATTAAAATTTATAATTCAACAGTATATATTATTTTTATTAAAAAAAGTTGTTTTCAGTTAAAATATTGTATTTTTCACTATTCACCTAAATATGAATGTTATCAGAAAAACACCAAAAATTTATTGAAACTAAATTATTTGGTCCTGATTCTAAAGTAGAAGTTTAGTTTGTCAAATTGTATATATAATGATTCAAATATTTGATTTAAAAGGGGTTTTCCATTAAAAGGGGGTAAAATTACATTTTTTAACAAATAATTATTTTATCTGAAAAAATTGAATTTTATCTTACATTATGCCTAAGAAACACAAAATATGAATTCTAAAATTATAAAGATTATATAAAGTTCAAAATTCAGTTAACAATATTCATAACCACTTTCAAACAACTAGTTTGGTAAGTCATTGTGCACTTGAAATCAATGTTGCGTGTAGTGAAAGTTATTGAATTATATTGAAGAAATAACGTACTATGAAATATTGGGGTGTTAAATTCCTCCCTTCTCCAATAAATCGCATCCTCAAAATTTGAAATTGTTCTTTGAAAACAAAAGGTTGAAAATAGAAAATACCTTTGTGGGAAAACCCACATCGGAAATTGGGTTAATAAAATTTAGTCTTAATAAGAGGAAAAGGGGAATGAAAAATTCACCATCAAATTATGATCTTGATTAGGAGAACATTAGTGGATATTAGAGACATATAATTGGAGGAAAATGTAAATATTTATAGGGAGTGATTGAGGTCATCAGTTATAGACAATTATTGAATTGGGGGCCACAAAGCCATCAATCATTGATGATTTAAAATATCATTGGTTCAACAAAACATAAGGTATTAGGATTACACATTTTTAGTATTAAGATCCCTTACCTAAAGATTAAAAATTAATATCTCCATCAAAAAAGTGAATAAAAAAATATATAATTGACATGTAGAGTATCATCCTTTAACTAATTTATATCAAAATTAATCTTTCACTCTAAAAGATAATAGAAGTAAAAAATATATTGTATTTCTCCTATTCATATAGGGTTCCAAAAAAAGAATTTATAATTCATCTACCAGAACATTTAAAAAAACTACATTATTCAATCCAGGACATCACATGGTCCAGGGGTAGATGATACACCCTTGTTGCCCTTTGGTTGCAGGTTCAAGTCTTGCGGCCTTTCCGGACGCGACGGGTTTCCACCCGACCTTCGGGTTTTCCTTTTATGGAAATCCCAAAATAATCTCAAACTATAATTATCCATAATACTTCAATCAAAACTAATAGTACAAAATTTATAAGGAATGTAAACACAATGAAGATACTTTGTGCCCTGTAATAACATGTGAACACCTTCATCATGTATTCTTTTAAAACACTACATCATCCGAAGTTACCATAAAACCTTTTTGATTACATTCATGTTCTCTTATTCCATACAGAATACTGGATATACTCCTTCTATCCAAAAATTTTGTAATCTCCAACAATAATGGTATATACAAATCATTTATCATTTTCAAGGTAGTCGAGAATATCCAATATAATTTATCCAAATCGATCATGTATTTTTTCAAAATCACTACCTCGATATCAAAACCATAATATGGTTTTTCTTTCTCTCAATAATATATTTTCCAAAAATTTAACCTATTATTAAGTCACATTTCATGGTTCCACACAATATCATGTCCTTAATGAAATAGTACTGCTACACAATCCTTATATACTCTATAATTCATATAACATGTACATCATCAATACAATACTCAAATGACACAATAATTTAATAACAATTTACGAAATCTAATCATTCCTCTTCATCTTCGGTAGTATCATAACTTTATTATTATCCAATTATAGCATTTTTGTTATACTCTGATGATTTAGACATTGATTCATGTAGTGTTCCAACTCCTTGCAGATAATGAATTGTATATTTAAAACGTTTTCTTGCCCTTGAAATCACACACTTGGTGTGCTATTTTCCACACTTATAACAAAATCCCATTCCCTTAAAGCTTTTACCATGGTTATTATTTTCATAGTTATCACATATAGGAAAAATCCTTCTTTTCTCTCTTCCCTTTATCCATCTTTCTCTCTTTCATAATTTTCTTCTCTCGCTTCCCTTCAAAGCCATAGGACTCAATGAATTCTTTACTTATCTTATTAACACGTGATAATATTTCTTCATATGTTTAGAATACATGGGTGACTATTTCCCTTCTAAATGTTGGCTTAATACAATGAAATATGTTATCCTTCTTACTCTTTGGATCATATGTATTCCTAGAGTTCACATTCCTGCTATTGGGCTCCATTTCTATAAAATGGAATATACTAGGTCAGTTTATGAATTGAAATGAATAATTTCAAACTTGTAAAATACCTAACTTAAATTGAATAGTTTATACATATAATCTATAATCAAAAAAATATTTTCTTTGAGAAGGTATATACTCGTAAATACTTCATAATGATTTGTAAAGAAAATGAGAAATATCCTAAGATTATACCCTGAAAGTGACATAACCAAGAGTGAAGTAAGGCCCATTGTCATGCACCAGTTCTCATTCGAGTCTAGATCAAAGTGGTATTTTCGTGTTTTACCCCTAGGTACATCTATGCTCGAGTGGCCTCTACCTTCTCATATCCAGTCATGGATTTATTTTCTTGGAAAACTCACAAAATCTCTATAGTACCAAAATTCTAGGAAGTTCTTCTATATTAATCATCAAATCCTATCTTAGGAAAATGTTATCTAATCAGAGTTTATCTAAATCTAGTTTCCAAGGTTATTTCTATACTTCCTTTGATACCAACTGTAATGCCCCGACCCTAGATTCCTAGTGTTTGTACATTATTTTAATACATTCACATGATTACAAGGAATCAAGTCTCGAAAGACCTATCTGTTTAGTAGCCTTGGAAACAAGATTCATACATAAGTTTAACATTACAACATGAAAAGATATACAACATAATTTATTCCATTAGAATCTTCCATGTTTCCTAGATTATGCCTACAAGTCAGTCATAACTAACTACTTCCTATCCTGGAAAAATGAAACATAAGAAAGGGGTGATCTCAAACGCTTAGTAAGGGTACACAATACAGCGGAAGAGAACATAAATATTAAGAATGATGAATAATTGAAACCACATCCCTTTAACAATAATAAACATGAATACTTTTATGGTAGGAATATGAGTTTATTAAATAATGCCATTATAAAACATAATCATGTTTATTCTACTAGTCAAATGACCACATGACCCATCAATATTATTTTCATAATGAGGGAATGTATAATGACATACATTCTAATTTTTTTTTTGAAGGCCTTATCCTAGACGTCTGAAATGATTATTGCCTTGGCCAAAACCACATATCAAATTTGGAAAGGCCTCATCTATTTCCATGTCTAGTTGTCTCATGAGACCTACCGATTCATCGAGGAGATATAGCGGGCTCCACATGTCACTTACTATGTCAAATACTTTCCTCATATGAAAATCTTGAAATATAACATAAACATTCATATAAAAACTAGAAAATGAAATTTCAATAAATTATCCATAAACCTTGAATGGTATAAAAATAGAACATCCACAGTCAAATATATCACAAAATATTCAATACAAAATGGTAGTTTTTTATGATAATAAATCAACATCAAATAAACTTAAAATCCATCAAAGGATGTTGACATAGATGAAATCAAAACATTTTTTAGAGAAATATCACTTTCTATTTTGAAATCATTTAATAGTCACATAATTATAAAGAAAACATTTATTTTGAAAATATTTTTATAAGACTGAAAGGGAAGCTTCGACTATGTTATAACGGTGGAAAATAGTGGCACCCACCGTATAAGTTAAAAAAATATTCTTACCTTAATATTGTCGAAAAGGTCAAAAAGTACCTTGTTTGGAAAATGACAGAAAGTTTCCTTTCAAAAAATATAAGGTCAAATAAGGGTAGAAATTACTTTACCCCATTTTCTAGTAAATAGTAAAAATTATTGGAAATATATTTTTATGAAACATGGATGCGGATGATAAAGAGGTCCTAATAGATAATTACGTACAAACAAAGTCGGATAATAAATAGATTTTGAAATTAACCCTTAACTAGTATGTTTACTTGGTTGAGGGTAGGTTAGCCACATATTTAATGGTGAAATAATTGTTATTAAATTATAAATGAATCATATACATTAATATGATATCATATATGATCCTTTAATATTGCTTTCTTAATAATATCTTAGTATTATCGTCATTTCCAGTGTTAACTGATTCGTTTTCCTTTATATTTTTTGTTATATAAGTAATGCTTGTTATGGATATAATGTATCTTATTCATATTCTGAATGATATTAAGTATTTAAACATTATTTTTAATCATCTTATGAAAATTAGTCTAGAATGGATACAATGGGGAACAAATCTCGTCGTGTTCGTGGAGAAGGAAATTCGTACGTACGCACGAGTGACAATATCATTATTTGGATAATAAAAATATATATAATTGGATGTTATATCATATATACATATTAATTATCATGATATATTTATTATTTACATCAATTAAACATCATTATTATAACCATCCCAATAATAATGTATTGAATAACAACTACACCACGACATGGAGACGGTAAGTCGTACGTACGCACGTATGGTGACTTGTCATTCAAAGATGGATAGAATAATGAATATGGTTTTACCATATTAATAATAACATCAATGTAAATAGATGATACTCGAGTTATTATTTTGGAATTGAAACTATAATGATAGAGTAAGTGGAAGAAAAAAGTAACTTGAAAGAGGTGATGAAATATTTACCTCTTCATTAGGTTCTTCCTATTGATTTGATCAAAAGGGATCCATAAATTTCCATTATGACTAATGTAAGGCCTATAGGATGAAGGGAGGACAGTTGAGAGGGTATTTGGGCAGGTTTTGGCTGATCCAAATAGCATTTAAGGTGTGAATTAGAGAGAAGGGGAGTGACTTTTTATATGAGGTGTGAGTGGCACCTTAGGAAAAGCTAGAAATATTATTCTATAATAAAACAATTTTTGGTGTCTAATGGCTCCAAAATATATTATTTAAATGATAAGGTGGGTATGGGTTAAACACCACTCAACTAGTAGGTTTTATACTAGTTTGGGTAACTATATTAACTTTATCATTAAGATTTAACTCTTCATTAAATAGTTTGACATTTACCAAGTCTCTTGGTATTTTTATATTATATGGATAATAAACGTACTATATACTCCCAAAAGAACACCAAGTAGTTAATTAATGATACAAATATCATTATACAAGTCTTTTGGTCGAACCATATATTTTTAGGAATTGAATATCAATTAATAATATAATATTTGTTTTAAAAACACTATTATGTTAATTTTGACACTATTTGGTATTTTGTTTTCTCTAAATTCATAAAAGCATTATTACATAAAAATATATATATATAAAAACAACCCTAATATGTCATATTAACCTATAAAGTTAGTGGAATTCATAAAAAGTATTAAATTACTTTTATTTTAATATTTATAATGTCAATTATTTTAATATTTCATTAATATGGTAATTATTGCATCATCATTGTGTCATACATAAATTAACATATATAATGTCGAAAAATATAAATAAAATACAATTATGTAGGAAATATTTTTATCCTTCCAATGAATATTTAGTCGAAAATATGACTTATATAACATCATTTAAAAATTGATTTACTAAATGGTATTTGATTATGTCATTGTTACCTTTACTTTATGTTAATTGAAATAAAGTGTCATTGTAATTCATAAGTTGCTCCATATGGTTCAAAATGGACCCAAGGATGCCCACGGTCAGTCATGACTTATCCAATAAGGTTATTACAAGTGTTATGGTAAATTTTTATTGTTATAATATTCATTTTACCTTGAATTAACCTATTTACCTTTAACCACGGTAAATGAAAGTCAAGTGTTACTATTCACCAAAAATTATTTTCATCTTATTAAACCACATTTTACTTACTGATATCAATTGTGTCTCTCTTATTTTTGAAATTCAATTCACAGAAGCTGTAAAATTATGTTTTATGCAAATTTGAAAATGCTCCAAGGAGGGGGGTAAAAGACGGTAAAAAAGTTCTATAAAATTTTTATCACTACTACAAATACGGCTTTTATCAGCGCTAAAAATGGCCTTTATCAGCGCTAGATAAAGTGCTGATAAATCTGAATAAGATAGGGGGGTCCCCTTTATCAGCGATCTGAAAAGCGCTGATAAAGACCCCTTTTTTCAGCGCTAAAAAAAGCGCTGATAAAAGGGGTCTTTTATCAGTGCTAAAACAAACCACTGATAAAAGGGTCCTTTATCAGCCCTTTGTTTTAACACTGTTAAAAGACCCCTATATTAGTGCTTCCTTTATCAGTGCTAATAAAGGACCCCTTTACCAGATCTTTTTTAAAAGCACTGATAAAAGGTAAAAAATTTAAAAAAAAATAAAAAATACTTCCAATCGGGGGGGGGGGATTTTATAGCGTTTGAGCCCCCCCCACCTTTTACAGTGCTTTCCTACCCCTGTACAGAGCCCCACACACCCCCTTCACCCCTTTAACAGCGCTTTCTCCCATATTCCCCCATGCGCGTGCGCCCCTGCCTCCACCAGGATTTGAACTCGAGACCTCCCCCTGCGTGTCAAAGCCTTTACCACTACTCTATTTTGATTTGTATTCCAATTCAATATATCTCTATATATATTTATATATTTAGTTATATTTATCTGTATAGTAGTATAAATTTATATTACTATATATATATATATTTTAATATATATATATAGTTATATTAATATATATAGTTATATTAATATATATATATAGTTATGTTAATGTATATATATAGTTACGTTAATATATATATATATAGTTATATTTATTCGTATAGTAATATATATTTATATTAATATATATATATAGTTATATTTTAATATATATATATAGTTATATTAATATATATTTTTATATATATAGTTATATTAATATATATATAGTTACATTAATATATATCTATATATATGTATATAGTTATATTTATTCGTATAGTAATATATATTTATATTAATATATATATATATATTTATATTTCAATATATATAACGTTATATTAATATATATATAGTTATATTAATATATATATATATATAGTTATATTAATAGATATATATAGTTACATTAATATATATATATATATATATAATAATATTTATTGGTATAGTAATATATATTTATATTAATATATATATATAGTTATATTAACATATATATAGTTATATTAACATATATATAGTTATATTAATATATATATATATAGTTATATTAATATATATATATAGTTATATTAATATATTTATAGTGATATTATTATATATATATTTATAGTAATACTAATATATATATATATATGTAGTTATATTAATATATATATAGTTATTAGATTAATATATATATAGTTAGATTGATATATATATATATATAGTTAGATTAATATATAGGTATATAAATATTCATATATTTTTATTTTAAATAAAATTGATGTTACTTATTATTTATATAAAGCTAATATATTTTATATGTAAATATATTTTATTATTTATATTTATAAATAAATTTTTAGGTGTGAATATATAAAAAATATGTATATATTGTTATATAATTGATTATAAATAGCTGTGCATTATAAAAAAGGATGAAATATCAAAGACATAATATCAATATGAATGTAATACCTTGGAATAAATTCAATCCCCGCCAAAAAAATCAAATAACACCCCCTTAAACTAGGCTGAAAATCCAAAAAATGTTAAAAAATCAGGGTACCCCGACAAAAAAACCAAGTTTCAGAGGCTTTCTAGGCCTCTTTTGGCCTCGAAAACCCCTTGACCGAGGTCCCCCTGAGTCACCGCTATGTAGAGCTCATCGCAGGATTCAATTTGATATGTGGTAGAGCTCAAACTGACACTCGGATCAAAAGTTATGGCCGTTTGATGTTTGAGTTGCGTTTTCAAAATATTTTTGATCTTTGTTTAATTTTATTTTATTTTTTTAGTCTTCAAACTGTTATTAAATGACTATTACTCTATAATAATTAGCAAATTATTAATTAAAAATATATTTTTTAATTTTTTAAGAAGCCAATTTCACTAAAAATCTTATATATTAAGTATATTAAGTGTAAATGTACATTTTTACTTATCTAAAATATATTTAAAAATTATATATTATATTTATATCAATATACCTATATTTATATATAAATAAATATATATATATATTTTTTTTGAATTTGACCCTTTATTAGTGCTTTTAAAAAAAGCTCTGATAAAGGCACCCTTTATCAGTGCTTTTTTGAGCGGTGATAAAGACACCCCCCTTTATCAGCGCTTTTTCTTTAGCACTGATAAAGGCGGGCGCTGCAAAAAAAATTGTTTTTGTGATAGTGTATATATCTAAAATTATTATAAACTGACTCCAATGAATTACATTGATCATATATAGGTATTATGTATCTATTTTGACCTTAATTAAATTTAAATAAAATAAATAATTATTTTAATAAAAAGTCGGTTCTAAACAATAACTTAGTGTTTTAACTATTCATCAAAAATTGAATGTTTTTAGAAAAATACCAAAAATTCACACTAAGATAATTTTGTTATTCTGAATTCAAAAATGAATTCTATTTTACCAATTTTAAAACATATAATTTTAATTAATTAATTTAAAATTATTTCTGATTGTCAAAACCAAAAAGCGTATTTTTATGAAATAATAACTATCAAAAGATTGACACTTGTTTATGTGCAATTTCAAAGTGAAATTACTTAAAATAAAAATCATTGGATTAAATGGTAATAATTTAATCTAATTATACTTCCAAAACATTAAAATGTATAATTCAACGCTATATATTATTTTGATTAAAAAAGGTGTATTTAGTTAAAATATATTATTTTTCACTATTCAACCAAATATGAATGTTATCAGGAAAACACCAAAAATTTATTGAATCTAAATTCATATGTCCTGATTCTAAAGAAGGAGTTTATTTTGTCAAATTGAATATATAAAAGTTTCAAATATTGGATTTAAAAAGGGTTGACAATTAAAAGTTTGTAAAATTACATTTTTTGAAAAATAATTATTTTATCTAAAATAATGAATTTGTTCTTACATTATGTCCAAGAAACTCATAAAATGGATTATAAAATTATATGGATAATATGAAGTTCAAAATATAGTTAATACTATTCATCACCGCTTTTGAACTGTTATTTTGGTATGTCGTGGTGAACTTGAACTCAATGTTGTGTGTAGTGAATGTTATTGAATTACATTAAAGAAATAACATACTATGAAATCATAGGGTGTTACAATCAGGCATGGTCACCGTGTTGGAGATGGTGGCCTAGAACCAACTACATTGTACATTATTCATTAATAAATACCTTCTCACATATTGATTTTTCTTCTGCGTGACAATGCATGTGATAATGTCCTAGGGAAAGTTGTTGCATTAAAGGGTCATAGCGGATCCCTGATATGATGAGAACCCAAAAGTGCCATAACACTTTTCTGGAATAAATGTTCTATGGCGGGATGATGTTATTTGAGGGACAAAAATAATACAGGCCATTAGGGGTGATGACTCATAAAACATTGAGAAACCTTCTCATGGGGTTCACCCTTGGTAATATCTAGGAGGATATTATGAGAACCAGACCCACCAGTAGGAAATTCACATTTCATAGTGTCATTGGATGTTTTTATCTGTGAAGGTTTGTATTGGTCCTTAGACTTTAAGATTATTATTAATATGTATTACAACTCGCGCACTTAGATGTATTGACGAAAACTGTGACGACACACTGTTTGCAACGAGGTAGGACAGGTTGGGTGAATCACGTGTAATACTGCATTAATACATAATGCGAGAAAGGATCTGTCCCTTCTGTTCCATAACATAAGTAGATATCGCAGGCCCTTTGATGGAATTGATATAGCCTAAAATCCATGGCCATGGTATGGTATGGGCGAGTTCAATTCTGGAAAGTCAAGGAAAAAATAATCGAACACATGGATTTATGGCACTAGAATGCAACCCTCTTGATTCGAGATATCATGAAAAAGGGATTATATTACATAGTAAGAGTTCGTATGAGGTGACACATCAATTCGGTGTCAACTTCATTCTCTTGGGTTCCTTGACCCGTTGCTAGACAGTAATCTTGGAATTTAGGAAAGCCTACCAAATACCAACGGGAAACAGGCCAAGAGGGTCCCACACTAAGCGTGTCCATGTATCTTAGTTAAATATTAATTTATAAAGTAAAATAAATATTATTCCTGACTGTGGTGTAATAATTACTTAAGGATTACTGGTCGCATTTATTTCAACACTAGTTATTTGTGATAATATATTGTGGACAAAATAATATATTTTTTTTCAAGTAATGCAGTTACATTTATTTCAGAAATAAATAGCCATTACTCAGGGACTAATAAATGTGGTGGAGGAAATAAAGGAAAATGGAAAATAAAATTACACGACGTTTATATTGAATATAGACGCCGTGTGGTTTTATGGAAAACGAGTACCCACCGTGTATTAATGATTACACGGCGTGTAGTTTTTCTAATCTGGATTTTGAGGAAATAATATTATTTTATTAAATGATATTTCTTATAATCAGCATGGGCGCATGTCAAGTAATTAATCATTTGACATGGGGGGTTTTCAATAAGAGTTAATGAAATAAATAAAATGCGTTACATGTTTCTTTATTGTCACAACTCTATATCCACAAACCTGATTATAAATATCGTCATAACCCCAAAAAAATTTCCCAATCGTGGTGCACAAAAATTCTGGAGAGTTCTCTCAAGGCCAAAAGAACTCATTCCTCCAAGAAATCTCTTAAGACCGAGAGAGATCAACCACCACCGGATCAAGGCGATCGAAGGCGGACATCACAAGCTAAGTTTCTTCCATGATAGAACTTGGAGATCCCTTCAGCGACGTCCAGAGATACGTAGAACATGGGTGGATCACCACTAGAGGAATCCTGCACTTGGATTCTACGATTCAACGATGGATCACACAGGATCATGACCGGAGACATCAATGAAGAAAGAATTCCATCAAGGTAATTCTTGAAAATTAATTAAATTAATTATAACCAACATATGATGATTTTGTCTCTATGGTTCCGGGACTCCCTCTTTTGTTTTTCATTTTTCATTCTCTTTCAAATATCTAGTGTTTTACATCATGATGGTTCTCAGATTGATCATTGTTAACACTAAAATTAATGTTGGTCACTCCCACCAATGAGTTTCCGCTGCGCTCGAAACCTACAAGTGGTAGCATAGGGGTCATATCTTTGATTATAATTATTTAGTTTTTCGTTAGTGATTTACGCATTTAATAATTTAGTTATTTCAATTCATCTTTGTCGTTCTTTAAAATCTGAATCTTGAGATCTATTCCTCCCATCTCGTTTCTCATTTACCTTACAGAAATGAAATTTTCTTTTATTTTTGATTAAAATAAAATAGAAGAACTCATCTGGTGGTGCCAAAAGTTCTTGTCCATACAACACCAGAATACACGGTGCGTATTCAAAAGTACATGTTGTGTAGTCTAGGTTCAAATCATTGAACAAGTCCACCAAATCAGGCCATGTATTGGATCGTATCTATGTCATTTATGACACCATGTGTTGACCAGGAATAGGTGGCACAAGGTTTCAGGATTACACGACATGTGGTCCACTGAACACGGTGTGAAGTACCTTCAGGCTGTGATTAGACCATGTACCCCGTTCATGGCTTGCCCAGCGGTAACCCGTGTAACACGGATACAACACATCGTGTGTCTAACTGAACACGTCGTGTACTCTGATAATTTCTGATGTACATCAACAAGCCATGTCCCAGGGCGTGTACATCGTATGAATGGTGAAGAAAAGTACACACCACGTAGTCAGAACTACACACCATGTACTCACCCAAATTACACCGATTTATTATAATTTATAATTATATTATACATCCCTTGAGACGTGTACCATAGTGAAGGTGTAAATCTGAGGCACAACATGTGATTGGTGATATATATATATATGTTTTTAATTTAACATCTTTGTAATGAATGAGAATTCACCGGGTTGCCACCAAGGTACAAGTTATGTACATAGATAATTTTAAATGAATTTATTTGTTTAAAATTATGATGGATGAGAATCTCAAGGAAAATCATAAAAGGGTTTAAGATAAAAGGATTGATTATTTACAGATAATTAATTGATTGGAGAATGATTTATCATAAACAAGAATGATTAATGAATTTAATGCTAGTTTTATTTTTATGTAAAAATCATTGCATTTATGGATGATCATGAGCTAGCCCAAGACCTTTGTATGTGAATGTTTTCTATAATTTATTTTTTTAAATTAAATTTTGTGGCATGTGAGCCTTCTCCTCATCAATATGTAGGGCCTGTGTGCACAAGGATTATTTTATGTAAAAATCCCCTTTTACCCCTCACCTGTGTGTCAGATAAATGCATATATAATGGATGGAGCTCCTAGGCTAGTGGAGGCTGCTCAAGCCAGGAGACAAGGTGAAACCAATCAATGGAGATACAATGGTGGATAGGTGTAAATCTATAAACACAAACCCATAAGGTTCAAGGTGTTTCTCCCCTAGGTCTTGGGGTAGTTTTTCAACCGCTAGATAAACTAACCAATGAAACAAGATCATGATCATACCATTTATATTATTTCTATCAGTTTCATGGTTTATTTATTGTCAGTGTGTTGTCATGATCACACAATTAATGAATAAAACAAGCATGCAAGATGGAACTAAAATAAAGACCGGATTATGCATAAGCATTATCTTAGACCTGGTTAATCACTTAAGTATATCCCACTTAATATTAAAAAATCATGTAATCAAATATAGTAAAATGGAAATTTACGTATAAGGATAAAATCCCTCAATGAAATATTAGGTCTATATAGCCTTCCATAATTTTGGTTATAATAGAACTATAGTTCAAAGTTCATGACCAACCCTAGTTGCGGTGCTTTTAATTATCGAGGAATTCTAATTCCAGGGTTTGGTTTAAATTCACTTGGTTCGCATTGTGGGTTGACTTCCATAGTAGGACATGGTGTGACCAGGAGGAAAATGTTGAGAAAATACAAAATAAAAGGAGTTCAGGATTGGGGAGTCCACTCAGTGGATCAAGGAGCTACGAGTTAATGAAGTTTGCATTTTGAATACCTACCTAATACTGTCACGTTTCTTAACCAACCATATTTGGGGTAATGTTGTAACACCCGAGACTTTTATGTTATATAAATCATCAAAGGAATCTTTTTCTACACAACACTTGCTTGGCTTGCTTTACACGCAATCGCGACCTTCCTCGATAGCTTGCGTCGTACGCAATACCGAGTTTCACTAAACAACAATATGCTATTAAAACTAGCTGTTATGAATAGTAATAACCACTTTTTGAAAATTTATAAATTTTATTTTTCAAAATGGACTTCATTTTTGGACTCAGAATATCGAAATTAGCCTAGGGTGAAATTTTGGTATTTTTCTGAAAACTTTCAATTTTTGATGAATAGTGAAACCACTAAGTGGTAGGTTAAAAACTGAATTTTGCATAAAACTTAATTTTACCGCTTCTGTGAATGGAATTTCGAAAATCCGGGAGACACGGTTAATATCAAGGACTAAAATGTGGTTCAATGAGATGAAAATAATTTTTTGGTGAATAGTAACTTTTTACTTTTTTTTACCGCGGTTAATAGTAAATAGGGTAACTAAGGGTAAATATGATATTACTATTACCCTAACACATGTCCTAATTCTATTGGACAAGTTTAATTCGACCAAAAACAAACTTAGGAATAAAATATGACCATTTAGGCCCACTTGGATTAGATTAGGACATTTATTATTAATTTATTTAAAGAAGGGTTAAAATAGTTAAAATCAAAGTTTAATAAGTAAATCATTTTTAATATGGGGTTATACATAAGATAAATTCGATTGTAAATATTCATTAGAAATCTAAAGAGATTTCCTACATTATGGTATTTTATTTGTAATTTTTAGACATCAAATAATTTAATTTATTTATGACACAAAGATGATGCAGTAATTATCTTATTAATGAAATATTGACAAAATTGATAATATAAATACCAAAATAAATGTAATTTGAGACTTTTTATGAATTCCACTAATTTTATAGGTTACTATGATATATTATTGTTGATTTAATCAACTTGGTTCGAACATATAATTCTGTTATGACTTTCACAAAAATCATATATCAAATAGTGTCAAAATTGACACAAAATAGTTTTTAAATCAAATATTATATTATTAATTGTTATTTTATTCCTAAAAATCTAAGGTTCGGCCAAATGACTTAGATAAGGATATATATATTAATAATAAACAATTTGGGGTTCGTTTGGCATGTTATAGTAAGTGTATTAACCATATAGTGAAAGAAAACAAAAAGACACGGTAAAAGTTAAATTAATTAACTTAGAGTTAAATCTAATTGATAAGGTTAAAATAATACCCTAAACTTGTCTAAATCCTATTGGTTGATAGGATTTCGACCCATCCCCACTTTAGCTTCGAAATAATACCCTTTGGAACCATTATAAACCGATTTTGACTTTAATATAAAATAATATTTTGAGATATTCCTAAGGTGCCCCTCTCCTCCCTTATAAAAGGGCACCTCCTCCCCCTCCTCCTCACACCAATTTGAGCACTCAAGCTCGGCCAACCCCTGCCATTTTCTCCTCCCCACTTCCCTAGAATAATCCTAGAGGTCCTGGTCTTCTCCAAAGACCAATCTTAGTTCCTTAAGTGGAGGATTCAAAGAGGCGTTCCAAAGAAGAGGTAATATTCATTACCGATCTTTTCAATTTCTTTCTTCTTCAACTTCTTCTTCTTTAATTGTTTCATGATAAAGTAATAACATCAGTATTACTTACATACTGATATGTTATTATAAATATGAAACAACCCTAAATTACCTTCTATCCATCCTACGGAAAAAATGAAATCACCGCGCGTGCGTACGTACGGAATACCGTCTCCACGCCGTGGTGTAATCTATTTTCCACCATCACCTTACAAGGATGGGTATAATGGTGTAATAAGTAACTATATATGATTATTATGAAGTAATATTGATACTGAAATAATGCATATATACTCCAATACAATTCCACGATCATAGGAACGATATCATCACTCGTGCGTACGTACGGAATACCGTCTCCACGATGTGATGCGACTCGTTCTACATGATCTTCATTTCATAATTATTATATAAATGAATTGGATGAATGAATATGGTATATACTACACTAATACCATTCTGGAAATGAATTATCTATAACCTAAAGATAAGAATAAGAATTTATTCGACAAAACACGCATAAGAACAAAAAGTTATAAAGACCCGAGTAACAAGTAACAATGAAATATTACTAACAAGAAGCTAATAATATGACCATATATGATATCATATAAATATGTATGATTCTGGAATAAGTCAATAACATTATTTAAACCATTATACAGGAGCTTCGGACACGTACAAAGCTAATCGGACCTAAGGTATGGGAAATATCACAATCTCATTTTTATCCGAGATTGTTTATTCGTAAGTATTTACTGGGGTGTATTTTATCATCCACATCCATGTTCCCTCAATATGTAATATTGTTTCCATCCACTTAAAATAGTTTAAATCCAATTTTACCCATCGGTGAGTTTTTAGTAAAGAATATGAAAGGAATCTTTTGTCGTTTTTTTTATACGAGGTACTTTTTGACTTTTCCGACAAAAGTACGAAGAATGTTTTTTTTAACTTATACGGCACGAACGGATTTTTACGGTTTTATAAAGCCTTATTTTCATGAACCTTCCTCCAAAATATTTCATGACTATTTTTAATAAAATCTCTTTCTTTTAAAATTGTATGATGTTTTGTGAAAAGAAATTGATTTTGAAGAAGAAAGGATATTTTCCTCAAGAATTCATTTCAAGTGTTTTATCAAAATTATTTTCCATCTAAGATAATAAAGGGTTCTGTTTCTATCCATATTTTTACATTGATTTGACTATGTTGTGATGGAATTATGTTTATGAATTCCTTTATCTTATATGAATGGTTTTATGATGTCATGTTGTTTAAGAATCCCATTTTTATTACATGGGTTATGCAATGATGTATGATTTATGATTTTGTGGCACACATAAGAAAGGATTCATTAAGAGATGGGTGGGACCTATATCTCCCTCCAATGTATTGAATAATGATTTTATATCTCTTGAGATAGACATGGCTGGAACGGAAGGTTATTTCGGTTCAGTGATACAGGACTGAAACGAGGAGTGAACTCGGTTCAGAAAGGGACTTTGTCCACTAAGATAGTCTTGGCAATGAGTCATGACTAACAAGAAATGATTTTCCATGATTATGTGTGCATGCCACAAAGTTTCAAGTTTTATGTTATGGGGATCTCATTTTCACTTCTATGATTTATTCCATGTTAAGATATTATGATCTCTTTTGCAGGTTTTGATTTTCAAAAAGATATGATATGATTTTTATTTCCTTTATTTTCCCTTGCTGAGCATTTGAGCTCACCCTTTTATGTTTACTTTTCCCCAGGTCAGGAAGATGGATATTAAGTAGAATATGCTAAAAGGGACCCTAGATATGATGAAATAAATGGGAGACACTGTAGAAGATTTATGAACCAGTTGTTTATGTTTCCCAGTTTCTAAAGACACTATACCTATACGGTCCTTTGTGGTTTTGTCATATGTTGTAATAAGTGTACTTCAATTTTGAAGTATTAACAATGTATGTAAAGTATGGGTCGTTATAGTTGGTATCAGAGGAAAGGTATAGTCAACCTTTGGAAACTAGGATGTGAAAGCCTTAGTAAGAACCCTAAGGATAAGTCTAAGCATAGAACACAATCTTAGTGTTTTAGAAATGGACTTGAATAACCTAGGATAAGACCTTAAGCATGAAAATTTTATTCTTGAATTATGTGGTTTCCTATTATAATTAGTGTTGCTCACACTATTCTTCTTGGTTTTAGTCAATGGCTGGAACCCGAAGGAACCGTGTTAATGCGAAATGCGATGGGCAATGCAATGATTGTCCCCCTGAGCAACCAAACGATATGGGAGCTGGAATGCAAAATCTTGTAGCCATGCTCACACAACTTTCTCAAGCTATGAATCATGCAGGATTTCCAAACGAACAAAGGAGGGAGCAACATTCTGTTGAATCCTTCATGAGGCAGCGTCCACCTTCTTTCAGCGGGTCTACTGATCCATTAGTTGCTGAACAATGGATTAGTACTACTGAAAAGATATTTTCAGTTCTTCAATGTTCTGAGCATGATAAAGTCATCCTAGCAGTGTATCGTTTGGAAGGAGATGCGGATCAATTGTGGAATCTTGTTAAGAATACAAGGCAAAGAGATGAAATTGAGTCCATGAAATGGGACGAGTTCAAGAACTTGTTTTTCAATAAGTACTTCCCTCGTATTCTCCAAACAAAGATGGAGAAAGAGTTCCTTGAACTGAAGAAAAGGGATGATGAATCTGTTAGTACCTATGAAGCAAATTTTACAAGACTTGCAAGGTACGCTTCTGGTATTATTATCCAACCTGAGAGTAAGATCGATCGATTCTTTAGTGGCTTAAAACCAAGTCTTCGAAGGGCGTTAGCCATAAGGGACTTCAATAGCTATGAGGAAATCGTTCGATGTGCTCTCAAAGTCGAGATGGAGAATGGAGTAACCCATCAGTCACATGGGTTTGATAAGAAGAGGAAGATGGAATTCAAAGAAAAATCTAAAGAGCACACGGAAAAGAAGATGAGCTTTTCCTTATGCTCAAAGTGTGGAAAGAAACATGGAGGGAGTTGTCTTAAAGGGACAAGTAAATGTTTTAAATGTGGAAAGGAAGGCCATCGGGCATTTGAATGCCGTGATAATGGGAAGAAGATGTCTAATGATGCAAACAAAGGAAGGGATACACAGAATGAACCTACTACACTTCAATGTTTCAAGTGCAAGGAGATGGGGCATTATGCCAATCAATGCCCAAATCCAAGGGTTGATGATGATGGTCGACGTCAACAAACTCTTAAGGCTAAAGACAAAGGAAAGTCACATGCAATTTCTATCAGCGATGTGGAGTACGAAAACGATGTGGTGAAAGGTACACTTACCATCCACTCTAAAGTAGAAAATGTTTTATTTGATTCTGGATCCACCCACTCTTTTATTTCTGAAGACTTTTCTAAGGGTATCACCGTATTACCTCAACAATTAGATGTTGAGTTAGCTGTGACAACACCTAATGGCACATCAATCGCATCAAAAGTTTATAATTCTTCTCCGATCGAAGTTTGTGGGAAAGTGCTTCCTGCAAATCTTGTGATCCTTCCTTTAGTGGAATTTGATGTGATTCTTGGCATGGATTGGCTTTCTCTACATGGAGCTCATATCAATTGCCAAAGAAGGGAAGTCACATTTCATATTCCAGATCAATCTACGATCGTCTATCGATGCAAGGATGAATATAACCTTCCAGTGGAAATTTCTTCCATCTTATGGGTCTTGATACCACTAAATGAAGGTTATTTATCTCAAATGGTTGGTGAGAAACTCACGATTAAGAATATGCCCATTGTAAGGGAGTTTGATGATGTCTTTCCGGAGGAATTACCGGGTCTTCCACCAAATCGTGAAGTTGAGTTTTCAATAGAACTCGTACCGGGTGCTTTGCCTATTTCAAAGATACCTTATAGAATGGCCCCAATTGAGTTGCAGGAATTGAAGAAGCAACTCCAAGAGAATCTTGATAAGGGATTCATACGCCCTAGTGCGTCACCTTGGGGATCAACTGTTCTATTTGTTAAGAAGAAAGATGGATCAATGAGACTTTGCATTGATTATCGAGAACTTAACAAGATCACTATCAAGAACAAATATCCTCTCCCACGCATTGATGACTTATTTGACCAACTACGCGGAGCTCAATACTTTTCCAAGATTGATCTTTGTTCAGGGTATCATCAATTAAGGGTCAGAAGGGAGGATATACCAAAGACGGCTTTCCGTACAAGGTATGGACACTATGAATTTATAGTGATGCCATTTGGTCTTACTAATGCCCCTGCTATCTTCATGGATCTAATGAATAGAGTCTTTAGAGACTATCTTGATCAATTTGTGGTAGTCTTTATAGACGATATTCTTGTCTATTCAAAGAGCAAGGAAGAGCATGAAGATCACTTGAGAATTATATTGAAGACCCTGAGAAAGGAGAAGCTTTATGCCAACTTTACCAAGTGTGAATTTTGGCTTCAAAAAGTTGCATTTTTGGGTCACATAATCTCAAAAGAGGGGATATCTATGGATCCAGCAAAAACAGAGGTTATCGAAAGATAGTCGAGACCAACAACAGTAACTGAGATCCGATGTTTTCTTGGTTTGGCTGGATACTATCGACGTTTTGTAAAAGATTTTTCACGATTATCTAATCCACTCACCAAGTTGACTCGAAAAGGAGTTAAGTTTGTCTGGACAGAGGAATGTGAAGAGAATTTCAAGGAGTTGAAAAGAAGGTTATCCAGTGCACCTGTGCTCACACTGCCTTGTAGTGGAGAAAGGTTTGTGATCTACAGTGATGCATCCAAGAAGGGATTGGGGTGTGTTCTTATGCAAAATGATATGGTGATAGCTTATGCCTCACGACAGTTGAAAATCCATGAGCAAAATTACCCAACACATGATTTGGAGTTGGCTGCGGTAATCTTTGCATTAAAGATTTGGAGGCATTACCTTTATGGTGAAAGGTGTGATATTTATACTGATCATAAAAGTTTAAAGTATATTTTCACACAAAAGGAGTTGAATATGCGTCAAAGAAGATGGTTGGAGCTGATTAAGGATTATGACTGCTCAATCCATTACCACCCTGGGAAAGCAAACAAGGTGGCAGATGCATTAAGTCGACAAGACCATGCTAGTTTATCCATGATGAGGATCACAAAAGATCCAATATTTATGGATTTACAAAGGATGGATCTTGGAATTATAATGGAAGGGGAAAAATCTTATCTTTCTCAAATGAATGTTCAACCATCTATACATGTGAAGATTAAAGAGGCACAGAAAGAAGATGTCGAGTTACAAAAGAAGGTGAGAAATGTTCCTGAATTCAACCTTGATTGTGATGGGATAATAAAGTTCAGGAATCGGGTTTGTGTTCCTCCCATCCACGAATTAAAGAAAGAGCTGCTGGATGAGGCTCATAGTTCTTCATTCTCTATTCATCCTGGAAGCACGAAGATGTATAGGGACCTGAAAGAGTACTTCTGGTGGGATGGCATGAAAAGAGATGTTGCTGAATATGTCTCTCGATGCTTGGTTTGTCAACAAGTTAAAGCTGAGAGACAGAAGTCTAAGGGGATGTTACAACCATTACCCATACCCGAATGGAAATGGGAAAACATCACTATGGACTTTGTCACAGGACTTCCTAAAACATCCAAAGGAAATAATGCTATTTGGGTCATAGTTGATCGTCTCACAAAGTCTGCACACTTCATTCCTATTAGAGAGGATTTCTCTCAAGATCAGCTTGCCAGGATATATGTAAATGAAGTGGTAAGATTGCATGGAGTACCACTTTCTATTATATCTGATCGAGATCCGAGATTTACCTCGAAGTTCTGGCGAAGTCTTCAGCATACTCTAGATACAGAGTTGAGTTTCAGCACTGCTTATCATCCCCAGACAGACGGTCAGTCTGAGAGAACAATTCAAACCCTAGAAGATATGTTGAGGGCTTGCTCTATGGATTTCAAAGGAGGTTGTGATCAACACCTACCTTTGGTGGAATTTTCTTATAATAATAGCTTTCACTCCAGTATTCAGATGGCTCCTTATGAAGCTCTCTATGGAAAGAAATGCAGGACTCCAACTTGCTGGGATGAAGTTGGGGAAAGAAAGCTATTAGGACCTGATCTCGTTGATGAAATGGCAGAAAAGGTCAGATCTATTCAACAACACATAAGAGCAGCTCAGAGTCGACAGAAAAGTTATGCCGACAACCGAAGAAAAGACCTAGAGTTTGAAGTGGGTGATAAAGTGTTCTTACGAATATCTCCCTGGAAGAGGGTTATGAGATTTGGAAAGAAGGGGAAGTTGAGCCCTAGATATATCGGTCCTTTTGAAATACTGGATCGTGTTGGGAAGGTAGCTTACCGATTGGCGCTTCCACCGAATCTCTCTCAAGTTCACGATGTGTTCCACGTATCTCTCCTGAGAAAGTACATACCAGATCCTTCACATGTACTCAGCTCAGAAGTTGTACCGCTGGAGCAAGATCTTTCTTATGAAGAACAACCGATAGAGATTCTGGATCGTAGCGAAAAAGTCCTACGAAACAAGACCACTCGCTTGGTGAAAGTTTTATGGAGGAACCACCAACTTGAAGAAGCTACATGGGAGCTTGAGGATATGATGAGGGAGAAGTATCCTCATCTGTTTGTTACAAAGTGACGAATTTCGAGGGCGAAATTCTTTTTAAGGGGGGTAGAATGTAACACCCGAGACTTTTATGTTATATAAATCATCAAAGGAATCTTTTTCTACACAACACTTGCTTGGCTTGCATTACACGCAATCGCGACCTTCCTCGATAGCTTGCGTCGTACGCAATACCGAGTTTCACTAAACAACAATATGCTATTAAAACTAGCCGTTATGAATAGTAATAACCACTTTTTGAAAATTTATAAATTTTATTTTTCAAAATGGACTTCATTTTTGGACTCAGAATATCGAAATTAGCCTAGGGTGAAATTTTGGTATTTTTCTGAAAACTTTCAATTTTTGATGAATAGTGAAACCACTAAGTGGTAGGTTAAAAACTGAATTTTGCATAAAACTTAATTTTACCGCTTCTGTGAATGGAATTTCGAAAATCCGAGAGACACGGTTAATATCAAGGACTAAAATGTGGTTCAATGAGATGAAAATAATTTTTTGGTGAATAGTAACTTTTTACTTTTTTTTACCGCGGTTAATAGTAAATAGGGTAACTAAGGGTAAATATGATATTACTATTACCCTAACACATGTCCTAATTCTATTGGACAAGTGTAATTCGACCAAAAACAAACTTAGGAATAAAATATGATCATTTAGGCCCACTTGGATTAGATTAGGACATTTATTATTAATTTATTTAAAGAAGGGTTAAAATAGTTAAAATCAAATTTTAATAAGTAAATCATTTTTAATATGGGGTTATACATAAGATAAATTCGATTGTAAATATTCATTAGAAAGCTAAAGAGATTTCATACATGAGGGTATTTTATTTGTAATTTTTAGACATCAAATAATTTAATTTATTTATGACACAAAGATGATGCAGTAATTATCTTATTAATGAAATATTGACAAAATTGATAATATAAATACCAAAATAAATGTAATTTGAGACTTTTTATGAATTACACTAATTTTATAGGTTACTATGATATATTATTGTTGATTTAATCAACTTGGTTCGAACATATAATTCTGTTATGACTTTCACAAAAATCATATATCAAATAGTGTCAAAATTGACACAAAATAGTTTTTAAATCAAAGATTATATTATTAATTGTTATTTTATTCCTAAAAATCTAAGGTTCGGCCAAATGACTTTGATAAGGATATATATATTAATAATAAACAATTTGGGGTTCTTTTGGCATGATATAGTAAGTGTATTAACCATATAGTGAAAGAAAACAAAAAGACACGGTAAAAGTTAAATTAATTAACTTAGAGTTAAATCTAATTGATAAGGTTAAAATAATACCCTAAACTTGTCTAAATCCTATTGTTTGATAGGATTTCGACCCATACCCACTTTAGCTTCGAAATAAGACCCTTTGGAACCATTATAAACCGATTTTGACTTTAATATAAAATAATATTTTGAGATATTCCTAAGGTGCCCCTCTCCTCCCTTATAAAAGGGCACCTCCTCCCCCTCCTCCTCACACCAATTTGAGCACTCAAGCTCGGCCAACCCCTGCCATTTTCTCCTCCCCACTTCCCTAGAATAATCCTAGAGGTCCTGGTCTTCTCCAAAGACCAATCTTAGTTCCTTAAGTGGAGGATTCAAAGAGGCGTTCCAAAGAAGAGGTAATATTCATTACCGATCTTTTCAATTTCTTTCTTCTTCAACTTCTTCTTCTTTAGTTGTTTCATGATAAAGTAATAACATCAGTATTACTTACATACTGATATGTTATTATAAATATGAAACAACCCTAAATTACCTTCTATCCATCCTACGGAAAAAATGAAATCACCGCGCGTGCGTACGTACGGAATACCGTCTCCACGCCGTGGTGTAATCTATTTTCCACCATCACCTTACAAGGATGGGTATAATGGTGTAATAAGTAACTATATATGATTATTATGAAGTAATATTGATACTGAAATAATACATATATACTCCAATACAATTCCACGATCATAGGAACGATATCATCACTCGTGCGTACGTACGGAATACCGTCTCCACGATGTGATGCGACTCGTTCTACATGATCTTCATTTCATAATTATTATATAAATGAATTGGATGAATGAATATGGTATATACTACACTAATAACATTCTGGAAATGAATTATCTATAACCTAAAGATAAGAATAAGAATTTATTCGACAAAACACGCATAAGAACAAAAAGTTATAAAGACCCGAGTAACAAGTAACAATGAAATATTACTAACAAGAAGCTAATAATATGACCATATATGATATCATATAAATATGTATGATTCTGGAATAAGTCAATAACATTATTTAAACCATTATAAAGGAGCTTCGGACACGTACAAAGCTAATCGGACCTAAGGTAAGGGAAATATCACAATCTCATTTTTATCTGAGATTGTTTATTCGTAAGTATTTACTGGGGTGTATTTTATCATCCACATCCATGTTCCCTCAATATGTAATATTGTTTCCATCCACTTAAAATAGTTTAAATCAAATTTTACCCATCAGTGAGTTTTTAGTAAAGAATATGAAAGGAATCTTTTGTCGTTTTTTTTATACGAGGTACTTTTTGACTTTTCCGACAAAAGTACGAAGAATGTTTTTTTTAACTTATACGGCACGAACGGATTTTTACGGTTTTATAAAGCCTTATTTTCATGAACCTTCCTCCAAAATATTTCATGACTATTTTTAATAAAATCTCTTTCTTTTAAAATTGTATGATGTTTTGTGAAAAGAAATTGATTTTGAAGAAGAAAGGATATTTTCCTCAAGAATTCATTTCAAGTGTTTTATCAAAATTATTTTCCATCTAAGATAATAAAGGGTTCTGTTTCTATCCATATTTTTACATTGATTTGACTATGTTGTGATGGAATTATGTTTATGAATTCCTTTATCTTATATGAATGGTTTTATGATGTCATGTTGTTTAAGAATCCCATTTTTATTACATGGGTTATGCAATGATGTATGATTTATGATTTTGTGGCACACATAAGAAAGGATTCATTAAGAGATGGGTGGGACCTATATCTCCCTCCAATGCATTGGGTAATGATTTTATATCTCATGAGATAGACATGGCTGGAACGGAAGGTTATTTCGGTTCAGTGATACAGGACTGAAACGAGGAGTGAACTCGGTTCAGAAAGGGACTTTGTCCACTAAGATAGTCTTGGCAATGAGTCATGACTAACAAGAAATGATTTTCCATGATTATGTGTGCATGCCACAAAGTTTCAAGTTTTATGTTATGGGGATCTCATTTTCACTTCTATGATTTATTCCATGTTAAGATATTATGATCTCTTTTGCAGGTTTTGATTTTCAAAAAGATATGATATGATTTTTATTTCCTTTATTTGCCCTTGCTGAGCATTTGAGCTCACCCTTTTATGTTTTCTTTTCTCCTGGTCAGGAAGATGGATATTAAGTAGAATATGCTAAAAGGGACCCTAGATATGATGAAATAAATGGGAGACAGTGTAGAAGATTTATGAACCAGTTGTTTATGTTTCCCAGTTTCTAAAGACACTATACCTATAAGGTCCTTTGTGGTTTTGTCATATGTTGTAATAAGTGTACTTCAATTTTGAAGTATTAACAATGTATGTAAAGTATGGGTCGTTATAAATGTGAAGGCCAATATGGATCCTTGACACTAGAATATTTAGGAAACAGAATATTCCAAAGTCAATGGTGAGATTAGATTTCGATAAAATAGTTGGAGACTAATAAGTAATAATTTATTTATTTGTCTCATTTTTGTAAAAAAGTACTAAACATTTTCTCATCTTTATTTTTAGAAACAATAAGAAAAATTCCTTCAAACATATCATTGTGAACTATACTATAGAAGGTAAACCTTCTCACTAGCTCCAATTTCCTTGAGTGGCAGAGGCGTTTACACGTCATCCTTCGCCATGAAAGGAAATTGTATGTGCTTGAAGATCCTATTCTGATTAGGCCTGGAAAGGAGACAAATGATGAGGAATTATCTCTCCACATGAAACACATGGATGATGCCTCATATTTCTAGTGTTTCATGCTATCGGCCATATCTAATGAGCTCTTGAAGCAACATAAAAACATGGACGCATATAGCATGATGTCTCACCTTAAGGATCTATACCAAGATAAGGGGAGGCAGGAGAGATATGAGATCACCAACGATTTGTTTACAACTAAGAATGGAGAGTCTGTGCCCACTGGGCCTCATGTAATCGGGATTATTCGATACATTGAATGCCTTGACATCTTAAGGATTAAGTTCCCGGATGAGTTGGATACAAATCTCATCCTATCATCATTGCCCAAGACCATATATAGATTCATTGTCAATTATAACATGTGAAACAATGACAAGAGTCAAACCAAACTTCTGACCATAATTTTCCAGGTAGGTAAGGACATGGGGCGTGAAAAAATCACAGTCCTTATGGTGATTAAGAAAAGGAAGGACAAGGCAAAGGGTCCAAAGGCTTATAAAGAGTTTGAAGCCCCTGAGCACCGTCCTTCCATGAAGGGGAAGATCTAGAGGAAGGGAAAGGAATGGGAGGCTGTGTGTTATCCATGTGGCAAGTAAGGCCACTGGAAGAGGAACTGCACCCAGAAGCATGGGGACACTAACTGTTCATTTTTTATCGAGTTTACTATTTCTATTTCTACTCATTGGGTATTAGATACAGCTTGTGGGGCTCACATCTGTATTCAAATTCAGAAACCAATTATATTTATATAGATTACAAGAGGAGAGGTGGATCTTCGAGCTACCAATGGAGCAAGGCTAACTAAATTGGCTATTGGCGATTACCACTTCTCATTGCCGACTGGGATGATTTTGGTTTTACATAACTGTTATTATGTGCCATGTGTTACCAAGAACATAATTTTTGTATCTTTTTTGGATATATATGGATTTATTTTCATGTTTGGAAATAAGGGCTGTCTCTTTTATAAGAAAAACATATGTTATGGTATGGTGAATTTAAATAATGGTTTTTATGTATTAAATTATGAAAACTAAGTGTTGGAAAACGATATCGAAATAACTCACATGACTCACACATCACACAGTTGTGGCACCACCATCTCAGTCATGTAAATATGAAGCACTTGACAAAGCTCTACCAAGATGGATATTTAGACTGTACTAAGATAAAAAAACATGATAGATGTCACACGTGTTTACAAGGTAAAATGACCAAGCCACCTTTCGGTGGACATGGTGAAAGGGCCACAGTGCTTCTAGGATTGGTGCACCCGGATATATGTGGACCATTTCCAGTAGAAGCTAGAGGTGGATATTATAAATTCATCCCTTCTACGAAGGATTAGATTATATATTTCAATTTCTACTTAATGTGGTATAATTCAGAAGTCGTAGATAAATTTATGGAATTCCATAATGAAGTAGAGAATTATACTGGTAAGAAGATAAAGAAACTTCGATCGGATAGAGGTCGATAATATCTGAACCAAGAGTTCATCGATCTTCTACGGGAGTCTGAGATTCTATCTCAGCTCACTCATCCATATACACTATAGTGGAATGGTGTTAGAGAAATGAGGGACCACACTTTGTTGGACATGGTGAGGTCGATGATGAGTCATGTATATCTTCCATTATCCTTTTGGGGATATGTATTACAAACTGCAGCATACACATTAAACTGAGTACCGACTAAGGTGGAAAATGGAATTCCATCGAGGTTATGGGATGGAAATAAACCCATTTTGTCACAAACACATGTATGGGGATGCGAGGCATTTGTTATGGCCATCTTAGGAAACAAACTAGCACACAGGGGCATGAAGTGTATCTTAATAGGATATCCCAAGGAAATGAAAGAATATTACCAATATAAGACTTCAGACAAGAAAGTGACTATCACCAGAAAATTCATCTTTCTAGAGAGGGAGTAAATCCTAAAAAAGGATAGTGGGAGCAATATTGACTTCAATTAAGATGATTCTCATGATATACAAGAGTCTGTATAGGAACAAGTTCCACAGGTCCCTATGGAAGAGGTTCTAGAAACACATGTGCTGCGTAGGAGCTCAAGAGAGGTAAGGGAACCAGAGAGATTTGGTTTCCTAGTCACCAAGGATGGTGAATCATTATTGTTGGAAAATGATGAACCTCTCTCGTACAAGGAAGCAGTAGAAAGCTTAGAAGCTGCAAGATGGCTAGATGCTATGAATTCTAAGATGGATTCCATGTATCAGAACCGTGTCTGGGCTCTAGTCATGAGCCAATTGATGTAAATACTATTGGATACAAGTGGGTATAAAAGGGAAAACTAGAAATGGAAGGTCTGTTTAGCACCTATAAAGCAAGGCTGGTGGCTAAAGGATTCATATAGCATCAAGGAATTGACTATGATGAAACCTTCTTGACAATTTCCATGTTTAAATACATAAGAATCATACTTGCCATAGCAGCTTACCATGGCTACAAGATTTGGAAAATGGATTTCAAAACAACATTCCTTAATGGGAACCTTTGGGAAGATGTCTATATGACACAACCAGAAGGGTTTGTGACACCAGGTGAAGCCAAACGGCTTTTCAAGTTACAGAAATCCATTTATGAATTAAAGCAAGCATCAAGGTCATGGAACATTCGATTTGATAGGCCATAAAAGAATTTGGTTTCATTAAGAAAGAATGTGAGCCCTATGTTTATAAGCTATTTAATGGAATTGAAATCGTTATCCTAGTATTATATGTTGATGACATACAACTTATTGGAAATGATGTACCAGTCTTACAGTCAATTAAGGACTGGTTAAACAAGTGTTTCTACATGAAGGACTTGGGTGAAGTAGCTTACATTCTAGGGATCAAGATTATTCGTGATAGATCAAAGAGGCTACTTGGACTACGTCAGGGTACATACATTGACTTGATACTAAAGAGATTTAGTATGGAACAATCCAAGAGGTGATTAGTTCCTATGTCACATGGCCTAAATATTTCTATGAAAATGTGTCCACAACCACAAAAGGAGAAATATAGAGTGAGTAAGATCCCATAACCTTCAGCTATAGGATCCATCATGTACTCCATGCTATGTACTAGGCTTGATGTTGCCTATGCATTGAGCATGGTAAGAAGATATCAAGTAGATCTAGGAGAACATAATTGGACTCCTGTTAAGACTACCCTTAATTATCTGAGAAGAACTAAGGATATGATCTTGGTGTATAGAAGAGACGAGGAGATTGTCATCAGAGGGTATGCTAATACTGGTTTTCAGACAGATTAGAACGATCTGAAGTCGCAATCTGGATATGTTTTTTGTCTCAATGGAGTAGTTGTGAGTTGGAAGAGTTCAAAGAAGTCAGTTATCGCCGAATCTAAAATGGGGTCTGATTATATAGAAGATTCTGATGAAGCCAAGGAAGCCGTCTAGATTCAAAAAATTATCTAGGAGCTTGATGTGGTGCCTCATAGTAAAGACCCTATCAAATTGTATTGTGATAATACTGGAGTTGTGGATCTTGCAAAGGAACCAAGGTCACATCAACGGACAAAGAACATACTCCGGAAGTATCACATCTTGAGGGATTTCTATCAGAGGGGTGAAGTTGCAGTGAACAGAGTGTCCATGGAAGAGAACGCGGGGGACCCCATGACTAAAGGAATATCTCAGTTGAAGCATGAATATCATGTGAGATCTAGTGGGATAAAGGTTGTTAGTAGTTGGATCTAGTCCAAGTGGTAGTCTATTGGAGTTGGTTGCCTAGAATCAACTACTTTGTACATTATTCATTAATTAGTACCTTATCACATATACAGTGTTCTTCTTCATGATAATTAATGTGATAATTTCATAAGGATAGTTGTTGCATTAAAGAGTCATAGCGGATCCCTACTATGAGGAGAACTAATATGTGTCATAAAATTGTTCTTGAATATATGTTCTATGGTCAAATGATGGTATTTGGGGGAAACAAATAATAATGGCCATTAGGGGTGAGGAATCATAAAACTTTGATGCACCTTCTCATAGTGGGTTCCCTTGGTAATATCCTGGAGGATATTATGAGAACGAGACCAACCTGTTGGAAATTCACATTTCGTAGTGTCATTGGATGTTCCTATCTGTGGACGTGTGTATTGGTCCTTAGTCATTAAGATTATTATTAATGGGTATTACAACATGCACACTTATATGTATTGATGAAAACTGTGACAACACACTGTTCGCAGTGAGGTAGGATACCTTGGGTATGTCACGTGTAATACTGCATTAATAGATAATGAGATAAAGGATTTTTCCCTTTAGTTCCATAACGGAAGTAGATATATCTGGCCCTTTGATGGAATTTATATACCCTAAAATCCATGTCCATGGTAATTTATAGACGAGTTCAATTCTGGAAAGTCAATGAAAGAATAATCAAGCACACGGGTTGATGGAACTAGCATGAAACTCGCTTGATTAGAGATATCATGACAAAGGGATTATATTACACGGTAAGCATTCATATGAGGTGACACGTCAATGCAGCATCAACTTGTTTCTCTTGGGTGCCTTTACCCGCTGCTAGAAATTAATCTTGGACTTTAGGAAAGCCTACCTAATTCCAACGAGAATGAGGCCTAGAGGGTCACACACTATGTGTGTTCATATATATCAGTTAAATATTAATTTAACAAGTTAAATAAAGATTATTCTTGTATGTGGTTTAATAATTATTTAAGGATGCCTGATTTCATTAATTTCAACACTAGTTATTCGAGAGAATATATTTTGGAAGGAATAATATATATTTATTAGTGAGTAATGAAGTTAAAATTATTTAAGAAATAAATAACCATTTCTCAAGGACTGATAAATGTGGTGGAGGAAATAAAGGAAAATGGAAAATAAAAGTACACACAATGTATATTGAATATACAAGCCATGTAGTTTTATGGAAAATGAGTACATGCCATGTATTAATGATTACACAACGTGTAGTTTTTCCAGTCAGGATTTTGAAGAAATAATATTGTTTTATTAAAATATATTTATTATAATAAGCGTGGGCACATGTTAATGAATTAATAATTCTACATGGGGAGTTTTCAATAAGAGTTAATGAAATAAATAAAACGCGTAACACATTTATTTATTATCATCACTCTATAACCTCAAACCCGATTATAAATATCCTTACAACCCCAACACTTTTTTCCCAATCATTGTGCACAACAATTTTGGAGAGTTCCCTCAAGGCTGAAAGAACTGCTTCATCCAATAATGCTGTAAAGACCGAGAGAGATCCACCACCACCAAATCTTGGTGATTGAAGGTGGACATCTCAAGTGAAGGTTCTTCCACGCTTTCACCTAAATATCCCTTCGGTGACATCTAGAGATACGTTGAGCACATGTGAATCACCGCTAGATGAATCCTACACTTGGATTCTAAAACGAAATGATGGATCACATAGGATCATGACCAGAGACATTAACAAAGAAAAAATTCCATCAATGTAATTCTTGTCAATTAATTAAATTAATTGTAACCAACATTTGAGGATCCTATCTCTTTGGTTCCAGGACTCCCACTTTTGTTTTTTTTCATCATTCTATTCTGAAGATACGGAATTTTACATCATGAAGGATCTTGGATTGATTATTATTTATTCTAAAATGAATGTTGGACACTCCCACCAATGCACTTCTACTGTGCCCAGAACCTACACATAGTGCCACGATACAGGCCATACATTTGTAGTGGAATAGACCCAGCAGGAGAAGGATCCCAGAACTTCTACCATTCAAGGTACAATCTTAGTAGCCACAGTATTAGATTATTCTATTTTTAAAATAGGGGTTCCCCATATGGTAATACTTGTTAATGTAATGGAGATCCTTGGCCTCATCATATTTTCTTCTAGTGATATCTTGATGCTAAACACACCGTTGGGGACTAGAACGGCTTGTGTATGATAGAGTAGAGAGTTCCCTCTGTAGGTTGGTGGGTGTCACTTCTTATGGAACCTCTATGTCCTAGAGATGATAGGATATGATTTCATTCTTGGGATGGATTAGTTAGTTCCATTCTAGGAAGTCGTCGATTGTTATCACCTCAAGTGAGTTTTACATCACCAGAAGGTGGATCGTTTCTTCATAGGGGTGAATGGGATGTCTACGCAAGCAGAACGGGTCCAGAGAATCATGGGTTGGGAGGAGATACAACCCAGATTTCTTGTCTTTATCTGGATGACCAGGGAACTTCACAATTAGACTTTATTCCAGTGGTGGATCATTTCAAAGATTTATTTCCAAAAGACTTTTTAGGTCTGCCTCTGGATCGTGAGGTAGAATTCTTGATTGAGCTTCTTCCTAGTGTATTACTGATGTCCATTCCTCCTTATAGTATGGATACACCTGAGTTACAGGAGCTCAAGAAGAAGTTGGAGGAGTTGCAGGAAAAGGGTTTAATCTGACCTAGTACTTATAGTTAGGGTTCGCCTATCCTGTTTATGAAGAAGGTAGAAGGTACCCTCAGGATTTGTGTAGAATATTGGAAGTTGAACCAGTTGATGGTTATGAAATTAAATCCCTTCCCGAGGATTGATGATCTCTTTGATCAGCATCTAGGAGCCTGAGTGTTCTCAATGATTGACTTGAGATACAGTTATCATCAGTTGCGCATTAGACCAATTGATATACCTCTTACAGCCATCTGGAGCAGGTATGGTCTATATGAGTATTTTATATCCCGTTCAGTCTCACAAACACACCTTAAGTTTTCATGGCACTCATGAACAAAGTGTTACATCCATAATTGGATTCCTTCATGGTGGTCTTCATTGACGATATCTTGGTGTACTCTCGCACACAACACGACCATGCTACCCATCTTGAGATATTTTTGATTACACTGATGGAGCATCAGTTATATGCTAAGCTCTCAAAGTGCCACTTTTAGATGTATCTTATTCACTTCATGGGTGATGTTATCTCAAAGGAAGGATTATCATTAGGCCCAAGAAAAAGTGGCAACTATAGTTTTTTGGGAGCAGTAGAAGAACTTCTTTAGGATGTGGATTTTTCTAGGGATGGATGTATACTATAGATGTTTCATTCAACACTTTTCATGATTAGAAGAAACCCTGACAGGTGTGACTAGAAGGGGCGAAGTTCTTATCGTCCGTTTCTTGTGAGTCAGCCTTTTAGGAGCAGAAGGGGAGGTTGACATCAGCACCGATACTAGTCTTGCTAGAGTCAAGAAAGAGGTATACTGTTTACTATGACACGTCAGGTTTCAGTCTAGGAGTTGTGCTTTTGCAGGGTGATGGAGTCGTTGTGTATGGGTCTCAGTATTTGAGGCCACATGAGGGGAATTACCTGACACACGATCTGGAGTTGTAGATGTTGTACATTACCTACGATGTTGGAGACATTGTCTTTTGGGAGATCATTTTTTGGTTTTCCATGACCAAAAAAGTATCAAGTATATATTCACATAGCGTGATTTTAATTTGAGACAACGCAGGTTGGTTGAGTACCTGCAGTTCTTTGACATTGAGCTTGCCTATACTCTTATGTAAGGAAATGCGGTGGATGATGCATTGAGATGGCGGACTTAGATATAGGCAGTTCAGGAGACCAGTAGTGAGTGGCAGCTGAAGTCTCTATTTTCTAAGATGCATTTGTAGGTGCACGACTGTTAGAGGAAAATGTTTCTGTCTTCTGTATCTATTACCTCTACCATTCTTGATCGAGTTCGAATGAGGAATCTATAAAATTTTGAAGGCCTAGTCCTATGGGAGAGAGTGTCAGGTGAGGAAACTATTCATGTATGATCAATAGGCGAGGATGATATCTTGCATTTCCAGGTACACATATGGGTTCCATCCAATATATGCGAGGAGATGATGCGAGACTTTAATTCCTTAGTTTGTGCAGTTAATCCTGGTGTCATCTAGATGTATCGTGATCTACACCATCAGTATTAGTGGCCAGGTATGAAAAGGGACGTTGTTGGGTTTGTCATGAGGTGTTACACTTTTCATCAGGTGAAGGCGGAACATCAACGACCAGAAGAGCTTTTACAGTAGTTACCCATTCTCAAGTGGAAGTGGAATGATGTCATGATGGACGTTGTGACTAGTTTGCCGATGTCGCCTCGAGGGGATGATGCAGTTTGGGTTGTCATTGATAGACTGATGAAGGTTGCTCACTTCTAGCCGATCAAGGAGACATTCAGGGTTGCTGGGCTGGGAAGGTTGTGCATCTAAGAGATTTTACATCTACATGGAGTTCCACAGTCCATTTTTTCAGACAGGGATGCACGTTTTACTTCTCGGATCTGGCAAGGGCTTCAGAAGGCTTTGTGTGCAGAGGTACATTTGAGTACAGCTTACCACCCCCAGATAGATGGCCAGTCTGAGCTTATGATGCTGGTTCTTGAGGACATGTTCCAAGAATGAATTTTTGGAATTTGGAGGTTCTTGGGAGAAGCACATACCTGTTATGGAGTTTTCCTACAACAATAGTTTTCAAGAGGATATTCTGATGGAACCTTTTGAGGCTTTGTACGGTAGACCGTGCCAATCATCCTTTTGTTGGTTGGAGGCAGGAGAGTCATCTTTGTTGGGACCTCGTCTTGTTCAGGAGCCCATTGAGCAGAAAGAGTTGATTTGGAAGAATATGGCTACTATACAGCCTCGAAATAAGTCTTATGTTGATTAGTGGAGATGACCTATGGAGTTCAAGGTCAGGGATCAGCTGTTCCTGCATGTCACACCGAGGTTGGGACACAAGAGGGTTCACAGACAGGGTAAGCTTTCACCGAGGTACGTCGGGCCATTTGAGGCATTGGATAGATTTGGACTGGTTTCCTATTGGATACAGTTACCTCAGATATACCATGATTTTCATTGCTTCTTCCACCTTTCTCAACTTCGATGTTACTTTTCAGACTCGTATCATTTCTTTCAAAATGAGAAGGTTGAGATTGAAGTGGATGCATCGTTTGAGGAGTATCCTATCTGGATTGTGGGTAGCAGTACGAAGGTTCTTCATGGCCATTCTGTTTATCTGGTACGATTGTTATGGCTTCATGGGCGAGTGGAGGATGAGACTTGGGAGAGGGAGGCCGATGTACAAGCACAGTGGCCATAAATGTTTGAGGGTTCTTATTCTACTCTGCACTAGGGAAATTAAGGGATTAATTCCTTTAATGGGGATGTTTATAAGAACCCGGATCTTTTTCTAGGAATTTTTTTCCTTTTCTGGTCGTTTTTGAGAAAAAGAGGAAATTCTGGAAATTTTCTAAGTACACACCATGTATTGTCTATCCGCAGCAGGACGTGTGCTAGCCATGTAGTACCCACACACACGATCGTGTAACAACCACTCACCCTTCTTCTATAATATTTCTAAGTACACTTTGGGTACTTTATGAGTACAAGCCATGTACATCCTTGTCAGAGGTGGCCGTGTATTGGTCATGTAGTCACCACACACACAACTGTGTGGGAGTGACTTGGAGGCCACTTAATGCGGAGTACAGAAAAAGCAAGTACAAGTCGTGTACTCCAAATGTACATGTCTTTTATTTTGTTTTTTTTTCATTAAACCCACTGGGGTCATGTCTAATCGATAGAAGCAACTTCTTCTAGGTCATCTTTGTCTGAGAGAACCTGTATGGCCATAGATCTTTGATGAACCCCCGAGCCCCCATCTGTCCTCTGAATCGAACACCGTTGGTTGCGTTGGAATTGCATTAGTGAGTTCTCACTTCTTCTAGAGAGTCATCTTTGGTTTCCTCTACTTTTCCATGTTATAATGGGTTGAACATTTTAGATGTCTTCTCAGATCAACAACGTTCCATGGAGATTCATGATTCAAGGTTCAAATATATTTATCTCCTAACCCTGAGGTAGGTGTTTTGTGCTGTTCTATAGAATGTATTTGAGTTTTATGTGAAACTTTTCCCAATACGCATGAATGGGGTATTGTAAATTTATATTTCTAGCCCTATTGATTCTCACATATGCTGGTATGCCTATGTAGATGATTATTGGTTGTGAATTGGGTGATTTATTATTCCTTGGATGTTTTTCGCAGGCATGTTTACCTGTTATGACCTTTGGGAATTGTTTTCCTGGTAGGTACTATTTACATTCCCGTGACTAGTATTATGGGATGGCGTGACTATTCTTTTGTTATGTTGTTGTGTTGTAGAATGCTAGCCAAGTATTTCTTAAGGTTGACCTTGGCCATTACACGCTGCTACACTTGATTGACATTCATAGGGCCATGAGAACCTTGTGTATAGAATATAGGGAGAATAGATGACGATGGATACTCTAGAGTGTCTTTATAATTTTTGATGCGAGACCACAAGGGGAATTGAAATTGAGTACTTCCCCATGGTTTCTGTAGTTCCTCGACGTGGGCCACATGGGGAATGAGATGTTGAGTGCTTCCCTAGAGCTACTTTAGTACCAACTCGAGACTATAGGTGGAATCGATGGGAAGTGCTTCCTCGTAGAGTCTATGATGAAGCTGAACCAGAGGGGTTAGACTGAGTGTACTGCCTAGAGGGTTGCTTATACAAGTTAGGGAGGACCAGAGGGGATAGGCTGTGAGTACTTCCCAGAGGGTTAACTTGTGTTAGCTTTTTTCTTGTGTTGATAAGTAGGACCAGAGGGGATAAGCTGTGGGTAATTCCCAGAGGGTTACCTTTTGTGTTATATTTTTGGTTTAGCTGTTTCATGCTTTTTGGTGATTTGAATGCTTTAAAATGTGGACGGTTTACTACTAGTGCTTTCCTGTTAACTACTTTCTGTACTTTTACCTACCATGTACTCACTGACTTTTAGGCACAAATCTTCGTGTGGTTGCCTACTAGAATTTAGCCTCACACCCTATTTGGGTCATTCTTTTGGGCCTAAATATATTATATTGTTGAAGGTATAGATAAGGGAAAGCACCATTCTACTTCAGGTACTTGATTGGTTGTGGAGATGGCTGACATGTGACAAATCTATGGATTTTGATGCTGAGGAGTTTATCTTCATTATTTTTCACTTTGGTTTCACACTTTTGTATTCTCACATTTTGACTTGTTTGGCTGTTTTCCTAGGCATATATATCATGCATCATTTTATATATGTGTTCTCTGGTTTATTCTTTCAGTCTTCTGCTGTTACTACTGTATGTCATTATTACTGCTTCCCCTCTTGTATCTATTTTTTTACTTTCGTTGTGTACTCTACCAATGAGGGAATAATTTCTCCACTATCAAAACCAAGGCCCTCATAGCTTGTCGGCAGCCTCTGGCGTTTAGTGAAATGTGCTTGAGGCTATGTGACTAATCGGGTACGGGGCGCCTCTGGGTGGCTTCCGGAACCGGGATGTTACAACACCTCTCCAAAAAGGTATTCAATAATAACTTCCTGAACATTAACTGAAATTATTTTTATTTTATGAAAGATACATTATTCTAACCTTATTGTTCCTTCTTCAACAGGCCTCTGAAAAACATATCCAAATGAAGGGATAACCCTTCACTCCCCTGTAGTAGCTATTAGGAATTTCTTTTGTTTCTCTACACCAGTAGGGAAAAACTATCGCATGTGTTTCTGTATACAATACCAAGATTATTAATAATTCCATCATTCGTGGTATTTTTGTGGTGATAGTTTTTTACAAAAAACACATTCATATACATTCTATTTCTTCACAGAAAGATAAATTAATCATTCCCTAGGTATAGTATCACATTTCTAAATCTTCATGATAGTAAAAGTTTAGATATCTAATAATAAACTGACTGAAATTAATTGTATCATTGTTCAGAAGTAGAAACATGAAATACATGTCTGGATGAAGGACACTATTAAGATCAGTTGTCCTAAGAATGATTTCTCACTAAATAAATAACATCATAATGTGGTAGTAATGATAAAACACTTTCATAAACATTATCTTAACAGTTATGGGTCTAAAAATAGAAAAATTCATGTCCTAGAATGTATGACTTTCATTACATATATGTCTTAAATCGAATTGAAACACCCCCTCATGAAGAAAACATATAATATTTTCCATTTCCATATAAAATAATGCAAATTTTAATTAAAAATTGAAGATATATTAGTTCCTTCTTCAAAATGAATACCAAGCGAATAAGTTTTGCAAAATTCTTTAAAATTTATTTCGTAAACCATAATAATCCTATCATAAAAAAAATGCATAAACCATCCTTGAAAAAACATTTCAACCTTATATAACATATTTTTTGAATCTAGGAAAAATAAATCTATTATGTTTCCCTACAAAAACTTGCTAGCTTTCCAGAATAATAATCATTTTATCCAACTCATCATCCATAAATCTTCGTGAGGTTTCCATCTCTAAAGTTTTCTAGACTAAAGGGATTGACTGTTAATTGTTTTCTATTGACAATAATCAAAAGGGAGAGGCACTCTATAAGATGAAAGGATGTGTAAGAGAGGAGATAGTGGGGGAAGGGAAATGGGGTGCTCATGCTAATTGGGTATATACTAATATAGTTTTTATGTTCCAAAAAACAACAATAATAACATCGAATTGAATTTTTTTCAATTTTTTTTAAAAATTGAATATAAATAAATAAATAATAATTACTTAAATTAAAATAGGGAAGCTGAAATTAAAATAATAAAAAATTACTTAAAATCAAATATTCATAACTCTCCCATATTAAAATAAAAACAATAAAGGTGATGTGGTTTAGTTAAAATATTAGCTAATTAATTTTTAGTTTTTACAAATTCTAAAGATATATCTATTTTAATAACATGATCTCATAGAAATTGATTCCATATATCAATGTTCCTTTTCCAAGAATGAAATATAAAATTTTTAAAATTATTAATAGTAATAGTATTATCAATTAAAATGGGAATACTATTAATGTTTTGTCCAAAGTCCAGCACAATGTTTTTCATCAACAATACTTGTACACAAAAACTACCAGTAAAGACATATTCTGCCTTAGTGATTGATAGTGAAACTTTGGTTTGTTTCTTAATAGACCATAAAAAAAATTATTTTCTTTAAAAGTGACAGGTTCCTGAGGTAATTTTTCAATAAAATCTACTACAACCAAATTCAATATCAAAATATGATATTAAATTAAAATAGTATGTTTTGGGATAAAAAATATATTGAAAAATAGTTACCTTTAGGTATCAAAAAAATATATTAAAAGTAGTAAGATAAGAATCATTTAGATTTGATTGAAATCTATCACAAAAACATACATAAAACATAATGTCTAGAATGCTAGCAATAAGATTTAACAAACTTCCAATCACTCCTCTATATAACTTTCTTTAAATTGGTTTTCCAGCTTCATCTGAATCATGTTTTATATTGGTACACATATAAGTTGTATATGTGTTTTTGTTATCAAATCTTAAAATTATCAATAAATCAATAATATAATTTATTTGATTTAAACCATTTCCAAAATATTTTTGGAAAACTGAAATACTAAAATTAAATTGTGTTCTCTGACCATAGTCATTTCAAATTCATTTTTCATTAAATTAAAAAATAATTTAAAATCTTTGTATTAGTTAAACCAATAATAATATAATCAATATTAATTTCAACTAATAAAATACTAGAACAATGAATTTTCTTGGAAAGTGTTGGATCTTCCACTCTAACAGTAAATACATTTTGTAAAAAAATAACTTAATCATTTATACCAATCTCTAGGCTGTTTTTGTACATAGAGAGATTTAGTATGTTTTAAAACAATACTTGGTTTTTTAGGATTTTCAAAACAATCAGGATGTTAAACATAAACATTCTCCATTAAATAACCTTTAAAAGGGAAGATTTAAAATCCATATGATATAATTTAAATTTCTTATCAGACACATAGGCTAAAAGGATTCTAAAGGCTTCTAATCATTATATTGTAGCAAAGGTTTCATCAAAATATCTATATTCTTCTTGATTATATCATCAGAAACTAATATAGAAATATTCTTAGATATGATCCTTTGATGATCTTTCATATATATAATGACCCACTTGGTTCTGATAACTTGAAAATTGGTTGTTCTTTCTACTATTTCCCAAACATCATTCATTCTAAATTGATATAGTTCTTCCTGTATAGCTATAATCCAACTTTCTTCATCCACGAATTCTTCAATATTCATAAGTTTTAATTGAGATAGAAAGGAATAAAATTATACTATGTTTCTAGCATTTCTTCTAGTTCTAATAAATGTGTCTAGATCAATAATTATACTTTATAAAGGATTGTTCTTTAGGGTTCTAGACTGTCCAGGAATGAAATTTTCAAGTCTTTTATTATCATGTGCTTCTGAACTGGACCAAACTTTATCAAAATTATTTTTAATGGTTGAAGTATCATTTTATCAATGATTCAGTAAATTTATCCGTTTGATCTTTCTTTTTAATGAAAGGGACAGTTTCATCAAACATCACAAGAACAGATTCTCCAACAGTCATTGAAATTTTAGTAAAAACTCTCTAAGATTTAGTGGTTGTAGAATATATTAAAAGTATTCCTTCATTAGACTTTGGATCAAACATACAAAGGTTATCCATAGTGATCAGGATATAAACCTTGCATCGAAAAATAGTAAATTATTTTACTTTTCAATTTTTGTGGTTCTAAAGTTCACAACGTGTCTTTTTGAAAATTGTCCAAATTAAAACTCTTGTTATGATATAACAGGTTGTGCTTATAGATTCTTCTCAGATATATATAGAAATATTTTATTCATTCATCATAGTATTATCTATTAATTGAATATTTCAATATATCCTTTCAATAACTCTATCTTTTGTGGTGTTCTGGGTGCAGAGAAGGTGTGTCTAATACAATGATTTGAGCAAAAATAATTAAATTTTTGTTTCTAAAATTATCCACCATGATCACTTCTAAATGAAAATATTTTAAAAACTTTTTCATTTTGAAAAATTGTACAAAAACATTCAAAAATAATAAAAACATCAATTTTCATTTTTAGAAAATAAACCCTTTTTAATCTAGAATAATCATCAATAATAAGGTAATCATATATTTTACCAACAAAAATTTCTATCCATGATGGTCCAAATAAATACATATGGACATGTTCAAAATTTATAGATGTAGTATTTTTGTAAATATATTTGAAAGATGTCTTGTTCGACTTTCCAATTTGGCATGCATCAAATAATCTGTCATTGTCAAACATAAGTCTTGGAAAATCAAAAACTAACTTTTTCGGGGATAATTTATATAAAACATATATTTAATAGTTTCCAAGTGTTCTATGAAAAATCTATGATTCATTTTTATTAGCAGTTGAACAATTAATTTCTGTTTACATAAAGACTTTAAAGCCTCAGAATAAACAATAGCAGTTCTATGTTATCTAAACATATATAACGTATAAATAAACAAAGATCATGAACTGTTAGAAAATCAACATAAAATCCAACATCAAAAAGCTGAAAAATACTTATTAGATTATTATTTAGTACTTGTAAATATAGTACATTATTGATTAAGATAGTCTATAGATCACCAATAGTTCCAAATGAAATTATTAATACTTTTTCATTGTCGAAAAATGTGCCAAGACCTTCATCCATTTGTGTTAGCTTGTGAATATTTGATGGATATCCACTCAAATTCCTCGATCAATAACTATCCATATACCGCATATCATTTTTTCCTATGTCTTATTACCAACAAAATCTTACAAACAAAAGATTGTTTTGGTACCCATATTTTCTTGGGTCCAGCAATGTTAGCTAGTAATGATCTTGGAATATAGATATTCTTTGTTTTTATTTCATTTTCCTCAATGAAACACTTAAAAATAAATGAAATTTTATTACCAATTATTTTGGGATTTTTCAAATAAAATTTATTAGTGACATTTCCTTTTGTTCTACAATAATAATAGGTTGAATTATTTTTATTGGCCCAAAAATACTTTGTATACATTTTTGATTTCTCACCCTTGCATCATATTCCATATATTTTTTTAATGACAATATTTCCAAAAAATTCAATTATGATATTATCTTCTTTAGTAAAAAAGATCTTCCCTCTTATAAGTTTCTACTTCATATTTTAATGATTTGATCCTTTTTTCTTGATCATCACAATTTTTTGTGAATGAATTGAATATTTTCATCAACTTTTGATTTTGTTTTTAGCAATGTATATCATTCAAATAAAACAACATTATAAATATTTTTTAAAAACATGTTATTTTAATTATGGGATCATATTTTCCATATAACGTGCAATATTATGCATATACTTTATTATATGTGAAACTACAACTGCCAGAATAATAATAATACTAAGTTTGTTCCCTTTTATATTCTTTATTGGGCATAAAGCACATTTTGGCCTTTGGATTTGATTTCTCTTTCTCGGAATCAGACGTTGAAGGACTGCTAGAGTATTTAAATACTCTCTAGGTGGCTTTAATTGTTCTTTTTCTTTGGTGACCATAATCATCATTATTTTTAGTTCTCTTTTCTAGTCTTTTTCTTTCATCTTTCAGTTGAGGAAAATGTAGTTTAATATGACACAATTTAATGTACTCAAAGAAATGAAAATATCATGGTTCTAGATATTTGATCCAGTTCTTTCTCAGAATCTGACGAATCAGAAATTTTCTCTCCACTGACTTATTTCTTTGATCTTTTTATAAGTTTCTGAGCTTTAACATTCAGAGAAGTGTTTTTATTCATTACTATAATCTTATGATCTCTAGATTAATCTTTCTTTTTTTTCTTCAAACATCATTAATGTCCTAATTAGTTCTTTCAATATCATATTTTTTTATAGGCAATGGTTGTGGAATAGCAATAGATATGCGATTCCAATTTGAGGGTAGTAGATTTCATACTTTTGAAGCTTGATCAGCTTGTTTGATGGGTTGACAGAATGCTATAATATTGTTGATAATTTCTATGAGCCTTCTTTTCATATGAATAATGCCTTATCCATCAATCACTACGGGAAAAAAGGCATTCTACGGCGGGCCTTTTGCGACGGGATTTCGTCTACCATTGCAAATAGTTTGGCACGAATTGCGTGCCAAACCGCGTGAAGGTTATTTGCAACGGTGGGATCCCATTGTCGGAAATAGTTAAGTATTTACGACGGGGCCCATCGCAAATAACCAGCAGCAGTTTATAGCATTTTCCGACGAGCCACCTTTTGCGACGAGGCCCATCGCATATAACTGGTGGTGGTTTATAGCTTTTTGCGACAGGATGTCTTCCCATCACAAAAGATGTGTCGGCAGGGACTATTTGTGAAGGGACCCGTCACAAATAACTTTTTAACCGCCGACAGTAATGAATGCAATCTTAGGAATTTGTGACGGATCCCGTCGCAAAAGATACTATTTTCAGCGGGTATCCCGTCACAAATAATCTAACCTATATATACCCCCATCCATTTTTCCTCCCATTCCTCCCAAAATTTAGATCCTGTTTCTCTCTAAACTCAGATTTTAGAGAGAGAATTTTTCTACGTTAATTTTTTTTGTTCTCGAAGAAGTTGTGAAGCCATTTGCATCAATAGAAAATCATTTTTAAAGGTATTTATGTTTTTTTAATTTATTATTTATTTCATTTTTATGTTAATTTCTTTATTGTTGATTAGTTGTAATTAAATTATATTTAAATTGTTTTGTCATTGGTATTTATTTGTACTAATAAATTGAAATTTTTATAATTAATTTTTACTAATTAGTAATAATTATTAATTATTAACGATAATTAGTAATGTATATAATTAATTCGTAGTAATTAATAATAATTGTTAATAAATATCAATGAATATTAATAAATAAGAATAATTAGTAATAAATAGGAATAATTAGTAATAATTATGAATAATTAGGAAACAATATTAATAATTAGTAATAATTAGTAATAATTAAGAATAATTAGACAAAATTAATAATAATTAAGAATAATTAGTAATAATTAACAATAATTAGTAATAAATAACAGTAATTAGCAATAATTAATAAAAATTAGTAATGAAATGTAATAATTAGTAATAAATTGTAACAATTAGTAATAAATACTAATAAATACTAATAATTACTAATAAATACTAATAATTAGCAATAAATAATAATAATTATGAATAATAAGCAATGATTAGAAATAATTAGCAATAATTATAAATAAATAGCAATAATTGGCAATAATTAGCAATAATTAGGAATAATTAGCAATAATTAGCAATAATTAGCAATAATTAGCAATAATTAGCAATAATTAGTAACAAATAGTAATAATTAGTAATAAATAGAAATAAATAGTAAAAAATTAGAATAATTAGTAATAAATAAGAATAATTAGTAATAATTAGGAATAATTAATAATAATTAGGAATAATTAATAATAATTTGGAATAATTAATAATAGTCAGTAATAAATTGTAATAGTTATTAATAAATTGTAATAATTAGTAATAAATTATAATAATTAGTAATAAATATTACTAATTACTAATAATTATAGATAAATAATAATAATTAGCAATAATTAGCAATAATTAGGTATAATTAGAAATAACTAGAAATAAATAGAAATAATTAGCAATAATTAGAAATAATTAGGAATAATTAGAAATAATTAGCTATAAACAGAAATAAAAAGCAATAATTTGCAATAAATAACAATGATTAGCAATAATTAGCTATAATTAGAAATAAATTGCAATAATTAGCAATAATTTGGAATAATTAGCAATAATTAGCACCAATTAGAAATAATAAGTAATAAATAGAAATAATTAGTCATAAATACGAATAAATATTTATAAATAGAAATAATTAGAAATAATTAAGAATAATTATTAATAATTAGTAGTAAATATTAATAATTAGTAATAATTAGGAAAAATACTAATAATTAGTAATATTTACTATCAATTAGTAATAAATACTAATAATTATTAATAATTAGCAATATTTAGAAACATTTAGCAATATTTAGTAATAATTAGCAATAATTATGATTAATTAGCAATAATTAGGATTAATTATCAATAATTAGTAATAATAAGTTAAAATTTCTAACAAATACTAATAATTAGTAATAATTAGTAATAATTACTAAAAAATACTAATAATTAGGAATAATTAGGAATAATTAGCAATAATTAGGAATAATTAGGAATAATTAGCCATAATTAGAAATAATTAGCAATAATTAGATATAATTAGCAATAATTAGCCATAAATAGGAATAAATTGTAATAATTAGCATTAATTAGGAATAATTAACAACAATTAGAACTAATTAGAAATAATTAGAAATAAATAGCAATAAATAGCAATATTTAGGAATAATTAGGAATAATTAGTAATAATTAGCAATAATTAGGAATAATTATTAATAAATAAGAATAAATTGTAATAATTTGTAATAAATTGTAATAATTAGTAATAAACGTTAATAAATAGTAGTAAATATTAATAAATTGTAATAATTAGTAATAAATAGTAATAGTTAGTAATAAATAGTAATAATTAGTAATTAATAGTAATAAATAGTTATAAATAAGAATAATTAGTAATAATTAAGAATAAATACTAATAATTAGGAATAAATACTAATAATTAGTAATATTTTGAAATAATTAGTAATAATTAGCAATAATTAGGAATAATTAGCAATAATTAGGAATAAATAGCAATAATTAAGAATAATTAGCAATAATTAGTAATAATTACTAATAAATACTAATAATTACTAATAGATACAAATAATAATAAATAATTAGATATAAATAGTAATAATTAGATATAATTATATATAAATAGATATAATTAGTAATAATTTGTAATAATTTGTAATAATTAGATATAATTAGTAATAATTATTAATAAATAGATATAATTAGTAATAATTAGTAATAATTAGATATAATTAGATATAATTAGTAATAATTAGTAATAATTATACATAATTTGATATAATTAGTAATAATTAGTAATAATTAGTAATAATTAGTAATAACTAGTAATAATTAGTAATAATTAGATATTATTAAATTTAATTAGTCATAATTAGTCATAATTAGTCATAATTAGTAATAATTATAGATAATTAGATATAATTATATATAATTAGATATAATTAGATATAATTAGAGATAATTAGAGATAATTTTTAATAATTAGAAATAATAAGATATAATTGTCCTTGCTTGGTTGATTACCTTGCAAGTAGCATTTCAATAAGACAACCCAAGTCATGCCCTTCTCATTTGTAAGAATTATCTCACATGCCCTTTTACATAGACCATTCTTCCATGAAAATTTAAGGGATAGATATTGATGTCCCCTCAAATTTTTAAGGAAGAATGATCAATGTAAAGGGAGCGAGATGATTCTTAGAGATAAGAATGACATTACATTGGTCATCCTATTGCAACACTACTTGTGAGGTAATCAACCATGCAAGGAAAATTATAGAGTTTACATTGGAAATGACTGACAAAAACTTTTTATTGTGCATGACCTGACAATTGGAGACCCTTTGAGATTTGAACATATTATGATTAGAACAAAGCCTGTTGCGAATATTGATAATTTTAATATTTTATAAATATTTTATTATTTTAATAATATTAATATTGTTTTTTCAAAAATATTGATAATATATTTTTGTAATTGTAATAATTAGATATAATTACAATTAGTAAATGAAAAATACTTGGATAATGAAGGGAAAATTTGTAATCATCTCCACAACGATGATTACCAAATTTCCTTTCATTATTCAAGTGGTTTTCATTTTCCTAAGTATTAATAAGTTGTGCTAAACTAGAAATAATTAGCAATAAATAGTAGTAAATAGTAATAATTAGTTAAGAATAGATAGAAAGAAATTTTAATAAATTTTAATAAATTCCATGAACCTGGCACAATTTCCACTGGATTGACATTACTCCTTTTGCTCGATGAATTTTCTCCTTTCAACACTCCCCGACTCAAAACAATATGAAAAATATGCTGCTACATAGGCATATTCAATCTCGTATACACAAAATTGGATATGCATTTCTAGGATCATATTTTTTATATTGTTTTCAGGTAGTGACAGTTAGAAGAAGATGATTCATCGATGAAAAGGGGGCTCTTTTGTCCAACTACTCATTTACTTCCATCTTTCTCACACTGAAATTACAATGAAGAATATGGTCAGAGTAATGCATATTTATTCTCTAGCATATGAGAATGAATATGCGTACCTTCGACCAGATTCTTTATTCTGATTCCAGTGTGAGAAATATGCAAGTAAATGATCCGTCAGACAAAAGAGTAGTCGTCAATCCACTGGAAATTGTGTCACCTTTAACTAATGGTAATTATTAAGAATTAGGAGTAATTATTTATCTTCTTTTTTCAGATAGTATTTTTATAATTTCAAATTATTCAAAAAAAGTGATGATTTTATATTTTGAAGAAAAATATGGAACAAGGAAGTCGACATCAGTCATTATTAGATGATCACAGTTGGATAAATCAGTGAAAAATCCAAATGGGTCTCATTTAAAACCTATATATATTGAGGGTGTTGAAGAATTCTAATCATTTTCATCATCAAATCCAAAATATGTTTCAGAAGGCACAATTATGTGTCCATATAAAAAATGTGCTCTGAGAACATTTGACACATTTGACAAGGTTGGGGGACATCTCTTGTAGTTTGGTTTTCAACTAGATTATGTTTTTTGGAATCAAAATGGGGAACACAATTCCAGAGAAAATACTTAAACTAGATTCTAGAACAATCACAGTTCCAAAATTTATTACATGATGTTGCAGGTCCATTTGTTCAACAAATTGAAACTCATGATGATATTTTTTTAACTCCTGAGTTGGAACCATCTAAATTTTATGAGTTGTTGAGGTCTGATGAGGATGCATTATACCCTAGTTTCATGATATGAAAATTAGAAGTGGTTGCAAAATTTATGGCTATTAAATCAGATAATGGAATGTCAAACAACTGTTTTGATCAGATATTTTCTTTTTTTAAAACACTCTTACCTGAAAGAAATCTGTTGCTTTAAAATTACTATGAGAGAAAGAGGTTGGTTCGTAATATAGAACATAGGTAACGGAAGATTCATGCATGTGCAAATGATTGCATATTATATTCTAGTGAAAACGAGTCATTGGATAGTTTTCCAACATGTGGACAATAGAGGTATAAAGAAGCTCAACCAGGGAAGTCTAGATCGATTCCTGCAAAACAGTTGAGATATATCCCCTTACACCCAGGCTGCAATGTTTATTTATGTCTCATAAAACATTTTCAATGATGTCATGACACAAAACCAATATTTCAACCGGTAAAAACATGAATCATTAATCTGACGGTGATTCATGGAAACATTTTGATCGTTTGAATCCATCTTTTTCTTTAGTAGCCGGAAACATGCGATTGGGTCTTTCTACTGACAGTTTCTATTCTTTTGGTTCTTATGGTAGTCAGTATTCATGTTGGGCAGTCTTTATAACTCCGTACAATCTACCTCCATGGATGTTGATGAAGGAGCCCTATATCTTTTTGATCTTAATAATCCCAGGACATCTGAAAAAGAATATTTATGTTTATATGAAACCATTGATTGATGAGTTAAATGAATTGTGGATTAATGGTCTTAGTACATATGATTTTACTGTGAAACAAAATTTCACATTAAAAGCTTCATTGTTGTGGACGATTAGTGACTTTCGGGCACGTGGCATGTTATCTGGCTGGAGTACACATGGTCCGAAATCATCTCCTTACTGTATGAAAGACAACAAAGCTTGTATGATCATTAATGGAAAAACCATGCTATTTTGACTGTCATCACAGATTTCTTCCAACAGATCATCCTTTTCTAAGGAACAAATCTCATTTTAGAAAAGGCACAATTGAAAGGGATGAACCTCAAAAAATGATCTCCGGTACAGAGTTAAAATCAGTTGTATCTTCATTACCTCCCATCATATTTAGGCCAACAGTAAACCAACAGTAAATTCATGGCTTTGGGAAAGAACATAATTGGATAAAATGAAGCATTTTTTGGGATCTCCCATTTTGGTCTGATTTGTTGTTCCGCCACATGATGGATGTCATGCACATTAAGAAGAACTATTTTGATAATTTATTTCATACTATTTTTGATAAACTAGGTAAGACCAAAGATACTGTAAAAGAATGATTAGATCTTGACCAAATTTGCAGTCCACCAGAACATGAACTATTTAAAAATGTCAGATCATAGAGGTTAATGAATCCAAAAGCAGCTTATACACTGTCCAAAGAGAGTCAATTATTATTTTGTCAATGGATTGAATATTTTAGACTCCCAGATGGCTATGCTTCAAATTTGGACAGATGCGTTAAGAATGGTCATATTACCATATTAAAAAGTCATGAATGTCATGTTATAATGGAAAGAATTATGTCGATTAGATTCCGAGGTTTGTTGAATTCTATGATTTGGGATTCGATAACTGACATATCATATTTTTTCGAGACATTTGTGCAGTGAAAAATGACTACTATATGCTAAGAAAACTAGAAGAAGATGTTGCTGTAATTATATGTAAACTGGAAATAATCCTTCCACCTACTTTTTTTTGACTCAATGGAACATCTGAGATTATAATTTCCAGATAAAGAGAATTGAGGAGGTCTAATACAATTTCGATGGATGTACCCATTCAAGAGACACATGCAGACAATGAAGAAAAAATTACGTAATAAAGCATCAATTGAAGGTTCAATTGCTGATGTTTATTTGTAAGAGGAAATTACATTTTTCTGATCTCACTATTTTGAATCTGAATATCCCTTAAACCAAACCAAATGGGACAGAACGAGGGAAATGATAATGATGAAATTGAAAATCATATATCTGTTTTTAATCATCCATATTTTGGATTTGGTGGAGTTCAAGAATGATGGATTTCAGATGATGAAAATCATAGATTTCATACAAATGTTCTGCTCAACTGTGAGGAAATGATAGCATCTGTACTATGAGGGATCATATAACTTATTCTATAATTTCTATTACAATATGTAAACTTATTACATTTGTAGGTTATATGATAATCATATCAAGAAACAAGTTCAAAAAATTACAGCAGTTGCTCTTGAAGAACGCATACATTTTTTTTCTCAATGGTTTCAAAAGCTGGAAACATAAATTATTGATGGTTTAATATCAATTCAGTTTACTATTTATTATATTGATAATTGTTTTACAAAATTTTAGGTGTCTCAACATGCTGATAAAATTGATAAGAGACTGTTTATATTGAGTAACCCACCATCCCAAATGGTTAAATATTATAATGCATATGTGGGGAATGGTTTTATATTTCATACACATGCATATTGGGAATCCACAAAAACAATGAACATTGGAGTTCGTTTAATAGGATCACATCATAGAGAAATCAAAGTTGACTTTTACGATATTTTGGATGAAATAATTGAGCTATGTTATCTTGGAAAAAGTTTCATAATGATGTTTAAATGTTGGGGGCTGGATACGGAGAGAGGCTTGCGTGTTCATCTGACTCATGGAATCTTCGATATTAAATATAAAAGTCTTATTGTAGTAAATGAACCATTTTTATTAGCTCAACAGGCACATAAAATTTATTATGCAAAGAACTGTGCTACTTCAAGAGACTTGGGTGATTGGTGGGGCATAATAAAAATGAAATATTGGGAAAATAAATTTACTCAAACTGAATGTGGTCCTACTGAAGTGGAAGAAATTGAAAATTTTCATGAGACTACTCAAAATACATCTTTTTCACAGAGAAACATGAATATCGATGAGGACACCCAAAAATTAAGGGTCCATGGTGAGAAAGATGTTAATTATGTTAGAAATGAAATTGAAATGACAAGGGATTATGAAAGTGAAACTCATATGGATATTGATGATGCTGAAGAGGAATAAGAAGACATTGACATCATTAGATAGGAATATGATGATAAAGGTGAACATTGGCATAGTTAAATACTGGTTATGATCATAACTAATAAATATATATATATATATATATAATAGTTGTTTTGAACTATCTACTGACAACAATCATTTTGAGTTTCAGATGGACTCTGATCTATTGCGTGAGTTAGAGGAGGCTAATCTACCTTTGGATGAGGGGGATGTGGGATCATCTGACCCTCAGCCTACTAGTGGTTCAGGAGGTACGCGGAGGGTGCATGGTCTTGCACGACTACTGATTCCTGACCCTATCCGAGAGCAACGTCCACGTATTGGCTTCAATCCACGCACACTGAGGTATGGTAACCTGTTTAATTTAGTTATATTTCATTAATTTATTTATATATATACTAATAGTTTGATTATTTATACTTTTTTCACAGTTTTGGGCATGTAGCTATTGGACATGGGAGTTCTATCTTGCGCAATTATTTTTCTCAGCCATAGACCACATGGGAACAGATTCCCATTGATGTGCAGCTCAACATGTTCAATCATTGACTTCTACGTAAATTAATAATATTTATTTTGAAATTTATTTAATTAATTACTTGATATTATAAATTATTTTTAGGGTTTATGGTATCCCATCAATGAGAGCATTCTTGACGACATCCATGTTACATGGGAGGTGGCTATTCGTGAGCGTTTGCGTTAGTTTTTAAATTTTTTTAGAAAGACGGCCATTAAGAAAGAAGGGGTGACATTATTTGACGAGTCGTGTAGAGACCACCGACCAGAGTACATTTAATCTCAGATTTGGGATGGATTATGTGCATACTGGTTAGGTGGTGGATTTCATAGGAGGCCTTCCCTGGGTCTGCAGAACTGGGGGAAACATGAGATGATGCATCGAGCTGGTAGCCATACATTCAGTACGCATAAAGAGCATCTGATAAGTGTTTTTTTAAATATTTTATATAAATTCAAATATAAAGAGTTTATTTTATATTCATATAGGCAGTCAAGCATCCCGATATTATATAGTATGATGTTAATCGGAGGATGTACAATGATCCAACCACAATAGAGATTAGAGGTGATCCCCAACGTCAGATTCTGTTAGTCTTATTTGTTTCAGTCTGAAAATTAACTGCATATAATATTTTCACAATTTTATTTACAAATTGGAATTGAAGGAGTCATATGAGGCTGTGAATTCTTAGAAAAAGGCTGAGGGTCCAGACGAGGCGACCGATCACACCAGTGCCCACCATTTTGATGAGGCTGTATGGATGCAGGAGATTCAGTATGGCTTTGAGAATGGGTGAGTAGTCGGTATCGGCTCTCATGTGACTCCTGGTACTTATTATTGTACTGCTGCAATGTCAGCGTACACTCGAGAGGAGATCAAGGAGAGAAATCATCTTCTGGCTCACAGTATCAGGAGCAGTTCTGATCTCAGAATAACCTTATAGAGTGTTTGCAGAAGCAGCAAGAATAGATTCGTCAGCAGTAGCAGCACGAGGAGGAGATGCGTCGATGACAGCAGCAGCAGCAGCAACACGAGAAAGATATGCATTGATGGCAGCAGCAGCATTATGAGCATATTGAGTACATGTGTCGTCTGACTCGTAGTTTAGGGATAGAGTTTCCACCACCAGCTCCTTCAGCACCTCCACCTCCTCAAGAAGATGCCTCAAGTGATTTTTTTATGTCAAAAACATTTGAATTTAAATTTGTTGTAATATGATCTATTTACAGTTTCTGTTTTTTATATCAGTTAGATTATTACATAATTTAATTTTTAATATTTTATGATTTGTTTTTATGAATATTGAGAATTTTATTATTTTTTTATTTTTTTATTTTTTTAATAATAATAATATTATTGTTTCATTAATCATAATTTTATTAAATATATTTTTTCCTTATTATATTTTTTAATATTTGTTTAATTTACTAATAAAAATAAAAAAAATAATTTATGATTTGATTTCTATTTTTTTTGTGAATATTGAGAATTTTAATTTTTTTTATTTTTTTATTATTTTAAATATATTAAAATTAATTTTTCAATAATCATAATAATATTTTATGATTTTTTATATATATATTTTTGAATATTGAGAATTTTAATATTTTTTAATGTTTTTATTATTTTAATAATATTCAAATTAATTTTTCATTATTCATAATTTTATTGGATTTATTTTTTTTAAAATATATTTATTATTTGTGATGGGATCTATTGCGACGGGATCCCATCGCAAATAGCCTAAATAAGTTTTTCTTAAAAACGTATTTGCGACGGGATTACGGGCCCGTCGCAAATAATATTTGCAACGGGCCAGTCCCAAATAGTTTAAAAAAATATTTTCAAAAAGCATTTGTGATGGGATTACGGGCCCATCATTGAAAAGTATTTACGACGGGCCCATCACAAAATAGATTATATATATAATGTATATAATCGAAGACTAAGTTTCAACATCATTTTCTGCAATGGGGCCCCATCACTAAAGATTATTTGCGACGGGATCCCATCACAAATAACCTGTTGCAGGTACCCTGAATTCTGGTAGTGAATCATTCTAATGGTATGAATCTTAATCTTTGTAGTTTCAAGAAGGAAACTGTAATAGTTTTCCACATTTCATAGGTAGTTGGACACTGTGATTGATGGTTTAATTCATCTAGTCCAATACGACAAATAATAGCATTCCCTGCCTTTGAATTAATAACAAATTTGGCATCTATTTCACCATGCAATGTTTCTAGTTCATCTGGAATCATATAAGTAGTAATGATTTTTTTTGTAAACTATGAATCTATGCTTTGAATATAGCTAATCATTCTTCATTTACAACCCCCATAATTTTTACCATTGATGTATGGAGTTTGAAAAATTTACATTCCTTCTCTAGGATCAACCATTTCAATATTTTTATATACATATACTTTTTATCTTGTTATATATTTATTCAAATCCTTACCTCTGATGCCAATTGTTTGGTCGAATTATACAATGTAATACACAAGATGGTTTTGAATTGTCTTTTTCCAAATTATTCCACAATTCTGGAATTTGACACCCTATGTATTTTATGTGGATATAGAATGTTTTTATTCTATATTAAACTATGTATCAGATAACCATGAATAAAGAACATTGCTTTTTATTATGGTTTGGGGAACAATGATCCCATAGTCGATTGTAAAAATCACACTCTCTATGAGCGTTGTAAATTCCACTATAATGGTCCTTTTATCACATGACTAAGAATCCACAACTGAATATAGAAAGTAGAATCCTTATAAACTAGTCAAATTAAAATTTCATATGGTTCTATAATAGAGAACAAATTATCCTTAGGTTAGATCGAAAAGTTGACACTCCACCACAACTGAGTACAAGTAGTTTGGAACTCTCAATAAATCAAACGAGATTGATTTATTAAAATAGGATAATCTTCCTAATTTTAGCATCACATAATTGAGAGTAGATGTAACTTCTTCTTAAATAAAAATAGTCTTCAAAAGAGAACAAATCTAAAGTGATCGATGTTTCATATTGATCTTTAATTTAAAATAAGAAACAAAATAGAGCCGTTTAAAAGTTACAGTAGAATTATATAGAACATGTATATATCCAAAATGTATTAATTTATCATAGTTTATCATTTTATGTTGCATTATAAAAATGATTTTTAATAAAGCAGTCGTATATGTTAATCATACATCACACACATATGAATAGATATTTTTAAGGAATATATAGAAAATAAAAACATTCTCCAGTATCCTTGATCCAAATGAATAGCTTGATTGATAATGGAAATTCAAATTTCAATTAACTCGGAGAGTCATAGATTTCCTTAAGAATGTGACATATTTTATCCGAAGAACACGATTCATTGAAACAATAAAAATGATCTTTGAATTATTCTTCATTTTGTACAAGACCAGTATAGTAATATAATCTTGAAAACACAGCCTGGAGAACTTCTCTATTAAGAACAATATGTAGGGGTGAGCTGCATATCATAGGGGTCCTTTTCATAGCGTAGGGTTCTTTTATAGAGTGTATGGTTACTTTGTGAAGTGTTGGGGTCCATTTCATAGAGTAGGGTTCCTACCAACAAATTGTACCTTTATTATACTTTTATATTTATATAATGTAGGGAACAATGTGGCACAGAGATGATGATCCATAAATTCATCCTTATCAGCGTAAAATCTTGAACATAGAATACTCTAACCATACAGAAAAATTTCTCAGAAGTCGGGTTGCAAATAGTAAATCAGACTCAAACCTATGGTTGAGGTTCCATACAAATGATAATTTTCTGAACATAAGGATGAAAATCAAAATGAAAACTCTTTAGCGTAGCATAGGGTGGATACCATATGCAAATTTCATATTTTCATCCTATCATATGGATGAAAATAGTGTATCCTGAATCATTCTGGTATTTCTAAATTCTTTTAAATATTATATTAATACCTAGAAAACTCACTTAACAAAAATTCACCAGAAAAAAAAACAGGAGTATTTTTTAAAATCAAAATCATAATAGTTTTTAGTGTATTATTGAGTCAATACATGCCCAACATTATCTACTTGTGTTAGGACTGATCTATCTATTGAAAAATAAAAGACATCTCAATTGTTGATAGAAAATAGTAAAATAAATTTTTCAAATGAGAAGGTAATGAATGACTTTTAAAGATTTAAAAACTGAATATAATCGCATACTCTAATTCAATACAAATAATATTGCTCCCAAATATGTTACTGGTCTAGGATACAAACCTAGGAAAAGAAGTACTGTTAAGATCAATTTTCTTCTGAAGTCTAATGCGGAAAATCCTACGTCTAGAATTCATACATGTGGGAATAATAATTTTTTAATTTCAAATAGCTGAAAATCAACATATAAGAAACCTATCATGAAAATATGGGATTTTATGTCCCTAATTACTAAAATATATGGACCCAAAAAATATGGGTTCAAAAATAATTCTTGAAATTAATATTAATTTATAGGATAAATACATAAAGAGATCATGTAGAATTATATGGTACATATATGGTGGATATCCAAAGAATAAGATAGGATACTACACAATCATCATAAACCTCATAATGGTTATTGGTGTCCGTGTAACCTTTGAGGAAAAAGAAAAAGAAAAGATCATTAGAAATGAAAAAATATGTAACACCAAATGAATTTTAAATTTTAAATTACTTTTTTTATTGTTGAAAATATAAACTTCTTAGTATCCCAAAATTGTGTGATTATTATTATCATGTGGGATTTGAATATAATGATTATAGATTTTATTAGTTCTAATAATTCTATTGTATTTACTTCTTTTATAAATGAGAATATGTATGTTGTAAATATTGGTTATTTAATTTATGGATATCTTTCAAGATTAATTGATTTTCTTAATGAATCTTAGACTTTAAATATAAAAATAGTCCAATATAACATTCACTCACATTGAATTATTTCCATGAAATTGTTATTCATGGATCTACCCAAACAAGAATTCCCAAATAGAAAAGATTTTAACCCTTGTTAATAGTGAAACATCCCAAGATAACTTTTATGTTAAATAAAGAAGTTTCAACTACTCAACCTCTTGTGTTGATTCACATGGATTGTTTGAACCATTTAGAGCATCTAGTTTAATAGGTAATCACTATTTATATGATCTTGTTGGTTATATTTCTAAAAATAATTGGGTGTTCTATATAGTTCACAAAAGATAATCATGTTATTACACTACCAAGTATGCTAAATCTATAGAAAACCTAAGAGGAATAAAAACTAAGAACTTTAGAAGTTACCATAGTTGGGGGTTTGAAAAATAACACCCTGAATACATTTTATCAAAAAAATATCTATATTTATAATATCTATTAACCTAGGACAACTTGGTATAATGGAGTTATATACAAAATAAATAGAACACTCTAGGATATATAGTAGAATATTCTTAATGATTATAAATCACCTATCTACTTTTATTGATAGGTTGTGAAGACAACCTTCTATATAATAAAGAGATTTTTATTAAGACCCATATTAAAGAGAACCCCTTATGAAAATTATAATAGTAGAAATAATGTGGTTTATTACATTAGTGTTTTTGGATAATTTTTTTTATTCTGAACACTATGGTTTATCATGAAATATTTTCCTCTAAAAGTGATAGAGAATTTACCCTCGGTTATTCAACATATAGTAAATCCTATAATGTTTTTTCAAAAATGAACCAAGTCAATGGAAGTGTCTATCCATCTTAGTTTTGATGAGTCAAATCCATATAATCCTAATATCCATTTATATAACCATTTGGATAATTTATCTACCTTGAATATAAATTCCAAACCATTATATTCTAATGTAAAAAAACCATAAAAATCATCATGTACTGAAGAACTTTTAGAACATGAACCTAATGATGAAACTATAGATGAACCTTAGGTAACTAAACCTTTTTTGAGGAGATATCCAGACTCATAAATAAAATCCTTTGGATTTTTTAGTTGGATAATTATATATATTTACACAAACTAGATCTTCTATATGAAAAAAGCTGAACACAATGCATTATTTTCACTACATGAACCTAAAAACATAAATGTTTCTATTATTTATGAATTCTTAATAATGTCCATGAGAGAATAACAAAATCAGTTTTAAATAAATTATGTATGGGAACATTTTGATGGACCCAAATAAACCTTTATTATTGGCATTGAATGGTTGTTTATAAACAAGGTTAATGAATCTAGAATGATATTAAGGAATATGGATACAATTATTTTGTAAGGTTATAATCAAGAAGATTGTATATATTATAAAGATACCTTTGTACATGTATCCATACATGAATACATTTGAATAAAACTATCCTATACAGAACATCTATATTTCGAACTATATCAAATGGATTTAAAAAGTGAATTACTGAATGGGTATATAGATGATGATGTTTTTGTAGAAGAATCCCATGGGCTTCAAAATATAAATTTCCAAAATAATATTTTCATGATAAAAATATTTATATGGTACGAAATAATATTTTATTTCATTTTAGGATAGGATAATATCTTTTTGGTATTAATATTATTTTTAAAATATATAGCTGATTGTACCCTATTAATAAAAACAATTTCAAAAATTCTTTAGTTTTTAAAATTTATCATGATGATATTACTTTTGGATAATCTAAAAATTATTTATGAAATGATTATTTCAAATATAATCCAAAAAAAATTTGAAATCAGTTTAATGGGTGAACGAAAATTACTTCTTCAGTTTTTTGATTTTTATAAATAAAGAAATGATTATTTAAAATCAAAGTAATTATTATAAATACATTTTAATAAGATTTAAATTGTATAACACTAGGAGTAATTATATTCTTATGAGTACCACCAGTTAATTGGATATTTATAAAGCTTAGAAATAAAGGGATTAAATTGGATATAGAGGTATGAAAGGAATTCTTATCTACATAAATATTTGCCTACTAAAAAATATGTTTAGTGTGTGTTTGTGTTATTGTTTTGACGAAAACCCAATAGAGTCACACATAGTTTCTGTAAAAATTATTTTCAAATACCATAAGTATACAATCATGTTAGGGATATTTTACCCTAGAGGATACAAATTCTGGTTATTTAGTCATTCATATTATTTTTTTAGTGGTTGAAATTTAGATAGATATAGAACCTCTGGATGATGTCATGTTTGGAATGTCACTAGTTTCACGGTGTAGTAAGAATGAAATTTTTTTCCATTTTATATTGCTAATGTTGAATACATATCTATAATTAGTTGTCGTTATTTTTTTGATGAAATACAGTTTACAAAACAATAAATATTAATTATAACATGAACATATGAATTGTGATAACACAAGTGCAATAAAATTTCAGATAACCCTAAATCACACTCTAGAAAAAAACACATTGATATAAGAAAACACTTTTTGAGAGACCATTTTCTAATCATCGATATAACCTTTGAATACATTTGTACAAAACATTATCATTTTGATGTTTTCACTAAAAATATGAATTCCGAGTGTATAAAATACATAAAACAAGAAATAAGTATTTTTAATTCTCGTTAAATTAAAATTTTTGGAACCCACATTTGAGTTTTCTACTATGTGGACTATTACCTACCATTGAATTTGACCCACCATTGAGTTTTACCCACATTAGAGTTTTATCCATTTTTGTGTTTTTCTCATAGATTAGGTTTACCCACTATTGAGTTTTCCCACCATTTGAGTTTCCCACCATGGGAAACACTTTTCATTTTTTACCTTTTTGACATTAATTCTGATGTCATTGTTGAAATATATTTTTACTAGTTATTTATTTAATTCTTATTACATTCATCTTGTTTCTATTTCTATTTTTTTACTTTTCTTAAATCCCTTAATGAATCAAAATTAGACTCTTATCAAATTTCTACACTCTCACTCCCACACCGTTTCCTCTCGATCCTTGCTGCTTACTTTTCACTCCTGACCATCAGACATCCTTCACCTTCCACAAAAATTCTTAGTAGATCATCGTGGTTAGATTGAAAAAATCCACAGAATCCTTTTTGGATCATTTATGTACTTTAAGGAAGCAGAAAGGTGAGTTAAATAATTTATCTACTATTAGAGAGTAAACCTAGATCATGCAAAGACAGATGTGATTCCTAAAAAGCAAGTTCATACTGAATAGTTTCTATTAATATAGTCATTGGTTCTCCTAGTTCTATAAGAACAACTATGGTTAGAATGGTTTTCATCTAATGAGATACACTGCTATCCGTGGTAAGTCCACTGTTTTTATCAATATTCAGAGTTCTATTTTTAATAATATGATTATTGGGTAAGAAGTAGAGTAAACAAGCACAATGGTATATTTTATTGAAGAAAATGGTATAATTGTTAGAGAGTACATCATAATGGTGTTTAAAAGGATTATTAAGGATCTATTTCTGATGAATGTGTTAATTTTATGAATGAAAATTATTTGGCAATGCTAACTAGTGACGGGATAGTGAAAAGGCCAGTTTCTACTGATCTAAATAGTTAATGTCGCGTGATTTTCATTTTTATCAAAAAAATGGCATGCCTATAGAAAGGTGAGTTTATTACAATGAGGTATAAAGTTTTTTTATCTTATTTTATTTATAAATATAGGTAAGTGTATTAATAAATGTAAATATAAAATTACTCATATGATAGAGATGTGCATGGAATCTTCAAGGACATATTATTCAATCTACCCTAATATTATCTCAGCCATGTAGGAAGCCATGTGACTATTAGATTAAGGAGAAGAAAAAATTGTTAAATGTAGAGGGTTCTAGGTCACTTGATTCATCTGTAGAAGGATGAAATTTAGTTCCAATGCTTGGAATAAGCAGTGAATTGATGATAGTGGTATGCATTATGGTGACTTCAATCTAGTTGATATTACATATAGACTAAAGAATTTTTTTATCTTATCATAGAACTAGATGACGTGGTTGAATATTTAGAGGGAGAATATGAAGCTATTACCTTTAGTGATAAGGAAATTGAGTTATTAGGGGACAAAGGAAGTGACCCAGATCTACCCTAGGGATCTCCTTCCATAACATATGATTCTCCTCTTCCACCTAGGTCTATCCTTGTGTAAGTGACTCTATTTATATAATGTATTGATTAATAAGTGATAGTTTTACATGGTAATGAAATTCAAGATAAATTATAAATATCAGGAATAAAATGGATGTTATGATAATGGTGATGAATATAATAAAGGATAATTAGGGGAATATAAGGAAAATGTAAATAGAAATGGAGATGGTAATGGAAATAAATATGGGGATGAATATTAATGTCATTCTGAACATGATGATCAAAGAATACACATTAGAGCTAAGGATGTCGAGATTCCTCACGCACTAATTTTATCTCCATGTTTATATGATTTTTATATATCTTAATATAGAGTGATAAGAGATGAAGATATTGATAGAATAGCCATATATAATAAGGACGTATCAGTCTAGGGTAAAGAATCCAGATTTATATAAATTAATTTTATTAACTCTATGGGCGGTGTTCATAGTGATTCCAAGGATTATGTAAATATGGTTTCTAAGAAAAATATTTTTGAACAATATGTTGATGTGAATATGAAGGTTGTGCCTATTATCATTATACATACATCCGTTAAGAAGGCAGTTGATGAGCATAGATCTACTGGGAAGTTGGATGTTGTACTTTTTTTTACTATAGTTGCTAAGCCTATAGTTTTTAAGAAACTCAATAAGTCTACTATCAATTGTAGAGACCTAGCTCTTTAGGAGAAGGTTATGTTCCAAGGATTTGTCATACCTGGTAAAGACTACTTAGATTAAGATGATGAGAGGCATGTGTTTTAGGATAAATCTATCATAAGTGATATTTGTTAGACCATATTTATGTTTCAAGGAAAATCCAAATGTTTTATTCTGATGTTTTAGAACTTACTATTGAATCTATATCATTTCATGCACCTATAATTTCATCAGTTTTAGTTGATGTTGTGTCTATCATATTTATACTCCTTTAGAAAAAAAGTTTTCTAATTTTAGTTAATTATTGAGAAATGAGGCACCTCATGTCACTAGAAACCGTTATGGAGATGAAAAATATGTATTTGATATTTTGATACATTATTTTCATCTTTTGATTATGAATCACATCCAAAAGTTAGATATAGGGAACCATAGGTTAGACAAGGAGTATCAATCCATGAGATACAAATTGGATGATATGAGTTCTTCTATTGTAGATTCTATGGATTCTTTTATGGATAGGTTGGATAATAATATTACTTCAGAATATTCTTCTGGTGATCCACCTCATTCTTTTGATATTGAGTTAATCAGTACTGTTGTTATAGAAGATCTTCATGATGTATAGATTATGAACCTGAACATCCTCATGAAACGTTTTGAAAAATTTGAAATAATAGTGATCATGTACATATAATGGTTAGAATTTATATAAATAATGTGAATGATGATAGAGATAAAATCACTAATACTATACTGTATTATATGCCCTAGCTTTATACTATGCATGAGAAGAATGCTCATTTGAAGTCCCTCGATGAAAATCTATGAATGTTACTAGTAACTCAATCTTTTAAAGAGAAAGTGAATTAATTGAGGGTAATCAACCAATTTCATAATTTATTTATGGATGAGAAAACATATATCTTTAACACTAGGGAAATTGGAGGTTAAAAAATAAGGATTTTATAAATTTTATGAAACCATTTCTTAATGTTTCTAGAACTGAACTAGTGTATTAGGAGTCTATTCCTTTTACTGCAAATCTCACCCCTCAAGCTTTCAATCCTTAGATCTTGAATCCATGAGTAACTAGATATCTTAATGAACCTTTTGCAACTCATTTTCATAATTTAATCCTCTCTCCAAAAGAAGTATTCCATCATCATGGGCATATCATTATCATATAGACTCCATATATTCCGGCTATCCCAACACCCATCCGTTCAGTTTTCTCATCCTCGCCTACTGAACCTTCTATTTATGACAAATGTAATGGTAAATATCATCTTTATCCCTTAAAAAAACCAAAAAAATGTTGAAAATAGGCTCTTAGTATTTGGTAGGGATATTTTGGTATCACATTTTTGGTACCTATTTTAGTTTTAATTCACATGACCTTTTTAATAGAATTTTTTTATCATTACTATTTTAACTATGTGATTATTATATTATAATAACTATTTCATAACCCCAAAGTGGTAGAATTAATCTATTTCTTTTTTTTATTTATATTATTTTAAGGACACTTTGTAACCTTTTTTCACTATCTTTTATAAAATATTATTAATAAATTTTTCCCATTGATACCATATAATTTCTATTTGTAAAGGGATATGATATTATATTTTAAAACCATAGTTTATTCTATACATTGTTTACAAAATTTATTTTTTTTGTGAACATGAAAAAGGTATAGATTGTTGGGACCATTTTTTTAATGATCATGAAATCATGATTCTTATAATATTAATTAGTTTTATGATTTGTGATGGAATTTTAATATATAAGGATGATTTGATAAAAATTTTCCATCTATTGGAAATAATCACCGATGAATATGTGTCACCACTATATATGACTCATCGTTGAGGGTGATGCACCATATGAATGAAAATTTAATTTACTATGGATAAAACGCATCATCATATATAACGCATTAAAATTTGATAAAGTTTGGAAAACCCTACTTTTAGTAATGAACAATTGAAATTTTAAATGGTATGGTAAACACCTATCATCAAAGATGACATATAATTATATGGAAATGTGTCAGAAAGACCTACCCCCAACAATGATTTATCGTCAAGAGGGAAAATTAGCTATGTATGAAAATTTACTACTGTTAATAATGATTCGCCATCAGGATGGAAAATTGGATGGGTAAGAGAAAGGCTTACAAACAAAGGGATGAATCACAGTCAGAACATGGTCACATCCATATTTTTTAGTGTCGAGATGACATACCATTAAGAAGACTCACTTCTCAGAAAATTTTATGTTGGCATGACTCACTACCATCCCAAGTCACTATTAATGTTGTACCACCATTCAAAACATTATGCACAACATTTTGTATTTTTGTTAATGTTAATTAAATATTTATAACTTCAATATTATGGAATTTAATTTCATGACTAATTTTAATGATAGTTTTAAAACTATTTCAGAGATTAATTAATGATTATGCCAGTTTTCCAATACAACGAGCATAGGATATGGATGATTCTTCCTACATGTTGCTATTAAAATAAGTAACAGACTCCCCCAGGTGGACACACATATATAGAAAAATAGAAGATACAGATATAAACATTTTTTCACACAGATGAAGAGAGTTGAGTAGTTGAAAGAACAAGAGAATGTTTTGAAGTGTGACTTACATGAATCATCCTTACCAATAGTCATATGTGGAATATTGAAGATTATAAAACATCCATTTCTTTATAATATTCAAAGCAAAAGTGTTTAAGACACTCTCTTGCACTAAAATTTCTAGAAAAACAACTAAAGCTACTAATCAACAAAACCCACAGATCCAAAAGATTCATAACATATCAGACCAAGAAAAAATATCCTATTTACATATTTTATATTCAATATATGTTCATTATTTACATTACTATTCATTCAGGTTTACTCTAGATTTTAAACATGTACAATTTCACATGAGATTGACCAAGGAGATACTCGATATCTTCTCAATTTCATTATCAACTGTTTTTTAATGTGTTGTGGAAGAGGTCTTTGAGTGGTCTATGTTTGTATTATTACCATAGATGATGTGGAAGAGATTCCTATATGGCCTAGACAACTAATTTTATATTATATAAATGATCCTTGTTGTGCATCAAATATTATTTTATACAATCTGCTTAGCAGGTGGTGATTTCCATGTTAAGAGGATTTGGTCTCGACATGACACAAAACATTTAGTATTTAGTCTATTCTGTTTTTTGTTTTGTTTGTATTATTTCAAGAATCTGTAATTAATTTATTTCATACAATAAACAAAACCTTTTCGTTGATAGTTACTCTTAATTACTTTTTATATAAGGTTGTTATTAAGTATGTTTACTTCAAAAGTAATGGTAATAATCATATATTATTTCAACAGAGCCTTAATACATGTTTGATAAATATTTTAAAATATCAGAACTTATATCGATAAACTATTTAGATTATCATTTCTATTTTAAAAATAGTGTTATTTAATTTAAACATATTTTCACTAAAAAAATTATTGGGAACTCTATTTACCAAAACATTGAGATACTAACTCTAACCAAAATGTTGTGTGATCTATTTGGAACAATTTCTCATGTACTTGAGATGAATGCGTTGGGTGGTCCTAAAATTTTATAACCCTCCAATTCATTGGATAATATTTCAATCTTAGGAGATACTATGAATGATTCACAACTTCTTATCCTATGATTTTTTTGATTTCTAGGTTGTTATCGTTAACTTATATTTATGATTTCAAGTTTAACGTGGTTTCCACATTCATATCTTTCCATTATGGTATCATAATTTTTAATTATTTGAGGTTCATGTTTTTTATTCTCACACTCTTATGTTACCTTTATAATCCTTTTGAACAACATGTATTATTTTCATTATGTATTCAATATATTATTCTTTAAACAGGATTTATGTATCACCCCATTCATAATTATTCTCCCATGATATCCTTACTATTTTTAGAATATAATGGTATGATAATAGTTATTTTTTTATGTTTGAGAGTATGAATTTTTATTATAGTTTCATTTTATTATGATATTTACCTAATAAACTAAAGACACAATGCTTCATTATTTTCTAGTTTTGTACTAAATTTATATTTAGCCCATAAATAATGAAATATAGTGTAGGATAGATATGGGTTGTCACAATACGTTTAAGAGAAAAGGATAGTTATTTTGGGGGATTTGAATTAGAAAACTATAGTTAATGCCTTAGGGATATCATCAAACATTTTAAAACATCCCTAATTTTTTATAAAAATATAGAGTATGTGGTTCACCCAAAACATATTCTCAGTAATGATGCTACAAGTGGTTGAGGCTCTTGAATAGTTGTACCAGGGTGTAGTAACCCCAAAAGGGTTTATTGAGATTGAATCAATCATTACTAGGTGCTTATTAAAGAGGCATTTCTACACACTACATTTTATAGTTCAGGGGTATATGATTTGGTAAATTCCAATTCTTATTATGAAAATTTATTATTGACAAGATTAGCAATAATTGTTTTAATAAATAGATTATGAATTAATTTTATTGACACCTTTAAAATTATAAGTTAAGAAATATATTACATTTATGAGCCAACCCTTTAATTTTCATGGTTTCTCATTTATGTGTAATAAAATTTTAAAAAAATTCTTCTATATTTTTTATTTTGTAGTTAATGTAAGTGAATTGGAGGGATTCATTCAATAGAAAATCTGATTGTTATTTTAATAAATGTCCTACGAATATTCCTCACAAGATGGGGGATAATGTAACACATCCTCTGATTATACCAAACAATATATCACAAATTACGATCAATAAATAACATATAAATGAGTCTCTAAACACATTTAAGAAGATGCTGATAAAATCTCTTGTAATTTCCTATGATAAATATTATAAATGAAAGATGATTAAATTTCCGACATGACAAAAATATTGAATAAGGTAATAAGGGAAATGTTATTAGGGAACTAGAAGATGTTTCTGGTGGGGAAAATATATAGCATAAACTATCTAATTACCATGGATAAATAAATAACCCAAATAACATTTTGGATGAAAATATATTTCAATAAAAGGTATCATTTACAATTTTATATTATAAAAGTGTAGAATATGGGAATTAGCAAGTAAATTTCTTTTTTGCAAGGGCTAACAAGGATGATGAGCACAAATAAATATCCAATCTAATGGGAAAAAGGAAGGTTATATTTTGAGAAGGGTCATGAGGATTGATGTATTCTTAACCTATACTCTATAGTTGTGTATATCATTTTGAATAAAAATTAATTCCAAAAAATAATATATTGTAATATTTCTATAAAAATCGAGTCCCCTCCTAAAATTATTAGTCACCGTTAGTAAAAATGTCTATTATTTATGTATGACTTACTGATATTTGTTGGAATGTTCATCATAGAAATATTATCATTATTCATTTATTGTAATTAAATGTTATCCTATTTATGGATTTTAATTCCTTTCTATATTTCCAGTAACGATTTCTTAGAGAATGAATTCACCCCATACCTTGAATCACCATTTGATTCTATAAAAGGATAAGGAGGAGGACGGTTCTCCAAATAAATTATCATCTCAGGCTTGGATATTATTTCCATTAAAAAAATCACGTGAAGATAAAATAATTTTATTTGAGGAAATGATTTTTCTTGATAACATGCCCATTACTAGAGAATATGTTCCAAAATGATTGGTTTAAAATTAATCCTAAACTCTAGGTATGGATATAAATATAAATTAAACTAAAAGAAAGTTACATTCCCATATCATATTACCACAAGATATGGGATATACGTGGATCCTTCCAAAACATAGTCAATTAATGGATTCCCTTGATAAACATATGTGATATAAATAAATAGTCTCTTTGGATTAAATGGTTATCATGATCAATTATTTGGAAACACCCCATTATTATAAATCAATCCAACTATTCTATCTTGGGAATGGGTGATGTATTCCTGGAATGATGAATTCAAAAAAATAATTAATCTGCTAAAGAAGAACATTTTCACTTCCCATTCCCCGATATTACCCATTGATTGGGAAGGATTTGTGATTTTTTGTGATTCATCCAAAAATTTCTAGGGTGGTGAACCCATGAAATGTGAAAATGTTATATCCTATTTTTCCATAAAATTAATGATCTATGAGAAAAACCTCCCATCACATGATTTAGAATATGGTGTAACAATCTTCCTACTAATGATTTGGTAAAATTATATCTACCAGGAGAAGTGTGAAAAATATATATATTATAAAATACATAAATATATTTTTACACATAAGTAGTTCTTTATAGTCCATAAAATGTGGTCACCAATAATTCATGACTATATATGTTCAATCCATTACCATCCTAGGGAGGAGAAGAAGTTGAAGATTATCTACGTATAAAAGATCTAGCCACCCAATTACTAAATGAAATTATAATTGATACATTCATAATTGATATTCAAATAATTTAAATGATAAAAAAATGGAATTTTCTCCTACCTTACAAAAATGAATCATGAAGAATCTATTCTTTAGAAGATGAATTAGTCATAAATGTACAATGAGGTTCTATTGAAAATATTAGAATATATTCTAATGTGTAACCTTTATGAAAATTTATTAATAAGGTTTGGAATGCATATAGGTGACCCATAAAAAGAATAAAATAAGAGGGAACTAATGGATGTTGGGCATAGATCATCCATCTATATTTATATAATATGTTTTAAAATGTATTGTTAATTGAGGAAAAACTTTTGGTGGGATAACATGAAGAGGGATATTATAGAAATTCTACCCTGATGATTCTTATTCCAATAAGCCAAGTTTTAATTTATGAAGTCTATGTTTTTTATGAAACCATTTACCATAATATTATATAAATGTAAAAATATAACCATGAATTTCATTAAAATTTTTATCAAGGATCACTAATTTTTTTTAAAAAAATTTCTTCTAGTTGATCACCTTAATGATTCATCATGTTTCATATCTATCAAGGAAAATTTATCTATTGAAAAAATCCCCAAATCGACATAAGGTATGTTGTAAATCTATATAGAGTTCCACTCCTTATTATATATAATCGTGACCTGTGGTTTACCAGGGGGTTTTGGAGAAACAATTATTATGGCTTGGATAATGAAATGAGGCTCAACGGTTCTTGTCACCCTCAGATACGGATGTTCAGTCTTAAAGAACTATTCAAACTAATGAGGATATTCTTAGATAATGTTCAATATATTTCCATGGATGTTGGGATCAACACCATACCATATTAGAGTAATCATATTACAATAGTTTTCATTATAGCATATAAATGGATCCTTATAAAGATTTATATAGGTAGAGGATTCTTACTCCATCATGTTTGTATAAAATTTCATAGAGGAAGCATATTGGATCTTATCATAACCAATATGTTACAAAGATAGTTCAAAACATTTAAAATTAAATGAAATTTTGATAAAGTTGATATGAAATATAATTAGGCAATACTCAACAAGACATAAAGTATGAGGCCAAAGACAAATTGTTCATTTGAATATTTCCATGGAATAAATTCACGTGGTTTGGAAATAAGGGAATTATTAGTCCACAATATATAAACCCCTTCATGATCCTTGATTTCTATGGAGTAGTTTCCAATCAACTAGTACTCCAACATAACATATATCATGTACATAATTTGTTCTTTGTATCACTATTTGAGAATAAAATATCAGTCCTATAAAATTTATTTAATCCATTGGAGATTCCCTTGGAGAATGAAATTTTATAAGATAGAAAAATGGGGAAGAAAATATATAATAGAGATGAGGATATATGAAATAAGGAAACTCACATGAATAAGGTATAATGGAAGGACCGCATGTTAATGACTTGGGAACCAGAAGATGATATAAAATTGAAGTAACCTCATCAATTTTATGTTATGACTGAAAATTTTAAGATGAAATTTATGAAGTTCAAAATAATGCAACTTCTTGAATTTTATAATCTAATTTATCTTTTTAAATGAGTAAATTCTTTTTTAAGAAATGAAATTATAGAAATCAGAAGCACTAGATTTGTTAATGGTCCATTATTAGTCAAATCATGCTAAATATAGAATGATATTAAGCATTATATTAATATCCTTGGCCCCAATATCCTAGTTTTGGTGGTCATATTGTTACTATGTCAGTGATTCCAGATATCACATCACCAACAATCGAACTTTTTAATTGTTTTGAAGAATAAGATACACACATGGTTTTTTTATTACATTGAAAAATAAACATAAAACATAAGAATAAAAATAAACGGCTTCTTGTCACATATTCAATGTTTTATCTTCACAACCTGGGGAAGTAAAATAAATAAAATGGTGAGATGAAATAGATAATTATGGTTTTATGAAAGAATGATAAAAAATAAAATTCAAAAGTCATGTTTATTTGGGCAAAGTAAATAATTTCAAAAACACATGCCATCAAAATACAATGACTTAATAATAAACCATAGATTTTTTCATAGTGAAAACCTCTTGGAAAATAATAACTGAATTATAAATGAAGAAAATACTTATTTAATATACATTATGTAACTAGAACATGAACCATTGTACTTTTAATATAGTTTACGTCTATGTGTAAAAAACTGATTGATTCTTCATGGAAACAAAAATGATGAGGTTTTCACTATATGTGTGGTCTCATGAGACATATAAGTGCATTAAGGAGCTATTAATAATGGGGCCCCTCCTATCACTATATGTCCAAATAACTATTCACAAATAAATTCAATTCAAAAATATTCAATGAAAAAACTATATGTCAAAATGATATATGCATATAACATTAATTAAATCCATGATATAATAAAAATTGATATTTAATTAAATCATCCATGAATGATGATCATAAATAAAAGGGTAGTGTAGATAAACCAAAAAAGTAATAATTGATGGATAAGTTATATATCTTGATAACTAATGTCCAAATAAAATGAAAACGTGTAAAATGTGAGTATAAGATGTTATAGAAAAGAGCATGTTTTGCGTGGTTTATGGAAAAAGATCGAAGAGTGTTTTAAAAGGGAAAATAACGAAATGTTTTCATAAAAAATAATTGTTTCTCTATGGTAAAATAAGGGATTTTATAAATATAATAGTGGGTTATAACATATTACGGAGTTCTCTTGAAAATGGGTTAGAAACTAGGATGTTCCTTTAAATAGGGCTAGCTTATCAGGACGAATTCAGAACAAAACCTTAGAAAAAAAATATTTCACAATAAAATAAATATGAATGGATCTGGATACATTATTTTAAAACACATAAATTGAGTTTATAATAACGATAAAAAAATGAATAAATATATTTGGGTAACGTGGGAAAAATCATAACCTAAATAAAAAATGGAGGTTTCGAGAGAATCGATTACCATATGTTTGATAGTGTTCTTCACTTGTGCATAATTTCCTGGTTAATGAAATTAGATTCATTAATATTTTTATTCAAAAATTATTAATCAATTATTTGATTAATTACGATTTTATTAATACCATTTATATCTTTTATGATGACTTATATGATACAATAATTTCATTAGGAGGTGTTTGTTTCCTTGGATTTCTTGATTAGATCCCTTACGTATAGTTATTGGAATTCAATTAAAATGGAAGAAAAAAAATACAAAGTGAAAATATTTAGTATTAATGTTCTTAAATAATAGTAATTAGTCTAATAAATAATTTTGTTAAATTGAATGAGGATGAAGAATGTGATAAAACATTTTTGATGATGGGTTAGATTAAATATGAATTTTTTCTATCACCACAAACTAGTTTTGTTTTATTCATAAATATTATGTATATATATAATGGTTTTGAAAAACTATATAAGTTTTAATATAAATTTTATATTATAGTTTATCAATAATAAATATTTTATGAACATCCCTAAAGGTGGCCTTATAAAATGAAAATTCATCATCCACGACAGCCGAAAATCAACACATCACATAGGATATTTTAATTTTTATAATAAAGGTGAGATGAGAAGGGGTTTGGTGATGTAATTTAGCATAACAAAATAAAATTATATTATATATAAAATATTTTAGTTATCATTTTTTTTAAATATTATCTGAGGTATGGACACAAAAAGAATGAAATTTAAATAAATTGATAGATACAGATTAAGGGTTGTACCTATTGAATTCTCCTCCTTGAGAACCTCATTACGGTGCTTGGTTTTTTGAGTTTTGTTGATAAAAAAGTTTATTGGACATGGGTTAGATTAATGGGAAGTGTTTTTGGTAGAAATTGGTCAATATTCATGTCTTTTGAGGTGTGAGGGGAAGAGGTTGTGAGTGGTGGTATTTATAGTGGGAGGATAGGAGTGTTTATGATTAATTTATTTAATGTTTTTTATTATTTTGGGAAAAGGCTGTGAATGGTGGTGATTACCATGACTCAATATAGTAATTTTATTATGTTATTTCTATATTATGGGCTTATATCAACCATTAAATAATCCATAACTCAATAATTCATTTATTTTTTAAACACCGCTAAAAACCGTATTTCACTTTTTTTTATTCAATATTCAATTAAAACACCTTTTTTATATATGTGTTATTTTATATGATTTAAATTATATTAAATAATTTTGTGTGAAATGTAATCTATTAAATGAAAAGATTTTATTTGAGAGGATACATACTGTAAAATCGCAGGGCGTTATATTCCCCCCACCGACAGAAATTTCATCCTAAAAATTGTAATTAATATTTCATTCTAAAAAGATGTGGGTGGTTTGTCTTCATAACAAACATAGGTTCCCACATTGCTTCTTTAATTTTATGGTCTCACCAAATATAATTTGCATCTCAAGTCATCTGATTTCCCAATACTTTCTCTCCTATGTTAAGAATCTAATTAGGCTCCTCATAGTAAGAAATGTCATGTTGCAGTTCTATCACTTTATAGGTGAGTACATGTGTATGGTCATGAATTTACATATTTAACAATGATATATGGAACACCTCATGAAAATAGTAGAGACTGGGAGAAATTTATAATAGCTAATATAATGCTCCAATTCATTCTAGAATTTCACATTTTCTCATGAACATTGGGCCCAATTTCCCATTATTACTGAATATTAAGATACCCTTCTATGGAGATACTTTCAGAATGGCATGATATCCCCCTTGAAATCCCAAATCATTTCTATGGTTGTTAGGATAAATATATTTCATACTTTGAGCTATGTTAATATGATCTTGAATAATTGTTATCATTGTCCTTTTATCTTCAATATTTTATAGTCTTATAAGTTTCCTCTCACCCCCTTCATCCCTAAAAGTTGGATTAGAATATATCATTCCAAATGATGATTCATATTTCACTATTAGAATTCTATAATGTATTGTATTACTGTCAAAAAATACACCAAATGTAAATAATGTTCAAAAATACATTGAATGTCATGTTAGCATGATCTAAACATGTCTTAAAATCATTGAATAGACATTTTATACTGCACATTTATTTATGGATGATAAGGAGTACCCATATGAAGCTCCGTATAAAAATCCTTCTAAAGTCGCTTTGAGAATTTAAATGTAAAAACGAGATCTCAAACAGACTCAATTGATATAGGTGCACCATAAAGTATTAAAACATACTTAATATATTGTCTTACAAGGCATTCAAGAGGTAAATATTCCCTTATATAAATAAAATTCATTTATTTTGTATGAAAATCAATAATAACCTATATTTCATCATTCCTCCTTAGTATCCTTGGTAGGCCTATGAAAAAGTCCATCATAACATCCTACCACTTCAACATAAGAATATGTAGAGCTTTCAGGACTCTCCTTGGAGGTTTTCTTTTAGCCTTCACTTGTTTACAAACTAGAAACCCTGAAACAGACATTTATTTCCCACTTCATATTATCCCACCAAAATGTTCCCTTCAATTATCTATATATATTGGAACTACAAGGGTGTAGAGAGAAATTTGAGCTACAAAAAACATATAATAGTTCTCTTTTAGATCATTTATTGATATAATATATAACCTTTTTTCCAAATTTTAAAATTCCATCCTCATAAATGAAGTCTTCTAATATTCCTTCCTTATCGACATTAATATAATTTTTAAAATTCTCATCATTAGATTGAGAACATTTTATCTTATCCAGTAAATATGGTATTAAAATCATTTGAAAAAAAGTTATGTTCCCTCACCATTAAGAATTCATATATCCATATTTAACAAATCCATTACCATAGGATCTCCTCAATCCTCCTTTAGTTTAGAAGTCCATTATCTTTCCTACTTAATGCATTTACTACGATATTTTCCATCCCAATGTGGTAATGTATTGAACAATCATAATATTTTAGAAACTATTTCCATAATCTTTTCCTAATGTTGAGTTCTTTCTCTGTCAATATTTATTTCAAACTATTTTTATTCATATTTATATATCACATATTTCACTATAGAGATAGTTTCTATATATCATTAGAGTATTTATTACTACTGATAACTCAAGATCATGTGTAAGATAACATTGATCACAAGTATTCAATTTCTTTGATGAATATGAAATAACATTATAAATTTTCATAATCAATTATCCCGGTATCTTATTGGATAAATTATTGTATATCACAAACCCATCATTTCCTGATGGTAAAGTGAAAATCGGAGCACTGAATAATATTATCTTCAATTCTTCATTTCATTATGTACATTCTTTTTTCAATATAATCATAACCCGTCTACATGCGAGCTTGGATAATGGGTTATCCAATCCAAAAAATTCTGAATGAAATGTCGATAGAGACTTGATAATGCTATAAAAATACAACCCCGGTTATGTTCTTTGGTGTAGGCCATTTTTGGATTCCATTTTACTTTATTGTATCAATTTAGATTTGATCCATAGTGAAAATATGGACAATAAGAGTAATATTTTTAAGCCATAATTCACACTTACTAAATTTACCATATAACACTTTTTTCAGAGACTATATATAATGATATTTAAGTGATTATAATTCTCTTCATTTTTTTGATTATACCATAATAACAATAATGAATCCCTGAAAAATATCATCTAAATATTTATCAAACATTTTTTTCATTGTATCCGTGAAAATAGAGGGCGTATTAGTCAATCTGAATTGAAATAATGTGAACATACAATGTTCATTCCACATCTGAAATGTTGTCTTTAGAATATATTCCCCCTTTACAGACAATTGATGATAACCAGAATCATGTTTAATTTTCAGGGAATATTTATGTTAGTGAATGTGATCAAATACATAATAAATGTGAGGAAGATGATAGATGTTATTTATTTTAATAGAATTGATTTTTTCTATAGTCAATGTACACCCGGAATGATTCATATTTCTTTATAAACAAAAATAATATCACCTCCCCATTGATAAATTCTACGAAGATTAATGAAATTATTACTCAAATATAGTTTTTTCATCATCTCTAATAATTCAATAGTATATATTCTATAAGGAGACTTTGATATTGAGATTTCATCTAGAATATGACCACTTTAAACTAAACATCATGCTCTAGGTGGTGTATATGTAAATCCTCTATAAATACATCAATGTATTCTCATATAATTGGTTTATATTCAATTTGAATATTAATTTCCTCATCCTTGGATGATGTGTTCTCTTTCTCTCTAAGAATTTCATTCAATAGAGATACGAGGGTGGATCTAGATAATAATCATATGATGAAGTTTCTTCTTTAGAGATAATGGATTCTACATATTCCTCACAAATTGCAATTTCCTTATTCTTGTAATAAATTATCAATTCATATTTTGAAATACAATACATATTAAGGATTATATCAAAGTAAAGCATGGGTATGATTATTTTTTCAGCAACTAAAAAACAATTATGATTCATAAAGAGGATTAGTTAACACATTTTTGTTGCAATGATACATCCATTGAGTTTTAACTAACAACACACTTGTTAAATAAATATGAGAAGGATCTAATTTTTTTATAAAAATGGATAGATATATAAGAGTGACACGATCTAGAATAAAATAAATCATTGTACATATTTTTTATATAGGATTAATGTACCCACCACCACATCATTGAGTACTTCTACATAATCTGTAATGAATGAATTAGCATGGAAATTACCCCTAGGAATATTCTATGTTATATTACTTTAATTATTGGGGAATTGGATTGGGAAATTTCCCATTTCATTATAAATTAAGCATTGAAAATTATTGATTTAGTTATTATACATGCATTCAATTTTTGAATGACCACATTCTTCATTCATATAATAAACTCCTATAAATTGCAATCATTTCCTAGGATGATTCATTCCAAAAGTTTCACATAAGGGAAATTTATTCATCCCACTCTTATTCATTGATGCTTCACCTTTTCATTGGTTATCATAATACCTATTCATATCCTTATTCCCATTGAAAATTTATGATCTAGAAAATTCATTCTCCATTTGGATGGAACATAATAATATTTCACCTTATGATGAGAATTTGGGAGTTTATAGTTCCAATGAGAGACATGGAATAAGATAATAAAGGAAATTATTTATCCTATATTCCGACTGAACTATGATTTCTATAGCATACCTGGTTAGTATGGTGAAGGAATCCTTATACTCTGCAATACTCACGTCTTCCCTTTTCTGTAAGACACGAAATTTTCTATTCATTTTAGTTCATTTCTCACGAGTGAAGTATCTACCAATGAACATTTCATTAAAATTTCTACATTTCATTTATTCTATTTTGTCATACTGCATAGTATTGTAGATGAAAGACCACATTTGATCAGAATATCCCTTGAGATAATATACTAGATGTACTGAATTTTCATTTTCCTTGAATCCCAAATGCTAGAAATATCCTCTCAAGGGATTTGACCCACTGATCAGATACCTCTAGATTAAATTTCCTACTTAAATATGGGGTATTCTTTCACATTAAACAATTCAACATATGTATTGTATGATTATTCATCAGAACCTATTCATGTATTCCTAATTAGGACATGATCTTCTCACCTCCAACACTAATTGTGGTCACATTCTTAGTAGGGAAATCCCTACATGGTCTGTAAGTATTTATTCCATTCCATCCATTAAGAATCATCACTAAATAATGTAACACACTATTTTACCTTATAATAAACATGATTATTGAACCAAAAATTCACTATAAGGATTAATTATAATAAAAATGTTTAGTTAACATCTAGGTTCAAAATATGCTACTAAACTTTCTTTGAAACAAATTGTAACAACCCTAACCTAGTTTCATAGAGTAAGTGGTTATTTTATTAAAATGACATAGATACAAGAAATCAAATCATCATGTATCAATCAATTTATTTGACTTTAATGAAAATATACATTCTTGGTTCACTTATTAAATTGGAAAATAAACAAAGAACATAACAGAGGAAAATAAACTGCTTCTTCTAAAGTATTCAATGATTTCATATTCACACCCAGGAAAGGAAAAAAAATAAATTGATGATCTTGAATTTTTATTAAGGGTTATATGAATCAATATTAAGTGATGAAATTTCAATAAGTCATAGTCAATATGGAATGATAAATATTATAAAAAAATATTCCATTAATACACTAAGAATAAAAATGCAACCATAGGTTTTGCGAGTGTGAAACATTGATGGAATGTAATAACTGAATAGTGAATAAATAAAATGATTTTTAATTATAATTCATGTATCTAGAACATGATAAAATATAATTCCATGAATTTATTATGTAGATTTGTAAAAACCCATCAGATCATTCTTAGAAACAAACATGAATGGGTTTTCACATTATTTTTTTAGTATCAAAAGGCCAATTGATGAATCGATGACCTACCTATTATTGATCCCCACCAATTAATTTTTAGAAAAATAATTACCAATACATATATTTAATGCAAAAACAATCAAATAAAACCTAGTATGTAAAAATAGTATATAGGCATGATAATAATCACATCCAGAATATAAGAAATATGTATATTTATTGAAATATTTAGTGAATGATGATAATAAAATATAGGGGAGTATACCTACACCACAGATAAGTAATAGTTTTCATATAATTCATATATTTTGATTAATTAGGTCCAAATTAAACTAAAATAGTTAAATATTGTGTTTAATAAATAACAGAAAAGATCCACATTAGTGAGTTTTATGGGAAATGTTCTAAGAGTATTTTAATAAAAAAGGAATAATTGTTTATGTAATAAAAAAATGAAAAATTATAGTTCTCATGTTAAAATAATTTATTCATTAAAGACAATTGTGGATTAAAATATATTATGAAGTACACATGAAAATGGGTATGAAACTGGGAAGTTTTCTTTAATCAGACTAGTATATCAGGAAGAATTGAGAAGAAAACTATATAAAACATGTATTTTCACATCAGAGAAATATTAAATTATCTAGATACTTGATTTTGGAACATATAAATAGAATTTATAAAAATATAAAAAAAATATAGAAGAATTCAATTATTTAATGATATAAAATTGTAACCTAAATGAAAAATAGTGGTTCATGGAGAATCATTTACCTTATTTCTGAAAGTTTTCTTCACGTGTACATAATAACATTAGTAATAAAATTTTATTCATTAATAATTCAATCTAGAATCGTTTGAAAATTCATTTTACTTGTTATAATTTAATTATTTTCATTTTTGTCCTTTTTGACGAGTTATATGATTCAATGTTGTTGTTCATAAGTGTTTTCATCCTTTGTTTTCATGATTGGTTCCATTTTGTATAATAATTGGGAATTCATGTTAAATAGAAAAAACACTATAATTGAAAATATTTACTATTAATTATAATGACTCATTCTTTACATACATTGTTATTGATTCAAAATTTAAAGAACACTTATTACAACATAAAACAAAACCTTGAAAGGACCGTATAGGTATAATGTCTTTAGAAAATGGGAAACATAAACAACTGGTTCATAAATCATCTACGTTGTATCCCATTTATTTCATCATATATAGAGTTCCTTTTTGGCATATCCTACTTAATATACTTCTTCCTGACCTAGGGAAAAGAAAACATACAAAAGGGTGAGCTCAAATGCATTGTAATGGCAAACAAAAGAAATATCAAACATATCATATTCATAAGAACATATCATTTTCAAAATCTTATCTTGCAAAAGAGATCATAACATGGAATAAATCATAGAAGTGAAATGTAATCCCAATAATCATAACATAAAACATGAATCTTTGTGTCATACACACATAATCATAGAAAATCATTTCTTAGTAGTCAAGACTCATTTCTAAGACTATCTTAGTGGACAAAGTCTATTTTTGAACTGAGTTCACTCCTCGTTTCAGTCCTGTTTCACTGAACCAGTTTAACCTTCCATTCCGGCCATGTCTATCTCATGAGATATAAATCTTTACCCAATTCATTGGATAGAGATATAGGTCCCACCCATATCATAATGATACCATTCTTATGTGTGCCACAAAATCATAAACCATACATCATACCATAACCCTTGTAATAAAAATGGGATTCTCAAACATCACGTCATCATAACATAATCCAAAAAAAGATATTGTAAAAATAATTCCATCATAACATAAACAAATCAATGTAAATATATATATATAAACAGAACCCTATATTATCTTATATAGAAAATAATTTTGATAAAACACTTGAACTCCATTCTTGAGGAAAATATCCTTTCTACTTCAAAAACATTTTCTTTCTTAAAACTTCATACAATTTTGAAGTAAAATAAGTTTATTAAAAAAACTTGAAAACATGTAAAGGATGCTTCATGGAAATAATGTTCTTAAAAATCCATTCATTCTGTATAAGTTAAAAAAACATTCTTCTCGTACTTTGGACAGAAAAGTCAAAAAGTACCTTGTACGAAAACGATAAAACATTCCTTTCATATCTTTTACTAAAAACTCACCGAAGGGTAAAATTGGATTTAAAAAATTGTAGGTGGATGTAAATAATATTACATATTATGTAAACATGGATGTGGATGATAAATATTCCCTAGTAAATTCTAAAGTATAAACAATCTAGGATAAAAATGAGATTGTGAGATTTTCCATTACCTTATGTCTGATTTTCTTCGTAAGTGTCTGAACCTCCTGTATAATGATTTAAATAATGTCATTGACTTATTCCAGAATCAAAATTATTTTTATGATATCATATATGGTCATATTCTTAGCTTCTTGTTAGTAATAATTCATTGCTACTTGTTATTCGTGTGTTTATTGCTTTATGTTCGTATGTGTGTTTTGCCAAATAAATTATTATTCCTCTTTTTTAGGTTATAGATACCTTATTTATAGAATTGTATTAGTGTAATATATATCATATGTATTCATTAAATTAATTTATATAATCATTATGCAATGAAGATCATGTAGAACGAGCCGCATCACATCGTGGAGTCGGTATTCCGTACGTACGCACGAGCGATAATATCGTTCCCATGATTGTGGAATTGTATTGGAGTGTATGTATACTATTTCAGAATCAATATAAATTTAAAATAATAATATATAGTCATTATTTACACCATTATACCCATCGAAGTAAGGTGGTGGTGGAAAATAGATTACACCACGGCGTGGAGAATGTATTCCGTACGTATGAACGCGCGGTGATTTCATTTTCCATAGGATGGATATATGGTGAAATAGGATTGTTTCATACATATAATAACATATCATTATATGAGTTATACTATTGTTATTACTTCATAATGAAACAACTAAACAAGAAGAAGTAGAAGAAGAAATAAAGTTGAAAAAATCGGTAACGGACATTACCTCTTCTTTGAAGCGTATCTTTGTGACCTCCTCTTAGGGAACTAAAATTGGTCTTTGAAGAAGAACAGGACCTCTAGGATGTTTCTAGGGAAGTGGGGAAGTGAAATGGTCAGGGTTTGGCTGAGCGTAAAGGCACAAATTGTTGTGATTAGGAGAGGGAGGAGGTGCCCTTTTATAAGGGAGGAGAGGGGCACCTTTGGAAATATAAGAAATATTAGTTTATATTAAATCTCAACCCCATATAAAAACATCCAAAATGACTAATATCCGAATATTAGATGAGATAGGGTTGTAATATCATCAACCAATAAAATTTAGACATGTTAGGAATTTATTTTAAACATTATCAACTTGATTTATCCTTATTTATCAATTTAATTTTATTTGTGGTAATAATGTTCTAAATTTAAAATTTTTATAAATAATTACATATATGTTTTGAATTTTCCATGAATTGAACATTTATGAAGTTGTAGACCATATAAATTTTAATTTATAATTTTTAAATATTTTGTGATTTTGAAACAATTTTATAATATGTTATTTTTATAAAATAACAATAGTGTCAATTTTGACACTTTTCATTTATTTGAATTTAAATAAAATATATGCAGAAGATATGTTCGAACTAAAAGAATTAATAGATTTATAAAATGTCATGTGTATCTAGAAAATTTTTGGAGCACATTAAATAGTACATATATTTTTTATTTTAATATTTTTAAAACCATTTATTTGATATTTTAATTAATAAAATAATTTTAACATCACTATTGTGTCATAATTAATGATAGTTATTTAATCCCTAAAAATTCTAAATAAATTCATATTATGTAGACAATTGTATTATATTTGTAGATACTATTCATGTTTGAAGTTTCATTATGTTTATCACTAAATTAAAATTATTATACTTATAAGATATAAGAAAGTGACATGTTGCCACTTTCTTTGCTTTTAATAATAATTAAATTATTTTCATAGACAAATTCCATTAAATGAATCTAATCCTACCCTTATGTGATATGGGTAGACTTTTAGTCATCCAATAGGATTTTTTCAGGTGTTAGAATAATTTTATAATCTTATATTTACCCTTAATTACCTGATTTATCTTTAACAATGGTAAATAAAATTTACCGTAGTTACTATTCATAATGGCAAAAAATAAAAAAGTAGCCTATTAAAATAATTTGGACCCACTTATTCCAAATATGGAATAAAGTTTTTAAAATTAAAAACACATAAGTTGTAGTAATTAATTTAAAATTAATCACGTTGTTAAGAAAATAGGTTTTAAATGTTAACAACATTGCCAAAGATTGAACTGTTTTTACCTATTAATTCAATGTGAAATTAATGATAATGACATAAATTATATTAAATGGTAAAAATATATTCTATTTATACATTAAAACCATTCAATATTATAATTTAACTATATAAATTATCTCAATGAAAAATGTTTTTTTAATTAAAAAATAGCATATTTTTACTATTCATCAAAATATTAAAGTTATCAGAAAAGTATCAAAAATTAATCCAAAGTAAATTTTTATATCCTTATTCCAAAGAAGAATTTTGTTTGTCAAATTGAACTTATAAACCTGTCAAAAACTGGATTTAATGTGGGTGTGCCATCAAGAGGCTCCAAAACTGCATTTTGTGAAAAATTCTTATTTTACCCAAAAAAATTATTTTGATCTCTTACCATGTTCTAGAAAATGTGTAAGTTGAATAATAATGTTATAAAATTCAAAATTTAGTTAACAATATTCATAACGGCTAGTTCATAATAACATATCATTGTTTAGTGAAACCCGGTATTGCGTACTACACACGCTATCGAGGAAGGTCGCGATTGCGTGTAATGCAAGCCAAGTCAATATTGTGTGTTGTGAAAGATTCCTTTGGTGTTGCCTATAACATAAGACATAAAAAAAATATTACTCATTAAATATCAGGGTGTTACATTCTACCCCCCTTAAAATGAATTTCTCCCTTGAAATTCATCACTTCATTACAAACAGATGAGGATACCTCTCCCTCATCATTTCCTCAAGTTCCCATGTAGCTTCTTCTAATTGGTGGTTCCTCCATAAAACATTCACCAAGCGAGTGGTCTTGTTCTGTAGGACTTTTTCGCTAAAATCTAGAATCTCTATCAGTTGTTCTTCATAAGAAAGATCTTGCTCTAGCGGTACAACTTCTGAGCTGAGTACATGTGAAGGATCGGGTATGTACTTTCTCAGGAGAGATAAATGGAACACATCGTGAACTTGAGATAGATTCTGTGGAAGTGCCAATCAGTAAACTACCTTCCCAACACGATCCAGAATTTCAAAAGGACCGATATATCTAGGGCTCAACTTTCCCTTCTTTCCGAATCTCATGACCCTCTTCCAGGGAGATATTCATAAGAACACTTTATCACACACTTCAAACTCTAGGTCTTTTCTTCGGTTATCGGCATAGTTTTTTTTATCGACTTTGAGTTGCTCTTATGTGTTGGTGAATAGATCTGAACTTTTTTGCCATCTAATCAACAAGATCAGGTCATAATAGCTTTCTTTCCCCATCTACATCCCAGCAAGTTGGAGTTCTGCATTTCTTTCCATAGAGGGCTTCATAAGGAGCCATCTGAATACTGGAGTGAAAGCTATTATTATAAGAAAATTCCACCAAAGATACGTGTTGATCCCAACCACCTTTGAAATCCATATAGCATGCTCTCAACATGACTTCTAGAGTACAAATTTTCCTCTCAGACTAACTGTCTTTCTGAGGATGGTAAGCATTGCTGAAACTCAACTCTGTATCTACATCATGCTAAAGACTTCGCCAGAATTTTGAGGTAAACCTCAGATCTCAATCAGATATAATGGAAAGTGATACTCCATGAAATCTTACCACTTCCTTTATATATATCCTGGCATGCTGATCAAGAGAAAAATCTTCTCTAATAGCAATGAAGTGTGCCGAATTCGTAAGACGATCAACTATAACCCAGATAGAATTATTTACTTTGGATGTTTTAGGAAGTCCAGTGACAAAGTCCACAGTGATGTTTTCCCATTTCTATTCTGGTATGGGTAATGGTTGTAACATCCCCTTAGACTTTTGTCTCTCATATTTAACTTGCTGACAAACCAAGCATCAAGAGACATATTCAGCAACATCTCTTTTCATGCCATCCCACCAGAAGTACTATTTCAGGTACCTATACAACTTTGTACATCCAGGATGAATTGAAAATGAAGAACTATGAGCCTCATCTAGTAGCTCCTTCTTTAATTCAGGGATGAGGGGAACACAAACCCGATTCCGGAACCTTATTATCCCATCACAATCAAAGTTGATTTCAGGAACATTTCTCACCTTCTTTTGTAACTCTACATCTTCTTTCTGTGCCTCTTTAATCTTCACGTGTATAGATGGTTTAACATTCATTTTAGAAAGATAGGATTTCTCCCCTTCCATTATAATTCCAAGATCCATCCTTTGTAAATCCCTAAATATTGTATCTTTTTTGATCCACATCATGGATAAGCTAGAATGGTCTTTTCGACTTAATGTGTTTGATACCTTGTTTTCTTTCCCAAGGTGGTAATGAATTGAGCAGTCGTAATCCTCAATCATCTCCAACCATCTTCTTTGACGCATATTCAGCTCCTTTTGTGTGAAAATATACTTTAAACTTTTATGATCAGTATAAATATTACTCCTTTCACCATAAAAGTAATGCCTCCAAATCTTTAATGCAAAGATTACCGCAGCTAACTCCAAATCATGAGTTGGGTAATTTTGCTCATGGATTTTCAACTGTCGTGAGGCATAAGCTATCACCATATAATTTTTCATGATAACACACCCTAGTCCCTTCTTGGATGCATCACTGTAGATCACAAAACTTTCTCCACTGCAAGGTTGTGTGAGCACAGGTGCACTGGCTAGCCTTATTTTTATCTCTTTGAAATTATCTTTCCATTCCTCCGTCCAAACAAACTTAACTCCTTTCTGAGGAAACATGGTGAGTGGGTTAGATAACCTTGAAAAATCATTCACAAAACGTCGCTAATATCCATCCAAACCAAGAAAACATCGGATCTCAGTTACTATTGTTGCTCTCGACCATCTTTTGATAATCACTATTTTTGCTGGATCCACAGATATCCCCTCTTTTGAGATTATGTGACCTAAGAATGCAACTATTTGAAGCCAAAATTCACACTTGGTAAATTTAGCATAAAGATTATCCTTCTTTAGGGTCTTTAATACAATTCTCAAGTGATCATCATGTTCCTACTTTCTCTTTGAATAGACAAGAATATCATCTATAAAGACTACCAAAAACTGATCAAGATAGTGTCTAAAGACTCTATTCATTAGATCCATGAAGATTGCAGGGGCATTAGTAAGACCAACTGACATCACTATAAATTCATAGTGTCCATACCATGTACGGAAAGCCTTCTTTGGTATATCCTCCCTTTTGAACCTTAATTGGTGATACCCTGAATGAAGATCAATCTTGGAAAAGTATTGAGCTCCGCGTAGTTGGTCAAATAGGTCATCAATGCGTAGGAGAGGATATTTGTTCTTGATAGTGATCTTGTTAAGTTCTCGATAATCAATGCATAGTCTCATTGATCCATCTTTCTTCTTAACAAACAGAACATGTGCTCCCCAAGGTGATGCACTAGGTCTTATGAATCATTTATCAAGATTCTCTGGGAGTTGCTTCTTCAATTCCTACAACTCAATTGGGGCCATTCTATAAGGTGTCTTTGAGATAGGAAAAGCACCCGGTACGAGTTCTATTGAAAAATCAACTTCAATATTTGGGGGAAGTCCTGGAAATTCCTCTGGAAAGACATCATCAAACTCCCGTACAATGGGAGTATTCTTAATCGTGAGTTTCTCCCCAACAATTTGAGATAAATAACCATCATTTAGTGGAATAAAGACCCATAAGATGGAAGCAGTTTCCACTGGAAGGTTATGTTCACCCTTGCATCGATAGAAAATCATAGATTGATCTGGAATATGAAATGTGACTTCACTTATTTTGAAATTGATATGATATCCATATAAAAAATCCAATCCATTCCAATAATCACATCAAATTCCACTATAGGAAGGATCACAAGATTTGCAGGAAGCACTTTCCCAAAAACTTCAATCGGAGAGGAATTGTAAACTTTTTATGCGACTGTTGTGCCATTAAGAGTTGTCACAACCAAATCAACATCTAATTGTTGAGGTAATACAATGATACCATTAGAAAATTCTTCAGAAATAAAAGAGTGGGAGGATCCAGAATCAAATAAAACATTTTCTACTTTAGTGTGGATGTTAAGTGTACCTCTCACCACTTCATTGTCGTACTCCACATCGCCGATAGTAATTACATGTGACTTTCCTTTTTCTTTGGCCATAAGAGTTTGTTGAGGTCGATCATCATCATCAACCCTTAGATTCGGGCATTGATTGGAATAATGCCCCATCTCCATGCATTTGAATCATTTAAGTGTAGTAGGTTCATTCTGTGTATCCCTTGCTTTGTTTGCATCATTAGACATCTTATTCCCATTATTTCGACATTCAATTACCCGATGACCTTCTTTTCCACACTTATAACATTTACTTGTACCCTAAAGACAATTTCCTCCATGTTTCTTCCCACACTTTGAGAATAAGGGAAAACTCATCTTCCATTCAGTGTGGTCTTTAGATTTTCCGTTGAATTCCATTTTCATCTTCTTATCAAACCCATGTGACTGATGGGTTACACCAATCTCTATCTCAACCTTGATAGCACATCGAACTATTTCCTCATTGCTATTGAAGTCCCTTATGGATAATACCCTTTGAAGACTTGGTTTTAAGACACTAAAGAATCGATCGATCTTACTCTCAGGTTGGATAATAATTCCGGAAGCGTACCTTGTACGTCTTGTAAAATTTTCTTCGTAGGTACCAACAGATTCATCATCCTTTTTCTTTAGTTCAAGAAACTCCTTCTCCATAATTATTCGAAGAATACGAGGGAAATACTTATTGAAAAATAAGTTCTTGAACTCATCCCATTACATGGACTCAAAATCATCCCTTTTCCTCATATTCTTAATATGATTCCACCATTGATCAGAATCACTTTCAAAATGATATACTGATAAGATGACTTTATCATGGTCAGAACATTGAAGAACTGAAAATAACTTTTTAGTGGTACTGATCCATTGTTCCGCCGCTAAGGGATCAGAAGACCCACTGAATGAAGGTGGACGCTGCCTCATGAAGGATTCAACATAATGTTGCTCCTTCCTTTGCTCGTTTGGAAGTCCTGCATGATTCATAGCTTGAGAAAGTTGTGTGATCATGGCTACAAGATTCTAAATTCCATCTCCCATAATGTTTGGTTGCTCAGGGGGACAATCATTGCATTTCCCTTCGCATTCCGCATTAACAAGATTCCTTTGGGTTCCATCCATTGACTAAAACCAAGAAAAATAGTGTGAGGAACACTAATTAATACCGGAAAACCGCATAATCAAGAATAGAATTTCATACTTAAGGTCTTATCATAGGTTTCATCAGGGCCATTTCTAAAGCACTATGATTGTGTTCTATGCTTAGACATATCCATAGGTTTCTTACTAAGGCTTTCACATCCTAGTTTCCAAAGGTTGACTATACCATTCCTCTGATACCAACTATAATGACCCACACATTAAATAAATTTTTATTGCTTCAAAATTGAAATCACACTTATTACAACATATAACAAAACCATGAAAGGACCGTATAGTTATAGTGTCTTTAGAAACTGGGAAACATAAACAACTTGTTCATAAATCATCTATGTTGTCTCCCATTTATTTCATCATATCTAGAGTTACTTTTTGGAATATCCTACATAATATACTTGTTCCTAACCTGGGGAAAAGAAAACTTACAAAAGGGTGAGCTCAAATGCTCAGTAAGGGTAAAAAAATAAATATCAAACATATCATATTCATAAGAATATAAAATTTTGAAAATCTTATCCTACAAAAGAGATCATAACATGGAAAAAATAATAGAAGTGAAATGTAATCCCAATAATCATAACTTAAAACATGAAGCATTATGTCACGTACACATAATTATAGAAAATCATTTCTTATTAGTCAAGACTCATTGCCAAGACTATCTTAGCGGACAAAGTCCATTTCTGAACCGAGTTCACTCCTCCTTTCAGTCCTGTTTCACTGAACCGTTTTAACCTACCATTCTATCCAATTATATCTCATGAGATACAAATCTTTACCCAATTAATTTGAGGGAGATATAGGTCCCACCCATCTCATAATGATACCATTCTTATGTGTTCTACAAAATCATAAACCATACATCATAACATAACCCATTTAAAAAAAATTGGATTCCTTAACATCACGTCATCAAAACATAATCCATAAAAGGATATTTTAAAAATAATTCCATAATAAAATAATCAAATCAATGTAAAATTAGAGACATAAACAGAACCCTATATTTTCTTAGATGGAAAATAATTTTGATAAAACACTTGAACTCCATTCTTGAGGAAAATATCCTTTCTACTTCAAAAACATTTTCCTTTCTTAAAACGTCATATAATTTTGATCTAAAATATGTTGATTAAAAATAAACTTGAAAACATGTAATGAATCTACATGGAAATAATGTTGTAAAAATCCATTCATTCCGTATAAGTTAAAAAAACATTCTTCCCATACTTTGGACGGAAAAGTCAAAAAGTACCTCGTACGAAAAACGACAAAAGATTCATTTCATATCATTTACTAAAAACTCACCAAAGGGTAAAATTGGATTTAAACAATTTTATTTGGATAGAAATAATATTACATATTGAGGAAACATGTATGTTGATGATAAGTATTTCCTAGTAAATTCTAAAATATAAACAATCTTGGATAAAAATCAGATTGTGAGATTTTCCTTTACCTTAGGTCCGATTTGCTTTGTAAGTGTCTGAACCTCATGTATAATGATTTAAATAATGTCATTGACTTATTAAATAATCATACTTGTTTTTAAGATATCATATATTTTCATATTATTATCTTCTTATTAGTAATATTTCGTTGCTACTTGTTATTCAGGTGTTTATTGCTTTATGTTCGTATGTGTGTTTTGTCGAATAAATTCTGATTCCTCTTTTTAGGTTATAGAAACCTAATTTCCAGAATGTTATTAGTGTAATATATATCATATTTATCCTTTCAATTCATTTATATAATCATTATGCAATGGAGATCATGTAGAATGAGTCGCATCACATCATGGAGACGATATTCCGTACGTATGCACGAGCGATGATATCGTTCCCGTGATTGTGGAATTGTATTGGAGTGTATGTATAATATTTCAGAATCAATATCAATTTAAAATAATCATATATATTCATTATTAACACCATTATACCCATCCAAGTAAGGTGGAGGTGGAAAATAGATTACACCACTGCGTGGAGACGGTATTCGGTACGTACGCACGCGCAGTGATTTCGTTTTCCATAGGATGGATAGATGGTGAAATAAGGTTGCTTCATACTTATAATAACATATAATTATATTTGTGATACTGATGTTATTACTTCACAATTAAACAACTAAAGAATAAGAAGTAGAAGAAGAAATAAAGTTGAAAGAATCGGTAACAGACATTACCTCTTCTTTGCAGCACCTCATTGCGACCTCCTCTTAGGGCACTAAAATTGGTCTTTGAAGTAGACCATGACATCTAGGATGTTTCTAGGGAATTGGGGAAGTGAAATGGGCCAGGTTTGTCCGAGCTTGAAGGCTCAGATTGGTGTGAGGAGGAGAGGGAGGAGGTGCTCTTTTATAAGGGAGGAGAGGGGCACCTTTGGAAATATAAGAAATATTAGTTTAGATTAAATCCCATCCCCACATAAAAACTTCTAAAATGACTCATATCCAAATATTAGATGAGATAGGGTTATAATATCATAAACCAATAAAATTTAGACATGTTAGGAATTTATTTTAAACATTATCAACTTGATTTATCCTTATTTATCAATTAAATTTTATTTGTGGTAATAATATTCTGAATTTTAAATTATTATAAATAATTACATATGTGTTGTGAATTTTCCATAATTTTACATTTTATGTCACTGGCTACCATATAAATTTTAATTTATAATTTTTAAATAATTTTGTAATTTTTAACCAATTTAATAATATGTTATTTTTATAAAATAACAATAGTGTCAATTTTGATACTATTCATTTATTTGAATTTACATAAAATATATACAGAAGATATGTTCGAACTAAAAGTTTTAATAGATTTATAAAATGTCATATATATCTATAAATTTAGTGGAGAATATTAAATAGTTTATATAATATTTATTTTAATATTTTTAAAACCATTTATTTGATATTTGAATTAATAAAATAATTTCAACATCACTATTGTGTCATAATTAATGACAATTATATCATCCCTAAAAATTCTAAATAAATTCATATAATGTAGATAATTGTATTATATTTTTGGATACTATTAATGTTTGAAGTTTCATTAAGTTTATCACTAAATAAAAATTATTATACTTATAAGATTTAAGAAAGTGACATGTTGTCACTTTCTTTGGTTTTAATAATAATTAAATTATTTTAATAGAAAAAAGTACTTTAAATGAATCTAATACGACCCTTATGTGATACGGGCCAATTTTTAGTCATCCAATAGTATTTTGGCAGGTGTTATTGTAATTTTATAATATTATATTTATCCTTAATTACCCGATTTACCTTTAACTATGGTAAATAAAATTTATAGTAGTTACTATTCATAATGCCCAAAAATAAAAAGAATCCAATTAACATAATTTTGAACCAATGATTCCAAATATGGAATCCATTTTTTAAAATTAAAAACACATAATTTTCAATAATTAATTTAAAATTAATCCCATTGTTAAGAAAACGGGTTTTAGAAGTTAAAAACATTGCCAAAGATTGAAATGTTTTTACCTTTTAATTCAATGTGAAATTACTTCTAATGGCTTACATTATATTAAATGGTAAAAATATATTCTATTTATACTTTAAAATCATTCCATATTATAATTTAACCATTTAAATTATCTAAAGGAAAAAAGTAGTTTTTAATTAAAAATTTGGGTATTTTTACTATTAATAAAAATATGAAAGTTATCAGAAACGTATCAAAAATGTATCCAAAGTAAATTTTTATATACTTATTCAAAAGAAGAATATTATTTTGTCAATTTTAACTTATAAACATGTCAAAAACTTGATTTAATGTGGGTGAGCGATCAAAAGGCGGCAAAACTTCATTTTTTTGAAAAATTCATATTTTACCCGAAAAATTAATTTTGATCTCTTACCATGTTCTAGAAGATGTCTAAGATGAATAATAATGTTATAAAATTCAAAATATAGTTAATAATATTCATAAAGGCAAGTTAATAATAATATATCGTTGTTTAGTGAAACCCAGTATTGCGTACTACACACGCTATCGAGGAAGGTCGTGATTGCGTGTAATGCAAGCCAAGTCAGTATTGTGTGTTGTGAAAGATTCCATTGGTGTTGCGTATAACATAAGAAATAAAAAAATTATTTCTCATAAAATCTTAGGGTGTTATATTAATGATCTTCAACAATATAAAATAATCTCATGAATCATTTAGTTATGTCTAATGATGACAATTCATTAGTTATATCTTAATTGGAACCATTTATATTATTTTGGAGTTTTTCGATCATCGCAAACTAGTTGTATTTATTAATTAATATTATGTATATATATATGTTTATAGAACAATAAATAATTTTTAATATACATTTTATATTTCGGTTTAACCATTATAAAGGTTTTATTATCATCATTCATGGTGGTATTAGAAAGTGAAACACATCGTCCATGATGGCAGTAATTCAACACACCATGGATGATATTTTCCATTTTAGAATAAAATAAAGATAATAAGGGGTTTAATTATTATACATATTTATTACAAATTTTTTTTAAGGAAAAACTGGATGACATGATTTACGATATTTGACTTATTGGGTATGATTTTTTTTATTTTGTGATTATTTAACTAAACCCTTTTTCTTATCATATAATAACATACACTCATTGATTTGTACCTCATGTGATTACTCTTACTGAGCATATGAGTTAATTGTTTCTTATTTTTTCCTTACAACTGTTATAAAGAAATGTTTCAAATAAATTATTCTTATTAATTTTTTTATCTGAGGATAATATTGTTAAAGATATTGAATGTATATAATGAAATAAAACTATTATGTATCTAGTCTCTAAAGAAACTAAACCATTCTTGTCATAAAGAATTAATTACTGTGAAACGTTTTGAATATTCATATAAAATGATTTAATATTTATGTCTAAATTGATTGGTAAGACAATATTAATATCAATGGTAGGGTTTCATTATTTTATGTTATTTAAAATATAAAAGGCTCAGTTAAAAACTATAGGGATATGTATATATATATATATATGATAATATCATAAATAGTTTATAATATATAGATTGGGTGATTTACTAAAAAAATTTCCATGTACGAATGCATTCTAGTAGATACATCCATTGAATAGATTAACCTAGGGGAAAAATTTAATAGGGGAAGATTGACTATTAACTTTATCATCCCAGGAGCACAATAACTTTTCCTTATACATCAAAACTAATTAGACACTACATAGGGTTTATACATAGGTTAATTCAAATTTTATTTGTAAATCATTATAATATATTTTAATTAATGTAACCATGAATTTAATTTTTTAACATAATATTTCATATATTGAAAAGAATGTGTCATTATTTAGACATCCTATGAATTAATTTTGATTATTAAATGATTACAGTCTATGATTATTATTACTCACACAATGTGACTTAGTATTAGTCAACAAATATACCAATTATGAATCATGTAAATAATGAATGTGATGTTAAAGAAATGATCTTACACATGAGAAACCAAATGTAATGTGATTTGGGATATGAAATCTTGTAGAACCAAACTCTCTCAATCTATAAATTATTACACAAATCATGTTAGTCATACAAAGGGGAAAAGGAAGGAACATCTCATAATTGGGTAATTTATATGGAAACATCTAACTTCTTCCAGTTGTTTATATGATCAAATTATTAAAAATAATTGCAGCACTATCACAGAAGATATATTTTCTTCTAAATAATGTCACGAACATGAAAAAAGTTCTCCTAGTAGTGTATTATTATGAAGGAGATGTAGATCAATAGCGGAATATTATCAAGAAAATTAGGAAAAGTGGTAGAAATTTATATCATGAAAATATGCGTTTGCAAAGATATTTTTAAATAATTATTTTTCTTTAATGATTTACATAGAAATAGTGAAGAAATTTATTGAACTGAAAAAAATATGACAAATCCATTAGTATCTATGAGGAAAATTACACAATACACTCATGGTAGGATTTACATTTTATAATCTATCATGAAAGTAAAATTGATCAATTATTTTATAGATTGGTAAATTCTACTTAAAAGGAATTTCGTATTCGAGACTTTGGATGATATGATGAAATCATTCGATGTTATCTCAATCTTGAAATATAAATTTTAGAATCCTAATGATATTTTACATTTGGATACAGAACGTGAAAAGTTTAATTTTAAGAATTTTTTAAAATAAAACCCATGGAGTAATGAAAACTAAACTTCCTTCATGTCAGAAGTTTGGATGGAATCACATATAAAATTCACAGAGGGGTTCTGGTAAATTGTTTAGGTATTGAAAATAAGGCCATCAAGAAAAATATTTCTAATGTAATGTGATGATGTCACCCAATGAATGGAATTGTGAAAAATACTCAACCTAATGTTCCATCACACTCTAATTATATAATTATTAAGAGTGTTCTCATTACAATAATTAGTTAGTGAATTTGAGGTATTATAATGAAAATAAATTTAGCATTGTCTTATCCTAATATATAAAGATAATGAAAATATAATCACAATTATTGATGTGGTTCTAGAAAATGTGGAGTTGAGAGGAAAAATTTCTATCCACTATAATGTTTTAAATGTTGTAGCAGATTATAGATCTAACAACTCTTTTATATTTGAAGTATATTCTAGTGGCATCATATAATGACAAGAATGACTATATATTGAGTTTTTAGTAAAAAATATTAATGGTATGATCATAAAAACTTATTTATATTTCTCCTCCCTGATAGTAATTTTGGGAATGTACTACTAATAACTCATGTGAATCTCCATTTAGTCGAATTTGATGTGATTTTGGGTTTAGATTCACTCTCTCAATATATAGTCCATATTAATTGTATAATAAGGGATGTTGATTTTAGTATTCTGAATCAACCTATGAATGTCTCTCGAATTGGGGATGAATGTGAACTTACAATAAAATTTATTTATATTAAATGGGTCTTAATTAATATTATTGGTGAAAATTTATCTCAAAAAGTGGGGATAAACTCCAAATTGAATATATTACTATCTTTTGGGATTCTTTTGATGTATTTATGGAATTATATATGATTCTTTCCTTGAATTATGATGTTTGTTTCCAATATAATACATACATAGAGCTATACCAATTTGAAATATATCTTATAGAATGAAACTAATTTATTTGTAGGAACTGAAGAAGAAACTATAGGATAATTATGATAAGGCATTCATTCTTACTATTACCTCACAATGGGGTGCACCTGTACATTTTGTTATGAAGAAATATGTTCCACTGCATACTTTCATTGATTAGCCAAAATTTGACAACATCACTATAAAGAATAACTGTCCTCTAACTTATATCAAAAAAGTTTTTAATTAATTATTTGTAGAAAAATATTTTTCTAAGATTGATTCTTGATTTTGATATCATTAGATAAGTTTCATATAGGAGGATATGACCAAGAAAACTTATAGTAAGAGTTATAGTCATTATGAATAAATAGTGATGCCATTTGAAGATACAAATCCCCCCATTAATATCACAGATCTAATGAAAAGTGTCTTTAGATGTTACCTTGATCATTCATTGTAGTATTTACCAATTATATTCTTAAATATTCAAATGGAATTTTAGGCCATTATGAACAATTGAGGTGTGTACTGAAGTTCTAATTGAAGGGGAAGTCATATGCCAAATCTACTATGTGAAAATTTTGAAAATAAATACTGCCATTCTTGGGTCATATAATTTTTTATGAGGGTATACCTATTGATCATTTGAATATTAGAGCTATAAAATAATGACCATTAATGACCATGATGATAGGGATATGTAGTATTTTTTGGTTGGTAGTATACTACTAAAACATTATGTTAAATTTCTCAAAGATATAAAATCCAATAATTTAGATGATGCGGATGTGAAATAGGTTATTGTGGATAGATGAATGTGAGAATAATTTCATGCAACTAATGATAATTTTTTCAATAAACCATTTCTTATTGTACACTATAGTGGATATATTTTATGATATATAGTGCCAGATCAAGGATGTGATTGTGATGTTCCCTGCTATTGAATTATTTGGTGATATATAATTCCTATCTCAAATTGAAAATGTAGGATAAAAATTTACCAAACCATAATTATGAGTTAAAATAAGTAATTTTCTCACTGAATATAAGAAAAACATCCCTATATGGTGAATGGTGTGAAGAATACACTTATAATAAATCTTTATGTATATATTTCCCCAAATAAATTTAAATATTCTCATTATAATATGGTTATACATGATCAATTATTAAGAATTCCTAATTTATTACCACCAAAGATTAGAGACTAAGGAGGCTCAAGATCGGAGTAAAAACGGACATGTTAGTGTTTACAAAAAAGGTTAAAATGTGTTAAAACATGTATGGATTTTAAAAGGATAGATTTTTAAATAATGATGAAATAGAAAAATATTATTTCTATCAATTGAATATGCACACATCCATATATAATTGGATTAGAATGTGTATGAGGAAGACCTCAAACTCTATAAGATGTTGTGATATGTTCATGATTGTTTGGTATACTAGGTCAGATACCTTGAGGGTGCGGGTGAATCAGGGTATGAAAGATTAAAACAACTACCCCTATTGATCTTGTTTCACTATAATAAAATACTCTCTTCTCTCTCTTACATGTAGCAAAGTATAAATAGGAATAAAATCATGCACATAACATAACAATTTTTACTCTGTTCACCCTCATTTGGATACGTACAAGGAGCATACACCGAAAATGTGTCGATGTACCAAATCTACTAAAAGAGAACTTCTATTTAAAATTTTGGAGATGTCTCACCATCCCTCCTGTTTATAACCACTCACAATATAAAAGCTCATTGCTCTCTCATGTAATGTTTGCTCACTGCTTCTTCAGAAGATCAACTCATAGTTTATTAACCTATAGGTCTATTCATTATCACATATGAAAATATATACCATTAAATATTTATAGATTCTCTATTGGAATACAACATTCACTCGTAGATGAATCAATATTTTTGCACAGAATTGAAATCGGCAACATCAAAATTTTATGTGCAGCCCTTACTGCACCTTGCACGTAATTCCATTGGATTCAATGCAAAATATCTCTTCTTTTCACGTGATCCAAAATCCTCTTTTCACTCAACCTCAATAAATTACATACAACCATCATTTTATGTGCAGGGTTAACTTTTACTTGAAGCATCAATTTTTATTCGCAACCATTTATTTACATGGAATCTCCTCTTTTACATGAAATCTTTTCATTTATGCGCAACTCGCTTACGTACTCTAATTTTTTGTGCCAGAGTATGGATACTATTTATGTCTTAAGCTACTAAAAATGAGTGGTTTACCTCATATTTATAAGAAAACATGAACCCTACACAGAAATCCTCTTTGAGCACATAATTATATTCGAGTTCCAAAAGCACATCATCCGCCAAACACCATATTATGTGCACTACTCCAATATTTCGTGACCATCATGCCTTTTACAATTTTTTAACGTCTTATTTAGAAACACATATTGTTTGAAAAACTCCATTCTTCTATTTTTTACATCACTATAATATTTCCCTCCACCTTGAATATGCTTCTTTTGTACCACCTCTAGATTGTCTATTCCGTTGTCGAGGTTGTTATATCAATAATGGATTGTAAAAAACATCTCTTGATCCCAACAAATCACCATGGATTCCCTCTTTGTCAATAATCTAAACATAGAAACATATCTTGTATACAAAAAACACTGACTCCCACTTTTTCAACAGACACAACAAACCTAAAAAAGATTCAACGACACCTTGATGGATTTTTTCCCAACAATATCCCCCATTGGGTTTCTTGAAAAATCTATCAAAAAACAATACGTCATTAATGCTTCAGCCACCATTTTCCTGTAGCGATTTGTTAGTAATAAATTATTCACTTATCACATACTCTAAGCCCTCATGAGCAATTCTTTGTGTGAAAAACAAGATTAAATGAAATGTTCCTCAATGAATAACTTCACTTCTAACACAATTATTGATACCAAACTGTTAACAATTACTGATCTCCAAAAACCTTATAACACCATTCCCACACCACTCATATACTTTTATCATGATCCTCATCTATCATGATATCTATTAATTGATCAATTACTTTTTGAACTGTCAGATTTAAAAGATTTCATGTCTTCTTACAACTTCAATTCCTCTTCATCTTTCAACTCCCCCTATCTCTCTGCTCTACCATTTAGCTTCTCCTCATATCATTCTTTCGGTTTCAAATTTCCACATTGTCCCCCTAAACAATCTCTATATTCTCCCCCTTTGTTAATGAAATATGAGGTCACCTCTTTGCAGACTGTAATAGGGTAAAAATTCATGTCAGTACATTTGGAAAAATCACACCATACCTTAGAGAGAGGGGGTCCACATCCACACTTTTTTCAAGTGCGGGGAGTCGACTAGACTCCCAGAGCTAGTTGATGTCTCTCAAAAGTATTGATGGGTAAGGAATTTTCAGAATGTCGGAAACATGTAATTCTGTGGGAATATAATCCAAATTCATGATTCCCTACTCAACCTTGTCCTTGATAAAATGAAACATTATTTCAATGAGATCTTTCCATGAGTGAAGGATGGTATTTTTTCTGATATTTATAGCACTTTAGTTTTCGCAATGAATTCCAATTAGAGACTTCACTTCAACTCCCATATCACTATGTTGCTGCTTCATCCACAATAACTGTATTAATTATTGAGTGGACGAAATAAACTCTACATCCATGGTACTTAATGAAATATTATATTACTTCTTTATTAGCCACGAAATACACTATGCACCAAGATATAAAGCACATCATGATGTTGATTTCCTGTCATCAGCTGAACCGCACCAATCTGAATCTATATATACCAATAGCTCTGGCTGAGATTAGACCATATACATTAAAATCAAATCTATAGTTCCATTAATATGCAGAATTACACTTTTCAATACAAGCATGCATCTTTCCTTGGGATTACATTGATAACGTGTGGCTTGACATGTAGAAAAAACAATATCAGGTCTTGAAAACTTCAGATATAATAAATTCCCAACAACCTACCTATAATATATTCTATTCTCTTTCTTTCAATCATCATCTTTGGATAATTTCTTTTGAGTAGAAATAGGAATCTCCATCTCATCAGAATTATCCATTATAAATCTTCTCAGAACCACCTTGGAATATTTGGATTGAGAAATGAAAGTGCCATTCCTTCCTTGTGACACCTATAATCCAAGGAAAAAATGTCACCTCTCCAATCATTGAAATTTCATACTCACCTTTCATGAATTTGTAAATCTATCTACACGAAGCTTCATCTATTCCTCCAAATATTATGTAATTGACATAAACCATCACCTTCATACATTGATTACTATCATTGATTAAATATAGATTGTTATCAACTCCACCGCGCTAGAAACCATGATTTTTCAAATACTGATGAAGCCTTGTAAACCTAGATCGTGGTGCCTGTTTTAGCCCATATAAGGCCTTATTCAGCCAAAAAATCTTGTTCCCATCCTCATTAATGAGAAAACCATCTGGATGATTAATATAAACATCTTCATCAAGAACCCCATTCATGAATGTAGATTTACAATCCATATACAACACTTTATACTTATTTGGCACTACCATGGATAGAATTTATCTTATTGTCTTCAACCTTTCAATTGATGCAAATGTCTCATAGACATCTGTTCCATTTATCTGGGAGTATCCTTTTTTCACACTAGTTTTTATTTGTTTCGAATCACCATTCCATCATCATTCATCTTGTGGAAGTATTCCCACTTGGTCCTGATGACATTCTTATTTTCTGGCCTCAAAACAATATCCCACTTCTTATTCTTCTCAATATAATATACCTCTTCATTCATAGCCTAAAGCCAGTTGTCATCTTCAACTGCATCAGCAAAGCATCTGATTAAGAGATTTCTTTCTTCTTGTCTGAAAAGGATATGTCTGGCCACTAATGTTAATTTGTATATCAATTTCACCACGAATCTTTAGCTTGTGTAAAGTCATCGACATTACTTCCTCCTTCTAATCATCAGTATCTTCTTCTGAATTAGTATCTACAACATCTTCTCGCATTGTTTCACTTTCCTCTTCATCAATTTCATCAAGAAACTATTCAATTGGATGTTTAATATTCATTTCATTTGCTACAATAGTGGCATTATTTCTCCCAAATACTTTTCCTATCCTCTAGTTGAAGAATTTATAAGCTTTTTATTTTCTTGAGTACTTAAGGAACATTCCCTCATCTCCACGTGAATGAAATTTCTTATGTTTTTCTATATTGAGAATGAATCAATTACTTACAAAGATTTGAAATTATTTCACTATTGGGTTATTTCCATACCACATCTCATACATAGTTTTTCCTTCCTTCGAACAAAACATAGCCCTATTAGAAATGTAGGCAGATGTCAAAACTGATTCCTTCCAAAATTCATTTGGAATATCATTTTCAATGGGATTTGATCTTCCGTTGATGTTGATGATCTGATTCTCCTTTCAACCACTCCATTCTATTGGGGAGTTCTCACTGATGAAACATGATGCCTTTTCCCATGTTTCTCGAGGCATTTTTTCACCTGACTATTTGTGAATTTTGTTCTATTTCTAGTACGAAACATCATAATTTTCTACCCAAACTTCCTTTCAGATTACCTCTGGTACTATTTTAGAAAACTAAACACATCAAACTTATGTTAAATGATAGATACCCATCACATTCTACTAAAATAATAAATTAAAAGAATGTAATACCTCTACCCATCAATGGATCTTGGTGAGAAGGGTCCACAGACATCAATATCCACTAATTCAAGCCCAATTGTTTACTTCATTTCCTTGCAATTGTACACCATTCTAACAATCATCCCTTGTTGAAAATATTTACACATTTGTGTACAATCACGTGATAGCTTAGGGAGGTCATTAGCTACATCACATTTTACCATATCATCTAGGGATGGTTGGTCTAGATAACCTAATAGTTTATACTACAACTTTTTTTTCTTCTTCTCTAGAAAAAAAGAACATATATTCTTCTCCACATACATGTTAAAGATTTCCCTTTTTCAATTTTTCCATGTAAAACGACTACACCATATTTTACTTTTACGATACATGTCTTCTTAGTAAACCTTTTAGAATTCACTCAATTGCATAATTGGCTGAAACTATGTAAATTTTGACTGATACCCTCTAATACTAAGACATCTTCACTTCTGATCGCTTTCCCCCGCAAACATGTCCTTTCCTGAGCCAACTTTTTTCATCTCTTCATCAATTTCAAAAATAAAAACTCCTTCATTGTCATACATTATTCTTGTAACAACATCCTTGTACCTTTAATATGGGATGTGCAGCCACTATCAAAGACTCATACACCAGAATGATCTAATTCATTAAGGGAGATTTTAGCAACCACTTATTTCTATTCTCTCCTTATTTTGTTCCATTTATTTTTCTTCACACTTAGCATAGATTGAGTCTTATGATCTTTATCTGAGTATGATGTATCAAATTCGCCTTGTAATGCTGAAAAAAAAAATTTCTTTTTCAACTCACCTGTTGGTTCATTGATCTCATGTTAGAGAAAATATGGATTTTTCTTTGTCACATTCTCTGTATGGTTAATGTGAAGTATGTATCCTTGTGGAAGAATCCTTCGCACCAAAAGTAGTGTCCTTTGAAATGTGTTCTAGAGAACCATTCTCTATTTGGATGCCACTTTTTTTCTTGTGCTATTTAGTATCTTTTGGCAATGGGACCAACATTTAGTGAGTGTCACATATTTCCACTGAAATACGAGCTAATAAAAGTTGCATTACTACATGTCACTTAAATAGTACCAATTGTTCCTTGGATTCATTTAATTTTTCAATTAAACATTTCACCCACATCAATTTTCATTTTTGGAACGGGAAGTTGTGAACTGACTTCAACCCTGAAATTGTTTTATGACCAATCCCTAAATTAGCCTTAATATCTGAGCCCAATAGCTACTTATTTCTTATTAAACTACTATGCTCATATTTTATCCATTCATTCTTTCAAATGATCTTTTTTTTGATGTCACATACGGGGTCCAGTTTTTTTCTTGATCCTTCATATTATGTCACATACTAACAACTTTTTCTTCATTTTCATCATTAATTATGACTTAATCTTTCATGTTTCTATTCAATACATAGATCTCCCTTTTATGTTCTTCAATCATGATATTTTGTCTATCAACCTTATCGGAGCTCTCTGGCTTGGATGACATAATGTTTTCTATTTCTTTTACTAGATTAGACTTTACTTCATCCTTCTATTTTAGGTAGAGTTTGGCATCATGTACCACCTTGTTGGATCTCTCTTTTTTTTCTCTCCAAAAAACAATCCATTCAAGAGTTGCTTCTAATTCAGTTTCCATGTCGACTCTTCCATTCACTTCTTCTTCTTATTCTTCAACTTCAGTTTCCTCCTGTTTTTGAGAACTACCAACAAATTACACTCTAAAATTCTCTCCAAGATCTCGATAGTTCCCTATATCTTCAACCTCCCCATCCTCAGACTCGTTTGAACTATCCCATTCTTTTGAAAGAAGGTTCTTCTTCATAAATAAATTTCTCATGAACAGTTTCTTTCCTAGCACATAGGCTAAAGGATTATTCATTATAATTTCAGATTCATTGGCATCATCATCTTCTTCGATCTTTTTGGGTCACCTTGATGCAAAATATCCAACCATTCTACATTGAAAACATAAATGTGGAAGTTTCCATTTAAACATTCTTTTTCCTCATTTATGGTTTGTTCAGAGGAATGAAATCACCAGATCTGTCTCTTCTTCTTCTAAGAGTCATAAATTGTGAGATTCTATATGGATTTTAATTCCAACTCTTTGGATTTCCCCTTTTCTAAAGAATCAATTTCATCATTTTTCATTTCATATGCTACAAGAGTACTATACATGTTATCTAGTGTCATCTCTTTTAGATCCCTTCCATCTAATACGGAAACATTTGGATTGATGCGAGGTGGATGTTTCTTCAAGATTCACTTCACAATAATTATGTCTTTAATGACTTCACAAAGACCTCACATGTCTTCCACTACCTTATTTATCCTGTCAAATAATGAATAAAAAGACTCATTCAATATCATTCCATGATCTTTAATCTTATTCCACAACACTTGTAGCTAATTTTCTCTAACCTTTGAATCTTCTTCATATATATTCAATAACTTTTCCCACATGTCATATCAGGTTCTTCATGACATCACCTTTGTATAGATAAAATTGTATAGAGGTCCCCCTAAATCATTGTTCCCATGGAATTAACATCCAATTCACTTTGCTCGGATTCTGATAATGCACCACTGTTAATATCGGCTGTTATACCATGAATTGCTGCTATGAACACATATATTCCCAAAGATAAGAAGTATTTTGGTATCTGATTAATCCATAGCTAAAAATTATTCCTGTCAACAATTGAAATCCCATTATGATTAGTGAACTACATTTAATAGAGAACCACTGATATTAACCTTCTTCCTTGATACCAATTGTTAGGTCCACGTGGTTAAATACCATGGGGGGGGGGGGGTTAATCAGTGTATGAAAGATCAAAACAACTACCACTATTGAACTTGTTTTTAGTTAAGAAAAACACTCTTATAACTCTTTCTTGTAGAAAAGTATAAACAGAAAAAAAATAATGCACAGGAAAAATCAATTTTTACTTGGTTCACCCTCACTAGTCTATGTCCAATAAGCATACACAAGTGATGTGCCGATGTACCAAATCTACTAAAAGCGCACTGTTGTTGACAATTTTTGTAGCATACTCATTATCCTTACTAGGTTAAAACCACTCTCAATATGAAATATTGAATTCTCACTCAACTGAGATATGATCAATGCTTCTTCAGAAAATCAACACATAGTATATAGACCTATTTGTCCCATCATTATCACAAATGAATTCTGCATCCTTCACTGTTGATAGATTCTCTATTGATATACAACTATCACCCGCAAATGAATCTCACCATTCAACAGAATTGAACTGGGAAGCCTCAAATATTACACGCAACCTTTACTGTGATTTTCGCAAAATTCCCTTGCCTTGCGCACAAAATATGACTTTTTTGCACACAAACCCAAATCAACTTTTTGTGCAACCTCAATCAATTACGTGATAAAATCTTTTTATGAACAGCTTTAATTATTATATATTAAATTAGTTTTTACATGAATCCTTTTCTTTATGCGCAAGCACCTCTTTTATGCGCAAAATTGTCGTTTACATGCAACTCCCATACGTACTCCAATTCCATGCGCTAGAGCTCAGATACTCTCTAAGTCTTGAGCTACTACAAATGAGTGGGTCACCTATTATTTATAGGAAAACTTGACACCTCTATGAAAAACCTCTCCTTGAGCACATAATTCTATTCAATCACAGAAGACACATCTTCCACGCAACACTTAATTTTGCGCACTGCTCCAATATTTCACAAACATCATTCTTTTTACAATTTTCGAGCTTCAAATCTCGAAACACCTCTTGCCACCTTGAATCTTTTATTTTTGTACAGCCACCAAATCATCGATTAAATTGTCAAAATTCTTCTTTAAATAATGGATTTTCAATAACACAGATTGAAAATGAAAAATCACCATGGATACCCCCTTTTTCAACAAATAAAATTTATAAACCCAACTTGTCAACATACCAAACATCGAGGATTGCTTTGCCAACAAACACAACAAACCAAAAAATGCATCGTTGATACATTGAGGTTTTTTTATTTACAATTATTTTAAAAATTATTATGATAAAATGGTACTATATATGAGCCATGAATGTGTACCATCGATATCATACATAAATTAGGAGATATAGGATGAAGATCATTTTTTATTATTCCCATTTCATCCTAGAAGTATGGATATGTGTACTGATCTAAAATAATATTTCATGTGCGATAGCATGAAATGAGATTTCATAGAGTATGTATCTAGAGGCCCATTACCTCAATATTTAATGCATTGAGATGGACTCCAATGGGGATGTTACAAGAATTTTCTATACTAAGATACAATACAAAAACATTACTTTAGATTTCTTCATTGGAATCCATGAGATATATAATGTGAATAGTTTTATTTGGGTTATAGTCGATTTTCTTATGAAGTTAACATATTTCATAACCAAATAAAATATTTCACTATTGATAATATTTCTAGGATATATATTAAATAAATAGTAAGGTTTCTTAGAGTAATACATTCAATTATATCTAACCAGGATCCAAGATTTAAATCAATGTTTTGGAAGAATAATATTTCAAAATAATTATACAATGTTTATTTTCAGAATAAAATATCATACATAGATAGGTGGACAATATAATTGGACCATTCAAACTATTTAATACTTGTTTTTAGATTTCACTATTTATTTCAATGTTGGTTGTTATCAAATACTTTGGTGGAATTTTCTAACAACATTTCCTCTTACTCAACCATTTATATCACTACTTATGCATCTCTATTTGATTGAAACAAGAGAAATATAATAATATATTACTATTTTATATAATGATATATATTGGGACCCAATAAATGTAACACCCTAAGCTTCCACAGTACACTTCTCTTTGAATAATACTGTAGCGTGTGTTGTACGCATCTTCGAGTTCTAACACACACCCCAACTAATCAAATTTGCCGTTATGAATATTAATACCCACTTTTTAAAATTATAGAAATTTTATATTTCAAAATGGAATTCATTTTTGTATTCATAATATCGAAATTATCCAAAGTTGAATTTTTTGTAATTTTCTGAGAACTTCCAATTTTTATGAATAGTGAAAAATACTTAAAAACAACTTTTTTAATAAAAGTATTTTATAGTGATAAATTATACTATTGAGTGGTTTTAAAGTATAATTAGAATATATTTTTACTATTTTATCCAATGGTGATCATTAGAATTAATTTCACTTTGAAATTGGACATAAACAATGGTCAATCTTTTGATATATATTGTTTCTTAAAAACACGCTATTTGTTGTGACAACGGGAATTAATTATAAAATTAATTAATGAAACATATATGTTTGGAATTTTTTAAAATAGACATCATTTTTGGATTTGGAATATCAATTATAGCTTAGGGTGAAATTTTGGCATTGTTCTGAAAAACATCAATTTTGGATGAATAGTGAAACCACTAAGTGGTAGTTAAAAAACTGATTTTTCATTTAAATGAAACATTACCACTTCTGTGTTTTGATTTTCATAAATCCAACATACATGGTTGTCATTAGGAAGAAAAATGTGGTTCAATGGGATGAAAATAATGTTTTTGTGAATAGTAACTTTTAAGTTTAATTAATCACGATTAAAGGTAATTAGTGAAATTTAAGGAAAAAATGGTATTATAAAAATATTAAATGACCTTTACACTTGTCCTACCCCTATTGGATGTGTCATGGCCGACCAAGATAATCCATGGGTCAACTTGGGGACCCCAGGGTGCCACTTTGGTAGGAAAATGACATAAATTACTTTTATTTAAAGATAAAATAAAAATGTCACAAACATAAGTTGTTTTACTAAAACAATTTTTAAATGGGGTTATACAAGTCGTATTTTTTACTATAAATATTCATTAGAAATATAAAAAGGTTGAATACATCATGATATTTTTTTTATAATTTTTAGACATTAAATAAATTAAATTATTTACGACACCATGACGATGAAGCGATTACCTCATTAATTAACGATTTAAATAAAATGAAAAGATAATGTAAAATACAAGGCATAAACTTGTCAAAAACCTATTGGATGAGTATATTTCGAACCCTTATCACCATAGACACGAATTATATATGTGTGGGACCTTTATAATCCGAAAATCATTGTATAATAAAGTAACATTTTATTACTTTCCAAGAGTGCCCCTCCTCTCCACTTATAAAAGGCCCACACCACTACCACCTTACTCACAAATTCAAAGCCTTTTGGCTCGGCCAAACTCTGCTGAAATACTCTCCCAACTTCTCTCCCTTACTCCTAGAAGCCTCACCTTGGGAAGAAGTCTTCCCAAGGAAGCCTTGGCTCAAATCAAAAAGAGTTACCCGATTTTAAGGTAATGTCTTCTCTTATGTTGTTTTGTTTTATTTTGCTTCTCCAACCCCTTAAACTCTTTTTATTCCTTTATTTTGTAACAACACCAGTATCCTCAATATACTAGGATGTTGTTATAATGTGTATTCTAGCTACACTTACACACACCTGCATCTAATGGTTAAAGAACATACGGTTTCTGTGGATGGCGAATTTCTGCCTCACGAAACGATGATTGGTCAACACTCATATAACACCTTCAAAGGTGGCCATTAAGATGTCACTATATATATATATGATATATAATATGTTTATTTTTTACTTAAGCTTATGTATTTTTCATTTATGGCATACCTTTATGATTTCCATTATGGGTAAACGCGATAATTTCATTTTAGGAAGTGCGGACTACCGCCCCCTCAAAGTGATTTGAATCGTTAATACCATATGTGAGATGTATAAAGGATGGAGTAAATGATATTATATATGATATAATACTGGAATTATAATATACCTTTATATCATTATAATTTCATTAAATACGAAATAGAAATGAAAGTAGCGTTCATACGTACGTACGGCTTACCGTCTCCATGAACGATGCATTTCATTTCATACCTCTAAACGTTATGGAATATTATAAATTCATGTATATAATGGATATATATGAGATATATGATATCTATATCATGAATATAATTATGGATATAATGGATATATCACCACATGAACAACTTGTAATTATAAGAATTTTATTTTTGACTCAAATACCTTAGATCGACAAAATGACCATTATTAACTTAAATAATTACATAATGTTCATAACATGGTAATAAGTGATATAAAAGGGATAATGAACTTGAAAAATGTTCTAAATCAATTATATATTAACTGTAGTTTATTATTCAGGAGGTTAAAGAACGGTCGAGTCAAGACAGGACGCAAGGTAAGGGAATTTCTTAACCCAATTTCCATTCTTTGGGTTAATATCCTAAATTATGTCATGATATTATTATGTCATATCTTGTATTTTTACTTTCTTTATGTGTACTTATAGTGAATACACATAACATATCTATTTTATATTAAAAATTATCTTTGTATGGGACTTCGTCTCAATCTCCTTTCATTGAGGCATATTTTGTTTTATACAAAACCTTCTTTTATATGGTGTATAAAACCCTTTGAATTTTATGTTTATCCAAAAGGAATATTTTTATACGAAGCATTTTACTAAACGACAAAGGGGAATGTTTTTGTTGTACGTATGCGGAGACAATGACTTCTCCGCCGTCGTGACCATTATTTGAGTTTCGGCTTCCTTTACAATCCATAACTTTTTAAAATGAAAAATAAATACAAAGTTTTAATTTTATTTAATTTTGGTATTGAAGATGGTTTTGAAGGTGTTTTTATTACATCAATTTGTTGTATTGATATCTTGTGATTGAAGTGTGGGAATCTTATGTTTCCTTTATGCATGTTTTATGTGATACAATTATGTTATGGTTTAAGATATGTTTAAACCTATCCATATGAGGAATGCATTGGACTTAATAAGTGACGGGTGGAGCCTGCTAAGCTCCTCGATGCATCAGTAGGTCTCATGAGACAAACTAGTGTCTTGGCACGAGGCCTTGAAAAAATCTTATTTGTGGACTTGGCACGAGGCCTTGACTATATGGTTATGATATTCTGACATTATGCATTCCATCATTATGAAAGTGGTTATTGATATTTCATGTGATTATTCGACTAGTAGAATATCCATGTGAGTAAGTAAATGGAATTATTTCATTTTACTTTTGCCATATTACGCTAAAGTTCAAGTTTAAAAGGATTTTGTTTTAGTTATATATTTTCATAAATGTTAATGTTTATTTATGAAAGCTTCCGATATTTTGTTATCCTTACTGAGCATCTGAGCTCTCCCCTTTCAATGTTTTAGTATTTTCCAGGATGTGATGAAGTATTTTATGAATGACCTACAGGGATAGTCAGAAGAGGATATGAGTGTGGACTATGGAGACTTTGTTATTGTAGTTTTTCACTTTATGATGTAATGTAACATTTATGAATGTATCTAGTGTTTCCAAGGCTACTAAACTAATCCGTCTTTCGAGACATGATCTTTTGTGATCATGCTAATGTTATGCAATAATGCACCGACTCTGGGTAACTGGGGTCGGGGCGTTACAGTTGGTATCAGAGGCAGGTTAGTACTAACCTTGCATTCTAGATTTAGATAAACTCTGATTAGAGCACATAGCCCAAATATAGACTTTGAGGATTAGTATAGAAGAACTTCCTAGAATTTTGGTATTGTATAGATGTTGTGTGTTTTTTGAGCAATACATCCATGTCTGGAGATAAGCAGGTTGAGGCGGCTCTGGCACAGATGTACCTAGGGGTAAAACCCGAAAACACTGCTTTGAGCTAGAATCGAATGGGAACTGGTGCACAACAACGGGCCTTGCTGCACTCTTGGTTACGACACTCCCGGGGGATATGATTTTGATAATTCTCATTTTATTTACAAACCACTATGAAGGGTTATGAGTATATACTTCCTCAAAGAAAACATTTTTATGGATTATATCCATAAATAGTTCAATTTATTTTAAATATCTTACAAGTATGGAATTATATATTTTGATTCATAAACTAATATAGTTTATGCCATTGTTTAGAAATGGCGCCTAGTGGAAGGAATGGAAACCGTATCAATGCACGCACTCCATGTAGGGATTTCCCTCCTGCTCAAGATAATTATTGTGGAGCTGGAGATACAACTGGTGCTGATCAACTTATTAACATACTGGGACAACTCCCTCAGGTTATGAATAACAACCTTACTCGTATGGAGCACCCTGATCCGCAACGTGGAGGATCAATGTTAGACCGCTTCATGAGGAAACAACCACCAACATTTAATGGGGGTACAAATCCATTAGTAGCTGATCAATGGATAAACTCCTTAGAGAAAATATTCCAAGCCTTGGAGAGTAGCGAAATGGAGAAGGTTGTCATGGCAGTCTACCGCCTCACTGGAGATGCCGATTAGTGGTGGTCGCTGATTCAAAACACAAAGGAAGATGATGAAGTATCGAATATGGAATGGAGGGAGTTCAAAGATCTTTTATTAGAAAAATAATTTCCACATGACCATCGAGCAGATATGGAAAGGAAATTTTTGAGTCTGAGGCAGAAGGATGATGATAATGTCGCAAAGTATAAGGCTAACTTTAAAAGGTTAGCGAGGCATGTTTCAGATTATATACGTAACCCAAGAAGTAAGATTGATCGTTTCTTTGATGGGTTAAAACCATTTCTCCGTCGAGCTTTAGTATCACAATCTTTCTCAACATATGAAGATATAGTCTCGTGTGCTATCAAGACAGAAAAGGAATTCTCTAAGTCTTATGACTTTAAAGCAAAGCAAGAAAAGAAGAGATCTTCTGATCAATCTGGAAATGGAAATAAGGGGAAGAAGGGAAGAGTAGAATATCAGTCCTGCAGTAAATGTGGAATGAAACACCCATGTACTTGCTTGAAGGGAATGGGAGTCTGTTACAAGTGTGGTGAAAAAGGCCACCAAGCTCATGATTGAAAGGGAAAGAAAGTTGTAGTCAATATGGAATGGTATAATTGTAGAGAGATGGGACATTATTCAAATGAATGTCCTAAGCGTCAGGGTAACTTACCTCAGAAGAGGCCAAGGGATCAAGGCCAAGCTTATGCTATCACTACTGCTGAGGTTGAAGCTCCGAAAGACGTGGTGGCAGGTAATTTAATGGTTTCCTCAAGTTTAGAAAATGCATTATTTGATTCTGGATCATCACATTGTTTCATATCTTCCTAGTTTGCTAAGAAAATTAGATATTTCCAATTTTATTTAACAAGAGAATTGTCAGTCAAAACTCTGAAGGGAAGTATTATTGCAATAGAGTTTTGTGAATCTGTCCCCATTAGAGCACAAAATTGTTCATTATCCGCTAATCTCATTGTCATACCTATGATTTAGTTTGATATAATCCTCGGTATGGATTGGATTTTGGACTATGATGCAATGATTTATTTTAAGAAAAAGGAGGTTATGATTTTTGATGTTGATGATAAGGAACACCTTATTTTCACAGCAGAATCGTCACCACCTAATTCTTATTTAGATCCACCCCCAGTAGCTCAACTTAATTCAATTATTGGTGAGGAAGAGAATGAAATAACTGAGGGTGAGGGAAGTAATGTTCAAATAAAGGATGTACCTATTGTGAATGAATATGAAGATGTTTTTTCGAAATATTTACCTGGACATCCTCCAGAATGAGAAGTTGAGTTTTCCATTGATTTAATTCCTGGATCAAGGCCTATATCAAAGACCCCTTATAGGATGGCCACAGTGGAATTAGTTGAACTAAAGAAAGAACTAGAGGAATTGAGTAATAAGGGATTTATTCTCCCTAGTGTTTCTCCAGGGGGAGCCCCTGTCCTTTTTGTTAAGAATAAAGATGGATCTATGAGGTTGTGCGTTGACTACAGGGAGATCAATGCTATAACAATAGAGAACAAGTATCCCCTACCTCTAATTGATGATTTATTTGACCAATTGCATGGAGCTCAATACTTTTCAAAGATTGACCTTCGATCTGGATACCATCAGTTGTGCGTGAAGAAGGAAGACATTCCGAAGACATCATTTCGAACAAGGTACGGGCATTACGAGTTTGCAGTAATGCCTTTTGGATTGACTAATGCACCTTCTGTATTCGTGGATCTAACGAATAGAGTTTTCAAGGAATATCTTGATGATTTTGTGTTGGTATTTATTGATGACATCTTGGTGTACTCCAAAAGCTACGAAGATCATGAAAATCACTTGTGCATTATCTTGAAGACTCTTAAAAGGCATGAATTATATGGGAAGTTTAGCATGTGTGAATTATGGATTCAGGAGATTTCTATTCTTGGCCACATTGTCTCTAAAGATGGAATTTCCGTTGATCCTTTAAGACCAAGGTAATCCAAGAATGGACAGAATCGATGAGTATAACTGAGGTACGCAGCTTTATTGGTTTGGCAGGTTATTATCGACATTTTGTCCAGAATTTTGCCTGATTGGCTAACCCATTGACGAAGCTCACATGTAAAGGGGTTAAATTTGTCTGGACAAAAGAGTGTGAAGAATGTTTTGAAGAACTGAAGAGAAGATTAGTCAATGCTCGTATATTGACTCTACAATCAGGGAATGATGGGTTTGTTATTTATAGTGATGCATCAATGAAAGGACTTGGTTGTGTCCTTATGTAGAATGATAGGGTTATTGCCTATGCATCACGACAGCTAAAAATTCATGATCAGAACTATCCTACTCATGATCTCGAGTTAGCTGGTGAAATCTTTGCCCTGAAGATATGGAGACATTATCTCTATGGTAAAAAATGTGAGATATATACCGATCACAAGAGTTTGAAATATATTTTCTCACAAAAAGAACTCAACAAGAGGGAAAGACGATGGCTTGAACTACAAAAGGATTATGATTACACGATACACTACCACCCAGGGAAGGAAAATAAGTTTTCAGATGCTTTGAGTAGAAAAGATCATGGAGTTTTGAACATGATGAGAGTGGAAAGGGATCCTATTTTCATGGATCTAGTAAAGATGGATATGGGAATCACCATGGAGGGTGAAACATCAAAACTTTTTCAGATGGTTTCCAAACCATCTTTACTAGAATGGATAATGAATTCTCAGTCTGATGATGAAGTGTTGAAAAAGAATATTAAAGCTATGAATGATGGGCGGTTGAGTGACTTTGTTTATGAAGATGGAATTCTGAAATTTGGGTGGTGAATTTGTGTTCCCGATATACCTGATTTAAAGAGGGAATTGTTGGATGATGCTCATAGTTCTAATTTCTCTATACACCCTAGGAGAACTAAAATGTATAGAGATTTAAAGGGAAATTTTTGGTGGGACAACATGAAAAGGGAGATTGCCGATTTTGTGTCAAGATGTATGGTTTGCCAACAAGTGAAAGCGGGATGGAAATATCCTGGTGGATTATTTCAACCTCTTCCCATACCTGAGTGGAAATGGGGTAATATTATGATGGAATTTTTCATGGGAGTACCAAATACCCCTAGAAGAAATGACGCAATATGGGTCATTGTTGATCATCTCACCAAGTCAGCACATTTTCTTGCTATAACGGAAGATCTGCCACTTGAACTTCTATCAAGACTATATATTAATGAAGTTGTAAGACTTCATGGAGTACCCCTGTCGATTGTCTCGGATCATGATCCCCGCTTTACATCAAGATTCTGGAAAAGTCTTCAGAAGGCCTTGGATACTAAACTTCGTTTGAGCACTGCTTACCACCCTCAAACAGACGGACAATCATAAAGAACTATTCAAACCTTAGAAGACATGTTGAGATCATGCTCACTTGACTTTCATGGAATGTGGGATCAATATTTACCTCTGGTAGAATTTTACTATAACAATAGCTTCCATTCAAGTATTCGGATGGCACCATATGAAGCGTTATACGGAAAGAGATTTCGCACACCAACCTGTTGGAATGACGTTGGTGAAAGAAAACTTGTAGGCCCAGAACTGGTGGAGGAAATGATGGAAAATGTGAAGGTAATCCAAAACCACATCAAAGCAGCTCAAAGTAGGCAGAAGAGCTATGTTGACAATCGAAGGAAGGATTTGGAGTTTCAGGCAGGAGGTCATGTTTTCTTGAAGGCATCACCATGGAAGGGAGTTATACGTTTCGGTAATAAGGGTAAATCGAGTCCCAGGTATATCAGACCCTTCGAAATACTAGAACTAATTGGGGCTGTAGCTTACTATTTGGCGATGCCGCCAAGTCTCTCCAAAGTTCATGATGTATTCCACATATCACTATTAAGAAAATACATGCCCGACCCAATGCAAGTACTCACCTTTGAGGAATTAGAACTGGAACCCGATCTGTCTTATTGTGAAGAGCCCGTCAGGATTCTTGATACAAGAGAACAAGTGCCGAGAAGCCAGACGACTCGTCTGGTAAAATCTCTATGGAGAAACCATAAGATGGAGGAGGCAACGTGGGAACCCGAGGAACATATGATGAAGAATCACCCGAGTCTTTTTATACAGTGATATTATATGAAATTTCGAGGACGAAATTATTTGAAGGAGGGGAGAATGTAACACCCCAAGCTTTCACGGTACACTTCTCTTTGAATAATACAGTAGCGTGTGTTGTATGAAACTTCGAGTTCTAACACACACCACAACTAATCAAAGTAGCCGTTATGAATATTAATACTCAATTTTTAAAATTATATAAATTTTAAATTTCAAAATGGACTTCATTTTTGTATTCATAATATCGAAATTATCCAATGTTGAATTTTTTGTAATTTTATGAGAACGTCCAATTTTTATGAATAATGAAAAATACTTAAAAACAACTTTTTTTAATCAAAGTATTTTATAGTCATAATTTATACTATTGAGTGGTTTTAAAGTATAATTAGAATATATTTTTACTATTTTATCCAATGGTGATCTTTAGAATTAATTTCACTTTGAAATTGGACATAAACAATGGTCAATCTTTTGATATATATTGTTTCTTAAAAACACGCTATTTATTGTGACAACGGGAATTAATTATAAAATTAATTAATGAAACCTATATGTTTGGAATTTTGTAAAATAGACATCATTTTTGGATTTGGAATATCAATTATAGGTTATGGTGAAATTTTGGCATTGTTCTGAAAAACTTCAATTTTTGATGAATAGTGAAACCACTATGTGGTAGTTAAAAAACTGATTTTTTGTTTAAATGAAACATTACCACTTCTGTGTTTTGAATTTCAAAAATCTGACATACATGGTTTTTAGTAGGAAGCAAAATGGGGTTCAATGGGATGAAAATAATTTTTTGGTGAATAGTAACTTTTAAGTATAATTAATCACGATTAAAGGTAATTATTGAAATTTAAGGTAAAAATGGTATTATAAAAATATGAAATGACATTTAAACTTGTCCAACCCCTATTGTATGTGTCATGGCAGACCAAGACAATCCATGGGTCAACTTGGGGACCCCATGGAGCCACTTTGGTAGGAAAATGACATAAATTACTTTTATTTAAAGATAAAATAAAAATGTCACAAACATAAGTTGTTTTACTAAAACAATTTTTAAATGGGGTTATACAATTAATATGTTTTACTATAAATATTCATTAGAAATCTAAAAATATATCCTACATCATTATATTTTTTTAATAATTTTTAGACATTAAATAAATTAAATTATTTATGACACCATGATGATGAAGCGATTACCTCATTAATTAACGATTTAAATAAAATGAAATGATAATGTAAACTCCAAGGCTTACACTTGTCAAAAACCTATTGGATGAGTATATTTCAAACCCTTATCACCTTATCCTATAATTATTTATGTGTGGGACATTTATAATCCGAAAAGCATTGTATAATAAAGTAACATTTTATTACTTTCCAAGAGTCCCCCTCCTCTCCACTTATAAAAGGCCCCCACCACTACCACCTTACTCACACTTTAAAAGCCTTTTGGCTCGTCCAAACTCTGCCCAAATACTCTCCCAACTTCCCTCCCTTACTCCTAGAAGCCTTACCTTGGGCAGAAGGCTTCCCAAGGAAGCCTTTGGCTCAAATCAAAAAGAGTTACCCGATTTTAACGTAATGTCTTCTCTTATGTTGTTTTGTTTTATTTTTCTTCTCCAACCCCTTAAACTCTTTTTATTCCTTTCTTTTGTAACAACACCAGTATCCTCAATATACTAGGATGTTGTTATAATGAGTATTCGAGCTACACATACACACACCTATATCTAATGGTTAAAGAACATACGGTTTCTGTGGATGGCGAATTTCTGTCTCACGAAACGATGATTGTTCAACACTCATATAACACCTTCAAAGGTGGCCATTAATATGTCACTATATATATATATATGATATATAATATGTTTATGTTTTACTTAAGCTTATTTATTTTTCATTTATGGCATACCTTTATGATTTCCATTATGGGTAAACGCGATAATTTCATTTTAGGAAGTGCAGACTACCGCCCCCTCAAAGTGATTTGAATCATTAATACCATATGTGGGATGTATAAAGGATGAAGTAAATGATATTATATATGATATTATACTGTAATTATAATATTCCTTTATATTATTATGATTTCATTAAATACGAAATAGAAATGAAAGTAGCGTTCATGCGTACATACGGCTTACCGTCTCCATGAACGATGCATTTCATTTCTTACCTCTAAACGTTATGGAATATTATAAATGCAGGTATATACTGGATATATATGAGATATATGATATCTATATCATGAATATAATTGTGGATATAATGGATATATCACCACATGAACAACTTGTAATTATAAGAATTTTATTTTTGACACAAGTACCTTAGATCGAAGAAATGACCGTTATTAACTTAAATAATTACATAATGTTCATAACATGGTAATAAGTGATATAAAAGGGATAATTAACATGAAAAATTTTCTTATGAAATTATATATTAACTCTAGTTTATTATTCAGGAGGTTAAAGAACGGTCGAGTCAAGACCGGACGCAAGGTAAAGGAATTTCTTAACCCAATTTCCATTCTTTGGGTTAATATCCTAAATTATGTAATGATATTATTATGTCATATCTTGTATTTGTACTTTCTTTATGTTTAATTATAGTGAATACACCTAATATATCTATTTTATTTTAAAAATGATCTTTGTATGGGACTTCGTCTCAATCTCCTTTCATTGAGGCATATTTTGTTTTATACAAAACCTTCTTTTATACGGTGTATAAAACCTTTTGACTTTTACGTTTATCCAAAAGGAATCTTTTTTATACGAAGCGTTTTACTAAATGACAAAATCGAACGTTTTTGTCGTACGTATGCGGCGACAACGACTTCATCGCCGTTGTGACCATTATTTGAGTTTCGGCTTCCTTTACAAGACATAACTTTTTAAAATGAAAAATAAATACAATGTTTTAATTTTCTTTAATTTTGGTATTGAAAATGGTTTTGAAAGTCTTTTTATTACATCAATATGTTGTATTGATATCTTGTGATTGAAGTGTGGGAATCTTATGTTTCCTTTATGCATTTTTTATGTGATACAATTATGTTATGGTTTATGATATGTTTAAACCTGTTCATATGAGGAATTCATTGGGCTTAATAAGTGACGGGTGGAGCCCGCTATAGCTCCTCGATGCATCGGTAGGTCTCATGAGGCAAACTAGTGTCTTGGCACTAGGCCTTGACAAAATCTTATTTGTGGTCTTGGCATGAGGCCTTGACTACGTGGTTATGATAGTCTGGCATTATGAATTCCATCATTATGAAAGTGGTTATTGATATTTCATGTGATTATTCGACTAGTAGAATATCCATGTGAGTAAGTAAATGGCATTATTTCATTTTATTTTTTCCATATTATGATAAAGTTCAAGTTTAAAAGGCTTTTGTTTTAGTTATACATTGCCTTTAATGTTAATGTTTATTTATAAAAGCTTCCGCTATTTTGTTATCCTTACTGAGCATCTGAGCTCACCCCTTTCAATGTTTTAATATTTTTTAGGATGTGTAGAAGTATTTTATGAATGACCTGTAGGGATAGTCAGAAGATGATATAAGTGTGGAATATGGAGACTTTGTTATGGTAGTTTTTCACTTTATGATGTAATGTTACATTTATGAATGTATCTAGTGTTTCCAAGGCTACTAAACTAATCGGTCTTTTGAGACTTGATCTTTTTTGATCATGCCAATGTTATGAAGTAATGCACCGACTCTGTGTAGCTGGGGTCGGGGTGTTACAATAAAGGTTATAAAATGTAAAATAAGGTTAAATCCATTCAACAACACATCATTGATGCTCCATGTCGATATAAGATTTATACTGCCAATCATCAGTGGGATTTGAAATTAAATGTTGGTGAGATGGTACTACTATGAATTTATCGATGGAAAAGGGTAATAAAATTTAGAAATTCGTTAAATATAATATCAAGATATGTTATCCACTTTGATATTATTGACTAGATCAGGAGGTTTGGAAATTGCTTCCACTATATGACTCCAAAGTTCATGAGGTGTCCCATATACATATTCTGAGGAAGTACATTCTCATTACTTACATGTATTGATATTATAGGTTGTACCATTGGAGACTGATCTCTCTTATGAGAAAAAAATAGTGCAGATTTTGAATAGATGAGAGTTGTTTTGGTGAAACTGTAACACTCACTTGGTTAATGATGTATAGAGAAACTATAAATTTGAGTGATCTTTATGGGAACATGAAGATTTGATGAATTAGAAGTATCCTCAGTTATTTATATCAAAGTGATGAATTAATTTTGGAAAAATTATTATATGGGTATAGAATTAAATATATTGATATTTTATTATATATCTCACTTTATAAAATTTAATTTCATTGATGTATTTTTTTAATTGCAACACCACTTTTAAATGAACAACGATATACTATTAAAATATTATTATTTAATGTGATAGTGATCATCGTGTTGTTGTATTGGAGGGTCTCAATTGTTCTATTTAAATTATGAAAAATTATTTTTTACATTATTATAATATGAATTCATTAGTTTTTAATTGGTAATATATTAAAATAATATAATTTCAAGGTAAAATAAATTCCATCCTAAATACGTTTTTTATACGGGTAATGTGTTTTTATATTAATAATTTAAATTACACTCTCTTTAAGATTGATTATAGTTAAAAATATTGATAAAATATTCAATCAAATATTTTAACACTGATGAAATATTTTCTACAGGATATGGAATGAATTTAAATTCAATTTGATGCTTAAAAATGCATTTTTCTAAAAAATGGGTTGTTGCATTTTTTTCACATATTTGGAAATTAATTTTTTCAGTTTATAGAAATTGAATTTTTTAAAATGGGTAAAATATTTGTAATAATAATAATAATAATAATAATCTATTATGTTCAACTTAATTTTTTCTTATTATTAATATTAATTTTTTTTAAACATTATGTTACCACTATATGAGTAAAAAAAGGTTAAAAAGAATTAAATCTAAAATGATGTGGGATAAAATGGACGAAAAACATTAGAAATCCTATGGGATGGTCATTTATAGACCCTATGAAATATAATTTTCTAATATGAGTCATTTTTTATCATTTTGTTTCATAATTAATTAATATATTTTAATCAAATGAAAAAGTCCATGTGTTTCCTCTCCTTCCTATATGATAGGATAAAATCTCTTACCACCTACTCACACTTATTAATCCCTCTATATTGGTGAATAACTACATTTATACCACCTTAAAATCTCCAAAAATGATCTACATGTACTGGTTTGATCTAAATAACAAATAAATAAGTCTTAATGTTTATGTGAAATGAGGTTGTCGAAATAAGAGGTATTGCTCTTTATCAGGGGTTTTTATTTTATTTCTTATTAAAAATTATTCAATTATATGATACACATGGTTATATGAAAAAAATTATTTCAAATATACTAATATTATATTATTCTGATGTATGACCTTTAGTTCATCACCTTCAATATCAATTGAGAAAAGAAAGCATCGTCTATTCATACATGCAGACTATCCCTCCATGAAGCGATATATTTTATTTCTCATCACTATTATTCATGGTTGTATATTATGATCATTTTAATGTTTATATATTATAATTATTTTATAATTATTATTTTAAAATTATAATATTATATTTACCTTTTTTCATTTTATTTGTTGGAAAATTATAGCTTCGATCATGTGTACTTGTGGGATATCACCACCATTAAGAGTTAAATTTCATTTTCCATTTTTTATTTACATGGATAATAATGGGGATATATATAATTAAATTATATTTTAATTATGATATAGTAATTATTCTATATAGTTGAATTATTATTTACCTCCCTTTAATTCCATCCATTGAATAGTGGAAGCATCAGTCATGCATATATACAGACCATCATCTCCATGAAGTGATGTTATTTAATTTTTATCTTAGATTTATATAAATGTTAATAAAAGTTTATATGATAAATATATATGATAATTATTTCATTAATATTATTTAATAAATGATTAATCCATGTTTGTGATTCATGCATAAGAACAATTGGTCCTGAACATTAATGAAAAATAGAGCAGATTTCATCTGAATCACCATATTAATGATGAAATTTTAAATAAATGTTAATTTTAAATTATATAAGAATGATAAAAAGTAATTTATGTTTTAATATGGGTTTTTAATATATTTTTAATAAATCTGAAATTAGTTTATAGGATATTTTATAATTTAAGATATAAGACTGTGCATGAGGTAAGGGTTTAAGTTACAGTATCATTTAGTTTTTCGATTTTCATTCCTAAATTTCCATTAAATGAATTTACATAAATATTATATTTCAAACCTATTATATTATATTTTCCTATATTTATTCCTTTAATTTTAATTTAATAGAAGAATTTTCCATGGTTTGGTAATTAAAATTATCAAGGAATATTTTTTTACGAAATAATACCTTATTTCACCTTTGGTCAACAAACTTTTTCATCCATGTCCAAAATATTAAAAACAACTATTGAAGTTCATATAAATATTTGATATGTATAAAATTTTTTCATTTTTTATCTTTTAATTTTTTTAATTCTTATTAAATAGATCTATTTAATGAAAAATTTCCAAACAATTCTTTTTGACTATTTACAAATGTGTGTAAAGAATTTTCCATGTTAATGTATATCATATAAATATATTTTACCATTATCATGAATATTCATTAATTTAATTAATATTTTATAATATTCATAGTTATTTATAAAAATATCAATATTCCATGAATTTTTAGTTAAAATCTTTTCAAAGGAAATGAAATTTTTTCTCATATTTTTAGTGAAATGTATAAAAGTTAATTTAAATTTATTTTTCTCCATATACATATACATTAATGATTTTTATCATTATATAGTGATATGATCTTATGATGGTATCCTCATTCTATATATGGATAACTTTTCATGATTTTTATTTAAGGATGATTCCATGAATCCCATTTATTTTGCATAGGTTAATTGATTTTTGATGAAACCTTTAGGAACCATATTTCTTTTCTACATGTTATGATATGATAATGAAAATGAAATTCTTATGAATCCTATTTCCACTCAATGGGTTATGATATGATCATATTACCACATCATAATAAATTCCCCTAACCCTAGTTATGTACTTGGTTTAAACATTCATTATATTTCCCTATGTCAATTAGTATAAGATAGTTTGAGGATATCACACAATGTGTTGAGATTATGGTTTCAATATTTTATAAGGGATTCTATGTCAAACTATTGTAATTAGTATTCAAGAATAAAAAGTTGTTAAATATAAAAATCATACTACACATATCAATAACATTGTTAATTTACTTTTTCTTTTAGGTTTTCATTGAGTCGTGAAATATATTCCTCCTTTTAAATAAAATTCATTATATAATTTTTTCTTGATATTGGTTATTAAATTATTTTTATTCTTTATTTCATGAATTCTTATAAAAAATAATTGGGGTTTTATTTGTCTTAGACATAAAGTTTATTACTTCTTTATAAACACATTGTTCATTTTAACCACCTAGATATTTGGGGTGACATTATTCTATGGATTAATATTTTAAAAAAAATTAAATTATACATTGGAGGGATAAATGATGATGACTATATTACGAAATCTATTATTTATCTCATACTATCACCGAATAATGATGAGTTATATTTTAAATGGAATATCTACATTTATCAACAAATTCTAATAGTATTGTATTATCATCATTAATAGGATACATATTAATGGATGAGTTTATTGTGAAACAACCTCAATTTTTGACTTATTACGAATGGAAGGAAAAAAAATTAAAATTAAAATATTAATATCTATGTAAAATATTTATTGCGGGACTCCATGATTGAATTAAACTCCAAATCAAGATTGAGAATTATCATAAACATAGTATGTGGATCTAAAATTATATTAAATTAGCTTCAAGGGTCTCTTTCACATCATTTTATGGGATCATTTTATGATGATTATTTTCATGATCATGATGATTGCCTATATATTTGTTGGTTTTATCCACTCATAGAGGGACTCAATGAATACATCAATCATCAACATGGTTAGTAAATACATGATCAAATATAATAATTGGATTCGGTCACCCCTACGGTGCATGATGTATTTATCCACATCAAGATGGAATAAATATTTGTTGTTATTGTTGTTAGGAGGATAAGTTAATTGATTATTATTTTCCCTCATGGAGAATGAGTTAGAAAGTGTGGCCACTAAGATACACCCAAATTATGATATGTATATCCTAAACATTGGTACATTCTAATATACAATGTTATCGAAATGAATGGGAAGAATAATTTTTGGGGTTCAAAAAAATGGGTTGGGTTACATTACTCCATTATGGTTTGATTAACTCTTACCTATCAAAAAATTCACCTTGGTACTAAATATAGAATTAATGGGGAATAAATTTATATGAATAAATATAATTATGTTGTAATTTTATGATATTTGAGATGAAAACAATTATATCGTACCACCCTCGACCTCTTTCCTAGGTTCTAGATATGGTCACTACTTATATATATGAGAACCTCTTCATATACTAGAGGTCAGGTTTGTACCACTAATAGAGACACTAATAAAGTGGTTTTTGATTATCATATTTTATAAAGTGGTATCATATATTTATATTTTCTCTTACTTTTTTTGGATATTTTAGAGGTTATTTCTAGGAATTTTTCGAATCATTCAGCGAACCTTATATTGGTGCACTGTGAATACCATTTCTGATATAATTTATAATATTAAGGGGATATGGAATTTCTATTATTTATTAAATATATTATAGTTTAATGATTTAAAATTGTGTGATTCCCTTTTTATTTATTTATAAATATTCAATTTTAAGATCTTGTCCTATTTGAAAGAGTCATATGTATGTGCCTTGTATTTGGCATGATGGATTCACTTTATACACATTATCTTTTTTGTGATTGATATAAATTATGATGAGAGTTCAACTATTAAAAGTATCCACACCATATATAGAGATTTCCATTTTACATCTCTTAGGTATTATACTTAGATAGATCATAGTTTTCTTTCTTTTATGAATTATAATCTAAGTCTTATGGAGGGATGCTTATTTATAATGACTAGACATCCCTCATGAATGTGATGTGTAGGTATTATTAGTAGGTTAGTACACGTATTGAATGACTTCAATATGAACCCCTAGTGAGTGTTTGTTAAGTAGATTCGATTATTTAAAGTGTCAACACTAATCAATATGGTTCATTCCCATATAAATCATTGATGCAATTTTAGAAAGTTTAACATTATTATTAAGGTATAATATATGAAGTTAATAATATAATGTAATTATTATATATATAAATTCATGTATATTAAAAATATCAAGGTCCTCAAGGGGTAAATTCTTATATGATTCTCAATGAGGAATTGTTTACCTAATACGGTAACGAGTTGGTATCACATTCCTGACATGTGTTTGTGTGAGATCCTTAGAGTGGATGTTTTTACATGTGAGTAAACATGTGTGATTTGACATCAGAGAATATATGTTTTATGTGAGTGATAAACAATATTATATGTGGTAATAGACATGGTGGGTTATCATGTTGCAAAAAGATACGACTTCATATATTGGGGAGTTGAGTATTTTACTAGACTGATCAATGGGATATGATTATAATATGAGAGTGTGGTTAGTATAGACTTTAGAGGGCCTATTGATGGGAACCATTGGTAGCTGCTTCATGTTTTTGATATCGGTGTACATGAGATTTCACCCATTATGTGGTATAATCCTAGATATACCATTACCATTATTGTTAAAAAATATATGAAGTGATTTTGGTATCGAAGTTAGTTACAAAGGAAAGGATCAGGTGGATTGACACCCTTGTTCATTTTGTTTGTGGTTCCAAATTTGAGTATAAATTATGATCTAATATATATGAACCTATGATATTTAGACTATGGTAGGATTCATATAATATTACAACCATTTCTTCGGGGTGGAAGTTATTAAGAACATATTAATCATTTGAGAGTGGAGGGAGTTGATTCAGTGTAGGCTAGTTTTTATAATTTATTCCTAATTAAATAAACCCTTATAAATTTTTTTGGATTAATTCAATCATGTAAAAAATCCAAAAGACACATGTGTTTGAAGAAAATAATGTGATATTAAAATCCATTATTTTTACATTGTTTTACCTTTTCATGTGAATCCAACTGCTGTACATGGTGGGTTAGTATTCCCAATGATAAATTATTCACTATAAGAGATAAACGATTAGAATCATACTTTTTTGGCACAATGTCACACCATTTTAATCCAAATTCACATCACACTATATATTTTAATCATGGATTCATACAAAACATGTAATTATGTTCAGATATATATTATTATAGAATATTTTTATAAATAAAAAATATATTGATTTCATGTTATTATCCATTAAAAATAATTAAGAAAACATTCCTATAAACTCAACTTCATATGACCCATGTTATAAATCAAAATTAATAGACGTTTAATATTGTTTCTAAGCATCCGAATCTGAATATCTATTTTTATCACTATATATTTCTTTAAACGTCAAGAAATTCTTGATGTTCTACTTTCATTAAAATAGAACAACAAAAATTATATAAAATTAATATACAGAAATTAATTTAATAACTATAAAATATGTTCCATATCATCTTTTATTTTCCATCGAATAATGGAATTTTATAACATGATAATCCTTATTTTAGAATTTGTTTGGATAGAAAAATATCACCATGGTTTCTTGAATATTTTTAACTTTTAATGACTACATTTCTATAGTGAAATAACACTTATAAACTTATTTTTATTAAACAAATCTATAAAATACTATTATATAACCTTCTATATTTTTAATCACTATAAGATAATAATTCAAAAATAATTCTTATATGAATTTACAATATCACCCATATTTTTTTTAAATTACATCATCCTAAAATCATTTTTGAACATTTGGGGTGGGAATCTTATCCATCATAAAAAACATAAGAAAACACTTTCCTGAAGAACAATACTGAAATATTTCAAATTAAATCACTATATTAACTGCAACAGGTGTAAATTTAAGCACTACATTAGCTTATCATCATCACGGTAACATTCTATATTTAATATCATGAGATTATTTTTAAACATAACAATATTTAGTTCAAAAATAATCATATATTCTAGATTGGGACATCATAATGATAATGTAAATGAACATCCATTTTAAGATATACCATTATTCAGTTTGAATCATATTTTAAAAATGATGATTTAATATTTAAATAAAAGAATATGAATTGTCATATTTTATTTCTATAAAAAGGAAAATGTCTGGATACTAACAATTTTACCAAAAAATATCACAGAAAAATTCCAAAATAAAGGGTCAAATATGAGGAAGATCAACCCTACTAATCTACTATATTGACGGGATAAATTTCTTTCATTGACCACATGTTTTTGAAAAACCATATAATTACTAACCATGTTTCATGAATAACAGACCCCCTGAGGGTCCAATAAACTGCACACGATAATATATTGAGAATCTCTTGATTAGCCATGCTCATTAATCAACCAAATTAAAGACAATCAACCACTTGAATAGGTGTAGTGATCATACTCAAATTTTAATCAATCATATAACCGTTATATTAACAACAAGAAAAACTAACTGAACATATATCCAATTGGTCAAACACAAAAGATAAACTATAATCAACCACATGATTAACTGATCAATAACATGATTAAATAATTCACAATAGCACTAGATAATTGAAAAAAAATCGAACAACCACTAAATCCTATTTAAGTATGTTTATAATAAATAAAAAATAATAATCCCATCATTAAAAACACTAATAATAAATCAACCCCCCTTTTGGATTAGTTGGAAACATTTCTAAACTCTTCAATAATGCCTCTGATATATTTAAACTTCCACTAGGATAATGAGAATCGTCAATTTATTTCTAATACCTTACGAGATAATCTTAGACCGCACAACAATATAACTTTATTTTTTATGATAATTTTATCCTTTACATTGTGTAAAATTCTTATAGCTGACATAGATGTACATCCCCTTAATTAATGAATCAAAAAACACTATTAAAATGATCCCCATTATGTATTAACCAATATTTATACAATAAGGTAGAATCACTACTGAAATTATCACGAATTATATTCCTTTTATTTTCCATTGAAAATTATGATGTTTTCTCCTTTACATTGACATAGATCCTGGACACTATTTCTATCCATTTTTCAATAAAATGAAATATATATGGAAGGAATTATCAACATTTCTTCATACGACAGGAGAAGTGTGAATGTATAGTTTTTACCTCAATGTAGTGAATATATTTATTATTAAGGAATTTTTGAATATATCTTTAATTTGATTCTTTCTATAACTGTATTGAATCTTAATATCTCTATTTTTTACTCTTTATTTAACTAAATGATATATGTTATCTATTGGTTAGGATATAGAGTATTATATATGGTTGTTTTATATATTAATTTCTCTTTTATTTTCATAACTTGTTGTCATTTTCTTTTTAGTTTTTAATTTAATTATGGTAATTGAAAGAAATGAATTATGACGCACATGGGGGGAGTTATCCTATGGGAATTTATTAATAAACTCACATCAAGGAACAGAAAATGGTGAATTCTAAAATAATAATTATACTAAATTCATTTATACATCTTTATCCCACTATAAGAGTACAACATAAATACTAGAAGGTAATAAATTGGGACATATACAGAACCACCCAAAAATGGGAATGAAGTCTTCCCAACTCAGAAAAATATGATTTTTTTAAAATACAACAATAGTATACACCTTGTTCTGTCAACCCCAAGCAATGATCCACCTACTATCTTCCATCCAAGGACTCTATAAAAGTTCATTCATCTATACAAAACATTACATGTTTCTTAAGATCCCAATAAATAAGTGATTCTAAAAATTCTTTGTAGGGAACACTAAAATAACTATATATAAAGAATCAAGGGTTTTAATTTCAAAAATACACTAGTATGCCATAAAATTTATGATACACAATGAAAAACAAGAATAAACAAGATATACTCATGATCAACAATATTCCATAGCTTTCTATTATAACCATATATCCATCCCAAGATTCAGCTAGAGAATTCAAGGGAATTCTTGTCTAGGAGAACTCACTCCAAAAGCCATGATGGATCTTATTACACTCTAATGTGATGTCATGATCGTCGTCCCTTCTCAGAAGTAGTCACCAGAAAACTTATAGGACTCATCCAATAAACACACTTCATCAGACCGCACCTCATTGGAAAGAATAGATATCTATCCAAATATGGTTATCACACCCTAATCCATGAGTTATAACAGAAAAAAATATTGAATAACTCATTATGTAAGAGGTCATATGATTATGTTATATTAGTGATCAGGATTTATAAGACCCCAATTAAGGTTGATGATATGGTATAACATCAAATAGATCTACACACATATAGAGAATCCAAAATAGCACATATATGCGAAAACTCAAACCATATATTTTTTAACCCTGAAATAGGGGGATCCATTACCATCGAGTGTTATTCATTCCATTACCCAGATCCTCACCTAGGTAACATAGTGTTATAGAAGATTCTGATCTAGGACTCATGGAGAAATTCTATGTACTCAATTTGGGAAGAAACTTATAGAGGATATCATAGTCCTATACTAAATATGTAAGGTCACTCTATAACTTCATGGGAATGGACGAAGGTGTTCCACTATGAAGAAAATGGTTACGAATCCCTAAAATAAGTATCTTATTTTCATCACCTTTCATATTATATCATATTTCAGATTAATTCCACCTTTTAGTGATACAAAGAAAATTACTTAGGGTAGGCTTCTTGTGGACCAAAATACAAATTTTTTAAAATACTTTTGTGCACATGAGGCATATTTTTAATCCACATGGATAAAGTGTAAAATACAAAAAATGTCATTTAAAATGGATATGAATGGACAAAAATAATATTCTATTGATATACTCGTAGAATAACACTTGGTATAGATTATTTACATACATAAAATAGACATTTCTTGAAAAAAATTTGTTTCACTACATCACGGATGAACAAAACATAAACGGAACTAGACATTGGTTTGAATTTAATATAAAAAATTAGAATTGAAACATCATCCCCAATATCTGTTTTTGGATTCCATAGATGGTGCGTCAATCCAATGCTTTAGTTTTAATTTTTTCTGAAATTAGAATGATAAAAAAAATAATAGAAATAATATTTTATATAATAATTCTTATAAAACATTATCCAAAACATTATGAGAGTCCACAAAGATACCGCTCCCCCTCTATCTATGTTTGAAAACCACCTCTTTCATCTTAGTTTCATTTACTTATTTAATTTTATTAGAACATTATTTTCATTATTAAAGGAAATATGAATAGGAATAAATCCCCCATCATGCACATACATGAACCCCTCCCCCATTCATTAATGTTTACAGTGGTCCTGAGGGTGGGCTGTCTATGAATCATCTTTTCTAATTATTATTTTTATCCATTTTTTATAAAAAAAATTATTAAATATTAAAATACTTACAAATCTCCCTTTATGAAGAAAATAAAATTCCTAAGTTGTAGAAACAATACCATCTACAATGGCATTAGAGGCTATCATCATATGTGGAAAGCTTTTGGGCACATGTTGCTCGGAAACACCTATCAATACACTTTTATAGATATTCACTCAATTTGGATCATAAATCACCAATAACTAATCAAAAATAAGGGCTACTCATCCCCACTACACATATGTTGGTTCTCTAAAACCTAAAGACAATCTTGTGAACAAGATCCATTGTCACAAAGAATGAATACACAATGATTAGTATTCCTAGAAATCATTAAGTCAGTCATCAACAATTTTATATTGATTAATACCAAGAAGAGATGAAGAATGAAACGTAATAAAAAGTGAATCTTGATTGATGATCTTGTTCATGTGTCCATCGGTAATGTAATCCAAAAAAATTGGGTTATAAATTCTAAAAGAATAATTGAGGATAAGAAGATATAAAATTCATATTTCTTGGAAGAGAAGTAAATTGTTTGAAAACCCAAAAGGGATTTATCCCGAAATTAAATGGTAAAATGAATAATTAAAATTCATCAGCAACATTAATGGGGTATAAAAAATGAAAACATTCTAACTTTCTTTGGATAAATCACGGAAGAATAATGTTTCCATATTGTATTTGTTTAAAATATTGATATAATAAATTGACAACAACAATCCTCACAGTACCTTGATCCTTGATCCAGGATCCCATGCAGATCGACCAATACACTCTCCACTAGAGATAACCCTATCTATCCTAACATTCCCTCTAGTGTTATGTGTCCAAACATTGGGAATAATATATAGTATATTTTTTTTAGAAAATTCATCTGGATTTTCCCAATAATTAAAAATTAAATTAACAATTAAATTTATTTTATTTAATCCGCCAATGACTGTACTAAATCAAGGCGATTGATGATAACATGAATTCCGTTTAACTATGGGTAAAACTACATTTTTGAATCAATTATCACCTCATGATTCTGATCAAAGTCTTCATTGAAGAGTAATTCACAACTTTTTTGAAAAATATCTATTCAATTATATATAATATATTTATGATTTTCATATTATCAATTCTTGGATACCCTAAGAATATCATGCCATCATAGATTTGGGATCTAAAAATATTCCAAAAAATATTCTGAGGTGTTATGCAGAAAAAATAGAGTCATTAAACTCTACCCACATTCATGTATTTTTCATGAAAAGAAGAAGCTATCACATAATGAGAGAACTGAGTTCTCAATTCGGTTTCATAGTTCCATGATAGCTTTTGAAGGTTCTCGTGTTGTTAATAAGAACACACCCAAGGGAATAAACATTATAATGAATGGAATTAAACAACTGATACTCTAACCCTATTAGATCCAATGAACTCCTTGAAAAGTCAATTCTACTTGGATATACCAGATGTAACCTATTGATATAATAGATATCAATATTTAGACCAAAAAATAATCTACAAAATCATTGTCAACCAAGCCTAATGATAAGTGATATTTGTATATACTCATATCTCCAGGATATATTTATAATGGAATGAATCCTCCTTTGTCCCCCATATCGATGTGTGATTAATATAATCATATATCCTCTAAAGGATAACATGAAACCTTCCATCAAGAAATCTATCATGAAAATATCAAATAGTTATTCATTCACATGAAACCACACAATAAATATCTCTAAAAATTAGATCACTAACTCACTAAATATTTAGAGGGGGTGAAAATCATCTATTGATGAAATGATACATCATCATCATCCTCATCTTTCGACAAAAAAGAGGTTAAATTCTTCATCAACCCTCTAAAAGGTAGTGAAGGGAATAATATATTTTGAGAGTGTGATACTGTGACCAATCCCCTTGGTGGATGTCAAGATTGTACTGGTCCAACCATTAATGGGTAAACAATCACTCCCATGTATGAGAAGTCAGGTCCCATGAAGTGGGATGACTGAATTATTAATTTAATATTTGAGATATTTTTATAAATATGGTACTCTCATAGGTTTACCAAAATCATCGTCATGTTAATTGTGTTCTTTACCACCTACGCTGAGTACATGATGGTATAATGAAATAAGTCTATCGTAAACTGATACACGAAGGGTTTAAGAATCCAGATCATTAGTTTCACAACCACTTATAGGGAATATAACAAGCTGAAAGGTATCAAAATGAATTCAATGAGAATAAAACTTCTTTATAAATCTACCTTAGACAAAAATCTAAAACATAGAGCTGGTGATTACCCAAACTAAGGAAAATCCCTGATAACTCTTTTTCCCCAAAACAATAGATGATGAAGTCATAAAACCAATGGAGTCTATACTACCCCCTTACATTCAATTGATTTTAATGATTTCAATCCACATATAATATCATGATCACATCATAATCCTATGAAAACAACACTATGTGAAGAAACAAAACACACAACCTCATACATATACCCATATCTGTAGATCCAAAAACCACACATTTATATCTAGTAGCACTATGGGTTCATCCTATATTTTTGAAAAAATATCAGACCATACCTAGTGTACTAATATATAATAAAGAATCATTATATGGTGTGTTAAACATGGAATATCCTCTTTGAATGGGTCCAAAAACTCCTCCAAAACCATAGAGAAATAAAATATCATGGAATAAACTAAGTTAAGGGTCATATGAGACAACTAATAAGAAAGAAGATATATCCTCCTACAAATGACTATATCTAAATTTTTCTTGGATTTCATATCTTACATGAAGGAAAACTTAATACCACTAACTCAGGTATTCTGAAACTGTCATTGGTAAAAATCAACTATGGACAGTAATAAAATAGTCTATGTAGAGGAAAATTTTGTAGGGTCTCTTTTCCACTATTAAATGATTCCATGTGAGGAACTATTTCTTGTAATATGGTCAAGTCACACTATCAAAAGATGTCTATAATCACTGTTCCTCTATGCAATAGCCTATAAAATAAGGGTTTATATAAGGGGATCTACAAGTATTGCTGGGTCTTGAATATAGAATATGTTTAGAGAAATTTGGATTATAATATGTACTAAAACTATAACTGGAGTAGTTAAGACACATGGATTACCTTGAACAACACATTAACCATCTGATCACAATCTCATTCCACATAAATCTATAATTTTTCTTTACATCATATTACCCACAAATAAGGATTGTTCATACACCTTAGGCTTTTTGAGAAATATTAGATTTCCATTTCAATGGAACTAATACATCCCACCTCAACAACATCCTCTTTGGGTGAAAATGAATGACTAGAAAAAGTTTATATCATGTGAAATGACTTCATCTAGATGGTGGAAGTGTTCTTCTTACTTTTGTGTCAAAAATTATGAAACCAATTACAATGACATGGTTCAAATGATGCATTCCATCACCTGAGGGATGTATCACTACCTCGACCACCATGATGAGGGGTCCTGAACCAGTAGGACACTCGAATCACATTCTCTTTCTAGTCCTCTTACAACTGATAATAGAATATGTATCTCCACAAATCCTGGGAAATAGCTATCTATGAAACTCCTGAAGAACACTCAACACTAGTTTTTAATCTTCTCATACTTCCAAGACCGACAACTATTTGGAAAGAAGATAGGTCACCAGTATATCTAGCTGAAGGTTCAGTGTCCACAGAAGTTGGAAAGTCTAAACCACCTCTCGAGATGACCCTCCTCTACCTTAGGGTTTGGATCACCACATAACCTCTTTGGTACATATTTCTATAACAAGTATAGTTCACTAAAAATGTGTATAATAACCTAAAAATACTATATCCATCAGCTAAAAAACATGTCATTGCTAGTCCATTACATCAATTAGAGTATATAAGAATCACTGAATAGGTGGTATCAATACTTTCTGACTGGTTGGAGAAAAAATAAGGAATTAGTCCATGAACTTAGGACACAACAATCAACTAGTCAATGACACTAAACTATATTAGAATCCTAAATGATTTTCATCATTAATGTATCTTGAAAATTATCTAGATGTATGGCGATCAATGATTATAATTGGGGTTCTAACTTCAGATGGACGTGGAATATGAAAACCATTCCAATATGATGAAAGAACTAATGTTTTACCTACAAAAAATGTCTACATGAAAAGAGGCGATAATGAGTTTATCAGAGTCTAGGTGAATGGATACATTAGCTCTCACACCATCCCCATATACCCTACCATAAACATCAAAACAGTTTAATATTATTCCAGAAAAATTCTATCCAAACCAAATAGATTATAAAAACTCGAAACTCCTATCTTAGGATGAACTCCTCGGATACCACTCTATCATGACCCGACCTACAAGGTCCCACATAACCAAAAATAATTTATGTTTCACCACCCTATGTCCACCTCTAATAGACCACACAATGGAAACTAGCATTGAGTAATCATATTACATACATTGGAGGAATTATACTATGTATATTTACATATAAAAATATCCCCAAGATCCTAAAATTCATAACAATAAATAAAATTTCAAGGAAATACATGAATAAATCTATATCCCATAAAAAGTTTACAACAGAAGTACTCGAATTTAAAAAAGTGTTCAAATATAGTCCCTATCAACACTTGAAATAATGCCCAACTCGCTCGGAAGGAGGGGAGTACTATCAAATAAAAAAAATATATAAACCTTAGTTTTTCTATACTAATCTATAATTAAAATCATTTTAATCCTCTAAGAACTACGTAGGATATCTTTTACCATCATAATACATTAGCTGTGTAGACTGATCCCACTAATGGTTGTGTATAACAATACCAAGCAGGATACCTCAAAATAACTAAACATAAAGAATTAAATGTAGTCATAACATCAATACACATACATTTCTTGGAAGATATGATACATAACTATAAAAAAGAATAATATGAATATACTTTAAATATACACTATGTCTCAGGTTATGGTCACTACCACAAATCAATCATTGTATTTTTCTCGAGGCTTCATGGAAATGATCATCCTAGATAACTCACACCTCAAGCCTTGTTCTCACCAATGAGAAGTCATTGAGTGATCATTATCATTAGGCCCTACCCAGAATAACTCTCTAGAAAGCTATGTTAATCATATAAAAACACACTACATCAGACCATACCATCTTCGGAAGAATGTAAATCGATAGACATATGGGGATTTCACCAATTTTATATAGTATACCGAAAACTGAGTCTAGAATAAATAACTATTTAGTGGATTGTTAACACATGAATTAATAGTGATTGTGATTCCATAAACCTCAAATTGTGATGATGATATGATTGAATGATGAAGATCTCGATTCAAAGATAGGGGATTACACCCTTGGCCTCTGGAAGACACTGTGAACCATAATTGGATTAACCTTTTATGTAAGGGATTAGTTCTTTTGATGTTTGGGTTTTGTAAATACCTCAAAACCCACATAGGTAAAATGATATGTAAAAGGGTCCCACTTAAAAGAAAATAGAGGTATAACCTGAAATCTACTAGAGGAGAAACCCATATAGGATGTCAAAATCTTATGACAAGGATGAAATGTTTCACTATCCCCTCATAGGAATGGACTGAGGGTACACACCTAAAATAAACTAGCTAAGTGTTATGTAAATAATTTCCCCACTCACATAACATTTCATCGTATATCAGATGTCAAAATTAAGGCCACCACCCTGTGATAATTCAATAACACACCTTGAACCATAGTTCTCCCCCTTCATCCTTTCGTTTCCTCTATGGTTATTAATGTAACCCTAAGAAAATTTCAATAGAATATATTTTATTAAAGATTAGTTAGGTTTATCCAAATAAATGCAAACTAAATTAATAAATTAATTCATTTATTCTAATCTTACCATGACTACACACTCTCAATGTACCTGATGCATACATGACATATATTGAACCTAGGATAAAACCAAAATTTTTGAATCAACAATCGTCTTAGATTTCCACTATGAGACTCCATTCATGAGTAATTCTTCCTTTTCTTTAAAAAGTACACACTCATTATATTAATATATTTAGTATTTTAATAATAACAATTCTGAGATCAACATGTATTTGAACTTGATGTTGACTTAGTTCTTGGATTCAATTTTTTTTTCTGAAAATATTCCAATGTCCTACATAGAAAAAATAGTCATTAAAAATAACATATTAATTTACAATCCAAAATATAATTCAATTTTACCAAAATTTACATCACTAACTATTATTTCATTCACATAAATAATAAATCCAAACCCATGTGATGAGGTTCATGATAGATAGATATTTCGTGAATACTTTTTTAATAATGTTTAATTGTTTTTAATGGTAAATACCCATAGAATTCAATGTTTTATTCAAAAGTGGGGTTTCATGAATGGATAATTAATTTTGAATAGAATGGTTAAAGGGGCAATGATTTTATATTTATAAATAAATTCAAACATTAGAAAATAATTCATTAAAATTATGTTAAGTAATTTTAAATTTTAAATGTTTTATCCTTATATGTGATTTTCAATAATTTTTCCAACTAGTATAGACCTAAACTAGGGCCCCACATTACACATAGGTGACCCATAGTGGCCACCCAACTATGTTGGCCCAAGGGAGATCTACAAGACTAGTGATATATCCTTCACAATTGATAGGATTGTGCAGGCACCTACGATGATCAAATTGGGGGGAAAATTAGTAGGCCTTACTGAGTGCATCGGTGGAAGGAGAATATACCTATGATGTCAGGAGGAGGGAGATGTGAGGATGGGAAGGTCTTTGGAAGATGGTGGTTTTCATCCAGCCCCCATGTAAAGTCATTTCCTTGTTGGAAGAGTAGCCTATTATTTTATCACTGCACTCCCTACAGATCGATTTCAACATGGGACATAAAAAATCACGGGATACAATTTATTTTTTATAAAATAATCATTGTTATACCTCATATCATGTAAAATATCCACAAATATAGCTCACCACCACATTCCACAATGATCTACTTCTCACACACCACTACAGACGTGGAATATCACTATTTCCACCAAGTAGAGAGATCGAGTCCCAAGCCCACTTCCCTTCCTCCACTAGGATTAATTTCAAATTTATGATCACCAAGACATTATGGACTTTGACCACCGAGGAGAAGGCCTAGGGCCTATACTTTTCATTGTCTATAAGAAAAATTTATTCGTAGCCAAATGGGGAGTTTAACATCCTAGGATAGAAGCCAAAATTGAGGCTCCTCCAAGCCGCTACATTTTGGTTTTCTTTCCAGTCTTTTAATTCATTTGGTTCAATTTTAGTTTAATTGTTAGTTTAATTTTATTAATTAAAAAAATCATTATTTTTTATTTCACAACCCATTCGTCATTTTCTTCTTCTCCCTATATTCTTATTTTTCATCTTCTTTTAATTAATTATTAATAATATTAACAATAATATTCTGGAAAAATTATTATTTATATTTTGTTTTCTTTATTTTTTTCTTATTTTTTTCTTATTAATAGATTTTATTTAATTTTTCTCTCTCACTCTGTCTTATCATCACCCATTATTCATTTTTTATTATTACTATTATTTTATTCATTTCTTTTATCATTATTATTATTATTATTATATACTTATCTTTTTCTTCCATAGTGATCTCCTACCCTCAACAACGATGGGATTACCAAAGGATTTTCTAATATGAGGAAAAGGTTTTCCTGATTTTTTGTTAAAGTCTATTTTATCTTTTAGGTGTATATGAGTACCCTTCTTGTGTTAAGTGAATGTACCTAATGTGTTGACTCTCCCCCATGACATGAAAATCCATATATTAACTTTTTTTTTTACTTTTTTCACTCTATTCACTGGCTAGTTCTTCATACGATGGAATTGAGAGATTAAAAGGATGAAACAATATCAATAGAGACTGGTACAAGAATATGGAATACCCTTAACTAAAGTTTTTCATTAACATTAATTTCTGGAGAATGTGGGATTGAGATTTCATACGCATTGAATGATTCAAAAATTTCTAAATAAATAAAAGTAATTCATCATGAGATTTTATGTTTTGATTATCAAAAGAAAATAAAAAACTAATGTTTAACAATGATTGAACCCAAAAACAAACAAAAAACCATGGTCATTCTTTAATAACTCATTTGATTGATAATTTCGTGATTTTTTAGTTTAAATTCAAATTTTTTGTGTCGTTTAATTATTTTAGATAACGAAACTCAATACCCTAAAAACAATTATCACTATATTCATAAATTAATTAAAACAATAAAAATAAATTCTTTAGGAGATTTAGAATATGTGAGTGAACAAAATGAGAAGCTTCTCTTGTGATGTGACCCTTGTTATAAATTATACTACACTAGGAAAATGATTTTCTTTTTCTACAGTATATGACATGAGTGTGTCAGATATTTTGTAAGAGAAATCTCAAGATTAGAAGATGAAGATCCATATTAATATCTTATAGAATTTACTATTGTGGGAGAGCCTAAAAATGATTAAAATAATATCAATATATGGTTAACCTGGAACATGATTTTATTTTTATGGAAAAAATTCAGCATATGATTCCTCGAAGATTTCAGGAAAGTGGGATGATAATAAATAAAATTTCCTACAGTCAATTCTACACCCTAAAGAATAGATGTTGGGTGATTATTTCACTATCAAAACATCAATTTTTGATTCCACCATAATTTTTTAGGGATTTTTTTTAGTTTACCATAATAAAGATTATGATTCTTAGATAAAATACCATTTTATTTTGACAATGAGAATCATTGAAGGAAGAATAATTTTCAAGGAGAATATTCTAACTTGGGTCATATGGAATATCAATTTGAGGATCCAATAATGGATAATCAATACATGCAAGGAACCTCAATTTAATGGAGCTTATATTGGGTGAACAATTTGCAACACTCTAACATTTTTCTATAATAAACTTATAACTTCTTATATAATTTGATGTTCGGTGTTAACCATATTTTTGTGAGGGATCACAATTTTCATATAAATGATACTTTCAAAATAAAATTTGAATTATATTTTATTCAATATAAGAATCTTTCCATAAAAGGTAGTCTTATTCTCTAGGAAAATTTATATTATAGAGATACAATATTAAAATTAGTGTACATGTTGAGTAATATCATACATAAAAATTTCTATCAACCAAGACTTTAGTGAAACCCATTTTTTTATTATTAATAATGTCTTCATTACTAAGACCTAGAATTATATTTTAATATATATAAACATATTCAAAATTTTCACACTATGATTATGTCAACACCAATAATAAAATACACTGTTTTTTGAAAAAAAAATTAAACATCAATATACCCATATGAAAATGTTGACTTCACATTTATTTTTTATAAATTGTAGTGATTATGTATAGCCACAACTGAAATAATAATTCTTTTTTCAATACATTCAATTAGATAAATTGTTTATTCAAATTTTTGTGCCTTCCATTTGAGTTAATCCATTGCGAAGCTGTATATTTTTGTACCTTGTAACAACCCATTTTTCATTTGATTTTTTACATGCATTTGGCCAAAATGATATTCTTATATTTTTTAAGGTAAAATTTCCCTAGTCAAATATATATCAATACATTCTAATTCACAATTTATATCTAATACCTATTCAACATTCTCAGTATATTTAACAACAATTCTTGTTTCAATATATGATATGTGTGTAGTTTGATTTCCCACAATCATGCTTCCTCTCTTTTGAATATAAGGTCATTCTTCTCTAATAATATTCTTAGTATAACAAAATATTTTTATCCTATAAAAATGATTCCTGTCACTAATTCCTCTCTATTATTTATCTCTAGTATGTTTTTAATCATCATAAACAACTATTATTATAATATCAACTTTTTTTCAACCTGCTTATCTAGAATAATCATGTTGTTTGAATATGGAATCTTATTATTTACTTGATCAAAATGATCTAATTTTCACTATTTGTTTATAATCATGAAAAATATAAATTTTAATATCTTGGGTAAACATTTTTTCCAACACATGTACCAGCATATATGATATAAATACCTAATAAATATTCCTTCCTAATCCATTTCTTCAAAATTTTCTAGCTTATTACATTTGATATGTATAAATCATGGACTTGAAAAAACATTAATTTAATTTACATTTTATTTCCTTTTACAAAACAATTTAGAAACAGTAAATATTTAGTGGGTCTAAAAGACAGTGGATCCATATATTAACACTAGTAAAAACAACCTCACTCTTAAAAAATATTGAAATGTTATTTTTGAAAATGTATTTTCCTATATATCTCAACCAAAAATATATTCCTCTTATATGAAACAACATTTTTTCAGGGAGTATATAGTGAGATTAAATGATTCTTGATTTTAATGTTTATCAATATAAAAATCAAAATAATCACATGTAATCTTATCAATGTGATCAGATATAAATTAATAATTTGAATCCCCATATATTTTTCCACTAATCATCAAAATTCATTGAAGAGTTCCAAGATATCTAATTATTTCTTGATGAACATTATAATTTTCTTTCAAACTAAATCATTAATTAATGTGATAAATTATATATAAAATTTTATATATATTTCCCTCATAAGGATATACAAAATAGTGTGTAAAAGTTATAGGGTCCCGGTATATAGAATTTATACATTTTAATAATTATTCAGAGTCCTCTATCCTATTTGGAATATTTAAAACATATAAACTTATGCAATATTATATTTTAGATGATCAATTAATAGTTAATTATTTATAACATTACTCAGACTCTGTACATCACCATTATGAAATAGGTGACTAACACTCAAGAGATAATTCTTCATCCCATGAATATATAAAATATCAATTGATTTCATTTTTTGAGTTTCAATGTGAGTCAATACAATAAAATATATTTTTAATAGAGAAATGATTACCAAAAGTAATTACTCTGCCTTCATGGTTTTCAAAATTCATCAAATTCATTTCATCACCATTCATGCCTGTGGAGAAACCACTATCAAGAATCAATGAATTTTTCTATAATATATCTATAAAACCTTTCCTGGGTGTGCTATCTCTCCATCGGTATTATAAATTCACTTTACATTATCAATATATATTGTATTTACATGTATGCTTTTCAAAAATGTTGTCCATGGTTGTCATGTTTCTCACACCTTCCAAATAATTATTCTTTAAATTCAAATCTATTTTTTGTCCACAAGATTGAGAAATTTGAGTTTGCAACCTATCATTTATTAACACTATGATTCCTTTCCTCACGATTAATTTTTATTTCTTCATGTTTCATCTAATGAAAAGAAATGGTGTACCATCTTATATAGGATATGTGATCAAACACACCAAAACACCATAAGTACCCTCAGAACCAATTTCTTTTTGGTTTATGATAATTCTGGATGCACTTTTGTCCAATTTGTTTTCATTATATAACTTTTCTACCTATAATAATTATTTTTTGAGAGTTGAAAACTTTATAGGGTATCAATATTTTTCAACTGAAATATTAGAGAATCTATAACTATTATTTATATCCCAATTTTTAAAATTCATTATTTTTAGCATGAATTGTTATTGAAATTGTAATTATATGCTGATTTTCCAGGTACAAATATAACCTGATGTTTTTTTACAAGATTAATATCCAATATAAGTGTTTTAGCCTCATCTTATTTGAAAATTTTAACATCCTAATTTAACTTTTTCAACACATTTCATCTTTAAATAACATTCCTTTTTTCATTGGTAATTCTTATTTATTCAAGGAAAAATGATATTCCTAATATTTTATTATCTTCTCATGTTCATTATAATTAACATGAATATTTTTGATCCCACCAACAAGGGATACATCATTATTTTCTAACTCATTCTATTATTATATTATATTATAGTTTTCATTCCTTAAGTAATTCTATTTATTTAGAGAAAATATTCTTTAATATATTTAATTTACTACTAATGTTCAACATCTATCAACCATATTTTCTGATCTCATCAATATAAGATATTATTTTATTTAAAACTCATTATTTTCTTCAGTAATATTCTGGAATTCATTCCAAAACATTTTATTTTATTTCATTATCATAGTGTACTCCTCAAGATATGATTTAATCTGTTTCATAAATTTTTTTCTAACATAGTTGGTTAAAAAATATATATGTTTATACTTTATGGGTCAAACTATTTTTCAAAATGAAAACTAAAATTGGAAAATTTATTACGGAAATCACTTTTCGATTTGTGATTATATTAATGGTCCACAACAATATACTATTCTATTCGAGTGTTTTCTCAGTATTTTGAGATATTTCAACACACTTATTTTATTACTATATTCTTCTTTTTAATTTTTTTCTTTTTAGTTTTTCAAGGGTTCTCATCATAATTAGATTTAGAATATAATTACCCATTATAAGGATTGTTAATGGAAAAGTCTCCAATTCTATTTCATTTGTTCAATTATATAGAATACAATTCTTTCCCTTGTTCATTCCATTTTTTGAATCTCTTTAAAATAATTGTTATTTTTTCGTTTATAGTCATGAATCTTTGTTAGTTAATTTATTCTTATTAATTTTCTGAAACACATGAATCTTTATTGTTTCAATATTATTTAACTTTCAACATTCTCAAGGCTTAAAAATATATTTGATCTTTTATATTTTTCTTGAAGGATATAATTATTATCATTTTATAAGATATAATACTTTTATGTAACTCATCCAAAGAAAAATCTTCTATATCTTCTAGATCTGATATATTAGGATCAAATTAGTTTGTAAAATTCTTCTTAAGTATATTAAAAATTACTTGTATTTTCTATTTTACTGAAACCCTCAGATATTACTAACACATAACTTGTAGAAGTGAAATAATTACCGATATTTTCTTCCATAGACAACTTGATTCATTTACATTTACTCCCCCCTAATTTTTTATCCTCCTTGATAGTCAAAATTCCTTATATGACACTTTATAGATTGCCAAATATTAGTTTCACTCATTTATATTCTATAAAATTTGGATAGATTTTTTCTGAAAATTCCACAAGAATAGGGTAATGTTCTTTTACATCATTATCCATATTTCGTTTATCTACTTGGTTTATTAGAGTATTCCATTGAACGGGTGAAAAATGAAACACAACAACAGCTATGACATCCAATCTATGGGTTATGAGATATGGAAACATTCTATTCATCAAAAAATGATCATTATAATAATCAAAAGTAGGCACACTCTTATGTTAATAGAAATCAAATTATTCAATCTCAGTTCCGGATTAAATCAAATTGAGTGATGGGGGACTAATATAATTTAATGTTCCTAGGATTATATCACTCTACTAAGAAGGGGGTGCAGAATCTATAGGGAGAGTTTTTATAATTTATTCACAATTTAATTTACACATATAACCTTTTATGTTTCAACTCATTCAGGTATAAAATTTCAACGATGCTTGTCAATGATAAAAATATATACACAATGAACATGTGTATTTTTTGAATGGTTAGACACCTTTATGAGTAACCCACTCCATGAAATATTTGATTACTATACCTATACATAGCATCATTACTAAATTAATTAATACAGTGCAGTCTTATAGTGTTAGTATAGACTCACATAATGCAAGTCTATAGTCAAACTAGACTTTGAATTCCACATTGCCTTCATAAAAACATGTAATTGAGATAATAATGATCATAATGAGAGTGTACTTTCTTCGGAAGAAAAAGTTGTTTATCTTCGATGAGCCTTCATGATTATTTAATAATACCTCTTCAATATTGATTCTGAGACATATCTTGATCTCAATAGATATAGAATATTATTTTGGAACATGGGATTCTGACTTTATGGTTTTCTCAATTTTTTTTCACAATATTATGATATTCATGAATTTATATATTCTTTATTTTAGAACTTCTAATATTAGGTATTCTCTTTAATAATTAATATAAGTCCTATAATACATTTTCCAGCTTAATATTAACTATTATTATAATAAAAAAAATTATATATCACCGTCTAATGTATGTTTTAGTAGTGTTTGGATATAAAACATTAATATTGTATAGAAACATATTGTTACAACATGTAATAGTAATTTATATGTTTTTTATTAAAAAAATAACAATTTTGAAGAATTTAGTTAGTAAGAAAGTATTATATCTTTCAGATGAACAAAGTTAGCTCTGTTTGGTCAAACCTAGGAAGCTAGATCAGAGGGATAATATAAGAAGTATTTTATATTATGGAAATGATATCCATTAAATAATTATCTCCTAAAATTAAAAGAAAACAATTGAAATTTATTATCATTCACCAATTTTAAATTACCATATGAAAAATAATTATCTTAAATTTTTCTAATGATTTCTATCAAAAAGAATTTGTCTTTTGAGAAAAGTAAAACAATTATATTCTAAATATTGAAATATATGAATTTTTTTATCTTACAATGATACACATATGTTTGTCTTATGAGAACAATGAAATCCAATTCTTATATTAATAATTGTTAGATATTGTGTGGGTTTTGTGAATGATTTTACAAAATTAACATAATCACCCAATAAGTTATTTAATAAATTTAAGAATATAAAAAATTTATTTTTATAAATAAATAATGATAGATTCGGAAAAGGTGTCGTTTTTACCAGAATGTAAATATTTAAAGAAGATTATTTCAAACATCACCACAACAAAATCATATTCTATATCTAGAAAAAGGATACAACATCCATTAAGAACCAGTATTATCAAATTTTTTGTGGATTATTCATTCGACCATTGTGATTATCCTTCATAATGAAGTTCAAAATCAAATATGATATATTAATGAGAAGTTTATATATTGAATGAATAGAGGAGACATTAACACGTACATACAAACCACTCATAACAAAAATTATAAACACATTTACATATAATTAACCACATAAAATGATGGTGTGATGTTCTTAAATGATTACATGTTAATATCAAATAATGAATAGGTTTATGATTTGGGATTTCCATCTAGTCTATACATGTATTTACTTGTCTTTAATTTCTATTTGCAACAATTTACGACAACATTCAATCGAATTTCATTTTTTTCCATTTCCTCTAAATTTGATATAATTTGTTGTGTTAAGTCCATGAATATGTATTGTAAAGTAAGAACCTTGTTAAATTCTCATGGATGAATTTTGAAAAGTAAAAAATACTTTCACTCAATTAGGATCCCTTAAAAAAGGGAAATATTAGTGGAAATCATCACACTCTTAGAAAAATGTTTTAGTGGAGTAGATAAGTGTATTTTTGTTCCCAAAAACATGATAATTATTCTATGTTGGATCATTTTCCTTTGATATCATATATTTATGATGTGTAATTTTGTTATGGAAAATAGCTGATCCATTATTCTTAGAAGAGAGTTGTTTTAATGAAATAAAATTATCAATAACTAAATTCAACCTTACTGGAATTTTTAGATAAAAATTCTTTGGGGAAAATAGTATTATAGATGGTGAATAATGAGTTCACAGCTCTCAAGGATTAAAGTCCAATTATTTTCATTACAAGGGTTTCAATTTATAATATAAGAGAAGGTATGTCAGCTTTGGGAGATTTATTTTTTAATGGTGAAAATTAAGGTCTATAGAAAGAGTGAATTTCCATCTATTTGAAGGAATTTGGAATAAAGGTTTATGATAAATAATTCATGCCACATAATATAATATAAACACAAAAATAAACATTTGATGATGAAACTGATGATATTTATGGCCTAAATTATTATATGATAAATGCTATAATATGTGGACTACACCCAAATGAATTTAAATGAGTTTTTAATTGTCATAAAACACCTAAAATATGGATCAATATAGAGGTTTCCTATGAGGGTATAGATAATATGAAGGCTACTAGATATGATACCCCAAACATAAGTAAAACACCTTCAAAATGGTTGATGCCGATAAAATTACTTTTTTGAATGAAATACTCACCCAGAATTTGAATACTCTTACTACTCTAGGAAAAATAATACAAAGATCTATAAAGAACTATAAATTTTATAAGTTCTATAACCTAACTATAGTGGAATCATTATTACCATAAGAAAATCAATTCAGTTGAGTGATTTCAAAATAAAATAAATCAATAGAACACTTATGTTGTATAAGGTAGAAATAGAAGGTGATGATAAAAATTATAAAATTATTAAGAAACAAAAAACTAATTTGAAGTGTTCAAAATATAAATATGATAAAAATAAAACCGTATATAAAATTTTATAAATCATATAAAGTTGATTCCTTGGAAAATTCATGATCAAATTATGATCTTACATTGTTTTCTAAATAGTTCAAAATGTTTTATAATAAGATAAGAGGCTTCAAACGGCCTTTAGACAAGTACAATAACCATGGTAGATATTTTAATGAACTATTATGCTATGAATACAAAATATTAGACACATCATGCTAGAATTTCCTCAATTGGAAGGAAATAAAAAGACATATAAATTTTGAATCAAGAAGGAGGGATATTATAAAAAGTCAAATAAGGCAATAAAACGTATATAGAGTGACTCTGAAGTCTCGTGTAATTATTTATCTTCAAAATCACAATCGTAGAAATATAATAAAAAATCTAGAATGTGTTTCATTACACATTTAGAAAAGTTACACTCTTATTGTACATTGGAGCATGTGTTTGATTCTGAAAAAGAAAATTTCTTATATGAACAATAAAATGTGTATTGTATCATATTATAGAATAAGATAGATATCAAGTATAAAAAATAATGATATCATAAATGCCTACAATAAATCATTAATGAATAGTGGAGTTAAATAAGGTAATTTTATAATTAAAAAACTAGTTGGAAAAAATTACTGCATCATGTACTGAGTAGGCAAGCCCAATTGAGAACCCAAATTATGATGTTCAAAACATCAAACATTAATAAATTGTTTTTACTAAGGGGGTGGATTAAATAAACAAAATTAGGGGTAAAATCCAACATACAAGATAAATGATTTGAATATGATAAAAAAGTTAAAATTGAAAATTTTATAATAACTATATTTTTATTAGTTATTAGAATAAAAATATCAATAATTTTAATTTTTACCTAATGAAAAGTAGAAAATTATTCAAACATAAATAATCGAAAAAATACCTAGTTTTTTAAAATTTAAAATACTCTTCTTAAAAAATATTTTTCAAAATTCATTATGTTATTTTCAGGAAAAATAAAAGAGATTTGGGTTTCCAAAACATTTGTATCTTTCATTTGTTAACACAATAGATTTCTGGTTTATAAAAATTTATTTTTAGATTTTTCATGGTAGAGAACACTCCACGTAAACAATAAGGAAAAATGATTCATGGATAGTGTAAATTCAAGAAAAAAGTATGCATATTTATTTTACATTAAATCTCAATATATGATTTATGGAGGGTATGTCACATTTGGTGAAAAGGAAATGGGAAAAACAATTATAATTGTATTAGTTAGAATTCCATAATCTATCCTCATCCACAATGTATATAATATTAAAGGATGAAATCACAATCTGTTAAGTATTTCTTATCATTGGGATAATGGTTATTTAGTTAATTTTTATAAACATTCATACTTAGTTTTTGGAGAATCCCAATCAATTTTAGGGAACTAAGAACTGATATTGTCTATAACTTATATCTTTATTCATTATGTAGAAAAAATTTCAATTATAGTAATGATGATGTAAATAAATCAGGTATTTGTAATATAAGGCATAATAATTTTAGTGTTTATTCTTCTTAAAAGTTATCTAAGATAAATTTGATTTATCATTTTCCTAATCTTAAATTGGATAAAATTATTCTATATAATTCATGTCGAATGGTAAATATAAACAATTAATATTTTAATCCAATTAAAGAGGTTGATACTTATAGACCTCCATATCTTAATTTTTGTAACCATGTAAAATCTGAAAAGGATTTCTAAATTATTTCATTAATATGTAATCATGGAGGATAATTCTAAAATAATTAATTTTATTCATTATTCTAATAAATGGTATTAAAAACCCCATTTCATATCATGTGAAACCTTAATAGATTATTGTTATTTAATGATGAAATATTACCTTAAATAAAATTTCCATACCAATGTTACGTGAACATAACATGTCTAATTATTTTTGGGATGAAGCTTTTAAAATAACATGATATATCATTAAAAGAGTTATAATGATGCCGATCTTAAATAACACAACAAATGATTTAGAGATTATATAAATCCAAAGGTAGGGTAGCTAAAAGTATTCTCATCTTTGCTTTATATTTTAAACACAAAAAAAACTTGGAAAATTTGTTCCAAAATAAGATTAAGTTATCTTCCCAATTCATTCTACAACTTCATATGATTATAAATATTTAAAAAATTAGTAAATCATTGTTGAAGGGCCAACTCTTGTGATTTTTTAAAGTTAATACTTTTTATCATAGAATTTCTTCAGCAGATGTGTTGAGTAATTCTATTTAGGACATGAGTTATAATGAAATTTTGAACAAATAAATAGGATTATGATTTGTAATTTTGACTTAGTGAACAAAATCCAATAATGGTTGATACTAGTAAGTAAGAACGTGTCCCACTCATAAAACCTAGAAACCTTAAGAATCATCCCATATAAATGTTTATAGGAATATTAGATGAAGTAGTTAGATAGAGAATTAATATAGGATAACATATAGCCTTGGAATATATAATAATATTTTGCTGATGAGACTTAGGTTTTAGAAATGAAAAAAATAAACTGTTTCCTGAGAAAAAGATTAGCATAATTAATCTATATAACCTCTAAATATACAATTAATGGATAAAAATTGGTATCTTGGAACAAACATGATGATCATGGTGTGAGAACTATAAAAAATGATAGATTGGTTGAAAATTATTATAATCAATAAAAAGGAATAGATTATGATTAGATATTTTCCATGGCAGCTAGAATAGAATCAACTAAAACCATACTATTAGAATAATATTATATAAAATTTTAATTATCAATCATGGATGCTAAATCTTAATTTTTAATTGGTATTTTAAATGATGATTTTTTATGTTTAATAACCTCTTTGTTTCAATGATCCTCATTTTCAATAATCAGTTTTTAACCATTTTAAAGAACTATATTGGCTTAAAAAAGAACCTTGAGTATGGTATGAAATATTAAGTTATTTTATTTTTTTAAATAGTCAAAATTTTGTATAGGAATACACCAATATTATAAAAATTATTAATCAAATAGAATTTATTTTTTAAAATATATGTTGATGACATTATTTTTTGATCAAAAGTAAAATACCAAGAAATGATTTCTAAAAAAGTTGGAATAAAATTGAAATGATTATGATGGGTGTGTTTATATATTTAATTATATTATCAATTTATCAAAAATATTTATTAAATAATTTAAACCAATTTATATATATACTTCAATTACATAAATTATTCGGATGTGAAAATAGTAATACTTATTAAACATCTATAAGATTAAATATTAATCTTAACATTGATGAATATGAAAAATTAATAGATAATATATTTTATATTGGAATAATTGGTTTTTTATTAATTTTACAAATTTTTTGGCTATAAATTATATTTTTAGGATGTATTTATGGAAGACCCTTAACTTATTTAAAATAGTCTCATTTAATTTTTGCCAAGATGATATAGATATTTATAGAGGAACTCTTTACCTTTATTGAAAATTTATGAAAGAACATCGAATTTTAATTTAACTTTACATTAAAATTATGATTTTGGATAGGTGTATACTAGATAGGAAGTTCACCTAAGGATCTGTCACTTTCATAGTAAATCCATAATATCATGGTGTAGTATGAATCAACAATCCACTAAACTGTCTATTGTAAATACTGAATATATTTCAATGTATGTTGTTGTTAAAAAGTTATTTTTATAAAAGAAACCATTAATGATTTTGAATTGAATTTTAAGTATTTTCCAGTCAAATTTAATTAAAAAGTTGATATCAATATTTTAAAAAATATAAACCATTATAGAGTGAAGCACATAGAATCAATGCATCATTTTTTATTACAACATGCAAAAAATGGTGATGTCTCTTTATAATTTTTTCATCTGAAAATCAATTATAGTTTTTTATAAAATATATTTTAATGACATATTTTATTTTATAAAATCGGAATTAAAATTAGTTGGTTAAATTTAATTTTGTTTCTATTTTTATTATTTTGTAATGAGACATTTTATTTAATGAATATTATATTTGAATTATCTCCTTTGAGATTTATCATTGAAATTTGAATATTATTCACTTATCAAAAGGAAAAAAAAATTTTCAGTCATGATTATCATACACATAACTCTATGATACCCTTTTGTTACGACAATACAATAAAATAAATTTGGGTAACACACTAAACCCTTACTAACTTTTGAATCTTCATATATTTTTCCTCCAAAATATTTTTCATTAACCCTTCAATATTTCCAACCAATTTTTTATATGGTGAAATATAAGAGAAAATATGGTGTTACATATTGATGATCAAAGCATTCATGGACTACATAAAAAATATTGAGTCAAAGTTCAATAGATTTCAACTATATAGGTTGTACAGATATGCTTTTTACGAATGATATAAATCATCAAGGATGGGATTTTTTTGTTTGAAATGATGTGAATATAGTTTTATATGAAAAATAAGTATGAGATTTATATGAAATGTTTGTATTACATATTTTGATAATTATAATCTGGTTACATTAATAGTAATGCAAAAGAATTTTTTGATATCATCTTTAATAATTGATGGTGTATTTTAGTCCACTTATTAAGGATATTTTGATTTTTTTTCACCCCTTTAACTCCAATTTATTATGTGTTTCTTTAGAAATTTATAGTCCCTTTTTAGAAATCCTAAAATGGAGATGAAATCTAAAAAATTCATAGAACTAGAATGAATGGTTCTTATGATGTCCGTTTTGTTAGTCTTTTCTAAACGAAACGATGAGTTTGAGAAAATCTTCTTCTAAGACAATGTGTATCTGTATTTATTTATGGTAAAGAACCCCATGAATTTTACACAATGTATTATCAAGTAAAATATCCATATTCAAAACAAATATATAAAATATTAACCTTTTAGAAGGTCTCTAACCTTTATTTTTTGAAATTCATATGTTTGTGTGGACCAATCCACTAGTAGTTGTTGTCATGGATTATAATCAATGGTTGATAGTTTGATTTACTATGTTTATTTTTCCTAGAATTGATCTTTTTATTATATTATTCTTGTTAGTTCAAGAAGATTAATTTGAATAGAACCTACAAATACCTGGGGGTATTCCCATATGGTTTTTATAGATGATGTTTCTGCTTATGATCCTACATGTTATCATGATTCCATAGAATAAATAGGTATATATTTTTATATAGGTTATATTTTGGACAATTAAACTCCCATAGAAAGCTAAATAAGAGTTTAAGTTGTAGTTTCGGATGAAATTCAGGGTGGGGGAAAAGGCTATCCCAGAAGTTCACATAGAATTGTGTCATGTAGTTGATGATTTTTTCTTCATATAGGTGATCCACATATTTTACATATTACCACTATAAAAGAAAATTTTGATTCATTATCTAAAAGTTTATTTAAATTTTTTAAAGATAAACCCGTCTCTACCATATGAGGAGTCGTCTTACTCATTGAAATATATCCATATGGGGAGACCAATAGAAAATTCAAAAGACAATCAATATATTTTATCTGTCAAAATGTAGTTGATGGTGAATAAGAAGAATAATTAGAATATTAAACTTAGTTTGTTTCAAATATAATAGTGGTTTTATAATTACTAATAACCTCTCATTTAGAGGACATTCATTATGTAGATGAAAATAAATTAGTTGAAGAATATCATAGCATTGATGTTCACAAAAACTTGTTTTAACCTTTTTTATTACAACCTACTAATCCTAAAATCATTATAGATGAATTAGATTCTATAGATCAAAGAGATTAACATATTTAGGTAGGGATAATGAAAAAATATTATTCATCGAGGAATTAGTTTTTCAAAGATAGAGATGAAATATGGAATCTTCAAGAACAAGATGTCTGAAAGGATGATATTGGTGAGTAAATGATGTTTTTTCAGTTGAAATAGATTTTATTTTTTAAAATATTTATCTTGTTATTCATCAAGATATATTTTTTTGATAAATATTTTATTGAATGAATGTTGGAAGTAGTATAACCCTTTACAGATATGATGAATTCAGCCATAGATTCTATTGAATCTATGATTCTATCTAAAGAGATTTTGTGAGATATTCAATGACGTGTGTTTTTTTGAAATTAGAAGATTGCCTATAATTTCCAAAATCCCCATGGAAATTATTTTTCAGTCTCTGGTAGAAATCATTTCCCTAGTGAGTGATTGAGTACTAGTTATACAGAGTGTTTTATTTCTGGTATAAATTATACCAATTTTCAATAACTAGTTTAATAAATGTATAGATCATTTGAAACTAATTTTGATGTATAGTATGCGAAATTTTATTATCCTCATCTGCTGTTAATAAAAAATATAAAATAAGAATATTCATAATAGTAAGAACAGAAAATCATTTGGTGAGATTATGGAGAATGAAGACCTCTAAGAAAGATAGAAAATAACCCTTACATCTCCATCAGCTAGATCATTTGGTTTATCTAATAACTAGTTTGAAGTGAAAATGAAGATGATTCAGAATTGTTCCAATATAAAGGGATCTAATTTTATTTTGGGAAATTTATCTAAATGGGTATATATTGGTTTCATGAATGTTCCAAACTTTTTGCAAAAGTGATATGGTGAAGAGACTTGGTATGTATGAAGATGCTTTATACCTCCACAGAGTAGACACTCTGTTGGACCTCCAATGTTATATAATTATTCAAACACCTCCCATATAATTAAATAAATCATCAATCCTTATAAAATGAATTCAATATAAAATAGCATGTATTATTAAAAAATTACTTTACATATGCATGAACCATAATATTTGTTATTATTTAAACCTCCAAAGTAATTTGATTTTTTTTGTGCTTAGGAAAATCATATCAATATTCTGTCCACTTCTGTTAGAAATTACCGAGACGATAAAGCTAGACTTGGTGGATCTTTAATAACATTGGCTTATTTTTTGAGATAAATAATGATGATTCATTTTGATATCATCATTACAAGTTTACCAACCTCATTCTTTTAAGGTTCCTCTTCTGAAACATTGACCATCACCACAAAACTTACATACATTATTGATTGTGATGTTTGATTGAATAAAATCATTAAAACAATTCAATAGTTGTTTAAACAATTTAATGGTTGTTTATGTCTGTGAATGTATGTTTAGTTACATTTTTATTACAATATTTAATTCAATTAATTACTTTTATTTTTTTATCTATATAAAATACACATTTTTAGTTCATTATAAATGTTTTTGAACAATATCTTTATATTTTTTTAAATGTATTCTATCTTTGTTATTATAGTTTCAAAAAAATGACATACAAGTATATTACATCACGTTATATTAATATTCAAAACATTACATTAATACATTCCTGAGGACTGTAATAGTTTCTTGCCTTTGGAAACACGGAAACAAAATCTTCTTTCTCAGTGTAAGATCTTCAATATCTACAATAAATATTTCCACCATTATTACTTCTACCTAATTCTGTTATTCATGATATGTGGAAAGGAGTCATAATAAGGGGTGAGACCAGATTCTCAGTAAGTTAAATAAAGTAAATTCATAATCATAATAGGGAAAACAAGGTTATGGAAGATGACCATAACATTTTAATTTTATATCCTTCATAATATATATCATAAGAAATATTAGTAGTTTATAATAGATAAATCATAAATAAATAATGAATCTAATCTATAAAATAGAAACATTGTAATAAAACATAGAATTTTGGAAGACACATAATAATATAATATGATTTACCTAGTAGCCAATACATTGCTTCCAAGACCTTATTGGTAGTATGACTTCACTCTATATACCATCTTGGTAGTCATGGTTCACTACCCTGATTATCATAGTAGAATTAGTTCACTCATCATACTATCTAGGTAGTCATGGTTCACTCCCATGGCCATATTAGTAGCATGAAATCACTCCTCATTCCATTATGGTAGTCATGGCTCACTCCCATGGACATATTAGTAGTCAAGGATCACTCCAAATACTAGCTTAGACTATCTTATGAGATATAAATCTTTACCAGATTCATTAGAGGGAGAAATATTTCCCAACAATCTCATAAATAAATCAATCATACTTGTTCGTAAATATCATTAAAAATCAAATCATAACCCACAAAATGAAATTTATTTTATAAAAATGTAATCATATCATAACCTGTGAGAAAAATATCGGCTTCATAATCACTTCACCAAAATCATAATTCTAAAAGAAAGATATTTTAAATAAATATATAACCCATGAAAGGGAAATTAATTGAATAAATTCCATGAAATTAATAATAAACCATTCATATAATTATTATAAATGTAATATTTATATATTTTCTTATAAGGGAATGAGTAACATCAAAATATATAAACTAGATTAAAAATAAATTTGAATTTTTTTAAAAAAAATTCCTTAAAAAAATATCCTATCTTCAATGAATTTTGTTTATTACATAAAACCATTTGAAAATAATTATCTTCACAAATACCCTGAAAATTTATAAAGAATACGTGAAATAATTTTAAAAACATTTTTCCTTAAACCATATAAAATATGATTCAAAACATTGTAATAAAATATTTATTTGAAAGCACTTTTAATAATTTTAAAGACATATTTAAAATGGTTTCAAAAACTTTTCACATATAATAATTTGATTAAATATTTATTTTGAATGAAATACACTAATATGAAAATACTTCTAAAACATATAAATAAAAAATGAAAATGTTTTGTAAACTATTGGTTTGAAAATACTTGGAAAACATATAAATAATTCTTGAAAACACTTTGATATTATTTCATTAAAAAAATATAAATGAATATTTGAAGCATTTGGGAAACAATATTTCTTGAAAATCACTTTTGAAAACATTAACCTAAAAATTACCCATTGAAAAATATAAAGTAAGCTTATAAAAAATGATATAGTGTAAATTTTTACATGTCGTACGATTTAAAAAGAACATTACTTCTGTACGGTATGTTAGTTGGAAAAAATTCATTGTTTATAAAAATACTAGAAAACAAAATTATAGGGAATGGTAAAAGGTAAAAAATGGGTAAAAATTTCTTTTAATTATTTTATTAGAATAGTTTAATAAATTTTTAGGACCCTTTTTAGAAAAAATATATTTTAGACTGAAGAGAGGGTAAAGTCGGTCTTTCTTAAAAATACATTCTTAACTATATTATGTGACAAAGAGTTGAATGATGGTACCAATACATTAATATATCATGAAAAACCATGGGATATGAATTTCATGTATTTTTTGGAGAGATTGTTAATAATATGTAATAAATGGAAGAATTAATGAAAATAATCTCAAAAAGTTATTAGATTTCCTAAATAAACTCTTATAACTTGGTAACTTGTAATCATACTCTCCATGTATGAAAATGAAATTTCATTAAACTGAAAATATCATTAAAATAATTAAATTATATATATAACATGTAAAATTTCTATTTACAATCCTCATAAAAAATTTAGGTTCATAACAAATCATGAATCCCAAAGAAGAAAAAATGTGACAAAACTTTTTCATAGATTTGGTAACATTTAAAATATATACCCCATGAATGAAATAACATAAAATTTACATTTTAATACTAATATGTTTATGTATAATATATATGAAATATACTCATTGACATTTCAAACACCACAAAAAATGAATGAGTGGCGAACATAGCATGTATCTAACTAAAATAAAAAGTGATATAAAATCCACATATTTTGTGACTTGACTCTCATCATACTCATTCAAACCACCTCTATAATAAATATAAATTAAGTATAAATCAATTAAATGAAATATTATTATTTATAATACAATATATGTTTTGATTACGACCTTTTATTACCTTCTTGTTTACCATCCATTATTAATGTTTCACTTTTGGTAATATTCTCTTTATTATTCACACGTTTGTTAATTTGTTATATGTTTGATCCTTATACATATATGATGATTTATAGAATGTAAAACATGTTATAAATATCACATCTATACATAATATGTATGTTATTATAATCTATATAATATATAAGTATGAAACAACATACACCGTTCATGGAGATGGTAGGTCGTATGTACACATGAACACTATTTTTTTGTTTAATTATCATGTTTGAAAGAAAAAACATAAAAGACATATATGTGTGTGTATATATATAATTTTTAATGTAGTTTTATTATATTTTATATACCAAATATTTTAACTAATACCATCCTTAATACAATCAATGTAGTGTATGGACAAATCAGATCACTTTAAGGGGGCGGTAGTCCACACTTCCTCAAACGATATTATCTTATCAAAACTAAATGGAAAGTGAAAAAAATACGTGTTGTAAAAAAACACAAAATATTAAATAACATAAAAATATAATATATTAATCTTATAAATAGTGTATCTATCATAATTTCCCCCATGAAAGGTTGTATATAAAATTGAACAATCATCATTTAGTGAGTAGATAGTTCTCCAAACACAACAATAGTCTATTTTTTATTCATTAAATGGAGTTTTGTGTATGTGTTGGTTGAAAAATTATCATAAAAAACCTATTATATTTAGCTTTATTTTTTTACACAATAATGGTAAAAAATAATGTCTATGGGGTGGCAAAAGAATATAAAAGAAAAGACTTGAGATGATACATTACATATTAATCAGTTAAATCCATTTTGTTTGTGCCAAAAATCATACACAGATTGCCTTATTCCTAAATGAATTATTCTAGGATAAATTTATGGATGTTGAAAACCATATTGGGATGTTATTTTTAGATCCTAAAAGGTTTCATAGGTTTGAGGATGTGGGAGAGGTGGTTTCCTTTTATAGGGATGGAAATGAATCACTTGGAATTTTATGAAACATGTTAGTTTTACAGATGTTCTAACATAAAAAAGTCATAAAAAACAAACATAAATCAATAATGTAATGTTTATGGATAAATTTGGGAAGTAAATTTTAGTTTGGACAATTTGATAGGTCATTCTGTCCCCTACGATTATGGTTTATCCCCTAATGATGTTTATTTTTACATTAACCACCGCGATTAATTATAATTACTTCTACTAATATTTTTTATTCATAAATGAAGTAGATATTATTAAAATCTAAATTTTATAGTTATTAAAATGTTTTATTTATGTTTTTCAATATTCAATTCATAGAAGAGGAAAAATTAATATTAATTCTAATCCCATAGACGGGACGAAACTACATGGTTTTTAAATAGAAAAAAATTTAATAGTCTTTTATGTTTTTATTTTAAATTTCAATGTAAAACTGATTATAATGACCAAAATTATATTAATATATGTATAATTGATCTAATATGACATTTAACATAAAATTAAATAACCAATAATTATATATTTCATTATCAATAGGTTTTATCAATATATAAAAATTAAAAATTATATTGGAAAATTATTTACTATTCGTATAATTAATTTTATAAATTTTGTTATAATTATCTCATTTAAAAAATTATAATAATAAAATTATGTTTCATAGAAAAATCTATATTCTGTGAAAGGTAAACTATGTTAGTGTTGCGGGTAGCAGAAACCAAGTCGGTATTGCATGTAATGCAAGACTAGTTTGTGATGTGAGAAAGGAATGTTTGATATTGTGTTTTAATATATATATATATATAATGAAATATTTCTAATGTCACATGAAATTAAAAACATTATAAAGGTAAATTAATTCAAACAAAAATAAATAATTCACAAAATCTGGGGATGTTATATTCTAACCCCTTCAAATGAATTTCATCCTCAAAATTAATATATGTTATCAATGTTTTAATAAGAAATGCATATTGTAAAATTAAATACAAGAATAACCTTTAAAATGAAATTTTGGGATCATAATGGTTACCAAATATTACATATAATAGGGTTTACACATAGGAGAACATCAGTTGTGAGTGAATATTGGACATAGATGAAAATCATAAATAATTTAATGTAGTGATTAATGTAGACAATGAAAAACAAGTTAATGATAAAAAAAAGTAAAATCAATTAATATATGATGATTTAAAATGCCATAGGTTCAACATTATTAAGGTATTATGACACCAAATTTTCATTTAATATTTATCCTAACATTGATTAATTCTTTTATTGACCAAGAATATAAGCAATTATACTAGATATATTACTCTAAAAATTACATCCTTCATTACTTTGTTTGATAAATTTATAATTCATTGATATCATCATGAAATGAATATATAAAAATCAACTTTGATGCCTAAAGTGATAAAATACAATTTTAGCAGACAATAATAACCATTATATAATGAAAACCATAAATATTTATCTATAAAAATTATTAAAAATAAACGAGGTTAATAAATTGTTCTCTAAACATAAAAAGAAACTATATTTTTTCATCATAAATAACAATTCATTGAAAATAATTATACATTAACCATGAAATTGCATATGCCAGTGGTAGGCATAAATCCCTTATCGCCCTTAAATCATGGGTTCAAAATCATCAACCTTATTAGACTTTATTTTTTCCATATGACATACATGATGTCCTTTTCTAAAACATCACAAATATAACTTCCAAAATAAATAAAATGATCATCCATTAAATAATTTTAATCACTAAATATCATTTTGACAAATGTTTTCAACAAAACATTAGTGCATAAATACTTCCTATGAAGTTTAAGATAAACATTTCATGAATTGTTAAAAAAATAACCATTTAGAAATATGAATATCAAAAACCATTTAAATAATTTCACAAAGTCATAATAAAATCAATTCCCCCATAAACCGTAAATTGCCTCTTGGATGTCAAATAACAAACATGTGAATACCCCCCATAATATATTATCTTCAAACCTGGTAATAGACTTAATTACCATAAATACTTATTTAAATCATGCATGATTTCTTATTCCATAGATTAATAGATATATTTCATAAATCCAAGAAGATTTATACTTCATCCGTGATTGCATGAACTACTTATCAACATGTCCGTAATTAGTTCCAAGGTAATTGGTACCCTCCAATTTACATATTCATTAAAGCATTATCTTATCTTAAAGAATACAATAAGGGTTACCTTCTCTAAGTCACAATACCACATTTTCATTAAATAAATTCACCATTACGTCAATGAAATTCATTATAATATTTTAAATACTATGAAAAAAACATAATTAGAACAATCATTGAATATTTTATAATTTATATAAAATAATTTATTATTCTAAATACATAAAAATATTTATTATTCTACTTATTCCTTATTAAATTAACAAGGATACCTTATTATATTACACTATATCTGTTTCCTTTCAACATTCATATGTAGTATCTTTATCATTAGTAATGTAACCATTACCAACACCACTATGTTAGATTCCTTTAGAATCATTCATCATTGGAAATTGAGTTGTATAATGACCATTTACTCCACATTTAAGTTACGTAACCTTTAATGATGTCTTATTGACACCATCATCCACATGCATTTTTTTAACCAAACTCTATATTTTTTCCTTGAAGTCACCTTCTTTTTCCCATTATTTTCCACTATAAAAACATATTTTGGTTCTTTTAAGATATTCACTAATGATATTTTCTACACAATCACTACATAGAGGAAACCAAAACCTCCTTCTTCCACAGTCTCAATTACCCGAACTCTCAGTGAACTGTTTTACCTTCATTTGTGAGTTAGAGAGTTGGATAAATTACACATTGTTAATTGTGTTTTTTGAAAACTAATTATTCATGATCACAAAATATCTCACTCTAGTCCTAACGACACTTTATTTCTATTCAAAAAATATATCCATCACATTAAATGTTAATCTAGTTCCTACCGTTGATAATAACCAGAAGCATAGTGTCAACATTATTTTTATAGAAACACATCACATAGTAATACATATATTCACTTATTAGATGCCTAAATTATTACACATTTCTTAATCTATAACACCCTAGGTTAATACTATGTTATTAGTTGTGAAATTATATTTAAATTCTCTATGATATTTCCTGATAAGTTTGTCAATATAGAAAGAATATACCATTGTATTCTCAAACCATATGTGTAGAAATCCCTTTTGTCATGTACCAGATTACCCTGATTCTGGCCCATAACAACATGTCAGAGTTATTACCACAAGGTACATCCATTCTAGATCCACATCCACATATAGTATCTATATATGGGTTTATTTCTAGGAAACCACTCTATCCATTACCAAAATTCCAGTACATTTTCATAAACCTTAACTAATCCTTATATTTATCCTTAGATACTTCCCTAGACATATCCTTACATATATATATAAAGATATAACTAAAGTGTTCTCATCCTTATTTATAAATGATTAATAATTATTTCCTTTTATACCATCAATATTGACCGAGACTCTACATACATATACATTACATCATTTTGGATGAATACTATATAAAATAGAAAAAGGCATGCCTGAGGACTATAATAGTTTATTATTTTGGGAAACAAGTAAAAAAATATTCAATCCTACTGTAAGATATTCATAATATCACATAAATTTCTCCACAATTATTAATTATACAAAAAAAAATTTCTTTATAACCTACGGAAAGGAATCATAACAAATGGGTGAGATTAGAAGATCAGAAGGGTTTATAAATGAAATGAATAAGCATAACATGAAAACAATTTATGGAATATGATCATAAAATCTGAATATCATAAATAGTATATTAGGGATTATAATAAATTTTGGATGTTCATAAGTCATGAATTATATGGATAAAAATATAATAATCCATGAGATCATAACATAATAGTAAAATATGGAAGTGTCCCAAAAACATAAGAATATATTATGAATTTCATAGTATTTAAGGTATCAATTCTCTATGACCATCCTGGTAGTATGGGTTCACTCCCCATACCATATTGGTAGTCATGATTCACTTCCATAACCATCTTCATAGCACAAGTTCAGTCCTCATACCATCTAGGTAGTCATGGTTCACAGCCATGGCCATCTCGGTATAATGAGTTCACTCCTCACACCATCTTGGTAGTCATGGTGCACTCCCATGGCCATCATAGTAGTCAATATTCACTACCAATACCATCTTAGTCTATATAATGAGATATAAATCATTACCCATGACATTATGGGGAGATAAATTCTTTAAATATCTCATAATGAAAACATACATATATTTTCCACAAGATCATTAAAAATAATATTATAAGCCATAAAATGAAATGGATATTATAAACATTTTATCATATTATATCTTCTAAAAATAATATAGGATTTAAAATCATTTCATTAAAAGAGTAACCCGTGAAAGTGGAAGTAGATATTTTAAAAACATAACCCAAGAAACAGAATTGGATTGAATAAGGAATTTTACTTTAAGCATAACACAAACAAGGAATGAATATGAACTGAACTGTTAGATCATCTCCTATAATGGCATGAGAAACATCAATTGATGTCATCTTATATGGAAAATAATTTTAGAATATATTTAAAAAACATTTCTTAATCAAAATATTCTTTCCTATTTGAAAATTTTGGTTCGAAACATATAATCATTTGAAAATCATTTTCATAGAAAATACATTGAAAGAATAGAAAGAATACTTGAAATCCTTTTGAAACTATTTTCTATTAAGTACATACAAAATAATCCTCACAACATTTAAAGACACTTGTTTATTTAAAACACATATTATTTTTTTTAAGAATGATTGAAAATGATTTCATAACATTTTCATTTAAAAAATTGTCAATGTACCTTGAATTTTTTTGAAAACCATATTGGTTAAAGTAAATTGAGAACATATAATAAAAGGTTGAATATATTTTGAAAACTATTTATTTTTCAAAAACCATTAAAACATATAAATGGGTACTAAACACATTTTAAAAAAAATTATTAAAAAATTAAAAAATAAGATTAAAAATATTGTTAAAACATATTTTCATGAAAATAAATTTTAAACACCTTTTTTAAAAAATTTACCATTTAAAAAATAAAAATTAAGGATAAACAAAATGATGATGTGTAAATTAATACATGTATTTTGAAGTAAAAGAACATTTTTTTTCAGTATAAAAGGTTTAAAAATGAATTATTCAGAAAGAAAAAATAAAATTTCTTTTAAGATATTGGAAAAATTAAAATATGGGTACAAATTTCTTGAAATTAATTTAGTACAATAATATAATATTCGTGAAACAGTTTTTATAAAACATAGATTTCCAAATTAATAGAGGGTAATGTTAGGTTTTCTTAATAAAACATTATAAACTATATTATTTACCAAAAGAGTAGAAATATGGCACCAATTCATTGATATACCATGAATTACAAGAGGAAAAGAAATTTCATGTACGTTTTTGAGAGAAGGGTCAAAGAATTTCTTCAAAGGAAGCGTAAATATAATCAACCATGAAGAGTGATTTGATTTCCTAACAAAATACTTATAACTTGGTAACCTGGAATCATACTTTCCATGTAAGAAAATGAAATTGTGTGAAGATACAAATATCATCAAAATAAGTAATTTCATGATATAACTTGTAAAATGGAATTATATACACATCGAACAGAATTTTGGTTCATAACAAAACCTGAGCCTCATAGAAGTACAATTGGGAAAGAACTACTTCATAGATTTGGTAATATTTTAAACTTATAAACCATGAATTAGAGATCGTAAAAATTATATTTGAATACCCAGAAATTTAATTAAAAGATACATGGAATACAATCATGTTAAGTACATACACCCCACAAAAGTAAAGAGTGGCGAAAAAAGAATATATCCCATGGAATTTAAAGCGCTATAAAATCCATCAACCTTGTATATTGACTCTCATAATACTCATTTAAACCAAAAATATATTAAATATAAATTTATTATAATTATTTTCATAAACATATTATTATATAAAATACCATATATTGTTTTATTAAAACCTTATATTACCCACCTTTATCCATATAATGTTAAGGTTTCACTTTGGGTTAAATTTTCTTAATTCTTTACATCTGTCTTAATTTATTATATCTTAGGACCTTATCCACATATTATTATTTCATGATTTTGAAACATGATATAACTATCATTTTTATATATTCTATTGGTATTATAATAATATATATAATAAATATTTATGAAATGGAATACATCGTTCATGAAGACGATAGACAGAATATACACATGAATGCTATTTGTTTTTAATTGTCATATTTGAAAAAAAGTAAAATAAATAATATATATATATATATATCATTACTATATAAGTATTAGGATATCATATATATCATATATATTCACTAAAACCATCTTAAATACAATCAATGTAGTGAATGAATGTATCATAATGCTTTGAGGGGGTGGTTTTTCACACTTCATCAAATGAATGTATCGTATTAAAACCAAGTATAAAGTAAAACGACTTGTGTTTTAAAAAGGAAAAAAAGATTAAATACATAATATATATAATATATAAACAAAGTTTCGTTCATAATGTCTACTATGAGAGCCGGTAATGTAAAATTGAACAATCTTATTTAGTGAGGTAGTAGTTCTCCGTACACATAAATAGTATTTTTATTATCCATTAGATGGATGTGTCTATATGTGCATGTTTGAATCTTATCATAAAAAAATCATTCTATATTTATTATAATATCTTATACAATCATTTAAAAATTAAATTTGAGGGTTTTGAGAATGAAAATAAATGAAAGTACTTGAGGGAATACTACACCTCTTAACCGGGTTACTCCTTTTGGTATATCTCAGTAATATACCTTATATTTAATTCTAAAAAAAGTAGGAAATATATAGAGTATGGGATTATTTTTTGAAGTTAATTTTGAATTTAATTTTGTAAACTAATAGGTTATATAGCTGTGAGAATATGGGAGAGGTGGTGGCGTTTTATAGAGAACGAAAATGACTCACTTGAAATTTTTGAAAACATGTTTTTGGTACACATGTTTTTTCGTAAAAATGTCATATAATAAAAATTAAATAATTTATGGAATATATATGGCCTATATACTGACATTAATTGGGTTTATTAAATGTTTATAGGTTATTTGGTACCCTAAGATTTAAGTTTTGTCCCTAATTAAATTAATTTGACCTTAACTGTGATTATTTTTAATGACTTTTACTAATCCTTTTTGGTCAAAAATTAAGTTTATCTTATAAGACTCTAAATATAATACTTATTACATTGGTGTACTTTGTTCTTTTTAAATTTAAGGTATAGAAGAGGAAAAATTAGGATTAATGCAAATCCGGCAGATGAGACAAAATAACTTATTTTTAAAGTAAAAAGCAGTTCAAACATTTATTAAGATTTTATATTCAATTTAAAAGTGTAAACAATTATAATGACCAATATAGTAATAATAGATTGTTTTTGATCTATATTGACCTTAAAACAATTTTAAAATATAACCTATCAATAATAATTATTTAAATGAAAAGATGATTTTAACTAAATAGTTGCAGTTTTTCGTATTCATCAACAAATGATGTTTCTATGAAAAATCCTAAAAATCCACAGTAATCAAATTTCCGAATTAAATATTAAATAAATTGTTTTATCAAATTAAATTTTGGAATGTGTCTAAAATAAATTTTATTATTAAATCAGTTCATTTTAGAAAGAATAATTTTTAAACATAAAAGGGTTTATTAAAAAATTATATCTTTAATTATCAATAGGTTTTATCAATATATATTAATTATAAATAATAATATATATTTAGTTATTAATATTAATATACATATTTTTAACAAATAGGTTAAAATTATCTCATTTAAATAATTATAATAATAAAATGATGTTTCGTAGAAACCTATATATTTAATGTATTGTACGCCATGTCAACGTTATGAGTGACGCATTCCATGTTTGGTATTCTATGTCTAAAAATATTTTAATATGAAAATTTTAATTTTCCTTATCTCATCAATACATTTTTTGGTAAAATTTCATTCTAATTTATATTCATATTTAGTATGTATTACCGTAATAAATCACACATATTCTTGTTCAATATTAATTTTAGTCATTTGACTTTATTATTAATTTTTTAATATCAAAAAATCGGAGAGAATAAATAAGGATAATATAAAAATTAAAATACCTTTTATATTTTTTCATAAATTATTTATCAATCAATGGGTTTTATAATTATTATAAAAGGGTGATAATTTTCGATAGAATTTTTTTTAAAAAATATATCAGTTGTTTATGGGGTTTGTTGATTATAAAATAAAATATTTTCTTCAAATGAGTTGATTTTAAGTGTTTCATATTCTATCCACATATAAGATCTGATTTATATATTAAGTAGTTTTTTTATTGTACATTAATATAAATTTCCTTATTCTACGTGATGTTAGATGTTTGATTTATATTATGGTAAGTGATTTTCTTATATAGAACATGATTATCTTAAAAAGTGGAAATATTATCTTATTTTAATGTTTTAGAATATGGAAAAGAATTTTACCCTAGGGATCAAGAAATTTATCATTCCTTAGTTTAAATGTAGGATTCCTTTTACTATTTAAATTAAGAGAATTAGTTTATCATACGTAAATTATATTAACAAAATAATTATAAAACAAATTTCAATGAATGTAATGGAAATCGACAAACATATAGAAGAATAAATTGTCTTACGAATAAGAATTATCATAAAGTCAGCTAATGAGATCTATTTGAAATAATTTACCTTATGAATAAAATGAAATTAGGATATTCTACGCATTGGAATACATGGGTTTTTTTCATAAAATTATCATATATATTTATCATACAAGAATAATAATATTAGATCGTAATCTTGTGGAGTATAACCTATTATGCATATCAACATGATAAAATTTTTAATGTCAGTTTAATCTCATGATGTGACATTTCCTTCTCTTAATAATATTATAAATTTATTTTTCTAAATAAGGATTGATAGACTTTTAGAATGTTCCATTTTTCTATGAATGGGAAGATCTAAAAATATATTTATATCATCGCTTCCACAAAAGATCATTCTTCATTAGGATGGAAAGGAATATTCCATTAAAACGAAATCCTATCTAATTTTTAAAGGATTATTCATTTTTGAGTGGTGATTATCTAGTATTCCTAAGTTCAAAATCAAAGGGAGGTAATATATAAGAATGCAATCTTCAGAATTAAGAGATGGTAGATACACCGGTATATAAGAACATATGCTAACTAATGAATTAACTCATGTACTGAGAAACAATTACATACAAAACATGTGTATTATTTTTATAAGTTTATCTGTTTCAATTTAATAACCTACAGAGCTATTCTATAAAGATCATCCTATTCTCTATATGCTTCGTTATATGTTATAAGATTCTTCTTGAAATGGTGTGCTGCAAAATTCCTTAAAATTTTATTCATCTTTTTTTCATTTTAACTCATTTTAATTGACTGTATAGAGTCCTTATATAGGTATTGTAAAAGGAAAGATTATTTAAAATCACTTAGAACATTTTTAATGGGTAGAATCATTTTACCATCATCTTGGTGCCTTGGAAAATGGGATTTCATTTTGAAATCACCAAACTCCTAGAAAAGAGTATTGTTGGATTATAGAAGGGGATTTTGTTCTTTGAACCAATATAAATAATCTTAGTTTGATATTTTTCCTCTGAGATATTATATTTAAAATATGTAAACCCCATGCTTCCACGATACACTTCTCATTGAATAATACAGTAGCGTGTGTTGTACGCAACTTGGAGTTCTAACACACACCACAACCAATCAAAGTAGCCGTTATGAATAGTAATACCAACTTTTTGAAATTTTATAAAATTTTTACCTCAAAATGAACTTCATTTTTGAATTAGGAATCTCGAATTTAGCCTAGGGTCAAATTTTGGTACTTTTTGGATAACTTTTATATTTTGATGAATAGTGAGAATTACTAAATTTTAATTAAAAACAATTTTTTAATAAAAATAATTAATTGGGATAAATTATGAATTTTAGTGGTTTCAAAGTATATTTAGAATATATTTTTACCATTTAATACACATTTGGTAATTGGAGAAAATTTCATAATTAAACTGGACATAAACAAGTGCCAATCTTTTGATAGTTATTATTTCATAAAAACATGCTTTTTGTTTTGACAGTGGGAATTTATTTTAAATTAATTTCTGCCACTTATGTGTTTTGAATTTGGAAAAATGGATTTCATATTTATAATTAGTATGTACAAATTGTGTAAATAGGTAAATTTTATTTTTTGACATTTTGAATAACTACTTCGGTAAATATTTTATTTACCATGGTTAAAGGGTAAATCCTGTAAATAAGGGTAAACAATAATATTATTATAATAATAAATTACAATAAAACGTATCCTAACCTTATTGGTGAATACATGTACGACCATGGGCATCTTTGTGAATTTTTGGGACCCCATGGACCCACTTTTAGGTGATATGGAACACTTTATATTAATTAAGTGAAATTAAATACAAAAATGACATAAGCATATATCTTTTAGAAAAACAATTTTTTTTATTTGGTTATATATGTTATATTTTAGACTATAAATATTAATTAGGAAGATAAAAATATTTCCTACATAATGGTATTTTATTTATAATTTTTACACGTTTAATAATTAAATTTATTTATGACAGAATAATGATGCAGTATTTTCCTTATTAATGAATGAATTAAACAATTGATATTATAAATATAAAAATAAATGTAATTTGAAACTTTTTATGAATTAAACTAATTTTATAAATTAACATGACATATTAATACTGGTGATATGAATTTTTTTTGATGTAATAATGATGTTATGAATTTATCAAAAACAAAACACCCAATAGTGTCAAAATTGACATAAAAGAGTTTTTAAAACAAATATTATATTATTAATTGATATTCTATTCCTAAAAATCTAAATTTAGGAAAATGACTTATATAATGATATTTATATCATTAATGGACCACTTGGGTGTCTCTTGGATGTATATAGTATGTTTATTAACTATATAATATAAAAATACAAAGTGACATGTTAAATGTCAATCTAATTAACTAAGAGTTAAAACTAAAAGATAAGGTTAATATAATTAACAAAACCTATCTAAGTCTATTGGATGAATCAATTCAGCCCCATTTACACCTTATATGTTGAATAATCTACTTTGGAGCCATTATAAACCGAATATGAATTTATTATAAATTAATACTTTAAGTTTTTCCTAAAGAGCCCCTCCCCCCCCCTTATAAAAGGACACAACTTCTAACCAATTATTCACACCTTCAAAGCCTTTTGGATCGACCAAACCCTACCCAAATACTCTCTCAACATCCCTCAATTAATCATATAGGCATTACTTCAGTCATAAATCCAACTTAAGGATCCATTTTGATCAAATCAAAAGGAAGAACCTGAAGAAGAGGAATGTTTTCACCACCCACTTTCAAGTTCCTTTCTTCTTCAACTTATTATTTCTTTATTATTTCCATTATAAAATAATAACTCCAGTATATTATATATTCTATGATTTTATTATAATTATTGAACAACGATATTTAGTATTCTATCCACCCTTTGGATGACATGTCACCTTACGTGCGTACATACGGCCTACCGTCTCCACGTCGTGGTGTAATTGTTATTCAATACATTATTATTTGTGTGAGTATAATAATGATGTTTAATTCAGGTAAATAATAAATATAACATGATAATTATTCTTTATATATGATATACTATCCATTTATATATCATTCTAATATCAAAATAATGATATTTTCGCTCATCTGTACGTACGGACTACCGTCTCCACAAACGCGATGAGATTCATTCCCCATCTTATACATTCATGTATAATTCACATTTTATGATTAAAAATAATGTTTAATGACATTATATAATTATTTATATGAATAAGATACAACTTATACATAACATACAAGGATTATGCAACAAAACATATAAAAGAAAACGAGTAAGTTAACACCTGAAACGACAAATAATACTAAGATATTATTAACAAAGAAATGTTACAAGATCATATATGATATCATATTAATGTATATGATTATTGTATAATTTAATATAAATAATTTAACCATTATATTAGAGGTTAACCTACCCTAGAAAAAGTAAAATGACAAGGTAAGGGGTTTTCATCTCACTCCTTATTCCTGTGAGATTCGTTCCATTTTGCCACTATTACATTTTGTGTGGTATATGTACTTCCCATAATTGTATTTTTTGTGTAATAAAATTTAATTTATGTGTATTTAAATATTCATTATATGATTCCTCTTTCATGGGGTTTATTTTTCGTAATATACCATATTGGTAAGGGTTTATTTCACAATCTCTTCATTATCCGAGGTTGCTTATACGTAATTATCTACTGGGACCTCTTTATCATTCACATCCTTGTTTCGTAAAAATGTATTTCAAAAAATTATTACTATCATATAAACTATGGGATAATTTCATTTATACCATTTTTTACTTTTTATAAGATGTTTATAAAGAAATATTTCGGACGTTTTCCAAACAATGTCCTTTTTATCCTTTTCGACAAAATTAAGGTAAGAATGTCTTTTTTTAACTTATACGGCCGGTGTAGCTATTTTCTACCATTATAAACTCATCAAAGCTTCCCTTAAAATATTATAAGAATATTTTCAAAGTAAATGTTTTATTTTATAATTATGTGACTCTTAAATGATTTCAAAATAACGAGAGATATTTCTCTAAAAAGAGTTTTGATTTCATCTATGTCAGCATCCTTTGGTGGATTTTAAGTTTATTTGGATTTGATTTATTATGATACAAAACATCTATATTGAATTGAAGGTTTTGTGATATGGTTGAGTGTTGATGTGATATTTTTATACCATTCATGATTTATTTTTAAAGTATTGACATTTCATATGCTAGTTTTTATACAAATGTTTATGATATTTTTAAACATTTTCATATGAGGAATGTATTGAACTTAGTAAGTGATGGTGGAGCCCACTGTAGCTCCTCGATTTATCGGTAGGTCTCGTGAGACAACTATACATGGAATTGGCTGAGGCACTTTCCCAATTTGATTTATGGTTTTGGCCGAGGCCTTAATGATTTTTACACATCTTGGCCGAGGACTTGACAAAATGTTTTAGAATGTATGGAATAATACATTCCCCCATTATAGAAATAATATTGATGGTTCATGTTGTCTTTTGACTAGTAGAATACCCATGATTATGTTTTGTTATGGAATTATTTACTCAGCTCATATTCATTCCATAAAATTATCCATGATTATTATTGGTAAAGGGAGGTGGTTTCAATTATTTACCATGATTAATATTTATGTCATTTTCTGCTGAATTACATACCCTTTCAAAGTGTTTGTGCTCACCCCTTTCTTATGATTCATTTTCCCAGGATATGAAGAATTTAGTTATGAGTGACCTGCAAGCATAATCTAGGAGGCTTGGATGTTTTTAATGAAATATATTTTTGTTGTATTTCTCTTCAAGCTATAAAGTTGAACTTATGTATGAATCATTTTTCCAATAATACTACACCGATTGGCCTTTCAAGACATGATTTCCTTGTGATCATGCCAATGTTATGTAATAATGCATAAACTCTGGGTAATTCAGTTTGGGGCGTTATAGTTGGTATTAGAGGAAGTTTAGTACAAATGTTGGAAACTTGATTTAGATAAACTCTGATTAGAGCACATAGCCCTAAGATATAGTTTTAGGATTAATATAGAAGAACTTTTTGGAATTTTGGTATTGTATATATTTTGTGAGTTTTCTGAGAAATACATCCCTGTCTAGATATGAGCAGATAGAGGCGGCTCTGGGACAGATGTAACTAGGGGTAAAACCAGAAAACACTGCTTTGAGCTAGACTCGAATGGGAACTGGTGCATGACAATGGTCCTTACTGCACTCTTGGTTATGACACTCCAGGGGGATTTGCTTAGGATAATTATTATTTTTTTACAAAAAATTATGAAGGGATTATGAGTATATACTTACTCAAAGAAAACATTTTTATGATTATGGATTATATCCATAAACTATTCAATTTGCGTTAGGTATTTTACAAGTTTGGAATTATGTATTTAGATTCATAAACTAATCTAGTTTATGACATTGTTAGAAATGGAACCTTGTGGAAGGAATGGAAATTATATCAACACACGTACCCCATATAGGGATTTCCCGCCTACTCAAGAAAATTATTGTGGAGTAGGTGATACAACTGGTTCTTATCAGCTTATCACCATACTGGGACAACTCACTCAGGTTATGAATAATAAACTTACCCGTATGGAGAACCCTGATCCACAATGCAGAGAATCAATGTTAGATTGATTCATGAGGAAAAAACCACCAACATTAGATGGGAATACAAATCCATTGGTAGCTGAGCAATGGATAAGTTCCCTAGAGAAAATATTTCAGGGTTTGGGGAGTAGTGAAAGGGATAAAGTTTTCATGGCAATTTATCACCTCACTAGAGATGCTGATCAATGGTGGCCATTGATTCAAAACACAAAGTAGGATGAATAAGTATCAAGTATGGAATGGCGGGAGTTTAAAGAAATTTTCTTATAAAAATTCTTTCCTCATGACCATCAATCAGATATGGAAAGACAATTTATTAGTCTAAGGTAAAAGGAGGATGACAATGTTGTAAAGTATGACGCTAACTTTACAAGGTTAGTAAGGCATGCTGCAGATTATATACAAAACCCAAGAAGTATGATTGATCATTTCATTGATGGGTTAAAACCATTTATTCATCCCACTTTTGTATCTCAATCCTTCTCATCATATGAAGATATTGTCTCATTTGATATGAAGACAAAAAGGAATTCTCTAAATCTTATGACAATAAATAAAGCAAGAGAAAAAGATAATGGTGGAGCAAGAGATAGGTAATGGGAAAATGGTAAAGAAGCATTTTCCATTATGTGATAATTGTGGTAAGAAACACCCTGGTACTTGCCAAAAATGAATGAGAGTCTGTTACAAGTGTGATGAAAAAGGCCACCAAGTTCATGATTGCAAGGGAAAGAAAGTTGTTGTCAATATTGAATGCTATAATTGTAGAGAAATGGGGCATTATGTAAATGAATGTCCTAATATCCAAGGAAACTTACCTCAGAAAAGGCCAAGGGATCAAGGCCAAGCGTATGCTGTTACTACAGTTAAAGTTGAATGATTATTGTTTTTGTGTTTTTGGACTCAAGAACTCTGTTCTGGTTATAAGAATAATGTGATATATATATATAAGGATTGTACTACAGTACTTTTTGTTTTCATTAAGGTTTAAATATGACTAAGGTAATCATAATTTTAGTACGTTATAATAAGAGAAACTTTACTTTGTTTGGGGAATCTGATGTTACAATTGATTTTGGAATTTAGATACCTTTTACATAGAGTCTGGACAGAGGTATTTTGGATAACTATAATGTTTGAAATGAATTAAGTTGAACTTTGGATGGTATTGTTTAAGGTTAAAACATTTCTTATGTTATTATAATACTATAGTCTTGGAAAAGGACAACCTGCGGGTTATGCGATAACACATCGGGTCGGAAAAAGTTACAGGAATCGAACCCTCAATCATAGTGTGACATGCCTTTATTACCTACCACTAGCCTATAGGAAGTCCCTAGTTGTTACAAAATAGTTTTCATAATTTAAATGGTACATGTTTATATTTGGAACCCTATACGATTAGGATAAATACAGTATTTTTGAGTTGTATTATGTTATGGAGTGAAATATGAGTTTGAGGTAGAAATTTATTAAGGGATAGAAATCTAATTATATAGTAAATTTATCTCTTTATAATCTTATACAATCTCATAAATAAATTCCTCAACATTAAGAAAAGGAACATAGAACAAAAACGTTGTCCTTGATGGTACCTTAGATGATCACAAATTTATGGCTTTGTGATTGATGGCTTTTTCATATCCATGTTCTCTACCACTCTCAATCAGATATTGATGGTTCTATTTTTCTTCCATATCGAAGATTTCTTACATGTAACCCAAGTATGTGTTATTTTTTTAACCTTCATACTTACCACTCTTTAGTTTAGATAGAGGCCTCATTAATCCATTTTTCAATGTGGGATTTTGAGAAAGATATTTTGAAATGTCAACCCCAAGATTCCAATACCATGCATAAATTGCAAGGACACAATTTTTTTAATGAGGATATAATGTAACACCCCAAACGTCCATGATACGCTTCTCTTTGAATAATACAGTAGCGTGTGTTGTACGCAACTTCGAGTTCTAACACACACCACAACCAATCAAAGTAGACGTTATGAATAGTAATACCCACTTTTTGAAACTTTATAAATTTTATCTCTCAAAATGGACTTCATTTTTGGATTCATAATATCGAATTTATCCTAGGGTGAAATTTTTGTACTTTTCGAATAACTTTTATATTTTGATGAATCGTGAAAATTACTACATTTTAATTAAAATCAAATTTTTTAATCAAAATAATTAATAGTGATAAATTATGAATTTGAGTTGTTTTAAAGTATATTTAGAATATATTTTTACCATTTAATACAATTTTGGTCATTGGAAATATTTTCACAATTAAAACGGACATAAACTAGTGCGAGTCTTTTGATAGTTATTATTTATTAAAAACAAGCATTTTGTTTTGACAGCAGGAATTAATTTTAAATTAATTTCTGACACTTCTGTGTTTTGAATTTAGATAAATGGATTACATGTTTGGAATCAGGATATTCAAATTGTGTAAATAGGTAACTTTTATTTTTAGACATTTTGAATAATTACTTCGGTAAATATTTTATTTACTATGGCTAAAGGGTAAATCCGGTAAATAAAGATAAAAAGTAATATTATAATAATAATAAATTACCCTAAAACGTGTCCTAACCTTATTGGTGGATACATGTCTGACCATGTAAATCTTTGGGTCATTTTTGGGACCCCATGGAGCCACTTTTAGGTGATAGGGACATTTTATATTAATTAAGTTAAAGTAAATACAAAAATGACAAAAGCATATATCTTATTGAAATTTTTTTTACATAGGGTTATATATGTTATGTTTTATAATATAAAATTAATTAGAAAGAAAAAATTATTTCCTACATAATTTTATTTTATTTATAATTTTTATATATTTAATAATTAAATTTATTTATGACATAGTAATGATGCAGTATTTTCGTTATTAATGAATGAATCAAATAATTGATAATATAAATATCAAAATAAATGTAATTTAAAACTTTTTATTAATTCCAATAATTTTCTAGGTTAATATGAAATATATGGACTAGTTATATGAATTTTTTTTGATGTAATAATTCTTTTATGAATTTATCAAAAACATAATACCCAATTGTGTCAAAATTGACATAAAAGAGTTTTTAAAACAAATATTATATGATTAATTTATATTCTATTCCTAAAAATCAAAAGTTCGGCCAAAGGACATATATCATGATTTTTTTATCATTAATGGACCATATTGTGGTCTCTTGGATGTATATAGTAAGTTTATTAACTATATAATATAATAATAGAAAGCGACATGGTAAATGTCAATCAAATTAACTAAGAGTTAAAACTAAAAGACAAGGTTAATATTTTGACCGAAACCTATCTAAAATATATTGGTTGAAAGGATATAGACCCATACCCACCATATAATTTTAATAATCCACTTTGGAGCCATTAGAAACCGAATATTAATTAATTATAAATTAATACTTTAAGTTTATCCTAAAGAGCCCCTCCTCCCCCTTATAAAAGGACACCGCTTCTAACCAATTATTCACACCTTAAAATCTTTTTAGATCGGCCAAACCCATCCAAAATACTCTCTCAACATCCATCACTTCAACCTAGATTCCTTTCTTTAGTCATAAATCCAACCTAGGGAGCCCTTTTGATGAAATCAAAAGGAAGAACCCGAAGAAAAGGTAATGTTTTCAGCTCCCTCTTTCATGTTCCTTTCTTCTTCAACATATTCTTTCATTATTATTTCCATTATAAAATAATAACTCCAGTATGTTCTATATACTGTGATATTATTATAAATATGGTACAACCATATTCAGTATTCTATCCACCCTTTGAATGACATGTCACTATACATGCGTACGTACGGCCTACCGTCTCCACGTCGCGGTGTAATTGTTATTCAATACATTATTATGTGGGTGGGTATAATAATGATGTTTAATTAATGTAAATAATAAATATAACATGATAATAATTCTGTATATATGATATACTATCCAATTATATATTATTTTAATATCAAAATAATGATATTGTTGCTCATGCGTACGTACGGACTACCGTCTCCACAAACGCGATGAGATTCATTCCCCATCATATCCATTCACGTATAATTCTCATCTGATGATTACAAATAATGTTTAATGAATTTATATCATTCTAGATATGAATAAGATACATCAACCTATAACAAACACGACTTATGTAAAAAAACATGTAAAAGAAAATGAGTAAGTTAACACCCGAAATGACAATAATACTAAGATATTATTAACAAATAAATATTAAAAGATAATATATGACATCATATTAATGTATTTGATTCTCTTATAATTTAATAACAATAATTTCACCATTATACAAGAGGTTAACCTACACTCGACAAAGGAAAAGTACAAGGTAAGGGGTTTTCATCTCACTCCTTATTTCCGTGAGATTCGTGCCATATTGAAAATCATTTTTCCCATTTTCCAAAGCTGGTTTATGGGTTCCCAGTACCCAAAAGTTTACAACCACAAACTCAAAGCAATAGAAGCACAAAAGTAGGGAGAAAAATAACACATACTTACATATCATAATAACCATACTCCTCATCGCATCCCATGCATGATTCCTCTCCTCCGATAGTTGTAGCTGATTCCCATTCTGGCGATCTCTAGTAGCTTCCACTTTGAACCGGACTCCTAAACTGATCAAGAATCAGTTATTCCAGAGATATCCTTTTGACTACGCTACCCTTCATAAAAGTCATAGTCACCTCACTATCGCATTTAGAGGCTGATCTGGTCTGCATCGGTCGTGGAAGGCATGAGTAATCTCTCCTTGGTCGTCTTCTTGGTGTAGTAGATAATGGCCCCTTAGGTGGAGTCAAAATATGATTTCCATTTTGAACCACATCGCTGAAGGAATGGCCAGCAGTGCCACTCAAATTCTCTTTCCCTCATCCAGACTTCTCCCTTCCTTTACCGGTTTTCCCCCATCGACTCAAATTAGGATTACCTGCCTTGTTTCCCCTCCGTTGGTCTGGGGTTTTATTCTCCATTAAAAGCAGACATTCATCCTTAGTGGGAATCCTCCACACGGTTGTGGCCTGCACCTCCTTCACTCCACCACCATCCTGAATATTTTCCACCATTAGGGTTGTGTTCCTTCTAGGTCCTCTTTATCATCCATATCCATGTTTCTTAAAATTGTATTTCAAAACATTCTTACTCTTTTATATACTATGGGTTAAAGTCATTTATACCCTTTTTGACTTTTTATAAGATGTTTATAAAGGAATATTTCTATCGTTCTCCAAAAAAGGTCCTTTTTAACCTTTTCGACAAAATTAATGTAAGAATGTATTTTCTTAACTTTTAAAGCGGGTGAGGCTATTTTTTACCGTTATAAACTCATCGAAGCTTCCATTACTAGATTATAAGAATATTTTTAAAGTAAATGTTTTATTTTATATTTATGTTACTCTTAAATTATTTCAAAATAGAAAGAGATATTTCTCTAAAAAGAGTTTCGATTTCATCTATGTCAACATCCTTTGGTGGATTTTATGTTTATTTGGGGTTGATTTATTATGATACAAAACATCTATATTGTATTTAAGGTATTGTGATATTTTTGACAGTGGATGTGCTATTTTTATACCATTCATGATTTATGGTTAATGTATTGACATTTCATATGCTAGTTTTAATACGAATGTTTATGATATGTTTAAACGTTTTCATATGAGGAATGTATTTGACTTAGTAAGTGACAGGTGGAGCCTTCTATAGCTCCTAGATGCATTGGTAGGTCTCATGAGATAACTAGATGTGTAATTGGCTGAGGCCCTTTTCCAATTTGAATTATGGTTTTGGCTGAGGCCTTAATCATTTTTAGATGTCTTGGATGAGGCCTTGACAAAATGTTTTAGAATGTCCGGAATTATACATTCCCTCATTATGGAAATAATATTGATGGTTTATGTGGTTATTTGACTAGTATAATACCCATGATTATGTTTTATTATGGCATTATTTACTCAGATCTTATTCTTTCCATAAAAGTATTCAGGTTTATTATTGGGAAAGGCGTGTGGTTTCAATTATTTACCATGCTAAATATTTATGTCATTTTCTGCTGTATTACTTACCTTTACTAAGCGTTTGAGCTCCCCCTTTCTTATGCTTCATTTTCCAAGGATATCAAGATGTTGGTTATGGGTGACCTGCAAGCATAATATAGGAGGCTTGGATGCTTTTAATGAAATATATTTGTGTTGTATTTCTCTTCAAGATGTAAAGTTGAACTTAGGTATGAATCTTGTTTCCAATAATACTAAATTGATTAGACTTTTGAGACATTATTTCTTTGTGATCATGCCAATGTTATGTAATAATGAACCGAATCTGGGTAACGAGGGTCAGAGAGTTACAAATTATAGATATTTGGTAATAAAAATATTAGATATTTTATACCTTTAAGAGTGTGGTTTTAAATTAAACCATTTTTCAAGAACAAAATTCACCCCTCTTGAGTTTTCAACTATCCATTATCTACGAAAATAGTTCAATAAAATCCCCAAAATATACATCACTTTTAGTGACTACATATATATAATGATATATCACTTATATGCCTCATATTTCATTAAATCATAGTGTAAAAAATTGAATGAATTATCTCAATTTTCAATCACTATATGGGAATAATTAAAAAATAGTTCATGAGTGAATTTCCTATAATTCCCATATTCTTCTTTCCATTGTTTTAGCCTAACCACATATTGTGTCATATTACAGTGTGAGAGGAATATAAATGAGAAAAAACTAAAAAATTTAGTATCACTATTACCAACATTAGAAAATTTATTTTTGAATCAACACGTTAACTAATTCCAAAGATTATTTGAACTCTAGAAAAAATTTACATAATCACATTAACATTCCATATTTGTTTAATCGACATTATTCTTTAGAATGATAAACATTAGTTTCACATTAAATATTTAAGATATTTGATGTATTATATTAATTTTTTTATGAAATAATTATTTCATTGAAATATATCAATAATCAACTAAATTCGAATTTTCAATAAGATGTTTGAACCATTGGTGATTAGATTAGTCATCAAGAGATTTTATATAATTATAATGAATAATTTTTGTATACTCATATTTTAATTAATAAAAATCACATAACAATTCATTAGTATGAGATCAACCATGTGTAAGAACAATTTTTGGAGTCTAACGTAGTATTGGGGTCATTTGTGTGCATTAACTACATATTTTTACTGACTCTGAATTTATTAATACTATATCACAACAATTCAACAATATTCAGGTCCAATCGAGTAGAAATTATAATCTACTAACCATGGGATTGTAAAACATGCTCATAAATTGACTTCACATGAAATCCGATCAAGATCATGAAGATTTAAAGTGACTACACTCACATTGAAATCTATTTTATGACCATTTTAATGAACTTAAGACCAATATAATTTTTATATGACCTAAATATAAACCACATGATTAAATAGTTTAACACATTACTAACTTATATATGAGAACATCATATTACCATAAAACAATAATCAGCCTTAGAGAAGACCTCCAACATGTCAACGAAAACATTCAATCAGTAATCACAACATAAAATGTATATATATCCATTTTTCTAGAATTTTGTATATGAACTACGGTATAGGTTAAATTACCTGATTTTAAAGGAGAACACTAAGAGTGATTCATGATATAAATGAATGAGATGCTTGTAGAGATCTATTTTTTGTTGAGTCATACAATTATATGATTAATGGTGTTTGAATCATGGGCATGTGAGTTGGGATAAGGGATTGGTATGCATTAATATGTGAATCCTTTGGTTATGGATGATATAATGGTTACAAGGACTAGTTATTTTTGGAACACATTAGTTAGATATCAAGAATAGTTCATATGTGAGATGAGAAGTGACAAATTCTATAAATCATTTTCAAGTATTATTTGAGTTTTTTATGATATTATTGTTATCCCTTTCTTGTGAGAGGTGATATTGGAAGTGTATTGATTTGAAAAGGAATTTTTTTCTAGGTTTGAACCTAGTTATTTATAAACTAGTTGGATGAGCAAGGATAAAGAGGATCATCACAAGAATAATGATGGAAACAATTTTGGTTTCACTTGGTGAGTTATATATGGAAATATATATGATGTGGAGCAATCCATCCGATTTTTGGGGGTGTGATCCTCATTATATATGAGTTTTTGTTATTTATAAGGGTGGTGTTACTAGTAAGTTGGGAGAAAATTAAGATTAATTATTTATAATTATTATTTTTGTATGAGTAGGACTACCATATCATACCATTATGTATTTTAATGGAAAGAGAATGAGTTATGGAGTTATGATTCATACATGGGTTTGGTCATGGGATTATTGAGACTAGATGTTGGACCATTGAGATGGAACTGGGATTAGAGTGTATTGATGGATCTAATTTTACCTTAGCCTTTGAAAAATACCAAAATTTTTATTTCATATGAGATATAAGATGTATTAAAAGTATCATCATCAGACATAGGATGGTATTGATGAAATCCAATAAGAATTTTTTTTAAGGTTGCATTGATCATCCTGATTAAAATGTAATGGTATATATGGTTTCATGAGGAATGTAAAATGGAATTACACTTTATTTTATATTCGAAATTTAGTTTTGGTACTAGGATGATCTCAACATTAGTTTGGGAGAAAATACATTTGGATAGGGTGGTTTAATGGAATTTTAATGGGATAAATTGGGAATTTTTTAATATAGTTTTTACAAAAGGACATACTATTTTTTAGGTATAATTGTTTTCTTGGGGATGGAAAATAAATTGAGTGGATGATTTGAGTTTTAACTTATTTTAGTTGATGCTTATGAAGTGAAGAACTATAGACATAGTTTTTAATTTATTGGCTACACCATGGTGTCTTTGGATAGACCCGTGAACCTCATGATCAGAGTTGGGAAACGATAGATTATTTAGTTTTCCATATTATAAAATGATTGATTTATCAAAAATATATGATTTAGAATTTTTGAGATTGATATTTAAAAACCCAATGAGCCATATTATAAGAATATAAGTGACATATTGGGGGGATGTAATCACCCACCTTTGTATGAGTTTTGAAATTTCGAAAGAATTTTGATTGTTGGATTTTTTAGTGAGGACTTCATTTTGAGAATGAGGATTTCAATTGATATTATAAGAGTTGGAGAATCTCGATCATATTTTTTCTATTATGATAGAGTGAAGAAGGGTTATATAGGTTCTTGGGTGGATGATGAAGTGAATCCATGTGAACATTTTGTGATATTTCACTACATGTGTACAACCATTTAGAAGACGATTCCATGACATACCATAGGGTATATGATGAAACATTGTCATCGGAGGGTGTGATATTTTTGGTTGGGTGTGATTTATGGGAATACTATATTGAAAAAATAAGGTAGGAAAAAATACTCACATTGGAGCTCATTTTTCACAGAAAACATTGAACCAAATAGGTCTATATTCATGTACCACTAAGATGTTGGTGGGGATAATTAGTGGTATAATTATTTTATGATTTTTTCTTAATTTTAAATTCAAACTCTGAATCCAACTAAGGCTATCAATCTACTCAGAGATATATCTCTATCATAGATAGTGTGAAGTAGTTATACTATATATAGTAGAACACATTATTTATGAGGTTTTGTTCTAATATATACTACATTAAATGTTTTTTATATGCCTTACATGGATTATACAATATAATCTTATTATCAATTTTAGCTGTTCAAGATGACAATGGTTATACAATCAAGTTTTTTATCGTCCCGTTTATCCTTGTTATATTAACTACATGCCTGTACTTCTTCCTAGTTATACTATTTGATCTACTTCCTTCCTTCCACCAAAGTGCTATACCCCCACATTAGTTCCTCCATATAAACTGGTTGTACACCCATGTCAAAATGTCACGAACCAGCCCGAGTCGACCCTCAACCGGTCACCCAGGCCAGCCCGCGATAAGTCTAGAGAGGCATTCCCGATCCTCCCGGGATGGTGACAAGCACCAAGGGAATCGATAGAGTACACAAGGGAACGATTTCTCCCATATATAAACAATCAAACAAACAGCGGAAATAAACGGAAATCCCAAAATGAATTTATACAAAAATTGAACTAAATATTATTTGTACAAGAAACTAAATTTAGAACAACACCAACAACTAAACTGAACAATCCCGATGAACAACTAACTCCATGTGACACTTCTGGTCACTCTCCAACACAATGATAAAAAGTCTCCCAAGGGGATTGAACTAAAGATGAAACCTACACAAGGGCTAAAAAAAGAAGAAGACTATAGGCGTGAGTATTAAAACTCAGTAGGTTAGCCCGATATTCTATTCCCAATGCACATTCCATTAAAATAAAAGAAACATAAAAATAGTTTTAAATTCAAGATTTCAAAGTATGTTTTTCAAATGAGGATCCATGCTATAATAAATATCAGACAAAAACATGCATGTTTAATAAACAAAAACGCAAGTAACAATTCTTTTCAAAGAGGTGAAAATTCAAAATGAAAATAGTTTTCAAGAGGGATAATTTAAATAATTTTAACATTAAAATAAATAACGAATACTACTGAATTTACCAACCAAACACACCGTATGCTGACATTGAGTACAAAATAGCCAATGAGCACTAGTCACGGGAATACCCCTAGGCACTAGTTAGTTGTGAGCCCCAGGTACCTCGTATCTCGGTGAAAGTAACCATAATAAATAACCATTCTCGTGCACGAGCCACTAGTAGGGAACATACCCATAACCTAGTGGTCCCCAATCATCATCATCATCATCATAGATTAGTTAGTGTTGTCATCGTCAAACTTGCTAAATGAAACAGAGGCCAACCCCTACAGAATCACTAGCATACTAGTACACGTCCGCCCACCTAGATACCTGGGATTTCCTTTAGTGCTCAATCAAGTTACACATATAATAAAATACACATTTCACATCCACATTCCATTCCAAAACCAAAAAAACACAAAAATACCATAATCTTTCTTCACATTTCTGACACTAATCAACAAACCGCTAAATATTTTGGTAAAACAATTTCATGAAGTGTATTGAGGCTTTACACATAAAACTCTTTCAAAAACAATCTTTAAATTATAAAAACACATCATAACAAAACCAAATAATATTTTGAAGCCCAATAAAAATGTAATAAAATCATTAAACGGACCATAAAATAATCACAATTTTACAACTTGTTATATACAAGTAAAACACTCTTTCATTTCTAGGAAATGCCAAACGGGCCTTTAAACATTTTCTCAAAACTAACCTTTGATGAAGGTATGTATTTTAATTTTATTAAGGATCTGTATAAACATCATTTACAGCAGAAAACTGCATTCATAAATCTCTTATAATACTTAGGTTACATATTCAAAACACAACCATTTTCATAAAGATGTGAAACGGTCCATTTTTGGGCAACTCGGGCCAAAATATGTTGTAAATAAAACCCACTTGTTTGTAAAAACAAATACAAATTGGAAATAAATATTAGTACCCAAAAATACCATTTATAATTCTTCCAATTCCTTTATAAATCCAATCAAATAACTTTTAGATCACACATCACACATAAAAGCCAACCGGGCAATTTACCGAATACATGTCATGCCCTTTTTAAACAGAAAAAAATATTTTATGTACATGAAAAGGAATAAAACACCAATTTAATGTCATATTTTCATTCAAGATACTGTTACATGTTAAAAATACCATAAACCAGATTATAAACCTCACAAAATATTTTCAAAAGATAATGGAACATTTAAACAAACACTTGTTGAGCACTTTCATGACAAAACAACACTACCTTTCACATAAGAGTGATTGAACAATGACTTTGCACACGAAGAAAATTATAAAAAGGATTAAAAACAATAATAAACATTTATATCAGTATAGGATAATATTAAAATGATGAAACTTCTATGAAAAAGGCATGTGCAAGGGATACCCTACCTCAAATCTTTGGCGTAATTGAAACGCACACCCGAAATCACCCGCCGCGGGTTTATAAAACATAAAACTATAAAGATCAGACCTAAAAAAACAGAAACCCCATAAAAAAAACATTTTATTACAAAACCATAGGTCTATCCAGACTAGGTTACAATATAAAACCAAGAAATAATGAATGGAGGGGGCAGAGGAAGAAGAAAGGAGAAGGAATCTCACCTTTCATCCTAGAAAACTCTTCGTTTTCCATTAGATCTGAAGCCCTAGAGAAACGGGAATGGCATTAAAAATTTTGGAGAGACTCATAAGGTCTGGAAGAACCAGGGTAAGAATATTGGTGGCTAAAATAGTACGAATCGATTGATTTATGAATGATACAAGTTACCTTGGAAATTCTGGGAGATTTGAGGTTTCTTGAGAATATTCGCCCTAATCCGCGACCCACATGAGCTCAAAATAGGTACAATAGATTATGAGGGTTAGGATAGGGTTATTGGATTTTAGGGGGAGGTGGAATCACCGAAAAATAGTAAAAATTGAAAAAGATATAAATGAAACGACTTATTTTTTAAAAACAGGAAATTGGTCCAGGGGCTGGCCCAATACCTAAATAAGTAACCCAAATTCACCCGGCTTATGAATTTATAATGGGTCCAAAAGGATAAATAAATTTTAATATATCAGCATAGGACAAGTGGGAAGTTGAATGGGAGAAAAAGGATTAAAAACAAAAGAGTTATAAAAGAAACAAATTCAGTTTTTAAAACTGGGAATGGGTTCACGGTTGGCCCAAATCATGAAGTAACCACCCTTTCTTCAAAAACTCCTAAACAAGAAATGGGGATCCCAAATTATGGTGGTTAGACATATATGAAACTTTAAAACTCAAGATTCATCTCATCAAATACCCATGAAAAGGATCGGGATTTCTAATGGGCCGGATCAATACAAAGACAGAAAAAAACCGTGTGTGACAATTCTCCCCACCATTAAAGCTTTCCGCCCCCGGAAATCCATAACACTTTCTGGATGAAAAACAAAACAACACCTATGGATTCCAGAATTTACTCCCCACCATTAAGAATGAACTAGCACTAGAAATCTTCTTAGGATGAAAATCCAGGAGACCCATGGTGGGTCTCCCCACCATTGGAAACCAACAAGCAAGGAGTAGACAAGAATTGAACATGAGCTAGAGTTGGAACTCACTCACACAAACCCAAAAAAACCCTCCTAAAAAATCTAATATACCATGTTAATGGAGTTACAACATGAACATATAAACCACCCACTCCCAAATGGAGGGGACGATAACTCGGTCGACACATTCAGCACAATTCTGGACCCCCGTCACTTGGGGATGGGAGGGAAGGGGACCCAATAATTTGGCCACTGAAACAACAAAAGAAACAAAGAAACTACCCAAAACACTCCCCCTATGAATAGGTAACACCAAGACTGCCCCTGATTTTTACAGGCAGTCCACACATGGACATTGATTGAAAACCCACATCCATGAAGGAATAACCATAGACACCGTGTGAGGGGTTAAGTCCACCATGCTTGTTGCGACAAAGGGAAATTCATAGAAATGAAGAACCAAAACATTGACATAGAAAATAACTTAACAAAACAGAGGAGTAAGGATCCTAATCGAGCACTCCACACCTCTGTCGATTTTCTGACTGTGTGAAAAGCTTCACTCCAAGGCCTATGGCTGGAGCACCGATTCTTGAAGCATTTGCTGCACCACAGTCAGGTGATAAGGATCACACCACTCAAAAAACCACACTTGATCACCAAAAAAACCATCATATATATAGGAACTCATAGATACATATCAAAATTCTATCTCACTCCAAACGAGGGGCAGAATGGTCAAGGAATATGACGAAACACATCAACATCACCGAACACAACTGCTCTGTCAAAAAGAATTATCATGACCTAGAAGCACTTTTAATAGATCCCAAACATCTCTCTATTCCAACAAACAGGTTGAGGCATCATCAAAAGTGGTGGATTTAAAATTTTAAAGGAATACATAGGTTGATCAGTAGGAAACATTTCCAATGCAGAACTATCCATGGCCACATCACAACATCAAACACATTTTTAGAAACCCAATGAAAATTACCCCATAACTGAGCCACCAACAAGATCTCATCACTAGATAGAACAAGAGTATGAATTATAGATCACGTTGAATCTAACCAAATAAAAAACTCTTCTAAGACATAGAAAAATCAAGCCACATAACCATTGGTTTTAAAAAAGGCCATAATTTTCAGCTGAAAACAATTTTGAAAAATCAAACAATCTTGGTGGGTTTCCACATTCACCAATGGTGTTTCATCAAGTCTCACCCACAAGAACATTTCCATGCCACCCCTGGCACCCAACCACCATACCATATAGGACATACTTCCAGATATAAATAAAACCATGCATGTGAGCACCCATGAAAACACCAAAGTCTAAAATTAAACATCATAATTCAAAAAAAAAATTCACCGTCAAAAGGAACACCAACCACCAAGTCAAAAAAACATTTTCATGTTTCAAAAAAAACCACAATTAATTAAGAACCATTTTCTTGAAAACCTACCCCTTTTTATTTTTAAATTTTTTTTATATAACCAAGCCACTCCAAAAAACCCCTTCCCATTATTTTTAAAAAAAAATCAGCAATGTATATTTTCATAATCTGAGGTCCATTGAGACCAATAACGTTTCTAGTAAAACACCAACCGATCAAAACTAATTTCCAATACTAATTTATCCGATTCAAAAACTTTATAACATCCTAAAATACCCCATTTAAAAAAAAGATCCAGAATCACTTTAAAATGATTCACAATTTCATAACATTTTATTTCAACAAACCACAAGTTTAGATTATGGATAATCCAATCCCTTTAAATCATATCTGCTTCCGTCCATTTTTTTCCCACAAAAACACAACCTTCCAAAACCATTCTTATATTTAATTATTGAAAACCCCATTTTTTCACTTTTCAAAATCTAATACTTACATTAAAACCCATTTCCACAATTCTCACACAAGTATTTAAAAAACAAAAATTCAGAATTCATGAAAGGTTCATGAGACCCAAAAAAGGGAACTAGTGTCGGTGGGTGATTGACCATATGCTTGGCGGCCATATGCCAAACACAACACCAACACAGAGAGACTTATTAGGACCATTCCCCAGCTCCACATGGATTGCCAGGCCCTATGAGCTCACGGAGGCCATTGGTCAGACTCCCCATGTCATATCCCATCACCAACAAATCAACCAGAACAATAGACACTAATAAAACCGGACATCCATGGAAACCTGAGGATTAGAACAAGAAAGAGTTCGCGACGCTCTTCTTGCACTTACCCCTCAAGTCCCAACAATCCTACTCCATCTACCTTGACATCCCCAAAATAACAAGGGCACTCTAAAAAGAAAGGTCTGCTAATATCCAACCTCCCTCTGATACCATTTTGTCACAAACCAGCCCGAGTCGACCCTGAACCGGTCACCCAGGCCAGCCCGCGACATGTCCTGAGAGGCGTTCCCGATCCTCCCGGGATGGTGACAAGCACCAAGGGAATCGATAGAGTACAAAAGGGAACGATTTCACCCATATATAAACAATCAAACAAACAACGGAAATAAACGGATAGCCCAAAATGAATTTATATAAAAATTGAACTAAATATTATTTGTACAAGAAACTAAAATTAGAACAAAACCAACAACTCAACTGAACAATCACGATGAACAACTAACTCCATGTGACACTTATAGTCACTCTCCAACACAATGATAAAAAGTCGCCCAAGGTGATCGAACTAAAGATGAAACCTGCACAAGGGCTAAAAAAAGAAGAAGACTATAGGCGTGAGTATTAAAACTCAGTAGGTTAGCCCGATATTCTATTCCCAATGCACATTACTTTAAAATAAAAGAAACATAAATTTATAGTTTTAAATTCAAGATTTGAAAGTATGTTTTTCAAATGGGGATCCATGTAACGCCCCGACCCTAGTTACCCAGAGTCGGTGCATTATTACATAACATTGGCATGATCACAAGAAAGATCAAATCTCGAAAGACCGATTGGGTTAGTAGCCTTGGAAACACTAGATATATTCATAAGTCTTACATTACATCATAAAATGAAAAACTAATACAACAACATATTGTCTCCATAAACCACACTCAGATCCCCACATAATATCCCTGCAGGTCATTCATAATTTACTTCTTCACTTCCTGGGAAAAATAAAACATAGAAAAGGGGTGAGATCAAACGCCCAGTAAGGATAACAATATACCGGAAATTTCATAAATAAGAATAAACATTTAAGGCTATGTATAACTAAAACAAAAGCCTTTTAAACTTGAACTTCAACATAGTATGGAAAAAGTAAAATGAAATAATACTATTTACTTGTTCACATGGATATTCTACTAATCGAATAATCACATTCAATATCAATAACCACTTCCATAATGTTGGAATGCATAATTCCAGACTATCATAACCACATAACCAAGGCCTCGTGCCAAGACTACAAATAAGATTTTTCCAAGGCCTTGTGCCAAGACACTAGTTTGTCTCATGAGACCTACCGATGCATCGAGGAGCTATAGCGGGCTCCACCCGTCACATATTAAGTCCAATGCATTCCCATATGAAAAGGTTTTAACATAACATAAACATTCGTATTAAAACTAGCATAAGAAATGTCAATAATTTCAACAAAAACTATGAATGGTATAAAAATAGAACATACACAGTCAAACATATCACAAAACCTTCAATACAATATATAAGTTTTGTATCATAATAAATCAACTTCAAATAAGTGTAAAATTCATCAAAGTATGTTGACATAGATGAAATCAAACCTCTTTTTAGAGAAATATCTCTTTCTATTTTTGAAATCATTTAATATCCATATAAAATAAAACATTTTCTTTGAAAATATTCTTATAATCTTGTAAGGAAAGCATTGAATATTTTATAACGGCGGAAAATAACCGCACCCGCCGTATAAGTTAAAAAAAACATTCTTACCTTAATTCTGTCGAAACGGTTAAAATGACCTTGTTTTGAAAATGGCGGAAAGATTCCTCTTATAAAAAGTAAAAAAATGTTATAAATGACTTTAACCCACATTCTTGTAAATAATAAAAATGTTTTGAAATACATTTTTAAGAAAACATGGATGTGGATGATAAAGAGATCCCAGTAGATTATTACATATAAACAACCTCAGATAATGAAGAGATTGTGAAATAAGCCTTACCAATTTGGTAACTTATGAAACATACAACCCATGAAAGAGGTATAATACAATGAATATGTAGATACACAAAAATTAGAGTGTATTACACAAAGAATATAATTTTGGGCAGTACATACACCACACAAAAGGTATTGGTGTCAATATGACATGAATCTCACGGGAATAAGGAGTGAGATGAAAACCCCTTACCTTGTACTTTTCCATGGTTGGGGTAGGTTAAGCTCCTTTATAATGGTTAAATAATTGTTATCAAATTATAAAAGAATCATATATATTAATATGATATCATATATGATCTTTTAACATTGATTTTTAATGATATCTTTGAATTATCGTTGTTTCGGGTGTTAACTTACTCATTTTCTTTTATATGTTTTGTTACATAATCCATGTTTTTCATGGATAGGTTGTATATTTTTCATATACAGAATGATATCAAGTCCTTAAACATCATTTTTAAATCATGAAATGATAATTATACTTGAATGGATACGATGGAGAATGAATCTCATCGCGTTCGTGGAGACGGTAGTCCGTACGTATGCACGATCGACAATATCATTATTTTGATATTAAAATAATATATAAATGGATGGTATATCATATATACTGAATCATTAACATGTTATATTTATTATTTACATGAGTTACACATCATTATTATACCCATCCAAATAATATTATATGGAATAACAATTACACCACGACGTGGAGACGGTAAGCCATACGTACCCACGTATGGTGACATGTTATTCAAAGGGTGGATAGAATACTGAATATGGTTGTACCATATTTATAATAACATCACAGAATATATATTATACTGGAGTTATTATTTTAGAATGGTATCAACAAAGTAAGAAGAAGTGGAAGAAGAAATGAACTTGGAAAACGGGTGGTGAAATCATTACCTCTTCTTCGGTTTCTTCCTTTTGATTTGATCAAAAGGGCTCCATAGGTTGGCTTTATGATCAAAATAAGGACTCTAGGTTGTATTTAGGGAAGTTGGGAGAGTATTTGGGCAGAGTTTGTCCGAACCAAAAGGCTTTGAAGGTGTGAAGAAATGAGAAGGAGGAGTGCCCTTTTATAACAGGGGTGAGGGGCACCTTTGGAAAAGCTAGAGATATTAGATTATAATAAATTCATATTCGGTTTCCAATAGCTCCAAAGTTGACTATTCAAAGGTTAAGGTGGGGATGGGTCGAAAAAAACTCAAACAATAGAATTTAGGCAAGTTTGGGTACTTATATTAACATTATCTTTAAGTATTAACTCTAAGTTAATTAGTTTCACTTTTACAATGTCTCTTTGTATTTTTATATAATGTGGTTAATGAACATACTATATACATCCAAGCGACCCCAAAGTGGTCCATTAATTATGAACCTATCATGATATAAGCCTCTTGTCCAAACCTTAGATTTTTAGAGAATTTAATATCAATTAATAATATAATATTTGTTTTAAGAACTCTTTTATGTCAATTTTGACACTATTCAATAGTTGATTTTTTTCAAACTCATAACAGATTTATTACTTCGAACAAAGTAAATTAAATCAATCCTAATATATCATATTATCCTATAAAATTAGTTTAATTCATTAAAAGTTTCATATTATATTTATTTGGGTATTTATAATATCAATTAATTTAATTTTTCACTATTTTAGTAATTACTGCATCATCATTGTGTCATAAATAAAATAAATTATTTAATGTCTAAAAATTATAAATAAAATATCATTATGTAGTAAATTTTTTTATCTTTCTAATTAATATTTATAATATAAAATCCAACATACATAACCCTATGTAATAATTGTTTTTCTAAAAGATATATGCTTGTGTCATTTTTGTATTCATTTTAACTTAATTAAACTAAAGTGTCCCTATCACCTACAAGTGGCACCATGGGGTCCCCAAATCGACCCAAAGATGCCTATGGTCGAACAGTTATCAACCAATAAGGCTAGGACATGTTTTAGGGTAATTTAGTATTATTATAATATTATTTTTTAACCCTTATTTACCAGAATTACCCTTAACCATGGTAAATAAAATATTTACCATAGTAATTATTCAAAATGTCTAAAAATAAAAGTTACATATTTACACAATTTGGAAATCCTGATTACAAATATGGAATCCATTTTTCTAAATTCAAAACACATAAGTGGAAGAAATTAATTTAAAATTAATTCCCGCTGTCAAAACAAAAAGCGTGTTTTTAAGAGATAATAATTATCAAAAGATTGACACTTGTTTATGTTCGGTTTAATTGTAAAATTATGTCCAATGACCAAAATTATATTAAATGGTAAAAATATATTCTAAATATAATTTAAAACCACTCAAATTCATAATTTGTCACTATTAATTATTTTGATTAAAAAAGTTGTTTTTAATGAGTAATTTTCACTCTTCATCAAAATATGAAAGTTATCGGAAAAGTACGAAAATTTCACCTTAGGCTAAATTCGATATTCCAAATCCAGAAATGAAGTCCATTTTAAAATAAAAAATATATATAATTTCGAAAAGTTGGTATTACTATTCATAACGGCTAGTTTGATTGGTTATGGCGTGTTAGAACTCGGTGTTGCGTACAACACACGCTATCACATTATTCAAAGAGAAGCCTACCGTATAAGCTTGGGGTGTTTGATTTTAAATTTTTTTTGATGTCCCCATTTAGTCAAAAAGTTTAAAATATTGTATTTAAAATGGTTTCACTATTAAAAGTTGATAAAAGTGCAATACTGAAAATGAATTTGTTCTTACATTATGTCTAAGAAACTCATAATATGAATTATAAAATTATAAGGATTATATAAAGTTTAAAATTTAGTTAATACTATTCATAACCTCTTTTGAACAGCTTGTTTGGTAAGTAATGGGGTAATTGAACTCGGTGTTGCGTTTAGTGCAAGTTATTGAATTATTTTGAAGAAATAACACACTATGAATTCTTGGGGTGTTACATTCTCCCCTCCTTCAATAAATTGCGTCCTCACAATTTGAAATTGTTATTCGAAAATAAAAGGTTGAAAATAGAAAATATATTTGTGGGAAAACCCACATCAGAAATTAGGTTACTAAAATTTAGTCATAATATGAGGAAAAGAGAAATCAAAGGGTCACCACCAAATTATGATCTCGATTAGGAGAACATTGGTGGTAATTAGAGACATATAATTGGAGGAAAAACATAAATATTTATAGGTAGTGATTGAGGTCATCAATTACAATGAAGTGTAAAATTGAGGTCCTTAAATTCATCAATCTATGATGATTTGAAATACCATCGGTTCAACAAAACATAGGGTATTAGGAAAACACATTTTTTGACGTTTCAAAATATCTTAGTTGAAATCCCACATCAAAAAATGAATTAATGAGGCCTCTATTTAAAATAAAAAGTGGAAAGTATGAAGATTACTGAAAATAACACATACTAGGGTTCCATGTATGAAAATATGGATATGGAAGAAAAATCTAACCATCAATTATCTGATGGAGAGTGGTAGAGAACATGGCTATGGAAAGGCCAACAATCCCAAAGCCATAAATTAGTGATGATTTAAGGTACCATATAGGACAACATTTTTGTTCTAAGTTCCTTTTATTAATGTTGAGGAATTTATTTATGAGATTGGCTAAGATCATAAGGAGATATACTTACTTTATAATTAGAGTTTTATCCATTAATAAATTTCTACCAAAAACTCATCTTTCACTTTAAAATATAATAGGACGTAAAAAATTTTTATTTATACTATTCGTACAGGGTTCCAAAATAAATTAATTTATAATTCATCTACCAGATCTTTTAAGAAAAACTACATTATTTAATCCAGGACATCTCGTGGGCCAGTGGTAGGTGATACACCCTTGTTGCCCTTCGGTTGCGGGTTCAAGTCTCGCAGCCTTGCCGGACGCGACGACTTGTCGCCCGACCTCCGAGTTTTCCTTTTATGGCAATCCAAAATAATCCAAACTAGAACTATCCAAAATACATCTGTCCAAACTCACAGTCCAACATTTATAAGGAAGGTAAACATAATGTAGATCCTTTTTACCCCGTAATAGCATATGAATACCTTCATCATGTATTCTTTTAATACACTGAAACATCCTGAATTACCATATTCCTTATTGATTACATTCATGCTCCCTTATTCCATATAGAATGCTGGATATACTTCATCAATCCAAAAATGTTTTAAACCCCAACAATGATGGAATATACAAATCATTAATCAGTTCCAAGGTAGTCAAGAATATCCAATATAATTTATCCAAAATAATCATGTATTATTCCAAAATCACTGCCTCGGTATCAGAACTATATTATGGTTTATCATTCTCTCAACCATATATTTTCCAAAAATTTATCCTGCTATTGAGTCACTTTTCTTTGTTCCACACAATCTCAAGTCCTAATGAAATGGTACTGTAGTGCAATACTTGTATACTCCATAATTATTATAACAAGTACATTGTTGATACAACACTCAATTGACATAATCAACATAAGAACTCTAATCATTCCTCTTCATCTGTGGTAGTATCATAACATGATTATTATCCAATAGCATCATTTGCGGCATAGTTTGATGACTGGGACATAGGTTCGTGTAGTGTCCAAACTCCTTGCAAATGAAGCATTGTACATTTGAGACTATTTTCTTACCCTTGCAGTCACGTACTTTTTGCCCTTTTCATCCACACTTATAACAAACTCTCATTCCTTTCAGGCAAGTTCCAGGGTGTTTCTTTCCACAGTTATCACATATGGGAAAATTCTTCTTTTCCCTCTTCCCTTTATCCATCTTTCTCTCTTCCATCCTTTTCTTCTCTTGCTTCCCTTCAAAGCCATAAGACTCAGTAAACTCTTTACTTATATTATCAACACATGATATTATTTCTTCATATGATGATAATACATGCGAGACTATTTCTCTTGTAAATTCTGGCTTAAGACCATAAAATATACGATCCTTCTTTCTCTTTGTATCATGTGAATTGCTAGAGTTCTCATTCCTTCTACTGGGCACCATTTCTAAACAATGGCATACATTATATTAGTTTATGAATAACAATACCTAATCCCAAACTTGTCAAACACATAACATAAACTAAATAGTTTATGGATATAATCCATAATCATAAAAATGTCTCTTTTGAGGAAGTATATACTCATAAAACCTTCATAATGATTTGTAAAGAAAATGAGAGTTATCCTAAGCATATCCCCCGGGAGTGTCCTAACCAAGAGTGCAGCAAGGCCCGTTGTCGTGCACCAGTTCCCATTCGAGTCCAGCTCAAAGCGGTGTTTTCGGGTTTTACCCCTAGGTACATCTGTGCCAGAGCCGCCTCTACCTGCTCGTATCCAGACAGGGATGTATTGCTCGGAAAACTCACAAAATCTCTACAATAACAAAATTCTAGGAAGTTCTTCTATACTAATCGTCAAAGTTCATCTTAGGTCTACGTGATCTAATCAGAGTTTATCTAAATCTAGCTTCCAAGGTTTGTACTAAACTTCCTCTGATACCAATTGTAACGCCCCGACCCAAGTTACCCAGAGTCGGTGCATTATTACATAACATTGGCATGATCACAAGAAAGATCAAATCTCGAAAGACCGATTGGTTTAGTAGCCTTGGAGACACTAGATATATTCATAAGTCTTACATTACATCATAAAATGAAAAACTACTACAACAACATATTGTCTCCATAAACCACACTCATATCCCCACATAATATCCCTGCAGGTCATTCATAATTTACTTCTTCACTTCCTGGGAAAAATAAAACATAGAAAAGGGGTGAGCTCAAACGCCCAGTAAGGATAACAATATACCGTAAATTTCATAAATAAGAATAAACATTTAAGGCTATGTATAACTAAAACAAAATCCTTTTAAACTTGAACTTCAACATAGTATGGCAAAAGTAAAATGAAATAATACCATTTACTTGTTCACATGGATATTCTACTAATCGAATAATCAGATGCAATATCAATAACCACTTTCATAATGTTGGAATGCATAATGCCAGACTATCATAACCACATAGCCAAGGCCTTGTGCCAAGACTACAAATAAGATTTTTCCAAGGCCTTGTGCCAAGACACTAGTTTGTCTCATGAGACCTACCGATGCATCGAGGAGCTATAGCGGGCTCCACCCGTCACATATTAAGTCCAATGCATTCCCATATGAAAAGGTTTAAACATAACATAAACATTCGTATTAAAACTAGCATAAGAAATGTCAATAATTTCAACAAAAACTATGAATGGTATAAAAATATCACATCCACAGTCAAACATATCTCAAAACCTTCAATACAATATAGAATATTTGTATGATAATAAATCAACTTCAAATAAGCGTAAAATCCATCAAAGGATGTTGACATAGATGAAATCAAAACTCTTTTTAGAGAAATATCTCTTTCTATTTTTTAAATCATTAAATATCCATATAAAATAAAACATTTTCTTTGAAAATATTCTTATAAGCTTGTAAGGAAACCTTTGAAGATTTTATAACGGCGGAAAATAACCGCACCCGCCGTATAAGTTAAAAAAACATTCTTACCTTAATTCTGTCGAAAAGGTTAAAAGGACCTTGTTTTGAAAACGATGGAAGGATTCCTCTTATAAAAAGTCAAACAAGGGTATAAATGACTTTAACCCATATTCTTGTAAATAATAAAAATGTTTTGAAATACATTTTTAAGAAAACATGGATGTGGATGATAAAGAGATCCCAGTAGATTATTACATATAAACAACCTCGGATAATGAAGAGATTGTGAAATAACCCTTACCAATTTGGTAACTTATGAAACATACAACCCATGAAAGAGGTATCATACAATGAATATGTAAATACACATAAATTTGAGTGTATTACACAAAGAATATAATTATGGGCAGTACATACACCACACAAAAGGTAATGGTGGCAATATGACATGAATCTCACGGGAATAAGGAGTGAGATGAAAACCCCTTACCTTGTACTTTTCCTTGGTTGGGGTAGGTTAACCTCCTGTATAATGGTTAAATAATTGTTATTAAATTATACAAGAATCATATATATTAATATGATATCATATATGATCTTTTAACAATGATTTGTTAATGATATCTTTGAATTATCGTTGTTTTGGGTGTTAACATACTCATTTTTCTTTTATATGTTTTGTTACATAATCCATGTTTTTCATGGATAGGTTGTATATTTTTCATATACAGAATGATTTCAAGTCCTTAAACATCATTTTTAAATCATCAAATGATAATTATACTTGAATGGATACGATGGAGAATGAATCTCATCGCGTTCGTGGAGACGGTAGTCCGTACGTACGCACGAGCGACAATATCATTCTTTTGATATTAAAATAATATATAAATGGATGGTATATCATATATACTGAATCATTCACATGTTATATTTATTATTTACATGAGTTACACATCATTATTATACCCATCGAAATAATATTATATTGAATAACAATTACACCACGACGTGGAGACGGTAAGCCGTACGTACGCACGTATGGTGACATGTTATTCAAAGGGTGGATAGAATACTGAATATGGTTGTTCCATATTTATAATAACATCACAGTATATATATGATACTGGAGTTATTATTTTAGAATGGTAACAACAAAGTAAGAAGTAGTGGAAGAAGAAATGAACTTGGAAAAAGGGTAGTGAAATCATTACCTCTTCTTCGGTTTCTTCCTTTTGATTTGATCAAAAGGGCTCCTTAGGTTGGCTTTCTGAACACACTAAGGCCTCTAGGTTGTAGTGAGGGAAGTTGGGAGAGTATTTGGGCAGAGTTTGGCCGAACCAAAAGGCTTTGAAGGTGTGAAGAAATGAGAAGGAGGAGTTCCCTTTTATAAGAGGGGTGAGGGGCACCTTTGGAAAAGCTAGAGATATTAGTTTATAATAAATTCATATTCGGTTTCCAATGGCTCCAAAGTTGACTATTCAAAGTTTAAGGTTGGTATGGGTCGAAAAGAACTCATCCAATAGAATTTAGACAGGGTTGGGTACTTATATTAACCTTATCTTTAAGTATTAACTCTAAGTTAATTAGTTTCACTTTTACAATGTCTCTTTGTATTTTTATATAATATGAATAATAAACTTACTATATACATCCAAGCTACCCCCAAGTGGTCCATTAATGATGAACCTATCATGATATAAGTCTCTTGGCCGACCCTTAGATTTTTAGGAATTTAATATCAATTAATAATATAATATTTGTTTTAAAAACTCTTTTATGTCAATTTTGACACTATTCAATAGTTGATTTTTTTGAAACTCATAACAGATTGATTACTTCAAACAATGTAAATTAAATAAATCCTAATATATCATATTATCCTATAAAATTAGTTTAATTCTTTAAAAGTTTCATATTATATTTATGTGGGTATTTATAATATCAATTAATTTAATTTTTCACTATTTTAGTAATTACTGCATCATCATTGTGTCATAAATAAAATAAAATATTTAATGTCTAAAAATTATAAATAAACTATCATTATGTATGAAATCGTGTTATCTTTCTAATAAATATTTATAATCTAAAATCCAACATATATAACCCTATGTAATAATTGTTTTTCTAAAAGATATATGCTTGTGTCGTTTTTGTATTCATTTTAACTTAATTAAAATAAAGTGTCCCTATCACCTACAAGTGGCACCATGGGGTCCCCAAATCGACCCAAAGATGCCTATGGTCGGACATGTATCAACCAATAAGGCTAGGACACGTTTTAGGGTAATTCAGTTTTATTATAATATTATTTTTAACCCTTATTTACCAGATTTACCCTTAACCATGGTAAATAAAATATTTACCACAGTAATTATTCAAAATGTCTAAAAATAAAATTTACCTATTTACACAATTTGGAAATCCTGATTCCAAATATGTAATCCATTTTTCTAAATTCAAAACACATAAGTGGCAGAAATTAATTTAAAATTAATTCCCGCTGTCAAAACAAAAAGCGTGTTTTTAAGAGATGATAACTATCAAAAGATTGACACTTGTTTATGTTCGGTTTAATTGTAAAATTATGTCCAATGACCAAAATTATATTAAATGGTAAAAATATATTCTAAATATACTTTAAAACCACTCAAATTCATAATTTATCACTATTAATTATTTTGATTAAAAAAGTTGTTTTTAATCAGTAATTTTCACTATTCATCAAAATATGAAAGTTATCTGAAAAGTACCAATATTTCACCTTAGGCTAAATTCGATATTCCGAATCCAGAAATGATGTCCATTTTAAAATATAAAATATATAAAATTTCGAAAAGTAGGTATCACTATTCATAACGGCTAGTTTGTTGGTTATGGTGTGTTAGAACTCGGTGTTGCGTACAACACACACTATCACATTTTTCAAAGAGAAGCGTACCGTAGAAGCTTGGGGTGTTTCATTTTAATTTTTTTTTATATCCCCATTTAGTCAAAAAGTTTAAAATATTGTATTTAAAAAGGTTTCACTATTAAAAGTTGATAAAAGTGAAATACTGAAAATGAATTTGTTCTTACATTATGTCTAAGAAACTCATAATATGTATTCTAAAATTATAAGGATTATATAAAGTTTAGAATTTCGTTAATACTATTCATAACCTCTTTTCAACGGCTTGTTTGGTAAGTCATGGGGTAATTGAACTCGGTGTTGCGTGTAGTGCAAGTTATTGAATTATTTTGAAGAAATAACACACTATGAATTCTTGGGGTGTTACAATCCATGCTATAATAATTATCAGTCAAAAACATGCATGTTTAATAAACAAAAATGCATGTAACAATTCTTTTCAAATATATGAAACATCAAAATGAAAATAGTTTTCAAGAGGGATAATTTAAAGAATTTTAACATTCAAATAAATAAAACATACTACTGAATTTACCAACCAAACACACCGTATGCCGACGGTGAGTACAAAATAGCCAATGAGCACTAGTCACGGGAATACCCCTAGGCACTAGTCAGTTGTGAGCCCCAGGTACCTCGTCTCTCGGTGAAAGTAACCATAATAAATATCCATTCTCATGCACGATCCACTAGTAGGGAACATACCCATAACCTAGTGGTCCCCAATCATCATCATCATCATAGTTTAGTTAGTGTTGTCATCGTCAAAGTTGCTACGTGAAACAGAGGCCAACCCCCACAGAATCACTAGCATACTAGTACACGTCCGCCCACCTAGATACCCGGGATTCCCTTTAGTTCTCAATAAAGTTACACATATTATCAAAGACACATTTCACATCCACATTCCATTCCAAAACCATAAAAACACAAACAGCCCATAATCTTTCTTCACATTTCTTACACTAATCAACAAACTGCTAAATATTTTGGTAAAACAATTTCATGAAGTGTATTGAGTATTTGCACATAAAACTCTTTCAAAACTATTTAAATTATAAACACACATCAAAACCAAACCAAATCATATTTGGTAGCCCAATAAAAATTTAATAAAATCATTTAATGGACCATAAAACAATCCCAATTTTACAACTTGTTATAAACAAGTAAAACACTCCTTCATTTCTAGGAAATGCCAAACAGGCCTCTAAACATTTTCTCAAAACTAACCTTTGATGAAGGTATGTATTTTAATTTTATTAAGGATATGTATAAAAATCATTTACAGCAGCAAACCGCATTCATAAATCTCTTATAATACTTAGGTTACATATTCAAAACACAACCATTTTCATAAAGATGTGAAACGGTCCATTTTTTGGCAACTCGGGCCAAAATATGTTGTAAATCAAACCCACTTGTTTGTAAAAACAAATAAAAATTGGAAATCAATATAAGTACCGAAAATACCATTTATAATGCTTCCAATTCCTTTATAAATCCAATCAAATAACTTTTAAATCACACATCACACATAAAAGCCAACCGAGCAATTTACCGAATACATGTCATGCCCTTTTTAAACAAAAAAAAATTATTTTATGTACATGAAAAGGAATAATACACCAATTGAAAGTCATATTTTCATTCAAGATACTTTAACATGATAAAAATACCATAAAACATATTATAAACCTCACAAAATATTTTCAAAAGATAATGGAACATTTAAACAAACACTTGTTGAGCACTTTCATGACAAAACAACACTACCTTTCACATAACAGTGATTAAACAATGACTTTGCACACCAAGAAAATTATAAAAAGGATTAAAAAAAAATAATAAACATTTATATCATTATAGGATAATATTAAAATGATGAAACTTCTATGATAAAGGCATGTGCAAGGGATATCCTACCTCAAATCTTTGGCGTAATTGAAACGCACACCCGAAATCACCCACCGCTGGTTTATAAAACATAAAACTATAAATATCAGACCAAAAAAAATAGAAACCCCATCAAAAAAAATTTTATAACAAAACCTTAGGTCGATCAAAACTAGGGTACAATATAAAACCAAGAAATAATGAAAGGAGTGGGAAGAGGAAGAAGAAAGGAGAAGGAATCTCACCTTTCATCCTAGAAAACTATTCGTCTTCCATTAGATCTGGAGCCCTAGAGAAAAGGGAATGGCATGAAAATTCTTTGAGAGACTCCTAAGGTCTGGAAGAACCAGGGGAAGAATATTGGTGGCTAAAATAGTACGAATTAATTGATTTATGAATGATAAAATTTACCTTGGAAATTCTGGGCGATTTGAGGTTTCCTGAGAATATTAGCCCTAATCCGCGACCCACATGAGCTCCAAAAAGGTAAAATCGATTATGAGGGTTAGGCTAGTGTTATTGTCTTCTATGTGGAGGTAGAATCACCGAAAAATAGTAAAAATTGAAAAAGATATAAACGAAACGACTTATTTTTTTAAATCAGGAAATGGGGCCATGGGCTGGCCCAATACCTAAATAAGTAACCCAAATTCACCCGGCTTATGAATTTCTAATGGGTTCAAAAGGATAAATAAATTTTAATATATCAGTATAGGACAAGTGGTAAGTTTAATGGGTGAAAAAGGTTGAAAAAAATAGTTATAAAAGAAATAAATTCAGTTTTTAAAACTGGGAATGGGATCACGGTTGGCCCAAATCATGAAGTAACCACCCTTTCTTCAAAAACTCCTAAACAATCAATGGGGATCCCAAATTTTGGTGGTTAGAAATATATGAAACTTAAAAACTCAATATTCATCTCATAAAATACCCCTGAAAAGGATCGGGATTTCTAATGGGTCGGATCAATATAAAGACAGAAAAAAACCGTGTGTGACACAAAAGATCTGCTTCATTCTTTAGAAGATCTCATCCTATATAGAATGATTTATTGATCTTCCACCATGAACTTTGGTAATCACACTTACTCATGCAAACATTATTTATCTTCAACAACTAATGGTCTAGTTTTATATAATTGATAAATATTTTCAATCACCATTATTTGATCATTTTTTATGTGAAACAATTATTTGTGTTTTTTTATTATTTATTCAAATAATGTCAATTAATAAATTTGAATTGTGCTTGTGTTTCACATAAATTCATCAATATTAATTTATAATAGAATAATTTTACATTTCTCAATGAAATACCATTTGGAATTATCAACGTAATACCCTAGAACATATTATTTTTGGATATAATAATTTATGTTCTTCCAATATTCGATTTTTTGTATTTCCTCAAGATACAGTCATGTGCACACAATCATGAAATCACTATTCAATTTCAACTCTATATAACAATTTACATGACCATACTAAATTAAATAATTCTTGAAAATGGAATGGATGAGAATTTAATAGTTCTTGTATGTGAATGTTCTTCTTCACATAAAGATTGATATTTTATGTGTTGGTTATCTCCCTTTCTCCTTCCCAAAACACAGTATTTGCATACCATATCATTTAGTGTCTTGAAGTGTTCAGGAAAACCCAAAGTGCTTTAGAGAATAATTTATTTGTAAATTTATTTAAGAGTGATAAAAATAAGTTAATTGACTATGGAATCAAATTCTTTTAAAAATCATAATCTACACAGATTCTCTTCACAAAATATGCATTCACAGTGATTAGTTTTCTTTAGTGAAATGCAGGGATCTCTCAATATCACAACTATACTCGATGGTTTTGTTCACTTCCTTTTATAGGTGATATCCAGAACTTACAGTAACTAAGATGGAAAATCTATTTCATGTAAATTATTTAAGATTTAATCTAAGTGACATCTTTCATAGACCCCCAAACATCGATTGTTTCCCAAATTTTCTTACACAGGAAAACCTAAAATCATAGAAATATTGGTTTCTTCCTCCTGTGGATGCAATAATGATCACATGCTAAATCATTTTTTTTGGTTTAACTCATCCATGTATCTTGAATACTTCAATTTCCTCCAATATATTCATTATATATTTCATTGTATAATATTAATAGAAATGATTTTTACAATGAATAAAATTAGTACATTAATATCACCATGCCTTCCTCATCTTAATAATTCATCAACCCATGATTTTTTTATCATGAATGTCCATAGTTAAATTCGTGACCCCCTCTACCTGAAGATATAACTTACAATAACCCTTAACAACATGTGGAAGAAGAGGAGGATGTAGTGGATCTATAATAATCACACCAAGTTATATTAGAGAAAAATGTTCAGTAATAAATGTTTTAAACTAGAATAACAAACAAACACATGGCCTCCATCCCATATCAAATTTGGATATAGTTGAGATATGATTTATAAATAAATTCACGACTCTCACTACTCTATTAGGTAGTATCATTTAGTACCCACAATAGTTCACACACCATTGGATTTTTGGTCGCACCTATATGTTTTGGGCCACCTATCCACTATCATGTGATCTCACTCGGGTATATTGTTCTATAGACCATTTGCGGAACAATATCATTCATTCCACCATGAAAGCCCATGTGGGATGGTTCTCCGATATGGTAGAGGCATCCTCATACATGTGTGGGATTGATCTGGTCTCTTGGTCTCATGTGGTTGGAAATATTTCTTATGTAAGACCTAGCCATAAAATACATATAATTATATGTATAGAATATAATTACCAATTATCCACAAATTTTATTCATGTCAAAGGAAAATATTTCTTTCTGGACTTCTTAATCTTACATTATGAAATGATTCATCCCAATAATGATCCATACATTTATTTGATATTAACAACCAATCTAATATTTTTTAAATTTACCTAGTGAATAGTTAATCCATTAAATGGAATTCCACTCTATTAATCCTTAAAAATTCTATCTGATTCACCACATCATCGTTAAGTCAAAAAACACATAAGAATCCATCATTAATAAAAAATGTAACACTTGGGCCCAAAAATATCCCCCTTTTCATGTAATTTTTAATGTCACATCACATTATAAAATTCAATATGTGTTGTCAAGAATTTCTCCCACTTTCTAAAAATTAAATTCAAATGAAATATGGGGTATTCACATATTAAACGTATTCTAAAAAACATGTTAATATCTATTATAGTAAAATTTCATGTATAATTATAAGATAGTGATGATCTCACGTTATACTATTATAAAAGAGACCTTATTTATGAAACCAAAAGTCTGTATGGGCTTACATAGGGTAGAAAACTAGTGAGATACAACCAAGGTTGCCTATACTTCCCATAAACTAGCATGTATAGTAAATAATGTGAATGAATTATAATGTCTCATTGTGGGGGATGTGATTAATCAGATTAATCAACAAAATTAATAATCCTACACAAACATCAATAAATAAATCAGAATGTTCATGTGTGAATGATATAGATCACCCTCTATATCATATTATCATTTATCAATAAATCCACCTAATAAATATAAATAATACAATTAATAATAAGGTATGTAAGTGTGACTATAATACCTCCAACTTCTTGTTTGACATATTTCAAAAAAAATTTAAATTCAAATGAATTTAATCAAGTGATATATTCACTAATGGTGGATCCCCCTTAACTGATACACTCTTTTATTCCATTTCATGTATGTTTTCAGAATACATGATTTACAATCTCTTCATGATATTAATTTTTTAAAACCCTTAAATCCCCATTTATTCAATACAGGTTATCTCAAAACAAATAAAATAATAGATATAAGGAGGAACCTCTTTGTTTATTATGTGTAACATTTATTTTCAGAACTACATCCAAACCTAGTCCACTATTTTCTACCAATATATAATAAATTCTCATAAAATTTGGGTGGAAGGACATTTTCCATCACGATTTCCATATTAAATTTGATAATAGTATCTTTAAAAAATTTCACTTTTCATTAACTATTTATCTAATTTCATATTATTTGGACAAACATCCTGGCAATATTTTTTTACATTTTTTATCTTCTCAGGATATTGATATGGAATTCCAATGCTTTCCTATTTACATATATTTCATTTATAAGTATGGGGAATTAATCATGTATATCTCATCATTTATTTCTAATCTATATGACCCTTTATCCTATATATTCCAAAAAAATAATTCTAATAATTCATATTTATTATGAATTGGAAACTTGGATGGGTTTTTGGTGAGAAAATTGTTCTTTTTGGTGGTATTTTGTATAATAGTATTATTACTTTATTCACATATCATATCTAAACATTCACATTCTCTTCCATCCCAACTCTCTATTTTTTGCGTATTATCTTATAATTATCATTATGCTTTCCTCCTTTTAGACATATTCTCCTTGTACGGTCCTCAATTTTTTGGGGTGGTATCAAATTTCACCTAACATATAAATGCATTTTACATGTAAAAACTATATCATATTGTTGTTTGAGGAACATTGAATTGTTCATTCAAGTGAAATAATCAATTATTATGAGGAAATATAAATCAAATTTTGTAGAAATTTCCCTCACAGGGTCACATAAATCACTATGTTCATATTATAAGGCCCCAGTTGATAGTGTTTATACATTATTCTCATTATTATGAGTTATATATCCCATTTTTAATGTTTCACACATATAATATTATTATTTATTCAATTTGGGAATATCCATCACTACTGTATTCCACAAAATTTCATCCATTTTCTGTAACAGATGACCAATTATTTTATTCCCGAAAAATACATCCTTTATATCACTCATTTAGCTAGAATCACTAGGATCACCTATCAAAAATAGATTTTAATTGGTTCTTCATTGAGAAATGATCCCTCTATAATACTATATTTTAAAGACATAGTTATCATTCTTAAAGGTAATATCATGATCATTGATATAGATCTAACTAACACTCATTATATTATTCGTAATCCCTTAATCAAACAAATCAAAAATTAATTTTATGTTTAAAGGTCCAATATCGGTTGAACCAATACATTTCACTTTTAGTAGATAAATTATTACCAAAATTAACTACTCCACATTGTTGGTTTTCAATATTCTTAAAAATCATATTATCACTAACTATGTGTGAAGAGAACCCACTCTCACGAATCAATGATTTTTTATACTATACATCTTTTAAACCTCATCTCAGTATGATATCTCTCCATTGGGTTTTCAATTTCTATTTCATTTTTCATTATATATTTTATTTCCATGTAGGATTTTCATAAATTTATTCCATATCATCCTATATACTCTAAACATCCTAATATATCTTTCGAAAACATGAATCTATTTCCCCACCCCCCAAGATGGAGATTATTAAGTTAGAAACATATATTTTATAAATATTAGGTTTCATATCCTCTCATGGAATTCCCATTTCATCATGTTTTGTGACATGTAATGAATTGATTTTCAAAAATATGTAGGATATGAGGTCAACCACACCACAACACTAGATATTATTTTGGATCCTATATCATTTTGGTGTATGATAATTATGCCTTCACATATCTCTAATAATTTTTATCTATACAAATTTTCTATATGTATTTGTATATACATGAGAGTTGAAAATTTCATAGAGTTAATATTTGGTTCAAATGAAATGGTTGATTATTTCTAATTATTTATATTATACCAAGATTTAAAATTCATTATTTCAAACATGCATTGTCAGTTCACTCTTAATTATGAGATGATTTTATGGGTATAAAGTTTTCATGATCTTATTATGTTATCTATTATCTAATTTAGTTGATTTTTGGTGACCCTGACATTGATTAATGAGATTCGATGCCTTAATACATTAAATTATCATAGATACAAGATCTAAATCTAAAAGAATATATTGATTTAGTAGTTTTTTCATCTAGACACCTATATGATAACAATTTTACCTTTGGAATAGAAAAAAATACATAATAACTAAAAAATTATAATAAACATCATCCTTGAAAAAACATTTGAAGATATCTACTTTATATCCTGGGGTAAGGAATGAAAATAATGGTGATCCCCAATGTTCTGTATGGGTTAACACAACAAATGATATCATAAATCAGTAAAAAATAATCACCCTGGAAACGTATATTTCGTAAATAAATTACAATTAATAAAGTATTTTATTATATTTTGGTAGGAATAAAATGTTATGAATTAATTCCATGTAAATTATCATATGATATTGAAATTTCTCCATGTTTATTCTAAAAATCATATTGGATCATTGAATAAATATATAGATATAATACATAATTTTTGATGTCTAAACTATACTGATCTATCCTCGATATAGTTACTATCGAGATATATCCTAAACTTTCTCTAAATTTGAGTGTTTAAAACTATCTGATTTGTGTCAATATCTTTCACAAGGCACAAATTTAATGATCTAACAAACCAAAATTTGAAATCATTTTGGAATCAAACACATGGATTGTTTCACCAATAGGTTTTCCCCCTAAGAAAACTAATGCATCAATGGGATTGCATTAACCATCCCAAACCTATTTAATGTATGTCCAAAACATTCCTTATAATTTTTATAATCAATATATATCATCAACAATGTCCCTTATCCAGTATTCGTATTGAGTAAATGATATTGATTTATCAATATTATCCTAATTAAAATTATAAATTTAAATATAATATATATATATAAAAATTGTATATGGTTTAGGAAATACTCATATGAATCATATTATGATACGAATATTAAAATGAAATTTAGTATCCAATGAAATTTATTTACAAGAATGTGATTGTTTCAAGATAGAGTTAATAATCAAAAAAACAATTGACATTTTATATTTGTATTTACCACATGATAATTTTAATGTCAAATCCCCAAGGATAATATAATGAAAATTTAATCTCAAAATACCATTAATTATTATTTAATCATTACATTACATGTTAGAGTGTATGTATATACATTACATATAAGTTAATGGGTTCTCGGAATCAAATGAGTCTCAGAGAAATAAAATTTGGGACGAAATACCATACTACATGAGAAACAATTGAATAGAGACATATGTGATAGAATAAAATAAATTGAAACAATTAATATTATTAGATAAAATAATTTGATAATATACCATTTCATAGGTATATATATACACCTCACAAAATAAATAAGTGGTGAGTATGGAATATATTTCAAAGAAATAAATGTGAGACTAGAAATCCTCGTAATTAATTATTCATTATGGTTTAAAACAATTTAATCTCATATAAAATATTTTTAATAATTCAATTAAATTACCTCATAAATATATTAAAATTTATCATATCATATATGATCCTTTTATCACATCTTGTCACATATTTATTAATTTCCTTGTTTTTTGAGTACGTTTTGACTTGTTATTTTTATTGTTCCCCTTACATATATCCTTACCTCATGATCTAAAAATGTAAAACATGATGAAAATATATTATATATTCAATATATATATTGTTATTGTGATCCAGAATAATTATTTATAGGTTATGACATGAACTATTCATGGAGATAGTCGGCCATACATATGCATCAATACTGCTTCAAATTTCTTGTGGTGTTAAAAGAAAAAAACAAATTATATACATTTATATTATATCTATAGTATAATTTTTATGTGATATATATTTTAAATATTTATTAATCACATAATTAATACATTCCATTTAATTCATGAATGAATCAAATCACTTTCATAAGGCAGTAGTCTGCACATTAAAAAACAATGTTATCGAATTCCGAGAAAATCGAAAGGATGAATGTATAAGTTATATAATTATTAATGAATCCTAAATAAATTCTAAATAAATTCTAAATAATATATTACCTATAAAATCATATTTTGTTTCATCCTTGAAAGGTGGTAATGGAGTAGAGAACGACATCAGTTCCCATGGTGGTAGTTTTCCATACACATAAATAGTGACGGTGTATCCCATTTCATGGAAGTGTGTGAGATTTGAGTCCATACCTATGACATAAAAACATATCACTATATTTATTATATTGAGGTTATTATATAATCATTATATAAAAATAATTTAATGAGGTGATGAAGGATATAATATGAAGACACTTCAAAAACATTTCACCTCTTCTCAAGGTTTCTTCATTAGGTTTGTACGTATCATTAAATTATATTCTTTAATAGAAAGATATGTTTTCTAGGATGTAAATAGGGAAGTTATAAATATATTTTTGAAGTATTGGATACGAAAAATGTCTTTTATTGTGTGAATAAGTGATGGGGAAGATTACTTTATTATAGTGGAGGAATAGTGAAATTCTTTAAAATAAAAAAAGGTAAACAATAAAGAGAACAATTTCATAGATAATTTAACTCAAAAAATGATTTTTTAATAATAAAATATGGTATATGGTTGAAATATGTACATAAAATGTTATTTATTTTTTATATCGTTCAGTTGACCCATTAAGATTAAATTTTATCAACCAAGTAAACATATTTTTACTTTAATCTCTATAATTAATTTCCATTGCCATTAAAAATATTTTTGGTAAAAAATGAAGATGAAGATAATATAAATTATAAATATTCATGATTCAAAATATGGATTCCATTTTTTAAAATTCAAATTATTGAATTGTATTAAATTCATTTAAAATTAATCTCACATAGAAGACGAGCAATCGTTGTTTGAAAGTTAAAATGATCAAAAAATTGAAATGTTTTTATATACTACTTCAGTATGAAATTTATTAAAATTAAATAAATTATATTCATATATCTATAATTTATCCAATAATAATTTAATGAAATTTAATATATAATATAAAAATCTAAATTATTTATACGAATCTTTATTTTTCGAATAAAATTAAGTATTTCTCACTATTCTTAAAAAATGATAATTTAATGAAAAATACCAAAAAATCACACTAATATAATGATTAAATTATAAATTAAAAATTAATTTTATTTTAGCACGTAATAATTTTAAAACGGTTAAATTTTATATTTAAAATATGTTCCCCATTGAATGGTGGAAAACTTCTTTTAGAAAGATACAAGTTTTCGTGAATAAAATTGGATTTCTGCCTATGAAATCAAATGTATGAATAATGAAAATTGTTTTTAAAATATATAATTTATTGGAATAATTAGTATAAAAAATTATTTTAATTAATATAATTTATGAAAATAAAATTCTTTTGGGTCATAAGTATTTTTGAATTTTTTTCATTACATTCAATTGATTTTTTTTCATTTCCCATTAATTGGTATAAACTGAATTCATTTTATATTTTTGAAAATCATATATTTTAATGTGTTTGTAAATAGTATTTATAACATTTAATATATGTTTTTGTGAAAATTGGAATTTTAAATAATAATAATAATATTATTTGGTAAAACTCGATCCTGCATGTAACACAATCCATTGATGAATGTCTGTGTTTCATATCAAACAAGTGAACATAGTGTTTCATGAATTTAATGAAAAATATAATATATTGAAAAATTTTATAGTATAGTAAATATATTTTAATTTTTAAATATTTTATATACCCTTCTACACTTTTTGTTTTGTGTTATACATAGAATTATATAAAATGTTATTCTTTTATAATTTTTGTGTTTTCATTTTTTATTTTGTAAAAATTAAACTATATATTTTTATTGAGAAGTTAATTTATATATATTTCAAAATGAAACTTCAACTCTTCCTTCCTATAAATTTAATAGTTATGTTATAACAATAATTTTTAAATACAAACACTCTAATGTTGTTTTAATCTCACTGTTGTGTGTTTTATATGATATAGAACATTGTGTTCTTCAAAAATTCCAGGATATATTTCTATATTCTAGAAAGGTTCTTGAATCTAAATATATTTACATTTCATTATAAATTCTATTGTAACCTATCATAATGGGTTATATAAATATTTTAATCAAGCATAACATATACCCTGGGATTGTTAGACCATGTGTGTAGTTAGGCTCATTAGTTTCTCCCGAAACAATGATCGAGTTAACAACCAACCAAACATTCTAAATATATTTACCCATATTTGAATTGGAGTCAAACCAAGAATCCACTTATTTAAATAAAGATATATATTTCAATTCCATAAATCAACAGACATTATATTTTACTGTTTTTCTATGATGTTTTCATAGGTTTAGAATTATCCATAGGGTTTCAATAAATATTATCATCACATTATCAATAAAATAACAACAAAAAACCTAATAAATAACTAAACCATACTGTGAAACAAAATGAGATTCCTCCAACCTTCCCTTATAATTTCAGCGCAGCTATAACATATTTTGAATTTTATCTGTGCTAAAAAGTGAGATGAATCCGGCAAAACATGCATATACTTATATAATATAAATATTAAATCTCATAAATAATTACATAATATAAAAACCAAAATGTTTAGGGAATTTTAATAATATATCACAAAAAAATTATTTTTCATAATTATTAACATTTTTAAATGTTTAAAATATAATAAAACTTGTCTAGAAATTACATAGGTTATAGTCATCCTCATAACAATGGGTACGTAAACCATAATAAAGGGATGATATTAGAATCCCTATAATGGAAATTATATAAATGAGTCATGAGTTGATAGAAGAAAATCATATGAGAAAACATGTTTGATGGAGAGAAATATGATTATAAAGATCCTAGAAGAATTTTAGATGTCTGTAGGACATGTTAATGGACCCTTAATTTCATGTGATCAAACATATTAAATATCATAGGATCATGGAATCATGAGATCTTAATCATGATATATGCATCATAACATAAATAAATAAAGCATAATTTTGTCATTTGAATAAAAATGAAAAAAATAATACTTAATAATAACATTTTGAACATTTGAAAATAAAAATAGATATAGACCTAACATTTGTAGGATTGGTAAAGATACATTATATCATTATTTTTTATTGTATTAACACCCATGTACAATTGGTCTTAGGCTTAATACCTATATACCTTTGGGATTTGTCTTACCGCCATTGTACACATGGAAGTTGGATTACTACATGTGCACCCTTGGGACTAAGCATACCCATCATGTAATATTAGACCTTGTATTACCAATATTGAATGAAAGGGATTTGGATTATAACCCATGTACCCTTGTGTTGGGGATGACCACTATTCTACTCATAGTATTCGAATAACCTTTGATGTACCCTCTGTTTTTGGGATAAGCAAATGAGTCACCTTTTGATCTCATGAGACAAATCCATTACATATTAATTGTAAGGTCATATATTACCCCATCAAAAATATTCTACACATTTTTGTGGAATTTTTTAAAAAAATATATCATTCCACAAAACCCCATTAAAAGGTAATGGATTTTCAATCATTTCTAATTATAATCACATAATATGAAATCAAAGAGTATATTAGACATTAAACAAATTTAATTAACTAAATTTATAAATATTATAATGTTATTTATGTGTGAATCATGAAATACATTTCTATAGTAGGTTGATCACATGGAGTTGAAGAGTTAAAATTTTAGTGAAACCATAAAAGTTGTTTTTAGAAAATATTTCCCAACATTATCATAAATAGAAGATGTTCAAAGTCAATTTTTTTTAAAACAATTCGATAAGAAGAGAAAAATATATTGAAAAAACAATTTATAAATTAATCGCCAATATTTTGTCCCTAAAATTAAATAATTTTTATACTAATAAATGTGTAGTGAATGATAAATGATACACTCATTAAACTAAATACCTTTTAATACATGAAACAATGTTTCTTCAAACCTATATAATTTAAAATAGTTAATCCTCCCCTGAAAAGAGGAAATGTGAAATATGATGATCATATAAGACAATATACTCTATTTTTTTGATAATTAAGGAATATAATTATGTAATTAATGTGAATAAAATATAAAAGAAAATGTGAATTATTATTAACAAAAACACATTTTTTGGGATAATTAAATTTATCAAATAAAATATTTGGGTATGAAAATGTCGATATAATATAATGAAAGAGGTAATATAGTATATCATAGTTATTTTAAAGAATAAGTAATTCTTAGATTAATTGAGTTTGTGAAGAAATGGTAAAACTTAATGAATGGAAATTCAGCTTAACAAATCCCTTATGACGTTGGAATCCATTGAATCATAACCCTTTAAAAGGGGAAAAATTATATAACTTTAATTTCCATGAATAAAATATAATAATCATTTAATAGTATAAATACATATTATATAATCTATATAAAAAATAGGATCATGATACAAGATATGTCTTAAAGAGGGATGTTTGAGATACAAAACAATTAACTTTTATCTCTACTTACAAAAAATATATTCAACCAATTTTTTAATTAATATAACCATATTAATAGATTAAATAAATAAAAATATAAAATAAATATTTATTTTTAAACAATTTATTTATAATCATTTATTAAATATTTATTAGATTGTTATTGTTTATATTATTTATTTAATAGTCTTGAAATGATTATTTCACTCATGATTGATATTATTGATTTAATCCATAAATCATTCACAAAATTTTCATAATTTCTATAATTATTATATAGAATTACATATTTTACATAATGATATATAATTTTATAATTTCATTCCATATGAGTTTTACTTATGATTCTTAAACATGAAATCTATGATGATATAGTTTCTATAGATTCTATAAATGAATGGTTTTATATTAATAATGTGTAGGAATATTAATATAAGATTTCGAAACCATAAATATATTGTAATCTACATATTAATATATAATCTTAAAATTGATAATATTTCTATGGTAATCCATGATTTATATTTATAGAATTGTTATTATAGTTGGTTAATCTAAACCAAAGAACAATATGATATAATTACCCGATAAGTGTGATTTTGATGTGTTTTTTTATAATATAATTATTATATACATATAATAGACCCATTTTTATATTAATCTAATAAATTATATCATCTTTGGGGTAGAATAAGAAGTTAGTTGATACAAATCTTTAACTTATGTTGAAAAAATCAATTTTTCTTCTTTGTCGGGACAGTTTAGAAAATTTAATTTACAATGATAACATATTCATAATATTATAAGTATAATTCAAAATTTATATTTATAGAATACTAATAATTTAATAAGTATAACATTTATTCATTAATCCAATTTTTATAACCTTCCCTAAAATGTGGTGATGAAAAATAAAATAAATCTTCCATGGAGATCGTAGTCCTCACATAACATGAGTAACAGTTTAATTTCTCAAATGGTTGAGAGTAAAATAGAAATAAAAATTATATATTAATATAATAAAATTTTAGTACAACAATTATACTACCATTTTCATATTTTTATGGTAGTAATAGTTTTTCTAAAGGGTGTATGAGAAAAATAAAAAATATATAGTTAAGGAGTTGGTAACACTCACATTGGAAATTTGAATATTCTCTTAAATAATCCTCTATAAATTAAATTATTGGGACACTTTCTATAGAAAAACATACTAATGATTAATAGTATTCTAGTAGATTCAAAATTATGAGGGTTTAAAAGGGCCTCAAAGTGTATTTTGTGGCCTGATGTGATAGTAATAAAGTTTATTTTACATGTGAAATTGGATATTTTCCATTAAATTAAATGGTTAGGGAGGGGTAATAATGGAATCATAATGTACATAGTTAATTAAGTTTGTCATTTATTAGTAATAGATGTGGTTATTAATTTAAAAACTAAAATTGTCATATATAAGTACTAATTTCCTAGAAAAGATATCCAAATATTATAGAAATATAGTTATCTTTTTTTCATAATTAACATTGACAAATTATTTACCATGAAATTATTTTTTGAATAAAAATATTAAAATAACCGTCAAACACAATTTTGGCTCAATGATTTTTTATTTTGAGTCAATTTAAACTAATTAGAATTCTATATACGATAAAAATAAATTTCCTAATTAAAACATAAAATTAAATTAATAACTATTTTTATAGAATCATATCCTTTTTTACATTAACTATTTTATTCAAATTTCCTATAAATTAACAATTCAATGATTTATAATATTTTTTTAATCATCATTTATGAGTTATTATTTAAAAGAGATAAATTTAATTTATTTATAAACAAAAAATATATATTTCTCAACTTATGAATCTCTAGATGTATGATATGATGATTGACATATTCTATTGAAATGTATTTATCTTCTATCAATTTTTTAACTATTTAATACAATGTTCTAGAAAATTTCATTCATTTATTTTTCATATTCACTTTTTTTACCATGTGTGTAAAGGTATTGAATATTTATTGTTAAAGGAGGCCCCAGTTAGAAGATCCTTCAACTTTTTTAACAAGTAACAACTACGTGCACTCAGATGGGATCCCCAAGAAAATGATTTTCATACTGAATATTCCCTAAATCATAGAAAACTGTTTTTGGTGGAGTATAATGGGGTATTTTTTCACCAAAAATGATGATAAATCATCTATGTTCAATTTTTTTCCTTGTATCTCAAATATTTTATCTACCTATATTATTTAATGATAATATTTGGTGCTACGTACCTTTAAATTTGGACCATTACAAATGTTTCCTATGAATGTACAAAAAATGTGAAGGCCCGATGATATTATACCCCCAAACATAAGTAAGACACCCTAAAAATTGACAAATGGGATAACATTACTCAATTTAATGGAATACACACTGAGATTTTGAATAATTTTTCAACTCTAGGAACACCAAACACTCTCCCCAATAAAGCATTTAAAATTTTATGATTCCTAACATCTAGAAGGAGTGGATTTTTTATTTCTATCATAATATCTATAGAGGTAATATATTTTAAATTAAACCACCCCATTTGTAATATAGTTTTTATGCAGTAGAAATGAGAGGTGAAGTAGGATAATATAATATTAAAAAGAAATGAACATATTCATTAATCGGTTCTTCTTCTAAAGATAATAAGATGAATATTATATATATATATATATATCATATAATGTTGATTACCCAAACAATTAGACATCATATGATCAAGTTCAATAGTTTCTTAAAATTTTTATAATTTTCAATAAAAATATAAGACCCTTAATATAACCTTTAAAAAATGACAAGAATTATGCAAGAATTTATAAATAATTGAGATTTTATGAATGAAAAAGCTTGTACAAATCGATCTAGACATCCCCTGGTTGAACGAAAATAAAAAATCATTTAAATATTTTATCATGAAGGTTCGAAATTATTTGATTTCCAAACAGGTTATGAGGGCTGCATGGTGTGATTCTGAAGACTCACGAGATTATTCAACTAGATAAATAGAATTTATAAAAATTAATAAAAAATCCAACTTGTGATTCATTCCTCATTTGGATGAGATATACTCTTATTATTATATTGTGCATTAGTTTCAGTCTAAAAATAATAATTCAACATATGAACAATTAAATGAGTACAATAACATATTATAATGTAATAAATAACGCATGTCAATGAAAGATAAATCTCTCGAAAACTCCTAAAAGCATTATTAAATAAATTGGAGGACATTAATAAATAAATTTCAAAACTTTAAATCCAATTGGAAATTTTTATTACATCATGTACTAAAAATACTAGCACAATTTATTTCCAACAAGAATATGATAAAAACATCAAATATACAACTATCCTTTTTACTGTGATGTGAGGGATTACATAAACCAAATTAATGGTCAAAACTAAATTAAAAGAGAAAGGATTGGAATAGGGAATCAATATGAGAAAATATTTTTAAAAAATAATAGTGTATCAAATTATATGAATATCGATCTATTTAATGTTAATTTTTCACTATAGTGATGTAAAAAAATTATTCCAATATCATTAACATAAAAAAATCCCTAGTTTTGTTGAATTTAAAATTATATTCTTACAAAACGTTTTTGAAAATTCACTATAGGATTTTGAGGACAACACAACTTGTTTTGGGTTTCCATGTCTTTTGTAGCTAAAAATTCCAGACCCAATTGTATTTATGTACCTAAAATCATATTTTTTTATATTTTAGGGTAGGGAACTAGAAAAATTAACAGAAATGAAAAATGGTTCATGGAAAGTGTATATTCAAGATACATTTGTGTGGATTTCTAAAAAAATCATTCACTGTCTATGATTAATTAAGGTTATGCATCATTTGGTTGCAATGAAAAATAAAATATAGATTCAAATGTTTATATTAGAAAAACAAAATAATTCGCCATTAACAAATAAAAATATATCGAATTATTATATCACAATATGATAATATTTATCAATATTATGATGATAGTCATTTATTGTATTTTTGACATAATGTCTGCTGAGTTTTTAATAAAAAACTCTCATGTATATAGAACCAAGAAAAGATAATGTTTATACCATATATAATAATTATTTCAGTAGAAAAAATGTCAATTTTTTAATCTTGAAGTAAATAATATTTTATTTAGAATAAATGTATTTGAAATTAAAATTCCTATTATCTTTAAAAGTCATTGAAGAGAAATTTTATTTTTTATTTTCTAAATATTAATGTAGATAATATAAAACATATAATTTATGAAAAGTGGTAAAGAAAAAAAGTAATATTTTAAACTAATTAATGATTTTGAAATTTTTGGACCTTTATATTTTTTCTTATAAATATGTTGAGACCTAATAGTACACTAGCCTCACTGAAAAATACTTTGGTTTTATGTCGGATAATGATTTTAAGGAGTCGATTAGGTTTATTTCATCAAATATAAGATTCAATATTTCACATTCATTATTAATTTTTGTAAATTTTTTTTAAAAAAATTGTATTTTATAATTTTTTATTTACAAAGATATCATTGTGGATAATTTTAATATAATGAATTTTATTCATTCTCCTTAAAATAAGTTATTCAAAACACCCTTTCTTACACTAGGACCCCACAATAAAATTTTATTTTAGAAATTTGGATTAAGACCCTATATAAAATTTCAAAAAAAAATTTATATGAATGTATGATGCCTAATAAATTTTGGTATTAATATATTAAAACAACATTCTATCTCAACAATAGAGTTATAAAATGTCATATCATAAAATAACACCCTATGAAATATAGAATTATATTAATCCAATGGTAAAATACTTCAATGTGTTTATATATATTGTTTATATTCTAAAAACCAAGGACAAACTTTTTAAATTAGATATGAAATATGATGATGTTATCTCCATAAGTTTTAAAATTACTCAAATTGATTATAGTGTTTTCAATAAAAGGCCAAGAAATATTTAAGGCATAACTCTTGTGAAGAAATATAAAAGTATTCATTTTGATAATAAAATGACTTGAGTTAGTGAGTTGAGTAATTATTTTGAGTACATGATACATGAATGTTTATTTAACAATAAAATTTTTGATGATTTTGAATTTATGCATAGTAAACTAAAACCTACATTGTTTGATACTAGTGAACAAAAAGTTTGTCACTAAAAACACCTAGAATAAATAAGGACCATCATCTATAGAAAGATATAGAATTTTTATATGAAGGAGTTAGGAAAAGAAGAAATGTAGGAACCCTTATACCCAAGTAATGTAGAAGAATATTTAGTTGATCACTATTAGTTTTTAAAAATGAAAAAAGAATTAAAATTGTTTAAGAGGAATATGCTTTTGTAATCTACTGATAGAACCAATGACTTTCATATTATTGGAAATAAATCCATATTTTAGAACAAACATGATGATAATGATGAAATCACTATAGAGAAATATAGTATAGTTAAAAATGTTATAATCAAGAATAAGTAATATATTATGATGGGAAATTTTCCAATATAGAAATGATGGAAGAAATTTGAATCCTTCTAGCATCAACATCTAATATTAATTTTAAATTTTATCAGATGGATGGTAAATCTGTATTTGGAAATTGTTTTTTAATAGAGGGCATTTATAGTGAAAAACCTCATAGATCTAATGGACCCAATTTTCATAAATTTCATTTTATATATTGAAATTAACTCTATGGACTTAAACATGAACCTCAAGTGTGGTATTAGAGAGTATGTTATTTTATTTTATCTAATAGCTTAAATGTGGGATTAGGAGACCCCTCTATTTTCAAAAAATATAATCAAAATGTATATTTTTTCTATTAATTTATGTTGAATATGTTATTTTTGTATCAACAGAACAGAATTCACTTAATGATTTTTGAAAAAGTATGTACTCAAAATTGAAATTAGTATGATGAACGAGTTAAACTATTTCCTTAGATTTAAAATTTATCCAAAATATTTTTGAGATAATTTAAATCTGTGCAACTATATTATTAATTTACATAAATGAAATGGACATAATAATAGTACGAATTTTTGAACACCTATGATCTCCGTTGATAAAATTAAATTAGATTAATCTAGAAAACCATTTGAAATTTTTTTTTCTAGGGGAATAATTGGATGTTTGATTTATTTTAAGAAATTTTGGTCATGAAATTTGTTTTCAGTATGTCTTATTTTAATTTTTATATCTATTTAAAAAAATCTCAATCAAATTCTTCTAAAAGGATTTTGAGATATTTAAATGGAACTATTTACCTTTCTCTAATTTTTAGAGAAATATCTATTTTTAATTTGGCTACATATTCATTTAATTAATTTTGTGGGTGTATAATATATAGTAATAGAACCCCATGAACCTATCACATTCATGGTAAGTCCATATTGTCTCAGATTTGTATGAAACATAAATATGGTATACTATCAATTTGTAATACTAAATAAATTTTACCATTGAATTATTATACATAAGTATTATATATGAATCACACCCTAATAGATATTGGATTAAATTTGAATGATATTCCCCCCAAATGGGATAACAAAAAATATTTTAATATTTCAAATCTTCTAACAATCAATTATAGAAAAAATAACATTTATTTATGGAATAGTTCTTAACTAATCATGAAAAAAGTTGATACTGATTTTGAATATGTTTCTTTAAAAAATAAATTTTCTACAGTTTTTCTAAACAATTTCCTACTAACAAAATCAATTTTATCAATTTTGATTTGGTATTATTTAAAATATTTTAACTTTTTTTCTATTTTACTTATTTTATAATGAGAATTTATATTTAGTGAATATTTTGTTTTCCTTATTTCATTTGATTCTTAGAACTTATATTTTGATTATTAGCCTCCTCTCAATAGTAAATTCAGGTCAGTTTGTCATGGTAATCCTAGGAATCACCCTAAGAGAATATTTTATTAGCATTAATCAAGAGATAGTTAATTTTTTCAATGCGTTAAACCCTCAAAAACTATGAATCACTTTATACCTTCTAACTAAACAATTTTTCCCTAATACTTAAATTTTTTGATCTTTTTTTGTCAAGGCTGAAATATAAAAGTATATGTAGTTGTACTTCTAGAAAATTCATGTATTGATGGATTGTAAGAAAAGTATTGAGTAGAAGAGATATTGATTTTAGGTGGATAGATGGTATAGATTTTCTTCATCAAAATGTTATAAATAATCAAGGATTAGAATTTGTGTTGGAATGAATGTGAATAGATTTTTTCTAAAATAAATATGTATCTTTGTTTTATGATGTATTTTTAATTGATTTTGGTGATAATGATGTTATTGTTATAGAAATAGAAAATGAAAATAATTTTTTGATATTATCTTTATAATGGATGAAGTATTTCAATTCCCTTATAAAGGACCTTCTGATTTTAACACCTCCATAAAATAATTGATGATGTAATCCCAATGGAAATTTGATACCCATTTTTGGAAAGCCTAACATGGGGATGAAAATATTAGAAGTCCATGAACAAGAGAGAAATGATCTTTTGATTTTCATTCATTCAACCATTAATCAATGAAAAAGTAAGTTTGAAAAAATATTTTTCTATGAAATTATGGTATTATATCTATTTATGATAGAGAAACCTATTAAATTGGAATGGAATATTATTAGATATATGTTCAATATAAAAAATTTATAATCTATAAACATTTTAGAATGTTGTCTACCAATATTTTTTTAAAATATTATGTTTGTTTAAACAAAACCACTACCACAGATTGCAATGGATTAAAAATGTTGAGTTATAGTTTGATGAACTGAAGTGTCTTTTTTTGGAATTCATATTATTAAAAAAAATTCTCCAATGTTTATTAAAATTACTTAAGATAGACCCCGCTACCACTCTTGGGGTTTCATATCACATTGTTGTTGCAGATGAGGTTTTCGCTCAAGTTCCTTCATTTTTTTGTGAGTCTATCAAATAACCAATTACATGTATGGATATAAATGATATTTTTTACTGTGAAACTCTTGTGTATTGGTGAAAAATAGTTTCATTTTTTTTAATAAACATAAGTTAGGGATGATGGTATCCCATTAGATCACTTAAAGTTATTTCATGTAGTTGATTCTAGTGTACTTCCTATAGCTTAACAACCTTTTATACCTACATAATCTCTAAATAAAAATTTTCATTCAATTATTAAATGCCTAATTAGAATTTTTCAATATAAAATAATATCAACCACATTTGGAGTAGTAAAAATCATTTAAAAAACTCCATCTTGGGAGACCAATAGAAAATTTAGTACTCAATTAGTATGTTTGATTTGTAAAAAATGAGGTTATGGTGTAGAGGAAGAAGAAGTTGAAGCTGAAACATAGATTGTTGAAAAGAGATGAGCATGATCAGAATTAATATAAACCTCTTATGTTGAATAAGATCCCTTTGATGACAAAAATAGAAATGTTGATGATGATTGTAGTTCTGATGTGCTGTCATGGCCAGTATGTGGGGCATGCGTGGTGACTACCCCATGTTTTTCTCCCAAATGCCAGGGGATAGTGACTCGTGTTGCGTATGAATATCCCAAAAAAATATTTGGAATTTTCCTCAGTACCTTTATACCCACAAACAACTCCAATACGCAAATAATGGAAGGTGAAAACATTGAGTAAAATAAACAAAAGGTATGACCACCGAAAATAGATAGTGAACAGGGAAGGAATACAAGGAAAACCTAAATAAAAAAGTAAATGCACAAGTCTCTGGAACTCCTCCATAGAAAAAACTACAAGAATGGTTGGTACAGAAATAATTGTATGAAGCCGCAAAAGCACACCTCTTCTACCAGGTCCCTATAAGCACCACCATTCCCTTATCGTCCAAGGACATCTTCATGCATCGATCATTTTCACAAAACATGACACGTTTGAGAAAAGACCATGTCAGGGTGAGTAAAATAATACTCAATAGTTAACCCCGAAACACAATGTAAAATACAACACACGAACCACCACTGATAAGACACAATAATCTCAACATATATGTGTGTCAAATACATATAACATGAACATTCATCTATACACTTAAAGGATTCTGAGACTCAAGGTCTCAGACCCTACCATCCTTATGGTTCAAAAAATAGCATGCTCGATTCCGGGTGATCATACCACTCGAGCATTATGCTATTATGCACATTGAACAAGTCTACCAAAAGTGTCTAAGAAAAAAAAAATCTTGATACTTTAAAATGTTCCCAAGAACATCAATGGTGGTACCATAAATATTTACCTAATGTAGAACCCAATGAAACACATTAACTATACCACAAAGAAGAGAAAAAAACACCAAGTAGACTATAAGAGAGGCACACAAAGTGTTTACATGAAGTGGTACAGTAAGAGTGTCACCAAAGATAGCTTAGACCATGTATAATCTATGGTATGTAATTGGGGTTGTAGTAAGAATCCATGGTACCCTCAAGTAGTAACACACGAAGTGTTGGTAACACACCAAGGGATGATAACACACATAGGGTCGGTAACATAGGGAGTGTTGGTAACATAAAAAGTATTTGAAACACACATATTTTTGGTAAAAAAGGAGTATTGGTAACATAAGGAGTTTTGATAATAGAAAAAGTGTCGTTAATACAAGGAGTGTTGGTAACACACAATGTGTAGATAACACACTGAGTGTTGGTAATGCATAGAGTGTCATCATAGACTAGAGGATCCACACTATGGTGGGACAGGGGAGTACCGAATAAGTAATGGAAATAAAAAAATACAAGATAAGGCACATAGTCTAGGTAAGACGGGAAGTTTAGGTAATCCTATAGCTTCAAGGTCATAGCCAACAGCAGGATTCCGCCCTTATCATGCTCGTTCTTGGACTAGTACCTCCTCAATCAAAAATGGTTATATGCCTACTTCCACAGAACCTAACTTAGAGTATTAAAAAATCAACACCTCATCTAAATGGTCTCAATGATGTGAATATCTCATCAAACAGACCCAGGGATTGAGAGTTATACCAATTTTAGTTAAAATGTGTCTGTTTGGTCTAGGTCCACCCAACTTGATCGGCCCAACCCAACCAGCATCCACCGACTCGACCCAATTGAACCTTGTTTGGTTTGGCCTGAACTGGCCCATCCCATCTGCACGCTGCACCTGGCTCATTGGGTTGTGGTTCCCACTCACTAATCTGCTAGAGCGGGCGAGCCAATTCAGTTCGGACTGCATGTTCCAGGCGGGCTTTCCCCACTAGTCGTAGCCCGACCAAGCTACCCCCTCACTATCACCTCCTGCAAGTGGCTCATCCACATCATTTGTGGAAAATGTGGCTGAACGACATGGCGTGGACCGTCTTCAAGACCAAAAGTTACCACGGCACTCCCATGGGTCACTCCTCTGACCGATGTGGCTTCGTCAAGCCAAGTATTGCCACCGTCAGGTGCCGCCTAGTTGCGGCTCCTGCACACCTCCTACGACCACACCACCACTGGCTGCCAAGTTGGAGGCCGCTTAGAAATGCCTCTTCCAGCGGCTCACTTCGCTGCCCGCTATGCAGCTATTGGCTCTACCCATTTCCACCTACAACCTCCTACCGTGGGCCAATCCACTGCAGCGGTCCTTCCTAGACCATGGGTCACCACTGTCGGCTTTCGAGCTGACCGCTGGTTTTCTGGGTCCGCGTGTATCTTTGCATCATGAAGAACAAGAAAGATATTTTGGGAGAACACAGATGACAATAACACCCAGTGTGGATGGATCTAGGACCTATTCATGTCTTCTTTGTCCCTCAATGTTAGAAATTTATGAATGAGGCTTAAACAAAATCAAGTCCAACACAAATCATATATGTGTTAAATTCCAAACAACATCCCGAATCAGAAACCCATCCAATAAAATATGCAGGATTTAAGAATCAATTTGTTTCTTGACTGATTCACATTCAACATTGGATATCAAGAATGAAGAAATATAAAAACAGAAACAACTCCCAAACTAGGATTGGATCGTTTTCTTCCATGGGTTCATTGTCATTGATGATCCATTGAAGAATGACCTCTATATGCATCTTCGATCCTGATTCCCTAGCATTTCACATCAAGGGAGCCACTCCTTTTTGTGTCAGAGAAACTATAGGTTTATGGTGATTACCCCAATTCTATAATAAATCTTTATTTAAAAAGGATGTTCTATGTTGTGCCGAAATTATTTTTATTTAAAAATATTTTAGGGACAATTACGTCCATAATATATCTTTTTGGTTATGCCCACAACAGGCGATGTTAGGCCTCACATAATTAAAATGCCACAATATTAGCTGAATATTGGTGTCATATTTCCAATCCAAGTTATTTTTATTATGTTATTAAGATTATAAAATAATATAATTTTTATTAAATTGTTTTATTTACGCTAACATCCTTTTCGGGTTTTTTCATTAGGGACTTGTGCCGATTTAATTTAAGACATATCTATGGTAAACCCATCATCATGAACTCAATGTTACCCTAATATTTCTAATCTGGGAAACTGTTTATGATTTATTCATATTTTTTTCCAGAAAAACCACTCACATGCACTATTAAAAACATAAAAATTTTCAACAAACCATTCTAGACACACTAGGCCAAAAAATCACATGTTTTCTCTGTACCTGGTGTCAGAATATTCTAAATTACTTTTAAAAAAATAACCAAAAAAATTATGAGTTATTAAATATTCCCCAACATAAGGCATTACATCCTCGAATTCCAAACCATGGGCTACCCAAATAGATGATAGTACGAGCATGAACCTGAACCTCCTACTCTAGTAACTTATTTGTAGCACTCATTAAGGTTAGATCTAAAGGAAAACATGGTCTCCTTCCTCAAAATACTACAATCCACTCCATACCTGGCATGTAAAGAGAACAATAGGATCTGAAACAATCATTGATGAAACTCAATGGTGTCAAACTATTTCTTACACGTAGAGGCATCCAATGCTCTCTACTAAACAAAACTTTTTGGTTGATAGGAAGTGGGCAGATTTCGGGAGTCTGTCAATGATCACCCAGATGGTGTCGAGTCTGCTAGATTTATGTCATAAAACATTAAATAACTCCATTGATATTCCATCCCACTTCTTTCTAGGTACCCCATGAAAGAGAGGGAGAAACCCGTTCCATGAAAATGGGATTAACGCGGTGAGTTGATAAACCAAAAAATTGATTCAAACAAGCAATTTTCTTTTATCTCAATAGGTAATCCCAGCATCAACATGTTCATTCATTATTAGTGTAAACCATGAACCCCACATGCAAATCCTAATGAATCTCCCACCTCAAGGAATCTATTACAACTACCGATCATTCTCTAAATGGAATGATGTGATCCCCACAATTTGAATATCCATAAGGGGCATTCCATGTGGACAATTGGGCATGTAATTCCCCACCATAGGTATCACTGAGATCTACCTCCATTACTCAAAATAGAAGTGGAGGTGTATCAACCACTGACTAAAGGTAATATGCATCATCAATATTCATGATTGAATATTGTAATGAGGAAAAATTATTCATTTCCGAATTCAACAACAATGAATGAGATTCCCTACTGAGAGAATATGCTACCAAGATTTCCTTTCAATAAGTATATACTCTCTCTAATTCATAGTCTTGTAGGAACTCTAGTCAATGCCTCTACCTTACATTCAAAACCTTCTAATAGAAGATATAATTGAATCTGTTTTGGTATGAGTAGATGATAAACAACCCGACCATCTAAAAGTGTTCCCACATATTCAATGCAATGACTACCGTTTCCAACTCAAGAGTGTGGTTCATGTAGTTCTGCTAATGTGGTATCAAATTCCGTGAAAGGTAGGGAATCACCGCTTTCATATAGATCAGGATACAACTAGGTCTGGCCCCTAATGCATCATAGAACACTATGTACTCGACTCCCTCCTCTAGATAACTCAAGATTGGGGTGTCCGTTAAACTGTGTCTTAACTGCTGAAAATTCTACGAGTATTGTGAAATCCATGTGAAAGGATGCCCCTTTCAACTGATATATGTTTTTATCGACCCTTTGGTAATGGATATTTTATGTCCATAGTAACATAGATAAAGTTACAATAATCCACACATAACCTCTAACACTAGTTCTCACTAAGAAATTCATCTTCAAGTATTCCACCTACACCCTTAGTTCATGAAGATGTTTGAAAGCCATCCATTATACATTTGATGATATAGGTTCAATCTCATGGTGTAGAAAATGCATAATTCTATCTCCCTATGGGGAGGTAAACCTAAAACAACTTATGGAAAGACATCCTCATATTCCACCTCTTCTTCTGGAAACTGAACATATATAACATCCACTTCCCGGAGGGTATGGCTATCCAACTCATGATTGATCTTCTTCACCCTCCATTGAATGATTATATCTCGTGATTCCTGGTTTTAATTTTTCGCTGGCTCGGGAAAGCCTCATTCCATCACTGTGGACATATTGAACCCTTTTTTCCTAAAATAGTCAATATGAGCATGGAATATCAATAACCAATCCATACCATGAGAAACTTTATATGGCCTTGACAATGATAATAAGAGATTCCAACTGAAACTCTCACCTCAATGATCAAATCACAGTTTTTGTACTAGTGTGATTATTGTGTCTCCTTCTGTGGGTATCTTAAGATGAAATGGCCACGTCAATGGATTAACTGGAAACTTAGGGTCTCAAAGAAGATTCATGACAAGGAATAATTATCATCACCTATGTATATTAATACGATAGCTGATATTAGACATAGACCATATCTCAATTCATTCCAGGAGCCACATGGATCAATGTTCCATGAAGAATGAGAAAGAAATTGTAGCAGAAAACCGATCACCAAAAATCTCAATGTGGAATGATCAGGGCTTCTTTCGTGTAAAACATGATCAATCCATGTTATAAATTTAAGAATAGGGATTAAAATAATCAATTCCATCACAAATCTAACATGTGTACAATTCCTAACCACATCCCAAATCAAAAAAAAACATCTAACAAAATATGTACGATCCATGAATAAATATATTCGTCAATTGAATCATGTAAATCATAGGAAATCAAGAAAAATATATAAATCATAATGCATACAATACCTTACCTGGGATTTTATTTTCCACTGTGATGGTTTTGTTGTTGTTGATGATCAGTTGAATAATGATCTGGATGTGTGTCTATGATCCTGATTTGATGACATTTGTCAACAAGGGAGACTCTCCTCTTTGACTTAGGGAAACTCTATGGTTATGGTGATATCCCAAGATCCCTATAAAATATTTTTTAAAATAAAATATCACAATTTATTCAATAATAATTTTTTTAAAAATTATTTTATAGACGGTTACGTCCAAAATAAAAAATTTTCGTCTGGAGAGCATCAAACTATGTTAGGCAACTCCTATTTAAAATGAGAAATTATGAACTCAATAGTGCAATAATATTTCTAATCCAAGTCAATGTTCATGATTTATTATGAATATAAATAAAATAAGTTTTATTTAATTATTTTATTTAATATTGCATCCTTTTTATGTTTTATAACTACAGACTCACATCGACTAACGCTACGTGGTTCATAGGGTTAACCTACCATCCTGAGCACAGCAGTACCCTCATAATTCTAATCTGGGAAATTTTTTATGAGTTATTCCACTTTTTTATGAAATCCACTCATGCGTACTTTTAAAAACGTAACATTTTTCATCAACCCATTCCAAGAACATCGGGCCACAAAATTGTATGCTATCTCACCTCCTAGACTTCAAATTTTCCCAATTAATTTTTAAAAATACAATCTTGAAAAATTCATCTCATTAAATTCACCCAACCTTATAAATTTACATCCCCTAAAGCCAATCCAAGGAATACCCAAACAGATGAGGGTATGATAACGAACCTGAACCTCTTTCCCTGGTAAAATCATTGTTTCCCCAATCGTGTTGAGTTCTAAAGAAAAACATGGAATCCTTCATCGAACTCATAAAATAACCTCCACAACTTGAACATAAAGGTAACATCACGATCTAAAACAATCACCAATGAAACATTGTGGAGTTGAACAATAACCTGCACATATAGTCATCTCATGCTCTCTACTAATCACTACTCATGGGTAGTTAAAAATTGGGCTGACTTGGTGAGTCGATCAATGATCACATATATGGTAACGTTTCTCCTAGATGTACATAATAAACATGCACTACTATAAATAAGCCCATTAGCGACCGCCATTGGCGGTCGCTATAGCAGGCCGGCAGATCGGCCTTCAGCGACGGCTTGGCGGTCGCTGAAGGCCCTCTGCCTGGCACCCTATAGCGACCGCCATTGGCGGTCGATATAGCGATCAGCGCGGTCGCTGAAGGCCCTCTGCCGGGCACCTATAGCAACCGCCTATGGCGGTCGCTATTCTAAAAAAAAAATTTAAATTTTTTATTGAATTGAATATAAATATATATATATATATATATATATATATGTAAAAATATTCATATATATACTATTAAATACAATATTTTAAATATATATATATATATATAATATATTTTAAATGTTTTAGTATATATTTAATATATATATATAATATCAAATCATTGTGCTATAATAATTTAAAAACTTCGATTCAAGAAATAATCTCATTTCAGGTCGTTCGGAGCACGTTTGCTCCGAATGGGACCGCCGCACGCCGTTTTGGTGTTTAACGGCGCCGGAAACGCGTTTCTGGCCGCCGAGGTCACACGGCGCCTCCGAATGAGGTTCTGTCTGGCCGACCATTTCACAATTCACGCCCCGGATGTTGTCGTACGGTTTCGTGGCATTCGGAGGTCGTTCGGGTGGTTTTGACCCCCCAACGCGCCATTTCAGCGCGCGCCGCGCTGCTGAAAACGACACAATCGGACGTGTCACGCGCACCGCACGTCTGATGGAGGTGCGGTCTCCTCCTGCATCTCAGGAATAATATTTCTATCGTTCCCGTGCGGTTTCAGGTCGTTCGGAGCACGTTTGCTCTGAATGGGACCGCCGCACGCCGTTTTGGTGTTTAACGGCGCCGGAAACGCGTTTCCGGCCGCCGCGGTCACACGGCACCTCCGAATGAGGTGCCGTCTGGCCGACCATTTCACAATTCACGCCCCGGATGTTGTCGTACGGTTTCCTGGCATTCGGAGGTCGTTCGGGTGGTTTTGACCCCCCAACGCGCCATTTCAGCGCGCGCCGCGCTGCTGAAAACGATACAATCGGACGTGCCGCGCGCACCGCACGTCCGATGGACATGCGGCCTCCTCCTGCATATCAGGAATAATATTTATATCGTTCCCGTGCGGTTTCAGGTCGTTCGGAGCACGTTTTCTCCAAATGGGACCGCCGCACGCCGTTTTGGTGTTTAACGGCGCCGGAAACGCGTTTCCGGCCGCCGCGGTCACACGGCACCTCCGAATGAGGTGCCGTCTGGCCGACCATTTCACAATTCACGCCCCGGATGTTGTATTACGGTTTTGTGGCATTCGTAGGTCGTTCGGGTGGTTTTGACCCCCCAACGCGCCAATTCAGCGCGCGCCGCGCTGCTGAAAACGACACAATCGGACGTGCCGCACGCACCGCACGACCGATGGACGTGTGGCCTCCTCCTGCATCTCAGGAATAATATTTCTATCGTTCTCGTGCGGTTTCAGGTCGTTCGGAGCACGTTTGCTCCGAATGGGACCGCCGCACGCCGTTTTGGTGTTTAACGGCGCCGGAAACGCGTTTCCGGCCGCCGCGGTCACACGGCACCTCCGAATGAGGTGCCGTCTGGCCGACCATTTCAAAATTTATGCCCCGGATGTTGTCGTACGGTTTCGTGGCATTTGGAGGTCGTTCGGGTGGTTTTGACCCCCCAACGCGCCATTTCAGCGCGCGCCGCGCTGCTGAAAACGACACAATCGGACGTGCCGCGCGCACCGCACGTCCGATGGACGTGCGGCCTCCTCCTGCATCTCAGGAATAATATTTCTATCGTTCCCGTGCGGTTTCAGGTCGTTCGGAGCACGTTTGCTCCGAATGGGACCGCCGCACGCCGTTTTGGTGTTTAACGGCACCGGAAACGCGTTTCCGGCCATCGCGGTCACACGGCACCTCCGAATGAGCTGCCGTCTAGCCGACCATTTCACAATTCACGCCCCGGATGTTGTCGTACGGTTTCGTGGCATTCGGAGGTCGTTCGGGTGGTTTTGACCCCCCAACGCGCCATTTCAGCGCGCGCCGCGCTACTGAAAACGACACAATCGGACGTGTCGCGCGCACCACACGTCCGATGGACGTGCGGCCTCCTCCTGCATCTCAAGAATAATATTTCTATCGTTCCCGTGCGGTTTCAGGTCGTTCGGAGCACGTTTGCTCCGAATGGAACCGCTGCACGCCGTTTTGGTGTTCAACGGCGCCGGAAACGCGTTTCCGGCCGCCTCCGTCACACGGCACCTCCGAATGAGGTGCCGTCTGGCCTACCATTTCACAATTCATGCCCCGGATGTTGTCGTACGGTTTCGTGGCATTTGGAGGTCGTTCGGGTGGTTTTGACCCCCCAACGCGCCATTTCAGCGCGCGCCGCGCTGCTGAAAACGACACAATCGGACTTTCCGCGCGCACCGCACGTCCTATGGACGTGCAGCCTCCTCCTGCATCTCAGGAATAATATTTCTATCGTTCCCGTGCGGTTTCAGGTCGTTCGGAGCACGTTTGCTCCGAATCGGACCGCCGCACGCCGTTTTGGTGTTTAACGGCGCTGAAAACGCGTTTCCAGCCGCCGCGGTCACACGGCACCTCCGAATGAGGTGCCGTCTGGCCGACCATTTCACAATTCATTCCCCGGATGTTTTCGTACGGTTTCGTGGCATTGGGAGGTCGTTCGGGTGGTTTTGACCCCCCAACGCGCCATTTCAGCGCGCGTCGCGCTGCTGAAAAGGACACAATCGGATGTGCCGCGCGCACCGCACGTCCGATGGACGTGCGGCCTACTCCTGCATCTCAGGAATAATATTTCTATCGTTCCCGTGCGGTTTCAGGTCGTTCAGAGCACGTTTTCTCCGAATGGGACCGCCGCACGCCGTTTTGGTGTTTAACGGCGCCGGAAACGCGTTTCCGGCCGCCGCGGTCACACGGCACCTCCGAATGAGGTGCCGTCTGGCCGACCATTTCACAATTCACGCCCTGGATGTTTTCGTACGGTTTCGTGGCATCCGGAGGTCGTTCGGGTGGTTTTGACCCCCCAACGCGCCATTTCAGCGCGCGCCGCGCTGCTGAAAACGACACAATCGGACGTGCCGCGCGCACCGCACGTCAGATGGACGTGCGGCCTCCTCCTGCATCTCAGGAATAATATTTCTATCGTTCACGTGCAGTTTCAGGTCGTTCGGAGCACGTTTTCTCCGAATCGGACCGCCGCAAGCCGTTTTGGTGTTTAACGGCGCCGGAAACGCGTTTCCGGCCGCCGCGGTCACACGGCACCTCAGAATGAGGTGCCGTCTGGCCGACCATTTCACAATTCACGCCCCGGATAATGTCGTACGGTTTCGTGGCATTCGGAGGTCGTTCGGGTGGTTTTGACCCCCCAACGCGCCATTTTAGCGCGCGCCGCGCTGCTGAAAACGACACAATCGGACGTGCCGCGCGCACCGCATGTCCGATGGACGTGAGCCTCCTCCTGCATCTCAGGAATAATATTTCTATCGTTCCCGTGCGGTTTCAGGTCGTTCGGAGCACGTTTGCTCCGAATGGGACCGCCGCACGCCGTTTTGGTGTTTAACGGCGCCGGAAACGCGTTTCCGGCCGCCGCGGTCACACTGCACCTCCGAATGAGGTGCCGTCTGGCCGACCATTTCACAATTCACGCCCCAGATGTTGTCGTACGGTTTCGTGGCATTCGGAGGTCGTTCGGGTGGTTTTGACCCCCCCAACGCGCCATTTCAGCGCGCACCGCGCAGCTGAAAACGACACAATCGGACGTGCCGCGCGCACCGCACGTCCGATGGACGTGCGGCCTCCTCCTGCATCTCAGGAATAATATTTCTATCGTTCCTGTGCGGTTTTAGGTCGTTCGGATCATGTTTGCTCCGAATCGGACCGCCGCACGCCGTTTTGGTGTTTAACGGCGCCGGAAACGCGTTTCCGGCCACCGCGGTCACACGGCACCTCCGAATGAGGTGCCGTCTGGCCGACCATTTTACAATTCACGCCCTGGATGTTGTCGTACGGTTTCGTGGCATTCGGAGGTCGTTCGGGTGGTTTTGACCCCCCAACGCGCTATTTCAGCGCGCGCCGCGCTGCTGAAAACGACACAATCGGACGTGCCGCGCGCACCGCACGTCCGATGGACGTGCGGCCTCCTCCTGCATCTCAGGAATAATATTTCTATCGTTCCCGTGCGGTTTCAGGTCGTTCGGAGCACATTTGCTCCGAATGGGACCGCCGCCGGAAATGCGTTTCCGGCCGCCGCGGTCACATTGCACCTCCGAATGAGGTTCTGTCTGGCCGAACATTTCAAAATTCACGCCCCAGATGTTGTCGTACGGTTTCGTGGCATTCGGAGGTCGTTCGGATGGTTTTGACCCCCCAACACGCCATTTCAGCGCGCGCCGCGCTGCTGAAAACGACACAATCGGGGGGCTGTACGGGGGTGCGGGGGGCTGTACGGGGGTGGCGGGGGGCTGTACGGGGGTGCGGGGGGGTGTACGGGGGTGCGGGGGGGGGGGGGGGGCTGTACGGGGGTGCGGGGGGCTGTACGGGGGTGGCGGGGGGCTGTACGGGGGTGGCGGGGGCCTGTACGGGGGTGGCGGGGGGCAGTACGGGGGTGCGGGGGGTTGTACGGGGGTGCGGGGGGCTCTCCGGGGGTGCGGGGGGCAGTACGGGGGGTGCGGGGGGTTGTACGGGGGTGCGGGGGGCTCTCCGGGGGTGGCGTGGGGCAGTACGGGGGTGCGGGGGGTTGTACGGGGGTGCGGGGGGGCTGTACGGGGGTGCGGGGGGCTGTACGGGGGTGCGGGGGGGGGGGGGGGGGGGGTGTACGGGGGTGCGGGGGGCTGTACGGGGGTGGCAGGGGGCTGTACGGGGGTGCGGGGGGGGGGGGGGGGCTGTACGGGGGTGCCGGGGGCTGTACGGGGGTGCGAGGGGCTGTACGGGGGTGGCGGGGGCCTGTACTGGGGTGGCGGGGGGCTGTACGGGGGTGGAGGGGGTTGTACGGGGGTGTGGGGGGCTCTCCGGGGGTGGCGGGGGGCATTACGGGGGTGCAGGGGGATGTACGGGGGTGCGGGGGGGGGGGGGGGGGTACGGGGGTGCGGGGGGCTGTACGGGGGTGCGGGGGGGGGGGGGGGGGGGTGGGGGGGGGGGGCTGTACGGGGGTGCGGGGAGCTGTACGGGGGTGGCGGGGGGCTGTACGGGGGTGTCGGGGGGCTGTACGGGGGTTGCGGGGGGCTGTACAGGGGTGGCGGGGGGGGGGGGGGGGGGGCAGTACGGGGTTGGTGGGGGGCTGTACGGGGGTGGCAGGGGGCTGTACAGGGGTGCGGGGGGCTGTACGGGGGTGCGGGGGGGCTGTACGGGGGGTGCGGGGGCTGTACAGGGGTGCGGGGGGTTGTACGGGGGTGGCGGGGGCCTGTACGGGGGTGGCGGGGGGCAGTACGGGGGTGTGGGGGGTGTACGGGGGTGCGGGGGGCTCTCCGGAGGTGCGGGGGGCAGTACGGGGGTGCGGGGGGGGGGGGGGGGGGGGGGCTGGACGGGGGTGCGGAGGGCTGTACGGGGGTGGCGGGGGGCTGTACGGGGGTGGCGGGGGGCAGTACGGGGGTGCGGGGGGGGGGGGGGGGGCTGTACGGGGGTGCGGGGGGCTGTACGGGGGTGCGGGGGGCTGTGCGGGGGTGCGGGGGGCTCTCCGGGGGTGCGGGGGGCTCTCCGGGGGTGCAAAGGCCATCCCATTGATTACAAAAGTGAAAAATAAAGGTGATAACATCTAATTAATACATATTTCTTTTATCAATACCATACTGAAATTTATACAAAATATATTGGATAATACATAATCTATAATATCAGATTTATTGATCTGTTGGAATTAGTTCGACTTTTTCAAATGTAGAATCATTCAAGATTATCTGATCAAAAACTCAATATGTGTATAAAATATTTAAAAGACCACCATGGATGGTAATAATGCATTACTTAAATGAATAAATACAGTACATCAATGTCAACCCTACCAGTACAAACAAAATACATATCTCGTGAATATATGGTGCGTCACGCGTTGCCATCACTGCTACCTCCTTCTGGTGGGCCAGGTGCCTACAACAAATAAACATTATAAATATTTTAATAAAAAAAATAATTTAAATTAAATAAATAAATACAGTATATACCTGCGTCGTATGATCCCCTGTACCATCAGCTCGACGCACATATTCCCGCAGTGCTCTAACCTCAGCTGTCAATTGCGCATTTGTCTCCTCGGAAGCGCGCAGCCATGCCTCAAAATCTGACATATGCTGTGTCATATGAGCAACAGCAGGGCCGAAAACCGCAGCGCGTGACACTACAGAACGAGGAATCCCTACTCCATAGGTCAAACTATAGCCATGCCCGTCCTGACCAATAATGCGATGAAAGATCTCATCCCGTCGCATGGGAAGCTGTCGCTGGTCCTCTAGCAGATGTTCTAACTCAGCTTCAAATTGATCCTGTGAAATATTTAAATATATATAAATATATATATGTTAATATATAGATTTATGTAATTATTGGTAAGTACAGACACTTACAATCAATGCTGCAACCTCTGGATCATTGCGATCACGAGTCCTTATCCACACCGACATTTTATCAGTTGCTGCACCTTGCCCTCGCAACTGTATATTAAAAGAATATAAACACAAAACCGTATTAATTAATAAATTAAAAAATGAATAATATATACCTCATGTCGGATCTGAGACACGTGACGAGTCCCGAGCCTGTGAGCTGGTCCCTGCAACGCTCGATTCTCCGAATGGCGTGTTGACACCTCCTACATTCAATTCATTCAAATTTCAAACAAATCACATATTCTTGAAAATATATATACAGCAAAATAATTAATATACAAACCGCAACACCCTCAGTAGACCAATATGCAACCAAGTCATGCCACTGATCCGGGAGGACACCTCTCGGGACTTTTTCCAAAATGTCAAGGGCACCCACATTTGGTACGTAGTGGTCCCTCTTCACTTTGCCTTTATAATCTTTCCATAGCTTACAGCATTTGCTCATACACACGGGCCGAAACTCTTCAGGGCATACTTTCAAATTTTGCTATAATGAAAATAATCAAACATATTAGTATTATTTATAAATAGAAAATAAAGTAAAATTATTTTATTACCTGAACCTCCCTCCATAGACGATCTAATGTGTCCTGAGGGATAGAAGCCCAATCACGCGTGGTCAATGGAAATCGATGTGGGTCACGTATGATATGACCCAGCTGACGAATAAATGTCGGGGCATTCGGTCCCACGGGATGAAATACCTCATCAAATGAAACATCTGTCGTCGTGTCGGAATTCCATGATAATATGCCACGACCAGGGCCTCTCCTGCGAGAGGAAGAAGCAGCCGAGTCTGATCCTGTTGAAAACAATTTTATATATAAATTGACAACTGTTATATATATATATATGTCAATTACATAAAAATTATAGACAATGACATTCAAACATACCTCGACCCTGAGATGTAGATGCCTCAGATGGATGATGTGGATTTTCTGCCTCTTCCCTGGACATGTCTGCAGTCATACAAAATATCAGTAATGAGTCCAAAGTGTTTAAAAGATAAATTGGATTGTTCTTAATAAATCAAACTTGTACAACTGTTAATCAAACAAAAAAATGGATTGAATAATTAGTTGTGAATGAATTTTAAAAAATCAGAAAGTTAATCAACCTAAATATTTATGACTGAATTAACTTACAAAAGTGAGGATTAAAACTTATAAGGATTTATAAAATGATTAGATAATTTATGATATCCTAGGACATTCTACTGAATAGCGGGAAAACAATTATACCTTTCATTAAGCATGAAAATCGACTGTTTCTCCTTCAACAGCCGCTCTGACCCAATAAATATCTTCTTCACGTTGAACTACGATATGTTGATCAAGTTGTTGGTAAACAAACGGAACAGTCTTGGGTTCATCTTCTTCAAATAAAAACACTCCTCACCGAGACATTTTGACAACAACTTGCCAACTTGGATCCCAAGGCAAAGTAACGAAGAATACTTGTTCTACTTGTGATGTCAAAATGAAAGGTTCATTCTCAACTCGTTCATTATTTCTGTATAACAAATAGTTAAAATTCACCAATGAAAACTGATATTGATCGACTTTACATCCACGCACTGGATCAACCCAATTACACTTTAACAATATGTACTTCAAACCGTGTGTGTATACAACTTCAATGATGTCTATCAATTGACCATAGTAATAACCAGAATCGACAAAGGGATAACTGATGCCACTGTTTTGTGTTGCTCGTTTGTCGTCAACATCTTTAATGCGAAATCGAAAACCATTAGCATCAATAGCTTTATAACGACGAGCCGTTATAGATGGACCCTCAGCCAGTTGGATAAATACTTCCGGTAGCGTGGGGTCCCCTAACTCCCTCAGCTTACGAACCTACATAATTTATAAAAATCAATACTGATATATGCAGAAAGAATTAGTTTAATACTTCACTCATAATGAAAATCAATTTAGACATACATAATCCTTGAACCAATCATGAAATGCCGCATAATGAGATTGTTGAATTTGCAACTCAGTCGCACGATGCATCTCTTCTTTTATCTCATTAATGTGTTTCCTGCAAATGATTACGCGATGTTTAAAAGATCAACTTATGCAAAGAAAACATGTAAAATTTATACAATCACATTGATAAGATACTTACTGCATTAATGGTGCAACTGATGGAGTATTGAACAAGATATATCGATGTGCTTGTATCCACTCGATGTTGTCCATATCAAATGTGGTTCCTTCTCCAACTGGACCATCATCAATCCGAGAGGGCTTATCTAATTTTGTTTCAACATCTGTAAGATATTCTGCACAAGAGGTAGTACACTCATCCATCAAATAACCATTGGCTATTGATGCCTCTGGACGAGCTCTATTGCGTACAAATCTTTTCAATGTACTCAAATACCGTTCAATAGGATACATCAACCTGAATTGCACTGGACCAGCAGCCATTACTTTATTAGTTAGGTGCACTGTCAAGTGGACCATAACATCGAAAAATGAGGGGGGGGGGAAAGTTTCTCAAAGTGACAAAGCGTAAGTACAATTCGGTCCTGCAAACTTTTTAAATCACTCATTCGTTGATTTCTTAAACAAGGATGTCTAAAAAAATTACTCATCTCAATCAAGGGCTGAACAACATTGGGGGATAAACAATCACAAATTGCGATTGGAATCAACTGCTGAAGTAATATGTGATTGTCATGACTTTTCAACCCTTGCAATGTCTTGCTCGTCAGATTCACACACTTTGAAATATTAGAAGAGTAACCATCAGGCACCTTGACCATCTTCAAAATGGAAAGAAATGTCTCTTTCTCCTCTGTAGTCATCGAATACTGTGCAGCAGGCATATATGCATTGTTTCCCTCAGCTAACTGTAAATGCAACTGTTTCCTTAAACCCATTTCTTCCAAATCACGACGTGCATTAACATGGTCCTTTGACTTTCCACTGACACCTAAAATGGTCCACAATATGTTATCACAAACATTTTTTTCAATATGCATGACATCCAAATTATGCCTCAACATGTTAGTTTTCCAATACGGAAGACTATAAAAAATACTTTTCTTTTTCCAATTGTGACTGCGCTGCCTACCCGCAGCACGAATATTACATACTGGAGGAGCCACCAAATCCTGAATTTCATATACCGTGCGGATGTTTTCTTCCTCAATCTGCGATAACATTTCGACTCCTGTCATGATCTTTGGTGCTGGTCTGAACTCTCTAGAACCATCAAATGCCACTCTGTCCTTTCTTAACCTGTTCTGGGGAGGGAGAAAACGCCTGTGACCCATGTATGCCCATTTTTTGGAATGTTTAAGCCATACAGATTTTTTACTTTTATTACAACAAGGGAAAGCAAATTCCCCTTTCGTACTCCTGCCTGATAAATTTGCATAAGCTGGGAAGTCATTGATTGTCCACAATAAAGCAGCATGCAGTTTGAACATTTCATTCGTTTCGCAGTTATAAGTCATCACACCATCTCCCCAAAATTCATTCAACTCATCAATCAATGGCTGAAGGTAAACATAAATCTTATCCCCCGGACTTTTAGGTCCATCAATAAGAGTGGAATGTAATATAAATTGTTGCTTCATACAAAGCCACAGAGGAAGATTATATGGAACCAACACCACGGGCCATGTCCTATGAGTTGCACCAACCATAGACTTGAATGGATTGAAACCATCTGCTACCAATCCCAATCGGACATTACGAACATCTTTAGCAAAGTCGGGATGTCTCTTATCAAAATCCTTCCACGCATGAGAGTCTGCCGGGTGGGTTAACATGTCACTTTCATGAACTCTTTCTGCATGCCATCTCATTAAATTAGAAACTTTAGATGACATAAAAAATCTTTTCAACCTCGGTTTAAGGGGAAAGTAACGCATTTGCTTTACGGCAATCGGTTTCCCCTGTATCGCAATCTAACTTTGATGAGTCTTATTTCCCCTGTTCTCTTTCCACCTGGAAGCGCCACAAACCGTACAAATATCCAAATGAGCAGTTTCATTTCTAAACAACATACAGTTGTTTGCACATGCATCTATAGTCCCATATGTAAAACCTAAGTTCTCTGTCAACTTACGAGCATAGTAATACGACTCAGGAATCTTAGCGTCGACAGGAAGAACTTTTTTCAATAAAACCAAAAGCATGTCGAATGATGTGTCTGACCAATTATTCAAAGTCTTCAAATTCAACAACTCCACGATAAACGACAGTTTATTGTAAGAAGTACATCCAGGATATAATTCTGTTTTCGCATCATCAAGTACTTCATAAAACTTCCTCGAATCACGATCTGCACCAGAGCGAAGATTTATCTCACCGACCTCAAGATTCTGGATGTCAATGCCTTCAGGATCAAACCCACGTACCATTTCAGTAAGCATTTCATGCATTGGATCAGTCATCCTTGCATCAACATCCATCTGAGCTGCATCTGTATTTTGACAACGAACATATTCTTCTCCATGACGAGTCCAACTCTTATAATTTTTCAGAAATCCATTAAAGAAAAGGTGCTCCCTCACAGTATCTCGTGTGAATTGATATCTGTTAGCACATTTTCTACATGGACAACTAATATAGTCACTTTCAATTCCTCTCGTGAAGTCAATAAACTGCATAATGCCATTGAAATATTCTCTAGACGTTCGATTTGGAAGATCAATCCAACTCTTATCCATAATAATATCTGTATAACAAACATTTACACAATACTTATTACATTTACATTTTTCAAATCAACTATATTCAAAATAAATATTAACCATTTGTTTATGAACCATTGATAAAATAATAATGTAACTGAAATCTCATGTTACCTGATTGAGCTACAAACCTGAAAGGGAGGGGAGCCGAAGGCGGTGCTGCGAGGGAGAGGAGGCAGCGAAGGGGAGCCGGAGCCAAAGGCGGTGCGGCAAGGGAGGGGACGGGCGGCGGCGGCGGCGGGGAGCTGGAGGAGAGGAGGCGGTGAGGGGACGGGGGACGGGCAGCGAGGGGGGGGGGGGTGTCCGGGGTCGGGGGGGCTGTCCGAGGTGCGGGGAGGGGTGTCTGGGGTGTCGGGGGCCTGTCAGGGGTGCGGGCAGGGGTGTTCGGGGTGCGGGGGTGTCTGGGGTGTGGGGGAGGGGGGGCTGTCTGGGGTGCAGGGGGGCTGTCGGGGGTGCGGGGTGGGGTGTCCGGGGTGCGGGGGGCCTGTCCGGGGTGCGGGGGGGCTGTCCGGGTTCGGAGGGGGTTGTCCGAGTGCGGGAGGGGGGCTGTCCGGGGTGCGGGGAGGCTGTCCGGGTTCAGAGGGGGGTGTCCGAGTGCAGGGGGGGGGGGGGGGCTGTCCGGGGTGCGGGGAGGCGTCCGGGGTGCGGGGGGGCGGTCTGGAGTGCGCGCCGGGGGCTGTTCGGGGTGCGGGTGCCGTCCGGGGTGGGGGGGGGGGGGAGGGCCGAGAGGCCGGAGGGCGGCGGCCGGAGGCCGGAGGGCGGCGGCCGAAGGCCCGAGGGCGGAGGGCGGCGGCCGGAGGCCGGATGGCAGGCGGCAGGGGAGGGCTGGCGGCGGGGGAGGCCGGGCGCCGGGGGAGGCCGGGCGGCGGGGGAGGGGAGGGCGGCGCGAGGGAGGGCGGCGAGAGAGGGAGGGGGTAGCTAGGGCGGAGGGAGATCGAGGGCGCGGGGGGGGGGGGGGGGGGGGGCGCAGAAACCCCCCGAATTTTTTTATCCAGGTTAGCGACCGCCATTGGCGGTCGCTAATGGTGAGCTATAGCGACCGCCAATGGCGGTCGCCCGAGTCTGGGGGGCTCCAATGCCCCCTTTTCTAGTAGTGATGTTACAAAGTCCATTGATATTCCTTCCCACATCCGTCCAGGTACCCCAAGAAAGAGCAGGGGAAACCCCATCCAAGCACATGCGATAAACATGGAGAGTTGATAAACCATTTAATTGATTCAAACAAGAAATCAGATGCATATCCCAATGCATATCAACACTATCCCAATGCATCTCAACACTATCAGCATCAACTGAAACTACCACGTGTCCTCTGAAAGAAACTTTATGCTCTCCACCTTTCTTATATCCATTAGTGGCATTCCCTTTTGACAACTAAGTACGCAATGTCTCACTATCAGTATCACTAATCTGTTCCATTTAAACTCACTATAAGGGTGGTGTTGTAACAACCACCGGATAGAGGTAAGCTTCATCATCTCTATCCACAAAGGATAATTGAAATGAGGCAAACTACTCTGTTTCCCTATTCAAAAAAAATAAACTGAATTTCCTACTGAGAGAATTTGCTACCACATTTTCCATTCCATGAGTATTGACTCTATCCAAGTCATAGACCTTGAGAAACTCTAGTCAACACCTATACCTCAAATCCATATCCTTTATAGGGAAGATATACTTCAGTCACATTTTTTATAAGTAGATGATAAACCACCTTCCCATCAGGTAGAGTTTCCACATATTAAATACGAAGACTTCCAAACCAAACTCAAGATCATGGGTCATGTAGTTCAGCACAAGTCGTCTCCATTTATGAGAATCATAGTCAATCAGTGCTTTCATCAACATCATGATACAACCTTGTATTGTCCCTAATGCATCAAGGAACACTACTTACTCGACTCCCTCCTCTAGAAAACACTATATTAGGGTGCTATTCAATCTCTGTATTAACTACTGAAAATCTAGAGGGAACCTTTCTATTCAAACGAATGGCTTCTCCTTTCAACTAATCAAAGTGTTTATCAAACAATTAGAAGTGGATCCTCATTCTCCATGGTCACTAAGTTAATGATTCAGTAATACATACATAACCTCTGACATTGGGTCTAACTAAGCCCTTCTCCTATAAGTCCTCCTCCTACAACCTCATCTCATGATGTCCTATGAAATCCATCTGATATACTGATGCTGATATTGGAGCTATCTGTAGGTATAGAAAAATACAAATGTATGTCTTCCTATGGGTAGGTAAACCAAGAAAATATTTTGGAATGACGTACTCATACTCCTCCACTACAACTATGAACATAAAATCATAACATCCATTGCCACGAGGATAAGGATAGCCGAATCAAGATTGTTCAATTTCACCCTATGATGCACAATTCTATAATGTGATGCCCGAGTTTCCTTTTTTGCTGTCAAGGTAAAAGCTAATTCCATCACTACGGATATACCACAACCTTTTTTTTTCATAAAACCATAAATATAAGTAGGGATTGTGTATAAAAAATCCATACCATGAATGACATTGTATGTCCTTGATGCTTCCACCATGATATTGCAAAAAAAATATCACCTCAAAGGCCCTATCACACTATCAGGTCTAGTGTGATTATAATGTCTCCCACATTAAGTATCTTTAGATGAAAGGTTCAATTCCACAGTTTAATCACAAAATCTAGGTATCGAAAAAGATTTATGAAAAGAAAGAATTATTGTCATCTGTTTCTATTAATACAAAAACTATTAGTAGACACATATCATACCTCAAATCATTCCTAGATCCCTTGGGTTATGTGCCTTTACTGCATGCAGCTACCCCTTCCACTATCCTCTAGTCCCCTAATCCTGGTATGGACCACACAGGGGTGGTCGTGGTAACATGTAAAATGTATACAACCTCTCACTACACTCCCAGCTCATGTGTCTCATCTTCCACACTATATAACCATCTCTTCCTATCCCTGGTTGAATCCCCTATTCCATGTGATTTTCAATAACAAACGTTATCTCTAGTACCCTATAATAAGTTGGAATATACATAAGAATAACACAAGCTCAGATTTCCGTAGAGAAATATTGCTCAAAATTATTAGCCCTGAGAAACTTCTCGTATTGTATTCATTGAGTAACAGGAAAGGTTGGTATACCTTGATTAATACACATCTACCGACTTGTCTTACATCAGAGGCTGTAGAAGCTCTTGGTCACGCATAGACCTTAGATTTTCTGGTTAGGGAACCCTTATCTAATAATGTTTCCCAAACTCTTTCCACAAAAGTGTCACCTCATCATAAGATCAAGTAAAATAAACACTTAAATATCCATGTGATCCACATAGATGGATCATCGATATGACTGCCATCTGACCTAAAGGTGTCTTGAATTGATAGAAAACCTGGTCCCCACCTAACGATAGTCCTTAACCACCTAAAAGATGGAAAATCCTCATAATGGAGGGGTCTATGTCACCGAAACACATGATGTGTTTTTAATATGTCCATATCCTCTACTGGTAAAATGAGCACCATGTGCTATGTAACATCCCAGTTTCGGAAGCCACCCAGTGGCTCCCCATAGCTAGTTAGTCACATGGCCTCAAGCGCATTTCCCAGAATTCTAGAGGTTGTTGTCTAGAAGAGAGGTCCTTGAGTGTGATAGTGGGGAAACTATGCCCTCATTGGAAGAGTTCATAGTGGAAGTACACAAATACATACAAAACAGAAATAGTAAATAACAAACAACTGTGACAACGGAAGACTGATAGAGAGAATCAACTGGAGCCGAAATATATATATATATATATAAATGATTTATGTTACATATATATATATATATGAATACAACCAAAGAGGTCACAATGCTGGAATACAACAGTGCTAAACCAACGTGAAAAAGAAAGAAAATAAACTCCTCTGCATCGCAAGCCATGTATTGGTCCCATGCTCTCTAGCTCCATAACAATCATGAAATTGAAGTCGAAGGGCGCTTTCCCTTATCTATACATGCAAAAATATAATCTGTTTGGGCCCAAAAGCATGACTCAAACATGGTGTGAGACAAAATCCCAGTAGGAAACCACCCAAAGATCTATGCCTAATAGTCAGTGAATATATAGTAGGTAAAAGTACAAAATTAGTAAACATAAAATCACTTAATAGCAAGAAATCCATTGTTTACTGCAAATAATTTACAAACAAGTAGCCAGTCAAGCAATTAGAACAAACAGGTAACCCTCCGGGTAGTTCTCGAAGCCTAACCCCTATAGTTCAACCAACATGTACTAGAAACCCTATGGGAGGCATAGAGAGTCTCACCCCATTGGTTCAGCTAAAGAATAGACACTCCGGGGAAGCACTCACTGTCAATTCCCCCTATAGTCTCATATTTTACTAAAGGTTCTCTGGGGAAGCCCTCAACATCTCATTCCCCCTGTGGCCCGCGGTGAGGAACTACAGACACTCTTAGGATGTACTCAACATCTATTCCACTTGTGGTCTCACATAATATTATAAAGACACTCTGGATAAGCCCTTATGCCCATTCTCCCAATGGTCCACAACACTAGGTTCTCACAGCCCTGTGTAAAGTCAGAAAGTATCACATCACGTAATGGCCAAAGTAACCTAAAAAATACATGGCTAGCATTCTACAACATCTCAACATGAAAGAACAACAGGCATACCATCCTACAATACTAGGCATGGAAAAACAACAGCAGTGAAAAAGGTAACTAGACCCAGCGGTCCAGATCTGCAAGAACATGCATGGAAAACACTTCCAAAGCCTAACAATTTTCCCAAAACACAATCAAAATTATCTACTGCAGCATAAAATAAAATAAGGCAATTAATATGGATATAACAGTAAACACGAAACACACCATTCAAGGGTATTGGTGGAATTTGCAAAAAATTCTCAAAGACGTTCTATAGAAAGGCACAAATCACCTACCTTGATGTTAGGAGATCAATATACTTGAACCAAGTGGCTTGAATCTACTTAGAACATTGTAGATCTAAAAACTGTTCTAAAACTTTCAACCCTCGATAACATAGAAAATAAAAGGAATCATGAAACTAGGTTCTTGAAGAAGAGAAAACTCACTGATGTGATTCCAACGCTATCGACGATGTTCGATTCGGAGGGTAGACAATCAATCAGGGGTTTGTCGAAGATCTGCGGCCGTTCGGGAGCTCTCGGCCGAATGAGACCTAAAAGGAAATGTTTTTGTCGATTAGACAAGACCCCAGTGCGTTTAATGAAAAAAATAAAGTACACAATGTGTACTTTTTGAATACAGGGCGTGTACTCACCTTTTCTGTACTCCACTTTAGCTGACCTCAAATTCACCCCTTCATGGCTGTGTGTGTGGCCAAGACACGGCCAGCACAAGGCCTCCAGTGATATCATAGTACACGACTTGTAATTATAATGTACACGGTGTGTACTTTGAAAATTTCGAGATATAACTATTTTCATAAAAAATGACTGGAAATTGAAAAACATACCTGAAAATAAGAACCAGGTTCTTACAAACATCGCCCTTAAAGAAATTAGTCCCCGAATTTCCCTAGCGTGGCATAAAAGAAGAACCCCAGAATAAATCCAGCCACAGCGATCGTACATCAGCCTCAATCTCCCAGGTCTTGTTCTGCACCCGCTTGTGCTTCTATAGCACACGTACCGGAGGAACAGACTGGCCACAAAGATCTTTTATATTGTGATCAATAATCTGGATTGGATGCTCTGAAAAAGATGCATCCACCCCCCACTTGACTTCCTTGGGTTGGAAAATATGAGAAGAGTTAGAAAAGTAATGTCAGAGCTGAGAAACGTAGAAAACGTCATGCATAGGTTGGTACCTCTTAGGTAACTCCAACTAATAGGACACCAGTACAACTATCTCCAGCACCTCAAACGTCCTGACGTACCTCAGTGAAAGCTTTCCCTATCTTATAATCTCCTTGTGCCCCAAGCTCAGTGTGACATGTAGAAAAAACTGATCCCCGACCTCGAACTCCAGATGTTGTCTCCACTGATCAGAAACTACTTCTATTGAGACTATACATTATCCATCCTCTTCCAAATCAACTCAATATGCTCTGTGGTCTCTTGAACAAGACGAGGTCCTAGCAATGCTGCTTCTCCTACCTCTAGCCAATATAAGGGTGATTGGAATGGCCTACCATACAATGCCTCATATGGTTCCATATGAATAGTTTCTTGAATACTATTATTGTAAGAAAACTACACAATATGTATATGCTTCTTCCAAGAACCACCAAAGTCCATAATGCCTGCTTGGAGCATATCCTCATGAACCTGAATCGTACGCTCGGACTGGCCATCTGTCTGTGGATGGTAAGATATACTCAGAAGCACCTGCATACCCAAAGCAATTTGTAACCCCTACCAGAACCGATAATTAAAACGTGCATCCCTATCTAAAACAATGGAGTGTGGAACTCCTTGTAGACGTATAATACCTCAGATGTACAACCATCCCAGCTTGTCAACAATGAATGTCTCCTTGATTGGCACGATGTGATCAACCATCGTAAGTTTGTCGATTACAACCCAAACAACATCATTCCATCGAGGTGACCTCGGAAAACCGGTCACAATGTCCATCAAGACATCATTCCACTTCCACTATGGAATGGGTAGCTATTTTTAAAGCCCTACTGGTCGTTGATGCTCTTCTTTCACCTGCTGAGAAGTGGAACACCTCATAAAGAAACCAGTAACATCCCTCTTCATACATGGACACTAATACTGACAATGTAGGTCTCGATACATCTTGGTGACGCCTGGATGAACTGTCCAAACTAAGGAATAAAAATCCAGCATCAGCTCCTAGTGTATATCTACTGGCACCCATACGAGTCCCTATAAATGAAAGATCTCATCCCCACCTACGGTCCATCCAGGAATAGGGTCCTCTCCTAACACAATCTATCGTAGGACTAGGCCATCAGAATCTGATAGTTTCCTCATTCAAACTCAGTCAAAAGCATAGATGTAACACCTACATAAGAAATTAACATCTACCCCTGTCTGTCATGCACCTCCAAATGCATCTCATAGAACAGAGAAATAATCTACCACTCACTACTGGTCCCCTGAACTACCTATATATGAGTCCTCCTGCTCAATGCATCAATCACTGCGTTACCCTTCCCCGGAGTATAAGCTAGCTCAAATTCAAAAGAATGTAGGTACTCGACCCACCTGCGCTGTCTCAAATTTAGATCACACTGAGTGAAGATGTACTTTAGACTTTTTTGGTCGGTGAAAACCAAAAAATGCTCTCCCAGAATATAGTGTCTCCAACATCGTATGGCATGAAAAACTACAGCCAGCTCGAGATCGTGCGTCGGGCAGTTCCTATAATGTGGCCTCAAATGACGAGACTCATACACAATGACTCCATCTCCCTGTATGAGCATAAATCCTAGCACGACATCTAAAGCATCATTGTAAATAGTGTACCTCTTTCCTAGCTCTGGAAAGACTAGTATCGGTGCTGAAGTCAACCTCCCTTTCAACTCATGAAAGGCTAACTGACAAGAATCTAACTATAAGAACTTCACACCCTTCTTGGATAGACTCGCCAGTGGTGCTGCTAAGAATGAAAAGTCTTTTATGATGCATTTATAGTATCCTTCCAGCCAAAGAAAACTCGTCAGCTCAAAGAAGTTCTTCAGCTGCTCCAAAGAGACTACTTATCTCACTTTCTCTGGGTCCACTGATACTCCTGTCTTTAAGATAACATAACCAAAAAAGTGAATCTGGTCCATCGAAAAGTGGCATTTTGGGAGCTTAGCATATAACTGATTCTCTCTCAGTGTACTCAGAGTGATCTCAAGATGTGTGGCATGGTCATGTCAAGTGTGAGAGTACACCAAGATATTGTCCAAAAAGACCACCATGAAAGCTTCCATGTATGATTGGAACACTCAGTTCATCAGTGACATGAAAACTACAGTGGCGTTCGTGAGGCCGAACGTTATAACCATATACTCTTATAGACCATAACATCTCCAAAAAGATATAATAGTTACGTCAGATGGTCTAACGTGGAACTGATGATAACCAGACCTCAAATCGATCTTTGAGAACACCTGTCCTCTTTGAAGATGATAAAAGAGGCATCAATCCTTGGCAAGGGATATCATTTCTTGACATTCAACTCGTTCAACTTCCTATAATACACAAAAATCCTAAGGGTGTCGTTTGCCTTCTTCGCAAATAGGACATGGGAACCCCATGGAGAAGTACTGTGTCATATGAAACCCTTTTCTTGCAACTCCTCCAACTTCTTCTTGATCTCCTGAAACTCAGATGTATCCATCCTATAAGGATGAATGGAAATAGGTGCCTCTCCTGACATGACCTCAATAGAAAATTTTACCTCACACTCTGGAGGAAACCCTGAAAATTACTCTGGAAAGACATACCTGAAATGATCCACCACAGGAGGAAACTCTAACTGTGAAGTTCTCTAGTCATCCAGATACAGACTAGAAATATTAGTTGTAACTCCACCAATCCAATCGTGCTCAGGTCCTGCTCTATATTCGTGGACATCCCACTCGCCTCGTTGAAGAAAATATCCACCCTCTGGTGATATGAAACTTACCCTGTGGAAATAATAGTCAACGACTTCCTAGAACGGAACTATCTAGTCAATTACAAGAATGATATCATATCCTGTCATCTCTAGGACATAGAGATCCCATAGAAAGTGATACCCAACCACCTCTAGAAGGAACTCTTTACACTGACGCACCCCAGTCATCGTAGTCCCCAACAGTGTGTCTAGAGTCAAAGTATCGGTAGAGGACAAGATGTAGAGCACAAGGCTCTCAAAAACAAAAATAGAGATAAAGATATGAGAATCCCTGTATAAAAAAGAGATAAAGATAAAACTGTGGCTACTATGATCGTACCTAGAACTGTAGAGGTTCCAGGATCCTGCTCCTGCTGGGTATACTCCACTACAAAAGCATGACCTCTAACACGACCCTGTGGCCCTGCCTGACCGGTCTGAGATGATCCACCATGTTGTCACTGAATGACCTGTGACTGAACACCATGGCCTTAACCTCCACCATAGCCCGAACAGCCGGAAGAACTCCATTTCCCAGACTAGTGAGAAACTGGTGGTGCTGCTCCTGTATGAGGTGTCATGGATGAACCCCTGTCACCAGCATATCATAAGAAAACATGATAAAAGAACTGAAAGTGACCTATCTATCTAAAATATCGGCACTCTATTGGGTCTCTCTGGAACTGTGGCCTCGTATGAACAACCCTTACACACTGGTAGCATATCACCTGGCTACATAAAGATGTGTCTCCCTGTGTCACATCACCCCGTGTAGACTCTCTATGGTGCTTCCTACAGCCAGCTGGTGGAGTACTAACATTGGAAGCAAAACCAACCTAGATCTCAGCTCTGGAATCTCTCAGATTATGCTCAGTAATCAGTTCCTAGTTGAAAATGGAAGCAATGGATGTCAGCCTGAAGATATTCACCTGTGAGGGGATCTCCCATCTAAGACCATTGTCAAAATTCATTTATAAGAACAACCCATCCCCGCCATGGATGGGTGTGAAACGTTGAAGCTCAGGGAAACAAGAGGAATACTCTATGACAGAAAGAGTACCCTACTCTAGGTTCATGAACTCCCTGGATTGGTCATCCATCTGGGTCTATGGCTAGAAGTAGTCAATAATGACATGCTAAAACACCTCCCACACTATAACTTGCTGATAATCTTCCTGTGAGGTCACATCCCACTACCTCTTGGAAGAGTCTCGAAGAATCTAGGTAGAAAGCTTGACACGCCTTTCTGGAGGCATCTCCAGATGCTTGAAGATCGTCAGCATTTCTTCGTTCCATGACTCTCTAGCCTGTGGTCTTCCTTCCCCTGAGAAGGTGGAAGGATGATACTGCTAGAAAACCCACGTCAAGTCTGTCATAGATGTGGTAGAAGGTGGAGCTCCCAGGAAGGTCCGTATCATCCTAAGAAATCCTTCCCTAAACTGCACATCGAAACCTGTAACCGGTATAATGGTTGGTGCCAAGACTGGCATGACATGACAATTTGCGGGAAGTCCCTGATCATCCATATGTGCTGTCTGATCACCACCTTGAAACTGGAGTACAACCAGAGTACATCTCGGTGTCATGAATCTGCAAGTTCAAACACACACATTATATCACTTTCAAGGACTAAAAACAAGTAGAATAAGAAGTTAACAGGGGAAAGAAATCATACATGACTACACGGCGTGTAAATGACTACACAACATGTTCCATTAAGTAATTTAAATGGGCATGTACTTTTTCCAAAACTGGTCGTGTAACACCCCAAACACACGGCGTGTAATCCTAACACACGACATGTACCTAAATCCTCTTCCCTTGCCTGGGTCCTTATACACTATTATGATTCACTACTCTCATATGACAAAACTACATGGCATGTTCAAGGTAACCACGACGTGTACTGAACAAGCTTCCCATGGTCCGTGTTGTTAGTGAAACGGCCTCTGTATCCAGGTCACACTACATGGCGTGTTCTATAAGGACACAACGTGTAATAAGAATTCCCAAAAAACTTTGTGGTTAGCTACATGGCCGACTACATGGATAACACTACACGACTTGTTCGAGGTGGGCACAACGTGTATGAGAATGGATGACACCAACCCTTGTTGTTTGTGTCATGACTGGGTACCTAGGTTAGAGTACACGACATGTTTATGGTGGACACGATGTGTATAAGAAGCGACTCCACCGACTGTGTTGTTAACTACACGGTTGGACTCTTAGGATTACACTACACAGCGTGCACAATCGGTACACGGCGTGTTCCCACAAGGTTTTCCCTATCCGGTCTCTTTTCCCAAATGACATGTGACATAGTTAGAGAATACACAATGTGAATAAAAGGTACACAACGTGTACATAAGAAAAATGTTTCTTCCCAAACAGAATAACACATGGCGTGTAGTAAAAATTACATGGCATGTATTCTGGGTTTTTCCAGACAGTAAGCCTCAGAAACTACCACGGATCCTAGAAAACACTGAAACGAACACTAAAAGTGAAAAATTATGATCCATGAGGGCCCATAATCTCTACAAGTCAACATTTTGCAGCTTAATCAAGTTAAAAACAAGGTAAAAAAGTCAATTATCAACTGAATTCTCGTCCATGAGAACCCATAACACCTCAAGAACAAAAATTTGGCATTCATTCAGGTAAAACCTTACACAATCAATGCTCTAACAAGAACTAGATATTTTTTTCACGGTGTCTATCACAACAGCATGCATATTCAAAATATCATCTCTCAAAACAACATGTAATTGCTAATGCATAATAGATGACATGGAAAGAATGGATGACATGTGATTTCTAGTAAGTTCCTATTTGATGCAACCATCATCTCATCGGGTTGAGATAGAAATTGAACCTTAATAACATCAATTGTAACAACACAAAAAATTTCAATCACTCAAGGTGAAATCAATTCAATTATAATAATCACAAACTAGAAAAATTGCAATTAAACGAGGTAGATTGGCTTTTACCTATACACGGGTAAGCTACCCCCGTCCATAGCTTATTACTAAGTACCTATTTCATCCTATCCCTGGATAAATGCTCCAAAAAATATGTCATGAGAAAATAATTCTTCTGATACCACATTGTAACGTCCCAGTTCCGAAAGCCACCCAAAGGTACCCTGTACCAGGTTTGTCACATGGCCTCTAGCGCATTTCCCTGAAATCCAGAGGCTGTCAACTAGAAGCGAGGGCCTTGGGTGTGATAGTGGGGATACTATGTCCTCATTGGAAGAGTAAATAGTGGAACTACCCAAATACATACATAGTGGAAATAGTAAAAACCAAACAACAGTGAAAACACAATACTATTAATGAGAAATAACTGGAGCATATATATATATAAATGATGCATGATACATATATGTCTAGGAAAACACCCAAAAAGACACAATGATCGAATACAACAGTGCTAAATCAAAGTAAAAAAGGAAATGAAATAAACTTCTCATTATCGCAAGCCATGTCTTGTTCCCATGTTCTCTATATCCACAACAATCAAGAACCTAATGTCGAAGGGTGCTTGCCCTTATCTATACCTACAATAATATATTCTGTTTTGGCCTAAAATCATGACCCAAATAGGGTGTGAGACAAAATACCAGTGATCAACCACTCTATGATTTTTTCCTAACAGTTAGTTATTATACAACAGGTAAAATTACGTGAAGAATTAAAAAGAAAATCACTCAGTAGAAAGCAATCCACATTTTCTAGCATATAATTTACAAACAAGTAAGTAGCCAATCAAGAAAGTAGAACAAATAGGTAACCCTCTAGGTAGTTCCTACAGCCTAACCTCTATTGTTAAACCAACAAGTACTAGAAACCCTATGAGAGGCACACACAGTCTGACCCCTCTGGATCAGCTAATGAATATACTCTATCAGAAAGCACTCACCGTCAATTCCCCCAATAGTCTTGTATCGTACTAAAGGGGCTCTGGGGAAGCACTCAACGTCTCATTACCCTTGTGGCCCACATCGAGGAACTAAAAACACTATGAGGAAGAAATTAATGTAAATTCCTCCTATGGTCTCGCATCGTATTATAAAGACACTCTGGAGAATCCCTTACATCCATTCTCTCTATGGTCTACTACAATAGGTTCTCACATCCCTATGTAAATTCAGCAATTATCGCATCACATAACGGCCAATGTAACCTCAAAAACTACTTGGATGTCATTCTACATCATCTCAGCATTAATGAACAATAGTCACACCATCCTACAATACTTGTCATTGAAAAACAATAGCAGTCAAAAAGGTAACTAGACCCAACGGTCCAGACAGGCAAGAACATGCATGGAAAAAACTTCCAAAGCCTAACAATTAGCCCAAAACACAATCAAAATCCTATACTCTAGCATACATGGAATGCAGGAAATCAATAGGGCTAAAACAACAAACACAAAATACCACATTCAAGGGTATTGGTGGAATTTGTACTAAATACTCAATGACTTTTTACAGAAAGGAACAAACCAACTACCTTGATGTTAGGAGATCGATATACTTTTACCACGGGGCTTTAATCGCCTTAGAGCGTGAATGATCTAAAAAAATATTAAATGTTCAACACATGATAACTTGGAAAATAAATTTAATCATGAAATGCAGTTCTAGTAGAAGAGAGAACTCACCGATGTGATTCCAACGCAATCGATAGAGTTCGATTCGGAGGATGGACGATCGATTGGGGGTTTGTTTAAGATCAATGGATGTTCGGGAGCTCTCGACTGAACGATTCATAAAATGAGATTTTTTTGGAAATTAGACGCGACCCCAGTACATTTAATAAAAAAAATAAAGTACACGTCGTGTACATTTGGAGTACATAGCGTGTACTCGCCTTTTCCATACTCTACATTTAGCGGACTCCGAGTCACCCCTATATGGACGTGTGTGTGACCATGACACATTCAGCACACAGCCTCCAGTGGAATCGCATTACACGGCGTGTACTTATAAAGTACATGGCATGTACATTGAAAATTTCCAGATTTTCCCCCTTTCCACAAAAATGACCACAAAAGAAAAACATACCTTAAAAGAAGAAACAGGTTCTTACATGCTACTCTATAGGGAGTGGTCTCACTAGATCATCAACGTAAGGTGTTGTATTTGGTAAAAATCCTTATAGAAATTTTGTCACACCAAAAATCATTATCATTATCATGTGGTGGAATCTTGCCTCGATGTCTACATTAGTGAATTTTGAAATGAAATATGATGCACCACTATGAATATAGTAGACCTTGTGAGCTGACACATGACAGACATCAAAAAACCAACATGTTACTACATGATGAATGTACCATAATTTTCCCTATAACTAGGGTTTTCATATACCATGTTGAAAAATAAAATTCAGGGTCCTTTTTATGAATACGTTCGCTACCACACTAACACTGTATTCCCTGGCCTGAAATCCAAAATTGGAACATTTAACACTGTTTCGACACACCAAACTCTTAAACTCTAGGGTCATAAGGAAGAACAAACCTCGTCTAATACAACTCTTTCATGATTTGTCCCCTAGTACCTATCTCATGACTAAAACAATCCTACCTCCTATAGGCCAGGGGCTGGTGACTAGCACTAAGTAGGAGTATCCCAAAAAATAAGAGACATTTACTTATGTATCTGTACACACAAACACAACTCCAAGACACATATTCTAGAAGAAAAAAAACTAATTAAAAAAAACAAAATGTATAATAGTAGAAAAATGAATGTCAATGGGTCAATAATACAATCCCAACCGAAGTACAAAAGTAAAAGTAAAGGTCTCTTGAACTCCTCCCTAGAAAACACTGCCTGAAGGGTAGGTATAGAAACAATTTTATGAAGCTGTAAAATCACACCTTGATTGTTGGGAAACTCTAAGAACCAACTGGATTGGGCCCAGCAAGGAATCAGTAATGCTTTGATCATCTATATAAGTCATGAAACATGTGTGAAAATCTTGTGCATGGATGAGTAAAACAATACTCAGTAGAGCACCCCAAAACACAAAGTAAAATTCCACATAGGAAACACCACTGAGATGATACAATCAGCTCAACATATGTATGAGTCAACAAAACATATAATAATAACATCCAGGTATACTAATAATGGATTCCGAGTCTCATGGTCTCATCCAATTTCAGAAATATGGTTCCCCTCCTTGCATGCATGATTTCGAGAGATCTCACTCCTTTCTGATAGTAAACACATAGAACAAGTCAACGAATAGTATTTCCGAGAAAATATGGTCTTGATACACTATAATGATTCCAATTAAATCAGTTTATGGACAAAAAAGAAATAAAAAATGAAAAACCCTAGGAAACACATAAATATACCACAATTAAAAGCACTGTGAATAACACCATATAGACTACTCAAGAGGCACACGAAGTGTATCCTTTAAGTGGTACTATCAAAAGAGTCACTAGAGTCATCTCACACCATGTATAGGTATGTGGCTCTTAATCATGATTGTTATAAGAATCTGCATAACCCTCAAGTTGTAACACAGAAAGAGTTGGTATCACACGGAGTTTATGTAATACACAGTGTGTTGATAACACTTGGAGTGTTGGTAACAAAAGTAGTTTCAGAAACACAATTAATATAGATAACACATGGAGTGTCAGTAACACATGTTATGTAGATAACACATATTGTTTTGGTAACAATAAATTATAGGTAACACATGGAGAGTAGATTACTCACTGAGTGTTGGTAACACATGGAGTGTTGTCAAAGTTTAGAGGACTCGCACCCTGATTGGACAGGGGAGTACCATCTGAGTCTTGGTTAGACAAAAAATACTATATAAGTAACATAGTCTAGGTAGGAAACACAGATTACATAATCACATATCTTCTAGGTCATAGACACCTAGGATATTTCGTTTTAGCAAGATTGTTCTAGGAGCACCTATTCCTTGTGCCAAAACTTTTTATGTCAATTTATATGGAAACTCAATTAGAGTATCAAAAAATCATCGCATCATTGCAACGGTACCAACCCCATAAATAAATCTTTAGACATAGACACGGTTTGAGAGTTATGCTTATTTTAGTAAAAAGGTTCAGTGGGGTTTGAGTCTGGTATGACCCAGTGAGACTGATCAGACCCAACCAGACTTGTTTTGGGTGGGCCAAGCCATTTACTTTTGGCCCACATTTAGTGGCCCAACATACATCGCCATCTACCCCCCTCCCACCTCCTACATGTGGTTGAGCCGTGTGATGCATGGTCAACCTGGTCGGACAATATGGAACTGTAAGTCCATGAGACCACATGATCCCTCAGCTCTGCTGTGGGTCTCTCCTATTACCAATATAGCTATGGAATGCTTCGTCCCTCCGTCGTAGTTGTCCACCTAACCATGGATCACACATGCCACTTATGGCCACACCACCGTGGTCCACTCTACCACTGGCTACCAAGAAGGGGGCCACCTAGCATCACCGCCACTAATGGCCTCAGGCCGCAGGTATCCCCAAAATTGATCATTAAGCTGTCGTCTCTACCTTCTACCAATCGTAGCCTTCTGGTGAAAGACAATCAGTCACCGCGGTCTCACTTGGACCGCAAGTTGCTGCCACCATTGCCACTGACTGTCAAGTGAACAACTATTCTACTAGTTCCTTATGGACCATTTCCTCACAAAAAAAGAAAATTGGGGAGTAATAGATCATATAAATTACCAGTATGAAGAGGTACAAGCCTTGCTCATGTCAGCCTTGATCTTTCCATGTTATAAATTTAACAATGAGGGTTAAACAAAATCAATTCCTTCCATAATCTAACATGGGTCCAATTCCCATAAACATCCCAAATCAAAAACCCATCCCACAAAATAGAAATGATTCAGGAATCAAAATTTTTGTCGATTGAATCACATTCATCATAGGAAATCATGAACAGGGAATCAATCAATAAGGAACAACTCCCTACCAGAGATTGGATCATTTACTACCATGGATTCATTATCATTGACGGTCCATTGAAAAATGATATCAATCTTCATCTATGTGCCTAATTTACAGCAATTGTCTTCCAGGGAGCCTCTTCTATTTCTCTCAGGGAAACACTAATGTTATTGTGATTATCCTAGATATCTGAAAAATATTTTTTAAAAAACAATGAGATTTTTTTCATAAAAAGTAAATATATTTTAATGAATTTTATGTCCCAAATCTATGTTTTTGACTCAAAAACGCTGAATAGAGTTAGGCCCCACCTATGTAAAATTCAATATTATGAACTCAATTGTGGTCTATGATTTCCAAAAGGAGTCTCCATTAATGAGTTATTAATATTTTTTAAAAAATAATTTTTATTTAATTATTTTATTTATGGTTACATCCTTTTTTTGATTTCACACTGGAAACCTGTGATGATTAATGTTAAGTCACACCTAGAGTTAACCCACCATTCTAAATAAAATGATTCATTTATATTTCTGATCAAGACACCAATTTATGAGTTATTCTACTTTTTCAGGAAAACCACTCACCTGCACTATTAAAAACATAACAAGTTTCATCAAACAATTTTGGGCATACTGTTCCTCAGAATCGCAAGCCCTCTTAGTGCTTGGTCTTAGAATTTTCTAAATTAATTTCAAAAAATTAAAATGGGATAAAGTTGAGTTATTAGATGATCAATTCTAATTTTTTATCAAATTTACCACACCAAACGTGTTCTGATTTCCCTATATCTGAATTACATGCTATAGTTTAAATAGATCGATAGAGGTATATCATGCTAATCATTGAAGTGCATTCATTTAGGAATCAGTTAGTTGAGACTAGATCTAAAAAAAACTACTCTTTGAGAATAATAATTCTTAATGGATGGTATTGGTGATTTGATGTTTGATTTTCAATTTCATTTGAAAAAACTGTTAAAATATTGTTTTAGAGATGCATCGAGACATATGTTTGTCAATCAGGTTTCTATAGATTCATTATTGGAAGGAGTGTCTCCCCCTATGGATATTATGACATCCCTCATATCATTTATTAAATACAAGATTATCTCTAAATATATATTGAATGATCATTATTGTTATGCGGTTGATAAAATTATAAGAATTAATCTAATTACACATGGATTATTATTGAATATTGAACGCCCTAATATTCAATTTAGTTCCTTTATGATAGATAGAGTACTAGTTATCCGGGCTGTTTTAGTTCAAGTATAATAATATACAAGTTTATTTATACATAGTAACAAATGAAAGGATTTGTAGCCAATAAATTTGAAGCACTGGAATTTTTTTTGTAAATATTAACTTTTTGGTTGTAAAAATGTGATTAATAAATAATTATAATATAATGAGGAAGAAGATAAATTTTCTAAACATAAGGTGCATCAAGTCTCCTCTGAAAGAATAGAGATCGACATCACCTATACTACTTCTAGTTCAGTTGTTTTTTTGGTTAAATAGTTTGAAGTGTTAAAGGTGTTGTTTTAGAATTTCTCAAAGAGAGGGGATCTATATATTTTTCTTTGAAATTTCTCTCATAGAGTACAGAATGATTTCATTTTTTTTGTACACTACAAAAATGATGTGGTGAAGATACCCGATATGTGTTTCAATTTATCATACCATATCTAAGGTATAAAATATATTGGACCTATAATAATATATTATTATTCCAAAACCTCTTATATATAAAACGTTATCATTGATCCTTCTAAAATCTATTTGAGGTGGAAATCATGTTTTTTAAAATTTAACTTTACCTTTGCATGATCGTTATTATATGTTATCATTTGAACTATCAGACCAATTTGAATTGGAATCATATTAGAAAACTGATATCAACAATCATTACTCTTCAGTATGAATTTATTATGATGATAATGCTAGACATAAAGGATGTTTACATAATTTGGATAATGTTGTTATGAAAGAATTAATGCTCATATGCCTACATATTCATTACCAATTCCCCAAATGCAAACATTTATGATTACTCCTCTAAAACATCAACCATCCCCACATAACTAGGTTACATTCTTGATTATGTCGTATGAGTGATTATAAACTTTATAACATTTTAATGGGTGTTTAAACAATTGAATAATTGTTTGAAAAAGTGAAATATTTTTTTCATGCAATTTTGTACAATATTTTGATTCCTATATTTATTATTAGTTGTTTATTTGTATAAAATATAGTGTTATATATATATATTTGAATGTTTTTGTACATTTCCATTTATATTTTATTTTTTTATTTACTCCTCATTATTCTCAATTATTATTTACTCTATTCATTATACTTTTTAATAATTTAATTTATATTTAATTAATTTATATATGTTTCTATAAATATATGACTATTTTTATTATAATATTATATATCTTATCACTACTACTGTTAGTACATGTTCATTCTAAATTGTATTTATATTTATTATGCCTTAACCTGATCAATAAAATATATTCTTCTGCCATATTAATGGTACACATTTTTTCTTTACAGTACTTTATTTTAATATAAGAAAAGGGGAAAAAAACCAGAATACAAAAAAAAATCTCAATAAATGTATTTTGTCAATTTATTTTATCATTAAAAGGGTTTTGTGATCATCCAAAAGGGTGATATTATTGTATTGTGTTATGTTGTTCGAACATATATCAATTTTTTATGTGTCTTAATTATTCAAAAAATACAAATTTTTATTTCATTTTATGGGTTTCAGATTTTATCCTCCTATAAGTTGTGAGATATTTATTTTAAATGAATTTATTTACTTGAATATAAAGTCTTCAATTTCACCAACCCAGCAAGGGTTCCATCCAACCCGACACATGATTCGGTCTGATACATGGCCCAAAGTGTGTTCCCATTCCTCATGGGTTGGAAACTAGTTCCTAGGAATCCACAATAATATTTTGGGAATAATTTTAACCATGTATATAATAGTAAAACATCAACAAAAATGACACATCATTATGTAGCATATGACCATAAATAAAATGGGTTAAAAAAAATTAGATTCAACATTTTCAACATGAACCCGAAGAAATATACCAAAATTTAAAGGGAAAAAACCAAAACAAAAAACTCAAAAAACACTATGTTATAAGAGGGTGATGCCCCTCATGATACTACCATAGACACCTACAGGATGTGGATCACTTACAACCAGATCCACCATCACCACAAAAGAACATAATTCCTTTACATAGTACATACATAAAAAATTCAACACACACCCAAAGGTGTGTGTAGGGTGTCAGATAAATTCTTTTATGAGTACACCCAATGAATTATTTCATGGTATAACATTATAATACAATTGATCACTCATATTTTCATATTTTTTGACACATTTCTATGAAATAATTATCATGAAAAAACTTTTACTATATAACTATCTCAAAAGAATCTTACATTTATAATAAAATATACATAAGGTCCATCACATACTCATGGTGAGCACCACATCATAATGAACCAAGTCACAAGATAGAACCCATAAAAATACATATAGGGTGATAGAACTAGTGGGGACATAGATACCTTATACATCAGTGACCACTACAACAACCAAAAACCACTGTGTCCTCACCATGAGAAATTATAGGGCAATACATCCAAAGGTCTTGTGGTCTCCAACATAAGACAAACTCTACTGCGTCCTAATGCATGATATACTATATGGTAGAACATTCGAAGTCTATTGGTATTTGATCATATCACATGTTTATTTAGTGATTTAGTATCAATATTTATAGAATAAATTAGGGCTCAACCCCACCAAAACAACTAGATTATTGGTTCCAGTTCTCCCACATTAATACTCTAGAATCCCATTGTGCTCAATTTCCATTTCACTTATCACAGAAATCATCAATTTCAAATAAACATTTCAATAATAATTAAAACCCATGAAGGAAACATTATTTAACATGTTTATCCAAAAATTAAATCTCACATGGAAACCACCATATTCTATAATCAAATCCACTTTCAATTTTAAACGCACTCCATATCCATTTTTGGAAATAGATTTTACCCAAATTGAACAATTCAAGAAACCCATTATAAAAAACAAAAGGAGTGTAGACATGAAATCCAATCATTCTCATAGTCAATTGCCCTAACAAGTTCATACATATAACAATTAAATTTTAAAACATTATTTACATCACTTAAAAATTTCATAGCACACATTTCAGGAGCATAATAATTAGTATTTCATGAAAAACACCCATTGTCATTTTAAAAACCTAATTTCATCACCAATGTAACTCCAGAAAAATTAAAAACATATTTCACAACTTTCAAATATTCAATTTAACAAAAAAAAACATAAAAAGGTGGAAAACATGAAACACATTAAACATATTTTAAAAAACAATATTCCACCAAATATTTTCTTCTAATATCATTGGAAACTAATTTCACCCAACACACATAATCCATAGAACATGTTTATGAAACCATAAAATCATACCAAATTCATTAAAGAATGTATAATAATGGAGACACCTTCCTCTTTCTTGGAAAATTCCAGAATCTGGGGTAAAACCAAAACACATCAAAATAACCCTATAAAGAACACATCTAACCAAAAACATCAATATTTAGGCAAAAAACACAAGATCAAAACCGTATTAGTTTAAAAGGTATGATTGAAAATATGGATCTAATGATGGAGGAAGAGAAACTCTTAATGAAGAAAAAATCAAGGGAAGAGAGACTTATTTGAGGATTTCTTGGAAAACTATGGCCAAACTACCAAAATATTAGAGATAAATGGGTCCATGAAGGTGTGTAAGATGTTCCTAGAGCATTGAATCTTATATTTATCATATTAGGTGGGATTTTAAGTTAATATCAAAGAGGTAAAAATAGTAATTTCAATCTATTTATAACATGGGGAGGTTACACAGTTAGCCCGTGCAGTTCTCCAAACCATGGGGAAACTGTGTGTCACTATTTTTCATGGAGAAATGAGGCCACATAGTTTCTTGGGGAAGGTTTCAGACCCATGTAGCTGGTCATGTGACCTTGATAGTTCCACTATCCTAGGCACATAGTTTTCCCTTCACTAGAACACATATTCTCTTAACCATGTGCCAAATGTGCACTACATGTTTTAGGGTCCAAAAATTCAATTATTCTCCAAAAAACTCCTGAGAAAACCTTAGGAATAACATGATAACCAAAATATACAAATTTATACCTATAAATAGAATCACTAATATGAAAATATTTCCCAACATAAAAATTATCAGCCCCCAAAAATCAATCTAATGTTTGATTAGAGAAAAAATGTTGATATTCCTTCTCATCCCAAGACTTCCACTCCCATTTCTAATTCTCATAACTACCAATGCTGTCAAAGAACTCCAAAAATGGTGTAACACCCCAAGATTACATGGTACACTTATCTTTGAATAATACAGTAGCGTTTGTTTTACGCAACAACAAGTTCTAACACACCACAATCAATCAAACTAGCTGTTATGAATAATTATACAAAATTTTTGAACTTTTATACATTTTATCATTCAAAATGGTCTTCAGTTTTGGATTCAGAATATTGAAATTAGCTTAGGGTGAATTTTTGGTACTTTTCGAATAACTTTCATATTTTGATGAATAGTGAAAATTACAAAATTTTAATTAACAACAAATTTTTAAATCGAATTCATTAATAGTGATAAATTATGAATTAGAGTTATTTTAGAGAATAATTAGATTATATTTTTACCATTTAATCCAATGTTGGTCGTTGGACATATTTTCACATTTAAACTGGACATAAACAAGTGCCAATCTTTTGATAGTTATTATCTCTTAAAAACACGCTTTTTGTGTTAACAATGTGAATTAATTTTAAATTAATTTCTTCCACTTCTGTGTTTTGAATTTAGAAAAATGGTTTCCATATTTAGAATCGGAGGTCCAAATTGTGTATATAGGTAACTTTTCTTTTTAGAATTTTTGAATAATTATTTCAGTAAATATTTTATTTTACATGGTTAAAGGGTAAATCCGGTAAATAAGGAAAAATAATAATATTATAATAATAATAAAATTACCCTAAAACGTGTCATAACCCATTCAGTTGATATAAGTCCAACTACGGGCATATTCAGGTTGATTTTGGGACCCCATGGATCCACTCGTTAGTGATAATGGAACTTTATATGTTATATTTTCAACTATAAATATTAATTAGAATGCTAAAACGATTTCCTACATAATTTTATTTTATTTATAATTTTTAGACATTAAATAATTATATTTATTTATGACACAATAATGATGCATTGTTTTCTTTATTAAGGATAGAATCAAATAATTGTTATTATAAATTTTAAAATAAATATAATTTGAAATTTTTCATGCCATACAATAATATTATTGATTAATATGACATTTTAGGATTGATTAAATTAATTTGGTTCTAATTAATAAAGTTTTTAGGACTTTTAAAAAAATTAATTATTAAATAGTGTCAAAATTGACATAAAGGACTTTTTAAAACAAATATTATATTATTAATTGATATTCTATTCCTAAAAATCTATGGTTCGGCCAAAGGACTTATATAATGATAGGGGTATTATTAATGGACCACTTGAGGGTCTCATGGAATTTTATATTATTTTTATTGAACATATTATATATAAATATAAAGAGACATGGTAAATGTCAAACTAATTAACTATGAGTTAAAACTAAAAGATAAGGTTAATAAATTTCCCCAAACCTATCTAAAACCTATGGGATTAGTTGCTTTTGACCTATAATCACATTAAACATTAAATAATTAACTTTGGAGCCATTATAAACCGAATATGAATTTATTATAAAATAATATTTAATGTTTTTCCTAAGGTGCCCCTCACCCCTCTTATAAAAGGGTACTCCGACTTCTCTCAAATTGATACCTTCAAAGCATTTTGGCTTGGCCAAAACCTACCCAAATATTATCTCAAATTCCCTCAATTCAACCTATAGGCCTTAGTTTGATCATAAAGCCAACCTAAGGAGCCCTTTTGATCAAATCAAAAGTTCCAACCCGAAGAAGAGGTAATGTTTTCACCACCCTCATTCAAGTTCCTTTCTTCATAAAAATTTTATTTATTTGTTTTTCACATTCTAAAATAATAAATACAGTATCATTTATATAATGTGATGTTATTATAAATATGGTACAACAATATTAAATATTCGATCCAAACTTTGAATGACATGTCACCATACGTGCTTACGTACGACTTACCGCCTCCACGTCGTGGTGTAATTGTTATTCAAAAGATTATTATTTGGATGGGTTTGATAATGATATGTAATTGATGTAAATAATAAATATAACATGATAATTATTCCGTATATATGATATACCATCCAATTATATATTATTTTAATATCAAAATAATGATATTTCCGGTCGTGTGTACGTACGGACAACCGTCTCCACGAACGCGATCAGATTCATTCTACATCGTATCAATGCAAGTATATTTCAAATTTGATGATTAAAAATAATTTTTAAGGACTTGATATCATTATGTATATGAATAAGGTACAACCAATTCATAACAAACATTACTTATATATCAAAACATATAAAAGAAAATGAGTATGTTAACAGCTAAAACGAAGATAATACTAAGATATTATTAACAATGCAACGTTAAAAGATCGTATATGATATCATATTAATGAATACGATTCCTGTATAATTTAATAACAATTATTTCACCATTATATAGGAGGTTAACCTACCCTCAACCAATTAAAAGTACCTGGTAAGTATAACGACCCATACTTTACATACATTGTTAATACTTCAAAATTGAAGTACACTTATTACAACATATGACAAAACCACAAAGGACCGTATAGGTATAGTGTCTTTAGAAACTGGGAAACATAAACAACTGGTTCATAAATCTTCTACAGTGTCTCCCATTTATTTCATCATATCTAGGGTTCCTTTTAGCATATTCTACTTAATATCCATCTTCCTGACCTGGGGAAAAGAAAACATAAAAGGGTGAGCTCAAATGCTCAGCAAGGGCAAATAAAGGATATAAAAATCATATCATATCTTTTTGAAAATCAAAACCTGCAAAAGAGATCATAATATCTTAACATGGAATAAATCATAGAAGTGAAAATGAGATCCCCATAACATAAAACTTGAAACTTTGTGGCATGCACACATAATCATGGAAAATCATTTCTTGTTAGTCATGACTCATTGCCAAGACTATCTTGGTGGACAAAGTCCCTTTCTGAACCGAGTTCACTCCTCGTTTCAGTCCTGTATCACTGAACCGAAATAACCTTCCGTTCCAGCCATGTCTATCTCATGAGATATAAAATCATTACCCAATGCATTGGAGGGAGATATATGTCCCACCCATCTTATAATGAATCCTTTCTTATGTGTGCCACATAATCATAAATCATACATCATCGTATAACACATGTAACAAAAATGGGATTCTTGAAACCTCATGACATCATAAATCAATTCATATAAGATAAAGGAATTCATAAAAATAATTCCATCACAACATGATCAAATCAATTTAATAACAGGGATAAAACAGAACCCTTTATTATCTTAGATGGAAAATAATTTTGATAAAACACTTGAACTCCATTCTTGAGGAAAATATCCTTTCTTCTTCAAAAATATTTTTCCTTTCATAACATGTCATACAACTTTAAAATAAAAGAAGTTGATTAAAAATAAACTTGAAAAATTGTAAAGGAAGCTTCTTGGAAATAATATTTTAAAAATCCATTCATGCCGTATAAGTTAAAAAAACATTCTTCTAACTTTTGTCGGAAAAGTCAAAAAGTACCTCGTACGAAAAACGACAAAAGATTCCTTTCATATCTTTTACAAAAAAAATTACCGAAGGGTAAAATTGGATATAAACTATTGTAGAAGGAAGGAAATAATATTACATATCGAGGGAACATGGATGTGGATGATAAAATACACCCCAGTAATTACCAAAGTAAAAACAATCTCGGATAAAAGTGAGATTGTGATATTTTCCCTTACCTTAGGTCCGATTAGCTTTGTACGTGTCCGAAGCTCCTGTATAATGGTTTAAATAATGTTATTGACTTATTCCAGAATCATACATATTTATATGATATCATATATGGTCATATTATTAGCTTCTTGTTAGTAATATTTCATTGTTACTTGTTACTCGGGTCTTTATAACTTTTTGTTCTTATGCGTGTTTTGTCGAATAAATTCTTATTCTTATCTTTAGGTTATAGATAATTCATTTCCAGAATGGTATTAGTGTAGTATATACCATATTAATTCATTCAATTCATTTATATAATAATTATGAAATGAAGATCATGTAGAACGAGTCGCATCACATCGTGGAGACGGTATTCCGTACGTACGCACGAGTGATGATATCGTTCCTATGATCGTGGAATTGTATTGGAGTATATATGTATTATTTCAGTATCAATATTACTTCATAATAATCATATATAGTTACTTATTACACCATTATACCCATCCTTGTAAGGTGATGGTGGAAAATAGATTACACCACGGCGTGGAGACGGTATTCCGTACGTACGCACGCGCGGTGATTTCATTTTTTCCGTAGGATGGATAGAAGGTAATTTAGGGTTGTTTCATATTTATAATAACATATCAGTATGTAAGTAATACTGATGTTATTACTTTATCATGAAAAAACTAAAGAATAAGAAGTTGAAGAAGAAAGAAATTGAAAAGATCGGTAATGAATATTACCTCTTCTTTGGAACGCCTCTTTGAATCCTCCACTTAAGGAACTAAGATTGGTCTTTGGAGAAGACCAGGACCTCTAGTATTATTCTAGGGAAGTTGGGAGGAGAAAATGGCAGGGGTTGGCCAAGCTTGAGTGCTCAAATTGGTGTGAGGAGGAGGGGGAGGAGGTGCCCTTTTATAAGGGAGGAGAGGGGCACCTTAGGAATATCTCAAAATATTATTTTATATTAAAGTAAAAATCGGTTTATAATGGGTCCAAAGGGTCTTATTTCGAAGCTAAAGTGGGGATGGGTCGAAATCCTATCAACCAATAGGATTTAGACATGTTTAGGGTATTATGTTAACCTTATCAATTAGATTTAACTCTAAGTTAATTAATTTAACTTTTACCGTGTCTTTTTGTTTTCTTTCACTATATGGTTAATACACTTACTATAACATGCCAAACGAACCCCAAATTGTTTATTATTAATATATATATCCTTATCTAAGTCATTTGGCCGAACCTTAGATTTTTAGGAATAAAATAACAATTAATAATATAATATTTGATTTAAAAACTATTTTGTGTCAATTTTGACACTATTTGATATATGATTTTTGTGAAAGTCATAACAGAATTATATGTTCGAACCAAGTTGATAAAATCAACAATAATATATCATAGTAACCTATAAAATTAGTTGAATTCATAAAAAGTCTCAAATTACATTTATTTTGGTATTTATATTATCAATTTTGTCAATATTTCATTAATAAGATAATTACTGCATCATCTTTGTGTCATAAATAAATTAAATTATTTGATGTCTAAAAATTACAAATAAAATACCATCATGTAGGAAATCTCTTTAGCTTTCTAATGAATATTTACAATCGAATTTATCTTATGTATAACCCCATATTAAAAATGATTTACTTATTAAACTTTGATTTTAACTATTTTAACCCTTCTTTAAATATATTAATAATAAATGTCCTAATCTAATCCAAGTGGGCCTAAATGGTCATATTTTATTCCTAAGTTTGTTTTTGGTCGAATTACACTTGTCCAATAGAATTAGGACATGTGTTAGGGTAATAGTAATATCATATTTACCCTTAGTTACCCTATTTACTATTAACCGCGGTAAAAAAAAGTAAAAAGTTACTATTCACCAAAAAATTATTTTCATCTAATTGAACAACATTTTAGTCCTTGATATTAACCGTGTCTCTCAGATTTTCGAAATTCCATTCACAGAAGCGGTAAAATTAAGTTTTATGCAAAATTCAGTTTTTAACCTACCACTTAGTGGTTTCACTATTCATCAAAAATTGAAAGTTTTCAGAAAAATACCAAAATTTCACCCTAGGCTAATTTCGATATTCTGAGTCCAAAAATGAAGTCCATTTTGAAAAATAAAATTTATAAATTTTTAAAAAGTGGTTATTACTATTCATAACGGCTAGTTTTAATAGCATATTGTTGTTTAGTGAAACTCGGTATTGTGTACGACGCAAGCTATCGAGGAAGGTCGCGATTGCGTGTAAAGCAAGCCAGGCAAGTGTTGTGTAGAAAAAGATTCCTTTGATGATTTATATAACATAAAAGTCTCGGGTGTTACATTGTACCCCCCTTAAAAAGAATTTCTCCCTCGAAATTCATCACTTTGTAACAAACAGATGAGGATACTTCTCCCTCATCATATCCTCAAGCTCCCATGTAGCTTCTTCAAGTTGGTGGTTCCTCCATAAAACTTTCCCCAAGCGAGTGGTCTTGTTTCGTAGGACTTTTTCGCTACGATCCAGAATCTCTATCGGTTGTTCTTCATAAGAAAGATCTTGCTCCAGCGGTACAACTTCTGAGCTGAGTACATGTGAAGGATCTGGTATGTACTTTCTCAGGAGAGATACGTGGAACACATCGTGAACTTGAGAGAGATTCGGTGGAAGCGCCAATCGGTAAGCTACCTTCCCAACACGATCCAGTATTTCAAAAGGACCGATATATCTAGGACTCAACTTCCCCTTCTTTCCAAATCTGATAACCCTCTTCCATGGAGATATTCGTAAGAACACTTTATCACCCACTTCAAACTCTAGGTCTTTTCTTTGGTTATCGGCATAACTTTTCTGTCGACTCTGAGCTGCTCTTATGTGTTGTTGAATAGATCTGACCTTTTCTGCCATTTCATCAACGAGATCAGGTCCTAATAGCTTTCTTTCCCCAACTTCATCCCAGCAAGTTGGAGTCCTGCATTTCTTTCCATAGAGAGCTTCATAAGGAGCCATCTGAATACTGGAGTGAAAGCTGTTATTATAAGAAAATTCCACCAAAGGTAGGTGTTGATCCCAACCTCCTTTGAAATCCATAGAGCAAGCCCTCAACATATCTTCTAGGGTTTGAATTGTTCTCTCAGACTGACCGTCTGTCTGGGGATGATAAGCAGTGCTGAAACTCAACTCTGTATCCAGAGTATGCTGAAGACTTCACCAGAACTTCGAGGTAAATCTCGGATCTCGATCAGATATAATAGAAAGTGGTACTCCATGCAATCTTACCACTTCCTTTACATATATCCTGGCAAGCTGATCTAGAGAGAAATCCTCTCTAATAGGAATGAAGTGTGCAGACTTTGTGAGACGATCAACTATGACCCAGATAGCATTATTTCCTTTGGATGTTTTAGGAAGTCCTGTGACAAAGTCCATAGTGATGTTTTCCCATTTCCATTCGGGTATGGGTAATGGTTGTAACATCCCCTTAGACTTCTGTCTCTCAGCTTTAACTTGTTGACAAACCAAGCATCGAGAGACATATTCAGCAACATCTCTTTTCATGCCATCCCACCAGAAGTACTCTTTCAGGTCCCTATACATCTTCGTGCTTCTAGGATGAATAGAGAATGAAGAACTATGCGCCTCATCCAGCAGCTCTTTCTTTAATTCGGGGATGGGAGGAACACAAACCCGATTCCTGAACTTTATTATCCCATCACAATCAAGGTTGAATTCAGGAACATTTCTCACCTTCTTTTGTAACTCGACATCTTCTTTCTGTGCCTCTTTAATCTTCACATGTATAGATGGTTGAACATTCATTTGAGAAAGATAAGATTTTTCCCCTTCCATTATAATTCCAAGATCCATCATTTGTAAATCCATAAATATTGGATCTTTTGTGATCCTCATCATGGATAAACTAGCATGGTCTTGTCGACTTAATGCATCTTCCACCTTGTTTGCTTTCCCAGGGTGGTAATGGATTGAGCAGTCATAATCCTTAATCAGCTCCAACCATCTTCTTTGACGCATATTCAACTCCTTTTGTGTGAAAATATACTTTAAACTTTTATGATCAGTATAAATATCACACCTTTCACCATAAAGGTAATGCCTCCAAATCTTTAATGCAAAGATTACCGCAGCCAACTCCAAATCATGTGTTGGGTAATTTTGCTCATGGATTTTCAACTGTCGTGAGGCATAAGCTATCACAATATCATTTTGCATAAGAACACACCCCAATCCCTTCTTGGATGCATCACTGTAGATCACAAACCTTTCTCCACTACAAGGCAGTGTGAGCACAGGTGCACTGGATAACCTTCTTTTCAACTCCTTGAAATTCTCTTCACATTCCTCTGTCCAGACAAACTTAACTCCTTTTCGAGTCAACTTGGTGAGTGGATTAGATAATCGTGAAAAATCTTTTACAAAACGTCGATAGTATCCAGCCAAACCAAGAAAACTTCGGATCTCAGTTACTGTTGTTGGTCTCGACCATCTTTCGATAACCTCTGTTTTTGCTGGATCCACAGATATCCCCTCTTTTGAGATTATGTGACCCAAAAATGCAACTTTTTGAAGCCAAAATTCACACTTGGTAAATTTGGCATAAAGCTTCTCCTTTCTCAGGGTCTTCAATATAATTCTCAAGTGATCTTCATGCTCTTCCTTTCTCTTTGAATAGACAAGAATATCGTCTATAAAGACTACCACAAATTGAACAAGATAGTCTCTAAAGACTCTATTCATTAGATCCATGAAGATAGCAGGGGCATTAGTAAGACCAAATGGCATCACTATAAATTCATAGTGTCCATACCTTGTACGGAAAGCCGTCTTTGGTATATCCTCCCTTTTGACCCTTAATTGATGATACCCTGAACGAAGATCAATCTTGGAAAAGTATTGAGCTCCGCGTAGTTGGTCAAATAAGTCATCAATGCGTGGGAGAGGATATTTGTTCTTGATAGTGATCTTGTTAAGTTCTCGATAATCAATGCAAAGTCTCATTGATCCATCTTTCTTCTTAACAAATAGAACAGGTGCTCCCCAAGGTGACGCACTAGGGCGTATGAATCCCTTATCAAGATTCTCTTGGAGTTGCTTCTTCAATTCCTGCAACTCAATTGGGGCCATTCTATAAGGTGTCTTTGAAATAGGCAAAGCACCCGGTACGAGTTCTATTGAAAACTCAACTTCACGATTTGGTGGAAGACCCGGTAATTCCTCCGGAAAGACATCATCAAACTCCCTTACAATGGGCATATTCTTAATCGTGAGTTTCTCACCAACCATTTGAGATAAATAACCTTCATTTAGTGATATCAAGACCCATAAGATGGAAGAAATTTCCACTGGAAGGTTATATTCATCCTTGCATCGATAGACGATCGTAGATTGATCTGGAATATGAAATGTGACTTCCCTTCTTTGGAAATTGATATGAGCTCCATGTAGAGAAATCCAATCCATGCCAAGAATCACATCAAATTCCACTAAAGGAAGGATCACAAGATTTGCAGGAAGCACTTTCCCACAAACTTCGATCGGAGAAGAATTATAAACTTTTGATGCGATTGATGTGCCATTAGGTGTTGTCACAGCTAACTCAACATCTAATTGTTGAGGTAATACGGTGATACCCTTAGAAAAGTCTTCAGAAATAAAAGAGTGGGTGGATCCAGAATCAAATAAAACATTTGCTACTTTAGAGTGGATGGTAAGTGTACCTTTCACCACATCGTTTTCGTACTCCACATCGCTGATAGAAATTGCATGTGACTTTCCTTTGTCTTTAGCCTTAAGAGTTCGTTGACGTCGACCATCATCATCAACCCTTGGATTTGGGCATTGATTGGCATAATGCCCCATCTCCTTGCACTTGAAACATTGAAGTGTAGTAGGTTCATTCTGTGTATCCCTTACTTTGTTTGCATCATTAGACATCTTCTTCCCATTATCATGGCATTCAAATGCCCGATGGCCTTCCTTTCCACATTTAAAACATTTACTTGTCCCTTTAAGACAACTCCCTCCATATTTCTTTCCACACTTTGAGCATAAGGAAAAGATCATCTTCTTTTCCGTGTGCTCTTTAGATTTTTCTTTGAATTCCATCTTCCTCTTCTTATCAAACCCATGTGACTGATGGGTTACTCCAATCTCCATCTCGACTTTGAGAGCACATCGAACGATTTCCTCATAGCTATTGAAGTCCCTTATGGCTAACGCCCTTCGAAGACTTGGTTTTAAGCCACTAAAGAATCGATCGATCTTACTCTCAGGTTGGATAATAATACCAGAAGCGTACCTTGCAAGTCTTGTAAAATTTGTTTCATAGGTACTAACAGATTCATCATCCCTTTGCTTCAGTTCAAGGAACTCTTTCTCCATCTTTGTTCGGAGAATACGAGGGAAGTACTTATTGAAAAACAAGTTCTTGAACTCGTCCCATTCCATGGACTCAATTTCATCTCTTTGCCTTGTATTCTTAACAAGATTCCACCATTGATCAGCATCTCCTTCCAAACGATACACTGCTAGGATGACTTTATCATGATCAGAACATTGAAGAACTGAAAATATATTTTCAGTAGTACTAATCCATTGTTCAGCAACTAATGGATCAGTAGACCCGCTGAAAGAAGGTGGACGCTGCCTCATGAAGGATTCAACAGAATGTTGCTCCCTCCTTTGTTCGTTTGGAAATCCTGCATGATTCATAGCTTGAGAAAGTTGTGTGAGCATGGCTACAAGATTTTGCATTCCAGCTCCCATATCGTTTGGTTGCTCAGGGGGACAATCATTGCATTGCCCATCGCATTCCGCATTAACACGGTTCCTTCGGGTTCCAGCCATTGACTAAAACCAAGAAGAATAGTGTGAGAAACACTAATTATAATAGGAAACCACATAATTCAAGAATAAAATTTTCATGCTTAAGGTCTTATCCTAGGTTATTCAAGGCCATTTCTAAAACACTAAGATTGTGTTCTATGCTTAGACTTATCCTTAGGGTTCTTACTAAGGCTTTCACATCCTAGTTTCCAAAGGTTGACTATACCTTTCCTCTGATACCAACTATAACGACCCATACTTTACATACATTGTTAATACTTCAAAATTGAAGTACACTTATTACAACATATGACAAAACCACAAAGGACCGTATAGGTATAGTGTCTTTAGAAACTGGGAAACATAAACAACTGGTTCATAAATCTTCTACAGTGTCTCCCATTTATTTCATCATATCTAGGGTCCCTTTTAGCATATTCTACTTAATATCCATCTTCCTGTCCTGGGGAAAAGAAAACATAAAAGGGTGAGCTCAAATGCTCAGCAAGGGCAAATAAAGGAAATAAAAATCATATCATATCTTTTTGAAAATCAAAACCTGCAAAAGAGATCATAATATCTTAACATGGAATAAATCATAGAAGTGAAAATGAGATCCCCATAACATAAAACTTGAAACTTTGTGGCTTGCACACATAATCATGGAAAATCATTTCTTGTTAGTCATGACTCATTGCCAAGACTATCTTAGTGGACAAAGTCCCTTTCTGAACCGAGTTCACTCCTCGTTTCAGTCCTGTATCACTGAACCGAAATAACCTTCCGTTCCAGCCATGTCTATCTCATGAGATATAAAATCATTACCCAATGCATTGGAGGGAGATATAGGTCCCACCCATCTTATAATGAATCCTTTCTTATGTGTGCCACATAATCATAAATCATACATCATCGTATAACACATGTAACAAAAATGGGATTCTTGAAACCTCATGACATCATAAATCAATTCATATAAGATAAAGGAATTCATAAAAATAATTCCATCACAACATGATCAAATCAATTTAATAACAGGGATAAAACAGAACCCTTTATTATCTTAGATGGAAAATAATTTTGATAAAACACTTGAACTCCATTCTTGAGGAAAATATCCTTTCTTCTTCAAAAACATTTTTCCTTTCATAACATGTCATACAACTTTAAAATAAAAGAAGTTGATTAAAAATAAACTTGAAAACTTGTAAAGGAAGCTTCTTGGAAATAATATTTTAAAAATCCATTCATGCCGTATAAGTTAAAAAAAACATTCTTCTAACTTTTGTCGGAAAAGTCAAAAAGTACCTCGTAGGAAAACGACAAAAGATTCCTTTCATATCTTTTACAAAAAAACTTACCGAAGGGTAAAATTGGATATAAACTATTGTAGAAGGAAGGAAATAATATTACATATCGAGGGAACATGGATGTGGATGATAAAATACACCCCAGTAATTACCAAAGTAAAAACAATCTCGGATAAAAGTGAGATTGTGATATTTTCCCTTACCTTAGGTCCGATTAGCTTTGTACGTGTCCGAAGCTCCTGTATAATGGTTTAAATAATGTTATTGACTTATTCCAGAATCATACATATTTATATGATATCATATATGGTCATATTATTAGCTTCTTGTTAGTAATATTTCATTGTTACTTGTTACTCGGGTCTTTATAACTTTTTGTTCTTATGCGTGTTTTGTCGAATAAATTCTTATTCTTATCTTTAGGTTATAGATAATTCATTTCCAGAATGGTATTAGTGTAGTATATACCATATTCATTCATTCAATTCATTTATATAATAATTATGAAATGAAGATCATGTAGAACGAGTCGCATCACATCGTGGAGACGGTATTCCGTACGTACGCACGAGTGATGATATCGTTCCTATGATCGTGGAATTGTATTGGAGTATATATGTATTATTTCAGTATCAATATTACTTCATAATAATCATATATAGTTACTTATTACACCATTATACCCATCCTTGTAAGGTGATGGTGGAAAATAGATTACACCACGGCGTGTAGACGGTATTCCGTACGTACGCACGCGCGGTGATTTCATTTTTTCCGTAGGATGGATAGAAGGTAATTTAGGGTTGTTTCATATTTATAATAACATATCAGTATTTAAGTAATACTGATGTTATTACTTTATCATGAAACAACTAAAGAAGAAGAAGTTGAAGAAGAAAGAAATTGAAAAGATCAGTAATGAATATTACCTCTTCTTTGGAACGCCTCTTTGAATCCTCCACTTAAGGAACTAAGATTGGTCTTTGGAGAAGACCAGGACCTCTAGGATTATTCTAGGGAAGTGGGGAGGAGAAAATGGCAGGGGTTGGCAGAGCTTGAGTGCTCAAATTAGTGTGAGGAGGAGGGGGAGGAGGTGCCCTTTTATAAGGGAGGAGAGGGGCACCTTAGGAATATCTCAAAATATTATTTTATATTAAAGTAAAAATCGGTTTATAATGGTTCCAAAGGGTATTATTTCTAAGCTAAAGTGGGGATGGGTCGAAATCCTATCAACCAATAGGATTTAGACAAGTTTAGGGTATTATTTTAACCTTATCAATTAGATTTAACTCTAAGTTAATTAATTTAACTTTTACCGTGTCTTTTTGTTTTCTTTCCCTATATGGTTAATACACTTACTATAACATGCCAAACGAACCCCAAATTGTTTATTATTAATATATATATCCTTATCTAAGTCATTTGGCTGAACCTTAGATTTTTAGGAATAAAATAACAATTAATAATATAATATTTGATTTAAAAACTATTTTGTGTCAATTTTGACACTATTTGATATATGATTTTTGTGAAAGTCATAAAAGAATTATATGTTCGAAACAAGTTGATTAAATCAACAATAATATATCATAGTAAACTATAAAATTAGTGGAATTCATAAAAAGTCTCAAATTACATTTATTTTGGTATTTATATTATCAATTTTGTCAATATTGCATTAATAAGATAATTACTGCATCATCTTTGTGTCATAAATAAATTAAATTATTTGATGTCTAAAAATTACAACTAAAATACCATCATGTAGGAAATCTCTTTAGCTTTCTAATGAATATTTAAAATCGAATTTATCTTATGTATAACCCCATATTAAAAATGATTTACTTATTAAACTTTGATTTTAACTATTTTAACCCTTCTTTAAATAAATTAATAATAAATGTCCTAATCTAATCCAAGTGGGCCTAAATGGTCATATTTTATTCCTAAGTTTGTTTTTGGTCGAATTACACTTGTCCAATAGAATTAGGACATTTGTTAGGGTAATAGTAATATCATATTTACCCTTAGTTACCCTATTTACTATTAACCGCGGTAAAAAAAAGTAAAAAGTTACTATTCACCAAAAAATTATTTTCATCTCATTGAACCACATTTTAGTCCTTGATATTAACCGTGTCTCTCGGATTTTCGAAATTCCATTCACAGAAGCGGTAAAATTAAGTTTTATGCAAAATTCAGTTTTTAACCTACCACTTAGTGGTTTCACTATTCATCAAAAATTGAAAGTTTTCAGAAAAATACCAAAATTTCACCCTAGGCTAATTTCGATATTCTGAGTCCAAAAATGAAGTCCATTTTGAAAAATAAAATTTATAAATTTTCAAAAAGTGGTTATTACTATTCATAACGGCTAGTTTTAATAGCATATTGTTGTTTAGTGAAACTCGGTATTGCGTACGACGCAAGCTATCGAGGAAGGTCGCGATTGCGTGTAAAGCAAGCCAAGAAAGTGTTGTGTAGAAAAAGATTCCTTTGATGATTTATATAACATAAAAGTCTCGGGTGTTACAGTAAGGGTTTACTTCACAATCTCTTCATTATTCGAGGTTGTTTATAGGTAATTATCTACTGTGATCTCTTTATCATCCACATCCATGTTTCTTAAAAATGTATCTCAAATAATTATTAATATTTTATATACTATGGAGTAAATTAATTTATACCCTTTTTGACTTTTTATAAGATGTTTATAAAGGGGTCTTTCCATCGTTTTCCAAACAAGGTCCTTTTTAACCTTTTTGACAGAATTAAGGTAAGAATGTCATTTTATAACTTAAAAAATGGGTGCATCTATTTTCTGCAATTATAAAATCATCGAAGATTCCCTTACATGATTATAAGAATATTTTCAAAGTCAATATTTTATTTTATAATTATGTGAATTTTAAATGATTTAAAAAAGGAGATATTTCTCTCAAATAGTTTTGATTCCATCTATATCAACATACTTTGATGGTTTTTAATCTTCTTTGATGTTGATTTATTATGATACAAAACTTCCATATTCTATTTAAGGTTTTGTGATATGTTTGACTGTGGATGTGTTATTTTGACACCATTCATTGTTTATGGAGAAAGTATTGATATTTTGTATGATAGTTTTAATAAGAATGTTTATGTTATGTTTAAACCTGTTCATATGAGGATTATATTGGATTTAATAAGTGACAGGTGGAGCCTGCTATAGCTCCTCGATGCATCGGTAGGTCTCATGAGACTATCTAGTGTCTTGGAACAAGTCCTTGACAAAATCTTATTTGTAGTCTTAGAACAAGGACTTGACTATGTGGTTATGATAGTCTGGCATTATGAATTTCATCATTATGAAAGTGGTTATTGATATTGCTTGTGATTATCCGACTAGTATAATATCTATGTAAATAAGTAAATAGAATTATTTCATTTTATTTCTACCATATTATGCTGAATTTCAATTTTAAAAGGCTTTTGTTTTAGTTATACATTTTCTTATATGTTTATTCTTATTTTTGAAAGTTTTCGCTATATTGTTATCCTTACTGGGAATTTCAGCTCACCCCCTTCTATGTTTTAATTTTATCAGGATGTGAAGAAGTATTTTATGAATGTCTTACAGGGATATTATAACGATACATGAGTGCAGAGACAAGATTTCATTACAGATTTCACTTTATGATGTTATCTAAACTTTTTGATTGTATCTAGTTATTCCAAGGTTACTAAACTAATCGGTCTTTCGAGACATGATCTTTTGTGATCATGCCAATGTTAAGTAGTAATGCACCAACTCTGGGTAACTAGGGATGGGGCGTTACAGTTGATATTAGAGTAAGTTTAGTACAAACCATTGAAACTATATTTAGACAAACTCTGATTAGAGAACATAGAACTAAGACAGACTTTGAGGATTAGTATATAAGAACTTACTAGAATTTTGGTATTGTAGAGATTTTGTGAGTTTTCCAAGCAATACATCACAGTCTGGATATGGGCAGGTAGAGGCGGCTCTGGCACAAATGTACCTAGGGGTAAAAACTGAAAACACTTCTTTGAGCTAGACTCGAATGGGAACTGGTGCACGACAATGGGCCTTGCTGCACTCTTGGTTACAACACTCTTGGGGGATATGCATAGGATAATTCTCGTTTTCTTTACAAACCATTATGAAGGGATTATGAGTATATAATTCTTCAAAGAAAATATTTTTATGATTATAGATTATATCCATAATCTGTTAAATTTATGTTAAGTGTTTTAAAAGTTTGGAATTATGTATTTTTATTCATAAACTAATCTAGTTTATGACATTGTTTAGAAATGGAACCTAGTGGAAGAAATGGAAACTGTATCAATGCACACACTACATGTAGGGATTTCCCTCCGGCTCAAGATAATTATAGTGGAGCTGGTGATGCAACTGGTGCTGATCAGCTAATCACCATACTGGGACAACTCACTCATGATATGAATAATAACCTTACCTGTATGGAGAACCCTGATCTGCAGTGTGGAGGATCAATGATAGATCTCTTCATGAGTAAAAAACCACCAACATTCAATGTGAGTACAAATCTCTCAGTAGCTATGCAATGGATAAATTACTTAGAGAAAATATACCATGCCTTGCGGAGTAGTCAAAGGGAAAAAGTTATCATGGCAGTTTACCGTCTCACTGGAGATGATGATCAATAGAGGTCATTGATTCAAAACAGAAAGGATGATTATGAAGTATCAAATATGGAATGGAGGGAGTTCAAAGAGATTTCATTAGAAAAATACATTCCTCGTGACCATCGAGAATATATGGAAATGCAATTTCTGAGTCTGAGACAAAATGAGGATGAGAATGTCGCAATGTATGAGGCTAACTTTACAAGGTCAGCGAGGTATGCTGCTAATTATATCTGTAACCCAAGAAGTAAGATTGATAGTTTCTTTTATGGGTTAAAACCATTTCTCCATCAATAATTACTTTCACAAACCTTCTCGTTGTACAATGATATTGTCTCATGCGCTACTAAGACAGAAAAAGAATTATCTATGTCTTACAACTTTAAAGAAAAGCAAGAGAAGAAGAGATATGATGACCACTATAGAAATGGAAATAAGGGGAAGAATGGAAAAGATGATTATCTATCCTATAGTAAATTTGGGAAAAAACACCTCGGTACTTGCTTTAATTGAATGGGAGTCTGTTAAAAGTGTTGTGAAAAAGGCCACCAAGCTCATGATTGCAATGGGAAGAAAGAAGCTATCGATGTTCAATGCTACAACTGCAGGGAGATGGGACATTATGAAAATGAATGTCCTAAGATTCAGGGAAACATACCTCTGAAAAAGTCCAAGGGATCAAGGCCAAGCTTATGCTATCACTACCTGCTGAGCTAGAATCTCCTAAAGACGTGGTGGCAGGTAATTTAATGGTTTCCTCAAGTTTAGGAAATGAATTATTTGATTCAGGATCACCACATTGTTTCATATCTTCCCAGATTTCTATGAAAATTAGGTATTTTCAATTTGATCTTAAAAGGGTGTTGTCAGTTAAAAATCCTAAGGGAAGTATGTTTGCTACAATGTTCTGTGGATCCATCCCCATTAGGGAATATAAATGTTCTTTATCTTCTGATCCCATCATCATACCCATGATTGAATTTGATATAATCATCAGTATGGATAGGCTTTCGAACCATGATGCAAATTTTTTTTGTAAGAATAATGAGGTTATGATTATTGATGATGATGATAAAGAACACCTTATCTATAGAGTAGAATCGTTACCACCTGATTCTTATCTTGATCCACCCCCAGTAGCTCAACAAAATTCAATTATCAGGGAGGAAGAGAATGAAATAACTGTGGGTGAGGAAAGGGATGTTCAAATAGGGGATGTACCTATTGTGAAAGAATACGTAGATGTGTTTCCGGATGATTTACCCGAACATCCTCACGAATGAGAAATTGAGTTTTCCATTGATTAATTTCTGGGTTCAATGCCCATATCGAAGACCCCTTATAGAATAGACATTGTGGAATTAGTTGAACTAAATAAATAACTAGAGAAATTGAGTAATAAGAGATTTATTTTCCCTTGTGTTTCTCTATGGGGAGCCCCTGCCCTTTTTGTTAAGAAGAATGATGGATCTATGAGGTTATGTATCGACTATAGTGAAATCAATGTTATAACAATAAATAAAAAGTATCCCCTACCTCGCATTGATGATTTATTTGAAAAACTGCATGGAGCTCAATACTTTTCAAATATTGACCTTCAATCTGGATACCATCATTTGTGTGTGAAGAAGGAAGACATTCTAAAGACATCATTTCGAACCAGGTACGGGCATTATGAGTTTATAGTAATGCCTTTTGGGCTGACTAATGAACCCTCAGTATTCATGGATCTAATGAATAGAGTTTTCAAGGAATATATAGATGATTTTTTGTTATATTTATTGATGATATCTTTGTATATTCCAAAAGCTTTGATGATCATGAAAATCACTTGTGCATTATCCTGGAGACTCTTAGAATACATGAGTTATATAGTGAGTTTAGGAAGTGTGAATGATGGATTCAAGAGATTTATTTTCTTGGCCATATTGTCTGAAAAGATAGAATCTCTGTTGATCCTTCTAATGCCAAGACAATCAATGAATTTCCAGCACCGACGAGTATAACTGAGGTATGTAGTTTTATTGGTTTAGCAGGTTATTATCGACGTTTCGTCCAGAATTTTGCCTGATTGGTTAACCCATTAACGATGATCATACGTAAAGTCATTATATTTGTTTGGACAAAAGAGTGTGCAGAATGTTTTGAAGAACTGAATATAAGATTATTGAATGCTCTTATATTGAATCTACCATCGGGGAATTATGGGTTCATTATTTATAGTTATGCATCGAAGAAAGGACTTGGTTGCATACATATGCAGAATGATAAAGTTATTGTCTAAGCATCACGACAGATGAAAATTAATGGACCAAGCTACCCTACTCATGATCTTGAATTTTTTGTTGTAATCTATTCTTTGAAGATATGGAGACATTATCTCTATGGTGAAAAATGAGTGATATATACCGATCAGAAGAGTTTGAAATATATGTTCTCATAGAAAGAACTCAACATGAGGAAATGTAGATGGCTTTAACTACTCAAGGATTATGATTTAACTATACACTACCACCCAGGAAAGGAAAATAAGGTGGCAGATGCTTTGAGTATAAAGGATCATGGAGTTTTGAACAAGATGAGAGTTTAAAGGGATCCTATTTTCATGTATCTAGTAAAGATAGAAATGGGAATCACCATGTAAGGTGAAACATCAATTATTTTTAAAATGGTTGTGAAAGCACCATTACTAGAAAGGTTAAATAGTTATCAGACTGATGTTGAAGAGTTTAAAAAGAGGATTAAAGCTGTGAATGATGGGAAATTGAGTGACATTGTGTATTAAGATGGAATTTTTAAATTTGGGAAGAGACATTGTGTTCCCAATATACATTTAATAAAAAGAGAATTGTTGGATGATGCTCATAGTTCCAATTTCTCTATACACCCTGGGAGCACCAAGATGTATAGAGATTTGAAAAACATTTTTTGTGGGACAACATGAAGTGGGAGATTGCTGATTTTGTGTCAAGATGTATGGTTTGTCAACAAGTGAAAGCTGGAAGGAAATAGCTTGGAAAAGTCATTCAACCTCTTCCCATACCTGAGTGGAAATGGGATAATATTACGATGGACTTTGTGATGGTACTACCAAATAATCCTAGAAGGAACAATGCATTATGGGTCATTATTGATCATCTTACCAGGTCAGAACATGTTCATGCTATAAGGGAAGATTTACCACTTGAACGTCTAGCAAGACTATATATTAATGAATTTGTGAGACTTCCTGGAATTCTCCAATCGATTTTTTCTAACTATGATCCCCGTTTTACATCAAGATTCTGGAAGAGTCTTTAAAAGGCCTTGGATATTGAACTTCTTTTGAGAACTACAAACAAACCTCAAATAGACAAACAATCATAATGGACTATTCAATCCTTAGAAGACATGTTGAGATCATGCTCACTTTACTTTCAGGGTTTGTGGGATGAATATTTACCTCAGGTTGAATTTTCCTATAACAATAGCTTCCATTCAAGTATTCAGATGGAACCATATGAAGCATTATATAGAAAAAGATGTCGCACACCAACCTGTTGGGTTGATGTTGGTGAAAGAAAACTCATAGGCCCAGAACTGGGGGAGGAAACGATGTAAAAGGTGAAGGTAATCCAAAACCACATCAAAGCAGCTCAAAGTAGGTAGAAGTGCTATGTTAACAACCGAAGGAAGGATTTGGATTTTTAGGTAGGTGATCATGTTTTCTTAAAGTCATCTCCATGTAAGGGTGTTATAAGTTTAGGTAAGATGGGAAAATTGAGTCCTAGGTACATCAGACCATTCGAAATTCTAGATTGAATTGGGGTTGTAGATTACAGTTTGGAAATGCTGCCAAGTCTCTCCAAAGTTCACGATGTGTTCCACGTATCACTATTGAGAAAATACATGACTGAACCAATGCATGTACTCACCTACTAGGAATTATAACTGGAACCTGATCTATCTTATTGCGATGAGCCTGTCAAGATTATTGATATGAGAGAACAAGTGCTGAGAAACAGAACGACTCGTCTGGTAAAATTTCTATGGAGAAACCATAAGATGGAAGAGGAAACGTGGGAACCCGAGGAACTTATGATGATGAACCACCCAAGTCTTTTTATGAAGTTTTATCATAGAAATTGCAGTGACAAAATTATTTGAAGTATGGGAGAATATAACACCCCTTGCATCCATGGTACGCTTCTCTTTGAATAATACAGTATCATGTGTTATACGCAACATCGAGTTCTTACACAACACAACCAATCAAACTAGCCTTTTTGAATATTAATAACCACTTTTTGAAATTTTATAAATTTTATCATTCAAAATGGACTTCATTTATGGATTCGTAATATCGAAATTAGCATAGGGTGAATTTTTGGTACTTTTTTGATAACTTTCATATTTTGATGAATAGATAAAATTATTATATTTTAATTAAAAACAAATTTTTTAATCAAAATAATTAGTAGTGATAAATTATTAATTTGAGTGATTTTATAGTATAATTAGATTATATTTTTACCATTTAATCCAATTTTGGTCATTGGACATATTTTCACATTTAAACTAGACATAAGAAAGTTCCAATCTTTTGATAGTTATTATCTTTTAAAAACACGCTTTTTGTTTTAACAACAGAAATATATTTTAAATTAATTTCTGCCACTTCTGCCTTTTGAATTTAGAAAAATGGATTCCATATTTAGAATCAGGAGGTCCAATTTTTGTATATAGGTAACTTTTATTTTTAGAAATTTTGAATAATTACTTCGGTAAATATTTTATTTACCATGGTTAAAGGGTAAATCCGGTAAACAAGGGTAAAAAATAATATTATAATAATAATAAATTATCCTAAAATGTGTCCTAACTCTATTTTTTGATACATTTCCAACCATGGGCATATTTAGGTCTATTTTGGGACCCCATGGATCGACTTGTAAGTGATAATGACACTTTATATTAATTAAGTTAAAGTAAATACAAAAATGACATAAGCATATATATTTTAGCAAGAAAATGTTTACATAGGGTTATATATGTTATATTTTCGACAATAAATAATCATTTGAATGATAAAACGGTTTCCTACATAATAGTATTTTATTTATAATTTTAGACATTGAATAATTAAATTTATTTATGACACAATAACGATGCATTATATTCCTTATTAATGAAAGAATCAAATATTTGGTATTATAAATGTTAAAATAAATATAATTTGAATGTTCTAATCCCATAAAAGAATTTTATTTATTAATATCAAATTTTATTATTTCTTAAATTAATTTGGTTTGAATTAATAAAGTTGTTAAAACTTTAACAACAATCAATTATTAAATAGTGTCAAAGTTGACAAGAAGGAGTTTTTAAAACAAATATTATATTATTAATTGATATTCAATTCTTAAAAAACTAAAATTCTGCCAAAGGAATTTTATAATAATAGGTTTATTATTAATGGACCACTTTGGGGTCTCTTGGATGTTTATAGTATGTTTATTAACCATATAATATAAAAATACAAATAGACATGGTAAATGTCAAACAAATTAACTATGAGTTAAAACTAAAAGATAAGGATAATAAAGTGACCCAAACCTATCTAAAACCTATTGGTTGAGTTTTGTTTCCTAACCCCACCTTAAAATTTAAATAATAAACTTCTGATAAATTAGAAACTGAATATGAATTTATTATAAAATAATATTATATGTTTTTCTTAAGGTGCCCCTCACCCTCTTATAAAAGGGTACTCCCCCTTCTTTCAAATTCGTACCGTAAAAGCCTTTTGGCTCGGCCAAACCCTGCCCAAATATTCTCTTAACATCCCTAAATTAAACCTAGAGGACTTTTTTTATCAGAAATCCAACCTATGGAGCCCTTTTTATCCAATTAAAAGGAAGAACCCGAAGTAGAAGTAATGTTTTCACCACCATCTTTCAAGTTCCTTTCTTCTTCTACTTTTTCTTTCTTTGTTTTTCCCATTCTAAAATAAAAACTCTAGTATATTCTATATAATGTGATGTTATTATAAATATGGTAAAACCATATTCAATATTCTATCTATCCTTTTAATTATATGTGACCATACGTGCGTACGTACGTCTTACCGTCTCCACGTCGTGGTGTAATTTTTTTTCAAAACATTTTTATTCGGATGGGTATGATAATGATGTGTAATTTATGTAAATAATAAATATAACATGATAATGATTTTGTATGTATGATATAACATCCAATTATATTTTATTTTAATGTCAAAAAATGATATTGTCGCTCATGCGTACGTACGGACTACCATCTCCACGAACGTGATGAGATTCATTACCCATCGTATCCATGAAAGAATAATTCTCATTTGATGATTAAAAATAATTTTACGGACTAGATACCATTCTGTATATGAATAAATTATAACCTATCCATAACAAAAATTACTTATGTAACAAAACATATAAAAGAAAACGAGTATGTTAACACCCGAAACGATGATAATACTAAGATATTATTAACAAAGAGATGTTAAAAATTAATATATGATATAATTTTAAAGTATATGATTCTTGTATAATTTAATAAAAATTATTTCACCAGTATACAGGAGGTTAACCCACCCTCAACCAAGGAAATGATCAGGGTAAGGTTTTATTTTACTATCTCTTCAATATCTGAGGGTGTTTAGACATAATTATCTACTGGGAACTCTTTATCTTCCACATCCATGTTTCTTAAAAATGTATCTCAAATCATTCTTACTATTTTATAGACTATGGGTTAAAGTCATTTATACCCTTGTTGACTTTTTATAAGATGTTTATAAAGGAATCTTTCCATTATTTTCCAAACAAGGCCCTTTTTAACATTTTCGACAGAATTAAGGTAAGAATGTGTTTTTTTAACTTATACAGTGGGTGCAGCTATTTTCCCCCATTATAAAATCATCAAATCTTCCCTTACAATATTATAAGAATATTTTCAAAGTAAATTCTTTATTTCATAATTGTGTGACTTTTAAATTATTTAAAAAAAATAGATATTTTTCTAAAATAGTTTTGATTTCATCTGTGTCAACATCCTTTGTTGGATTGTAATATTATTTGAAGTTGATTTATTATGATACAGAACATCCATATTATATTGAAGGTTTTTTTGATATGTTTGATTGTGGATGTGTTATTTTTATACCCTCCATGGTTTATTGAGAAATTATTGACATTGTGTATGCTTGTTTTAATACAAATGATTATGTTTTGTTTAAACCTGTTCATATGAGGAATGCATTGGACGTAATAAGTGATGGGTGGATCCCACTATTGCTCCTCGATTCATCGGTAGGTCTCATTATACAAACTATTGTATTGGAAAAAGGCCTTGAGTAACTCTTATTTGTACTCTTGGCACAAGGCCTTGACTATGTAGTTATGATAGTCTGGAATTATGCATTCCATCATTATGAAAGTGATTATGGATATTGCATGTGATTATTCATCTGGTAGAATATCCATGTGAATAAGTAAATGGAATTATTTCATTTTAATTCTGCTATATTATTCTGACGTTCAAGTTTAAAAGTCTTTTGTTTTATTTATACATTTATTTAAATGTTTATGCTTATTTATGAAGGTTTCCACTATATTGTTATCCTTACTGAGAATTTGAGCTCACCCCTTTCAATGTTTTATTTTACCTATGATGTGAAGAAGTATTTTATGAATGACCATTAGGGATAGTATAAAGGTTTAGGAGTGTGGAGACGATATGTTGTTGTAGTTTTCACTTTATTATGTAATGTAAAAATTATGAATGTATCTAGATATTCGAAGGATACTAAACTAATCAGTCTTTCGAGACATGATCTTTTGTGATCATTCCAATGTTATGTCATAATGCACCGACTCTTGGTAACTGGGGTCGAGGCATTACAAATGGTATGGACTTCCCATGACACACATTATCTAGAGAATCTAGAATCTACACTAGACTCATTCAAATATACATATCCATAACTATCTTGTGGTCCTCCCATTTAATAACATAGGATGGATTATGATTTGAGTTTTTCAGCAGTGATACATGGAACACGTCATGAGTGGTCACTAACTGGGAGGTCAAATCCAACCAGTATTATACCATAATGACGCTCTCAACAATCTCAAAATGTACGACATTTCTTATTGTTTTATTAACTTAATTAAATAGAAGATTAGGATGTAATAAAATGAAAGCTATTAGAAATAAACGACCAATATCTAAGAAATCCAAGGATCGGTAGCTCTAATCAACATAAGACATATGGTGGCTCTATGATTTTAAAAAAATATAAATCATTAGCCTGTATTTATGAGGTGTTTCTTATGCATTTATTCGTCGTAACAATGAGTTCATACCACCTTATCCCAACACAAAGGATATCAACATGGTTGACTATAATGTTCCTTAAAGATCCTGATTTAAATATATTATTAGAAATTTTTATTATATAGAATCTCCACCAAACCTAATAGGGTATCCCAAATCCTCTAAAATCCAAAAAAAACATGCATACAACTTGTCATCTAAAATCTAATTCACCCACTCTATCTGGCTATCCACTTGTGTATGGTAGGTCATGCATAGATTGATATATAACCCCATCGAATTCTGATGACCTTATCAAAACTATGAGTTAATGGGAGGGTCCACATCTAAAATGATTTTCTCTGACACATTAGGAATCCTTAGAATCCATTGAACATACAACGGGCTGAACTGATACACCTTGGATGAATCCATTATGGGAATTAAATGGGAAGATTTGGATATGTGTTCAATCACTACACAAATAAAATTCCATCCCAGAGGTGTACAATGTAAGAAAAAAATAATCTTCTTGACTGACTTGTCCTAATTCTAGGTAGGAATGATTATTATCTGAAGAATACTAGAGGTCCTATGAGAATCTATTATAATTTTTTTTGAAAAGTATAACATCATAATACAATGTCATTCACATTACTCCTAAAACCAAACTACCTGAAATACTAACAAACTACATAAAATTTCCAGCTGGTTCAATGTTGAATGGCCCACTGGGATTGGTGGCTATCCTACATGACCACCTTCCGCAATGATATAATTCCAAAAAGATAACTCTAAAGAACAAATCTCCCTCAAAAGACAATGGACATTCACATAGAACTTCTCCACCATATACGAACACAATATAATTATTCACTACAAATCACTCGACTGATATTTAGAGATTAGCTGTAGAAATGATGGCTTCCACTAAACATTGTCTATGAATGCACCTCCAATATGATCATTGGTTTCCATGTGAATATGAGAAGAAATCCCCATCAGGCTTCACTCATAAACTTACACATTAAATTCATTCATTTAAACAATCCTTCTCAAAGAATATGCAACAACGATTAATTTTACATGTGTATAGATGTTATCTAAATCGAACCCATAAAGGTACTCAACCCTGCGATGCTACCTAAAATTCAAGTATATTATGGATAAAATGTAGTCTAAGTCCTAATGATCATAATCAAATACAAAAATCACCCCAAAAGATAAATAATCAATGTATTTACGGTTCACATCACCACCACTACCTCCTGGTCATTGGTTGGGTAATTCCTTTCTTATGTACGAAGATGGAATGAACCATACACCACCACATTATCATCCTTCATAAACACACACCCAATACCCATACCAGAAACATCTATTTACACTACATTTGACGATTTATAATCTGAAAAAGATAAGAAATGGGTTTTGTTCAACCTCCCCTTAATCATCTCATTGGATGCTTGACACACTAGGATCTGCTAATAATTTATCCCATTATTGGTAATCTCATTAATGGATGATGAAAGATGAGATAAATATCTACAAAGACCCTTATATTATTGTACCACTCCAAACAAAGCTGATTTCAAAAATAGTCTTCGACTATTCCCATCACATCACTACTCTAATAATTTCAGGGTCCACTGATACTTCTTGTTCCAAGAACAAATAGAACATAAAATTCACCTCCCTAATCCCAAAGGTGCACTTTGAAAATATTTCATAACGGTTATGATCACGAAGGGTGCCTAGGATAACACTACAATGCTTATCATGACCATCCTTTTCCCCATAATTCACTAGAATCTCATCCAGAAATACTATGATAAACAAGTTGGGATATTGATGGAAGACCCTATTCTTATGTGTTATAAAGACCCATGGATAATTCATCATCCCAGAAGGCATGACCAAATACTCAAAATGGTCATACATACTTGTAGAGGTTGTTTTATGAACATCCTCCTCTGAAACTATGACTTGGATATTCTTGTAATGTAAATTAATTTTAGAGAACCACATTTCAACATTAAGATGATCCAAATGGTCACCATTATGAGGAAATTGGTATGTGTTCTTGATTGTCACCTTATTTACGTTCTACTAATCAACACACAACCAGATATATCAATCCTCCTTTTTGATAAACATGTCTATGGAAGACCAAGGTGAGATACTTGGTGAATGAATCCTTAGGATTCCAAATCGTCTCATGGTATCATTAATTCCCCCAGATTAGTGGGGTAATATGATATTTGGGAAGAGATGTCGTCTATGTTCCCATTACAGAATCAAAGGTGAATTCCACATCCCTCTATAGGGTAAAACATGGGAAATCCTGTTCAAAATTTTATGGGAACTCATTAATCACAAAAGGTAATCCTGGTTCTAAACCACTATAACTGTCCACCATCATGGGTGATGACATCTATAAAATTAAATTTCAAAATTCCAGAATTGTAAGCCCTTATTGTCTCAACCCAGGTTCCTATTATCCTTGAAAAAACTGGGTATGTTTATCTGGTAACCCATAACTTAATCACCACCAATAATAATTGACGTGTCTATAAAAATACACCATCCAATACATAATGAGAACCTAATGAAAGAGGTACATCTCCATAATTGGGAAATCCCATTCCATCATGACCCCGGTCATGGTAAGTGAACACAAAATTCAATTAAAACCCTTCCATCCCTCCCTACCAATTTACATTACTATCTCTATCGTGTAATACGTAAAGGCAATTTAGAAATTTTACACATCCATGATATGTGATGAATTAAAGAAACAGAGGCACACATATCAACAAAACCACAACTAATGATGACTCAATAAAAACAATACCCCAAACATTCACAAGTACTACATATAATTATATTGGAACTCGATCCAAAACACAATGGTATCATATCTCTAACTAATCTTTTGGATGACCATTAAATGGTGGTTGTTCAATTAGGTGACTCTACCAAGAAGAGGATCCATCCCTTCCACCACGAAATTCAATCCAAGATCCCACAGTCCTATATCATTCTAACTGGGATGACATCTATTTGAATGATATGCATCATACACCACTATAATATGGGTGGGTCACCTTGAAAAATCATTCCATGCTCCCTATATCTCCACATATATGTAGGGGTATGGTTGGAGTTGAACATGCTGATCGCAACTCACCAACCTCCACAAAATGATGACACACAATAGACCCAACATCAGAAGCCATGTATTAAGACAACCAAGAAGAATGGCCTGAACTACCACCTCCCCACTTCTATTTATCACCATGTTTCCTCTATTTCATATATAGGTTGCAACTACCTTTGACCACTACTAACATTGATCTTGATAAATAATAAATTCATCAAAATAAATCTCTACCATTAAAGCATGATCATCAACCTCATCATATGTCTTCAAATTGAAAAAGAATAAATTGGATCAAATCTCCAGTCACATCACCATCTCAAAATTTTGGGCCTTTATCTACTCATTGTAAACTACCTCTGGTGTGAATGGAACTATCTCTTTATTGTGGATAGCATAATCCATCATGGGTTGGTGTCCCTATAGAGGATACAAAAACTATTAAGATGTGTAGAAGGCCAAGATCATAGGTAAAAAAATCTCTCTGAAAATGACCATTAATTCCTTCCATCCCATCACTTCATTCTTCTCAACATCCACCACCGAGTCGAACCACATCTAACTAGGACCATCCAAGATGAATGAAGCACACTTCACCCAGACTACCTCATGAGTATCAAGACCCTCAAATATCCTATTTATTATCTCATGAAAACCCTCAAATTACAATGGATTCATTCAACCCCATAAGTAATGTTGCTTGTTTTTGAGGAACTCAAAGTCTTTATACCTTACATGATTTGGTTCGGCTTCTATAACACGAGTATAACGAGATCTTGCTCACTATCTCTAAACATGGAAGTATTGCACCACTTCTTCCAGTAATCTCTAATCGTTTTGTGAGGGAGCACTCTCTCTTGACTCTTCCAGGGGTTGTACAGGAAGTCTCTAGTGAGGCATATGGATACAACAAGAAAAAACCCCCAAGGAAAACCTATAAATATATCCATCCACACAACATTATGATATTTTTTTACAACAAAAAAAAATTACTAAAAACATCCATAAATCAAAACTACACCATATCCAATATAATAAAAAGATAAATAACCTCAACCCTTCTCAGTTTCTATGAAAAATATTCATATTTTACGTCTCATATGAAGGAGAAGTCAACCAAAATCTCCCAAAAATCCATTGTGAACCATGTCCTGTAATTAAAGGTGTTGGTCAGGAATCCCACTAATAACCATAACCTTAATAGCCGAAAATCATATCTCTGGTCTATCCAGAATCATCCCAAATAAACTTACCCTGATAAAAGTGTAATCCTCCTCGGATACCATTTGGTCATAAACCATGTCAGGGTTCAATCTAACATGACCCTTACCTAGCATAAAACATAGCCCAAACGGTTTTCCTAATCCACACAAGATGGAAACTATTTCTTGGGTATCAAAAATATACTTTTGTGGAAAACATTACCCATGAATATAACAATTAACATTTGACCAGAATGAGACATTATCACATTTTAGATAACCATAACCTAATGCTGACAAAAAAATTGTATATACAATGTTTTTAAACTTCAAACAAACCCAAAAGATGACATCGTTATTGGAAAAAACAAAAACGTAACTCAAATACCCCCATGAAATGATCTGTCAATCACCCTCAATACACTACCACCAACTCCTACAAGAAGTGTTACACTATAAACTAGATCCACCATCACCACCATGAAACGTTTTTCATTACTAAAGAATAAATAAAAAAGTATATATACACCCAAGGTTATATGTAGGGTGTGATCCAAATACCAATAGAATTCCACCCATTGAATGATTTCATGCAATAAAATTATAATACATTTCAACATGAAATTTTTATAAAATCATTTGAAACATTTATATTAAAACCTTTTTAATAAAAAAAATTATGGTAAAAAAACATAATAGAATCGTAATGTGAAATTAAAATGATCACAAGGTCCACAACATACTGACGGAGAGAAAAACATCATAAAGAACAATGTCAAATAGATCACCCTAATAAATACCTATAGGTAACTAGAACTAGTGCGACCCTAGAAACCACGTACCGCATTGATAATATCCTCCAATGAAAACCCATAGCGTCATCATCCACCAGCCACTATAGAGGAACAAATCCCATGGTCGAGTGGTCTCCAACATATTCCAAAACCCAAAAAATTCTCAAGAACGATCCACTAGATTGGAACCAAAAAAATGTGTAGTAATCTCTGATCATATAACATGTTTAGTGACTGGTGTAGAATATGCCTTGATAGAATAAACTGGACTTAATCTCCATTGAATCAACTGGTGTTCCGGTTAAATTTCTGCCACATAGATTCTCGATATTCCATTTGTGCTCAATTTCTATTTAAATATGTCATAAATCATAACATTCACAAAAAATCTCAATAACAATAAAGACAAATGAAAAAACCATTTCCTTTACAAACATGTTTATCTAAAAATTATGGATCATGTGAAATCATCCATTTTTTATAATGAAAACCACTTTATATATCACGTACAGAACAAAGACTTTTTGGAATCATATTTCAAAAAAATTTAAAAATTCATAAAATCCATTTTGAAACACAAAAATGAGTTTGAACATGAAATACAACCATTTTTATAAGAAAACACCCTTTCAAATCCAAACATATAACAATTTCATTTTAATTCACACTTCACATCACATTCACAATTCATAGCACACATATAAGGAACTTAACAATGAATATCACATGAAACAAAAACACATTACCTTAATAAAAAAAATTTATCACATATTTAACGCAAAAACATTATAAAACATATTTCCCACCTTTCACATTATCCAGTGAACACATTTATAATGCACAAAAATAGGGACACGTGAAACATAATCAAATTATTTTAGAAACCCATATTTTAGCATATAAGAAAATCGTGTTACTTTGAAAACACGTTTCTCACCACACAAATAATCCTAAGACAGTGTTTACGGAACCATGCAAGAGTACCAATTTCTATAAATAATTTAAAATCAATAAACCACCAACTTAATTCATGGAATCTTATGGAATCTGGTGGAAAAACACAACCTCGTCTCAAACAAACCATATAAAATAATGATTGAACCAAAAACTGCAATACTTTACCCAAAAACATAATATTGAACACATATTATGTCAACCAACCCACTGAAAATGATGAACCTATAGAGGTAGGAATTGAAACCCTAAATAAAGGAAGAAATTGATAGAAAATAGACTTACTTGATGATCCATTAGTGAAATGAGGAAAAAACAACCAAATATTGGAATCCAAGGGGTATAATATGGATTAAAGAAATATATTAGGGCTTTAAATCCCATATGGATCCAAATAATGGTGATTTTGGGTATAAATATTGGAGGAAAATGAGTTATTTCCATCTTTTTGTGACATGGAAAGGTCACACTGTTAGCTAGCATAGTTTTCCAAACCATACGACAACTACTTGTCCCTCTCCATCCAGGAGGAATGAGGTCGCATGATTTTTTGGGAAAGGTTACACACCGATGTAACTACCATGAATTTTGAATAGTTCCACTATCACATGCACATAACATTCCTTGGGCTTCTACATAATTTCCTCTAACAGTACGCTAACCCTGCACCACCTGCTGTATGGTACAAAAATTCTATATTTATCCAAAAAATCATGGGAAAACCATAGGACAGACATAATACCAAAAATAAGAAAAGGAAGTCCCCAAAAATAAATTAAAGTGAAACATATTATTATTGATATTAGGAGTTTGATTTATCTTATGCTAAGTGATTATCTAACATATAATATGATTATCTTACAATGTAAAATTAGTATCTTCAATGGGGATTTTAGTCTTAGACAATGTATTTCATCTTATTGTGAATGAATTTATCTTCCATTATTTATAAGATAGGATTATATATTATATAGGAATTAAGAGAGTTATTTTATCTTAAAAAAATATTAATAAACTCATCATCTAAAAAAATTCCATGAAATTCATAGAAATATATTATCATGCACCAGAATTAAATTTCCTTATGATTAAGAATTATCTTAAGATCATGTAATTAGTTCTATTAGAATTATTCTTTTTTGTAGAAACTGAAATCATGTTATTCTATGAAATTCAAGATATTTTTTTACTTACGAAGATTCTATGAAATTTATCTTATAGGTGCAGTGATATCATATACTTATCTTATGAATTATAAGCTATTGGGATGATCCTAATGATTAAAATTATAATGTTTTCATAATCTCTTGATATGTTATTTCATGATTTTAATCATATCAGAAAATGATTTATCTAAATTATGAATGGAAATATTGGATAAATTGTCATTTTCCAGGAATTGAAATATCCGAAGAAGAATATTTATTACATCATCGCCATAGAAGCCCATTCTTCTTTTTGAAAGGAAAACAATATTCCACTATAACTTTTCTTGACTAATATTCAAATGATTATTCATTTTTCCATTAGGATTATTTATTATTGTATAATTAAAAATAAATGAGGTGATATAAATAGGAAAGTTATTCACTACATAAAGAGAAGAAATATACACCAATATATATGAACATGTGATAACATAAATAATAAACACATTCACATTGAAGAAATAACATACAATCCATTTATGACATTTATAAAAGATTATATATTTCAATTGAAGATAATTTAGAGCTATGATTTGAAAATCATCATCTAATCTAGATGTGTTTTAATCAGCTTTCAGTTGCATCTTGCATCTATGTGCAATAATGTTCAGTAAATTATATTTCTTCTCTTTTCATTTTAACTCATTTTAATTGTGTTTGTCAAGGAAGTGGATAGGTCTTCAAAATGAAGGTACAAATTTAAATCTCTTGGATCATTTTGAAAAATGTAAAAACTTCATGCACTCAGTGATGTTCCCCTAGAAAATGGGTTATCATACTGAAAATCATTTAACTTGTAAAGAAGAGTGTAGATAGAGTGGTTTAGTGGATTTTTCATCCTAGAACCTCTATAAATATTATGTGTCTAAAATTTTTCCTCTGATCACTTATATTTTTTCTACGTAATTTTTGTATGAAAAATATTCGATAATTCATACCTTGAATGGGGTTGGAATAATGTAAAGAAATTCTAAATAATTCAACTCACCTCCCTCTTCAGTTTTCAACCAGCTATTATCTATGACAACAATTAACTATAATCCCCTTAATATTCTTCACTTTCAAAAACTATATATAAAATCCAATATCACTTGTATAACTCTTTTTTCATGAAAACATTATGAAATTAAATTCAATAATATTGTTTATTTTTTATAGCAATTATAGAATAATTGAAAATATGTTTTTTTGAGAATTTACTTTATTAACCATTTTCTTATTTACACTATTTCAGGCTATCCTCATCTTCTATAATATTGGTGTGTGAAAACATTATACCTAAAAAAATAAAAAAATAATTATACTGATCAGCCATATTTGAAATAATGTTGCGATTCATTAAATTAACTAAATCAAGTTATTATTATAAATATATAACAACTTTATATCATCAAATTAACATTCCTGATTTATTAAATTGAGATTATTCCTCATAAGACTCAATATAAAGTTCCTAATTAAATATTTTAGATAATCCATATCAAATACTAAAAATTATGATAGAAATGATAACCAATTTTAAAATATCATAGTAATAATTTTGAGTCATTTTTTAATATTATATATTTACCCTTGAAAATCTGCTTAACAATCATCCGATTTCATATCATTAGAAATCAAAATTTCAATAAACTCGTATTTTCACTAAGAAAAATCCATGAAAATTCATCATTATGAGATTGACTATGAGAAATATCAACAGTATTAAGATAAAATACTATTAGGATAATCTATGAGCATTGACCACATAATTTTACTTACCATGAATTTATCTGATGCACATAATAAAATGGTATATGCATTCAGGACACATCTAATACAAAATATAACTGAATAACCATGTGATTATTAACCTTGCTCTTAAAATGGCCACATTTAAAATCCAATCTACCTCATGAAGATTTCATGCAATCACATTCACATTATAATCTACTGTAGTAACATTTGACCAACTTTAAGACAAATATTCATTATGCATTACCAAAAAATCAAACACATTTGTAACTGGTTGACCACATGACCAACAGATATAAAAAACCACCATCTATCAAAAGAGTTCATCAAATATTGAAATATCCCACAGAATATCAAGAAAAAATTAAAATCATTAATCACATCATGAAAAACTCTAAATATAATTGATGCTTGAATTTTTGAGTTACATTATGATATAGGTGAAATTAAATAATTTTAAAGAAAAACATGAATGGTTATTATAGATAGAAAATAATTACATGCATAAGGATATATATTAGTTGTTTGGGATCATGATCCAAGGATTTATGGTGATTGAATCATGGGAATGTTCATTGGGCTAAGTGATATGTATATATAAATGTGTGTATCTTTTGTTTGTGGGTGAGGTGAAGGTTTCAGGGAATGGTATTGTATGGTACCCATTGTTTATATATTGACACAAGGATATGTTTGAGATGAGAAATGATGAATTAGATAAATCTATTTTAGGTATGATTGGTGAGGTTTTTTATAAATTTTTTAATTTTCCCTTTATTGTGATATGTGACATCGAGAGTGGATTGAGTTGAGATGGAATGGTCTCTCTAGGATTTATCTTAGTCAGGTATAAACAAGATGTATGATCATTTCATGAGAGGATGATCATAAGCGTGATGAGGGAAATTATTGTGGTTTAACATTAGAATTGATATAACAAAATATATAATTTCGGGTTTACACTGTTGGTTGATTGAGGGTGTGACCCTCATTAAAGATTCAATTTGGTAGATGTTATGGGTGGTTTTTCTATTTAGCTTGTAAATATTATCGATTACAGTTTTGGGATAATTTTTTGCTGTGTGTATGACATCCATATCTAATAATTATATGTGGTAAGAGATAGATCATGGGTCATGAAGTTATAATCCATATATTGGTTTTGTTTTTGGTTTTTTGAGACCAGATATGAGATAATTGAGATGACATTAGGTTTCCACTTTACCAATAGAACAAATTCTATCCTACTTTATAGAAAATACTAGGTTTATCAATTGAATAAAATAGTATATAGAGTCTATATATTATAATTGGGATTAGTATGGTCAAGATGTAATCCATAAATACATATTATTAGTTTTTTTATCGATGATCATGAGTGAAATATGATGGAAGATATGGTTGCATGAGGAACCAAGAATTGAATTATTCATAATTTATGATTTAGAATTTTGTTTTTTATTAGGATTATCTTCATATTCCTTTGTGACTAAATAAATTTTGATTTCGTGATATGATGAACTACAAGTAGGAGAATGATATATTTTTTTAAGATAGTTGGTAAGAGATGGACCGACCAGTATTTTCATGTATAATTGGGGTCACATAGATGGAAACCATACTGTGTGAGTGATTAAACTTTTATAATGGTTTTTAAATTAAGAATTATGGATTGGAGAACTATAAAACTAGTTATGAATTAATTAGTGACATCATAGTGTCTCCAGATAGACTAGTTCTATTGAGAATCATCTTAGTATTGGTATTATTAACTAGATGGTGGATTAAGATTCATCAAATAGTGAACCTCTTAATTAGAGTTGTTAAATTGTAGATTATTTGGTGTTCTAAACTTGAAAATGATGATCAAGAATGGGTTTTATTGATTTTCAAAAATCAAACTGGAAATATTGAAGAATATAATGGTTATAGTGGAGTGGTATTAATGACCTAAGTTCATACGAGTGGCGAAATTTAGAAAGAATTTGAATTGGTAGATTTTTGGGGTGGAGTTTTTTTAAGATTATTTTGGTTGATATTTTAATATTCCTAGAATATCAGGGATAAATTTTGAATTTATTTAGAGGCCTAAATCATTATTTGGTGCTTTTGTGGATAAAAAAGTGAATCCAAGTGAACCTACTTTGAAATGTTGATGCATACACACATGCATTGAGGGAAATATTCTATGGTAGACCATAAGTTATATGCTAAAATACTTCTATAAGAGGGTATGTGGTTTTGGGTTTGGTATTCTTCGTAGGAATATTTTATTATAAAATAAAGTAGAAAAAATACCCATGGTGGAGCTCAAGGTGAATGGAAAACATTGAAAGTTATATATCCCTATAATTATTTGAGTAGCACTATGAGGAGTGGGGGTGAATCATTGCTATAATTGTTTTATGAAATTTTAAAAAATTTAAACCTGTATATTAATATTATTAAGGATCTTGATCCACTCTATGATAAAAAAATGAAAAACTTTTTCCCTGACAACAAGCCCGTACTCGAGTGGTAAGGACTCTTGCTTGGCAACTAAGAGACCCAAGTTCAAAACTGGGTGGAAGTGAATTTCTGGGTTACTGTAGAAATAATGTACCAGGTAGTATTCAATACTATAGCAACCTAAACTATTCACTCGATTTGGGCCTTCGTGCCACCGGTTTGGGACTACAGGTCTCTAGGGCCTTCGAGTCATCAAAGGTCTTCCAGCCTTAGGGCCTTCTGGTCACAAAGATCATAGAGTATCCCAGTTCACACAGAGCAGACCCCAAAAGAGGATAAGAGCAACAAGACTAGAAATCAATAGATGTAGAGCTACCCGATTGGAAGAATGAGAGGGTATGAAAACCGCCATCGGGACCAGTCATCATGCAGCTCTGTATGGGGAAATGATAGCTGATCAGAAATGCAAGGTGGAGAGCTAGGTGATTAATTATGTAGAAGCTAGTGGAGGGGAAGTTCCTGTGGGTTGGGCCTATGGGTCATGTATTAGGCCTAGTATGTCTTTGGGCCTTCAGGTCATGTATTGTGAGTCATGTTGGGCCTTGTGCCTTGGGCCTACGGGTCATGTATAGGTTCCCCTTCATCCCTTAAAAGAGGATTATCTATAATAAAATAAAAAAGAAGGCCTTCGGTCCATTCGATCGAAAAAAACATGGGCCCAATAATACCCCCCTTTTTATATTATTTTCATTTTGCCTTCTCATTATAAAATTCAATATATGTGCTCAAATGTTTCTCCCCCTTCTTAAAAATTAAATTCAAAGGATTATTGGGGTACTATAATATCATCATTCTTCTCAAAAACATTATTCACTCCCTTATAAGACCATTTTGTGGTTTATTCTAGGAGTGGTATTATCTCATAGGATTTTATACGAAAATAACCACTAGTTAAAAAAAATAACTCTTCATGTGAAAACTCAGACTAGAAAATGAGTTATATAAAATAAAGGATTTCCATTATGCCTATAAACTATCATGCATCTGAAATCAAGAATTTTTTTTATCAATTCACATTTTAGGGGATGTAATTAATAAAATTAATAAATAAAATAATAAATACTATAAAAACATGAACAAACATTTTAGATAGTTCAAGTGAAAAATATATAGTCCCCCTTGGTCTCATGTTGTCCTTAATGAAGTCCCCCTTAATTAATATGATCAGTAAGATTATGAGTGGTTCATGAATATGTATTGGGAATATGTCAAACTTCTCATTTTAAATCAATCGATAATTTTGTAAAGTTCAATGGAATTTAAAAAAATGATAAATCCACTCATGGTGGATCCCTCTTATGGGATGAGCACTTTTATTATATTTCATAGATTCTAGTAGACTCCATGAAGTACAATATCTTCATGATATTCATATGTGACAAACTAAAACATCTAATTTATTTCCATATATGTATCCCCAAAACATATAAAATAATGCATAAGGAGGAACCCCCTTATTCTTCGTGAGTAAAATTTATCTTGAGAACTACCTATCATCCTAAACCTTTCTTTTTTTCAAATAAAAGATAAATTTTCATAAAAATATTTGTGAAATAAATATTCCCCAAAAACATCAGAAATAAATTTATTTCTTTTAGCATTTAATTTGGTTCATTTTCCTCCAATTTCTTAACTAAATTTTGACTAATTCACCAAATAAATAGACACTACATTCTAATATTTTCTATCTTCTCAGGCTCATCATATGAATTTTCACAACTTTTTAATTTAAGACTCTTCCCATTATATGAATTGGGTCAATCTCATAGTTTTATTATAATGTGTTTTCCTCTATGTGACCCTTCTTAAAACACCTTCCACAATTTTTTTAATAATTTATATCATTTTAGAATTGGAAGAATGAATGAATTTTATGTCAAAACATTTCCCCTTTTGGTTTTAGTTTTTAAATTATATTCATCCATTGTTCACATTTCAAGAATGAATTATCACACTGTCTTCCTACATACATCCCTTTTGGTGATAATATTTATAGTATTCATTCTATCTATTACTTCCATGTGGACCCTAGTGGGCTGTTTCTCCCACATTGTAGAGGAATCGTCTCATATGTGGGGGTTTGAGCTGGTCACATGGGGTGATGTTTTGGAACATATTTTTTAGAAATAAGGCACATATATATAACTCATATAATTACTTGTATATAATATAATTCCATTACATCCTCTAATGTTAATCATGTAAAATAGAAATATATTTTGCATTACCTTATTCTTCGTATTAATGGATGAAAATTTTCATCCATAGTATTATTGACACATGACTTTAATAATAACAATCTATTTAAGAAATTGTCAAATTTACTAGGATAATTATTCATGCAATACATAAAATTCCATTTTATTAATCCATTAATATTATATAATCACTACCACTACCTCATCAACTCACCAAATACATATTGACACATTATTGATAAAAAATGATACACCTGGGCATAATAGAGAATGGGGTCCCAATTCTATGGTAGGTGGGTGTGATAGGTTTCATGGGGTCCAAGAGGACGTGCTACGTTCTTGGTGTCCAAAAGGTTCCCCTCCAAGAAAAGACCAAATTGAGTTGACTTTTTGGACTACACCATAGGGATATCCACACTAAGGATATCTGAGAGGGATCCCGATGAAAAACAGAGAGGGTGAACCCCATTGTGGTTTCCTAGGGGGTGGTACTTCTATTGTGTTGTGTATACCTTGACAAGATCCATATAATGAAGTTTGTTTTAGGGTATGGTGAATAACCACTATGTGAAACACAAAGGGGAACCAAATAATGGTTATCCCATAGTCCCTATAGTAGCTGGGCATATTAATGGGCTACCACCCAAAGGTCAATCTGGAGAACACAATATGTACTACTAGAAATGAACCAGGGTCCTTTTTTAGTAGGGGATTTTGGTTATTTCTAATGCCTCTTATTTTATACACCATCAAGATCACCATGTTATGGATCACATAAATGAAATGAGTGAGCCCTCATTGGCTCTATAACTCCCCCTATTTTCTCTATTGAGCTATTTTTTTCAAGGATTATACATCATAATGATTCTATATAATCTTTTCTCCATTATATTCTATTCTCTCAATTTTTTTCTTTATATATTTTTGTTAATATTGGTTAGGTTTTTGTGAGGATTTCAATTAATGCATGAATGAAATAATCATTTTTGTGGAATTCATATATCTATATTGATATAGGATCTTTGAGAAGGATGATGAATCATTTTTGAAGTCTGTTTATTTAGAGGTATGGTTCCATAAGATATTATTTCTAATTTTCAATAATATGAATTAAATTGTCCATATATATGGGTGGTTTTATTTGGATTGTATTTGATATGGTGTTTGAACGATTTCATAGACCTTCCACAAGTGGCTGGTCACTATTTTAGAGTCTTAAGGAATTTAAATTCATGGGAGATTATTTATTACTTGGAAGAGCTTAAAAATATTTATCAGGTTATAATCAAAGGGAATAAGTCTAATGTTGAGTTTGGTGGTCCTTGAGCATACCGATTTGGTATTAAGAATTATGTTTTTTGGGAATTTGAAATTGAGTATTACCACTGTAAATGATCACCCCTATTTATTTAAAAAATAGTAAATTTAAAATTAAATACTTATGAATGGACTGAATAATGTCCTAAGGGTCATGAGGATTCTTGTGTGTTGGATTTCTACCTTGGCCAGTGGTGGGAAAGGCCTTGATTATAATTGTGTAACTTATAAAACATGTACCTAGAGGGGTGAAATTTAAATGAATTCACTGGTATCGGCAGAACTCAATAGGGTCCATTAGTCACCCTTGGGTGGAATTGAGTTAAAAAATAGGTTGATTGGATTGAGTTTCCCATAATGATACAGTTAGAGAACTTATATCATCACAATAAATGTGTAGAGAGTGGGGAATGCTTTACTCCCCACTATCCTCCGTGAACCCAAGAGGTTATACCATGGGTAGGATTATATTATGTTGGTTTGGAAGATAGATCTGTTTACATGGGAAAATCATTAGAAGCAGCTAGATCCAATGGGATCCACCGAGGCTTGGATATAAGATTAATGTGGTTGGATCCTACTTAAATAGTCAATTGTGTTGGGGAGGTCTGCTGCGGGATGAGTACGACTATTTGTTGTTCGCCTTCAGCAGCTTCTTTGGGCTGGGGAATTCGCTAGGTGCAGAACTAAAGGCTATCCAAAAAGGTATCAAGATATGCACAAACATTAATTTGATATGTTCTGAGGTTGATTCAGACTCAGAAATTGCGGTAAGTGCTATCAACGGACATGTGGATCCTCCTTGGAATCTAATTTATTTAGTCCATAGTTTCATATTGGAGCTCAGACAGGTTTTCTCAGTTCACCATGGGAAAAGGGAGGCTAACTTCGCGGTGGATGCACTATCACGGGGAGGTAGTCTGGAGGTCCAGTTAATTGTGTTTTCTATTTTGATAAATTTTTCCCGAGAGTGTAATAATTTTGTGCGGGTGGCTGCACTGGGGCTGCATCACATTAGACCCCCGTGACAAATTTTTCCTTATGAGCAGTTACTCATTTTTCTATTAATAAAATAAAAAGTCAAATATTTGTTTGGATTAGTGTATATAGATATTATATTATAAGGATTGTGAGTTTATAAGATTATTATGATGATATAGAGATAGGATATACTCTCTATATTATGGGCCTAGACTAAGAATTTGGAATTGAGAATTAGGATCCAAGAGGAGAACCCATGTTATAATGTGACCTAGGGGTCATAGGATTGTTCCAAAATGTTATTTTGAGGTTATATATGGTGAGTGGGTTAATTATTAGACTTGATTTCGAGAGTCAAATTTGAACATGTGAATCATTTTGTGGGATCTGGATATTATACTAGTTAAAATAATAGGTTTTGTGCTGAGGCGGAAGACTTTCTTTATTTGAGATGAATTTGACCGATAGATAACCATTACGAATTAAGTATTGCAAGGGTTTTTTTTTCAATATGGATTCAATACCATTTCATAATTATATCCCATGTATATGTCTCTTATGTTATCACCTACTAAAAAATGAGTTGGTATTGATCATAGAATGACTTGCGAAAGCCCCTTGGAATCATTTGTGGTATGAATCTATTTATAATTCCTTGATAAATACCCATCAATTTAGATTATAATGATATGAAATTCATAGGATTCTTGGATTCAATATTATATATATATATATATATATTTCATAAGATCATTACAATTGGAATGAACAATATACCTACTATATGAGGAATGGTTAAGATTCCCTACTTGGTATTTTTCTATTTCTGACTGATAATATTGGAATTCAATTTTATGATTCTAATCAATAGATTAACTCACTACTACTATGTGGTTTTTGGGACAAGTATTGGTTAGAATGAATATGTGACCTGCTCAGAGATACACATAATCTAAAAAATGTCTCTATATTCAATCATGGGTATCAAGTTAGAAACCGGAGGATTAATAATATTATTTTACTTACTCATTTTACTTAAATTTATTTTATTTATTCATTTTTTATTATAACACTTTAATATGCTTTTTGTATAATTGTTAGGTAGGATAATGAAATTTTGGTTCCCTAATGAGTTATACTCATGCCCTACTCGATTGACCATGATATCAAGTACCAAAGAAAATCTCAATGTTTACAGGTTTTTGTTGAGAGGAGGAATGTGGTTTCATGACTGGGAAAAAGGGGTTTTATAGATCATATACAATAATTTGGTGAGGCTCCAGAATGGTAGTAGTTTCTAATTATTATTTTTTCATTAATTTATACACAACCCATGACTGACCTAGATGAATATTGGTATGCTTTTTGCAGAAATGAAACTGAGTTAGTATTATTGTAGGATTCTTCATGATTATTTTTATAGCATGTTGTGATTTATTACTACCATTTATTGATGATAATTTGTTATTGATGATGTTTGATTACATTTCAATTTTTTTAATCTCTAATATAGTGGTATAGTCTCTTATATCAACCCCATAGATGCAAGATTATAGATAGAAGGTCTGGGAATATATGAGGATATGGCAAAGATCCAATTAAAACATCCCTATTCCAACAACCTATTTTTCATTATAGACTGATGTAGGATGTTTGAAAAATAATAGATAAAATTTCTCAAAGGATTATTTTGAAACGACTATAAAATCTGTGAAATATCATGATCCTCCTCATATATATATATGGTATAAGGGTATTATCTTGATTGGGTGGTATTCCCTTGAATAATTTTCTTTAAGATGATGGTGGTGCAAAGCCCCTCATTTCTTCTTCAATTTCCTAACAAATTCCAAAAAGTCATTTCCATAACATTTACACCTATTTTGGTTTCTATCATGCTCATTTACCATGATATATTTTCCCAAACCATCATAATAACATCATATTATAGAGATGATATGTTTGAGATAGTAGTTGATGGTACCTTAAATAATAGTTAGTTCTAGTAGTAGTGGCATACATAAATAATGTAACCACAAAGTTTTTATGTTGTAGAGGTTCTGGTGGTTGTTATGTTCTCTCGAAGTCACATTGGAGTAACATCATTTTTTCATGTTCTAGTTAGAGAATTGAATTTTTTTTGAATTTCATTACAAAAAATACCCATTAGTATTGTTTCTTAATTAAATATTCATGTGATGTGGCTTAATTTCATTACTTGTCCCAAATAGCCCGAAGGCCTTATTTTTTATTTTATTATAGACAATCCCCCTTTTAAGGGTTGATGGTGAACCCGTACATGATCCGTAGGCCCAAGGCACAAGGCCCGACATGACCCGTAATACATGACCTGAAGGCCCAGAGGCATACAATGCCCAATACATGACCCGTAGGTCCAGCCCAGAAGAACTGCCCCTCCCCAGCTTCTGCTTCATTGATTGCCTTTAGCTCCCCACCTGAATTGCTGATCGGCTAGCATTCCCACATACAAAGTTGCATGGTGCCTGGTCCTGATAGCGGTTTCCATACCCTCTCATTATTCCAATCTGGTTAGCTCTTGTTCTGGTGACTGCTACTGGTGCTATGATCCTCATCTGGGGCCTTCTCTATGTGAACTAGGATACTTCATGGTAATCAATAGTCTGAAGGCCCTGTGGCCCGATGGAATTTGATGGCCTGAAGGCCCTGAGACCCGTAGGCCCAAACCGGTGGCCCAAAATCCCAAATCAGGTGAATATTCTGGCTGCTACAGTATCGAACATCCTCTGCTACAGTACCTGCTATAGTGGCAGCTACAGTAATGCTACAATACCCAGAAATTTGCCTCCACCCGGTTTTGAAACTGGGTCCCTTGGATGAAAAGAAAGAGCCCTTACCACTTGGGTACGGGCTAGTTTCCCTTAATTTCATTACTTTCTTCCACATCACAATTGGGGATATAATTAATTTTTGAATATAAAATTTATTCATTTTAGGAATGTTTTGGAATATATGATTATTCTATGTTTACAATGTAAATTATTTTAAAGACTATTTTTAAATGGTATTTATGGTATAATAAATAATTATTTTTTTCATAAATTAATATTAAAAAATAATAGTTCATGTTATTGGAATTTTATTAATGAGATTTTTATTGAACAATGATATTCGAGATTTTTATGATTTGTTCAAGTTTTATTGAATTAATTATTTTCTTTATAATTTTTTTGACTAAAATATATTTTGATATAATTATTTATATTTTAATTTAATATCCATGAAATAATTAATTAGATATTTATGTAATCTTCTTTCACATATTCCATTTTACATATTTCAAAAGGAAATAATGGCCACATGTTAGGTTGTATGTTGACATACTAGGTGATAAAATTATATATTTTTAGTTAATTATACCACATAAAGGTCATATTTACTATATGAACCTGCTAGGGTAAATTATGTCTCCATGATAAGTACCACAATAATGGCCATATTCGGAAATTTTTAAATTCTTCGACATTCTAAAAGGAACTCAAATTACCTCGAGAAGTGAATAAAATTTATTGTTCCTATAATTTACAAGATCCCATACCATTTTACATGTTACCTCACCCATCCCAAGGTTACCACAATTGACTCTAATAATAGGTTTACCAGTAACATGTCAAAAATTGAAGCTTAACCTAAATGATCATCTGTAACATCATATATCCATCCATGAAACTGAAATTAAATTATTTCATAATGTATCAATGTCAATTAATTCATGATTATTATTAAGGAGAGATCCTTACATATAAAAGTATGAATCTGTCACACCAATAAATCACACCAATAATAAATGGAGAGCTATCTTTTTGTGATAGAGAACCAACTAAGTAGTTGATGATTACTTATAATTGATCCAATATTGGTCAACCTCTCATCTTATGAATATGTTATAGATATTTATCTCTATTATATGTTTAATGGAGGAAAAAATAAAAAAAAAATCCATTCCCAGGGGATAAATATTTGGTCAATATCTTTAATGATAGTCACAAATAAGGCAAGTGGTCATTTAATGAATTTTAAAATACATGAAATCTTGGGATTTGTATATAAGAAGTCATGAATAATGAATATCGATGTCTAAAAAATGTTATATCTACATGTATAGAAGTTAAAATTTGTTTCCAATTACCTAGTCTTCACCGAGTCATTCAGATTATAGGAATTAATGATCTAAGATTATGAGTTAATCCATTATTGATTTTCAAACTAGATTTATTGTTGTGTTTTTTATCAGTTGAAGGAAAAAATATAGTGTTGATGGATTTTAAGTTCCTTAGCATTTCATATTCTATGTTTATAAAAAATTCACACCATCTATTTGAAATAAAGACTTAAATAATCCCAAACATGTAGGGATAATCCCATATTCCTGTACATCACGTAAAAATTAAAGATAATATATTCTAGAAAGGAATTGAAGGACTCTTGATATAGTCACCAACATTATACCTTCTCATCATTGATGGATTGAATACCATTTTATGGTTGAGAGTAGTATTACTGAATTATAATGGTGATTAATGTATGTGTTTCCTAGGTTAGGTTGTGAAATCATAAAAAATAAATTCTAATTGAAATCTATATATTATTTTATAAAAATATATCGATGTAAAAGGATACCAAGGTAATAAAATTGTTTCATAAAGGTGATATAACATAAGTGTGTATAATCAAAACAATTAATTAAATATAGAGTGAAATGAATTCAATTTCATATGGAATCCCTAATTTTTTAAAAAGAATCCTAAAAAATTTACATATTGAGATGATGAAGAATGAATTGGCCTTGTTAAATGTCATGTTACACTTTTATTAGTTCATATTTAAGACCATGTATATATGTATAGTTTGGTAAGATAATTTTCATTGAGTCTCCTGATGAGATTAATTTTTAATGAAGGATTCCTCATGGTCATTGGATCAGTGTACATTGAGATATGTTTGGGCATGAGATATATGAGAAAAGTGAGAAAGTATGAAACTAAAAATGATTAATATGGATCACTTTTTTATGGATAATTTTATGTGGGTGATAATATAAATAAACCTTTAGAAGAATAGTTTGGTCAATGAATATGGAATGGGAAAGATATTCAATGTCTCAATCTGGATTATATAGGATAATTAATTTTCTCTCTAATCTTATTTTATTCTGATTCATTTTTTTTTGGAATAACATCGTGTTACATGGGATACAATGAATTTTGGATAGAATATAATTTTTGGAAATGTTATTGATCTAGTTCATATCATCATCATCATTTGTTTAATATTTTAAATTTGTATATGTTCAATTTCATTCCCAATTTTATGTAACTCACTGAGATAAAATTATACAATTGTTTTAATGAACATTGTTTTCATGAAAATTGATTGGATATTGATTTCAATGTTATATCATAGGTTATATTTCAAATTATTTATTCAAATAGTAAAGGAATTACTAAATATATCTTTCAACAATTACATCCAAAGATAGTTAATTAACAGTATTTGTTTTAAAATTATGTGATGGTATAAATTTAATCATAGTTGGACCATGAATCACATTTCATGGGACAATATAATTTTTTGATTTGTCTTCATTGTGTCTATTATCATTATTGTCTGTTGATCTACTTCAACCAATTATTTTAATCTCTATAATCATAATTGATTTATTATTTTGTTCTTTCATATTAGTATTCATTACTATTTGTCTCAAAACAAGGCCACATCCTTTTTTACAATCACTTTTATTTAAATGAAGTTATTTCATCCTACTCCAAAATATTGAAGTTATAAATAAGAAAAAATTAAAAAAATATGATTTTTGTAGTTATTTGGAATAATATTTTCTTACACCTTTATCAGGGAAGGATTCCCTCATATAAGAAATAAGTAAGAAAATAGAATATTTAAATTAAAAGAAATTAATATATACTATAATATCGTGAATGATATTTTGAAAACATTCAAAATTACTTTTTATTAATGAGTATATTTTTTATATATAATTACATATTGGCATAATACAATGAAAACCCATTAAAAAGAAAAATAATATATAGTGGGTATCCAGATTAAGGGAGAGTTTACTGAAAATGAACAATATTTCCAACATTAAAACATTATAAAAGGAATTTAAAGGCCTTGGTTGGGAGATTTTAAACTCATTTATGTATCTAGTAATATATCTTTCATTAGTCATTGAGATAGATCCTGAATCTATGATGCCAAACAAATCTCATATCATAATTTTTTTACCACATATTATGCTTTATTTCATGAAGATTTATCGTCCATTATTAGATATGTTTACAATAGTGTGATGTATTTTCCTCTACTAGGGATCACATAAGATGAACTATGTATGGGGGTGTTTCCATTTTGTCTTAATAATACAATAAAAATATTCTTTTTTAGAATAGATGAAAAAATGTTTAATATTTGGGAAATGGACAATATCCCATTTTCCTTGAAATTTATACAATTTAGAAAAAAAATGAATATAGGTACTTAGATCATATGTTTTAATAAGGATGATGGGTAATATATTCATGAGGATTGATAACGGTTTATAAATTTTATTAAGCAGTTCACTCATTATCAATTCAGTTCCCGTATACTCATGGATATATTTGATGAAGGATTTTCCACTTCTTGACAAAACTTATTAGATTAGTTAGCTAGTGTAAATTATAAGGACAATATTATGTGGATTTGGAACTAGTTTCTAATAACGTAATATTCATTTCAAACCAAAAAAATTCCAGAAGAGTGAGGAGAGTGAATAGTGGGGAAAATTTATTGTTCATTAATAGATACACATGCTGAATTGGATGAAATAAATGATCAACTACTATCTAAAATCATCTATAAAGTCAAAACATGTGTTAATAAGGTGGTATTTTGTTACAATAATCAAACACTTAGAGAATAATTCTATCATTGAGATATTTGTTGGGACAATAGATATTTTTCATGAACATCAGTACGTCTCCCCAATGATATGAAAATGTTAAATCTGCATGATATTTTCCTAGGAAGAATGTAATATATGATCTCTTATAAAAAATATATTACAATATATAGAAACCATCTCAATAGAAAATGGAAAAAATAGGTAATGTATGGATAAGATGTGGTACCTAGTTCCAAAATCTTCCATGTTAAATATTCCTAAACCAAAAAAGTGAATCTGTCAACAAAATTTCTATGGGATTTTTTCGGAGAAAATACTGACTATGATGGACTAGATGTTATGTAAATTTTACAATCAATTCAATAATACTAACTTAATAACGTCTCAATGTGATTCTTGATAAGGTAGTAACTGAATGTAGATTTCCAAACCTCGAGCATCAATTAAATTAGATGGAATGAAACATGACATTTAGATATAGTTGTGATCAACCCAAAAAATCTAAAATAAATAATATGAAAATGTTCATGGTTTTGTGAAAATGATGGGATTGAAAACTCATCTTTATTCATATAAAGAATAGGGGAATCAAAAATTGTAAATTCTTAAAGATAATGGAATTCAAAATCGAAGAAACATGCTATCTAGAAATGTATAAAATGATGAAGAAAATTAAATTAATTTCAATATTATACCTCAAAATAATATTGTAAAAAAATAGAAAAAAATAAAAAAAGGATTGATAAACTAAAATATGTAACAAGGGAGATTCCTGTATTTCATATGAATTATTCTCAACAAATTCATTTCAAAGAAAATTTAAAAAAACTATTATAATTTCATATAATTTTAAACAAACATCAAATAAATATTAAACCTATCCATTACTAGTTTTATATTACTTCATATCAGAAATCACTCAAGATTATTGATTCAAATTGGAAATTTGAAAGAAATGTTTTAGTTACAGCATCACAAAAGAGTGTGGAGATGTCCTTAAAAGCAAAATCCCTCGAAATGTCAATGATCTAGGGGGTCTAAATAATTAATAAACCTTAGGGAATAATAGTTAGTTTAATTTTATCTATGAACAAGAGGAGGGATGTATATAATTATATTCAATATTTTCTAATTTTTTAGATTAGGAGAGTTTCAACCCACCACTGTGGTCTCACAACTATTTAATCTATCTTCTATACATCATATTGGAAAATTAAAAATCAATTTGTATGATTTCATAAAAAAATTACCTTTTTATTTTCCTGCCTTAGATTTTGAGTGTGTCAAAGAACTTCCAATTATAGTTAGAGTTACATTTGATGATACCAAAGAAACTATTATCAATATGGGAAAGGGTAGTCTAATTTTGATGTTTTTAGGGAAATAAGAAGTTTTAATGTGTTTAAAAATATGAATAATTCTTCTTAGAGATAGATTTTGAAATATTATAAATTATAGTGGTTAATAAAAAAAATTATCATGAGGATGAAATTTCTAAATAATTTGTTCCTAAAGAGAATTAATAGGATTATAAAAATAAATCTTTTAAATGATTTAAAACATTTAAAATTGAAAATGTTGATGGTTTCCCTAATTTGGAAAATTTCTCTATACATGTTTAAAAATATTATTTAAAATATATATACTCTGTTAATGATCTTAACGAGTTATTAGGTGAAGATGAGAATTATTTACCTATTTTAAATAATGATTAGGAATTATTGGATAATTGGGAGGGAGAGATATTATAGTACGTAATTTTTTTAATATTAAAAAAATTTAGAAATGATATATGTATTCTATAATCCCAAAAATATATTTCAAGAAAACAATTCCCTTTGTTTTGAAAATATTTTGATAGGATATATAATATTGTTTATTTTGGGGACTTTTGGATTTATTTAGAGATTTATAGGGCTTAACAATGTTGGATCATTTTTATAGGAAACTGTGTGGTTCATCCTATGAAATAATTCATCTTATAACTGATCCCTAATGGAGGGTTCATAATAAGGTTCATCGTTTGTACAAACCATGTGGCCTACACCTTAGATAGTATGGTTTGAGATATTGAGTATATGAATGACCAACACATGATCTGTCATACTTTACAAAAAACCATACATCTCTTCTAGTATCCTAGAAGGTGGTGCCTATTTGGAAAATGGTTTTTTAAACCATAAAGATAAACCATTATATTTGAATTGATTGATAAATGTTTTAATTTTTAGATAATATACTCACTTGAATTTTCCCAATATTCCCGTGTTGAAATAACACCTCGATCTAAGTGAATCCTCTTATTGATTTTGGGGATTCCTTTTTTCATTGTGATTAACATGGATAGACATTTGATTAAGAGATATAGATTTTATTTGTTATAATATTATTTATTATCATTCATATTTTTTTCTATATCATCCATCTTATTCGGGAATCAAACCTTAAATTGGAAATTTTAATGCAAGGTCTATTTTTTAATATGATCTATTTTAATATACTATATATCCCTTTAGAAATTGGTATTATTACCCAGATATTCATTGGTCTATGTAATTTATTTGGAAATAATTGAGTTATGTGCCTTCTATATCATATTTTATCCTAGTGATGATTAATTGGATATTTTTATTTTATAATTTTTTATGAATACTTCTTGATTGATTCTTACTATCCTCTCTCTCTAATTAAGGATTATGTGTAGGTTGTTTGATGTTATCAAGATTTAAATTTGGTGGGTTTGTAATAAAATTATTATCAATTAAATCCATTTATTCTTGTATACATAAACTTGGATTTCAATATTATTTACAAGGATTTTTTTGAGACCATTTGATAAAAATTTCAAAATATAATGGAGTGTTTCTGTGTGATGAAATCTATTTTACAAATGTATTGAAAATATTGTTTTGTTTTATAGTAATTTCTTTAATAGAATTATATGATTTGAAGAATTATTTTTATGATAGATCTTAAAAAACAATAATTTTTTTTACCAAATTAATTAATTGTTTATAAATAGAATGATTTTTAGGTAATTGAATTGATGTAATTTTGAAATATATTTTGAGAAAAAAATTATTTAATGTATTTTTACAAAATGGATAACTTTTTTATAAAGGAAATGATTTTTTAAATATGTGAATTGATGTTGGTTTTTTAAATGAAATTTATTTTTTTGAAAGCATGATCTTGGGGAACATTGAAATTATTGATATATATATTAATTGAGATTTATTAAAATGAATTCTATTTCATTGTGTGATTTATTGATTTCACTTGATGCATATGAGAACATTGGGAGTTAGGTGGGTGGAATTTGATATAAAATCTAATAATTTATTAGCTTTAACAAATGAAGGATTGACAATGATAATGACGAATGAACATATTGAGTCAGTGGAGTTCATTTATTGGTATGTTCATCTATTAACCCTGTGACAACATGGGCTTTTTTATTTGTTTGAATTAACTTATACATTTTTATATTTTTCATTCCATTACACACTAGATATATCTTCTGTTATATGAAGAGATAGAGTTATTATTTATTTTAACATAAAACCAAGTGTATATTTCACAACATGAAATTTTTTTATTAGATTTTGGTAAACACAACAGAATTTTAGATTTGTTTTACATACAGTAATGACTTCAATTGATAACTCATGTGACACACAATACTGAGTTTTACCAAACTATAAAATAATAATTACATTATTATTTAAATATTTTAATAGTTTTCACTTAGATGTTGGATTTATGGTTATTAATAATATTAATAACATTTTGAAAATATGATTTAAATGTTTTTATCAATGGAATTACATAGTGATAAATTAACTGTAAATTAAAATAAAACCCTTTTGAAAATATATTAAATCATTGGGTGGTATACAATATTTATGCAATCAAAGGTGTTTCAACTCAATAAATTAGTTATTGAACATTTGATAAATTATTTTTATAAATTATATATTTTATTTTAAATCATCTATTTATCTTTCATTTTATTTTTTTCTAGACAATAAATGAGAATAAAAAAAATTTTATGAACAAAGATATTTTTTTCCAATACATAATTTTATAGATTTTTAGTGGATAATTTTTTTAAATATTTATTTATTACACATTAATAAATTTTATTTGGAAAAATAAATGTCATTTTTTGAACAAGAATATAATTTTTTTTCTTCGGGTGATTTTTTGGTGTCTTTCTGAAAAATTCCATTTTCTGATGAATATTGATTATTAATGAATTTTAATTTAAAACTACTTTTTAGATATTTTATTTATTTACTTAAATTATTTTTTATACTTTTTTAAATGTATAGATATATTAAATATAATTAAAATAATAAAATTTATGTCATTAGAACAAATTTTACATCGAAATTGGATACAAAACTAATTGAAGAACTGAACATTTTCACAATAAAAACTCATTGATTCATCCCATTTATGATTTTATTTTTAAAATACTTTTCTTCAATTATGTTTTCAGAAATTAAAAATTTGGATTAATATAATGGAATAAGAATTATTTAAAATATATATTATTTTAAACAAAGTTGTTTAGAAAAATTATTGGGAAATTTAATGAAAATTAATTATATTGACTAAGTAAAAAAACAGGCATAATTAATCAACAATGGTTTATTTTATTCCTTTTAGGAAAACTAAATATAGGGGATGACTCCATTCCTTTCAATAATACCCAATGCGTCTTTCTCCCCATTTAAAAAAGCCGCCTCACCTCATAACTTGATCACACCAATCAAGAAGTTTAAATCATCCAAAAAAATAATTAAATTTTAAAATATGCCTCATCTCATCGTATAATTCTCACATTTGGTAAAAGAAAAAAATTTAGTTATTTAGTTCACACCAAATGGAATTACCCAAATTAGAGGTGACATCATTCAATAAGCACTTTTATTTTATTTATTTCATCACCCCTATTTTATTTTTATTAAATGATTATATAAAAATGAAAGTATCCTAAATATAGTATTAATTTTTTATCATTAGGTTATTAATAATACTATCACACACTTCTATCAAATGGGATACACAATCACTATTTGTGTGTGTGGATGGCTGCCGCCTTGCGAAACGATGTCGGTTGATCTTCCATTGGAACATTTCAAGGATGGGAATGATGATAGGATTTAGTTTTTTACATGATATATATATATAATATTTATGATTATTTATGATTATTTAATTATTATATAACATATAACTATATTCTGTCTATTTTTTGTAAATATTATAACTGATTTTGGGGACGTATGGACTACCACCTCCTCAAAGTGATTTGATTCCTTCACATTTTTGAAGGAATGAATTAAGTATGGGTTTAGTAAATTTATATGATATCTATAAAATAATAATTATATTCTAAATAATATATATATATATATATGAATATAAATATTTTTCATTTAATTTCTTTCTTTCAATATGATAAGAAAATGGAAATGGAGTTCATGTGCTTGTACAACCTACCATCATCATGGATGGTGTATTTAATTTTTTACATAATTATATTATATACTATTATAAGTATATATATAATTAATATATATAACCTTTATACCATGCTTAAAATTATGAAAATAATTAATTCTTGACCGAAATAAGAGGATAAATAATAACAAGTCTATAACATGTACAAAAAACAAAGTGGATGTTACTGGAACCATTACATTGACATGGAATAGTTGATAAATGGGTAACATAAAGTCATGATTAAATAATATATGATATTAAATGTAATAATTTGTTTCTATGATATATTTATAATATATTGATGATTATTATATGAATGTTTTGAATTTTATGAAGAAATATATGACTTACTGTAAGGAAATTTCATCCCATTTTCTATTTATTTGGGTTACCTGCCATATTCTCCACAATATTATTTTTTTGTGGCGTATATACTACCATATTATATTTTATGTAATGGATATAAATTATTATATTGTATTAAAAGTTTCAGTTTATGTTATCCTTTAATGGTGATCACAATTCAAAAGTAACTTTTGTAGAAAGGGGATTTCCAGTGTCATCTTTTTTTATAGGAGTATAATGTCATATTCCACACTTATTTATTTTATTTGGTGTGTATAATTACCATGAATGTATTATATGATTAATTTAATATTAAATTATGATATTTGTATATCCATTTGATTATATATATTTCATAGATTTTATGGCTCTAAAGTTACCAAATCAGTAAGGTAATTTTGTCTAATTTTTTTCTTCGAGACATATGTTTTTCTAAGAACCAGTATTCTATTATGAGTTTTATATAATTTTCCATGGACTTTTTATATCATAAATATTATAAATTTCATGATGTTATTTGAATCATGTAATCTTATTATCTCATGGGGATTATTATTTAATACTTCTTAAGTAGGAATAGTTTATTTCTACAATCTCATTGTTTATTGGTTTTACATACAATTATACATTCATTAATGAAATAATATGATCCATCTCTCAAAAACTCTTTGTAATTTTAATATTCAATGGTTATTCATGGTATATTTTTGTAATTGGACCATTTTTTCTCTATTTTCTAATAATGAAAATTATGAAAATGATTCTAAAAAATCTGACTTTATTTTCCTCCTTTATTGGAAGTCTGTTTTCATAAAAACCATGTTTTTTTAATATGTTTTAAAAAATGTTATACTATTATCCTTTTGTTTTTATAAAACATTTTAACCCATTTTTTAAATTTTATTAAATTAAATATTTATATCATTTTTGGATCAAGTCACTTTTCTAACCATTTCATGGGGAAAAAGGAATGTTTAGCTAGTACGAATTTATCAACTATCATGACTATCATCTCAATTAGGCCTACATTTCATGTTTAAAATACTAGTTTTAATGAAAATGATTCTTCATAAAATTATATATTTTCATCAATTTTAATGGGGTTTTAAAATAAAATGGGATTCAAAATGTTCTCTATATTTCATTACATGTTTTCAATTTATTTTAAATGAAAAAGTTTTCAGAAATCATATCATGATTTTTTTATGTTTTGAATGTATTATGATTGAAAAAGGATTTTAAATTTCTTTCTATATTCATTATTATGCATTCATATTTCTTCTCAATTTTTTTTTCAATATAATGTCTATTTAAAAAAGTAATTTTTGACAGGGGAAAATACCTTTTCCTTAGTAAATTAATAATGTGAAATTAAATTGATTTATTTATAATAAAAGGATAGATTGAAAATGTTTTCTTGATATGTATTTTTAATGAAATAATATTTTCCTTCAGAAATGGTCCTTGTGATATTTTAATATTCTTATCCATCTAATATGAAATACTTTGAAATATTTTATTTTTATCAGGGATGTTATCCTTGGACCCCATTTCTTTTCATTATTTTAATGTTTTATGTTTATGATGAAAAGGGGTTTATGAGCCTTGTTTCTATACCACATGTTGTATACTTTTTAATATGTTTTCATTTCACGGGTTATGCATTGATGAAATGATTATGAAACCTATTTCTTTTCCATTGGTTAGGATATTATTAAATGTTTTCTATACCCATTTTATTTCATGGGTTATGATATGGTTCTTATAAAACTCATATATTTTTATGGGTCATGACAACTTGAACGTTTTATTATGTAATTAAACATGTGAGTATGATTTTATTATGTGATAGGTGGTCCATTTATAACAATCCAATTCATTGGGTAAAAATATATCTCAGGCGATATTGTTGGGTAACAATTCGATAACCTTGATCCAAAATGGTAAATAGTTATGTCCTGATCCAAAATAAGAAATAGGTGTGTCCTGATCCACAATGGGAAGAAGGAGAAACCTAATCCTCAAAAGTAAGATGAGGAAACCTAATCCACTATAGGATAAATGGGAATCCTTATCCTTTATGGGAATAATGTGAAGCCAAATACACTATAGAAAGAATTTATATCGTGATCCACTATAAGGAATGGGATGTGACTCAGAATGGTTTTCTGTCCCACCTAGTATATACAACCCCAATAATGTTCCATGATGTGTTTTAGAAATGAGCCCTGAATAATAGGTAATTTTATTGTATGATTATGTTTATACCAAAAGCCTATGTATTATTCCCATGTAATTATTTCATAACTCATGTTCTTTTATTTTCTTATTATTCGTGTCTTGTGAAAGAATAATATCAGTTCCATTTATCATAATTTTATTCATTGATATAAATCGTATGATCTTCAAATGATATTCTCTTGTTATAATACCATTATGTTCATGTTATTCTTATGCATATCCTTTATTTACACAAACTGATCTTTTGACATCACCCCTCTCTTATGTAACCATTCCATAGGTTATGAATATAGGTTTTAAGTAGGATTACTAAAGGGGAATATCATTAAGATAGATGTTAATCTCTTTCACCAAACTAGATGAATGTGTTACATGTTTCCAAATACAAAAATCTATTACAATCCTCACGCATGTGCATTTATAATCTAAGGAATATTAATCTAAAATGCTATAATATCCATGTATTTTAATCTGGGGTTTCTATAGTTTTTATTAAAGTAAAATTTTAGTTATCCTTTGAAAAGTAGGATGAGAAAGCATATGTAATATACCTATATATTTTTTAGGATATATCAAGGGATGTATATAAGCATTAGTCTATGGATAAGTGAATGTATAGGAAAATTTACAATAATTTTTCTAAAGGATCAAGAGAGTGTTTTTCATAGAATTACATCCCTATTTGGATACTATAGATTAATGTGGCTCTCGCACAAATGTATATAAGGGTAACAACCCTGAAAACTCTATATTGATCTATAATCGACTTGGAAATGGTGCATGGAAATAAGGATTTCTGGTCACCATGATTGACACTCCTTGGGGATATGCTTTTTAAATCCCCATACCCTTTATAAAACATCATGAATGTTTTAAAAAGAATATATCTAAAAATAACCTATGTTAAACATAAGGCGTCCTAAATTAAAAAGTAGGATACTCGATTTAAAAATCATACATATAATCTTTTCATGATTATCTCTATTTCCATTAAGATAATTCTTTTTCACACACTTCGTTTCGGTTTTAGTAAATGAGAAAAAATAGGAAGAATTTGGTTAACATTGAATGTTTTAGATGTGGAATGTTTGGGAATTATGAAAATTACTTTCCTCTGAGAAATCTCAAGTATTAAATCATGATGATGGTTAAATTACTTATTATAATGCAGAAGATAATGAGGTAGTGAATGAAATGTGAATGGTATGGGATGTTCAACCATATCTTATACATTAAATGTTTGAATCGTGATTAAATTGATATTTATTAACCTTAAAACATGATTCTTATATCATTTATTAGAAAATGGGTGTTATTGAATAATATGATGAAGCTTAGTAAAATCATTGAAAATGAAGTTTTAAAAATTAAGTATTTATGTTTTTTAAGTCAAATATTATTTAATATGAATAATTATATATATAAGTCTTTTCATTATAAGTTTTTCACTAAGAATTTAAAATGATTTGTCAAATAGTGATGAAGATATTTAAGAATGATTTAATATAAATGTGGTATTTTGATTAATTGAAGGAAACCGTTAATGTGTTCATGGTGTTGATAAATATTTTTTTCCCTAGATAAAGAGATGATTGGTTTAGATAAACTATGTTGGATAGTTGACAAGTATTTTATGCTATCATCGATGGAAATCGAGAACGTGACGACCAAAGGAATATAGTTTTCCTATAAAATTGAATGAAATAAATTAATTATATTTCATTCTGTTAATAGATAGAAAAATAATCCCTCAATTCTTAGAAAAGGTTATTGTAAAAGATTTATCAAATTACATTTATCTCTGTCGAACTGATTATGATAACTCTTCACTCCAATACACAATAATTCATGATTTATTAGATGTTCTTACACATAATAAAACCCATAATATAAAGTAGTATATAATATTTTGGAGTTCAATAAATTATATAACAAATTAAAAATTTGAAAACATCATCTTTATTGAAAAATTCCTTGACATGCACCTATTATTCCAATGTACTTAAAACTACATCTGATGGCCTGGGGAAATACAAAATAAAAGTGATCTTTAAATCCCATTAAGGGAATAAACATGGAATAAAATTAATAAATTAATACATGTTATACAATATACATATCAATGGGGAATAAAAGGGGTTAAAATAACAAACATGAACAATGAGGTATGATATAACATTACAACATAAAGTAAACATGGAAAATGTGAAAACAACTTAAAATAGTACATAATAATCATTGGTCAAGGAAAACATCCAAGACATAATGATGAACAAATTATCATGATGGATTAGGATCACTCCCTAATCTCCTGAATTATTTATCATGAGACTAAAAAAATTACATAATGCATTATATCTCTATATAATTCTAGGATCAAACATCACATTCATATCATTAAAATTCTTAAGTGTGCCGCATTGATCATACAACATAGAGTCATTGTTTTTTTTCCAAAAATTAGTTTGTGTGTAACTAATAATTGTAATTCCACAATAAAATTAGTATATGTTTATATAGCTGAACACCCATGATAGGAAATGGGTAAGAGAATTCACTACAAAATTGGTTTGTACGGAAAATCAATACATAATTTCAGGAGCATAATGGGGGAATATAAATGTTCATGGATGGGAATGATGAGAGTGAAAGGGGTCTCTCATAATTTAGGTATCATTCTGTTAGTAATGGGTGTATGTAAGAGAATATAACAACATCAGTATTGGGATTAAAATGCAATAAGATAAATAAGATAGATGAATACAATAGAGAAAAAATACAACCTTCACATTTAGAGTGTCACACTAAATGCTTAATAGGAGATTGTTGATAGATTTAGGGAATCATGGGAGGAATTTATAGTGGGTATTGAAGAGAATATAAGTGATAAAATTATTTTTAGTGAAGATAAATGTATGATTTTTTCGGTTTATATAAGAAATTTTTTGGGAATTCCTTATCATTTTTAAAAAGTCTCATTTAGACTCCATATAATAAAATAACCAAAATATAAATAATCCTAGGGATTATTGTAATTATGATGTCATAATACACACTGTATATTTAATGGAAATTTAATTTTTACATGAATTTTTGATTGTTAGTAAAAATTATGAAAAACTGACCATGGGATAAATTCCAAATTCGGATTCCAAAAATAATATTTCTTTTATAAAATTGTTTTATAATTTTTTTTATTTTCACTTATCAAATTATAATCGACATTTATTGAGAAATGATGGGATTTTTTTAACAACAACAGTTTGAAACCCTTATAAATATTACAATTGACTTCATAAAAATAATATGCTCATTAATATTTAATAAAAATTATATAATAAATTTAATTGAATTAGAATAAAAATTAAAAATAAAATTTAGGTTTTATTGTACATAAATAAATGACATTTATAGAAGTAAGAAGAAAATATGAACTTTATTATATTGAAAAGCAAATATAAATATTCATATTATTATGGTGGTCACAAATATACTTTTAATACTCCAAAAAAACTCATAAAGGGTAAGGTGATAGATAGTGATAATTTCATGGGGTGGTTCAACATAAATGGTTTCAGTCGTGATCTCAATGAGCATGAAATTCTCCTGTAAACTGTTTCTATCAGGCATATATTGTTGGATATGAGCTAGGTATTATCCAAGGAAAACTCATAGTGATGTTATACCCCATAGAATCTCTGATAAATGGGCTTCGTAGGGTGAAATCCTATAGGTTGATATTGTCACATCATTTGTATGTGTCAATTGGATTTTTTAAAAACCTTTATTTATACTAACCATGTGATCAATTTAATCGAATATATTATCAATGGTAATGATTCTTAATATCATTTTAAATTGATATGATGTAATAAAAGCAAATATGTGAATGTGTTTTCTATAACTATAATACATAATAATGCATTAAATTTAAATCAAAAGATGATTTTTATATATAAATATTCATGTTGTTTAAATCCCCCCTTCATAACTTTTAATCTAATAATTTTATCTCCACACACTAAAACATATGAGGGTAATTTTATTTCATCACAACCTATGGTTTCCATTTTTCTTCTTTAATCTGGTGTCTTCTATAAAAAACTTTTACCTAGTAAATTTTCTTATTTTGTAGAACATTTATTCTATGATCTAATATCATTACTAGTTTCTCTTCATAAGAATGTTCCTTTCCAATGGTACCACCCATTGATTGAGTATATGTGAGGGGTTCATTATAAACATCATAAAGATGGATACATGCAATACATCATGTACTTGAGAGAGTTAAGGTGGGTGTTCTATTCAATATTCCCCTGCTCCAATATGATAAAGTATTTCAAAGGGACCAATTTATCTTGGACTGAGATTTCTTTTTCCACAAATCTTATCACCATCATCCATGGATATATGCATAGGAATACCATGTATCCAACGTAAAAAATTGGGTTATTAATGATTTTTATCATTAATCTCCTATTGAACCTAATAATCCTTGATGTGATGATAAATGTTCTTAAACATATCTTGAATTTCATTTAGTATTCCTGGACCAAGATATTTTTGTTCCCCAACTTCATCCTCATAAAAAGGGGTTATTAAACTCTTCCCATAAAGGAATTAATTTGGGTCCATTTGGATTCTTGACTAGAAACTATTATTGCAAGGTTACTCAACTGAAGGAATATGTTGACCCCATCCTTCATTGATGTCAATTGATCATGCTCTCAACATCTAATTGTGTGTCGACATAGTCCACTTAGATTGGCCATAAATTTGGTGTAGATAAGTAGTGCTAACTTTCAACTCAGTATTTAGAGAATGTTGATTTCTATTATTGATCTTGAAAGTAAATCTGGGTTCTCGATCATATATAACTGATTTTTGTTCTACATGCAGCCTAACCCCATATATAATTTATTCCTTGATGGTTGATAGAGTGATAAGTCCTCTAAAATTTCTATTATGTGATAAATAATTAAATGATGATCTACAACAACCTAGTGATAATTATTTCTACTTGATGTATTTAGAAAACCAGTAACAATGTCTCTGGTGATATTTTTTCTTTTCCATGTAGGCATGGGTAATGTATATATCGTCTAAATGGATTTTTTTCCATTTCATCTTTCACATTATAACATAAAAGACATCACTATATATACTCCACAACATCATCATTCATATTGTACCACCAATAGTTCTCCATAGATCTTAGTAAATCATTGTTCTCCCCAAATGTAAAGGTAAGGTCAAGCTATGTGCATCATCCAACATCACCTCCCTTAACATAGGATTTATTGTACTTGTAGTCATGACCCAAATATGACTACCCCAGATTCATTAACATTGATTTCTGAGGATTTACATTTTATTTCTTCTTATACATTATTCATCAGCCCCACTTTATATTATTGATAATCATTCCTAATTTTAAAAATATAAGGTTGTGAAATCATTATTGAATGAATTGATAATGTTCTTTCCTTTATGATTTTTATTTCCATCATCTTCAAATCTAATATTATTAGATCCTTCTCAATTCACATCAATGATACAATTGATGGATCGTTTCTACATAGAGAATATTTGACTTTGCTTTCATTCACCCGATGGTAGTGAATTGAGATGTCATTGTCCATGATCATCTCTAACCATTATTGTTGGAATTGATTCATCTCTTTCTATTTCTATATATTCTTGAGGATTTTTTGATCTATATATATTTAACACTACTCACCAAAGTGATAACACCACTATGTTTTCAAAGTGAGGATCAGTACAACACACTCCAGATCGTGTATTTGGTAGTCCTATTTTTGATATGTCAAATACCTTGAATCATAAGATATAACTTTTTCATTTAACAATATCACACAACCCAAACCCTCATTCAATGAATCATTGAATACCATGAAATTTTCTTCACTTATGGGATTTTTTCCTACTAGTGCAATGATATGACTCTTTTATAAACTATTTAAATATCTCTTCACATTCAAAATTATAAGAAAACATAACTCCCTTCTAAGTTATCTTGGTTTGAGGGTCTAAAAATCATGGTAAATCCCAACCAAATTGACAATAGAACCTAGACAATCCAAGAAAATACATATATATATATCACATAATATTTCCATTCCTATTCAACAATTACATCTTCCATTGATGGGACCATATAAATACCATTAATTGTGATATTATACCCTATTAATGAGTCTTAATTCAAACATAACTCACATTTTCTATATAAGAAATAAATATTCTTCATTGCTAAGGTGTTTAGAATAGTTCTATGATTTTTCGTATGCTTGAATATTTTACAGTATATTAGAATATCATCTATAATGAATACCATAATTTTTCCAAAGTAAAACCTTTATAATCTATTTGTAAAGTCTGTGAAATTTTCATGACCATTATTATGTCCAAATGGCATTAATATGACATCATAGTTCACATACCTTGAATAAAAAGTAGTATAGGGGATATCATCTTTCTTCACCAAAACATGGCAATATCCTGACCATAGATCCACCTAGTAAATATATGTTTTCTCCAAATAGCTGATTACAAAGTTTATCAATACATGGTTGATGATAGTTGTTCTTTATTTTGATATTTTTGATCACATAATAATCAATTAAAAGGTTCATTTATCTATCATATTTAATGATATAGAGGGCTAGAACACCCCAAGGAGAAGAACATGGGCATATAAACCCTTTATCAATATTATACTATAGTTATTTCATCATATAAATACGTTTTACAACTCCCATTCAATATAGATTCTTTGATAATTGAAATTCCCCATTTATATGCTAAATTGAAAATTAAACCTATCTACTATGAGGAAGACTAGCTAAATCATTGAGAAAAAATTTAGTATATGCTCCCAATTTTTTTATTTATTCAAGGATGATCATTTCCTAAGAAACAATCATTTGAGATTGATATTCTGGATCATTAGAAAATAAAATTCATTCTTGAGATTTTGGGGCTAAATAATATTCATCTTTCCTTTTAAATTTTTATAAAATTAGAGGATGATTCATGATACATTTGGTGTCTTCCATCTCATGGAAATTTATGTTAATTATTTGTAGGTAAAGAAAATCCACACATAGAATTGCATCCAATTCCACTAAAGGGAGTACAGAAAGGTTCCTTGGGATGTTTATCAAACAAATTTTGACAAGAGTTATGAACTTAGGATTAAATAATTTCCCAATTTTCATTTTCACCAAAAACTCAACTTCCATGGTTTGAGGTTGTGTTTGAATAGTTATACTAAACAGTCATGATATGAAGGAATGTGTATTACTAGTATAAAATAATATGCTCTATATTGATGAATGAATAACTAATGTACCTATCACCACATCAAAATTTTTATCTACCTTAGTAAATGTGGTGGATAAATCTTTCCCTTGTTATCTTTCAAGGTATTGATTATCTCTGAAAACCATTGGATTAGTGCATTGGTTTGCAATGCACCATGATTTCTTGAATTTTATGTAATGGAAAATTCATTGAGGGTTATAGAAATCCTTCTCTTCCACCATTTTAGTAGTAGGGTACTTCTATTAGAAATCAATATCTAGGTTTCCTTGATTACCAAAATAAATATATCCTTATCCCCCTATGTAATTTCCTGGGTTTTTCATTCCACAAACAAGAAAAGTGGGATGTTGAAATTTCATAGCACTCTTTGATTCCAACATCAAACTGTTAGAATTAAAATCCACTTTCTGAATCTTATATCTGTTATACTATTAACATTATCTGAAATCCATTTCTACATTGAGATAAAATTAGATAATTTCCTCATATATATAAATGTCTCATCTCTCTATAGATTTTAATAGACTAGGTTTTTTCCCACAAAATATGGCATCAAATTTTAATTTTGGGGAAACAACAAAGATGGTGGAGTGTCATGAAATTTTGGTTATGTTTTCCTCATACTCCCTAATAGATTTGTAATTGTTGTTATTACGGGAAAGGAAATCCCATTCTATTTTAATATAGATAGTGTGTAAAAAATATTTATCAAAATAAATTTAATTGAGTTACATCCACCCCATACAAAGATATCTCCCTCAGGATTCATATTCTTGATGAATGTCCAGTACTGATTATCTTATCCCCCTATACGATAAATAGCTAGTATAACCTTCTATTGATCCTATAAATAGAAGATGTAGAAGATAATTTCAAGGTAGTTGTACCATTGTTACATAATTAATGGATCATATTATCTATAGAATGTAATAGTCCATTGTCGTATAAAGCAATCAGTTGTAGGTTGTTATTTTTTAGAGGGATTTGGGCGATCCTCATATTCCATATTTCTATTCAAACCCCAATTTATGTAAAAGAGTTGAGGTTAGTGAGTTTTGTTACTTTTCCATATTCAATTAATTTCTTATTATCCTATGAATTTACTATAGTGGAACACCCTAGGGTCGATCAAAAGGAGGCCTCTTATATGCATGGTATTTACAATTATCACTATTTAATTTATCTAAAATAAAACTAGATTATATAATATATTTAATGGTGTATTGAAATAAACTAAACTAATAAATTCATAATGTATTAAAAAATCTACATTAGGGATTAGAAATCAAAAGTAAACCAAAGTGAGAAAATAATCTACTGAAGGCAACGATGGACAAGCTTTGATCTTCAGAAATTCCCTTTATCATTGTCATTAATTTTATTCAAATTAAATTATCTAATGTATAACTCATGAAATCAAGTTATAGACCAAATATTTTCCAGAAACCAAATTGAGGCATAAAATATGCGTGTTTATCTTTTAATGAATGTGATCCAATTGCCCAAAGACCTCTGAGAAATCGAAACAAGTTTAACATGTTGTGCTCAATGGGGGCCCTCTCTGAAATAAGTTTTAACAACAAGAGAACTATTTTAAAATATAATGTTGATATAAATTAAAAGTACAAAATAAGATAAAATTAAAATAAAAGATAATATAACTCGTTCAACTTGCAAACAATTTCTACGATTATTTGAATGAAAATAGTTTACAATAAAAACCCAAACTCAAAAGGGGTACATGTCCTCAGAATTTCAATTCCCACCACTACATAGAGTTTCACCAATCATGGCTTGATTATCATTGTAATTCCTCTTCTCCATAATAGAATCCCAATATTAGATCCCTCTATTCCAATTTTCCAGAGAATGGTTTTGGGAAGGAATAAAATGATTTGAGAGGTAGGTACTCGTCTCCTTTTATAGGGAGATTTCATCCTTGAAATGTTTTCAGGTTTTTGACCCATTTATTGGAAGATTAACATGTGGACCCATTCCTAAATGTTGTTCATAAATTATTTGGTCATTCACCCTCTAATGTTTATATTAATTTGAAACTGTATGAAGGTTTTTTGAGTTTATAATTGGCAGTTTCTTTTTCTGGATGCAGGTTCTAGGAAGGTTCCTTTAAAATTATGTCATTTAATAGATAACATAATGGATTCCAAACACTGTGAAATTAAATTTGTGAATGTTCCTTGGAGACCACTTTCGTTTCTAAGTAGAATTAGCTAATTTGGATGTGTTTAGGCTTCATTGTGTTTCTGTTATGAAGGTGGGGTCCACACAGTCTGCCCAGAAAAATCTTCAACATCATTGATTTTTTGGCCTTTAGATGAAGTAATTAGACACTAGTCTAGATGGAAAATCTGATGGAAATAAAATCATATTACAAAAAAAATTAATCAAAAAAATTGGAAATATGTTTTATAATAAAATACTATAATACCTATGTGATTAAAATCTATTTAAATTGCCTAATTTGGCCATCTTTGTATTTAGGATCCAAATAACACAAAAAACTAAATATGTAACTATTTACCATTAATTAACACTAGGTTGGGTTCATAAAAATTTAATTTTAGTATAAAATATGTGAAAGTATTATCTCCATAAATCCCCCATACTTAGGCATTTCACTCATGAGAAATTATCATATATTCTAATCAAAATTCAGTTGAAAATAAAAAATGTGAAAACATCCATGATCTTTTAAAAAAATTATTTTGTAATGTATCTTCTAGGGAATTTTTTTTGTTCTTATTCATTCCACACATATAAATTTGTTTATCCTCATAAATCCATCAATGTCCCAATCAAAACCTATCTTACATTGAATTTTATGCCACTCTTCACTCAAGAGAAATTAATAATGGAGTTACACTTATACTTGAATGTTACATGTTTCACCACAGGCTTGTGAATATTCTCATTTCTCCAGAGTGTGAAATATTAAAATGAATTAAATAATTAGGTATTTATTTAAGGGTTCAATTAACATGGTGGATTAGGGTTGGTGGGTATGTGATCTATCAATTCAAAGATAGAAAGAGAAGGTTTTACATTTATGTACTATGAATAAATAATAAAGTGAAAGCATAGGAAATTCCTCACTCAATCCTCATTGAGAATGTGGGACACAACCCCAAATGTTTTTTCTACACGGTACATGATCCCATAAATTATTTAATGAAATTATATCATATATGTTCTCCACATTTTTTTATTTTTCATTTTTTTGTAATGATCTAGAAAGGCACCACTTTAATTTTTTTCCTATCTTCAGAAAGGAAGATATTTTATTTTCATTTATTTTCTTTTTTTGAAGGAGAACCGAATGAAACAATTGAAGAATAATGAAATGATGAATCATGCCCAATTTTTTCATTCTCTATTTCCAAAAATGTTGACTGAAGACTCACACCCCAAATCAATGAAACACATTTCAATGAACACACATGAAAGGCCCTTCCCCCAAACTCAAACATAAAATATCCATGAAAAAATACCATGAGTATGTGTAGATAAGGATAAATTGGGTTGTAATGTGGCTTAAACCTATAATTAAAATTCATGGCATATAAGGGCTAACAAAAGATAAATTTAAAGGTGGGTCTCGAGACAAAATGTGGCTTGCCAATATAGTGCCTCAATCATATAAAAAACATTCCATGAAATACAAATATTAAAATGAGAAAAATAAAAAATTTGGGTTCTCATTCAAAATCCATGATTCCGTTAAGAAAGTGTGGGTATTAAGAAGAATATGTCAAAATGGATTAGAATCCCTCAAAACACAGAAAAAATATTTTAATTCAGTGTTTCATGGGAATAGATTTGAAAAATTAGTAAAACACATAAAATGATTGAATATCCAATTCAAAGAAATGTCTTTATCATCAAAAACAATTTAAAATCCATTTTTTCATAAATAATTTTAATTTTATCATAATAAATTAATCTAATAAAGTTGATCAGAATATTCATTAAAGACCAAGGTTCTAAAAAATTAAAAATAAAAAAGATAATTCACAATAAAAACACTAATCTGGTTGCAACTCCCCCCCACACATAGATTTCACTACTCTTCATTTTAGATCAAAAAAATATAAAAAAGAGAATAAACAATATAAAGAATGAAAGATACAACCTATGTTTTTTTTTCAGGGGGGGGAGGGAGATTTTAGTTAAGTTCCTGGATGATAAATCTTAGTCCTTCAATCCAATAAATTAATAAATACATTTGAAAAATAACGAAAAAAATAGAAAGGGGGTGGGGAGGGATAATTAATTGTTTTACCCCCAAGGAGGTGCTTTGTTTTTTACATTCCCTTGTCAGGAAGTTGTATCAGGTTAACCCCAATCCAAAGTTGGTAGGGTTTTATTTTTTAGAAACCAGTAGAAACTATTTCTACCAATATCAATCTATGGACTGAAGATGTAAGAACCCCCGGAGAAATGAAAAATATCCCCAACTACCAAAAAAAATTAAAGAAAGAATTTGAGTTGTATAGGGGGAGGGGAAAGAATAAAGGGAAGCTCCACGTTTTGATCATTTGAAGGATTGGTGTACACTAGTGGATAAACTATTAGAATTGAAAGATGATTATCTTCTAGTTCTGGATCGCAAATTGGTTCTTCATAGATTTCTTCTTCTTTTTCCATCATCCTCAAATACACAAATGCACTACTTGACAGTAACCTACATTCTCCCCTAAACATGAGAACCTTTTTCTTATTCATCCAGAGCCAGTAGTAGTGTTGAAGAATCTACAATATATTCACAAAGGATATTATTTTTCAATTTAGAATCAAATAAATTTTTATAAAAATAAGGATCAGGAATTAAATCCCCCCCATAAATTTTATCTTCATGCATCTTTTCATCATGCATGACAGCTATGAAATAGTATGTTGGAGAGGGAATTGGATATTCAAGAATTTATTAAACCTCATCAGTTTCTTCTTGTAATAGTGGTGGAACAAGATTTTCATTTTCCTCATATTTTCTTTGTTGTTGTTCCATCCATTAGACATTTACTTCTTCAACTTGGGCGAGCAACGATGTTATCATGTTGCTTTCTTTTTTCTGTCATTTTGGAAGTATATTGAATTATCAATGAATTTTCATCCAATTCATGTGGATTTTCATGAATTTGAATTTGAAATATATATTCCCTACCTATCCCACCTTAAATGTTATCCACATAAAATAATTATAATAATCTCCATAAAAATCAGTATTGGTTGGTGAAAACAATGATATGCAACAAAGCTCTTTGTTTCAGTTTTTTTAATCTTTTTATAAAAAATAGTATGTGTAAGAACTTGGAATCCCCAGAAATAGTGAAAAATTGATGTTAGGGGTTTTCACCATTTCAATTTTCAATTAATTTCTTATTATCCTATTATCTTACCATACTGGAACACCCTAGGTTTGAACACAAGGATGCCAGTTATACACACTATATTTTCATTTTTCACTTTTTAATTTAACTAATATATAATTAGATTGTATAATATATATTGGGTAGTATTAAAATGATCTATATTACGAAATTCACAATTTATTAACAAATCTACATTATAGATTATAAATCCCATGCAAACTGAATTGAGAAAACTAACAATAGAAGGCAACGGTGGACAAGATTTGATCATTGGACATTCCCTTTATTATTGTCAACAAATTTAATCTAATTAAATTATCCAATATAAAACTCAATACCTAATTTTATTTAACTATATTGACCAAAAACCATATTGAGACCAAAAATATGAGTGTTTATTATCTCATTAAAGTGATCCAACTTCCCAAATACCTCTATGAAATGAAAACTAGTTGAACATGTTGGGCTCAATGGGGAGACCTTTCCCAATGATTTTTAAACAAAAAGAGAAATATATTAGAGTCATAAGTAGAAAAAAATACAGAGAAACAAATAGAATAATTTGAAAACATGATATAATATATATCATTCAATAATGTAAACAAATTATAGGATTATTTAAATGAAAAGAGTTTACAATTAAAACCACAAACTCAAAAGGGTTAAATGCCCTCAGTCCATTGTCACCCATCACTGCTTGGTGGTTAGCCCTTCTTGGATTGATTATAAATGTAACACTTCTTCTCCATAATGGTATCCCAAACTCCTCACCCTCTGGTCTATCCATTCCTAGAATGGTAATGGGATGGAATGGAATAGTTTTAGTGCCAGGAGCTCCTATCCTTTTATGTGATGATTTCATCCTCGAAAAGTTGTCACGTTTTTGACTTATTTGTTGGCCAAATAACATGTATACCCATAAATTAATGTTGTTACTAAATTTATTTTCCATTCTCTATACAAATTTCAGATTCATTGGACATTATATGTTATAGTTATGAATTTTTAATTGGCTTTTTGTTTATATAGACACAGGTTCCTAGAAGGTTTCTTCAAATATATGTCATTCAATGGACCGCATAATCGATTACAAACACCATGAAAGTAAATATGTGAACACATCTGGAGTCCTATATCATTTCCATGTGTAATCAGATCATTTATAGGTGTGTAGGACACATCAGGGTTTCGTTATGATGGTGGGGTCTACGGAGTCTATCCGGAAAAATCTTTAATTCATTGATTTTTTTAGGCCATTAGATGCATGAATTAGACCCTGGCCCGGATGAAAAAGATGAATTAAATAAAATAATGATTCTTAAAAAATTACCAAAAAATTTTTAAATATTTTTTATGAAAAATGACCATAATACCCCTGTGATAAAAATCGTTTATAATTGCCGAATTAGGCTATTTTTCATTTAGGATCAAAATAACACAAAAACCAAAATATTTATTAATTTCCCACAAAGTAACACAATTTTGGGTTCATAAACATTTAATTATATTATAAAATATGTGAAAATATTAGCTTTATCAGGAGTATCATCCCAACTTTCTCAATTCCCACTCCCATCAGTTTAGGCATCTTATTGGGGAAGTGATCACATTTCCCTTTACATTGGTAGTTTACCAAATTCATCCAATTTCAGGCCATTGGATGAAATGAAGGGAAAATTAGGAATGAATATTTATAAAATATTTGACATATAAATGGAAATATAATGTAATTAATGATTTTACTTATAAGTTACATGTATTTAAATAACTTATGAATTTCTAGGCATCAATATATGTTTTCCGTGATCTATTTCCTATCACATTTTTATATGTATTTTCTGATCGCTTAATAATGGTTTATAATAAGATTATGAATTTAAAAGAGTATATCCCTAATTAGTGTCAAATCTTTTGTGAATCAAGGCCCATTTTCATGCGCCATTTCTTAGTCAAGTCTATCCCAATGCGATGTTTTTAGGGTTTACCCATGTGCACATATGTGTCACATCCACAACCAATTTATGTACGAAAACAAGAATATATTTTCATGATAAACCCATTACACTATACTTACCTAAATTTAGGTATATTTTCTTATACATAAAATCATTCTTAAGTGTTTTACTAGAGTTTTCTAATCCTAATCTCAAACATTTCCTTTGATACCAACTATGAAAACCCTACTATTTAATACACATTAGTTCATTATTTATTGAATAATATAAAACATAATAATACATATAGGATTGATAATTATAGTGTATTTTAGAACTAGGTTACTTTCATAAAAAAATAAAATAGGGAAACAACCATCTTTATTGAAAAATTCTTTAACAATCACATATTATTGCAATATACATAAAACGACAATGAATACCATTGGGATATACCAATGAAAAGGATGAGATATAAAGACAAGTAAGGGAGTAATCATGGAATAACATGAAAAAATAATAAATTCTATAAAATAGGAATATCAATGGGGAATAAAAGGGGTGAAAATCATAAATTTGAAAAATGAGGCAAGATATTGCCTAATAACATAATAGAGAAATTAGAAATTTGGGAACAACTTAAAACACAACATCATAAACATATGAAAAGGATAACTACCATAAAATCATGAATTAAAAAGTACAATTATGGAATAGGATAACTCCATAGTCCATTGGATTATGTGTGAGGAGACTAAATCATTTAACAATGAATTGGATCGCTAAAATTTTTTAGGGGAACCCTTCACTTTTGCTACATCCTCATGCTAAAGTGTGCCACATAGATCACACAACATGGATTAATTCAAAATCATATTTAATTAATAAATTATGGATCATATAATAAATTAAGGTAATTCCAAAGCCAATAAAATATAAATACATAATGGTAAATAACCTTGATAGGAAAGGGTTATGAGTATTAACTAGACAATTGTTTATCATGGAAAATTTCAATTGAATTTTGGCAGCATAATAGGTGGTTAAAAATTTTCATGGATAAAATTTATGGGAGTTAAATGTGTCTCTAATAATTTAGGAATCATAATGATATCAATTTTATATGGATGATTATATACCAACATTTGAAAATTGAGAAAAAGGTAACTAGATAACAAAGGTACTAGAATAAGGAGGGGAACAAAAAGAATCATTACCTTGAAAGTGTAACCCTAAATGCTTGGGATGAGATTATTTATAGCATAAGGGAACCATGGGAGGGCTATATATATGGGTGGTAAGAGTAATTATGTGCTTCGCGGATTTTTATTAAAGATAACTGGGGTTTTGGGCAGGTTAATATAAGAAATTAGTGGTAGATTCATTATCATATCTCAAACATAGGTTTTGGACTCTATATATTAAAATAACCAAAAATAGAAACCATCACATGGTTTGTGAAAAAGTGGGGTGTTTTTCATTACTTTATGAGGCTAAGGGCCTAAATTATTAAAATAATACCCTTCCAGATGTAGAAGTGAGTCATACTCTTAATAAAATTATTTTAAAAAACAAAATATATTAATTGTTTGGGATGATTCAAAAAGGGTTTATAAAATTAATAAAATAATCATAAAATAACATTATTTTAATGTTAAATGGTATGTTTTGTCTTGGATACACTTTTTTGTATTTATTAAATCACTTTTGTATCATTATGAGGTCATATTACACACTATATATTTATACTCAATTTAATTTTTAACTAAAAATTCGATAGTCTCCTCAAATTATGAAAAATTCATAGTTGGATAATCATAAAACTAAGATTCCAAAAAAAGTATTCATTTTATCAAACTAATTTTATAAATATGTGTATTGTCACTTTTAACATAATAATCAACACTTATTGACAATTTTCTTATAATAATAGTTTTCAAACAATTATAAAATTTTCATTTGAATTCATAAAAAATATATGTTCATTTTTTTAATAAATAATATTTCATAATATCATTTAAATGAAATATTATTTTCATAAAAAGACCACTATTTTTTCAAAGTAAATAAATTAATTGATATTATATTGTCACTGAAAATACAACTTGTGTTTTATTGTTTAAAAATAAAAATTATTGATGATGTAAAAAAATAAGGAAATATGTAAATTATTCTAATTAAAATACAATATACATGTTAATATTATTATGGTCTGGATATATATCCTCTTAATACATCAGTAAATAACCAAAGGTCAAGGTGTGTGATTGTGATACATTCATGGTGTGGTTCGATGTACATTATTTTTTTCATGATCACAATGTGCTTAAACTTATATCGTAAATAGTTTCCCTTATGCTTGTGTTGTTGGATTTTCTCTAGGTATGGGTCAACAAAAAATCCACGTGATGATATCTCACTTAGATGAAATCATAAATGGTATTTATATGGTATGGTCCTACTAGTTGAGGCCATCACTCCTTTTTATATGTCCGTTCGATTTGTTAAAATCTAAAATTTATACTAACCATTTGATCACTATTAGATGGAAATATTTTCAATGGAAATGATTCTTAATGGTATTTAAATCTGATAGGATACAACAAAACCAAAAAAGTGCATATGTTTTCTACGTCCATAATCCATAATAATGCATTTAGTTAATTTTATAAGGGGAATTAAATTTAAAAATGTTTAGGTTGTTACCCTCATGGTGTTATAAAATGTCCCAGATATAAGGTTTCCATGCCATTAACATTCCATTGATCATTCAATTACATGTAATAAATGAACTCGATCATTATCTATAATTATTTATGCTTTTCTTCCATGTCAAATCTTCTCTTTCCACAAATGGTCTACTATATGGAATCCTAATTATGAGTTTCATTGGGTAAAAATTATTTTCCCAGTATTCTTTTTCTAAAAGTAAGTTTTAGAATTCATTTTTACGATGTGAGTTTCAATTAATGGAACTTTCATGTATTAAAACATTGATAACCTATATGAATTTTGAGGGGGAAATTCATTCTATTGGGGGTAGAATGTGACACCCTGGGATATTTTGAATTTTTTTCAAATTCATTTAAATTTTTTGATATGATTTATTTCATGCCACACTGTATAAAGACGGTGTCATAGAAAGACTCATGTTATTCCATCTTTTTATGTAAAAACATTTATACTTGAGCTACATAAAAAATGTAACTCCCCGACCCCAGTAACCCATATTTAGTGCATTATTTTATTACATTGGAATTTTTACAAGGAATCAAGTACCGAAGGAAAGATCAGATTATCAGTCTTGGAAAATATATTACATACATGAAATTTACATTACACATTATAACATACAACACAATATAAATAATCCTTTTATAATGCCATTATTACATTAGCTTAACCCACTATTTCAATCCTTATACACTTCATGGAATCTTTCGAAAATAAAAATAAGTAATGGGTGAGATCAGATGCTCAGTATAGATAACCATATATCAGAAACTATCATAAATAAGTATAAACATTTAATGCAATGTATAAGACTAAAACCTAAGACTTTTAAACTTACCCTTCATCATAATTTGGAAAAAATAAATCAAATAATTCCATTTATTTTTTCACAAGGATATTCTACTAGTCGAATAATAAGATTTATAACCATAACTAGTTTCATAATGATGGAATGAATAATGTCAGACATCATAACCACATAGTCATGTTCTTTTACCAAGACTACAAGTAATATTTTGTTATTCCCTTATGCCAAGACAGTAGTTTCTCTCATGAGACCTACCGATGCAACTAGGGGATATAGCGGGCCCCGTCAGTCACTTACTAAATCCAATTCATTCATCATGTGAAAATATTGAAACATGACATAAACATTTATATAAAAAATATCATATGAAATGTTAATAATTTAACCATAAACCATGACTACTATAAAAATAGAACATCCACAATAAAACATATCATAACTCATTCGATACACCATGGAAGATTATATTATAATAAATTAACCTCAATCAGGAACAATATAAAGTAAAGGATGTTGACAAAGATTAAAATGATCACTAAACTACTTGAGATAAATAAAACTTTTTTTTATAAATCATTTAAAAGTTTCACAATTTATAAAGGAATAAATTTAAAAGATGTTTTTGATTCAATGTTTCCCATTCCACTTCGAAACTTTTGAAAGCAATTTCCATTTTATAACATTTTTGTCTATATAAATAAATCCTTAAAACCATTTTGAAAACATGGAAATTAATGTGAATGATTTAGATTAATAAATATTAAAAACATTTAAAATTATGTTTCAATTAAAGAGACCCTAAAATAATAATTTATAAAACTCTTCTATAAAACATGGACAAGGATAATAAATATGTCCCATTAAATACTTACATATAAACAATCTCAGATAATAATGAGATTGTGGAATTAACCCTTACATTGTATTTTTCCTTATTTGAGGGTATGTTAACCTTATGTATAATATTTAAATAGTTGTTATAAAATTATAAAATAACCGCGTATATAAATATGATATCATATATGATCTTCTAATGTTTTTTGTTAATAATATTTTAGTAGTATCATTGTTTGGGGTGTTAACTGATTCATTTTCCTTTATTTGATGGGTCAGGTAATTCATGTTTGTTTTGAATAGTATCTTTTGATTCATATCCAAAATGATATTATGTTCATAAAAATTCTTTTTAATCATAAAATGAAAATTATTCTTGAATGGTTATGAAGTGGAATTAATATCATCATGTTCATAGAGACTGTAATCCGTACAAACACACGAGCGTCAATATCATTATTTTAATGGTGAAATAATATTTAATTGGATGGTATATTATATTTAAATAATATTAAATATGTTATATTTATTATTTACATTAATTATACTCATTATTAAAACCATAAAAATAATAATGTGTTCCATAATAAGCTTCCCCACGACATGAAGATGGTAAGTCATACGTACACTTGTATGTTGACTTTGTCATTCATAGGATGGATTGAATAATAAATATGGTTGCACTATATTTATAATAACATCACATTATGTAGAATATACTATATTTATTATTTTTATAGGGAAAAAAATGAAATATGAAGTGGAAGAAGGAAAAAATCTTTGAAATAGGTGATGAAATAATTACATCTTCTTTGGGTGCTTCCTTTGATTTGATCAAAAAGGATCTGTAAGTTGTCATTATGATAAAAGTAGGGCCTCTATGTTGAAGTGAGGTTAGTTTGGAAGATATTTTACCAGGTTTTATCCATGAAAATTTGATTTGGAAGTGTGATTTTGAGAAAATGGGAAGTACCTTTTTATAAGAGTGGTTAGTGTCTCTTTTGGAAAAGCTTAAAGTATTATTTTATTAAAAAGTACTTTTTGGGTTCTAATGGTTCCAAATGGATTTATTTTGAGGATATGGTGGCGATGGTTCTAAATCCTCTCAACCAATATCTTTTTCACAAGTTTAGGTCACCGAATTAACCTTATACTTTAGATTTAACTCTTAGTTAAATAGTTTAACTTATACCATCTCTTCTTTTATTTTTATATTAAATGGATAATAAAATTTAAATAAAACTCTGAGATATATTAAAGTGGTTAACTATTGACTTACATAACATTATATAAGTCCTTTGGCCAAAATTTTTATTTTTAGGATTTTTATATCATTTAATAACAATGTATTTGTTTTAAAAAATCATGTAAGTTATTTTTGACCCTATTTAGTATTTGGTTTTTGTGAAAGTCAAAAAACATGATTACTTTGAAAAAAATACTTTATATCAACCCTAAAATGTCATAATATCCTAAAAAATTCGTAGAATTCATCAGAAGTCTCAATTTACATTTATTTTGATATTTATAATGTAAGTTATTTTAATCTATCAATAATAAGGTAATTACTGCATCATCATTCTGTAATAAATTAAATTAATTATTTAATGTCATAAATTTATAAATAAAATACCATGATTTATGAAAGGTTTTTTTCATTATGATGTATATTTATAGTCGAAAGTATCTTATGTATGACCCTATATTAAAAAAGTTTTTGTTATTAAAATTTAAATTTTACATTTTTAACACTTCTTTAAATAAAATTATAATAAACGTCCTAATGTAATCAAATTGGATAAAAAGTATAATATTTTATCACTATGGATGATTTTAGTCAAAATAATCTTATAGAATAGTATTAGGACTGATGTTAGGGTAATTATAATATCATTTATACCTTTAATTACTCTATTTACTTTTAACCGTGGTAAATAAAATTTAAACGTTACTATTCAGTAAAAATTATTTTCATCATATTGAATCAAATATTACATACAGATATAAACCATGTCTCTCAGATTTTTGAAATTCAATTTACAAAGGTGGGAAATTATGATTTATGCAAATTTAAAGTTGTTCTTATGAGGTGGGTAAAAGACGGTAAAAAGTTTAATAAAATTTTATATATCTATTCTTATTATAAAATAACATAAATGAATTAAATTGTAATAATATAGGAAATATGTTTATATTTTTAATTTAAATCTATTTTAAATAAATATAATAATTATATAAATAAAAAGTTGGTTTTAAGCAATAATGTACTGTTTTACACTATTCATCAAAATTTTAATGTTTTTCGAAACGTACCATAAAATCACCCTAAGATAATTTTGAAATACCAAATAAAAAAGGATTTAAATTTTATAAAATTAAAAACATATATGTATAATTTATTACTTTAAAATTAATTCTTGTTTCCCAAAATAGAAAATTGCGGTTTAAGATGTAAAAAATATTAAAAAATTAATATGTGTTTATATACAATTTAAATGTGAAATTACATCCAATAAACTACTTTATATTAAATGATAAAAATATAATATAATGATACATTAAAACCAACCATATATATAATTTAACACAATAAAATATTTTTATTAAAAGAGTTGTTTTTAATTAAATTTTAGTAATTTTCTCAAATCCACCAAATAAGAAAGTTAGTACAAAATTTCCAAAACATAACCCAAACTATATTTTTTATATCCCAATTCGGAATAATAATTTAATTTCATTAAATTTATTATATAAAATTGTCAAATATTGGATTAAAAAGGTTTCTCCAATAAAAGGAAAAAAACGTAATTTTTGGAAAAAACATCTTTTTTATGGAAAATGAATTTTTCATTATATTATTTCTATGAAACATAAAATATGAATGTTAATGTAATATAGGATACATATAAGATTCAATTTTTTTAATACTATTAATAACATCTTTTTAAAGAGATAGTTTGATACGTCATGATGTGTTTGAACTCGGTGGATCGTATAACGCAAGTTATTGAACTAAATTAACGAGATAACATATTATAAAATATTGGGATGTTACATTATCCTCTCCATCAGTAAATTTCATCATCAAAATTTGAAATTTATTTTTGAAATGAAAAGGAAGAAAATAGAAAATACCTTTGTGGAAAACCCACATAGGAAATAGGGTAAATAAAATTAAGTCTTAATAAGAGGGAAAGGGAAATGAAAAATCACAACCAAATTAGGGTTTCCAATTAGAGAACATTAGTGGAAATTATAGGAACATAATAAGAGGAAAAAAGTAAATACTTATAGAGAGTGATTGGGGCCATCAATAAAAAACAAGTGAACAAAAAATAGAATATTGAGGGTCCCAAAGCCAGAAATCTATAATGATTTAAAAAAATCATCGGCTCAAATAAACATAAGGTATTTGGATAACACATTTTTGGTTTTTAGATCCTTCCCCGAATTTTTATGAATTAATTTTCCATAGAATAAAATAATACTTCATAAGTAGAGTTTCTTCTATTAACTAATTTCTAAATAAAACTCATCATTCTCTCTAAAAGATAATATAACTCAAAAATAATATATTAAACATAATTATATAGGTTTTCAAAAAAAAAATTGAAATTAAAATTCATCTTTAATAATACATTAAAAAACTTCATTATACATACTATGACATAACGTAGGCCAATGGTAGGTGATGTACCCTTGCTGCCCTTTGGTTGTGAGTTCAAGTCTCGCCACCTTGCCAGACACAACAGGTTGTTTCCCGACCTCCAAGTAGTACTTTTTATAATAATTGAAAAAAAAAATTAAGAAAGGTTTTATCATTAAACAATAGAATCCAATGTCCAACTTAATTTATTCCAACATTTAGACTTATCCAAAATACTTTGTCTAAACTCACAGTTAATAATTTATAAGAAGGTAAACATTTTGATGGTCTCTTATTACATGTAATAACATGTGAATACCTTAATCATATATTCTATTAAATCATGGTAACACCATTATTTACCATCAAAACATATTGATTACACTCATGCTCCCTTATTCCTTATAGAATACTAGATATACTCTTTATAGCCAAAAATGTTGAAAACTCCAACAATGATGGAATAAACAAACAATTAATTAGTTTAAAGGTAGTGAAGAATATCCAATATAATTTGTCCAAATCAATCATATCCTATTCTTAAATCATTATCTAAGTTTCAGAAACATATTAAGGGTTCTATTTCCCCCAACAATATTTTTTCCAAATTTTTTAACTTGAAACTATGTCACTTTACTTGGCACTATAAAATATCAAATCCTTAATGAATACATACTCCAATACAATACTTATCTACTTTATAATACTTATAACTTGTAAGTCATTAATATAATACACAAATTACAAAATACCTTAACATTATCTTAAGAACACAAATCATTCCTCTTCATCTTCAATAGTATCATAACTTGATTATTATCCAATACCATCATTTGGGGAATACTATGATGTTTGGGATGTTGATTCACATAGGTTCTTAACTCCTTGCCGATGAATCATTGTACATCAGTGACGCTTATCATAACTTTACAATCACATACACTATGTTCCATTTTTTCGACACTTATAACAATCTCCCATTCCTTTTATGAACATCCTAGGGTGATTCTTTCCACAATTATATGGTAAAATCCTTCTATACGTTTTCCCTCTATCCATCTTTCTTTTTACCATTATCTTCTTTTTTGGATTCCCATCAAAGTCGTAAGACTCATAAAATTCTTTAGTTATCTTATTAACACATGAGACAATTGCTTCATATAATGAGAATACGTGGGTGAATATTTCCCTTCTATATGATGGCTTATGACTATGAAAGATGTGATCATTCTTACTATTTGGATAATGTGGATTGCTAGTGTTCTCATTCCTTCTATAGGGTTCCATTTCTAAATGAAGAAATACACTAGGTTAGAAAAAATAATAAAGTATAATACAAAAACTATAAAAACACTAAACAATAATTAAAGATTTTTACACATCTATTCTCTTAAAAATGGTTTCTTTATTGATATATTTACTAATAAATCCTTCATTATTATTTGCAATGAAAATCTGAATTATCCTATGCATATCTCATGGGAGTGTCAAACCTGGTGCATATTAAGGCCCATTGTTGTGTACCAGGATACCCCGAGTTAATCTTGAAACTACATGTCATTGTATTCATTCCTAGGTACATCTATTCTAGTACCACGTCCACTTGATATATACATACAGGGATGTATTGTTTTGAAAAGCCACATAATCCCTAATATACCATAATTCTATGGGGATTCTTCTATACTTATACATAATGTCTATTATAGGGTTATGATCTTAATCAAAGTGTTCTAAATAAATTTCCAACGTTGTTGATAAACATCCTCTGATACCAACTGTTATACCCCAAACCCAGTTACCCAGAGTTTGCGCATTATTTTAATACATTGTAATTATTAAAAGGAATCAAGTCCTGAAGGAATGATCAGTTTAGAAGTAATGAGATATATATTTCATATATTAATGTTACATTTCACATTGTAACATAAAACACATCTTAAATAATCTTTTTAGAACACCATTATTCACTCATCTTAACCCTTGATATCAATCACAATAGACTTATTGGAATAATGAGAACATAAAAAATAAGAAATGGGGGAGCTCACATGCATTGTAAGGATAAAAATATCATGGAAACTATAATAAATAATCCAAAACATTTAAGGAAATGTATATTACTAAAACACAATCCTTTTAAACACAAACATCAGTATAATCTAGCAAAACTAAATCAAATAATTCTGTTTACATAGTCACATAGATATTCTACTAGTCGAATTAATACATGTAATATCACTATCTAATTTCATAATGATGTAATTCATAGTGTTAGATATCCTAACCACACATTCATGGTCTCTTTCTATGATAAAAATAAGATTCTATTTGGTCATTGTTCCAAGACACTAGTTTGTCTCATGGGACCTACTAATGTATTGAGGGTCTTTAACGGGACTCTCCCATCGCTTACTATTCCCAATGCATTCCTCATATGAAAATGTTGAAACGTAACATTAAAATTCATATTAAAACTAGAATACGAAATATCAAAACTTAAACGATAAACCATTAATGGTATAAAAATAGTACATCTGCATTAAAACATATCAGTACTCATTCAATACATCATCAAAGATTGTATTATAATAAATCAACCTCAATCAAGAATAATATCTAGTTAATGATATTGGCATAGATTAAAATGATAAGTAAAAATATTTGAGAGAAATACTCCTTTTTAAATAAATCATTTAAATGTTGAACAATTTATAAAGGAATACATTTTAAAATATATTTTTTATTAAAAGTGTCCCATACCACATTGAAACTTTTGAATGGAATTAACATTTCAAAACACTCATGTCCAAATAAATATATCGTTAAAACCATTTTAAAAACATGAAGATTAATTAGAATGATTTCGAATAATCAATACTTAAACCATTTAAAATAATGTTTTAGATAAAGTTTACCTCAAGAGAATCATTTTGAATACTCTTTTATGTAACTTGGACAAGGATAATAAATATGTCCCAGTAAATACATACACATAAACAATCATGAATAATGATGAGATTGAGGAATTAACCCTTACCTTGTACTTTTCCTTAGTCGATGGTACGTTAAAATCCTATATAATTGTTAAATAATTGTTATAAAATTATACAATAACCACAAAAATCAATATGATATCATATAGGATCTTATAATATTTCTTTGTTAATAATAGTTCTATAGTATCATTGTTTTGGGTGTTAACTAATTCTATTTCTTTTATATGTTTTGTTACATAACTCATGTATGTTATGTATAGGATGTATATTATTCATATCCAAATTAATATTAAGTTCCTAAACATTATTTTTAATCATAATATGAAAATTATTCATTAATGGTTATGATGGGGATTGAATCTCATCACGTTCAAAAAGACGGTAATATATACGTATGCATGAGCGACAATATCATTATATTGGTGGTAAAATAGTATGTAATTGGATGGTATATTAAATATGAATTATCATTAACATTTAATATTTATTATTTACATCAATTATACTCATTATTATACCCATCCAAATAATGAATTATTGAATAAAAAACTTCACCACGATGTGGAGACGGTAAGTCGTATGTATGTATCTATGGTGACTTAGTCATTCATAGGATGGATAGAATAATGAATATGGTTGTACCATATTTATAACAACATAACCATATATATAAGGTACTAGGATTAATGTTTTGGTAAAGAAACAACAAAGGAAGTGGAAGTGGGAGAAGAAAAGGATGTTGAAAGAGGTGATGAAATAATTACCTCTTCTTCGGGTACTTCCTTTTGATTTTATCAAAAGGGATCCATAGGTTATCTTTTTGATCAAATTAAGGACTATTGGTTGATGTGAGGGTAGTTGGGAGGATATTTGATTAGGTTTTGTTTGAGACAAAGGGATTTGGATCTATGATTTTGAGAGAAGGGGAAGTACCCTTTTATAAGAGAGGTCTGGGTCACATTAGGAAATGTTTGAAATATTATTTAATTATAAAATAATTTTCGTTTTCTAACATCTCAAAATATATTTATATCAAGGATAATGTGGGTATTATTATAAATCCTCTCAACCATTGGTTTTATACATGTTTATGTCTCCATATTAACATTAACTTTTATATTTAACTCTTAGTTAAATAGTATAAGTTTTACCATGTCTTCTTGTATTTATATATTACATGGTTAATTAACATACTTTAAAATTCCAAGATAACCTAAATTTATTAATTAACGAAATATATATCATTATTTATGTTTTTTCGCCTAACCTTATATTTTTAGTATTATTATATTGTTTAATAATATAGTATTCGTTTTAAAAAATCATATATGTCAATTTTGACTCTATTTTGTATTTGGTTTTTGTGAAATTCATCAAAACAAGATTACTTAGGAAATATAAACAAAATAAACATTAAAATTTCATATTAACCTATAAAATTCATGGAATGCATCAAAATCCTCAGTTTACATTTATTTATATATATATATAATATCGATTATTTTATTCTTTCATTAATAAGGTAATTACTACATCATCATTCTGGCCTAGTTAAATTTAATTATTTAATGACTTAAAATATTAAATAAAATACCATTATGTATAAAAACGTTTTATATTTCTAATAAATATTTATAGTAGAAATGATCTTTTGTATGACCATATATTAAAAATTTTATACTTATTAAAATTTGAATTTAGCACTTTTAACTCTTCTTTATATAAAATAATAATAAATGTCCTAATTTAGTCCATGTTGATAAAAATTGATCATATATTTCTTTTTAAGGTTTATTGTGGTATAAATAAACTTATCCAATAGAATTACGACATGTTTTAGGGTAATTATAATTTCATTTTTACCTTTAATTACCCAATTTAATTTTAACCATGTGAAATAATATTCAAAAGATACTATTCACAAAAATTAATTTCATCCTATTGAACCAAAATTAATTTACTGATATAAACTAATTGTCTTGGATTTTTTTAAATTCAATCCATTGAAGTGGTATAATTATGTTTTATTCCAATTTGAAAATGTGTGTAGTAGGTGGGTTAAAGACGGTAAAATGTTCAATAAAATTTTATATATCTATTATTATTATAATGTGACTTCAATGAATTAAATTGGACTAATATAGGTAATATGTATTGATTTGAGATTTAAAATAAATTTAAATAAAAAATATTTATTTAAATAAAATGACACTTTTAAACAATAATATATTGTTTTTCACTATTCTTTAAAAATTGAATGTTTTCATTAAAATACCAAAAAGTCACCTTAAGATAATTTTGATATTAAAATTTAAAAAATGATGTACATTTTACCAAATTAAAAACACAGAAGTTACATTAATTAATTTAAAATTAATTGTTGTTGTCAAAATCAGAAAGCACGTTTTTAATAAATAAAACTTTCAAAATATTGACATTTGTTTATGTACAATTTAAATGTGAAATTATATAAAATGAACTAAATTATATTAAATGATAAAAATATAATAAAATAATACTTTAAAGCCACTGAAATTTATTATTTAAAACAATAAATTATTTATATTAAAAAAGTGGTTTTTAATTATAATTTATTATTTTTCAGTATTCATAAAAATATGAAAGTTATCAGAAATGTACAAAAAATTTATCCAAACAATATTTATATCTCCCTATTCTAAATAAGAATTTATTTTTATTACATTTAATATAAAAAAGTGTCATATATTGGATTAAAAATGGTTCTCTATTAAAAGGCGAACAAATGAATGTTTTTTACAAATACTTCGTTTATTAGAAAATTTAAATTTTGTCCTTATATTATGTCTACGAAACAGAAAATATGAATGTTAAAATTATATAGGATATATATAAAATTCAAAATGTGGTTAATTCTAATCATAGCCTCTTTTTAAATGACTGGTTTGATAGGTTTTGATGTGATTGAACTCGGGGTTGTGTGTAGTGAAAACTATTAAATTAATTTAATGGGATAACGTACTATGAAATATTGGGGTGTTATAAAAAACTTATATTATCTTCTTTGTACATATAACACTATGGTTTTATTATTTCATACATAATGTTATGTTCCTTCTATAACATACATGTCCCACAAGTCCATGCTTAACCAAACTATAGTGTACTATTAATATGGTTATTAAAATATTGTAATAGTTGTCACGAAATCATTGGAATGGCGGTTATGGATAAGATTGATTATACTGTAAACATATATTTTAAAAATTATATAAGAGGAATTATTAGGTGGACAATTAACTTGGAATGAAAATAATTCCCTTCTAAAAATATAGAACATATTTTACAGGAAAACTATATTTTTGTAGTCAATCATGATTTACGTCATTAAATTAATTAAAACAATTTTAAAGAATTATTTTATTGGAATATATAGATTATAATATATTATATATTAATCTTTCAACTTAACGGTTTTCTGGATGTGATATTGGAATAAATCAAATTTTTTCATTAAGATATATTTTTTATAAGGATGTTTTACAACCTTTTAATGCAACTCCTATTTTAAAAATAAATTTTCACACTTCTTTAAATTTTATTTTAAAAAATAAACTTCATATGTTAAATTTTAATATAAAATTTTACTTGGGGTAAGGTTTTAGTAATTTTTTGAGAAAATCTGATTTTGATGAATAATGAAAAATACTGAATTTTAATTGAAAACATTTTTCCATCTAAAATATTTATATAGATATATTGTATTATAATCTTGTTTTCATGTTTAATTACATAAATAATACATAAATTAATCCCATCTAATTCATTGTAATTTGTTTGAAATTTTAATTAGAGATAATTTTTTTGGACTTTTTTCCTATAAAAACATGTTGTTTCATCCTGTATGTAGGATTATTTTAATATTTATTTATGCCACATATGGTTTTAGAGTTTATAAAAATGGATTTTATATTAGGAATTAGAATAATTTATAATTTCATGTAACTTATACTATGTTTTTTTATAAATATGATTATTGAAACTAATTAAAATTATTTATATTTATTATGGAAAATCTATCTTAATTAATTAATAATATCTGAAAATAAGGTTTAAAAATGACGCTAAACTTGTTTAAAATTTATTTTCGAGCAAAATCAACATGATTACATCTCTAAGGATCTTGAATTGTGGATTTTAAAGTATTTTTTGTCATGTTAAACGTCAGTATCACTCAAATCATTTCATGAATAAACAAATGTGTCATTTTCCCAACTTATAAAGGCCTTATATCTTCATCATTTATGCACATACCTGAAGCCATTTTTATCATCAAATACATACACAAATAAGGTCAAAAAATTACAATTGTCAACGAAGAAGCCTCTTTTTTGGAAGAAAGATAACCATGTTATTACTTAGGCGAACACCAAAAGGAATCATCAAAATAAGAGGTAGAATCCTTTAACAAGAAAATAGAATCAACTTTCATGCATACATACAGCCAACCATCTCCATGAATAGTGTATATAATTTTATATTTATATCTTTTACATATTCTTATAAATACACATATTTTGTAATATATATGATATTTACATAATTTTTTACATTGTTTAAATAAATATATAATTATCTATGTATGATGACAAAAAATGACATGTTAAACTTATATGAAAAACAAAGCAGTTATTACAAAAAAATGGAACTATTAATAAACATTTAATAAAAAGTACTAAGTAAATCATATTTGGTATAATATATAAGAATATTATTCTCTGGTAAATTTACAACAAAATTATATTTATTATACCAAATGTTTTAATGTGTACAAATAAATTCAAGACATAAGGTAAGGTAATTTCATCTCACTTTTTATTTCTATGAGATATATTTCATAGTAACTACTAGCTTATTTTGTGTGGTGTATATACATCCCTATGACATGTTATATCATGAATTTACACTATTTAACTATATTATAAATTTATAATGATGTTATTATCTCATAGGGATAACGATTCAAAATTTACTTAAGTAGTAATGGGATTTCTAGTCTCACTTTTAATTATGTGAGACTTATGCCATATTCACCACTCATTTCATTTTTTTGTTTATATACATCCCATTAATGTATTATATGATTATTTTTTCGTACATCCATGGAACATGTGTTCTTGTTAAGAATTAGTACTTTGAGTTGGTTTCTAATGGATTTATTCATGCAACCGGAGAAATCCAACAGTTCTATATCCAAATGGGACATGCTTTCAAAAGGGAGGAATTCTTTGAGTTTAATCTTACGATTCTTAATCAGTTTCATTGGACAAGAGGATGAGAGGTTGGACTCATCATACCATTTTGAATGTAATTATTGTCTAATATGGAAAATATATTTATGATTTGTTATATTTTCATCCATAATTATTAATTCACTATGTATAATATTGGTTTCACTTATATTTTTCAATCAATTATTAGAATTTCTGAAATTTAGAATCATCCGTTTGTATTTATGGATTTTTATTAATGGAGATATATTAATATATTTGATGTTATCCATCAATGGTACCATCTCATATACTTTTTAACGATTCGTTTAATCATTTTTATGATGATACTGGTTTTAATCCACTCAGTGGGGAACTTTGGAATTTATCATCACTCTGGGAGATAAATGTTTATTTTGATGTAGGGGTTATACCCATAAATGGGATACCTGCTTATCCTTGTGAATGGAATTATAACCCACATAGTTTGGTGCTGCTTAATGGGACACATCATACCATTTAGGGTCATGTGATAAGGGCCTAACCGTACAGTTTAATTTCATGTGGTAAGGGAATCTAAGAGAAATGTCATTATTCAAGGTTTTTTGTTGGAAATATGCCTAAGTATCCCATGTAACATGGAGTGAATATAGGATTCTAGGTAGGATTAGAAAATGATGGGAATATGGACGAAGATAAACAATGTTGAATTGAAGTGTTGGGTTTGAACCTCAAGGACGCTTCCTACGTATCCCATTTGGATGGGAATCAAAGCCCATGTTGATCAAGGAGTATCATATGAGGGTTTAGTCCATTGAGAGAAATGAGTTCAAGCATACTTCCTAAAAAGAAATCCAAGATTATTTTTTAGTTTTAATTAGGGGATTACTCTTAAGGAGGATTCTGAAATTAATGGAATTTTGATGGGATTCTTGAAGAGGATACCCAGTGAGCCCATGCCCTGAGAATGCTTCCTGCATATCCAAATTATGGTGGGAATCGTTGTTCTCATAGTTCATTCAATACAGGTGTTTCTAAAAATTTTGTAATCATCACTAATATCTATGTACATGTGCATCAGGCTCGGTGTGAGAAACCAGAGGGTGTGAAAGATTCATCATAGTCACTCACACTCTTCATCCTCCACTGGTGGAAGTGGACATGCTTAAAGTTATGATGGTGGATGAGTGCAAGGCGACCAGGGAAGGGGGAGAGGCAACAAGCCTTCCATATGATCTCTTTACTTTTGAGAAGGGTAATATATAAGGAAGGAGTGAAGGTGATGGATGTGGAGAGGATCAAGACTACAACCTTCTTCTTCAAAAAGATAGTGGCTTAAACCAGGATGACTACTATAGTAGATCTCGGTAGAGGAGGGAGAATTATCATTTTCTTGAATGGATAAAAAAGTGTGAACCGTACCTTCCCTACTAAAGGCTTGAGGTTCTGGGTTTTAGAGATGGGAATTTAAGGACAAAACCCAAACATTAATTCTCCTAACAGGGAACATCCCCACACTATTTATGGGAGAATGTTCCTTATGACTGTGGGTATAAAAACCCACAAACTCTCCACGAATCCTATCACCATTTCAAAACATATGTATGAAACCACTGACTATAGATATAAAAACCCAAAATAAGAGACAAAAATATTTTCCTTTAACAAATTTTTGATAGGTCATGTGTTTTTGGTGGAGGCGTCAAATTCATCTCGTTCAGGTAATAAAAATAATGAAGGAAATAACCTACCATGAGTGGATTTTATGAGGGATTAAGATATGATGCGTAGGCTATGTGAACATGCATTCATCGTTTATACCCTGTATAGGTGTTTTGTGTAGGTACCTTGTGTAGGTGTGCCGCGTATGTGTACCACATAAGCCTTAGAGATGACTGATGATAATTCGTTATCATAGAGAAACCAAGCCTATGAAATTTTAATATTTTGAAATACATTCAAGACATGATTATCCCATCTATTTGCCTCTTATCTGTTGTTTTTTATAGAGGTACTTGATACAATTTGATGGATCTGGGCGAAAGGGCAATGCAATGGGATCTTTCTGAAGTTATTCAACCTTTTTTTCAGTTGTCAAATGTGGATCCCAAGGGACATATTATTAAGGATTTATGGGGGATGGTTGAACATAATTTATCAATTTATGTCCACAATATAGTCCCTCCATGTAGTTCCTCCATGTAGGTGTAATGAAATTAGACCACAATGCAGGTTCACCTTGCAGGTCTTCCATGTAGGTCTACCGTGCAGGACCTTGAAGCTCTGTCTTTACATTTAATTCTTAGATATTAATCATGGGATTTTGAAATATTCAGGGGCTTCCATAATTGTGTTTTTAATTTACTATGGAGTGTCTAAAAATCCACCCTTAGGATTGGATCTGATTAGAAAGTGGGTCAAGTACTGAGGGAAAATTATAGGAAAAAGAATCTGGAGTAATTGTTTAACCATTTTGGATTGATATGTAGATATTTTATGTAGGTCTATCATGTACATCATTCACACAGGAATGCCTTGTAGTTCTGTAAATGTCTATAAATAGATATGATCCTTGTTCATTTTCATAACCCACACTTTTAGATTTTTCGGCTCTCGTTGCATAGGTTGTTCGTCCAACGTCACCGCATTGTTCTCTCTCATAGTTTCTTTGAGATGTTTTTAAGGTTAAACTATGTGAATGACATATCTAGGCTTAAGGAAATCATAGAAGGAATTTCTCTAGGAACCTTGTCAAAGGACCTGTGAAAAATACCTCGTCGATGTACCTATAAAAGGTTTTTCCTTTGCTATATTTTACAATTCATTTATGTAAAAATTTTAATAGGGGGTGTTTGGTAATTCTTTTGTAGGAAATATATTACATGATAACCTCTACTAAATAAGATATGGCTCATAATTATTGGATGATGATGTTCGTCGGACCAGACTATTATGACATTGTTGAAAGTACACTTCTTAGAATATAGAAATGTATAATTCCATATCAATTTGAATATCCTCCAAGTCGTTACCTACCCTTGTATGGACATGGTATTTTAAAAGAAACCCACGTTAAATCTATTATGAAATAACTTCCAAAGAATTTTCTTCATTAATATTACAATTTTCATTGCTTGAATATTACCGTAAGGGGTATGCTAGTTCATGAGTGAAAAATCGCAATTGGATGCATCCAACATAATAGTGGTTGTAATCATTATATGAAAGATCATGTTTTAGAGACAAGTTCATATTACTATTATTATAAGTTTCTGTATTCACAAAGAGATCAGTCTAATGGTTAGAAGGGATAATGGGATCTTTATTCTGGAGGAGGTGTTAAACCTAAATGTATGTTGGCGTTTTGGGAGCACTGGACTTATGAAAAATTAAAAAAGAGCTATCAGATGTTTATATTTTTTGATTATTTTTGGATGTGAAACCCTTATGATTATAAAAATTATTTCATTCCTAAATTTATTATTGGACAGAGTTTGAAAATAAATTCATTCAATTTGACACATGATAATGTTGGCATTAGAATATGGGATATCTACCAAATAGCCAGGGGTCCCATTCACAAATAAATGTATGAAGAGTTTATTCTGATGGTTAAAACATGAGGTGATATTACCAGAACACCACTATTATCTCATGAACTATTCAAAATAGAAAATAAAAATTCCAATGTTAAGAATGATTTTCCTTCCAGTGTGTGGATAGATTCCTTTTTCAAACCAACAATAGAGAGAGGTCCCACCTACAAATGTCCTACTTTATTCCATCTACAGATAATAAGGTAAGTTAGGGAACATATTGGCCTACGTTGGAGAGAGGTTTCTATTATCACAAGGTCTATAAAGTGAAATATGACATAAATTCAAAGATACACTTAGTATGATTCCTTTCCATGGGGCTACACATTTACATGCTTCTAGTCCGGGAGTCTAGAGGTGGTGTAAGGCCAGAGATTTTTATTATCACAACTAAATTGGATGAAGGAAAGCATATTGGGTTAGAAACTCCTATATTGGAAAGAATTTATTATTCCCTACGACATTTATAGAATGATAAGGATTCATATAGACATGAGGGGCCCTTCCAAGTGTTTTAGGGCTGGATTGCGGCACACTATTCTTCAAAAACATTGTTCAATCAAATTAGTGTCTCCAATGGTGGATTCACCCAATTTTTAGAGAAATTTTGTTGTATTCAAAATCAAAATTTTATACATGATGTAGTAGTAAGGGAATTGAATGCATCAGGAGAATTCATATTCTTTCCATTTAGAAACCCACAAACTAGAACATTTATTAATAACTGTAAGGAAGTGAATTATGAGTTGTGGACTTTCATGATGTACTTAATGAATAAAATTTTATCGACCATGATTGATGTTGAAATTATCTATGAGGCTTACTCTGCCTATTGGTTTGCATTCCAATTTTAATATCTTCAATAATCAAACACCTCCCCTTTGACTTATGTTAGACCTGATAAACACCCAAGGGTTGAAAGAAAATTATGAATTTTTATGGCTCTATATACATCCAAATTTTCATTCAATTTACCTCCAAAATATGAATCAACAAGATTGGATGATGGATGTGCCAAATATTGGGTTTTTTCATACCCTCATGGGGCTTTGACAAAAGGAATATATCAAGTGGTTGAAAAAATTTCAATTTTGTGTTGAAATAGTGGAAAGAAGTCTAAAGCCAAAGATGATGTGAATGTTTCAAAGCCTTCAAAACATATTCACAAAAGATATAATAAAAAGAATATGTCTATAGAAATAGTACCACTGGCACCAAGGCGATCCAGCCGATGCCATCATAATGAGACTCATATCCCACCTGTTGACATTTTTAATGAATATGGGTGGCTTGAAGGGGCTCACTAGTCTAATGATGTGGAAGTCCCTCCACATTCTTATGTATTGAGAACGAATTATGTGAAACCTTCCTCCATTCAATTTTGGTGGGTCTTGATCCTTGATCTTAGTGATGCATAGGAATTCCTCCAACTTGTCCATTGGATACCAGATGTGGGTGGAATTAAAGAACTTTCTAAATTTCATCTAAATAATCACCTTACTGATGTACAATAGTATATTACAGAGCTATAAGCCATTATATATGCAACGAATGAAAAAACCATAGCCTCTAAATGAGTATCCCATATGATGGAATTTGGGATACACAAAGGGTTGATTATTAACCCAGAGGAGTAATGTGACATTTATGTTAATAATGAGAACATATTTTCCTATTTTTGACTCAATTCAGCTTTACCCTTAACCATCATTAATTATTGATGAAATTTTATTTTGTAGCTTGATATCAGGGAAGGAACCTACAGATAGGTTCTTAGGTTACCCGGGTATGGAACTACATGTTCTCCCATAGACACATCAAATGATCCTCCCATGTCTTTACAACATTATCCAGGAGTGAGAATCATGAATGGGGTAATGGTGATATGTAACCCTCAATAGATACCTCAAGTTTCTCCTTCCAAGAATAGTGTTCCAATTCCTCCTCAATATTATAAAAAGAAACGCTAGAGAGAAATGAGATTACTCTGAAGTGTTTATCAAAGAAGTAAGTGTTTATCCTACCCCTGGGAATTATAACAATCATGATACAATATGGTAATCACATTTACCATCTTTAAGGATCTTCATATCTATTATCTTCCAAGGGATTAAGAGCCGATTCCTCAATACTAGAAAAGGAATCCCTATCAGAAAAACATGATCAATTTAATGAAGCTTGTAAATGAATAGATAAAACATCAAAAGGTTCAGTTGTACCTGCTCATAATTCTATTGATTGAGAGGAAATCCGTTGCAATATAAAATACATTTCTCTGGAATCTTAAATTATTTTCTAATATCCATTTTTTCAGCATATCATAGATCATATTCCCTTATCAATGGATCCTGCAATAATAAATGATGAAATTCCTATTGCTCTTAAATGAAGGAATGAAGATATAAGGGAGTCTAAAGTAGATACTGGTGTTGATCTAAACCTAGAATGATCTGATGATATTGTACACATTAAAGAAAAAATGGAACAAAATGTCAGTAAAGCTAATTTTGGCATCAAACAACATTTATTGGATACTTTAAATGGTATGGATTCAATAATATTACAATCCTCATATAATGAATTGATGGATTACCTTAGTAAAAACAATAATATTTCCGGTTCTATCAAGGTTTTTGGGGATTTTAAAGAATAATTTGAAGACACAAGTTATCATTCTATAATTTTCCATACATAATTGTTCTTTTTTTACTTAATACTTTACATCAACAATAAACTTATGAAGCATTTTCTACAGAATATATTGAAATGTTCATTCAGTAATGAGGCATTCCACACTATCCTTCATCTACTAATGATGGATAAATACTTTCTAAGGACCCCCATTGAGAGATGTTCTAGATCTATCAATTATGACAAATGGGAAAACTCAAATGAATGCCCCTCCTTAATAATCATATGCTCGAATTTCCGAAGCTAAGAAGACTGGGGATGAATCCAATCTAGCATCAGAGTAATTATTTTGTAAATGTTATCCACTTTATTTATCATGCTCTGTTTTTTCCATTTTTTTAAACTAACAATGATCAAGATTCATCAATTAGAGATATTAACTAATATAGATAGATCAGAAGGTGAGTCTTTTGAATTGACTCAGGCATTAGTAGAAGGTGAAGAATCCACAATTCAATGAGAGGAAGAACAAGGATACTCTTTATGTGATTTTTTTAGATTACATTATACACCATGGTAGTGACTCATATTAAGACTTAGATATTAAATTTTCTCATGGAATGGCATGTTAGAAGACATGGAGTCATATATGGAGCATAATTGTTGAGAAACCCATGAATGAGATATTGTACCATTTTAGAAAAACTCTCTTCACTATTCTAAGTATTGAGAATTGGTGGATTTATTTATCGACCAGTCTATGATGCAATGAAAGAGAACATTTGCCAATGGGAGTAAGAATATATGAAATATTAATATATTGAAGAGGATAAATGTCTTATTATTATTGATAGATTACAAGCTACAATACCTGAGCCAAAGGCTGATCATAGCAAGAAGTTGATTGAAATCGCCTAAGAAATTAAAGAATCTCCAAAAGAGTTGGCATATCTTCAACAAAAATTGAATGATGTTCATAAAAAACTAGATTACTTGAAGTAAACATAGGGAGAAACCCAATTGGAGTCTATGGCCACTATTTCAACTCCCAAAGAAGCACTTCATCAATCCAAGGAGGTTAAGGTTTCTTAGCTATCTCAAATTCCATAAGATGTTGATAGGGATCAAGAGGACATTCAAACAATGGGGAGTCATGTTGATTAAATCTTTTAACACATGACATAGAGGCTCTTCTATGTAGATGTATCTCTGATTTAATATAAATTAATGTAATTTTTTTCCAATCATATATGTCTTCATTCATGTTTCCATAATTTAAATATTAAATGTAATGATGATGATTTTTTAAACCCCAAACCATTATGTAAAATAATAATAATTACAGAAATAGGAATGGGGGTCCTTAGACATTTCATATTATTCCTATGGGGATAATGAGCATAGTTTTATTTTTTCTAGGGTGATAAAGACAAACCTAAAAAACATTGTATCTTTTGAATTTTAATTTCTCAATATTACATAAACCATACATAAATGTACATTTAGGGAGTTGAGACTCAAATTCTATCTATAGTGCCTATTGTGGGATTCCAATCTAGCGAGTATCACATCTCTTGTTATTGGAACTTTAGATTCATGCATGTCAGACTAAAAAGGATTGTGTTTAAGGGCGAACAACATTGGACATACATTTTGAAATTAGATTCTAAAAAAGTATTAGTGGAAAGAAATTTTTCTAATATTCTTTAAATTCTTCCAAGGGAATCTAGAGTCTTGATTTCTATTATAACCAAATTGAATATTTGTATAAAACATAATCAGGGCCCATTCCAAGAATGAGGCTACCATAACATGAGGAACCAATTATGGGTGTTATATAATATAGGGCCATGTAGAGAATATGCTGCATTTTCAAATCATGTAATCTCTTGAATGGTAGGCCTATTATATAGCCAACATATGTAAGGCCACCTAGGGGCTTGTACTGCATAGTTAGGAAAAAGAGTTTTCAAGAATTTAACATTTTATTGTTTATAGGCATGGGAAAATAAGATTTGGGTGGCTCAACACCATAGTGGATTGTTTTTTCCAAAGAAATGGATTTTTAGAATAAAGGGTAATCTATACCAACTTTTGTAAATAATAGGAAAACCACTTCTTACCCAAATTTGGGGTGTGGGGAATGATTACAATTTATCACAAGGGGAGAATTTTGATACCATGCTAAGATGTTTTGAGTCATGCATTAAGAACATTGTACTATATAGTTTTAAGTAATGTCATGAGGACATTGTACTATAAAATTTTATGTCATTCAGTGAGGACATTGTACTGTGGATTTTTTAAATATGAAGTGAGGACATTGTATTGTGTAGTTTTAAGTCATGTAGTGGGGACATTGAGCGGAATTAATTTAAGGTATTTAGCTTTGAAGAAAGGTTTTAAACCCTCCAATTTATTGAAAATTTATTTAGAAAAATATTAAAATATTCATGTATGGATGAGAAGAATTGTAAACTTTTATTTGGGAATTTCTAGATCCGAATAATTATATAGGGAAAGGAATAATAGGAACTAGAGGATGTATTTCTGAAGAAAGAAGTCACCATTTTTTGAAGAACCTATTTTGGGGATTATATTACATAGTTATAACTAGGGAATATTCTGTATAGCCAAATAGTGGCTTCTTTTGACTAAAAGTCCCATTTTGTAGGAAACATATGCATGGAAACTGAGGGGAACATACTGCATAGTTAGGTAAAAGATATCTCAAAAGTTTGACATTCAATTTCTAAAAGGATAAGAATGTTTATGGGGATTTAGGTTTTCCAAAGAACAAATGTTGGGTTGTGAAGAAAGGTACCAGAATATGGAGAGAATTTTTCCAATCATGATTTCCCAAGAATTCTAGGAATATTATTTCTACAATGGTCTAACCCAAACATAGGAATTATGGTGTCTATAGTTTTAGTTCATACGACCTTGACCAAAATGGAAACAGTATATGATATGTGTTCAAATAATCCAAGGTCATTTAATATTGTTTTAAACATATGGAGAGGGAAATTTTTAAACCATGGTCTTGAAAATTTTCATATCAAGGGAAAGGTAATTTGACAAATATACACAGATAATTTCATTAAGATACAGATTCTCATATATTGTCATAAAATTTTGAAGGGATCAAAATACAATAGATCTAATAATGAAGATACCAATTTTTCAAAATCTACTTATGGGGTATGTATTATGGAGGTCCCACTAGGGCATATGTTGCATAGCCAAATAGCGGCATCTTGTGACTGACAGGTATGTTATGGATGAATCATATGAAAGGCCACCTAGGGGAACACAATGTATAGTTAGGCAAAATAGATATCAAATATCAAAAAATCTATCACAAAAAAACAATAAGTAATATTATGAATAAAATATAATATTCAATATTAGGACTGTGAAATATTAAAGGGGTAATTTCAAATGCATATGAGAAATATTTTAATCAATAATGGCCATGAGTTTGGATTCCATTACATATATCTAACTCATATGTAAAATGGGTACATTCTTGTTTCCTTTGTAGGCTCCCTCATCAGAGAACCTAAAATGATGACACCCACATAGATCGTTAATTATATGTGGAAGAGTAATAAAATTTATCTCATGGCTGGGACTAGGAATTCTGGACTAGATTTCACTACGTATCTCATATAGATAAGAATAGCACCATATGTAGTTCTTTGATAATTATCTATGCAGGTTTTGAATATTACATAGGGAATAAAGGGGGGTTTTTATTGTGGACATGCCCAATATTGGATATATTGGAATCTCTACATGTCCCATTAAAATGAAAATCAAGACAAATGTAGTTTGTGAACATTCATTTCCGAAACCAATTGAGTTTTATGTGGGAGACGAGGGATCTTAACACATTATGGGATAATGGTTCAAAATTAAAACATAAAATTGTATGAAGACCAAACCATGCATATTAAAAGAGAACTATATATAGATCTGGTACATATAAAGGAGGTGTAAAGGGAAATTAAAAATTTTGTGGTTGTATCTGGACCCAAGATTGGAGATCCTGGCGTCTTTATGTATCTCTTTGAAAATAAGAATCAAGACACACGTAGTTCTTGAAATATGGCACCTAGGAAGACCTGATTTAGACATAATGAAAAATAAATCTCATGTTCCACTAAGAAGTAGCAATGGGGTCATTGATTATTTCACATGGAAACTCTTAATGTCAAATAATGAATGAATTAATTATATAGTTTAATGTCATGTATCAAGGACAAATGATGTCATGTGGTTTAACATCATGTGACAAGGACATAGATTCTATACATTTTAACATCACGCATGACAAACGCATATGGGTTTTATTAAGTTTAATTTCTTGCAACTAGGAAATTTAGTTGTTTAGTTTAGATTCACTCTTAGAGGACCTATGACGTGTAGTTACACAAATTACATTTTCCAAAATATATCATTGGTTGGATTTGTAATTAGCACTCCATCCATTGATATTTGGGAATAAGCTCCATTTGAGTAGACATTATTTATGGAATAAGGTCATTCCCACTTGGGCTCAAGATTTGAAGGCTTCTTTATTGGTATAATAGGAGACCTGAGGACCAATTCCAACTCTCCAAGAATAAATGAGAAGAGGATAATTCTCTTTTTAAAATATCATTCTATTCTATTCTGATAGGAATATAATTGATGAAATGTATACCATCTATTTTCATATAATCATTCCGACTCATCAATTCATTTTATAGAATTTTCATCTGTAGAAAACTGATATCATATTGAAACTATGAGTAATGGTAATTTAATTTTAAATGGAAAAACTTCTACTTTTCCATACACTAATGAGTATGGAGTTTCCTGATTGTCAGAAGGGGTAGTTGTCCGATAAGCCCATAAATTATGAAAAATCTTATCAGACCAAGATTTCTTATATTTATCCACCATATTCTAGAGTATATTTGATAGGATCTTATTGAAAGACTCTATCTATTCATTGGAAACTTCATAATATCAAGATGAATGGTTTTTTTGATATTTTACTCTTGATATAACATTTTTACCTCAAAAAAATAGAAATCAGTGTCGTTTTCCATCAATATAGTATGATGGACTCCAATTCTAGTGACGATTTTAGTTTTTTCTAAAATAACTATGCTTTTATCCTTGACTTCAATGTGAGGTATTTTCTCATCCCATTTATGGAAGAAACCAATAGCAATAAGAATACACTTGAATTTCATATCAGTAGCTGGAGGATAAGTTCCTACTATATCCATTCCCCATGTGAAAAATGGTGAAGAGTATTTAGATGTATGTAACAACCCCGGGGATTGTTGAATGTAGGTGGCATGCACTAGGCAGGGATAATATTTCTCGTTGAAATCTATACAATCCAACATCATTGAATTCCAAAATTATCCAAGCCTTAGGATTTGATTAGAAATATTATGCCCTGACTAGTGAGAACCACAAGCTCCGACATGTACATCTTTCATAACAACTTGATTTTGTTCTCTTTTAACACACCAGAAGAGGATTCCATCAAAGCCTTATCTTTAGAGGATCTTCTATTTATCAAGACTATCATAATGAGTGAAATTGGAAACTCATCATCAGATCTATTCTTTTTCAGTAGTATTTGGTGGAAGCACTCCATTTTGAAGGTATTACATGATGGGTGTCGTACATCTTGTGGAATGACCATATGACTCGGATATAGGGATAATTTCATTAATTTCCTTCATTCTATTTTTAATGATGGGTGAAACCACATGATGATGGGAAATACTGTTGATTGTTTTGTCCTAGTGTGGATCTTCTAGGGTTGTGGCTGCATTAACTAGTGCATCAGTATATGTATTTTGTGATCGTGGGACATAAGACAATGTTGGATATAAGGTAAATTCAGCCATTAACCCTATAAAATAATCAGACAAAGGTATTAACTCTTATTATCTAATTTCATAGTCCCCATTGATTTTTATGATTACCAACTCTGAATAACCTTTCACATTCAGGTGGATCACTTGTACCTGGAGTGCCATTTCTTGGCCTGCGATGAGATCATGATAGTATACATCATTGTTTTTACTACCATTTGACAATTGAAAAAAGTATGGATGTGCTGTTTTTTATTGGGAGATAATTAAAATTCATAAACCAACTTTTTTGGGTTCAGAGTTTTCCATTATCTACCCTGATGGGATTCTAAATGCACCATCAAAGTACATTACCCATGTTTGTGGATTTTCATTAATAGATAAGACCTCTTCATAATAAGTTCATTATTCAATGATGTATATTCTATAGATGGGTGTTCAACAATGAAATATGATTGTTCCTTTCCTTTTATTGCCTTATGAGTCTCAAACTTGATATCAAACTGTTGAAAAATGTCTTACCACCCTGCCAAATTTCTTAATAGAATAGGACTGTTGAGGATAAATTTGAGCAGGTTATTGAGAGACACTAGTTGAACCTCATTATTTTTTAGTAAGTGCCTCAATTACTATACACTAAAGATTAATGCCTACTATAAGTTCTCAATACTTTAATATTGAGTCTCTGTGTGAAGCATAGTTTGATTGAGATAGTGATTGATGTTTTCATTCCCAACATCATTTGGTTGGAAAATGAACGCACATAATGATCAATCTAATGTTGTCAAATAAAGAATAATTGGCCTTCCTTCAAGTGATCGTACTAATACCGGTGGACTCAAGAGATATTTCTTGACGGTATAAAATGACTCTTGGCAGTCGATAGTCCAATGATAGGTGACCCCCTTCTTTATTAACCTGGTGAAGGGTAAAAACATTCCTACCAAATTGGAAATAAATCACCAAATATAAGCCAAGTTTCCTTGAAGTACACTGAATTATTTCAAATTTTGAGGTCGTGACATGCCAATGATTTCTTTTGTCTTCTCATGATCAACTTTGATGCCATAATGGCATACAACGAAACTAAGGAACTTTCCTAACAACACCCCGAATGAAAATCTCAAAGGATTCATCTATAAACATTTCTTCAGAAGTCTATTGAATATTATCTTAAAATCAGTCAGGTGATTGAAACATTGACTAGATTTAACAACCATATCATCCGCATAAAATTCGAATTATTTCCCTAAGAAGGGTTTGAAGTTATAGTAACTGGAACGTTAATACATTGTACCTGCATTTTTAAGCCAAAGAGAGTAACCCAATAGTAAAACACTCTTTGAGGGGCTCAAAAGAAGGTAGATTATTCTTCCTATGGGTCCATTCATATTTGATTATACCCTGAGTATCCATCCAGGAATGATAGAGCTTCATAGTTGGCTGTTGCATCAATTAAAAACACTATGATCAGAACTGCAAAGTCATCTTTGGGACAATGCCGGTTAAGATATCTAAAATCAATGCCAACTATGATTTTCCCATTCTCCTTTTTCACTAGGATAATTTTGGCCCACCACATGGGATATTAACCTCTATAGCAATGTTATCTTTGATAAACATATCGACTTCTACTTTAATTTTAGATGGATTAGTCAGGTCTGTTCTTCTTGATACCAGCTTGAATCCTTGATGTTCTTCTAGAAAAGACTAATGATTTGTTTCTATATGAGGATTAAAACCTAGAATTTATATATAGTTACAATAAAATAAATCTTTATGTTTCTTTAGAAATGTGTTATACATCTCTTGATCATCAGAAGTCGTGGCCACACTAATGAAAGTGGGGTGTGGATCTTCTTATGTAACAAGAATTATTTCTTTGAGATCATCCAAAGTGATGGAGAAACCTTCCTCAAATTATAAAGGATCATCCATGAGTTATTATTATGAATCTTTCTTACATGTCACTTCATCTATTTCTACTTTCATAGCAGGCGATGACTAAAAAAATTTAATGCAAGGGGAGGAGTCAGTATTTGAACATCCAAAAGATGAGGCCTCCATTTGCAACCCCGCAGATGATGAAGGGTCTTACTAGAGTAATAAAAATGACCTGATGGGTAGGGAATCAATATCTTTAACTTCCTATATTATTGAGATAACTTATTTTATCCTTTTTGGTGTAGCAAAAACATGCTGAGGTTCAGTGGATGTAACGAAGATATCCCTATTTAATCTTTCATCACTTCTTAGTGAATCTACAATTCCCCACATGATGTCAGGATCGATTGTCGAAATTGAAATTATGGAAGTAATTGGATGAGTTCTTAGATTTGGGTTTATCCATTCAATTTGATATATAGGTAACCCATAATCTATACAAAAAAGGTTGAATGGGTTTACTAGGATATTTTTCATCCCATTCAACGCATTGATTCTGGTTACCTATTTTTTCAGAGACCTCATTCCCTTCATGTGATACAGTAATGCCTCAATACTATGATTCACATGTTTTGAATGGATCCTTTTCACCATAAAATGTCCTGATTCGACAATTGAAACAATACATGGGACATTGCTGGTATGACAAAGGAATTTCCTCTTGTGGATGTAGGCTAGGACTTCAAAGTATAAAGTTAATGGCTATGTTCTAATGGAAAACCATAAAATATGAATTAGACACTCGATATCCAAACTTATTCCTAGGTGTAATATTACACAAAGGTTCTTTCTTATTCTGGTCAAAACCATGAAACATTAATTTTGAAGGATATGTTTCAGATTCAATGAGCCCCAATCGATGAAGTGTATGAATAAGAAAGTGAAAAACTCCTTAGACATTATCAATGAAGGCTCATCAAATTTCTGTTCCATTAACCCTACTAGATTGATACAAGGGCCTGATATTTCCATGTACAACATCATCTTTATCTTAATCCATAAAATATATAACTTTATTACATTCTACAATGTCATTCTCTTTATGGTAAACCATAAAAGAAACAACATCGGGTTTAAACTCATGCAGACTTTAAAAATCCTTAATAGGTGCTTCTCGAAGATCTTTTGACTGATTCAAGGGATCCAAAATTGACAACATGGATGGTACTAGGGATATCTATTTCAAAAAACAATTATTTTGATCAAGAGGTCTTCATTTTACATCATAGAGATGCGGTTTTGCAGGTACCTTTGAAGTTGTTGCTCAAAATGTAGTTGTACCCTATGTCGGGGAAGTAGCTATAACTGCTTCCAATTTTGGTAGATTTTTCTTACAAGGTTAATTTATTGGTAGAGAGAATGATGGTGTAACCTCTAATTGGTCCTCCAAAATAATCATGCCAGAACTGATCCGGTCATGTGTGGGAGAACTCCCTTTTTCTTTTTGAGCCCGCTAACGGTCTCTCCTATGTGTTTCTGCTGCATATACGGTTCAAGTTAGGGTAGAGTAAAAAATAGTGTTTTCTAGAATACCCACGCCTTCACCTGTATCCTCGAGCATGGATTATTTTTAAAGTTCCCCAAATAGTTACATGTAACCAATGATCCTCCTAACTAGAATAATCATAGGCATATGGATCAATTAAGTGGAGAGTGTTAATGGATCCATAGATCAATTCTTCATCGGATGGAGACACTTTTTTATAGGTCGATTCTAGTTGTGCCACTTAGTGGGGTAGTGCCATATCTTTTGAAAAATATGGCATGAATTATTATAAATTTAAGGAAAACATAGTCATTGATATGAGATCATCCTTTTTTTACTTCTCTTTTTTCCTACTGATCAAATCGTTTCATTGAGGAATAAACGTTGGAGGATTGATCTTTTGATGAAAGTTGTTTTACTCAGTTAGGTGTGGTAGAAAACAAAATATATTGTTCTGAAAGTTTTTGTAGTATGGAATGACTTCAGTTGAACATTTTCCTGATCATCCAATGATCATATTTTTATGCACATTTACTTTTGACTTCCTACCATTTTCTTTCTTCCTCTGGTTTAGTAGCATAACACATGCTACTTGAGCCAATGAAATTTTCATTTTCACTTGCCCAGAATCTAAATTTATTTCATGAGGTCTTTGAAAAAAAGAATCCTGAATGGAATGCCCCAACATTATTTGAAACAGATAGTAATTTGGAATATCATCATCCACTTATTTGATTGGTTTCTTCAGCCTTGGAAACCGAAACAAATTATTTTCCAAAGCTAATAACATGTAACTGAGAACCTATTCATTCTGAAAAGAATAAACATTGTTCTTTAACTATTAAAATTATGTCTGCCTTTGATATTTTTGATCATCTAGACGAGGTGGTAATTTCTACTGACACTCAGGAGGCAGAGCCCTTCAATATGAGATGGTTTTGATGTTTAAGAAGGTATAGGTGCTTGCTTGAGTGTAATTGAAGTAGCTTCTTCTTTCCTAGTTCTCCTTTATAGAGTTTATGGAATTACTGTAGATTTAGTTTTAGTTTCCAAAATGGAATCCTTGACCTTTCTGAAAATTGAATCCAGGTCTCGAAACCCTCTTATGTATTTCATAAGGACCTGGGGTGTGCGTAACTCATCATGGAATTTTTCCACACAAGTTAGTGGAACTCTTCTTGAGGGAGTACCATATATAAGGAATATGTTAATCCTTTCCATTGATAAATTAAATATGAATCTCTTTCATTTTCCCTTTCGTTGAATATTATATAATCAAAAATAGTTTTATTTAGCATTATTGGGCTAAATTGAAGAATGAATTTTAGTTGGAGATATTCCCACCAGTAATTGATCAAGATTTCGAACTTGTATACCAGAAAAAAGTTGGTCCCTGTGATGATTTCACAAAGCGTCTGAGCTTTTTTCTTATTATTGTTGAAGGGTCCCCATCATGGGATCACAATGACAAAAAAATGCATTAAGTGTTGCTCCATACCTCTCAAACAATTAAATATTGGGAATGTAGTATTCAAAAAGATTTTAGGGGGACTGATCAGATCCACCCATTCAGGGTATGATATCTTTACCAAATGCAATTTCATAAACTATTCGTGTATATATTCCAATCGAGTTGTTAATGCCCCAATTATATTCATAAGAATTTGGGAAATATGTTGATGAGTTGGGACCTATATAGGTACAACAGCTGGATCATGAATTGGTGAAACGACCGGTAAAAGCACTGGTGGTGATGCTGCTGGTATTTTCTATGGAAAACCCATGGGGACATGCCTATAAATATGAGTTTGACCCATCCCTTGTTGTGTAAAAAATGGAGGGAATTTATTATCATCATATGTAGTTAGAAAAAAAAATATTTTCTAGGAAGTTCCTATAGGATTTTCATGTTGAGGATCTACCTGGGGAGAATATCTTGTATAAATGCTATATTGAAGTAACTCTATATTGGGTCTTTTCAACTATTTCATCTCCTCTTCTTATTGTGAACATATTTCTTCAAGTGAAAGATATTGACGTTATCTAGTGGAAAAGTGAGGTGTGATCTTTTTTTACCATTCCCCTTGTTGGATGCCTTTTGAATGGGTGGGAGTTTTTTACATGAAGGAATACCAAGATTCTGGGAATGCACCTGATATCAGCTACACTTACCTACTTCATTTTCCTCAGTGTGTTCCATATTATGGATAAGAACATCATCTTCTGATTCCCCTAAGCTGGACTCATTCTGTGGAGGATCTTCTTCCATGGTATTAATGACATTTACCAACACACACTGCATTAATGGAATTACTTTTTATCTTTGTTTGTTCTTCTCATGTATCTTTCATGACATGATGTTGACCTATATGATTAATTCCCAAGAATTTTTCAATTAATAGTCACCCAAATGGAATCCTTGGATAGTTTAGTTGTGCGTTCACACTGTGATTTCTTCCCTAATCAAGATAAAACTGACATCCATTGAGGAGAGGATTGTAGATGTAAAAAATGACACATCCATATAGGATGGTGTTGTTCATGTAATTCTTCTTCGTACCATTGAACTTTTTTATTGAATTTAAAGATTGAATTAAACAGGCCACCAGCCCTACAGGATAGGGTAGCTCTGGAACTACTATAGCTGTGATTTTCTCAACTTCTCTTATCATTTTTTGAATTTTGGTCCAAACATTGGCGAGGTGAATTACTCCCAAACCACTGAAATCACATATATAGATGACTGTTGCTCAATTTCCAGCTCTTTCACCATTTGATGGCTGACATACTCTAAGCGGGAGGCCTACATAAGATTCTCCTATGCTAGATTCAAAAGGATCTCAAAATAATTTTATCATTGATCATGACTATAATAAGATATAGTTAAGAAATGTTCTTGAGAGTATTATTGATTACATACAAAATCTGTTGATTGTATCCATCCTAGGGAAATAACAATGTATGAGAATAATTTTGGAAGTCATTGCTGATTTTTTAGTGTAGTGAAATTCAATGTTCTGTGTGCACCCATTGCTCTGATACAGACACCAAATGATGTATCAAAAATTACCTTGCATAGCTTCTTTAGGGCATTGAAGCATGCACACTGAAGGATTCTCTACTACTTTTCGGCCTTTGGATTTTGGGAAAACGAGAGTGATTCCAAGTTGATTTGGAATTTCAACCCTTTTATTAATTTTACATGATTTTGATATTCATCATATTATAATACATTGGTTTTCAAATGAAGAAGAGTTTTCCATTAGTTGAGGCTGATATCATGAATGCAATCTTCATCCATCAGTTCAAGAATGTTGTATTAAGAGTATTCCAAAGGCCAAAACATGATTGGTACTTCTCCTTTAGAAATTATTTTTCTCAGGTTCAACATAACATCATAATATTATAGTAGATATTTCCCCACATGGTCCAACCAAGGTGGATGCATCTCAATTTTTGTATTAATCACAATGGAATAAGTCACTCATTACCCTGCTACATTAGGAGACAAATGAACCAAGGGAGGTTTGGAGAATGACATTCCCCTTATGATTTATTCTTTTTGTGAAATTATTTCACATGTTAATGAAAAATCATTGGACATGAATATCCTTGTGTTGAAATATACCCCGAGATTATAAGGACTTCTCATTAATACATTTTCAATTATAGAGTTAGCTTGACAATGAGAAATACCAATGCGGAGGGAACCTTTAAAGAAAATTCCATTTTGGGGAGGACCACAATTGTATAATACAAGAAGATATAAATCCTATTGATCCTTGGTCTCTTGGACACATGGAGGGTTTTCATTGCTCTTATTTAAAGAAATTATCTCTAAATTGACCAATTATTCATGATGCAAGACTCCATGAAGATGTGTCCAATGGGGAAATTAAAAATTACTAATACTACTCCCAAAATGTAGTAATGAGTGGGTAGGATGTTGAGATAACATATAAATGCAAGAGGGAATTATGTACTCCAACCTTAAGAGGATTTAGATCGCTGATTATCTCATAATTTCCTAACTATGTTTGGTGAAACTTCTTCTTTGATGCTCTTTTAAACTTAGTTAGGGGAAAATTCTGGGAGAAGTGGTTATCATGGGTTGGGGTATGTGCCTATATTGGATTACTCCTTATAATGGGATAATTACCCCCAATTGTAAAGGGTTTATCTTGCTGGTCTGATTGTCCGTGTGACATGGGGTAGTATTACCCATAACCCATCTAGACTAAAACTGAAGTATGAAACTACTCCATAATGGAATGAATCTGCGTTATACTAGGTTTGGGGATAGAATTAAGTCTTTATTCCCTAGATACAACTGATGTGGTTGTTATCATATTCTATCATGCTTCTAGAATATGGGCCGGAATTTGTGTCTTCCAATTCACCATTACTAAGATATGTTTGGTGACTTCAACAGCCGAAACATGAATATATGTACATTTTGTATCTAGACTAGGTGTATTTTCCTTATCATGTCCTCATTTTACTCTTGTTGTATACTGACAGTAATTATGTTTGGCTGTAGAGAGCTGAGTCTGCCCCATGTTTGTCATTAGATCTTTCCAAGAGACTTCTCTAGGTGCATCCAAATGAGACTATTTGTAGGATAGATGAATGATGGCTGGTATATGTTTCTACTTTCTATTTTACATCAAGCATGGTTGACATACTTCTTTCAATTTTGACAAACAAGACAGCAGGAAGAATTGGTGACTGTAAGCAGGTGTATATTTCTACTTACCAGTTGCCACCACATTTGATTGGATGTATATCTAGAATGCATTCATATGAGCCAACTCACTTGATGATAATTCATATACATGTGTATGTTCCTATTCATGGTACTCCACTAGATTTACCTTGTGGTGTTGGTGGGTCACTACTAGATGAGTCTATTGGGAAGTAGAATTAGGAAGGATGTGTGTATTTACCCACTCATTGTGTTCTACCATTGAAAGTTGTTGTACTTATCTAGAGGGGGAAAAGGCAAGAACCTGCTAAATATTTTTTAGACATCATCATTATGGTTCTTTTTACATTCCCAGATTTGAGGGACCTGGGCTGAACACCCAAAGGTAACACCCACATCATGTTGGGAGTTCACTACAGCGCGATTCTCCTAGCAGAAATTTTTTGTGGGAGTCCTTAGGAATGATCTATTTATCTTTAAATTGATTCCTTGAGTGACCTATTAATCTATATCCATGTAGTATGAGAGGGACTGGTTTTTTTGTTTCTATTATAAAGTCCCAAAATGGGTGAAGATGGTGGTTGGAACAATCTGCTTCTTCACCATCGGTCATTGCAGACCAAACGATCGAGGGTTTTTGTTAACCCGAATATCCATTTGGGCAACCTCAATGGTTGGGATTGAATTGTGTTGATATTATTCCATTAATATTATATTCGAGACCCAACGTTGAAGTTTCTAATTTGGTGTTAATGTCTTTCGAGTAGATGAGGAGCCAGCCTGAAGAGCACCCGGGAAATTCACAGGTGCAAACTCAAAGGAATCCATTTTGGAGTAAAGGGAGTTCTGAGAAAACTGAGGAAAAAATGATATCGATTAAAGATTTATATATTTAGATGAATACATGCATGATTAATTCCTTTTTTTCCTTCCATTATCAATTTATTAGAACAGGATAGGTGGGTTACACTCCTGACTTAATTAAGGATTCACGTTGGGTTCACTATTTTTGTTTTGTTGATCCTTGGAACATGGGTTTTGGCTTAGAATCACTACATCCATGCATCATCCATTGGATTTATTCACGAAACCAGAAACATTCAACATTTCATTATCCAAAATGGTCTTTCTTTCGAAAGGTACGAGTTTTTGTGTTTAAACATATGATACTTAAAAAATGCATTGATTGAGGGGATGGGAGTTTGGACTCATCAAACCCTTTTGGGGGAATTATTATCTACTCAGGGAAACTTTTTACTATTTGAGACATTTTCATGAATCCTTATTAATTATCAAAGTATATCAAAGGTTTCCATGGAAATTTTCAATCAATTATTAGCATGATTAAAATTAGAATCATCCTTTTGTATTTGAGGTTTTTTCATTAAAGAATACATCTGTATGTATTTGAGGTTCTACATCAATGGTAACATCTAAAATACTATTTATCGATTCTTTTAATCATAATTATGTTGATAATAGGTTTTTATCCACTCTATGTGGCACTCTATAATTTATCGTCTTCCATAGAGATGAAAGTTTGTTTTGCTGTTGGGACTGAAGCCATTAATGGGATACTGACCTATCCTTTTGAAAGGAATAATAACCTGTGTAGTTCAGTGTTTATTAAGAGGAAAAATCATACCTTTTATGGTCATGTGATAAGGACATAACTGTATAGTTTATTGACTTATGGTATGGATATCTAAGAAAAATGTTCCTAATCAAGGTTTGGTGTTATACTTAATCCTATGCAGCCCTTGGATCATGGAAATTATACGGGATTCCATGTAAGATTTTTCCCTATTGGGAATATGGCCCATGAAGAACAAAGTTAATTGGAAGTGTTTGGTTTGAACCTCAATATTATTTATATGTATCTCATTTAGATGGGAATAAAATCCCACATAGATCAATGAGTTTCATAGGAGAGTGTATTTGTCTTAGAGAAATATGTTTTTTATTACATCCTAAAAAGGATTACTTGGGGATTTGGTAGTATTAAATAGGGGCCTACATTTAAGGATGATGCCCTAATTAAGAAAATAAGTATGGATTCGCGAAGAGGATATCCAATGAGCTCAGTCCCTAAGAAGGCTTCCAATGTATCCCAATTAGGCTGGGAATCATAGTTCTTGTAGTCCATTCAACATGGATGTTTGTCAAAATGATGTAATCATCATGAATATATAAGAACACATGTGTCATTCCTAGTGTGAGAAACAAGGGTATGTGAGGGATTCGACAAAGGCACCCACACTTTTCCTCATCCGTAGGAGGAAGAGGGTGCGCTTATGTTGGAGACTGGGGACAAAGTCATGGTGACTAGGGAAGTGGGTGAGGTGAAAATACTTCCCTATGTTCTCTTTAAATTGGGAAAGGAACCAATGTATGGAAGTAGTTATGATGAAATAAGTAGAGAGGAGAAATACTCCAACCTTCTACTTCAAAACGTTTGGAGTTTACACCAGGATGGTTTCCCTAGTGGATCTCAGTAGAGTAGGGAGACATCTCATTTTCTTAAATGGAAGAGGATGTGTCAACAGTACCTTCCCTACCAAACACATGACGTTCTAGGATTTGGAGATGATAAGGGGAGGTCAGTACCCAAACCCACATTCTAAAAATAATGAAGATCACAAAACTGTTCCTAAGAGAATGGTCCATTTGAGTGATGATATACAAACCCAAAGAAACTCTATGAATACAAACAGATTTGAAAAATAGATATTTGGAACCTCTGACTATAGATATAAAAACCCAAAATAGGAGACACACTGTTATTCTATTCCCAATAGATTCTTATGTTAGGAGGTTTAGGTTGATGCATCAAATTAGTTCCTTTTAGATAAGGAAACTTGGGAAAGAAATACCCTACCATTATTGGATTTGATGATGGTTTACAAGATGATACAGTGGCCCTATGCACATCCATGTAACATAGTTACCATGAATAGGTGCTCCACATAGGTACCTCACATTGGTGTGCCAAGTAGTTATACCACATAGGTTGTATCAATGACTAAAGAAAATTATTTAATATAGGGAATTCATTCCAATGAATGCTTGAAATTGTGAAGGAAATTCAAAACATTATTATCCTATCTAATTATCAATTCGGTGAAGTTTTTTAGAGAGATACATAAGGTACGTAAAGGGATCTAGGAAGAATATTTACTCAATGGGAACTTTAAGAAATCATTATTCTTTTTTCAGTTTCCAAATTAATAGCCCAAGGGTCCTATTTATAGGTAAGGAGGGGGTGGTCGAATGAAATTTGTCGAAGGAGGACTACCACATAGTCCATGTGTATAGGTCTGCCAACGAGGGGTATAAAAATTATACCAATATGAAGGTCCACTATAGAGGACTGCCATGGAGGTCTACCATGTAGGTCTTCCATGTTGTTCTGTCACGCATGCCCTTGAAACTTTTTCTTTCCTTTTAAATCGTCGAACATCATCTTGAGATTTTGAAATATATGAGGGCCAACTTCATAGTCTTTTTTTCTTACTATAGAGTTTCCAAAATTATTACCCTAAATTTAATTTATATTTATATATCCATATGAGAATATATATTTCATGGGGTTTATGGTTCAAATGTTACCAAATCAGTAAGGTAATTTGGTCCCCATTTTCCTTATATAAGACACATATTTTTCTTTGAACCTATATTCTATTATGAGGTGTATATAATATCCCTTTTACAGATTATATCTTTCATATCATTAATATCATGATATTATTAAAATCATGTAATGTTATTCTCTTATGGGAATTATGATGTAATGTTACCAAATTGGTATGAGTTTATTCTACACTCTAAACATTTATCAGCATTGTTTACAATAATGCTTCCCTCGATGAAATCTTTTGTTCCAAATATCAATAACTCTAGAGACATTCATTTTCCTCTGTATATTCATTGTATTTTAATGTAATGGTTAATGTTTTCCACCATTTATCCCGTAAGATAATTAGTAATATGTTTTTAAGAAAATTAGAATTTATTTCCCACTTTTTTCAGAAATCTATTTTCCTTCAAAACTATGTTTTATAAAATAGTTTTTGAAAATTTTATACAATTGTCCAATTATTTTTAAGTGATATTTTTACCCATGTTTTTTCTTTTTAAAAATTATCTTAAAAAAATTTTGTTGTCATTTTTCGATCAAGGTACATTTCTAAACATGTCATGGGTAAAAATGAATATTCAGAATGTAATAAGATATCTTCCATCAAGACCATCATTTACATGATTTTTACATTTCATGTCTACAAGATTGATTCTAAATAATTTTTTTTCTAATATTATCTATGTTCATTCTTTTAAGTTGGTTTTCCAAGAAAAATATTTTCAAATTTTTTTCAAGTATTCCTTAAAAAATTTAAAAGTATTTTTAACGAAAAAGGTTTTCAAAAATCTTTTAAAATACATTTATATGAATTAAAATGTATATTTAAATAAAAATGTTTTTAAAATGAATTTTCATTTAAAAATGTGTTTTTCAAAGGAAATAATATATTTTCCTCAAGAAATGGTTTATTTGAAATTCCCAAGAAATATTTATAAGAATATAATTGTTTGAAATGGTTATATTAAAGGGATTCTCGAGGAAAGTATATTAACCCGAATAAATATTATATGTTATCATTAAAAAATCATCTCCATATAAGATGACATCCTTAAAAGTAGTTTATGATTTACTAGGGATATGATCCCAGGAAACCATTATATTATTTCATTGAATGGTTTACTTATAAGATGTCAACTTGTTCCTGAAACTCTTTTTTCTACCATAGGTTTCTTTATTTTGAATCCCGCTTCTTTTCACAGGTTAAGCTATGATGAAATGATAATGAGAAATATCATCATCATAATCATCATTATAGTTATAAAAATAATGGTGTTAAATTTTATAAAACTAATAAAATCTAATACTATATAGGTATAATGAAATGAATCCCAAGGGTACCCCCTTACACACAGTTCTTCCCCTCCTAGATCAAATAGGCTACTCCAGTAATTTATGTAATATTAGTCCCTTATAACTTTATAGAGTCTAATTGGCCACTAACCTTTTTACCCTCCCTCCTTGTTTGTAAAATTTCCTTATTGCCTCTTAAATAACTTGTTTATATTCTAATGACATAAGATATTGAAAAGGGAGTGGTGTATTTACCTTGAAACACAATTTCAATAATAGTTTAAATCCATTTCAACTTCTTAATGTTTAGTGTTCCTTTGATTGAAAAGTGAAGACCAATATGAATATTCATTTAATTGGATATAAGTGAGTTTCCACACCCAATGGAGGCTGATAATGCAAGTAGGAATGAACCCTTTATACCCCAATCAACTCATACTCCTCTAAATAATCAAATGGTTCATGATCCATTTGTATTGTATTTGGAATTGGATAGGTGGGGTTCTGTAATGGCCCGGACCTCTCTGGTCCATTACTTTGTGAAATGTTGGTGTTGGAGGTGTTCCGGGAGGTCAGGGGGACATATCCCCAACACTTTGCCAATTTTCTAGTTCTGTGAACAGTGTTTCCAGTTTTATGAACAGTAACAGATCGGTGAGAGAGATCAGTTTCACAGATCGGTGAGACAGATCAGTTTCACAGATCGGTGAGACAGATCAGTTTCACAGATCGGTGAGACAGATCAGTTTCACAGATCGGTGAGACAGATCAGTTTCACAGATCGGTTTCACAGATCGGTGTGACAGATCAGTTTCACAGATCGGTGTGACAGATCAGTTTCACAGATCGGTGTGACAGATCAGTTTCACAGATCAGTTTCACAGATCGGTGTGACAGATCAGTTTCACAGATCAGTTTCACAGATCGGTGTGACAGATCAGTTTCACAGATCGGTGTGACAGATCAGTTTCACATATCAGTTTCACAGATCGGTGTGACAGATCAGTTTCATGTACAGTAACGGTGGGTGAACAGTGTTTCCAGACTCCTACAGTTTTGCCCCTTTTGACGTTTCCTTTGACGTAAAATACATTTAAAGCCTTATTTTAAGGGCTCTTAAGGCCGATTCAATTCCATAAATCCTATATTAATTATTCCTAAGGCTTGGAATGTTTTACTTGGTCAAACCGCGTGGGTTAATGCGATCCGTTTTTAATGGAGAATTAACCGGATCTTAAACCGTCACCTCGTTAAATCTTAAAAAGGGACGAGATATCATTCTCCCTTGTTCCTTCCCTTTATTCTTAACTAAGAGGCTCTAGAACCTTTCAATCCTTCCCGTAGGAGTTTCACAATCAACCCTTACTCCTAGGATTAGTCCCGCTCTGTTGGATGCAACCAAGCTGTGTCGATCATTCTTCCACATAAGTTATCGCGAGGGGAGGATCGTGACCTGCTGTGTGGATAAAGGACGTCAAGAACTCTTTGAGGTAGGGGATTCATGGCTTCTCTAATTATATATGTGCAATCGTAGAATTAGCATGATTTATTCCTTTGGATCACAATGAAATTGACCTAATTAAATACTTGAACGGGATTAAAAGAATTGGTTGATCGCGTGTTGTTGCTTTATACCGTGATAACGGTTTGCCTCATGTTTTCCTAGATATAGTGATATCTATGTTTCTTTGATTTGTTGATCGTTCATGATAGAAATTGATAATGAACGTAAAGATGGAATTAACTGTTTATTAATTGGCGAAGGATAAAGAGGCATATAAATTAATTTGGTTTTTTTGTCGTTGTTGTAGTTGTTCTAATTTGAGGATAATCAAATTAGGGAAGTAAGTTTGGTTATTTAATTGTGATAGCTTACTGATTAGGTATCCATGATTGGAACCTACGAATAACAAATCTGTTAATTCAATATGGATTAGAGAACAGATTATGTGGGAATTTCAAAAAGGGTTCTGAGTTACCCTCTTGTTTGTTAACGGGCCGAGAGCCCATTTTGTGATGTTCGTTTTCCTACTGCTTGTGCTGTGATGTGAGCCTGGACGGTTGTTGTGATATGTAGAGGCATGGAGGCCTTATAGTTGTGGCAGCGGATGACGCCTAGTCTGGCGAGATGCATCGGTTTATGCATATGGGTGTCAGGGAGGGCACCAGGGGTGATGGAATGGGATGGATGTGGTTGCTGGTTGCTTGTGGTGTTCTTGAATGTTAATCTGCCATGCTTTTCCCCACGGCTCAAGGCAGTTGGTCTTGCTACCATTCTTCCAAAGGAGGCGAAGACGCGCGGGGTATGCCGCGTGCTTTCCGTGTTTAGCCTCTCGAGGGAGAATGGGTATATGCTCTTTCTATAGGCGGCAAAGACCCGACGGGTAGTATATCTACTCATCGTGTTGAGCCTCCTTTGTGTTTAGAAGCATAGGATGTTTTTCTAGAATGCCTGGGAATGTGGAAAAGTATTTCTGTAATTAATGTTTGATTAAATGGTGAAAATCCACGGGGATGGAGATGCTGGAATTTAAAGGTGATGTGAATCTTAAAAAGGAGCAGTTGTTTTTGAAAGTGACGCCATTTCAGTTTAATGTGGAATTGTTCAATCTTAATTAACGTTTAAAGAATTAATTAATGTACAGTGGAAATGATAAATGAGAATGGAGTAATCTAATAAAGCTCTTCAATTGGTTGTGTGCTTATAGGATACCTAGTCTTAGAAGTAGCAGCCTGGAGTCTGAGAGACGTTAGCTGCAGTTGTATCTAAGACTAGGTAATTCCCATAGTGTGGATGTGAGTTACTTATATATTCTATACTTTTTGTGTTTCTATACGCTACTCCACCCTGTCGGTAAGGGCAACTGACACCCCGAGGATTCTGAGCCCTGGGGGGGTGTTTTCCCCAACATTCTGATGGGAGGTTGAATGGCTGACTACCCCCTTTGGCCCCGCTCTCTTCTCTTGGTAGATCTTAGTGCTGGTAGGCACAGTGGTTAGTTTTACCCATATATGTGTGTAGAGGGCTGTAATGGCTTGTGGTTATTTCACACACATATATTCTGGATATAGTATCCTATGGACTACTATAGGTGTAATGTGTATAGGCTGTGATGGCTTGAGGATCCTTACTCGGTGTATGGGCTGTAATGGCTTGAGGAATAATACCCGACGTATGATACACGTTATGCGAGCTGTGGTGGCTCCCGGAAACTACCTGGTTACTTTTGGTTGTGAGGATTGTGTGGATCATAGCCCAGGTGTTTGCGGGCAAGCCTTTGTGGTGCACGAGGTGCAGATTGTGGAGCTTTACCCATGTTGATACGGGCAAGCCTTTGGAGAGAGATGCACAGGACGTATGTCGTTAGGGCAAAGCGGCAAACCAGTGGGGAAGTGGTAGCGGGGTACCCCTGATATTCATTACTACATGCTATATTCTTGTATGCGTTACTTGGTGAGAGTAGCCATGGTGAGGTTGGGAACATAGTATACCTGTTTAGGTGACGAGTTAGTTTTACTTGTTGTTCACTGGGCTTTAGCATGCTTTCTTTACTTTTGCACGAGAGTCTTGGGGAGGATCCTACTGAGTATACTGTTATACTCACCCTATGTACATATAAACTGTTTTTCAGGTCACTTGGAGCAGGTTGGAGATCAAGCTGGTTACTACTAGCTTGCGGTTGGAGGAGGAGCTGTTCGGGCTTGTGGTCGCTGCCGTTTTAATTTCTTTTGGGTACTTTTAGTTTTCCCTTTCAGTTGTAGTACTTTTGCATGACATTTCATATATGTACTTGGTTTCCTTTTTATATTTCAGTTCTGAGTTGGAGTTGACTGGAGTCTATTCTATCTCTCTCTTCTGCATGTGTAGTATTAGAGGGTAATGCCTCCCATTTGTGTGTGTATTATACCCTCGGTGCTAGTCGCCAACCTGGGGCCTACTGGAGGTGGGACTCGGGGGTCATTATCTCCCTTTTCACATTGCCGGCCCAGGAGGGGTACACTTTGTGGGGAGGGGGTCGTGACAGAGTGGTATCAAAGGTCTGGTCGAGGGATAGGATGGAGTTTGGAGTTAGGCACATGTGAGGATGTATGGGATGGTAGGGCAACGGTGTCATTCATGTTTAGCAAGTGGGGTAAACACTGGAGACCGGCAGAGACATAGGCGATCAGGGCCCCCTATGATCTGTTGCACGGACCTTTAAGTTTACGATGGCTACTAAACAAAGTGATACTGGTTGTAGGGTAGAGACCTAGGAAAGGATCATGCATCATTATTCTTTGCGCCTGTGTTTGAATGGGTAGACCTTGGGATAGGTAACAAAAAATTAATAAAACAAAATAATTAATTAATTAATGTTGAGTCTTCTATATTCCAGGCTTAGGAGCTCTAACAGTTGTTATTTTACAGGTATGGCTCCAGGTCGACGTCCTCGTCAGGTTTGCGCAGAAGGTGCCCAGCAGGCTGTTCCAGCAGATCGCCGCCGGGTAGAGGTTGATAACGATGACACTTGGAGGAAGACACTCCGAGAGTTTCAGCGCCAGAGTCTACATAAGTACGAGGGCTCCGTTTCAGATGCAGTCACAGAAGACTGGTTGGAGGAGGTCGAGATAGGATTCAGTTCGATTTGTGCTCGGAAGGAACACTGGGTGTCCTTGGTTGTGACGATGTTGTGTGGAGCAGCGAGACAGTGGTGGTTCTTGTTCCTCGGGGATCGTGAGGAGTCAGCGATCTCATGGGAGGAGTTTCGAGACAGGTTTAGAGTCGAGTTTCTTTCATCGACTGCGAAGGCATCTAGTCGCCAGGAGCTTCTTACCCTTCGACAAGGGAGCTCCAGTGTTCGGGAGTTTGGAATCCGTTTCAGGAACCTTCTACGATATGCTTCAGACCTTTTACCAGATGATGAGGCCAGGGCGAGGCATTTCGAGGAGGCTTTGCGTCCAGAGATCCAGCGCCAGGTCACCCCATTTATGCTGAAGACATATCTTGAGGTGCTGGCGAGGGAAGAGGTTGTTGAGAGGACTTTGGCTAGGACCGGATCGTCACGAGAGGGGAATCGTCATGATTCCTCAAGAAGCAGAGCTGTGGTCCGGGGTTCCCGGTTTTCAGGACAGAAGAGTTTCCGTTCACCTGGGGGTAGGTCCCAGCCCTTCCCATCTCATTTCTCCGGAGGTAGCAACTCTCAGACCTATGCCAAGGGATCAGGCGCTTGTTTTTCTTGTGGTGGACGTGGTCATCAGCAGCGGGAGTGCCCAACTTTTCAGAGCAGTCATCGTGCACCAGGCGCTCCACTCCAGGTTCCTCCATTGAGGCAATTCCAGCCGAGGCAACAGCAGCAGGTTGCACCAGCTTTAGATCACCAGAGGGTAGATGGAGCAGGCAGAGGACAACCCCATGATGCTCCCCGTCCTCAGAGAGCAGAGCGCGGCCGTGGTGGTGGTCGTCATCAGGGTCAGAGAGGCCGTGGAGGTGGTCGTGGTCAGCTTCATGCTCTAGCGTTGCCAGCTCCAGGCGAGCCAGACGTCGTCCGAGGTACCCTTTGCTTGTTTTCTACCTTGTTGTATGCCTTGTTTGATTCAGGAGCGACACACTCCTTTATATCCCCTACCCTTGTCCACGCTTTGGGACTTGAGGTAGAGAGGCTTCCAGTGCCCTTGGCGTTGACTACGCCAGTTGGAGGTCGAGCTAGCTTGTTTGAAGTATGTAGAGACTGTGAGCTAGTGTTGGGGCAGCACCGCTCTTGGGGAGATTTCCTATGTTTACGAATACAACCATATGATGTCATCCTCGGCATGGATTGGTTATATTCGGTGCAGGCTATTGTGGATTGCTATAGGAAGAAGGTCGTTTTCTTTGATGAAGATGGAGAGGAAGTAGTGTTTGTTGGTGAGAGAGATCCTCGGATGAGTCATAGACGAGTTTCATCCTTATCATCCATGATGGCTGGGATGATGCTGAGTTCTTCAGAGGTTCAACAGCTGGCGTTTCCTAGGGTCGTAGAAGAGTACCCTGATGTCTTTCCAGAAGAGGTTGTATCCTTACCCCCTCGATGGAAGATCGAGTTTGGGATCGAGCTACAGCCAGGAGCATCTCCCATCTCTATGTCTCCATATAGGATGGCCCCTTCTGAGTTACGGGAGCTACGTATTCAGCTCGATGGTCTATTGCAGTGTGGTTTTGTTCGGCCAAGTGTGTCACCGTGGGGTGCACCAGTCTTGTTCGTGAAAAAGGCTGATGGCAGTTTGCGGTTGTGCGTCGATTATCGTTGCTTAAACAAAGTGACAATAAAGAACCGTTATCCTCTCCCACGGATTGATGACCTATTCGATCAACTGAAGGGTGCAAGTTGGTTTTCATAGATCGACTTGCGGTCAGGATATCATCATATGCGTGTAAAGGATGAGGATATCCCGAAGACTGCTTTCTGCTGTCGTCATGGGCATTATGAGTTTGTTGTAATGCCATTCGGCGTGACAAATGCTCCAGCTGTTTGCATGGGGTTGATGAATGCTGTGTTCCGTTAATTCTTGGACAAGTTTGTTGTGGTTTTCACTGACGACATCCTTGTGTACTCCACATCTGAAGAAGAGCATGCAGAACATCTACGAGCTGTTTTGGGAGTTCTTCGCCAACATCGGTTGTTTGGGAAGTTGTCCAAGTGTGAGTTCTGGGCTCAAGAAGTTAGTTTCTTGGGACATGTTGTGTCCCAACAGGGAGTAGCTGTGGATCCTTCGAAGATAGAATCAGTGGTGTCTTGGCCAGCCCCCAAGACCGTGTCAGAGGTGCGAAGTTTCCTTGGTCTCGCAGGCTATTATAGGAGGTTTGTGGCTAATTTCTCCCGAGTTGCAACTCCTCTGACAGCTTTGACCAGGAAGGATCAAGCGTTCATATGGACTGATTAGTGTCAGACAGCTTTCGAGTATCTAAAGGAGAAGTTGGTAAGTGCTCCAGTCCTTTGTCTTCCAACAGAGGGAGTCCAGTTTGATGTTTTCTGTGATGCTTCACATCTGGGGCTCGGCTGTGTTCTCATGCAGCAGAGGTCAGTTGTTTCTTATGGGTCTCGGCAGTTGCGTCCCCATGAACGCAACTATGCCACCCATGATCTTGAGTTGGCAGCCGTGGTGTTTGCGCTGAAGTTGTGGAGGCATTACCTCATTGGAGAGCGCTTTGTGGTTTTCACCGATCATAAGAGTTTGAGGTATGTTTTCTCTCAGCGGGATTTGAACTTGCGGCAGCGTCGGTGGATGGAGTTCTTGCAGGAATACGACTTCGAAATATCGTATACACCTGGGAAGGGAAATGTTGTTGCTGATGCCCTGAGCCGAAAGTCACGTAATGATGTTGTGCGTGAATCTGGTGATTCTTGGAGAGGGATGGAAGAGCTAGCAGCTTTGCATCTTGATATGGGAGAAGTTGGGGGAAGAGTTTTTCTTTTCCAGATGACGGTGCAATCACCCCTGATGCAAAAGGTGGAAGAGTCTCAGTTGGGTGATCTAGAGGTGGAAGTTTTGAGAGACAGAGTTGTTTGTGGGGAGGCCCCTGATGGTTGGTCGGAGGATGAACAACACCGAGTGTTGTATCATGACAGGCTTTTTGTTCCCTTGACGATGCGCGAGACGGTTCTCCGAGAGTTCCATAGCTCGCCCTTAGCCGTACATCCTGGTGTGACGAAGACGTATCGATCCTTGAGGAGTCAGTTTTGGTGGCCTGGGCTGAAGCGTTCAGTTGCAGAATGTGTGTCTCGATGTTTAGTCTGCCAGAAGGTGAAGGCCGAACACCGTGTTCCGGGTGGTCTTCTCCAGCACTTAGAGATTCCTCAGTGGAAGTGGGAGGACATCTCAATGGACTTTGTTACAGGTTTACCTCGAGCTCCGGGAGGACATGATGCTATATGGGTGGTAGTGGATCGTTTAACTAAATCGGCCCACTTCATAGCAATCAAGGAGTCGAGCTCAGTGGAGGTTTTGTCGAGGCAGTATCTGGAGGAGGTGGTGAGGCTTCACGGAGTTCCTAAGACGATCATTTCTGATCGAGACCCTCGTTTTACCTCGAGGGTGTGGAGAGGTCTCCAGCATGCTTTTGGCTCTCAACTATTCCTTAGCACTTCTTTTCATCCTCAAACAGATGGTCAGACAGAGCGAACCATCCAAACTCTTGAAGACATGTTGCGCTCTTGTGTTCTTGATTTTGGTGGTTCATGGGTGAAGAACTTACCTTTAGTAGAGTTCGCTTACAATAATAGTTTTCACTCTACCATCGGCATGGCGCCGTTTGAAGCCTTGTATGGACGGCCATGCCGTTCTCCGTTGTGCTGGACTGGGGTCGGAGAGTCAGCAATTCTCGGACCAGAACTAGTGCAGAATACGACGGAGATGGTTCAAGTGATTCGTGAGAGGATGAATACAGCACAAGATCGTCAGAAATCTTATGCGGATCAAAGACGGAGACCCTTAGAGTTTAATGTTGGGGATCATGTGTTTCTGAAGGTGACTCCCCGTCGTGGGCAGCGAAGGTTTGGTCACGGAAGTAAGCTTTCTCCCCGTTTTGTTGGGCCTTTTGAGGTGTTAGCTCGTGTTGGAGCTGTGGCATATCGAGTAGAACTTCCCCCTCGGATGAGTCGGATACATGATTTTTTTCATGTATCGCAGCTCCGTCATTATCTTCATGATGAATCTCATGTTATCGATTGGGGAGAGATCGATATTGATGATGATGCAACCTTCGAGGAGCGACCTGTGGAGATCCAAGACCATGAGGAGAAGGTGTTGCGTGGGCGTTCTATTCCCTTAGTTCGTGTCTTGTGGCGACACGGCGGCATGGAGGAGAGTACCTGGGAGCGTGAGTCACAGATACGTGCTCAGTACCCAGAGTTGTTTAATGTTTAACTCCTTTCATGTAATGATGTTTTCTCTGTGGTTGGACCTTTCATGTTTAATTTATGTACCTTTAATGTGATGTTATGTTTGAATTGTTTGGGTATGGATTGTTTGTTCCCAGATGTCATAGTTTTGTTCCAGCTTTCGAACAAGTCATGGTGGTTTTCCCCTGAGAGGTATCTTATGGGGTGGTTGTTCGGACCCCTCTTTTCTTCTGGGTTGGTTTTTAATTCTCGAGGACGAGAATGTTTTGAGAGGTATCTAATGTAATGGCTCGGACCACTCTGGTCCATTACTTTGTGAAATGTTGGTGTTGGAGGTGTTCCGGGAGGTCAGGGGGACTTATCCCCAACACTTTGCCAATTTTCTAGTTCTGTAAACAGTGTTTCCAGTTTTATGAACAGTAACAGATCGGTGAGATAGATCAGTTTCACAGATCGGTGAGACAGATCAGTTTCACAGATCGGTGAGACAGATCAGTTTCACAGATCGGTGAGACAGATCAGTTTCACAGATCGGTGAGACAGATCAATGTCACATATCGGTGAGACAGATCAGTTTCACAGATCGGTGAGACAGATCAGTTTCACAGATCGGTGAGACAGATCAGTTTCACAGATCGGTGAGACAGATCAGTGTCACAGATCGGTGAGACAGACCAGTCTCACAGATCGGTTTCACAGATCGGTGTGACAGATCAGTTTCACAGATCAGTTTCACAGATCGGTGTGACAGATCAGTTTCACAGATCGGTGTGACAGATCAGTTTAACAGATCAGTTTCACAGATCGGTGTGACAGATCAGTTTCACAGATCAGTTTCACAGATCGGTGTGACAGATCAGTTTCACAGATCAGTTTCACAGATCGGTGTGACAGATCAGTTTCACAGATCAGTTTCACAGATCGGTGTGACAGATCAGTTTCACAGATCAGTTTCACAGATCGGTGTGACAGATCAGTTTCATGTACAGTAACGGTGGGTGAACAGTGTTTCCAGACTCCTACAGTTTTGCCCCTTTTGACGTTTCCTTTGACGTAAAATACATTTAACGCCTTATTTTAAGGGCTCTTAAGGCCGATTCAATGCCATAAATCCTATCTTAATTATTCCTAAGGATTGGAATGTTTTACTTGGTCAAACCGCGTGGGTTAATGCGATCCGTTTTTAATGGAGAATTAACCGGATCTTAAACCGTCACCTCGTTAAATCTTAAAAAGGGAAGAGATATCATTCTCCCTTGTTCCTTCCCTTTATTCTTAACTAAGAGGCTCTAGAACCTTTCAATCCTTCCCGTAGGAGTTTCACAATCAACCCTTACTCCTAGGATTAGTCCCGCTCTGTTGGATGCAACCAAGCTGTGTCGATCATTCTTCCACATAAGTTGTCACGAGGGGAGGATCGTGACCTGCTGTGTGGATAAAGGACGTCAAGAACTCTTCGAGGTTGGGGATTCATGGCTTCTCTAATTATATATGTGCAATCGTAGAATTAGCATGATTTATTCCTTTGGATCACAATGAAATTGACCTAATTAAATACTTGAACTGGATTAAAAGAATTGGTTGATCGCGTGTTGTTGCTTTATACCGTGATAACTGTTTGCCTCATGTTTTCCTAGATATAGTGATATCTATGTTTCTTTGATTTTTTGATCGTTCATGATAGAAATTGATAATGAACGTAAAGCTGGAATTAACTGTTGATTAATTGGCGAAGGATAAAGAGGCATATAAATTAATCTGGTTTTTTTTGTCGTTGTTGTAGTTGTTCTAATTTGAGGATAATCAAATTAGGGAAGTATGTTTGGTTATTTAATTGTGATAGCTTACTGATTAGGTATCCATGATTGGAACCTACGAATAACAAATCTGTTAATTCAATATGGATTAGAGAACAGATTATGTGGGAATTTCAAAAAGGGTTATGAGTTACCCTCTTGTTTGTTAACGGGCCGAGAGCCCATTTTGTGATGTTCGTTTTCCTGCTGCTTGTGCTGTGATGTGAGCCTGGACGGTTGTTGTGATATGTAGAGGCATGGAGGCCTTATAGTTGTGGCAGCGGATGACGCCTAGTCTGGCGAGATGCATCGGTTTATGCATATGGGTGTCAGGGAGGGCACCAGGGGTGATGGAATGGGATGGATGTGGTTGATGGTTGCTTGTGGTGTTCTTGAATGTTAATCTGCCTTGCTTTTCCCCACTGCTCAAGGCAGCTGGTCTTGCTACCATTCTTCCAAAGGAGGCGAAGACGCGCGGGGTATGCCACGTGCTTTCCGTGTTTAGCCTCTCGAGGGAGAATGGGTATATGCACTTTCTATAGGCGGCAAAGACCCGACGGGTAGTATATCTACTCACCGTGTTGAGCCTCCTTTGTGTTTAGAAGCATAGGATGTTTTTCTAGAATGCCTGGGAATGTGGAAAGGTATTTCTATAATGAATGTTTGATTAAATGGTGAAAATCCACGGGGATGGAGATGCTGGAATTTAAAGGTGATGTGAATCTTAAAAAGGAGCAGTTGTTTTTGAAAGTGACGCCATTTCAGTTTAATGTGGAATTGTTCAATCTTAATTAATGTTTAAAGAATTAATTAATGTACAGTGGAACTGATAAATGAGAATGGAGTAATCTAATAAAGCTCTTCAATTGGTTGTGTGCTTATAGGATACCTAGTCTTAGAAGTAGCAGCCTGAAGTCTGAGAGACGTTAGCTGCAGTTGTATCTAAGACTAGGTAATGCCCATAGTGTGGATGTGAGTTACTTATATATTCTATACTTTTTGTGTTTCTATACGCTACTCCACCCTGTCGGTAAGGGCAACTGACACCCCGGGGATTCTGAGCCTTGGGGGGGTTTTTTCCCCAACATTCTGATGGGAGGTTGAATGGCTGACTACCCCCTTTGGCCCCGCTCTCTTCTCTTGGTAGATCTTAGTGCTGGTAGGCACAGTGGTTAGTTTTACCCATATATGTGTGTAGAGGGCTGTAATGGCTTGTGGTTATTTCACACACATATATTCTGGATATAGTATCTTATGGACTACTATAGGTGTAACGTGTATAGGCTGTGATGGCTTGAGGATCCTTACTCGGTGTATGGGCTGTAATGGCTTGAGGTATAATACCCGACGTATGATACACGTTATGCGATATGTGGTGGCTCCCGGAAACTACATGGTTACTTTTGGTTGTGAGGATTGTGTGGAGCTTAGCCCAGGTGTTTGCGGGCAAGCCTTTGTGGTGCACGAGGTGCAGATTGTGGAGCTTTACCCATGTTGATACGGGAAAGCCTTTGGAGAGAGATGCACAGGATGTATGTCGTTGGGACAAAGCGGCAAACCAGTGGGGAAGTGGTAGCGGGGTACCCTTGATATTCTTTACTACATGCTATATTCTTGTATGCGTTACTTGGTGAGAGTAGCCATGGTGAGGTTGGGAACATAGTATACCTATTTAGGTGACGAGTTAGTTTCACTTGTTGTTCACTGGGCTTTAGCATGATTTCTTTACTTTTGCACGAGAGTCTTGGGGAGGATCCTACTGAGTATACTGTTATACTCACCCTATGTACAAATAAACTATTTTTCAGGTCACTTGGAGCAGGTTGGAGATCAAGCTGGTTACTACTAGCTTGCGGTTGGAGGAGGAGCTGTTCGGGCTTGTGGTCGCTGCCGTTTTACTTTCTTTTGGGTACTTTTAGTTTTCCCTTTCAGTTGTAGTACTTTTGCATGACATTTCATATATGTACTTGGTTTCCTTTTTATATTTCAGTTCTGAGTTGGAGTTGACTGGAGTCTATTCTATCTCTCTCTTCTGCATGTGTAGTCTTAGAGGGTAATGCCTCCCATTTGTGTGTGTATTATACCCTCGGTGCTAGTCGCCAACCCGGGGCCTACTGGAGGCGGGACTCGGGGGTCATTATCTCCCTTTTCACATTGCCGGCCCAGGAGGGGTACACTTTGTGGGGAGGGGGTCGTGACAGAGTGGTATCAAAGGTCTGGTCGAGGGATAGGATGGAGTTTGGAGTTAGGCACAGGTGAGGATGTATGGGATGGTAGGGCAACAATGTCATTCATGTTTAGCAAGTGGGGTAAACACTGGAGACCGGCAGAGACATAGGCATTCAGGGCCCCCTATGATCTGTTGCACGGACCGTTAAGTTTACGATGGCTACTAAACAAAGTGATACTGGTTGCAGGGTAGAGACCTAGGAAAGGATCATGCATCATTATTCTTTTCGCCTGTGTTTGAATGGGTAGACCTTGGGATAGGTAACCAAAAATTAATAAAACAAAATAATTAATTAATTAATGTTGAGTCTTCCATATTCCAGGCTTAGGAGCTCTAACAGTTGTTATTTTACAGGTATGGCTCCAGGTCGACGTCCTCGTCAGGTTTGCGCAGAAGGTGCCCAGCAGGCTGTTCCAGCAGATCGCCGCCGGGTAGAGGTTGATGACGATGACACTTGGAGGAAGACACTCCGAGAGTTTCAGCGCCAGAGTCTACAGAAGTACGAGGGCTCCGTTTCAGATGCAGTCACAGAATACTGGTTGGAGGAGGTCGAGATAGGCTTCAGTTCGATTCGTGCTTGGAAGGAACACTGGGTGTCCTTGGTTGTGACGATGTTGCGTGGAGCAGCGAGACAGTGGTGGTTCTTGTTCCTCGGGGATCGTGAGGAGTCAGCGATCTCATGGGAGGAGTTTCGAGACAGGTTTAGAGTCGAGTTTCTTTCATCGACTGCGAAGGCATCTAGTCGCGAGGAGCTTCTTACCCTTCGACAAGGGAGCTCCAGTGTTCGGGAGTTTGGAATCCGTTTCAGGAACCTTCTACGATATGCTTCAGACCTGTTACCAGATGATGAGGCCAGGGCGAGGCATTTCGAGGAGGCATTGCGTCCAGAGATCCAGCGCCAGGTCACCCCATTTATGCTGAAGACATATCTTGAGGTGCTGGAGAGGGCAGAGGTTGTTGAGAGGACTTTGGCTAGGACCGGATCGTCACGAGAGGGGAATCGTCATGATTCCTCAAGAAGCAGAGCTGTGGTCCGGGGTTCCCGGTTTTCAGGACAGAAGAGTTTCCGTTCACCTGGGGGTAGGTCCCAGCCCTTCCCATCTCATTTCTCCGGAGGTAGCAACTCTCAGACCTATGCCAAGGGATCAGGCGCTTGTTTTTCTTGTGGTGGACGTGGTCATTAGCAGCGGGAGTGCCCAACTTTTCAGAGCAGTCATCGTGCACCAGGCGCTCCACTCCAGGTTCCTCCGTTGAGGCAATTACAGCCGAGGTAGCAGCAGCAGGTTGCACCAGCTTTAGATCACCAGAGGGTAGATGGAGCAGGCAGAGGACAACCCCATGACGCTCCCCGTCCTCAGAGAGCAGAGCGCGGCCGTGGTGGTGGTCGTCATCAGGGTCAGAGAGGTCGTGGAGGTGGTCGTGGTCAGCTTCATGCTCTAGCGTTGCCAGCTCCAGGCGAGCCAGACATCGTCCGAGGTACCCTTTGCTTGTTTTATACCTTGGTGTATGCCTTGTTTGATTCAGGAGCGACACACTCCTTTATATCCCCTACCCTTTTCCACGCTTTGGGACTTGAGGTAGAGAGGCTTCCAGTGCCCTTGGCGTTGACTACGCCAGTTGGAGGTCGAGCTAGCTTGTTTGAAGTATGTAGAGACTGTGAGCTAGTGTTGGGGCAGCACCGCTCTTGGGGAGATTTCCTATGTTTACGAATACAACCATATGATGTCATCCTCGGCATGGATTGGTTGTATTCGGTGCAGGCTATTGTGGATTTCTACAGGAAGAAGGTCGTTTTCTTTGATGAAGATGGAGAGGAAGTAGTGTTTGTTGGTGAGAGAGATCCTCGGATGAGTCATAGACGAGTTTCATCCTTATCATCCATGATGGCTGGGATGATGCTGAGTTCTTCAGAGGTTCAACAGCTGGCGTTTCCTAGGGTCGTAGAAGAGTACCCTGATGTCTTTCCAGAAGAGGTTGTATCCTTACCCCCTCGATGGAAGATCGAGTTTGGGATCGAGCTACAGCCAGGAGCGTCTCCCATCTCTATGTCTCCATATAGGATGGCCCCTTCTGAGTTACGGGAGCTACGTATTCAGCTCGATGGTCTATTGCAGTGTGGTTTTGTTCGGCCAAGTGTGTCACCGTGGGGTGCACCAGTCTTGTTCGTGAAAAAGGCTGATGGCAGTTTGCGGTTGTGCGTCGATTATCGTCGCTTAAACAAAGTGACAATAAAGAACCGTTATCCTCTCCCGCGGATTGATGACCTATTCGATCAACTGAAGGGTGCAAGTTGGTTTTCAAAGATCGACTTGCAGTCAGGATATCATCAGATGCGTGTAAAGGATGAGGATATCCCGAAGACTGCTTTCCGCTGTCGTCATGGGCATTATGAGTTTGTTGTAATGCCATTCGGCGTGACAAATGCTCCAGCTGTTTTCATTGGGTTGATGAATGCTGTGTTCCGTGAATTCTTGGACAAGTTTGTTGTGGTTTTCATTGACGACATCCTTGTGTACTCCACATCTGAAGAAGAGCATGCATAACATCTACGAGCTGTTTTGGGAGTTCTTCTCCAACATCGGTTGTTTGGGAAGTTGTCCAAGTGTGAGTTCTGGGCTCAAGAAGTTCGTTTCTTGGGACATGTTGTGTCCCAACAGGGAGTAGCTGTGGATTCTTCGAAGATAGAATCAGTGGTGTCTTGGCCAGCCCCCAAGACCGTGTTAGAGGTGCGAAGTTTCCTTGGTCTCGCAGGCTATTATAGGAGGTTTGTGGCTAATTTCTCCCGAGTTGCAACTCCTCTGACAGCTTTGACCAGGAAGGATCAAGCGTTCATATGGACTGATCAGTGTCAGACAGCTTTCGAGTATCTAAAGGAGAAGTTGGTAAGTGCTCCAGTCCTTTGTCTTCCAACGGAGGGAGTCCAATTTGATGTTTTCTGTGATGCTTCACATCTGGGGATAGGCTGTGTTCTCATGCAGCAGAGGTCAGTTGTTTCTTATGGGTCTCGGCAGTTGCGTCCCCATGAACGCAACTATGCCACCCATGATCTTGAGTTGGCAGCCGTGGTGTTTGCGCTGAAGTTGTGGAGGCATTACCTCATTGGAGAGCGCTTTTTGGTTTTCACCGATCATAAGAGTTTGAGGTATGTTTTCTCTCAGCGGGATTTGAACTTGCGGCAGCGTCGGTGGATGGAGTTCTTGCAGGAATACGACTTCGAAATATCGTATACACCTGGGAAGGGAAATGTTGTTGCTGATGCCCTGAGCTGAAAGTCACGTAATGATGTTGTGCGTGAATCTGGTGATTCTTGGAGAGGGATGGAAGAGCTAGCAGCTTTGCATCTTGATATGGGAGAAGTTGGGGGAAGAGTTTGTCTTTTCCAGATGACGGTGCAATCATCCCTGATGCAAAAGGTGGAAGAGTCTTAGTTGGGTGATCTAGAGGTGGATGTTTTGAGAGACAGAGTTGTTTGTGGGAAGGCCCCTGAGGGTTGGTCGGAGGATGAACAACACCGAGTGTTGTATCATGACAGGATTTTTGTTCCCTTGACGATGCGCGAGACGGTTCTTAGAGAGTTCCATAGCTCGCCCTTAGCCGTACATCCTGGTGTGACGAAGATGTATCGATCCTTGAGGAGTCAGTTTTGGTGGCCTGGGCTGAAGCGTTCAGTTGCAGAATGTGTGTCTCGATGTTTAGTCTGCCAGAAGGTGAAGGCCGAACACCGTGTTCCGGGTGGTCTTCTCCAGCACTTAGAGATTCCTCAGTGGAAGTGGGAGGACATCTCAATGGACTTTGTTACAGGTTTACCTCGAGCTCCGGGAGGACATGATGCTATATGGGTGGCAGTGGATCGTTTAACTAAATCGGCCCACTTCATAGCAATCAAGGAGTCGAGCTCAGTGGAGGTTTTGTCGAGGCAGTATCTGGAGAAGGTGGTGAGGCTTCACGGAGTTCCTAAGACGATCATTTCTGATCGAGACCCTCGTTTTACCTCGAGGGTGTGGAGAGGTCTCCAGCATGCTTTTGGCTCTCAACTATGCCTTAGCACTGCTTTTCATCCTCAAACGGATGGTCAGACAGAGCGAACCATCCAAACTCTTGAAGACATGTTGCGCTCTTGTGTTCTTGATTTTGGAGGTTCATGGGTGAAGCACTTACCTTTGGTAGAGTTCGCTTACAATAATAGTTTTCACTCTACCATCGGCATGGCGCCGTTTGAAGCCTTGAATGGCCGGCCATGCCGTTCTCCGTTGTGCTGGACTGGGGTCGGAGAGTCAGCAATTCTCGGACCAGAACTAGTGCAGAATACGACGGAGATGGTTCAAGTGATTCGTGAGAGGATGAAGACAGCACAAGATCGTCAGAAATCTTATTCGGATCAAAGAAGGAGACCCTTAGAGTTTAATGTTGGGGATCATGTGTTTCTGAAGGTGACTCCCCGTCGTGGGCAGCGAAGGTTTGGTCGCGGAAGTAAGCTTTCTCCCTGTTTTGTTGGGCCTTTCGAGGTGTTATCTCGTGTTGGAGCTGTGGCATATCGAGTAGCACTTCCCCCTCGGATGAGTCGGATACATGATGTTTTTCATGTATCGCAGCTCCGTCATTATCTTCATGATGAATCTCATGTTATCGATTGGGGAGAGATCGATATTGATGATGATGCAACCTTCGAGGAGCGACCTGTGGAGATCCAAGACCACGAGGAGAAGGTGTTGCGTGGGCGTTCTATTCCCTTAGTTCGTGTCTTGTGGCGACACGGCGGCATGGAGGAGAGTACCTGGGAGCGTGAGTCACAGATACGTGCTCAGTACCCAGAGTTGTTTAATGTTTAACTCCTTTCATGTAATGATGTTTTCTCTGTGGTTGGACCTTTCATGTTTTATTTATGTACCTTTAATGTGATGTTATGTTTGAATTGTTTGGGTATGGATTGTTTGTTCCCGGATGTCATAGTTTTGTTCCAGCTTTCGAACAACTCATGGTGGTTTTCCCCTAAGAGGTATCTTATGGGGTGGTTGTTCGGACCCCTCTTTTCTTCTGGGTTGGTTTTTAATTCTCGAGGACGAGAATTTTTTGAGAGGTATCTAATGTAATGGCCCAGACCTCTCTAGTCCATTACTTTGTGAAATGTTGGTGTTGGAGGTGTTCCGGGAGGTCAGGGGGACTTATCCCCAACACTTTGCCAATTTTCTAGTTCTGTGAACAGTGTTTCCAGTTTTATGAACAGTAACAGATCGGTGAGAGAGATCAGTTTCACAGATCGGTGAGACAGATCAGTTTCACCGATCGGTGAGACAGATCAGTTTCACAGATCGGTGAGACAGATCAGTTTCACAGATCGGTGAGACAGATCAGTTTCACAGATCGGTGAGACAGATCAGTTTCACAGATCGGTGAGACAGATCAGTTTCACAGATCGGTGAGACAGATCAGTGTCACAGATCGGTGAGACAGATCAGTTTCACAGATCGGTGAGACAGATCAGTTTCACAGATCGGTGAGACAGATCGGTTTCACAGATCGGTGTGACAGATCAGTTTCACAGATCAGTTTCACAGATCGGTGTGACAGATCAGTTTCACAGATCGGTGTGACAGATCAGTTTCACAGATCAGTTTCACAGATCGGTGTGACAGATCAGTTTCACAGATCAGTGTCACAGATCGGTGTGACAGATCAGTTTCACAGATCAGTTTCACAGATCGGTGTGACAGATCTGTTTCACAGATCAGTTTCACAGATCGGTGTGACAGATCAGTTTCACAGATCAGTTTCACAGATCGGTGTGACAGATCCGTTTCATGTACAGTAACGGTGGGTGAACAGTGTTTCCAGACTCCTACAGTTTTGCCCCTTTTGACGTTTCCTTTGACGTAAAATACATTTAACGCCTTATTTTAAGGGCTCTTAAGGCCGATTCAATGCCATAAATCCTATATTAATTATTCCTAAGGCTTGGAATGTTTTACTTGGTCAAACCGCGTGGGTTAATGCGATCCGTTTTTAATGGAGAATTAACCGGATCTTAAACCGTCACCTCGTTAAATCTTAAAAAGGGACGAGATATCATTCTCCCTTGTTCCTTCCCTTTATTCTTAACTAAGAGGCTCTAGAACCTTTCAATCCTTCCCGTAGGAGTTTCACAATCAACCCTTACTCCTAGGATTAGTCCCGCTCTGTTGGATGCAACCAAGCTGTGTCGATCATTCTTCCACATAAGTTGTCACGAGGGGAGGATCGTGACCTGCTGTGTGGATAAAGGACGTCAAGAACTCTTCGAGGTAGGGGATTCATGGATTCTCTAATTATATATGTGCAATTGTAGAATTAGCATGATTTATTCCTTTGGATCACAATGAAATTGACCTAATTAAATACTTGAACTGGATTAAAATAATTGGTTGATCGCGTGTTGTTGCTTTATACCGTGATAACGGTTTGCCTCATGTTTTCCTAGATATAGTGATATCTATGTTTCTTTGATTTGTTGATCGTTCATGATAGAAATTGATAATGAACGTAAAGCTGGAATTAACTGTTGATTAATTGGCGAAGGATAAAGAGGCATATAAATTAATCTGGTTTTTTTGTCGTTGTTGTAGTTGTTCTAATTTGAGGATAATCAAATTAGGGAAGTAAGTTTGGTTATTTAATTGTGATAGATTACTGATTAGGTATCCATGATTGGAACCTACGAATAACAAATCTGTTAATTCAATATGGATTAGAGAACAGATTATGTGGGAATTTCAAAAAGGGTTCTGAGTTACCCTCTTGTTTGTTAACGGGCCGAGAGCCCATTTTGTGATGTTCGTTTTCCTGCTGCTTGTGCTGTGATGTGAGCCTGGACGGTTGTTGTGATATGTAGAGGCATGGAGGCCTTATAGTTGTGGCAGCGGATGACGCCTAGTCTGGCGAGATGCATCGGTTTATGCATATGGGTGTCAGGGAGGGCACCGGGGGTGATGGAATGGGATGGATGTGGTTGCTGGTTGCTTGTGGTGTTCTTGAATGTTAATCCGCCTTGCTTTTCCCCACTGCTCAAGGCAGCTGGTCTTGCTACCATTCTTCCAAAGGAGGCGAAGACGCGCGGGGTATGCCCCGTGCTTTCCGTGTTTAGCCTCTCGAGGGAGAATGGGTATATGCTCTTTCTATAGGCGGCAAAGACCCGACGGGTAGTATATCTACTCACCGTGTTGAGCCTCCTTTGTGTTTAGAAGCATAGGATGTTTTTCTAGAATTCCTGGGAATGTGGAAAAGTATTTCTGTAATGAATGTTTGATTAAATGGTGAAAATCCACGGGGATGGAGATGCTGGAATTTAAAGGTGATGTGAATCTTAAAAAGGAGCAGTTGTTTTTGAAAGTGACGCCATTTCAGTTTAATGTGGAATTGTTCAATCTTAATTAATGTTTAAAGAATTAATTAATGTACAGTGGAACTGATAAATGAGAATGGAGTAATCTAATAAAGCTCTTCAATTGGTTGTGTGCTTATAGGATACCTAGTCTTAGAAGTAGCAGCCTGGAGTCTGAGAGACGTTAGCTGCAGTTGTATCTAAGACTAGGTAATGCCCATAGTGTGGATGTGAGTTACTTATATATTCTATACTTTTTGTGTTTCTATACGCTACTCCACCCTGTCGGTAAGGGAAACTGACACCCCGGGGATTCTGAGCCCTGGGGGGGTGTTTTCCCCAACATTCTGATGGGAGGTTGAATGGCTGACTACCCCCTTTGGCCCCGCTATCTTCTCTTGGTAGATCTTAGTGCTGGTAGGCACAGTGGTTAGTTTTACCCATATATGTGTGTAGAGGGCTGTAATGGCTTGTGGTTATTTCACACACATATATTCTGGATATAGTATCTTATGGACTACTATAGGTGTAACGTGTATAGGCTGTGATGGCTTGAGGATCCTTACTCGGTGTATGGGCTGTAATGGCTTGAGGTATAATACCCGACGTATGATACACGTTATGCGAGCTGTGGTGGCTCCCGGAAACTACCTGGTTACTTTTGGTTGTGAGGATTATGTGGAGCTTAGCCCAGGTGTTTGCAGGCAAGCCTTTGTGGTGCACGAGGTGCAGATTGTGGAGCTTTACCCATGTTGATACGGGCAAGCCTTTGGAGAGAGATGCACAGGACGTATGTCGTTGGGGAAAAGCGGCAAACCAGTGGGGAAGTGGTAGCGGGGTACCCTTGATATTCTTTACTACATGCTATATTCTTGTATGTGTTACTTGGTGAGAGTATCCATGGTGAGGTTGGGAACATAGTATACCTGTTTAGGTGACGAGTTAGTTTCACTTGTTGTTCACTGGGCTTTAGCATGGTTTCTTTACTTTTGCACGAGTGTCTTGGGGAGGATCCTACTGAGTATACTGTTATACTCACCCTCTGTACATATAAACTGTTTTTCAGGTCACTTGGAGTAGGTTGGAGATCAAGCTGGTTACTACTAGCTTGCGTTTGGAGGAGGAGCTGTTCGGGCTTGTGGTCGCTGCCGTTTTACTTTCTTTTGGGTACTTTTAGTTTTCCCTTTCAGTTGTAGTACTTTTGCATGACATTTCATATATGTACTTGGTTTCCTTTTTATATTTCAGTTCTGAGTTGGAGTTGAATGGAGTCTATTCTATCTCTCTCTTCTGCATGTGTAGTCTTAGAGGGTAATGCCTCCCATTTGTGTGTGTATTATACCCTCGGTGCTAGTCGCCAACCCGGGGCCTACTGGAGGCGGGACTCGGGGGTCATTATCTCCCTTTTCACATTGCCGGCCCAGGAGGGGTACACTTTGTGGGGAGGGGGTCGTGACAGGTTCCCTAAAATCTAGTTTCCCAGCCTAGAAATGGTAGTGGGAGGACCCTGTATGTTGGTCGTAATAACCTGCATGAGAGTAGAAGCATCGAGCTAGTCCTAGTAGAGAAAAAACAAATCAAGAAGTTGGTTCCTAGTTTGAGAATCCAATGACTTCCCTGAGTAGCGTATCCCCTAATCAAGATCCATGTTCCACGTTATCCAGATGCACCAAACTTCTACGGACAACACCGAAGCAAAGTCCTTTTTCTTGATGCAGATATCATAGGTTCCATGGAACCAGCGTACCCGAAATGTGAAGCATGATAAATACTATAGGTGATATATAGATATATCCCTGATGAAGATCCAGATTGGTTGATCCCATTCACCATTGATGAATAGGTGATCTGAACTCTCTTACTAACCCCATATGTAGTATTATCACCTATAAGAAATGTGAATTTCGATTTTTTATCATTTTCATGAGTAGAAATTCCAAAATTCTAAATTTTCCACTCTAGAAAGTTATATTTATCACTAATATATTATCGCCATTAGATTTCACCCCATATATCACATTGTTTTCCTTCAACCATCTTCTGATGATAGTATTTAATATAGAATTAACTTGTACTAGAAGAATTGAAGATGCACGTGGCAAGATCATTTTAAATTTCAATAAGATTAAAATGATTCAACATATTTCCATCCAATATAGTTGTGATGAATGATGGATTATCTCTTTCCTACTGAAGGGAAATATTTGGGACTAGAATGCCTAGGAAACAAAATGTGGTTCTTACATAGTTGTAATGCCAGGATGAAAAATTACCTATTTCTAAAATCCATCAAGTGTGAGGTTGAAGAGAAAAAAGCTTGAATAGAATCAGAGACCATAATAAGTAATTGATTTCACCTGACTAACCTGTATTTTGTATAAATTTATTCTCTAGGAATCATCCCTAAATAGTATACTACTAAATAATATCCCATAAATGTTTTTCATTCATGCCATGAAGGTTTTTCTAGAGACTTCTAACATTAATTCATCAATCCGTTATAGGTTTATACATCCCTTCCCAAGAGACCTATTATCGCTTCCCCTATGAGAGAGAATCCCATATAAAGTAGGATAGTGTGGATTAAATGTTTGAAATAAATCATTTCGGGACCTTGATGTCCAATAAATAAACTAATGTAATGGATATAAAAACCCTATTAACTAAGGCTATATATCCTTAAAAAGATAACAAATTATTGTATCAATTTGACACACGACCTATAATCCTCCCAAAAATATGATCAAAATAGTGATTTCAAATAATCATTGAAGATATTGAGGCCCCCAAGTATTCCATGGGTGGTACCCCTTTTTTCATATCTAGATTGTTGTCCATGATACTGATCCTCTTATCCATACATCAGTTTTACCTATGAAAGATACTTTTTACTCGGTTGATTATTTGTCTACTGCAATTATAGTAGTCTTCGAGGAACTTTTTAATTAAACAAATTGATCTCCTTCTAGCATTCATGAAAATGATAATATAATCCAGAAACATAAGATGATATATGAAATTAGTTCTTTTCCTACAATGGTAAGGTAATATTTCCCCCCTCTCCATGTTCATATTGATTAGGCGGATTAACATATCTGTTGGAAATAATAAAGTGACTAAGAGACATGGGATCACCTTGCCTCGAATCATTAATAGGATTGTAAAATCAATAATATTTCCCCATGAAATGAACAATATTCCGTTATGAAATAATGAATCTGAAAATTACATTCGAAGCATAATGTGAATGTACAAAATGAATTAACACCTTTTTGATGTTCCTACACTCGATATTATTGTGATCCATTTCAATATCAAACTTTATATCCAAGTTTGAGTAATAAAACATATGATTGAGAACACATACCAATTCTTGATCCAAAGATGTAGCCCCTTGAATTAATCTTTCTATTACATAACAATGATTATTGATAGATATCCACCTGGGAAAGAAAGTAGATTGTATAATATTTATAACATAAGATAAAACCTTATATGGTAAATTTCACATGCTTACCAGCCGATAATGCTAGATGGAATTGGGATATTTGAATTTAGGAATAATGACCATTGAGGTGTCACATGAAACATGTGGGATACTACATCTACAAAAGAAATATTTAATTATCTAAACTAGATCACTTCTAATAAAATCCCATGATTCCCTATAAAATGACCCCAGAAAAAATCTAGTTCTAGATCTCTCATCGGGTTATGAAATAATGTTGCTTCTTGTATTTCATTAACCTCAGTAACAGCTTAAATGAGGGCATTGTCCTAGTTTGAAAAAAATATTTGGGATGAACTCCATTATATCCTCATGGAACCTTAGGTAATCTTCATGAATGAAATGGATTGATCCTATAAGGGGATATTTAATGAAAGACTCAGAAATCCCAAAAATCAATTCCATGCCTATAGTATATGATCCATCCTCCAGTATACAGTTGGGCCTAATAAAAAATTTCCTTTATTTAATACATGTATGAATATATGAAGTGTTCATATACCCCTCATATATACATATTTATCTACAATGTTCATGAGAAAGGCTTTTTTGGATAAGAATTATCTCTATTATTGTTCCCTTCTAGATAACCTTCTCTCCAAACTAATCATAATTCCAAGAGGATTCCATTCTTGGATACAGACTCTCGATCTCAATTTTATTGCATATATTTCATTACATATTAGTGGTAGATTTTTAATCCATGTTTTACAATCATCGTTGAGGTTCCTAAGATTCTTTTGAAACCTATTCTATCCTCTACATTGTATTTCATTATTCTATGAGTCAACCCATGCCTAATGGTAACCCAGTTCAAATCCATATTTTGGAATAGGTTCTTAATTATCTCCTTTCATCATTAAATAAAAAAACACCAAAATGGGGGAGTTCTCTGAAATAATCCAAACTAGGTGCATTTACATTGCACTAGAATTGGCTGATATTACATGGCCATTGACAAGGCACCGATCTAATCAGCACTAGGTGCGAAAGGCCCCTATCAAATTATTTCACAATGTGTAGTGGTATCCAATGTAACCTATATCTAGGAAACCTCAATGATCGATAAATTAGGAAAATTTCATGATTTACTTTCTACAAAAATCAAATCCCCATTTCTTCTCATCCATATCCAAAATAATGTTAAAATCTCCTCTATAATAACATAGGAAATCTTCCGTGTAAAATAACTCATGCTCAGACCACAATGATTCTCTAACCTAAGGATCACACCGACCATAAATAAAGGAAAATAACAAGATAATTACCCATAACGACCTTACTAGAGAAGAATTTCTCCATTTCCAGGATTAATTCAACCTAAATATTTATCTTTACCTGATCTTGAAGGCCACGGGAATTCACATTTCATTTCTTGGGTTATGATACAATGTTTAAGAAATATTTTCCTTTTTATGGGTTATGATACGATTAATGTTTTATTATCTCATAAAAAATATACATATTGTTTTATTATGTGATGTATGGGACCAATATCTACCTTCAATGTGTTTAGTAAAGATTTATATATACTCTAATAATTAATGTGAACTAGTTGATGATCTTGATCCAAAATGAGACACATTGGGGTCCTGATCCAAAACGGGAGACATGTTTTTTATAATCTACTAATTAAAGAAGGAGAATCAACATTCCCAATTGAAAGAAGGGAAATCCTAATACACTATGGTGAAGAAGGAGAAAACTGATCCACTATGGGAAGATGGTATAACCCAATCCACTACAATGAATGGGCTACGACTAGGGATGATGTTGTTTCCTGCTCATTAGTTGCCTCCCCCGTGATGTTTCCAAATTAGTTTTTTTCAATGATCCTTGTATTATATGGAAATTTTTTATTTTATTATGTGTATCCCCCAAATCTATGTATTATTAGAATGTTATTCTCGCACGACACCTATTATTTTGTTTTCTTCTGATTATTGTCTTATGAAATTACATTCTTTATACCATGTCTTAGTATTATGATCTTTGAAATGCAGGTTATGATCTTCAAATGTCATGATCAATTTCTCATACCATTATGTTTATGTTATGAATATGTATCTCTATTATTTTCCCTTACTAATATTTTGATGTTAGATTTTCCTTATAATTTCTTTCCCAATTTTTGGAATAAATTATTTAAGTTGGAGTACTAAAGGGGAAGATCATTATAAGAGATATTGATGATCTTTCTCCAAAATAGCAGAATGGATATAAGTTTACAAATACTCTAAACTGTTATTGTTCTCTAGTATGTAATTTTGTAATGTACTGAATATTCTTCTAAAATGACGTATTATCCATTTATGTGAATCATGGGTCTCTGAAAATACTCGGATTTAAATATGGATATGTTTTAACTCATGGATCTATATTTCACTTAGATATTGTGGAAAACTGAACCTTTAACAAACCAACTATTTGAATTTTGACCATGGGGAAATGATTAAAATTGATTAATACCTGAAAATTATTATGAAAGGAATTTTTATACATATTTTTATATAAATTCAAATTTTTTATACTTTCATTTGAAATTCACTTTTATACATGTTTTATTTTTGGAATTTATATATTTTGAATTTAATTTTTTGATATAATATGTGTAAACATTAACATGAACTATTTTATTTTAAATTTAGTGTACTGGATTTATTTTATATGTATTTCTTATGGAATAATTGGTGATAACCTATTAAAATTTTTCTGACACCATACTTTTCCCTATGAGACATTTTAAAATTTATTTTAACTGACATAGGGAAAGGGGAATTAGCGCATGGAGGTCATGGTTGTTCATGATAGTAGAACAATATGAGTTATTGGTGACATGTGGAGAACATGTTCAAAAAATTGTAATGAGTTCTTTTGATTGTTTTTTTAATGTTTAGAGATGTTTCTTTTTTTCCCTAGTCTATCTTGTGGAGTTCCAATCTCAACGAATCTATCTCTATACCAACTATTTAAGGTTTCATTTCTACTTCTTTGTGTTGACAGTTAATTCATGTTGTGAAACTACACCATATTGAATATTCTTGATACCTAGACACTTTTCATTGACTTATGGGGATTTTTAAATCCCTTAGGTCTATGTCAGGACATGTTCTACTTCAATTTTTTAGGTTATCAATTTTGGAAAGTGTAAAATTAGAATCAATGGTTGTCATGTTCTTTATTAGATGTTGGAATGAAGTTTAAGATGACATGGTAGAGATGATATTGGATTTTATAGGGTATAATTGTAGTTTACAAGTGGATTTCTGGATAGATTACATAGAAAAAATACTTATCATACCATGATCTATTAGAAATACATTGTCTTAGAGATGTTTCTTGATCTAATTCTTTTGCTTTCCCAAGAATTGTTCCAGGTGTGTGTTCACATGTTGAGTTTTGATTGACGTTGTTGATTTTATTGTATTTCTTAACTAATAATATATTTTTTTTGATATTGGGTAGTACCATCACTTTAAGAATGTGTAAAAACAGAGTTCAAGAGGGTTAAAGCGATGCTCTACAAAAATTGAACCCTCTAGGTGGTCAGAACCTTATTGTGGTTTATGTGTGTGATGTACATGCTCTGGTCCAATGAATTGCAACTATCGTATTTACACGAAAATGGTTGTATCTCATAAGGAAGATAGAAAATATCATTACCAGGAGATTCTGTCTAATAAAAAAATATTTTTAGTTAATTATTGTTCTTTAGGAGGCACACGATTTGATGAAAATAATTGAGAAACACTTTGAGCTTTTAAACATGTTGTATTCGGTTAAGGTGAAATGTGACATATTAAAACATGGGCGGCAAACAAAAAAGTTGTTCAACTACTATTTTTTAATGAATAATAACGTGTTATTAGATTGAAAATAATTTTAACATTTTATAATGGAGTAATTTTATCAAGATATAATGGTTTTGGAAGAGTCTATAGTGTTTTATAACCTTCAATATGGTGAGAATCAAATGACTCAATACGGACAAAGTTTGCTGAAACTATCTCTATTCACCCATGAGGATTTTATAATGTCAATATAAATTAATGATGGGTTGATATTGGTCTTTAATCAGATAAGAATCCTCAAGTATTCATGCTGAAGAATACAACATATGCTGATGTTGTAGATAGGGATCAGATGATAGAGATTGAAATTGTTGGTAAACCAGGGATGATCAGATATCTTCATAGTATTTGTGGTAGTTTTAGTATTTACATTAATTGGAAAAAGAAACAAGATTATTATAATAGTGTAAACAAATGTGGTGGTCCATTATATATGACTTTATACAAATCAAATTTAGTAATGTTTTAAAAGAATAGTGACATGCTTCTAATGTGGAATGGTTTTGCACAAGAATCATGATTGCTTTGAGGCACTGATGAATTAAAGTGATTTTGAATCCCAATCAACTTGTTTATGTTTTTCTATATTTTAACTACTCTATGTATTTGTATGAGGGAATCACTATAATGAAAATATATGGTGATGTAAAATGTTTCATGACAAAATCGGTAGAATCCATAGGTATTAGAAATGTGGATTCCCTATATAGTAGATGAGTTTCCAGTGGTAGGTGATAAATGTTTGATGACATTAAAATGTACCAAAACTACTAATTCATATTTATTTATTTATTTATTTGATATTTATTCCTCTCATTATTTCATATCTACCTACACTATTTCCTTTTTTGGTTCTTCCTATGGTGCTCATGCGTTATGTGATATAAATTTCATTGCTTCTCAGGATGAAGAGAGTTCATAGTATTATACTCATATCTTATGCTTTCTATTTTTCATAAAAAAATATTTTCATGAATTTTATGGTTCTTTATATGAATCCTTTATATTTATGTATCTGGATAGATTTGTTGAACTCTCCAAAATTTCACATTGACTATTATCCTTCATGGGTCTCCATTACTACACTGATAAGTAGTGTCATGTTTTCAATGGAGAAAGAAATATGAGGTTGATTATATCACAACCACATATTCTAGATATGGGTAGAATGATATAAATTTTTCCCGTTAAATGTTTATCAGTAATCTTCTTATGGTTATTTTCCACCCATAGCTATTGAGTTTCCTATTGATTTTATTTCATACATTTTTGCATTACCATTGGTGAAGGAGGTGGAGTTATTTATTGATTTAGTGTTGGGTAATGAACTTATATATATTATTTCCAATAATATAGAGATATATGAAATAAATAATATAAATGATAAGTTTGATGACTTTATATCTTAATGATTCATTCATCCAAGTGTGTCACCTAGTGCAACATGCGTCCTTTTTTCATCCTGTCGGATGAAACCCATCTCTTTTTTTTGTTTACAAAATTATCAATGGTTTTATGATCATGAATAATTATCAGTAGACATTTATTAATGAACTTTTTGATAAGATAATGGTGGAAAAGACTTTATCTGATATCGATCATCAATCATCGATCTGGATATCAAAAAAATACTATCAACTATTTTGATAACCATGATACTACATTCAGGTGTAGGTATGGCCAATATATGTATATTTTTATGAAAGTATGTCTCGTTAATGATCCTAATATGTTTAATGAATTAATTAAAATTAATGTCCAACCTTACCCTTCTACATTCATTTTGGTTTTAATAGATGACATCATGATTTACTCAAAAACCATAGAGGATAATGTATTTTATTTTACATTAGATTTGTACATCATGGGAATTCACTAAATTTTTTACTATATCTGAAAATTCCATTTCTTGATTCAATAAGTAATGTTCACAGGGAATGTGTTCTTGAAACATTCTATCATAGTTTATTCTAAAAATTTTAAAGCTGTCATGACTTGGGAAGGACCATGAAACATCATTAATATTAAGATCATATTAGTCTCAGAAGGTAATTTCCACTGGTTTGTTAAATATATCTCTATATTGTGTTATCCACTCCTAATTGAGTACAGTTTTTCGGATGTGAAAATTTAGGATCCCTTATAATATTTATATCATTTCTTGAATAAAAATACAGTGTTCTACCTTGTAGTGGTTGTGCAGGGCTTTGTGGTCTTTTTTGGTCTACCATGTTTAGGTTTGGGATTTATTCTCATGGAAGGCGATCATGTGGGGGATAATAGTTCTCCTAACCATTTCCCTTTTCTGAACTAATATCCCCAAATGATTGTGAAATCATTTTTTGATGAATTATATTAATATTTGGTTGCATTACAATTTTAGATATAAGTTTACAATTTACTCCAGTCACAAAATCTTGAGATATATATTCTCACAAGATGATCTCAATCAATGGTAGAGGCACTGTGTGAGGTACCTAAATTCCTTTGACTGGGAATTTGCATACACCCCTAGAAAGGGGAATATTTTCATAAATTTAATGATTTTCAGACATTAATCTAAGGCCTTCAAAGAATATTAATAAGAGTTAAACCTCATTAAATTCTTTTGTCATATACTTTTTTGAGTCATAGTTATTAGACAATGGTTTTTTTAGTATGTACTCATTTTACATCCTCTATTATCAATTTTATTATTTAAGAACAGTATATAGATGATGATATTTGTGTCATTATGGATTCATTTTATATTGGAAAAACTATCTATGAGTGGTCTCTGTATTATGAAGGAATACTTTACTTCCAGAACCATTATGTATTTCTAGATTCTAAGAAAAAACCAAGGAAAGGTGATTATCATCATTCTATGATGGAGGTAAACCTATGTATAATTAATTTGTTTTAAGATATGAGGCATTGTTTCTAGTGGGTTGGAATAAAATGAGAAATTTATTATTTTATCCCATTTTTATACCTATTAGTAAATCTTGTTCAGGCATTAGATGAATTTATGTTTTTTGTGCCTATTACAATGAGATCATGGAAGTGGGACTATATATAGAAGGACATCGGTGTTAAGTTACCACATACACATCATGGATAGAATGTGATTTGGGGGGTGATTAAATACTTAAACAAATATAATCATGTTATTCGCATTCATGGTACCAACATATTTGAGAACATGAGAAATCTGTATATGCTAGAGATCATCATATTTCATAGAGTTTTATCTAACATAATTTCTTATAGGGATCCCTTGTTTAGTTATTTTTTATAGAGTTTTTAGGAGCTGATATGATGTAAAGTTATTTATAGAATTACATACTATCTTCATAAATATGGAAATATGAAAAGGTTTATATAAATTATATAGGACCTGATTCATTATTTTTTTATTAACATGTGATGATTTAAAAATTTCTATTTTGGATTGGTTGAATTTCTAAATAACAAAAATCTCCAGTCATCAATTATGATGACCCCTTTTTCAGAAAATTTATATGAATCCTTGTAAATCTCATCTATGTTGGTATATGATTAACTAATTTCCCCTTATGGGACCTAGATTTTCCTAAATAAAAATTAATTGGGATCTAGATGAATAATCATATATAGGTAATATTAAAAATATTCTATAATTATTATGTTCATCAATTTTTTTATTTATTCTAGTTTGGTAACCAAGTGTTTTGGAGATAATTTCCTCAGTTTTTTCATCGACGTCTAAGAAAATAATAGATGTTATAATATATAAATTTGGGATTGTAAGAGTTTTTTGAGAGGATTGTAAATGTGCAATATAATTTGAACATTATACCATATATCAAATTGATCAGTGATATGTTTTACATGTCCTATATATAAAAAATATTTTCATATAATTCTCTTGTTTTTAGTTGGGAGGACCTCAATCTGGAACCTGATATGAATTTGAATGATCTACAGGTTCAGATTACAAAATCTAATATGATGTTTCTTTATGGTATTTCTGTACTTTTGGTTTTGGTGTTATGAAATCACGGGACCAATTATCATGATAGTTGTGTCTGTGAAAAATTTATGAAAGATACACTACATCCTCTATTTGTTGTGGAGTCTCCATGAAAGGATATATGGAGGTTGATTGAATTTAAGACAGTGAGAATTTGATAATATCAAGACCCATTATTAGGTAATAACATCTATATGTTTCGACTATATTTATCTGGATTTTTTCTAAGGTTTATTTGGATAAATTTTGGAGTTTTTTTATTTTTATAGGCCTTGGCATAGTTTTAAAAAAATAGAGAAAACCAAGATGGAATTCCAAGAAAATTTTTCCACCTAGTATTAGAGTCCTATGGGTTGAAAAATAGATAGGAGAATAGTTAACAAAAATAGTGTGGCCTACCCCTCAAACCTTATAGCGTCATTCATTTGACACATACATGGTTTTCCTATAATTTGTCGAAATATGTGGACAACCCATATGACATGAATTAATTAATTTGGTTTTAAATTTTGAGTCTTGGTACTTAACCAAGTTTCCTCATTCCTCTTAAAAGGAATAATATCTTGACAAAGGAGACCCCTCATGTAGATTTCTAGGATTCCTTGCCTCCTGGTGATTGATTTCGATGGGTCGTTGATTTTTGATATTTATTTTTCATGGTATGATCTTTTTCCTTGTCATTAATTTATTCCTAGATACAAGAATATCTACTAGAAAAAACCTAAAAATAGAGATCTTGTTTCATTATTTATGTTTTTTGATGTGATAAATTTGAATTGATTAAAGTTATTTCAAGGAATAAGGATGTGTCTCATAGATATAATTTTTTAATTGTGATTAATTTAGGAATAATTGAGTCATGTTCCTTCTCTCTCAAACATAATTTTACAAGGATAATAAATTAGTGATATTTATTTGAATAATATTATTATAGGAACCATTATTTTTTTATGCAATACTTCATCTCTCTATTCAATTGAGGATCTCGTGTTGAGTGTTTGATGATATTATGAATTATGGTAGGTAGTTTTTTATGAAAAAACATCACAACTGAAGTTGTTTTTGTTTCTATATTTTCAATAGGATTTTTAAATTATTTTCAAGGATTGATTTGAGACTATTTTTAAATGTTTTAAAAATGGAATTTGTGTGTGTAATGAACCAATATTTTAGGAATTGAAATTAACGTATTATAATTACGTAATTTAGTTTACTAAACCTAAAATGTTGTAGATAAAATAATAAAAACATTATAAATGAAGAGAGAATGAAATCAGATGTATTTCTAGAAATTAATCAACCTATACCAATGGATTAATATCATGACAATTAAAATAGTATCTCGACCAATAAGAATGGTACTATGAATTATAAAATAGTAACCTCGTCTATGAAAGTGTAAATAAAATTTGGTTATCGTATAAATGAAAATATTATATATTGATATCTTGGTATTAGTAAATATATGTCTTTAAAGTGTTAAATTTGGGGTTGGTATTTTTTAATACATAAATACATATTAATAATTTTATAATTAATAAATTGTTCTAAAATATTATTTATTTTCAAAAAAGATTCATATATTAATACTTATTTTCTTGGGATTTTAAGATAATTTTATGAAACCATAATTAATTTTTCAAAGTGTAATAAAATAAGTTATAATTTTAGAATCAATGTTCATTTAATAAATGATTATTTTAATTAAAAAACTACATAATCATATTTATAAAATAATTTTCATAATATGGATTCCCTTATTTAATTTTTCATGTCTAAAAATGTTTTGGGTGGCTGTTTTTGGATTTTTTAAAAATAGCTGAATTTATAATTAATAGTCAAATACTGTTATTTAGGGTATTTAACATTTTATCCAAATACCTGAATTTTTGAGTCTTGGATGATGTATGGATGAGGTAAGAACCAATTAGTTCTAACTCGCATGAATTATTTTCCATTATTATTAAAAATAATCAAAAATATTTATTTTCTTGTGTCAAAATAATAAACAAATAAATAAAATAATAAAAAATTATTATCTCTTCTCCTATTAATATCATCACTCACAACCCCTTCTCCTCACACATTCTAAGATATATAGCTTTCTTATAATCTGTAAAATTACTCTACCAAAAACCATCACTATTTTTTGGCCATTATGGTCTCACCAAAACACAATTTCCACATCCCTTAAGGTGGTTCTCAAGAAGACATCACTAAAGACGTAAATACCGCCCTTTTTATCTTTTCATTAATTTTTTTTCTTATTTGTACCTCACACCCCCTTTCCAAAGAAACCTGATAAACCTAATACCATATATATACTGGGATGTTGTTATATTAACATAATATCTATTCTCAACTCTATTATCATCTCCTTTTTTATAATAATGAAAATATCATCCATTAGGTGTTGATTCAGCACCAATGATGATGACAAGTATTAATTTATCTTTACATCCATCAAGGATGATCATAAAACCATTTTTATGACTGAAACAAATTATAATATGATTATTATAAATTATTTAATGTTTTTGAAATTGTATATAAACATAATACTAAATAAAATGATACTAATTCAGGATGGTCTTAAAAATCGCCAAAATAAACTATTCATTTTATATCAACTTTTTATATATTGATTCATACTCATGTAAAAAATAAAATAAAATAATATATGAGACCATTTATATTTTTGGATATTAATTAATACCATCTTATTCTAGTTTTAGATTTTAATTCTGTTTGACAATTATATTCATAATTATAAACAATTAAACTGATCATGAAATTCAGGAAACAAATTCTCCCAGAATGACAAAATTGAAACATATAACTAATAAAAAAGGAAAAAAAATAACATAAAAATATTATACTAAATAAAATAAATATTTTAATGGTTTTATATTTAGTTTATTATGTAATATAATTTCATTGTCATGTACATTATGTGATAGTACATAACACATTCATACATAAGGTATGTTATTCTCTCGGAACAACCAATTTTTTCATTCGGGATGTGTTACCCCAATGTAATTCTTAATTATTCTTAATTAATAATACTGAATTTGATTTTAAATATCCATAAAAGTTACCTAGACCTTCTTATCATGATTTTATGGGTATGTGCATGTTTTATAAGGGTTCCTTTCTTATTCAACCAAATAAGAAAGCATGTTTAATGTGAAAATCTTAGAATATAACACATTTTCATGTATCTTCAATAATCATTTATATGCCACAGTTTTTTTACAAATAAATATTTTTATCATGAAAAACATTCTTATATTAGTTTTGGTTGTATTAAATTATTATTATTTTGACTTCTTTAATCAATATTTTATATATTTCCATGAACTTCACCAATATTGTTTATTTCTAATGTTTCTAAAACAATATTTTAACATGTGTTCACTTCATTTGGACATAATTTTTCCTTATTCATGCCTAATTTCCATTAAATATATACATATTTGTCTTAAATACATTATTTTATGTAAATAATTTTTATAGAGACCCTCTTTTTTCATATATAGATATTACATAACTTTTTCACAACACTTACAACATTATAAAAATAAATGTTCAATGATCGAAGAAGTGTAGTGCCTTTGGAGATAAGGGAAAAATAAAAACAATTATAGAAATGAGTTATATTATCTCCCAATAGGTTCTTCTTGACTGTCATATCTCTTAGACACATCATATATAATCATATCATTATGAATTGGGGAAGGAAACATAAAAATGAGTGAGATCAAATGCTTGTCTGGGATATAAAATTTAGATACATAAGCATAATCATGGTCCAAAGGTTATGATAACATGTTCATGAAAATAGTATATCAAACCCAATAAATGAACGATCATGTAAATGTATCATGGAATAAATCATAGTAGTTCATAATACATGAATCATAAGGAAATAAAGAACATAAGCCATGAAAACATAACATAAGAATAAAAACATAGAATTCTAGAAAACAAAAAATAATATAACATGACTTCTGCAGTACTCAAGACATAACTGAAAATGACATCAAGATGGAAAATGTCCATTACTAAACTGGGTTCACAACATGTTCCAGCTAAATATTACTGAACCAAGTTGAATCCATATTCTAGCTATATATTATTGAATTGAGTTCACTCCTCATTTAATCCTTTTATTACTGAACTGAGTTCATTTCTCATTACAACCCTATCATACTAAACTGAATTCATTTCTTCTTCCATCTCTACAATACATAATTGAGAAAAAAAATTATTCCATCCATGTGTTTCTCATTAGATATAAATCTTTACCCAACTGATTTGGGGGAGATATAGATCTCAACAATATCATAATGAAATCATATGTACATGTATCAAAAAATAATGAAAAATCATATCATAACACATTCAATTAAATGGGTATCATAAACATGTAAACATATAATAACCTATGGGAAATGGTATAGGTTTTATAATGATTTCATCAAAGGACTAACCCATGAATAAAAAAATGATTTTATAAACATATAACCCATGAAAGAGTAATATGTTTCAAAAATACAATGGAATTAATCATAACTCATTCATAAAAAGAATATGAATTTGACCTTTAGATAATTTCATATTAGTTCATAAGTAACATCAATCGATGTCATCTTAGATGTTAAATAATGTTGAAATATTTTTCAAAAATGTTTCTGGAAGAAAATAACTCTTCTTTATGAAAAAATGATTTGTAATACACCTTACCATTTGAAAATAATTTTCATAAAAAATAATTTGATAACTTTAAAAAAATAATTAAAATCATTTTGAAAAATAATTTCCTTGAAAACATTTAAAATAACCTTCAAAACATTTTATAATCATTTTTATTTGAATATAATTTGAAAACATATAAAGAAAGAATAATTTTTTTAAATAACCATTTCACATAAAGACACATGAAAGATTCTTGGATTTTTTTTTCAAAACCATTTATTTGAAAATACATTGAAAACATATAAATTATTCTTAAAAATAATTTCAAAACAATTTTACTTGAAAATATATAAATGATGATTGAAAAAATATTTAAAAAAACTAGAAATTTACCTGTGTAAAATTTTTCTTCAAATTTGGTGATTAAAAATGAAACATACACTCCAAAAAAAATGACGCCAGGTAAATATATACAAGCTATACTTGGTTTAATGAATATTCATTTTGTATAGAAAAATGGTGAGAAAAATTACTCATTAGAAAAGTGTTGAGAATATTACATTAAAATCATTTTTAAAGGAAAAAATGATAAAAATTACTTTTAATTATTATATTAGATTATTATAATATTCTTAGAATCGAATTTTAGAAATCATGGTTTTGAAGGAACAAATATTTTTGACTGAAAAGCGGGTAATGTTAAGGTTTCTTAAAAACACATTCCAGACAATATTATGTACTAAAGAGTAAAAATATGGTAACAATACATGAATATATCATCAATAACCATGGAATAATGAAATATTTAATTATATTGAGATATTGGTTATATGATTTCATCAAAGGAAAGATACACATAAATAATCTTGAAAAGAATTGAGATTGTTTCAATATACATTTATCACATGGTAACATGGGATCATAATCTTCATATAAGAAATGGAAATTAAATTAATATAATAAAACAATGATAATATGGAGATTCATGATATATCATGAAAAATGGTATAATATACACCTCAAAATGAATATAGGTGCATAACAAAACATGTGTGTTAAAAAAGGAAAATTGAGAAAAACTATTTTATTGATTTCATAACATTTGAAACCTTAACCAAATGAAATAAGTATAATATAATGGATATTTAAAAACCTATAAATTGAACTATTTAAAACATTGAATACATACCTGGACAGTATACACACAACACAAAATGAAGGGGTGGTGAATAATGAATGTATATCCTGGAAATAAAAAGTGAGATGAAATCCCCTAACCTTTTGTCATGAATGTCATCATACTCTTACAAAACACAAGTATAATAAATATAATTTTATTATAAATCTATCACAGAACCATATTATTATATCTAATACTATATATGGTTTTATTATGGCTTTATATTACTCGGTTCCTAACAATTCATTTTCAAGGTATTACTTCGGGTAATATCTGCTTTTTTTAAGCATGTGACTAGTTTCGTTATATATTTATTCTTTATATTTATATTGGGATTTCATGAATTTAAACAAATATTTAGATATAATATATATTTATTATATGTTAATTATAATAATCTAAAGGATATAGATGTATGAATTGGAATACAAAATCTATGGAGATGGTAAGCCGTACATACGCATGAACATTATTTCAGTTTAATTTTCATTTTGAAAGAATGAAATTGAAATACATATATCAATATATATCTATATCATTATTAATGTATCATTATTTTATAATATATATAATATATATTCACAAAATCCATCCTCAATCCATTCCATGCAGTGTATGAATGAATCACATTTCTTTGAGGGGGTGATGGTCCAGATGTTCAAAAATGAATTTATCATATTAACACAAAATATAAATTGAAATGATATGTTTTGTAAAATGAATAAATAATATTACAAAAATAATAAATATAATATAAAACATATTTAAATATATTTTCCATTATAATTTCCACCATGATAGGTTGTAATGTAAAAATGAGCACCCATCATTTAGTGAGGCGGTAGTTCACTGTAAACATAAATTGTATGTTTGTAACCCATTTGATGGATGTGAGAGTAAGTATAGGTTAAAAAATAATCATAAAACTTCATATTATATTTAAAATATAGGGTTTCTTATAGAATAATTGAATAAAGAGAGTGGAGGGTTGGAAGTGGAAAATAAAAGAAAAAAGCTTGAGAGAAGACGTCACCTCTTAATTGAATAGCTCCATTTGGTTTGTCACAAAAGACATCCATTGATTGCACTATACAAAATGAGATGATTATAATGGTATAGTAGGATTTTTTAATGGTTTATTGGGATGATTTTTTCAGAAAAACGTTTTTTGAGAGGTCTGATGAATATGGTGAGATGGTGGCTTTTTATATAAAAAGGGAAAAGACACACTTGTATTTTTTGAGTGAAATTAGCTATACACACATTTTCTTCCTAAAAACAATAATATGTTAGACTAAAAGAACAAATGGAACGCTTATGGCCTTATTATCATAATAAAATGGTTTTTGAAGAAGTAGATGGGTCATTTAAGTCTTAAATACTTGTTTTATTCTTTAATTAAGCTTATTTCTTCCATAATAAATATAAATAATTTTAATATCTTTCAATAATATTTTTTGGTAAAAATATATGTTGGTCATATTAGAAATTGTAAATTATGGTTATTCATAATTTTTAAACCATTTTGAATAAATATATCACATTAGTGGTAGAAATTAATTTAAAATTAATCATACTGATGGGATGACACTATGAGTTATTTAATGTAAAAAATCCCAATTTTTGCAATATTTTTATTCCCAATTTCAAAGGGTAATTTATCTCATTGACATAAATTTTAGTAATTGATAATAATATTACAAAATTAATCTTTTAATCCTATTAAAAATAAAAAATAAGCTTATAAATAAACTAGATGAAAAATATTTTTTGAATTAAAATGTTGTACTATTCACTATTCATCAAAAAATGAAGTTTCTTAGAAAATACCAAAACTCCTCTCTATGATAAATTTGACAATAAAAAATACAAAATAAAGTATATATTATCAAATTAAATTTATATATGTTTCCAAATATTATTTTTTTCATCACAAAATGACATGAAAAGTAGTTTATATGACATGAGAGTATTTTTAAATATATAAAGACTATACAAAAAATAATATTTTCATTATAAATATGTTTTATTTATATAAAAAAATTATAGAAATATAGGGAATGTATTTATTACTTTTCATATTACTGTGTTTCAATTGGTAGGTTATAACTAACTCGTTTAAATTATTATAAAAATAAAATAATGGTTTGTAGAAATCTGGTATTTCATGTTACATATGCTGAGTCGGTGTTGCATGTAGTGAATGCCAAGATGGTGTTGATTCATGTTCATGCCACATTACTGTTGCATGTGGTAAAATTAAAGTTGGTTCCATGTAAGATAAATTGTTTACTTATTATTATTATATATATATATAACTATTTATAGTGCCACATGAAATGAAAAAAAAATAAAAAATGATAAATTAATTCAAAAATAAATCTTTCAAAAACTCATGGGGTATAACAATTATTATACGGTCATTTTTTATGCATTAGGAAATTATTAGGATACCCATTTCTTCCCATGGGTAACCCTATTTTTAATACCATAAGTTTTATTATTCTTGTGGAACACATATACATGAACATGTTATGATGGGTTCACCCAGATTGAATTCTAATGCATTAGTTAATTTTTAGGCTCACGATACGTCATGTTAGTACATCTAGTGAACCAGATTCATTTATAAGACTTTATCTACCACGTAAAATGGTCTTCGTAGTTATATTTTATTTATGCTTATGACATGCTGTATATCTTTTCACAGTCCTATGATTACATAAATTCATGATACCAAGTGATAAATGTAATTATTCTTTATATTTATCCATGTTATTGACATTTTATTTCATAATGTTATTCCTTCTAAATGATCTGTTTTGATTTATTCCAATTTTTATTTCATTACTGGGTTTTTTATCTCATCTCCTCTATTTATAGATTTCCCAGGTTATCCTTTACTGATGTACGACCTCAATGGATGTTATAATATCATTAAAAATCATAAATGAAGGATTTTTTATTTTGGATTCATGATATTTAATTATGTACCTAATATTCCAAAGAAACTAAAACTTATTATCCCTAGTTTTAATTTTTTGGATAAAAATTGTTAATATCATTTAATTATTTGAGTAAAATGAAAGGGATATTATAGTTGGTATCAAAGCACTATCTAGTTAATTTTTGGATAATAATGATATAAAACATTATTACGAACCCTAGGGATAATTATTTTACCATGGATAACCATGATTGGAACTATGGTAATCTCATGTTAGGATATACTTTTCATTACCATGTTCTCCATATATGTTCAAAGTTTCCTTTTTATATTGTTATTAGTTAAGTATAAAATCCCCCCTAATTATACTTTAATTTTCATAATAAATGTCTTGAAATTGGAGAACCCATTCCCGCAATCAATGTGATAGGAAATATTAATATTTCCATAATGAAATGACATTTATTATGGTAACATGCGTTCAAAACATCATGATAGTACTAGATCAACTGTAATAAGTTATGAATAATTACATGAATCTTGGGGAATTTTTTCCTTCTCCTATGAAATATCATGTTATAGTAGAATCCTTTATGAAAAAAGGACTGACATATTTAGTGGATATTTTAAACCCCTTATTAAAGAACAATCTAATAACTCTATTAAGGTAATATTTCAACCCTCCATTTCTCAGAAGATGATAAATATGTTTTGGAGGTCTATCATTTCGATGGGGAAGATGATCCTTGCAGGATAATGATCAGGAATACAAATTCTAAGGATAAATTTCATTCTATGTAATTGGAATATTTCATTAAAATAATTTTCAAAGAATAATTTCCCCAATCTCCCAATCTCAAGATGAAAAGGAAGTTCTTCAATATAAAGATTAATTAAGACATGTTTATTAGGGAATACGAGAAAACATTTACAATAATTTCATGGTACACCTATGGCATTTTCATGAACCTAAAAAGTAAGGTGGATCACTTCTTTATTATCCTGAAGATGTTTATACCAAAAGAGTTGTCTATTACATACTTTGATAGCTATGAAGAGATTTTTCAATGTTCCATTAATATTAAAATGGAGATCAGAGACTCTCAGTGTTCTCATGGGCCTAGAGATAATAATACTAAAATTGAATTTTATATAATTGGATCAATAGAACAATCCCATGATGGATGGAAAACCTAAAATTTAATGTGTTATTGGTGTGGGAAGAAGAATCATGGATACAACCTTAGGGAAACTATGAGGTGCTTCAATGGTGGAAGAGAGTGGAATATGGATAAAAACTATAGTAAGTAGATAATGAATCTCACAAATATGTGGGAAAATTGAAGGTTCAGATTAAAACTCATCAAATAGTTTTGTTTTTCAACTATAAGGAACATTGTAATTTTTCAAGGAATTTCCCTATACATAGGGTTGTCATAGGAAATCAACTATAACAAGTTTCAATTAAATAGGGAAGGGAATATGTTATCACTACAACTATGGTGGAGCCTGATAATGATGTTTTTATATGTATTCTTATTATTCATTCAAGAATAAATAATGTAATATTTGATTCTTATACAATTCATTCTTTTATATATATCAATTTTAGTAAAAATATTCAAACAATACCATAAAATATGGATATTGAGTTATCATTGAGATTATAAAATTGAGAAATTATTGAATCAAAAGTATATAACGCTTCCCAATTTAATATATATAGACTAAATCTCCCAGAAAATATTTAATTCCATCCTTTGTTGGAGTTTGATTCTATATTGGGAATTGATTTGATGTATTTTTTCAAATTCAACATCAACTATTGGGAAATTGAGACCACTCTTTATAACTCGAAGAATCCTCCATGTTTGTACAAGTGTATGGAGGTTGATTATTCTTATGTATAATTACCATCTAAATTGTGTATATTAATTTCTTATGAGAATGAATATCTAGATCAAATTATTGAGGTTGATGAGATACTCTTTCTTGAAGACATTCCCATTGTGAGAGACTAGACTAATGTGTTCCGAGATGAATTGCCACATCTTTAACCAGAAATAGATATTGAGATATCAAATGAACTTATTCTTGGATCTCTACCTATATCAAAAAAACCTTGTAGAATGAAAACCAATTAATTGTATGAACTGATGATGTAGTTAGATGAGAATTTAGGGAGGTTTGTAAAGGACTGAGTGCTTCACCATGGGGTGTGATTTTCATCATCACCAAAACAATAGAAGGATCAATTCACCTCTTAATTTATTATAGTGAGATAAAAAAATCACAATAAATTAAAATTATCCCATTCCAAGGAAAAAATATTTCATTGATCAACTACCTGGGAAAAAGGAATTCTCTAAGGCGGGACTTCAGGAGATATATCACTAATTAATGCTAAATAAGCAGTATATACCCAAGATTTCCTTTTTAAAACAGTATGTTCCCCATGAGTTCTGAGTGATTTCTTTTGGACTCACTAATTCACTAAAAAGTTTCATGTACACAATGATGAAAATCATTAGACATTACCTCAATAAATATTTTGTAGTATTTATCGATGATATTCTGATATACTCCTAAATAAAGGAGGAGTATGAAGATAATTTTAGTTATTTGATAAAGACTTTTAAAATGGTTAAAATATCTGAAAATTATAATGATTTTGATTTATCTATGGTGGAAGCATTATTTGTGGGTCTTGTTATCCCCAGAAAATTATTATATTTAGGATCTTCCGAGATAGAGGTAATCGATGAGTGGCCAAGGCCATCATCTATAACAGATATATATAGTTTCCTTGGTTTATAAGGGTATTACTGAAGAACTATTACAAAATAAGCAAGAATTTTAATCCCATTAACCAAGATGAATTAAAAGGGTGTAATGTATTCCATGATACAAAAATGTTAGGAACACAAAAAGGACTGCAAAACGAGGCTTACCATTGCACATGTATTCACACTCCTGATAAGTGGGGAACACATTACCTAATATAATTATGATTAAATGAATGTATAAGTTTTTTTACTGAGGAAAAAATTTAATGTGATATCCTATGAATCACGAATTTTAATGATCCAAGAGTAGAACTACCCTACACACAATCTGGAGTTGGCAGATGTGGTATTCATGTTGAAAATTTTTAATAATGGGGTGAAGTGTGAGATATATACTAATAATAAGAGCCCCAAATATATATTCACATTTATGGAGAATAATATACTCCAATAAATTTTGTTGTATCTCCTCGAATATTTAGACATCTCTATCTGCTATCATCTTGGTAAATCTTGCAGCTGATTTACGTATAATGAATCTTGAAACATTATTAGTGATGGGAATTAAGAAGTATCCAATAAAATAAAATTTTCTAAGGATGTAAATGGAAAAAGTAAAGTAATGAAAATCATCAATCCTTTCTCAAATGAATATTGAAGCACCCCTTAGGAAGAACAAAAATTATTCTCAATGAAATGATGATGAAATTTAGAAAAAAATGAAAGTAATGAGAAATGGAAAATCCTCATAGGAGAAAATTACTGATGGAGGATTCATAATATTTGTGTCATAAATATGTGAAAAATATATTCATGTTATTTTTAGAGATCTTTTTAGTTATATAGATAACTAAATTTTCTCTATTGACCCAGTAGGAGAAAATATGTATCGAGATATTTGGGAGAACTTTTTGTTGGAAAATATAAATAAATATATCACTAAATATACATCAATATTCCTCGTATCTCATCATGTAAAGAATTATAGGGAAAGATATAAGGGGATGATGCAACTAGTACCCATACCTACATGTAAATGGGAAAAATTACCATGGACTATGTCATCGGAATTATGAAGACATCGAGTAGAAATAATGATATATAGGTTGTTGTGGATCATCTTTCAAAGAAAACACACTCTATATGAATTATAGAGGTGTTATCACTAGATATAATTTCACATATATACATATATGAAGTATTAAGGTAGTATGGAGTATAATTATTTATTGTATTCGATTGAGATTTTTGATTTACCTATAAAATTTGGAAAAGTATTCAAGATCGTCTAAACATTGATTTGAAAATCAATATGGGTTATCATCCTGAAAATGAGGGCCAATCTAAGTGTCCTATTTAGATACTAGAATATATATTGATATCTTGTTCTATTAACATTAAAGGAGGATGGGAGAGGCATCATCATATATTCATGTTCTTATATAATAATTTCTACCACTCATGCATTAAATTGGATACATGTGATGTAATTTATAGTAAATAATGCAGAACACTATTGTTTTGGGATGAAGTCAGTGGAAAAAAGATACTAGGACTAGAAATGGTCAAATAAATGGTATAAAGGATAAAAATGATTCAGAAGCACATCAAGCTATACAAAAGTTGACAGAAGTTCTATATAGTCAAATTTCGATGGAGCATAGAGATTGAATTTAGTGACGTGGTATTCCTCTGTATATCTCCATGTAAGATGATCCAGATATTTTAGAGGAAATAACAGATATGACATAGTTTCATCAGACCCTTCAATATTCTTGATCGTATAAAAATATGGAATATTTACTAGCACTTCCCCAAACCATGTTCAAATTAAATGGTGTATTCCATGTATCCCTCTTTAGGAAGTAACTACAAGATCCATCTCATGTACTGAATCCATAGGTGGTACAACTGTAAAATGACCTCCTTTATGTTGAGTATTTAGTGAAGACGTTGGATCATATCAATAAATTACTAAATAAAAAGTCTACTATAAAGATAAAATTACTATGGTGGTATAATATGTTCGAAGGGGAGACATGTGAATTGGATAGAGCAATGAAGGAGATGTACACTCACCTATTTTCAACATAGAATGTAAAATGAAATTTCAATAGATAATTTATATAGGGGAAACATAACTACACTAAATTTTATCAATAGAAATTCACTTCTTATAATTATTTCATATAGTATAAAACACCTAAAGTTTCATAGATAAAATAATAAAACATTATAATGAAGAATTAATGAAAAATAGCTACATCTAAGAATTAATACGCCTATACTAATAAATTATATCATGACTGTTGTAATAATTAATTTACCACTAAGAATAGATTTCTAACCAATAGAATAGTAACTGTAAAGTCCCAAACCGAGTGACTTGAATTTGGTGCCTTAGTTTATTAAATTGGAATATAAACAAGGAATATGAATCCCAATGGACTCAGTAGTTTTTTAGATTTTGAAAAAAGAAACATACATATGTTCAACATTTTAACTTGAAATGAAAAACAATAAGAATGTTCCATTTGGATGATCCACCACAATAATATTATCCATGAAATTCAACCATAATATATATCTTCTTGTCCTGAAAAAAATAAAAAATAAAAATGGGTTAGATAAGATGCTCAGTTGGGGTAAGAAATACAGTAGAATATATCAATATAATAAACAATAGGCTTGGTGAATAATTAAAAACCATTCCTCTTCAAATAATAATTTTCAACACATTATGACTGGAATATAAGCTATATAAATAATTATATAATGAAAAATAGTAATGGGTATACTACTAGTTAAATATAATAATGAACAACGAATTTATAGCTTCATAATGAGGCAAATTCATATGTCCGACATTCTAAAATTTATCTTCAAGGTCTGCACCAGGACATTTAAAATTATTAAGGCCGTGGCCAAAACGAAATGTTAAAAAGTGAAAGGCCTCACCAAATTCCATATATATTTGTCTTATAAGACCTTCCAATTCATAGCGGGGTTATAAAGGTCCACACACATCACATATAAGCCTAATTAATTCCTCATAAGAGTGAGGATAAACATAAAAATATATATATTCATATCGAAACTAAGATATGAAATATAGTTAACTTTCCCCAAATATTAATAATAAACACTAACCATTTATAGTAATGTGGTAAATGGTTTTGAGATAGAATATCCACAATAAAAATAATCATAAACTATTCAATTAAATATGGTAGATGATAGCATAAATATGAATAAATAATAGTGTTGAAATAGATGAAGATACTCTTATAAAATCATTGAGTAATTCATGATATAAATACTCTTTTACTTTGAAAAGAAGAGTTATACTGGAAAAGTATTTGTATAAAACTATAATTTATGTCAGATAGTATTTTCATAATAAAATGAGTGATTTTATAATGATAATGGTTTATAAAAATATATTAAATAGTTTCCTTGAAAATAGGTAAGAATATGATAAATTCCATTCAAACGGCCTTGTATTTCTGAAAGAATTTTGAATGTTCCTTTTAATTCATGTGACTCCCATATAATAAATAAGGATTATGGTTTGTACACAAACATAGATAATTTAATCATAATATATGTGGGGTACATAATAATATATAATAAATTAATTTATATTAAGAGTGAAAATGTGTAACCCGAATGAAAATGGAGGTTCAGGTATGAAAACCTTTACCTTAAGTCCTAATTTCATCCACTAATGAACTTAAAGTCATGGAATATGGAATTAGACATATTAATAAATTAATTAAAATCCTATTAGACATGTAGTTAGTTTATCATAATTTTATTAAGATCATTATGTCTTTATTGAAAATATATATTGAATTGCATCATTCTAGAGTGTTTGTTTCCTTGGTTTTCATGATCGATATATTTGTATATGAGTATGCATGTTCATGTAGAAAGAATGTAATTATATAGAATTAAAATTATATATTATTTAAGAAAGTTATTAATTATTAATGGTTATATATAGAATACTTTTACATGGTATGATAATGATTCACTGGATTTAGTTTTAATGAAAATCACTTAGATGTTTTGGTAGTATTTGGATTATTATGAACAAGTTTTGTCATATAAATTAATACTACGTACATATACTAGTTAATGAATATTAAATAGATTATAATACATATATTATATTATGGTTAAACCAATAATTTTTTTATTACCAATAATTAATGAGAACTTGAAGAACAAAACTACGTCGTCCACGAAAGTTATAAATTGGAACCTCAAGGACGATGATTTCATTTTTATGAGAGAGAGAGTGAGTAATAATATTGATAATGGTTGTTACATTACCATGGTATAATTCTAGTATATAGATCATATTGGAGGTATGAGTATAAATTTGATATATTAAATTAGGATATAATAAAAAAAATATAAATTTAAATAAAACTAAATGAAATAGAATGATTCCTTAGATCGTGAAATAACTTCCTTGAGAACCTCTATAAGGGAAAGGGTTTTGGTATTTTGACAAAACCAAGAGCTCTTGACATTGTTTAGTGACTAGGGAAGGTTATTTCTGATAAAAATTAAGGATATTCTAGTTTAATAGTAAATAAGAGAAGAGGGAGTGAGGGAGGTTTTATTGTAGAGAAGAGTAGTGTTTTCCCATTATTTTTTGTCACTATTTTATTATTTTTCCAATGAATACCAACATTATTGATTATAATGAACAATAATACTAATATGTGAATTTTATTTCGAAACAAGTGTCCTTACATCAGTGATGAGTCTAGGAATAGTGATTTTAATAGATAATGTATATATGAAGAAAATTACAGTATATTACTATTCATAAAAATTCTATTATTTCTGAAAAATCCTAAATATTCAACCTAAAAATTTGTTTATATGTTGAATTAATAAATGAATTCCATTTTTTGAAAATAATATTCTAAATATTAATAGTTTAATTTTTAAATAAAATAATAATTGATTCTAAAATCCAAATTTTTAAAACTATAATTAATTTTATGTCCCCTTGAAAAATTATTCAAGAACCCAATATATTATAAACTTAAAACCATAAAATAATAATATGATTTACTATTACAAAGCTTCATATTAATATTAATATTATATTCATAAGGTTATGTTACTTTTCACCAAGAATTATTTTTTTCTTATTAGACTCTAATCAACTTACTGAATGCAACATTGTATGTCATATTTTCAAAATTCAATTAATAGGTTCTTTAAATTTATGTTTACAAGCATATATATAAAAAAGTGGTGTTTTGAGATGTCTAAGTTTTTCATACATTCAATATTAAATTTATTTGGAAATTATTTGGGTCTTACATTATCCCCTCCATACAAATATTTGGTCCTCAAAATTACATGAATTTTACCTCACCAAAGGATTAGGGTAGTTATTCATCATAAGATCCACTAGCACCCATGATTCCTCTTAGATATTATGATTTTATCGAATATATCTTTACCATACGAGTCGTCTGATTCATCAACACTTGTACTTTTGGTCTAGAATTCTAATAGGCTTTTCACATAAATATTGGTCAGGTTCCAATTCAATAAATTTAGAAGTGAGGACATGCATTGGGTCAGGCCAGTACATTTTAACAATGATATATGTAACACATTGTGTCCACTAAAAACACTAGGTTGCATAACCAAATGATAACCAACAACTTTAATTCTCACCAAAATTTCAAAATGGAATTTGTACATAGGCCTTATTTTCCCTTTCTTCCCCACATCTTATAACATCATTCAATAGAGATACCTTAAAGAAAATATGATATCGTACATGAAATTCCAAATACTTCCTTTAATTATCACCATACCACCTTTTCCGGCTTTGAGAATCTTTGATATGTGTTTGAATATTCTATACCTTTTCTTTTTTTTTTCTCCACAAGCTCTGGGCGCATATGCTTCCTTTCACCAGCTTTATCAAAATATGTTGGTGTACAAAATATCTTATCAAAAGATGCTTTATATAAAGTCTTTTGAATACTTTAATGTGAACTATTATTAAAGGAAAACTACACTAAAGGTAAATAATGGCCCCACATACCGTGTAAATTAAGAGAAGATGATATCAATATGTCTTCTATGGTTTAGATCATCTTCTCTGATTGCATGTCAGTTTGAGGGTGATAAGAAGTACTCAATCGAAGTTCAGTATCCATGGAATTATGGATACATTTCGATAATTTTTGTTTAAATTGTGGGTCACAATCAAACACAATTGGTATTGGTACCCCATGAAGTCTCACAACTTCATTTATATAGTGTTGTGCTTGGAAATCCATTCGAAAATCCTCCCTTATAAGGAGGAAATATGATTATTTTATAAGTCAATCCACCATTACCCATATTACATCATTATTCCTTCGTGTTTTTGGTACTATAGTGAATACATCCATGGTTATGTCATCCCTTTTCCATGTAATAATAGATAGAGGTTGCATGACTCCTATAAGATTTTTTCATTCGTCCTTCACTTGTTGATAGACTAAACATATTGATACATAATAAGCAATATATATCTTCATGTTATTCCACAAGAAATATTCTTTCAAATATCTAAACATTTATGTTCTTCTAGGGTGTATATGTAAATTGGAGCTATGATCATATCCAATAACACCATTTTCTACACGGGTAGAAAGGGAACACAAAGCCCCTTAACAAATTTAAGAATTCAATCTTCCCATATAAAGTTTGCAAACTTCCCATATTTCACACCATTAATTTTCATTTGATGATTCTCATCATCATACTATGAAGATTTAATTATTTCCAGTAAATATGGTTGGTAAACCATTTAAAAAATAATGTTGTATCACCTACGGTGATAATTCCCATATCCCTCCTCGCTAGATCTATGTACAATGGATCATTGTAAATGAATTTTTTTTAGATGTACATGATCTTTCTTACTCAATGCACCAACCACCATAATTTCCATTCTCATTAATTATTTTATGGAACAATAATACTCCTTGAGTAGTTCCAGCTATCTCCTTCACCTCATGTTCAATTGATTTTTATAGAATATATACTTTACACACTTGTGATCTAAATATATCTCAAAAATTTTACCATATAGATAGTATCTATATATTTTTAGAGAGAAGATAAATGATGATAACTCAAGATCATGAGTTTTGTAGTTTTCTTATGAATTTTTAATTTCTTTTATCCATAATAAAACACTATTTCATTCTACAAAAGGACACAACCAATTCTATTCTTTGATGCGTTACTATAGAGGAAAAACCCATCATTCCTCGATGAAATATTTATGATCAGAGAAGTCCCTATTCTCCTCTTAAATTATTTGAAACAATCCACACATTGTATTTTCTATAAGAACATAACCACTAGACAAGTAAGCTTGGTAATTTGGTTGGTTAAACGGGTGATGTTCAGAATGACACGTCGATATTAACATACTAATATAATAAAACTATGTACCACATTTATGTTCATTAGAGAAACCCATTCATGGAAAACCCTTTTCTTCATAGGATCAAAATATATTCCATCCTTAGAGTGTAACACCACATGATTTCATAGTATGTTATCTCTTTAAAAAAATTCAATTACTTGTGCTACATGTAACATTGAGTTCGAGCGCACCACGACTTACTATACTAGCCATTCAAAAGTTGTTATGAATAATATTAACTAAATCTTGAATTTTAAATAATATATATAATTTTGGAATCCATATTATTTGTATCTTAGACATAATATAATAAAAAATTTATTTATTTTGATAAAAGAAATATTTTTCAAAAAATGAAATTTTACTGCCTTTTAATGGAGAACATTTTTTAAAACCAATAATTGACATATTTAAATCATAAATTTAATGAAAATTAATTTTTATTTAAAAGTAGGACATAAAAAATTTAGTATGGATAAATTTTTTGTACTTTTTTTGACAACAATAATATTTTGATGATTATTGAAAAATATTATATTTTAATTGAAAACAACTTTTTTAATCAATATAAATTATATTTTTAAATTATATACTTTAGTGCTTTTAAAGAATTATTAGGTTACGTTTTAATAATTTAATATAATTTATGTCATTGGATGTAATTTCAAATATAAACTAGACATAAATATATGTCAATATTTGGATAGTTTTTATTTATAAAAAAATGCTTTTGGTTTTGACAATGTGAATTAATTTTAAATTAATTTCTTCCACTTCGTTGTTTTAAATTTGAAAAAATGGATACCATATTTGAATAAAGAGGTCATAATTGTGTAAATAGGTGAAACATATTTTTATAAATTATGAATATTTACTTAAGTAAATAGTTTATTTACCATGGTTAAAAGGAAAATCTAGTAAATAAGGGTAAAAAATATTATTATAATAAAATTAATTTTTCCTAACACATGCCCTAATTCTATTGGTTGATACATGTCCAACCATGGGAATTCATTGGTCGATATTGGGACCCCATGAAGCCTCTTGAGAGTAATAATGACACCTTATATTAGTTAATTTAAAGTAAATACAAAATTACATAAACATATATCTTTTAGTAAAATTATTTTTACATTGGGTTTTATATGTTATCTTTTTGACTATACATATTAATTAAGGTAAACAGATTTCTAAAATCAAGGTATTTTTTTAATTTTTAGACATCAAATAAATAAAATTATTTATGTCACAATAATGATGTATTATTTACCACATTAATGAATAATTTAAATAAATGAGATTTTGAAAATTAAAAAAATATACAAGACCGGTCCAATTCTTATTGTATGATTTCATTTCTAACAAGAGTCATATTATCTTCTACCACCTCTTATAGTGTTCATAATAATGGCACAATAATTATATATGATATCTATGATATTTATTTTATCTATAATCTGTGATAATTATCTTATATTCCATACATTTATATGTTTCATGTTGTATATATAAGATAATTTTATTTGGGGAAGAGCAGACTACCACCCCTCAATGTTATGTGACTCTTTCATACCATAAATGGAATTTATAATGTATGGTGTTAATGAAATTACATAACATATATATAATATTATATTATATAAGAATATTAATATACCTATATATCATTTTGTATTATTTCCATTTAAAATTAAATAAATGAAATTGAAGTAGTGTTCGTTCGTATGTATGGATTACCGTCTCCACGAACAAGATGAGATTCATTCACCATCGTAACCATTCAAGAATAATTATCTTTTTTATTATTAAAAATAATATCTAATAACATTATATTTTTATTGATATGAATCAAATACATCCTATCCTTAAAAAACATAATTTACATAACAAAACATATAAAGGAAAACGAATCAGTTAACACCCGAAACTATGATACTACTAAAATATTATTAACAAAGCAACATTATAAGATCATATATGATATCATATTCATGAATTTTGTTTGTTTATAATTTAATAACAATGATTTAACTATTATACAAGATGTTAATGTATCCTAGACAAAGGGAAAGTACAAGGTAAGGGTTAATTACTAAATCTCATTATTATTCGAGATTGTTTATGTGTATGTTTTTACTGAGAAATTTTTATTATCAATGGCCATGTTTCATAAATGAGTTTTCAAAGGTATTATCTTTAAGGGACTCTTTTACTAAATCATTATTTTAAATGTTTTAATAATTTATTCTTATAACCCTTTCTCATTAATGTCCTTGTTTTCAAAACGATTTAATGGATTTATTAATATGGACATGAATGTTTTAAAATGTTAATTCTTTTAAAAATATTAAAAGTTGTATGAGACAATTGGATTCGAAACTATCTTTTAAATGACTTCCTTTATAATTTTTTTGACTTTTAAATGATTTCATGAAAAAGGGATATTTCACTCAAATATTTTTACAAATCATTTTCTATAATGTCAAAATCCTTTATGATATATTATTCTTGATCGAGGTTTATTTATTATAATAAAATCCTCTATATTGTATTGAAAAAGTTATGATATGTTTTATTGTGGACATGCTATTTTTATACCATACATTGTTTATGGTTAAAGTGTCGACATTTCATATTCTAGTTTAAATATGAATTTTTTTTATGATTCATAATTCTAATATAAGGAATGAATTGGACATTGTAAGTGATGAGTGGAGCTCGCTATAGCTCATTGATGCATCAGTACCTCTCTTGAGACAAACTTGTTTCTTGGCCCAAGGCCTTGACAAAATCTTATTGGTAGTCTTTACATATTTCCTTGACTATGTGTTGATGATGTCCGACATTACACATTCCATTATTATGAAATTAGTTGTTGACATTACATGTTAGTATTCAACTAGTACAATATCTATGTGAATATGTAATTTGCATTATGTGATTTATAATTTGCATATTATGCTGAAGTTTATGTTTAAAAGGATTTTTTTAATTTTTAACATAGCCTTATGAATTTATGCATATTTATGAATGTTTCCAAGGTATTGTTATCCTTACTAAGCATCTGATCTCTCCAATTTCTATGTATTATTTTTCCCAAGATGTGAAGAAATATATTTTGACTGACCCGTAGGGATAGTTTAATGGATATGAATATGGTCAATGGAGACAATATTGTAGTTGTTTTTCATTTTAAAATGTAATGTTCATGTATATAATATATTTTCCCTAACTCCTAAACTGATTTGTCCTTTAGGACTTGATTCCTTTTAATCATGCCAATGTATTAAAATAATGCACTAGCTCTGGATAACTGGGGTCAGATTGTTATATATAAAAAATGTTTTTATGAAAGGAAACTGATTGTTTCCAAAATTCACATTTCTTAAACATCCCATATAATTCAATTAATCCAAGAGTCCTCATAATAGTTCACATGTTATTCTCATGATTCCCATTGATTTTGGAGAACACCAATATATCAATAATAAATATAACTACTAAGTCATCATGATATTCCTCGAAAACTCAATTCATTAGATCCATGAAAATTTAGGGTGTATTAGTCAATCTAAAAGGCATTACTGTAAAAAATTAATCCCCATACCTGGTTTGAAATGTTGTCTTTGGAATATATTCCATTCTCACACACAACTGATGAAATCAAAATATAAGATCAATATTCAAAAAATATTGGGCAACAAGAATTTAATCAAATAAATCATCAATGTGATGTTGGGGATACTTGGTCTTTATTTTTATTGAAATGATCCCTCTTATGTCAATGTACAACCTCACAGATCCCTCTTTCTTATTAATGAAAATAATAGGGGATCCCCATGGAGATACTCTTGGGAAAATAAACCCTTTATCACTTAATTCCTAGAGTTGTTTATTCTTTTTCACAAACTCCACAGTTACCATTCTATATAGGTTATTTAATATGGACCTCGAATTAGGAATTATGTAAATGGAAAATTCAATTTCCCTCTTTGGAGGATGTCCACGTAAATCCTCTAGAAACAAATCAACTTATTCTTGCACAATTCTTACATCCCCTATTTGAATATTCTCTTCCTCACACATTGTAGTTGTATTACATTCTTCAATAATAATTGAATTCAGCAGAGCTACTTGGGGTGTATCCAAATGAGTATTACATAGTTATGTTTCTTCTCAAAAGATAAGGGATTCCACATCATCCTAAAAAATTTCTACCTCTTTTTTGTTGGCATAAATTTTTGAATTATGGGTTGAAATACAATCCATATAAATGATTATATCAAGTTCAAAAATAAGGATGATAATTAAATCATAGGATAAAGCGTGTTTATATTCCATAATGGGGAATTCCTAATAAAACATTGTTACAATGACAAATACCATAATAGTTTTTAATGAAAACATCCTTACAAAATCATATTGGAAATATCCTATTTTCATGGAAAATTGGGAAGATGTGAAATAATTCTATGATCAAAATCAAATAATGCATTGGCTAAGTTTGAAGACATGATTAAAGTACCTTCCGTGACATCATTAGGGACATTAATATTTCCATTTGTGATTGTATGTGCTTATACCTTCTCCCATATCCTTTTCAAAGGAACTTTTAATTGATGATTTGGAAAATAATTAGCATAGTGTCCAACATCCCTGCAATTATAGTGTTGAACATTAGTATTTTATTTATTCCCCTTGTAAAAACTGGAAAGATGAATTATCTTTTCACAGTTTTATAACACCTATTTTCTATTTAAGAAGTCACATGGGTGTTTCCTTCTACAATTATCACAGTGTGGAAAGTCAACTCTTCCATTGTTACCCATTTTCTAATTTTATTTTTCCAGAGTTTTCAGTAACCCTCTTCCTCTCTTTCTTTCCTTTAATGTCATTTGACATAGAAAATTACTTCACTATCTTGATAGCACATGAAACTATTTATTCATATGATGAGAAACATTTACTGACCAGTTCTCACCAGAGGAATGGATTTAGGACCTCAAATAATCCATAAATCATTCCCATTGTATTAAATTTTTAGTTTACAGAATGCCTTTCTATCCTTGTGAAGTTAGCTTCATAATTGGAATTATTCTCATTTTCCTTTTTCCTAAAATTTAGAAATTGCCTTTCTATATCATCTTGTTCTTCATGAGAAAAGAATTTATCTAAGATAAGTTTATTATGTTCACTCCATTTCATGTTTTCTATATCTCCCTCCCTCGTTTTTTTTCATTATTGACCGACATTGATCAGTATATCCGGGCAGGTGATAATCTACCATGACAACCATCACCCCTACATTATTCCTCAAGGTGAGAAATATCTTCTCTAAGGAACTTATCTATTTTTCCCCAAAGAATGGGTTTGTAGTCCCATTAAATGATGGAGGATATTGTGGCATAAAGTGATCCAAAATAACTCCTCCATGATGTATTTCTAGAAGCTGCATATGAGTGTGGTTATTGTTCATAACCTGAGGAAGCAGTCACAATATATTTTTAAGTTTCTCCACACCAGTTGCATATCTAGTGCCTACATCATTATATTTCACAAGAGGGAAATCCCTACATTGGATACACATGATCATGTAGTTTCCATTTCTTCTACTATACACCATTTATATATAATGGAATACAATATATTTGGTTATGAATCCTAATGTATAATCATAATGTAGATAAATACCTAGCCTAAATTGAAATTTATGCTTGGAAAATCCCATAATCATAAACATGGATTTGTTGAGAAAAAATTTACATATAAATTTTTAATAATGGATTATAATGAAAATATGAATTATCCTAAGCATATCTCCTAAGAATGTCAAACATGGTGAATAATATGTCCTTATGTCATGTACCTAGATACCCATGTTCAATCCCAAAACTCCTTGTCAGAGTTTTCATTCATAGATTTATATGTGCCAGACCACATCCCCTTGTAGTGCCAATATAAGGATTTATTTAATAGAAAGATCCATATAATATATTACTTAACAAATATTCAAGGATGTTCTTATATGTTTTATTATCAAATACTATCTTAGTTTTTGGTTCTATAATCTATATTTTCTAAATCTAGTTTCTAGGATTTATATTAGACTTCCTCTAATACCATCTGTAGAGACCAGATCCCAGTTTCCCTGATCCAGTTCCAAATTATATTACATTTCTATATATACAGGAATATGGATCCTAATGGACAGGGTAGTATAGTAGATTTGGAAACAATAAACATATATAAGTTCAACATTATAATATGAAATAAAACACAACATAAATGATCCATTGAAAAAATCCACCACTCTGAGATTATCCCTGCAATTCAATCATAATATACGTATTCTTGTCCTGGGAAAAAAATAATTTTTTTTTGGTAAGTTCAAATTCTAAATAAGTGTAAGAAATACATCAGATGATATCTTAACCATAAACAATATAAATGGTTTATAATTTAAAATACATGCCTCAAAAAATAATAAACTATAACACATTTCGACATGAATATGATCTGAATAAATAATTCTATAATAAAACATAGTCATGGGGATTATACTAGTCGAATAACGTCATGAACTATAAATTTTTAGACTTATTATGAGGTAAATTAATTTGATAGAAATTCTGAGATATACTGTCAAGGCCACAACTAGGACATCTAAAAATGAGTAAGTTCTTGGCTAAAGAAATGTCTAAAAATGGTCAAGGGCTTGGCCTAGTTCATATATTTTTTCCTCATGAAGGCTAACGATTCATCGAGGGGCTATTGGGGGCCCAAATTGTCACATAATAAATCCAATTAATTTCATATATGAGAAGGGATAAAAATAAACAACATAAACATTAATATTGAAACTAACATATGAAATATAATTAACTTTCCCTGAACATTATGAATAAACACTAACCATCCAGCCTAAATTGGTGAATGATTTAAGGATAGAATAGCCACAGAAAATGTAATCATAAACCATTATATTAAATTTTTTATATTATATCATACATAATAATAATTATGTGTGTTGAAAAATATTGTGATACTCTCATAAAATCATCGAGAAATTATTGAGATAAATACTCATTTACTTCGGAAAGAAGAGTTATTTCGGAAAAGTAATTGTGTAAAACCATAATTTAAGTACAGTATTCTTCTCATAATAAAATTATTGATTTTATAAAGATAATGGTCTGTAAAAAAATAATAAATATTGAACTTGAATATAGGTAAGATATTTAGATATTTCCTTGAAACATGCTTGTATTTCAGAATTAATTTTTAATGTTACTTTTAAAACATTTGGCTTCCATAAAATAAAGAAGGATTGTGGTTCGTACACATACAATGAGTATTGAAAAATAAATTTTGAGGATTACTATAATTCCCTGACCCCAGTTACCCAGATTCGGTGCATTATTACATAACATTGGCATGATCACAAAAGATCAAGTCTCGAAAGACCGATTAGTTTTGTATCCTTGGAAACACTAGATATATTCATAAGTCTTACATTACATGATAAAATGGAAAACTACAACAACATAGTCTCCATATTCCACACTAATATCCCCTCCGACTATCCCTACAGGTCAATCATAAAATAAATCTACACATCCAGGAAAAAAACATAGAAAGAGGTGATCTCAAATGCTTAGTAAAGATAAAAATATTTCATAAACTTTCATAAATAAGAATTAAAATTTAAGAAAAGTTATAACTTAAACAAAAGCCTTTTAAACCTGAACTTTAGCATAATGTGGAAAAAATAAAATGAATTAATGCCATTTACTTATTAATATGGATATTCTACTAGTCGAATAATCATATGCAATATCACTAACCACTTTCATAATGATGGAATGTGTAATGCCAGACTATCATGACCACATAGTCAAGGCCTTGTGCCAAAACTAAAAATATGATTTTGTCAAGGTCTTGTGCTAAGACAACAGTTTTTCTCATGAGACCTACCGATTAATCGAGGAGCTATATTCGGCTCCACCCATCACTTACTAAGTCCAATGCATTCCTTATATGAATAGGTTTAAACATAACATAAACATTCGTATTAAAACTAGAATACGAAATGTAAATACATTCTCCATAAACCATGAATGGTATAAAATTAACACCTCCATAGTCCAACATATCACAAAACCTTCAATACAATATGGAAGTTCTGTATTATAATAAATCAACTTCAAATAAGTTTAAAATCCATCACTGGATGTTGACATAAATGAAATCAAAACTATTTTAGAGGAAAATATCTCCTTTTTTAAAAAACATTTAAAGTAAAATAATTATAAAATAATACATTTAATTTGAACATATTATTATAAGATTTTAAGGGATGATTTTATGATTTTATAATGGTGGAAAATAGCTACACCCGCCGTATAAGATAAAACAAGATATTCTTGCCTTTATTTTGCCGAAAAGGTTTAAAAGGACCTTGTTTGGAAAACGACAAAAAGATTCCTTTATAAACATCATATAAAAAGTCAAAAAGGGTATAAATGACTTTATCTCATAGTCTATAAAATAGTAAGAATGATTTGAAATAAATTTTTAAGAAACATGGATGTGGATGATAAATAGGTCCTATTACATAATTATGTATAAACAACCTTAGATAATGAAGAGATTGTGAAATAAACCCTTACCTTGTACTTTTCCTTGGTCGAGGGTAGTTTAACCTCCTATATAATGGTGAAATAATTTTTATTAAATTATACAAGAATCATATACATTAATATGATATCATATGTGATCTTTTAACATTGCTTTGTTAATAATATCTTAGTTTATTCGTCGTTTCGGGTGTTAACTTAATCATTTTGTTTTATATGTTTTGTTACATAAGCCATTTTTGTTTTGGATTGGTAGTATATTATTCGTATACAGAATGATATCAAGACCTTAAACATTATTTTTAATCATTAAATGAGAATTAGACTTTAATGGATATGATGGGGAATGAATCTCATCGCGTTTGTGGAGACGGTAGTCTATACGTACGCACGAGGAACAATATCATTATTTTGATATTAAAATAATATAAAATTGGATGGTATATAATATATACAGAATAATTATAATGTTATATTTATTATTTACTTCAATTACACATTATTATCATACCCATCCAAATAATAATGTTTTGAATAACAATTACACCACGACATAGAGATGGTAAGCTGTACGTACGCACGTATGGCGACTTTTCATTAAAAGGATGGATATAATACTATATATTGATGCAACATATTTATAATAACATCAAATTATATAGAATATACTGGATTTATTATTTTAGAATGGAAATAACAAAGATATAAGAAGTGGTAGAAGAAAGGAACTTGGAAGAGGGTGGTGAAATTATTACCTCTTCTATAGGGTCTTCCTTTTGATTTTATCAAAATGGCTCCATAAGTTGGATTTCTGACCAAAGGAAGGTATCTAGGATGAAATGAGGGAAGTTGAGAGGATATATATTTAGGTTTTGGCTGATCCAAAAGGCATTGATGGTGTGAATTAGTGAGTTGGTGGAGTGCCCTTTAAGAAGAGGGGTGAGGGGAACCATAGGAAAAGCAAGAAATATTATTTTCTAATAAATTCATATTCTGTTACTAATGGCTCCATAGTATATTATTTAAAGGTTAAGGTGGGGATAGGTCGAAAACCACTCAACCAATAGGTTTTAGACAGGTTTGGGTCACTATATTAACATTATCTTTTTTATTTAACTCTTAGTTAAGTAGATTGACATTTACCATGTCTCTTTGTATTTTTTTATTTATAATTAATAAACTTACGATATACTTCCAAGAGACCCAAAAAAGGTCCATAAATTATATACCTATCATTATATAAGTCCTCTGGTCTATCCTTATATTTTTATTAATATAATATCAATTAATAATATAATATTAGTTTTAAAAACTCATTTATGTCAATTTTGACACTGTTTAATAATTAATTTTTGATAAAGTCTTAACATCATTATTAATTCGAAAAAAATTAATTTCAGAAATCCTAACATGAAATATTAACCAATGAAATTCGTTTATGTCATCAAAACATTCAAATTATATTTATTTTTACATTTATAATACCAATTATTTTATTATTTCATTAATAAGGAAAATACTACATCATTATTGTGTCATAAATAAATTTGATTATTAAATGTCTAAAAATTATAAGAAAACTACCATTATATAGGAAATATTTTTATCTTTCTAAATAAAATTTATTGTTGAAAATATAACATATATAACCCTATATAATTTTTTTTCTCTAAATGATATATGCTTATGTCATTTTTGTATTTACTTTAACTTAATTAATATAAAGTGTCATTATCACTTACATATGGCTCCATGGGATCCCAAAATTGGAAACAAGATTCCCATGGTCGGAAAAGTATCAAAAAATAGGGTTAGGACACGTTTTAGGGTTATTTAATATTATTATAATATTATTTGTTTACCCTTATTTACCAGATTTACCTTTTAACCATGATAAATAAAATATTTACAGAAGTAATTATTCATAATGTCTAAAAATGAAAGTTAACTATTATACAATTTATTCCTTCTGAATCTAAATATGGAATCCATTTTTCTAAATTCAAAACACACAAGTGGTATAAATTAATTTAAAATTAATTCTCATAGTCAAATCAAAAAGCGTGTTTTTAGGAAATAATAACTATCAAAATATTGACACTTGATTTTGTCAAGTTTATATGTGAAATTATATCCAATGACCAACATTGTATTAAATGGAAAAAATATAATATAATTATACTTTATAACCAATCAATAGTATAATTTAGATGTATATATTATTTTTATTAAAAAAGATTTTTTTAATTAAAATTTTATATTTTTTACTATTAATCAAAAACTTAATATTTTCAGAAAAATACCACAAAATTAACCCAAAGATAATTTTGATATTCAGAATTAAAAAATGAAGTAGATTATTCCAAATTCAAAACATATAAGTTTAATTTATTAATTTAAAATTTATTCCCATTGTCAAAACCAAAAGGCGTATTTTTATGAAACAATATCTATCAAAATACTGACACATGTTTATATCCAATATCAAATTGAAATTACTTACAATGACCAGAATTGTATTAAATGGTAAAAATATAATCTATGTATACTTAAAAACCATTAAAATATATAATTTAACACTATAAATTATTTTGATTAAAAAAAGTTGTTTTCAGTTAAAATATAGTATTTTTCACTATTCAACCAAATATGAAAGTTAATAGAAAAACATCAAAATTTATTGAAACTAAATTCTTATGTCCTGATTCAAAATAAGAAGTTTATTTTTTCAAATAGAATATATAAAAGTTTCAAATATTGGATTTAAAAAGGGTTCATCATTAAAAGGATGTAAAAGTACATGTTTTGAAATAAATAATTCTTTTATCTAAAAATATGAATTTGTACTTAAATTATGTCTAAGAAACTCATAATATAGATTCTAAAATTATAAAGATTTTATATAGTTTAATATTCAGTTAATACTAATCATAACCGCTTTTGAACGGCTAGTTTGGTAATCTTGTAGTGCGCTCAAACCAGGTATTGTGTGTAGAGCAAGTTATTAAATTACTTTGTAGAAATAACATGCTATGAAATCTTGGGGTGTTACATTATTCCCTCCTTCAATAAATTGTGTTCTTGCAATTTGAAATTTTTATTCTAAAATAATAGTTTTATAATATAAAATACCTTTAGGAAAACTAAATCATAAATTAGGTTAGTAATATTTAGTCTTAATAAGGGGAAGAGGAAAATAAAAGTGTCATTACCAAATTATGATCTCAATTAGGAGAGCATTGGTGGAAATTAGAGACATATAATTGGAAGAAAAAATTGAATATTTATAGGTAGTGATTGAGTTCATCAATAAAAAACAAGTGTAAAATTGAGGGCCTTAAATTCATCAATCTATGATGATTTAAAATACCATAGGTTCAACAAAACATTTGGTATTAGGATAACAGATTTTTTGTTTTAATATCCCTTAACTAATGTTTAAGAATTAATTTCTTCATAGAATAAGAGAAGAAGAAAAATATATACTTGACAAGTAGATTCTCATACTTTAACTAATTTCTACCACAAACACATATTTCACACTAAAAGATAATAAAAATTAAAAAATATATTCTATTTATCCTTTTAGTATAGGGTTCCAAAAAAAATAACTTATAATTCATCTACCAGGAATTTTATTAAAAAACTAAATTATTCAATCCAGGAAATCACGTGGGCCAGTGGTAGGTGATACACCCTTGTCGCCCTTTGCTTGCGGGTTTAAGTCTCGTGGCCTTACTGGACGCGACGGGCTGACGCCCAACCTCCTGGTAGTCCATTTATGGCATTAAAAAAATAATCTCAAACTAGAATTATCCAAAATAATTCTATCCAAACTCATAGTCCAAAATTTATAAGGTAGATAAACACAATGAAGATCCTTTTTTCCATGTAATAACATGTGAACACCTTCATCATGTATTCTTTTAAAACACTTCAACATTGTAAATTACCATAAAACCATATTGACTACATTCATGCTCCCTTATTACTTATAGAATACTAGATTTATTCCTTCTATCCAAAAATGTTGTAAACTCCAAAAATGATGGAATAACAAATCATTAATCAGCTTCAAGGTATTCATGAATATCTAATATAATTTATCCAAATCAATCATGTATTTTTCCAAAATCACTACCTCAGTATCAAAACCATATTATGGTTTATCTTTCTTGCCATCATATATTTTCCAAAAAATTAACCTGCTATTGAGTCACTTTTCTTGGCTTCACACAATCTCATGTCCTTACAGTATTGCAGTACAATCCTTATATACTCCATAATTATTATAACTAGTACATTGTTAATACAACACTCAAATGAAATAATTCTCTAATAACAGCATAATAACTCTAATCATTCCTCCTCATATGTGGTAGTATCATAACTTGATTATTATCTAATAACATCATTTGGGGTATACTCTGATGATTTGGAAATTGGTTTGAATAGTGTCCCAAATCCTTGCAGATGAAGCAATCTACATTTGAAACATTTTTCATACTCTTGCAGTCACGTACTTGCAGTCCTTTTTCTCCATACTTATTACAAACTCCCATTCCATGTAGGAAAGATCCAGGGTGTTTCTTCCCATAGTTATCACATATGGGAAAATTCTTCTTTTCCCTCTTCCCATTATCCATCTTTATTTATTCCATTCTTTTCTTCTCTTCCTTACTATAAAATTCATAGGACTCAGAGAATTCTTTACTTATCTTATTAGAACATGACACTATTTCATCATATGTTGAGAATACATGGGAGACTATTTCCCTTCTAAATGTTGGCTTAATACCGTGAAAGATATGATCCTTCTTACACTTTGGATCATACGTATTGATAGTGTTCACAAACATTCTACTGGGTGCCATTTCTATACAATGGCATAAACAAGGTCAGTTTATGAATTGCAATGAATAATTATAAACTTGTAAAATACCTAACTTAAATTGAATGGTTTATGGATATAATCCATAATCATAAAGATGTTTTCAATGAGTAAGTATATACTCAAAAACCCTTCAAAATTATTTTTAATTAAAATGAGAAATATCCGAAGAATATCCCTCGGGAGTGTCGTAACCAAGAGTGCAGCAAGGCCTATTGTCGTGCACCAGTTCCCGTTTGAGTCTAGCTCAAAGTGGTGTTTTCAGGTTTTCCCTTTAGGTAAATCATTGCCCGAGCCGCCTCTACCATCTTGTATGCAGACATGGATGTATTTCTTGGAAAACTCACAAAATATCTAGAATACCAAAATTCTAGGAAATTCTACAACACTAATCCTCAAAGTCCATCTTAGGCATATGTTCTCTAATCAGAGTTAATCTAAATCTAGCTTCCAAGGTTTGTACTAAAATTCCTCTGATACCAACTATAACGTTGTGATCCTAGTTACCCAAAGTCCGTGCATTATTACATAACATTGGAATGATCATTAAAGATCAATTCTTGAAAGACTGATTAGTTTAGTAGCCTTGGAAACACAAGACACATTTATAAGTCATACATTTCATGATAAAATGGAAAACTAGAAAAAAATATTCTCCATAGTCCACACACATATCCCCTTAGACTATCCATATTTTTCAATCATAAAATACTTCTTCACATCTTGGGAAAAAAATAAAACATATAAATAGATGATCTCAGATGCTCAGTAAGGATAACAATATAGCGGAAACTTCCATAAATAAGCATAAACATTTAAGGCAGTGTCTAACTAAAACAAAGGCCTTTTAAACTTGAACTTCAGCATAATATGGAAAAAATAAAAAGAATAAATTTCATTTACTTATTCACATAGGTATTCTACTAACAGAATAATCACATGCAATATCACTAACCACTTTCATAAGGATGAAATGCATAATGCCAGACTATCAGAACCACATATTCAAGTCCTTATACCAATACTACAAATAATATTTTGTCAAGACCTTGTGCTAAGACCCTAGTTTTTCTCATGAGACCTACTGATTCATCAAGAAGCTATAGTGGGCTCCATCTGTCACTTACTAAGTCAAATGAATTCTTCATATAAATAGGTTTAAACATAACATAAACAATCATATTAATACTATCATACGAAATTTCAACAATTTCTCCAAAAACCATCAATCATATAAAAATAACACATCCACAGTAAAAAATATCACAAAACCTTCAATTAAATGTGGATTTTTTGTATCATAAAAAATCAACTTAAAATAAGCTTAAAATCCATGAAAGGATGTTGGCATAGATGAAATCAAAACTATTAGAGAGAAATATATATATTTTTTAATCATTTAAATGTCACATAATTATAAAAGAAAGAATTCATTTTGAAAATATTCTTATAATATTGTAAGGGAATCTTCGATGATTTTATAACAGTAGAAAATAGCCACACCCTCCGTATAAGTTAAGAAAAATACATTCTTACATTAATTTTGTCGAAAAGTTTAAAAAGGACCTTGTTTGGAAAACGATGATAAGATTCCTTTATAAACATCTTATAATAAGTCAACACGGGTATAAATGACTTTAACCCATAGTATATAAAAATAGTAAGAGTTATTTGAAATACGTTTTTATTAAACATGGGTGAGGTTGATAAAGAGGTCCTAGTAGATAATTACATATAAACAACCTCGGATAATGAAGAGATTGTGAAATAAAACCTTACCTTGAACTTTTCCTTGGTTGAGGTAGTTTAACTTCCTATATAATGGTGAATTAATTGTTATTAAATTATACAATAATCATATACATTAATATGATATCATATATGATCTTTTAACATTTCTTTGTTAATAATATCTTAGTATTATCGTCATTTCGGGTGTTAAGTTAATCATTTTCTTTTATATGTGTTGTTAAATAAGATGTGATTGGTATGGATAGGTTGTATATTATTCATATCCAGAATGATATCATGTCCTTATGCATTATTTTTAATCATCATATGATAATTATACTTGAGTGGATACGATGTGGAATGAATATCATCGCGTTCGTGGAGACACTAGTCCGTTCGTACGCACGAGCGAAAATATCATTATTTTGATATTAAAATAATATATAATTGGATGGTATATCATAAATAGAGAATAATTATAATTTTATATTTATTATTTTCTTCAATTACACATTATTATCATACCCATCCAAATAATAATGTTTTGAATAACAATTACACCACGACGTGGAGATGGTAAACCGTACGTACGCACGTATGGTGACATGTCATTCAAAGGATATAAGGAATTATGAATATGGTTGTACCATATTTATAATAAAATCATAGTATATATATTATACTGGAGTTATTAGTTTTTAACAGAAATAACAAATAATTAATAAGTGGAAGAAGAAAGTAACTTGAAAAGGTGTGGTGAAATTATTACCTCTTCTTTGGGTTATTCCTTTTTATTTTATCAAAAGGGCTCTTTAAGTTGGATTTCTGACCAATGGAGGGACTCTATGATGAAGTGAGATAAGTTGAGAGGATATTTGGGTAGGTTTTGGCAGATCCAAAAGGCTTTGAAGGTGTGAATTAGTGAGTAGGGGGAGTGCCCTTTTATAAGAGGGGTGAGGGGCACCTTAGGAAAAGATATAGATATTATTTTATAATAAATTCATATTTGTTTTATAATTGCTCAAAGTGGATTAATTAAAGGTTAAGGTGGATATAGGTCTAAAACCACTCAAAAAATATGTTTTAGATAGGTTTGGGCATAATATTAACTTTATCTTTTGGATTTAACTCGTAGTTAAATAGTTTGACTTTTACCATGTCTCTTTGTATTTTTATATTATATAGTTAATAAACATAATATATACTCCCAAGAGACCCCTAATTGGTATATTAATGATAAAAATATCATTATATTAGTCCTTTATCTGAACCTTAGTTTTTTGACAATAGAATATCAATTAATAATATAATATTTGTTTTAAAAACTCAATTTTGTCAATTTGTCACTTTTTAATAATTAATTTTGGTTAAAGTCTTAACAACTTTATTAATTAAGAAAAAATTCATTTAAGAAATCAAAAAATTTCATACAAACCAACAAAATTATTTTATGGAATCAAAACATTAAAATTATATTTATTTTAACATTTATAATACCAATTATTTGATTCTTTCATTAATAAGGAAAATACTGCATCATTATTGTGTTATAAATAAATTTAATTACTCAATGTCTAAAAATTATAAATAAAATAACATTATATATGAAATATTATTATCTTTATAATTAATATTTATAGTCTAAAATATAACATTTATAACCCTATATAAGTTTTTTTTCTAAAAGATATATGCTTATGTCCTTTTTTTATTTATTTTAACTTAATTAATATAATGTGTCATTATCACTTACAAGTGGCTCCATGGGGTCTGAAAATCAACCCAAAGATGCCCATGGGCAGACATGTATCAAACAATAGGGTTAAGACACATTTTAGGGTAATATAATATTATTATAGTATTATTTTTTTACCCTTATTTATCGGATTTACCCTTTAACCATGGTAAATAAAATATTTACCGAAGTAATTATTCAAAATTCATAAAAATAAAAGATACCTATTTACACAATTTGGAACTCCTAATTATAAATATGGAATCCATTTTTCTAAATTCAAAACACAGAAGTGTCATCAATTAAATTAAATTTAATTCCCGTAGTCAAATCAAAAAGAGTGTTTCTAGGAAATTATAACTATCAAAAGATTGACACTTGCTTTCGTACAGTTTAAATGTGAATTTACATCCAATGACCAAAATTGTATTAAATGGTAAAAATATAATCTTATTATACTTTAAAACAACTCAATATTATAATTTATCACTACAACTAATTTTGATTAAAAAAGTTGTTTTAAATTAAAATCTTGTATTTTTCACTATTCATTCAAAACTGAATGTTTTCATAAAATACCAAGAATTCTCCCTAAGATAATTTTGATATTCCGAATTTAAAAATGAAGTATATTTTACCAAATTCAATAAATACAAGTTGAATTTATTAATTTTAAATTAATTTATTTGCCAAAACCAAAATGCGTATTTTTAAGAAACAATATCTATCAAAAGATTGACACTTTTTTATGTCCAATCTCGATGTGAAATTAATTAACATGACCGGAATTGGATTAAATTTTAAATATTTAATTCATTTATAATTAAAAACCATTAAAATTCATAATTTATCACTTTAAATTATATTCATTAAAAAAATTCAGTTAAAATAGAGTATTTTTGACTATTCACCCAAATATGAATGTTATCAGAAAAGAACCAAAATATATTAAAACTAAATTATTTTGTCTTTATTCTAAAGAAGATGTTTATTTTTTCAAATAGAATATATAAAAGATTCAAATATTGGATTTAAAATGGGTTCATCATTAAAAGGGTATAAAAGTGCATTTTTTGAAATAATTTCTTCTTTTATCTGAAAAATTGTATTTGTTCATACATTTTGTCTAAGAAACTAATAATATAGATTCTTAAATTATAAGGATTATATATAGTTAAATATTCAGTTAAAAATATTTATAACCGCTTTTGAACAGCTAGTTTGTAATCTTGTGGTTCGCTCGAACCCGGTGCTGCTTGTAGTGCAAGTTATTGAATTACTTTGAAGAAATAACATAGTATGAAATAATGGTGTGTTAGAATTACATAATAATATTTAAGAATTTAAATGATATTAGGATATAGAAATTAATTAAGAACCTATTAGACTTATTAATAAATTAACGTGGTCTTCTCTTGAACATAAGGTCCTGGAATATCAAATTAGACTTATTAATAAATTAATTAAGAACCTATTATACATGTATTTATTTTATCATAATTTTTTTAATTTCATTATATCATTATTGAAATGTTATAATATTGAATTTCTTCATTATATAGTGTTCGTTTCCTTGGTTTCTTGTTCGGTATATTTGTATATGAGTATGGAAGTTCATGTTGAGAGGAGGTTATTCTCTAGAATTGAAATTATATATTATTTATGAATATCCATAAGTGTTAATGGTTATATATATATTTTTTATGGACTATGAGGATGAATCATTGGATGAAATATCAATTAAAATAAATTAGATTATTTGGTGGTATTTTAGTTATTATGAACCCGTTTTGTCACATAATTCAATACTATGTACATATACTATTTACTGAATATCAAGTAGGTTATAATAAATATATTAGAGTCTGTATAGACTATAAAAATGGTTTCATGAATGAAATTTAATGAGAAATTAAATAACCAAATGTCATCGTCCACGAAGGTTGTAAATTGGAACCTCATTGATGAAGATTTCATTTATAAAAGAGATAGAGAGAGGGTAAGTATATTGATAATGGTTATTAAAATGATATCATATAATTAATGTATATAGATTATAATAAAGTTATATGGATCAATTGTACAAATTAGTGTAGGAGTGAATAATAAAAATTGATAAATTGAAATGAAACAAAATGAAAAAGAAAGATACTTTACCGCTTGAAATAACCACTTTAGGATCCTCCTTTCGGGAAGGGGTTTTAGTATTTTAGAAAGACCAATATCTCTTGGACGTGGAAAGAGACTTTTGAAGGATATTTGGGAGGTAAAATGAGGATATTCAAGGAATAATGGATTAAATAGAAGTGGTAGTGAGAGGGGGTGAGGGTGGGGGGTTATAGTGGAGGAGAGGAGACTTTTCCCATTGTTTTACACATCATTTTATTATTTTTCCAACTAAAAAAATAGTATTGATTATTATGACTATGAATACTAATATGTTCATGTGAGTTTGAACTAAGTGTGGTTAAATCATCCACGATGCTATTAATAGTTAATTTAACTGATAATGTATATATGTGTTAAATTACTATATTTTACTATTCATCAAAAAATCAAATATTTCAGAACAATCCCAAAAATTTACCCTAAACATTTATTGATGAGGAGAATTCAAAAATGAACTTCATTTTTTTTAAAAAAATTATATAAAAATTATAAATATAATTTTTAAATAAAATCATAATTTATTCGACAAATAATAAATTTAAAACTATAATTTGTTTTATATCCCCTTGACGAAATAATCAAGATCTCATAATCCTTTAAACATAAGACAATAAAATAATAATATGATTAAAATTTATAATGGAAATATTATTATTTATATTATTGTTTATTAGGTTATGTTAGTAGTCATCAAAAATTAATTTCATCTTATCTTGCTCTAAATATCTTACTACACGTAACTATTTATGTCATTTTCCTGAATTTAAAAACACAGAGGTGGAAAAATTGTGTTTATTGGCCATGTTATAAAAAATTTGTGTTCTGAAGAGACCTAGTGTTTCATGCATTCAATATTAAATTTATTTAAAAAATCTTGTGGTGTTTTAGTAACCTCACCTATGAAAGTGTAAATAAAATTTTGGTGTCCTATACATGAAATTATGATATATTAATATAATTTTATAATTAAATATATTTTTAAAAAATGATAAATTAAGTGTTGGTATATTAACAAAGTATAGATGATTATTTATAATTATATAATTAATATATATTTTTAAAATAAAATACATTTAAAAAAATATATTCTTAAATTCAAACATTTTTCTTATAATTAGCGGAAATTTCATGATGCCTTAATTTTTTTTAAAAGTGTTATAAGATCAGTTATAATTATAAAATTTTTATTGTTCAGATAAATTATTATTTAAATTAAAAATTAAACATAACTTAACTGAAATTATTTTTGATAAAATTGATTCTATTTTTTAATTCTACATGCTGAAAAATATTTTGGGGTAATTTTTTGGGATTTCCCTAAAATAGTTGAACTTTTTGTTAATTGTGAAATATGATAATTTACGAAATTTAACATTTTATCCAAATACAATCATTTTTTCATCATGGGTGTTATATGGATGTGGTAAAAACACATTTTTTTAGATATAACATGTATGATATGCTATAATTATACACATTAATTAATACACTTTCATTTATTGAGAATACAATAATAAAAAAATGAACAAAATAAAATATATAGCTCTCTCATCCCTAAAAAATGCTACCCCACACTACCTCTTCAAATCAGACATTATAAGACATGGATCATTCTTATATTAATCCATATTCATCTTGAAAAAATTTTCCCCGTGTTATGGTCTTTCTTTCCTCACTAAAAAACCATTTAAAATTTTCTTACGGAGGTTATCAAGGTGGTGACACTAAATAGGTAAAACCCTCCCTTTATATTTTTAAATTTCACTTATTTTAATATCCTTACCACGCCTATTATATCCAAAATTACATGATAAATATAGTATTGTATATATATTGTATGTTAGTTATGTTAATGGACAATCCATCATCAACTCTCTTCTCCTCTCCTTTTCATGCAATGATGAAAACATATTTTGTAAGGTGTTATTTCACTACCTTTCTGGATGATGTGTTTTTTTCTTTACCAGCTTATAAGATATTAATAAAATTCTTTTTATTGTTACGAAATAATTTAACATGTGTATTTAAACTTATTTAATGTCTTTTAAGTAATATATAAACTTATTATTTATCAAAATGATACTAATTCATGATAATCGTAATAACTATCAAATTTAACTAATCATTTTACACCAATGTTTTATATAATGAATCAACCTCGATTTAAAAAATGATATTTTGGTGTATTTAAATTTAAAAAAATGGATCAATTACATATAATTCTTGTTATTTACTTTTTTCTTCCATCTTACATGAACATTCATAATTATGGACAATTTCACTAACCATGAAGTTCATGAAATGACCACTCCTAGAATGATATATTTTGGGAACCCAATGGATCATTAGGTTTCCTTTTGGTCATGTTAATGTAAACTGGGAATCAAATGGGATATGTTAAATGATTCTACAATGGAATTCGTGTCATTAGATTGAATTAAAATTAACTTTAGAACACATATTTTGAAACATTCTTGTAGAAGAAATATTGTTTGTAATTATAATAGATTCATGTCCTAATAAACATAATATACACTGATTTGATAATTAATGTCTCCAAAAACAAATAAATATAACATTTAATTTTTTAAAATTAAAAAAAATAACGTATAAAAACAATTTAAATATGATAACAGATCAATATTATTGGAAATGAATAACATATAACATAGAATGTTGTTATGTTAATAGATGACTGCACATGTAATCATTTTTTCCATCAATCATTCATTACCCTTCTATATAATTACATAATATACATCATCTAATCTTGAAAGATTAATATTTAAAATATCATGATGGGGAAATAAGTCACCATCGTAATGTTGTTGGGATTCAATTTTAGAGGTTAAATATTCCACTTTATCACCCACATAATAAAGGTATCCTAATTTTATGTGAACAAAATTAGTCCACCCTTCATACATGACTTATTCGACATGATATACCGTTTTATATAAAGATGGAAATATATATGAATCATGTTGTTCACAATCACCAACATCTATCATGTGAGAGATGTTCATAGAAGTTAATTTCTTGGAATTTCTTTTAATACCCCTATGAATATCAACCTTGTTACATTTGTCCAAAATAAATAAAAAATGATAGTGAATGTTTAAATTGATAATATCATTCAACATTCCCTAGAATCCTAATTGAAAAACTATAAATACACCCCTATTATTATTTTTTATCCCTCTTACAGATCGACTGTATAGAATTTGAAGCCATTCACATTATAAGGATCGAGATTTCTAGCTCGTTTTAGAGGACCTCATGCCAGAGACATAAAATAATCTAGAAAATCGATCTGGGTATCAATATTCAATATTTAAAAAAGATATATAAATTATTATATTTATAATATATATGTAGAAATAGAATATTTATATCGATAGTGATATTTATTAACATACAAAACATGTAAACCATTCTATGATCTATTTGTTAACATCTTATTTTATATAATTCTCATTTCATTTTCAATTTCTCAGTGATCTCTTTTCCTATATCTTAACCTCCTCTATAAAGGGATCTTCAATTTCACTACTCAGTAGTACATATCTATATGAATTTTATAATTTCATTTCTATTAGTGAAATAATTGCGATATTCCCAACTGATCTATGAATATTCAAAAATATTTTTAATTTCCCATATAATTGAAATTTAGTTTATATGTTAACTACATGTACAACATTATTTAGTATTTTATCAATATAATTTAAGTATCTTAAACATATGTTGAGACACTCCTCATCAATATAGCCTTCATAAATGGAGACTTCAGGTTGAGCTTTATTTTTCCAAAATAATTTCAAATGAATAAGGTATATAAAAAATAAAATAAATAAATCCTAATTTTGTATTTAATGAAGTTTCAAATTTTTTTTAACTAAATATGAAAAACATATAAATATATTTTCTCTAGTTTGGATAAATACACTAATATTGTATGAGAACTCTTAATTTGGTTTCCTCAAATAAATCCATAGTTAAATTCATCATGACAATAAGGAATGATAGAGGAATGATCCTCATAATTACACAATTCAATAATAAAATGATATACTAATGGTTGTTAACCTCAGTTGGTTATATAGTTTTATCACATAGTATTCTAAATAATGTGAAAAATTTGTGTATTAAAATAACAATATTTTCTATAAATAATATATTAAATTCCAATGGTAGTAACTGATGTGGAAAAATATATAACTCCTGACATTTCAATCTTCATAACCTAGGATTAATTAGGTCAAAACACCTTGATATATTATATGAATTCCCATCAAATACTTTCAAATGTATTAATATTGTATGGAATATATCTTTATTCAAATTTTCTAATGGAAAAAATGTAGGATCATATGAACAATTCTCATCTAGGAAGAGATCATGATTTATATTCATTGTTTTTAGTCCTTTCTAAGAATTGATATTGTCATTCAATTTTCCATGATCACTAATTTAATAGTTTTAAAAAATATTCAAAAAAATCCATCTCAATATTCCTAACATTAATATTAATAAGTAAAAAAATTAAATCCATAATATAGAAGTTTTTAGAATATTTATTTATTTTATTCGATTATTTTCTTACGATTTTAATTAATGATACACTTAAATTTTTTTTCCCCAACCATTATAATGATTCACCTTATCATATTTTATTTCAAAATTTACAAGTTCATCCAATATTTTAGAATCATTTGAATACATTAATGGTATTATATGATTAATAATCCCAATTCATTCTTATTTGTTCAACGAAAATCTATGAGATGCATTAAGAAATATATGATGACATAAGAAGTATAATTTTTTACTATAAGGTAGCCATTCAGGAATAGAATCAATGTTCCAAATAGAAAATGAAAATCCTAGTTATGTGTTCCAAACAGATACATTCCAATGTCTATTGAAATCACTTATTTTCCACATTTTAGAATCATTAATTTTGATCATTTTTCCTAAAGATGCATCTTTTGCCTCAACACTATTGCTCTTTAACTCCAGAAATTATTCAAATAGTTTCTAAAATTATACATCAATATCATTTCAAATCTTTTTTCCCTATAATAGTCATAAAAATGGTAAAGGAAATTTTTTCCATAGTCATACATAGAGGTATATTGTTAGGGATCAAAATAATGAGCTAAATGATATAACAATCCTTCAAAGTATCCAATGGGTCAAATACATCGAAAAAAATACTAATCACACATTCCTTGGATCATAATAGTAATTTTGTTGTAATTAATCAAATTTATTCTATTATTTTTAATATCTTGATGTCACTTTTATCCATCATTGTTTTTATCCATTGAATTGAACTTTATGTGAAAGGAAATTTTTTATGAAATGAAAAATAATTTCAGTTGAGGTTTTAACGTGATATAAAACAAAACCATTTCCAATGTGATCAATTTATTAATCATTATATTATTATGTTCATTCATACTTTCATCATCGCCCATTGAGTACCTTGTAAAGGGAGAATACTTTTACAATCCTATCTACTTGAATCCCCTACCAAAAATTGAAAAAAATAATTAGGATAATCATTATATTTATAAAATTCAGTGAATGTTTTTTTTTAAATATTCCATATCATAAAAAATATCTGGGATCCTTGCTTCCGGAAATGTGAAATGAAAAATATTCAATAGCATAGAAATTTAATCATATTAAATTCCCGAATAAAATTTTATATGTTACAAATTCATTTGAAAATAATTTTTTGATTATATTTGACATCCGCCATACATATCATGATTTCAATCATCAACTAAATAATGAAAAAAATATATTCTCAGTGATGTTATCTATTACACAAGTGTCCACAAGTTCAATAAGATGATCCAATTAAATGTTTCAATCTTGATATGGTTGTCCTATAGTCCTAGAAAAATAATTTTTCATATTACTATTTATATCCCCATGAATTGATTTTTATATTATTTGATGTTGATTTTTTTTTCTCTTAAAATGTCTGAGGCATCATTTATATGGTTTTTCATTTCATTTTCCATTATCTATAAGGACAAGATATCATTGTATTGACTGGCATAAGTGCTCAAACATTTTGAACATTCAATTAACTATGACAAATCCAACATAAAAATTGAGCATAGAATTTATTCAATATAATTTTTTGATAAACTTCATGTATCTTCAAAAATCGTCTAATTTAATATTTACTGCTTCAACATGTTATTAACCCATAAACAAATTGATTTGAAAATGAAAAATCTAAAAAATCATCCAATCACTAAGCAAAATATAGAGTGTTACTTAATAATGTGGTTCACCTTTTATCCATATATATAACAATGTTCCTACACTTGGTTAAATAAAATTAAAATACATAAGTATTTATATTTTGATAAAGAGATAAATTTTATTGGAAAAAACACAACCCCTGTAGTTATAAGAGGCGTAAAAAAATTACTAAAAAGTTCAAATTAAAAAAGGGAAATTAATATAAACTTTAGGTAAGAAACAAAATACAATTGATTTTTAAATAAACATCTATGAAGAAAAAACACAGGGTCAGTAATTTTTGGTGCACCTAGTAATTATACATCACTCAAATAATGAACATAATGTTTGGACTCCTCTTTAATCATGATGCGGTGTGACGAAATACTTCACTAGAATTTCTAGTGGTAGAGGACCTCTTCTTATCTAGTTTAGCCTACTAATGAGCCCAGGGTTTCTCATCAATTTTGAAATACAAGAAAAAAAATAAAAAAAATATTTTATTAGGAATTAATTGAGAAATTCCCATTTTGATACGAATTTCAGGTCATTTACACTATCCAACTGAAATAATTTAACGAGAAAAAATTTATTTTGTAAAAAAATCCCTTGATATAATATTATACATTCCCTAAAATTTCATTGAAAACACTTTAAAAATAAAATCATTTTGAAACTCCCTTTCTAAAATACAAATTGGGGCATCATAATTCATTCTAAATGACCCTTTTAAAATATATTTGGATTTTTAATTTAAAATTTAAGATTTTAACTTAAAGCTACCAATTATCATTATACACATATGCATAAAAATATATACACACTTTTATATATTTATAAAACCCAAAACAAAACATGAAAAACTCATTGATAAAACACAAGTTAATAAAAGATCAATAAAATATGTAAACTCATTAAAATTTCCCAAACTAGGAAAACTGAAAAAATCAAAATCTTAAACATATATTCCAAAATATTTAATTTCATAAAATTATATAAAGATAATAAAATTATTTAATTCTATATATAATTCACCCTAAATATTATATACTAAAAAAATATTGTTATTTTTCATATTTAGACACACAAAAAGAGAAAATATATCAAAACTCACCTTGGAATGAATTATTATTTCTTAATAACCAAGTTCAATAAATAATTTTAAAATCATTATATGCTTTAAAAAATTTAATTTGAATATAATAAAATATAAAATACCCTGACAAGTGAGTTATTTGAAATTAATGTGAAATCTGGGAAACATCTACTTACAATGAAGAATATGATGAGAGGTCCTTATATATGTAGAGGATATGTTACTAAGGGGAGATAACACAACCTAATAATTGAACCTATATAAGATTATGGGTCCTATATGATGGGCGCCAAGTGTGAGAGGATGAGAGGATAGAGATGGATCTCTTTAGGGGTTAAGTGGTGATGAGGAGTGGGAGTACTGGTAAAGTGATGAGGGGGTAGAGGAGGACATCAGAGTTTGGGGTGGGGGGGGGGTGCTCGACTACTCGTGAACATGTTCAAGGGTCATAGGGGAGAAGGGGGATCAGTAGATATGAATCATGATCAAGGTAGAAGGAGGATGTTTGGGGATTATAGTGATAGATTAGGGGAGAGAGGGTGTGGTCACTCATGGTAGAATGGGGGGATCGTGGAGAGGGTTCCAGCTCAGGGGCTAGGGATCCGGGGACCAAGGATTCCATTAATTAGACAACCACATAACCAATAATATTATAAATTTTTCTGTTGTATTACTAAAAATTATATTATCACTAAGAATTACCTCTAGGGTTTTCAGGAATGTTTTCATATAATAATCCATAGAATAATTAATATCACCTCAATGAAGATAATGGTTATTTATACAATTTATATTATGACAAACTAAAACTTATTAAACATTTATAAATGTTATAACTAATAAATTTTCTTTAACTAATAATATCCAAATATCTAAATTTATCTAACCCCTACTTTATTTACAATTATATAATCCCATGGATGGGAATTTCTAATTAAATTACACAATGAAACTATTTCATTACAACTTAAGACCATGTAATTTTTTTGGGAGTTTTGTAGAATAATTAAAAATCATTAACACACAAAACCCTCACCTTTTTCAAATAATGGAAATTTTTCTTATAATATATGTGAAGTGCACTGTGTTGCATTTGTTGTCAATTATGTATGTTGTTTTCAAAAGGTGAAATGGAATGGATGGATGTCAAGGAGTGTCAAGATGTGAATTTCAAAGGATGTGATGGTGATGGTGATGAATGGAGAATGGCCATGGAACATAGAAGCATGTCACATAGGAGATTCACTAAGTGACATAGGAGATGATGGTTAAAACATTCTCTAGTAAAATAAGACGATTGTTGATCTGTTCATAAAGTTCCAAGAACTTGTATCAACTGGATAAAATGTCACAACAATGTTTAAAGATAATGCATTGTATTGACAATGCATGAGGAGATGAATTGATCTATACACAATCACTAGGTGGATGATGTGGTGCTAATTAAGTCCATGCACTATCACTTAGTGCATGTGAATTTGAAGAAGATCCAACTTGATCTCTGATTGGATCAATGAAGATCATTGAAGATTATGTGATTCAGGAGCTTCGGTTGAAGGAAGAAACCTTTGGGAATTTCATTCCTTGGTGTAGAACCATTCCTTGGTGAAGAATACATGATTGAAGAGGATGGAAGGGATTCTAATGAAGAATATGGAAGAAGAAGAAGAATGGAGAAGAGGAAGAATGGCTTGGAAGAAGTGGCTTGGCATTTGGAATTTGGGATTTGGTACTTGGTAACTTTGGTTTTACAAAAAGTCTTAAGCAAAAAATTAGCCACCAAGGGCCAACCTTAAGGGTTCAACCCCAAGGCACATGTGGGACTCGAGGTCGCCATGCCCAAGGGGGATCCCACGGGGCCAGCCCGAGCGGCCACGACCGTGTGTAAGCCGGGGCCATGCAGAGGGTCAAGCCTGCGCAGCCGGGGCGCCAGAGCGCGTGCCCGTGTGTGCATAGTGGGGCGCCAGTGGCGCACCCGAGTGGCAGAGGTGGGCACATAGCGCGCCCACAGAGAGAACACGGTGCGGGGCGACACCGTGAGGGGAGAAGTTCAATTGTGGGATGGATGGCAGCGGATGTTTGATAAACCGTGGAAAAACCGGCCGCCAATTCGATGTGGGACGTGGTAATTTCTCCAGGATATAATCTGAGCCGCACGATTGATCTCGCGTGAGATCTGCGCCGCACATCTCATCACGCCGCTCGTGATCTAATCCTGGCCGTTGCGCTTCATTAAACATTCGATCCGATGGCTCCGAGGCTCGTCTCCTTCCTCGAGCTTGCCTGAAGCTCCTCGCAGCCACCGACGAACCAGGTGCCCTCCGAGCTTCACCAATCGAGCTCCCGGTCATTACAGATGGATCCGAAGCATCCATGGAGTTTGTCTGAGCCGTATGAACACAACCATGCAATAAAATATGCATGCACATGATTTTTGGGAGATTTGGAGTTTGGCCGAGGCAAAATAAAATGCCGAGGCCACGTGGAGATCATGCTTTGCATGCATGGGCCTAAACAGAGGCCATGCACACGTTCCGCGACGCATGCATGAGGAGCGAAAAATAAATGATCCCGCGTGAAACAGAGAGTAAATTCAAGATTTGTAAATATTTTAAAGAACCGAAACTTTCGGGGATTTGGAGTTATCTCACACGGATGAACCACCTCTCCTTTGCCTATAAAAGGAGCACTCGAGGCGTTTGAGAGGTTTGCTGAAGTTTTCTTGAAGATCTGTCGTCCCGTGAGATCCCTCTGCCTCGCGAAGAAAGAAGCCCCGTGCAATCTATTTGCGCGTCTAAAGTCCTCGGTGCCATCCTTGGCTCGAAGGAGTACCTTGCGCGCAACTCCATTTCATGACAAGAAGAAGAGGTTGGGCTGTGCGGTAGAACCTTGTGCACCCCCTCTATGCACCGTTCCACCTGCACGGTAGCACTTGCGCGCCCGCGGTGCCTTGCACCCGAGGCTTGTGCGGCCTATAGGCCTTGTGCACTTGCGTGGCCAGGTGCACCCTTTCTCTTGCACGCCCACGGCTGAGGGCCCTTTCCTCCTTGAGGACTTGTGCGGCAGTATTGAAGGAGAAAGGCCACACCACTTGGGCGCCTACTTTGAAGGTGGAGTTCGGGCAGAAGTGAAGGCCAAATACACACTCATTGTGTGTGTGCAAAAGAAGGCTGAGGCATTGCCTCGTGTGTGAACAAGAAGAGTCGTATCCTTGTGCAAACAAAGAAGAACCTATGGGCAGTGTGTGTGAGGTGAAGAAGGAAGGCCAAAGCCTTTGAGCCTTGTGTGTATTCTTGAAGAAAGAGGACCACACCTCATATTGTGTGTGTACAAATAATCCAAGTGGTTGTAGCCAAGTGTGTAAAAGAAGAGGGAAGTGGTCAAGCTCATGTGTGTGCAAAAGTGAAAGAAGTGTGTGCAAAGAGCAAAGAGGTCGAAGCCTAGGTGTGCACTAAATGTGAACACACTTAGAAGAAGTTGTAAGAATACATCCACACTAGAGTAAAACACATGTTTAAGTGTGTAAACAAAAAGAAAGAAGTGTGAGAAGTTGAGTTGGTGTGTGCTAAATGAGTTACACCCTTTGAGGGTTTATTGCACCAAGAAGAGAAAGAGGGATGTGCATGCTTGCATGCATGCACGTGCACACATGAACAAGTTGAATCTGCTTGTGTGCAATCTGAGTTGTCCAAGACCAGAAGATCTTGAAGAATTTGAGAGGACATGCAGTCTGTACATGAAGAAGCAGAGTTTCCATGCACTCAGTGCATGAAGTTGAATTGAAGTGAGACTGGACCTGACTGAAGTTAAAGACAACAGCTATCTAAGTATTCAGTAGTTGGAGAGAAGTCAGGTCATCCTCAGAAGAAGGAGATAAGGCTTGAGCAAGAAGAGAAGCCCTGTTCACCACAAGTGAGGAGAAGAAGAGAGCAAGGCCAGCAGTCTTTATCCCAGACTACTGAAGATACTTGAAGAAGCATAAAGTGAAGAAGAGCTACTCGTGCGACTCGAGAAGCCAGGAGAAGCCCCCTGTGAGACTCAGGGTGGAAGAAGTCTTTAGTGGGATTCTGGAGCAGGCCAGTGGGACTCTGGTAACACTGTGGGACGCAGTATAAAGACCCTCCTGTGGGACTCAGGAGAGATACAGTGGGACTCTGTATCGACCATTGTAATACTAACAGATTATAATGGAAGAAACCATGTTGGGGTGTATAACCAACATGGCAAGGATGTAGGCCTTTGGTGCCGAACCTTGTAAATCCTTGTGTCATGTGCCTTTACATTTACTGCATCACTCGAGGAAAGGCTGAGAGATACAAGAAGAGTGGATCGAGGCCTTAACAAGCCATAGAGGTTTAATTGATAAAGAATCAATTAGTAAAATGTTTTAAAGGATCACTGATTCACCCCTCCCCCTCTCAGTGATTCACACTGATCCGAGAACTTCAATTGGTATCAGAGGGAAGGTTACCTCTAAAAGATCCAAGAGAGTCTATATGGAGTGCAGATTTGAGGAAATGAAAGAACAACCTCAAATGGAGATATCTTCCAAGAATCTGAAAAACAGAATGAAGAAACAGGCAAAGAAGATGTGGAAGAAGGTTTCTGCAATCAGAGAAACTCTTTCTATGGAAAGAAATGTGAAAGTCACATCAGATGGCAATTCATTTTATCATTCTTCTGATGAAGTCTTCTCTAGCTGTGATGAAGATGGAAGAAACAATGATCTTCTAAATGCAATCAAATATCTTTTGAAGACAGTCCCCAAGGAAGTGGCAATGTGTATAGCTACAGGCGTCCTTGATCTTCAAGAAGAAAAATTACAGCTAGAAGATGAAGCCAATTCTCTGGAAGTCCAATTGGTAAAATGGGTTGGCATAACCAAAACTCTCAGAAAGCTGGTGAATTCCAAGGATGAAACAGTTTCCCTTTGCAATGAAAGATATGAAGACACTACTGAAGAATTGAAAAGAAGCCTTTCTGAGAAATAATTCATTATGATAATGGTTAAAGAAGTTTTTCATGCACTGGAAAAGAGGCACAAAGTTTCAATGATTGTCAGAGATGCTCAAATTGAAGACAAAGTCAAAATGGTGAAGTAGGTTGACAACTCATTGCATGAAATAAAGAAGGTGCATGATGACCAGATGGTACAGCTGAAACAGAATTGGGAAGGTAGGCTAAGATTGGTTGAGGATGAGAAGAACTTCGTCAACATGAAATGCTTTGAACTGGAGGTGATATTGAAAAATCTGCAGTCACCCAAAGCTGAAGCCTCCCAGTCAGCTGAAAGAAGAAATGTTGCTACTCAAGTGAGCTTTGAGAAGGATGATTCTAAAAGAAATACATCCTCTAATAAAAGGGCAACATCTTCTAAAAAGAAGGTACCATCCATACCATCTTGTACTCATGCTTCTAAAAGTGTTTCTACTAAAAGTGCAGGATGGAAGAATGAATCCAAACAAATATGTATGAAGACAGTGAAGAAAGAATGCTCTCCTGAAACAACACAGCAAGTCAAGAAAAGTACCCAACAATCAGAAGGACTGAAGAGGTCAAGATTTGTGGGTCAGTGTTGGTGTTGTAATAAGTATGGGAACTGTGAAAATGATTGTTGGTACAATCCACTGAATGTCAAAGCACAAAGCAAGCCCATGCCAAGTGGGAGCAAGCCAGAGGAAAAGAGGCAACATCCACAGGTCCAGAGACATCTGTTTACTACAAATATATTTGGATTTCTTGATAACATCTGGGATGTTTGCAAAAATGGTCAAAAAGATACTTGTCAATCTCCAACTGTATCCAGAGCTCAAAATAAGAAAAGATCACAGAACCTGGCTCAGAAAGAATCCTTGGGAAGCAAGCAGAAGAAAGATAAAAAATCTCCGAATAAGATTTTGTCAAAGGGAGAGAAGTACTTGGATTTGAAATCCAACAAGGGTGATGCATCCAGAAGGACCACCAAGAAAACATGCTTCTACTGTGGAAAGAAAGGACACACCATGGATCTTTGTGAACATGCCATGGAACTGAATAGAAGCAGACTAGACTCAAAAAGACAATCAATCCAGAAGAAGCAGAAGGGATTGATTGAAAATAAGTTTCCTAATAAAGGTATCTTAACAGCATCAAAAGAACCATGTGGAATTTCCAAAACCGAGGCCTCACTCCAAAATGACTTGTAAGTCATATGGCCTAATCAGTTGCAACTTGCCAGAGAGCTGCAGAGAGCTGAAGAGAAAGCACTGGCAATAGCTAAGGCAAAATGAAAGAAAACGATTTCACATGAAGATCAAGTTCTGTGTGTGAGGTGTAATCAAGCTGGACATACTAGTGATAAATGCATGATATTCATTCCATCTCAGAAGGGATTCTTCAAAAGAATGAAGATTGCACCAGGAGACTCTAGTGCTCATAAAGCACCTAGAAATATAGGAGTCACACACAATGAAGTTAAAGAGGTTTTGATATCCACACCGGCACAAACATCATTGAAGATCAAATGTGCAAGTGTGAAGAATGGTGAAAATGGGACATCTCGGTTGAGAGAATCTTCTCAACCTTTTTGTTCACATTGATGAACCAAGGAGGTTCCATCTTATTCCCTAATAACTTATATTTACATGTGATAACATTATAGGGAATTGAAGATGATGATCATTCTCAACTGGAGGATGGTTTGGAAGGAATGGAGTGCACCCCTTGAGGGGGAGCCAATCTGGAGAAGATGATATTTTGGGATTTAATATCATCTTGAGAAAAGTGAAGGCATTCCAATCATACTTTCATCCCTTGTTTCTTAATTGTATTCATCATGTCAATTAAGGGGGAGTATTCATTGAAGGAAAATGGATGAAAGGGGGAGCTTTATCTTTGCACTGAACTTTCTAATGAGTTTTGTGAAGTATGTGCAGGATTTAGCAATTCATTGATAAATCTGAAAAATTTCACCCCCTGAAGCATGATCTCACATGTATAGTGAATGTTGGACAACATTGAATTCCTTGGTTACATCACTCTTTTTTTCTACACTGGGTTAGCCCAAGTAGACTTAGAGTTGATTTACAAATGGTTCTTTTCTAAAGAGAACATGTGACATCATCCCTCTCTCAGTGTTTTTCAAGAAAATACTTTTCAACGGGAGGAAGTGATTTTTGGATGAGAACCACACCACACCTTTGCATTTGATTTCTAATAAGGGGGGGAAAATATTGGCACACATATTGACCCATTCATATGTGCTAAAGAAGTGTATTGACAAAAAATACAGAGGGGGAGATTGAAGTGCACTGTGTTGCATTTGTTGTAAATTATGTATGTTGTTGTCAAAAGGTGAAATGGAATGGATGGATGTCAAGGAGCGTCAAGATGTGAATGTCAAAGGATGTGATGGTGATGGTGATGAATGGAGAATGGCCATGGAACATAGAGGCATGTCACTTAGGATATTCAATAAGTGACATATGAGATTATGGTTGAAACATTCTCTAGTAAAATCAGACGATTATTGAGCTGTTCTTAAAGTTCCAAGAACTTGTATCAACTGGATACAATGTCACAACAATGTTTAAAGACCATGAATTGTATTGAAAATGCATGAGGAGATGAAGTGATCCATCCACAATCACTAGGTGGATGAAGTGGTGCTAATTAAGTCCATGCACTATCACTTAGTGCATGTGAATTTGAATAAGATCCAACATGATCTCTGATTTGATCAATGAAGAACATTGATGATTATGTGATTCAGGAGCTTCGGTTGAAGGAAGAAACCATTGTGAATTTCATTCCTTGGTGTAGAACCATTCCTTGGTGAAGAATACTTGATTGAAGAGGATGGAAGGGATTCTAATGAAGAAGATGGAAGAAGAAGAAGAATGGAGAAGAGGAAGAATGGCTTGGAAGAAGTGGCTTGGAATTTGGCATTTGGCATTTGGTACTTGGTAACTTTGTTTTTACACAAAGTCTTAAGAAAAAAATTAGCCACCAAGGGCCAGCCTTAAGGGTTCAACCCCAAGGCACATGTGGGACTCGAGGTCGCCACGCCCAAGGGGGATCCCATGGGGCCAGCCCGAGAGGCCGCGGCCGTGTGTAAGCCGGGGCCACGCAGAGGGTCAAGCCTGCGCAGCCGGGGCGCCAGAGCGCGTGCCCGTGTGTGCATAGTGGGGCGCTAGTGGCGCGCCCGAGTGGCAGAGGTGGGCGCAGAGCACGCCCGCAGAGAGAACACGATGCGGGGCGGAACCGTGAGGGGAGAAGTTCAATTGTGGGATGGATGGCAGCGGATGTTTGATAAACCGCGGAAAAACCGGCCGCCAATTTGATGTGGGACGCGGTAATTTCTCCAGGATCTAATCTGAGCCGCACGATTGATCTCATGTGTGATCAGCGCCACACATCTCATCACGCTGCTCGCGATCTAATCCTGGCCGTTGCGCTTCATTAAACATTCCATCCGACGGCTCCGAGGCTCGTCTCCTTCCTCAAGCTCACCCGAAGCTCCCCGCAGACACAGACGAACCAGGCGCCCTCTGAGCTTCACAGATCGAGCTCCCGGCCATTGCAGATGGAGCCGAAGCATCCATGGAGTTTGTCTGAGCCGTATGAACACAACCATGCAATAAAATATGCATGCACATGACGTTTGGGAGATTTGGAGTTTGGACAAGGCAAAATAAAATGTCGAGGCCACGTGGAGATCATGCTTTGCATGCATGGGCCTAAACAGAGGCCATGCACACGTTCTGCGACGCATGCATGAGAAGGAGCAAAAAATAAATGATCTCGCGTGAAACAGAGACTAAATCCAAGATTTGGAAAGATTTTAAAGAACCGAAACTTTCGGGGATTTGGAGTTATCTCACACGGATGAACCGCCTCTCATTTGCCTATAAAAAGAGCACCCGAGGCATTTGAGAGGGTTGCTGAAGTTTTGTTGAAGATCCATCGTCCCGTGAGATCCCTCTGCCTCGTGAAGAAAGAAGCACCGTGAAATCTATTTGCGTGGCTGACGTCCTCGGTGCCATCCTTGGCCCGAAGGATTCCCTTGCGCACAACTCCTTTTCATGACAAGATGAAGAGGTTGGGCTGTGCGGTAGAACCTTGCGCACCCCCTCTATGCACCGTGCCCCCTGCGTGGTAGCCCTTGCGCGCCCGCGATGCCTTGCACCCGAGGCTTGTGCGGCTTAGAGGCCTTGTGCACTTGCGTGGCCAGGTTCACCCTTTCTCTTGCACGCCCACGGCCGAGGGCCCTTTCCTCCTTGAGGACTTGCGCGACATTATTGAAGGAGAAAGGCCACACCACTTACGGGCCAACTTTGAAGGTGGATTTCGGGCAGAAGTGAAGGCCAAATACACACTCATTGTGTGTGTGCAAAAGAAGGTTGTGGCATTACCTCATGTGTGAACAAGAAGATTCGTAGCCGTGTGCAAAAAAATAAGAACCTATGGGAAGCGTGTGTGAGGTGAAGAAGGAAGGCCGAGGCCTTTGAGCCTTGTGTGTATTCTTGAAGAAAGAGGACCACACCTCATATTGTGTGTGTACAAATAAACCAAGAGGTCGTAGCCATCTGTGTAAAAGAAGAGGGAAGACGACAAGCTCATGTGTGTGAAAAAGTGAAAGAAGTGTGTGCAAAGAGCAAAGAGGTCGAAGTCTAGGTGTGCACTAAATGTGAACACACTTAGAAGAAGTTGAAAGACGACATCCACACAAGAGTAAAACACACTTTTAAGTGTGTAAACAAAAAGAACAAAGTGTGAGAAGTTGAGTTGGTGTGTGATAAATGAGTTACACCCTTTGAGGGTTTATTACACTAAGAAGAAAAAGAGGGAAGTGCATGCTTGCATGCATGCACGTGCACACCTGAACTGGTTGAATGTGCTTGTGTGCAATCTGAGTTGTCCATGACCAGAAGATCTTGAAGAATTTGAGAGGACATGCAGTCTGTTCATGAAGAAGGAGAGTTGCTATGCACTCAGTGCATGAAGTTGAATTGAAGTGAGACTGGACCAGACTGAAGTTAAAGACATCAGCTGACTGAGTATTCAGTAGTTGGAGAGAAGCCAGGTCATCCTGAGAAGAAGGAGATAAGGCCTGAGCAAGAAGAGAAGCTCTGTTCCCCACAAGAGAGGAGAAGAACAGATCAAGGCCAGCAGTCTTTATCCTAGACTACTGAAGATACTTGAAGAAGCTTAAAATGATGAAGAGCTACTCGTGCGACTTGAGAAGCCAGGAGAAGCCCCTGTGAGACTCAGGGTGGAAGAAGTCTTCAGTGGGATTCTGGAGCAGCCCAGTGGGACTCTGGTAACACTGTGGGACGCAGTATAAAGACCCTCCTGTGGGACTCAGGAGAGATATAGTGGGACTCTGTATCGACCATTGTAATACTAACAGATTATAATGGAAGAAACCATGTTGGGGTGTATAACCAACATGGGAAGGACGTAGGCCTTTGGTGCCGAACCATGTAAATCCTTGTGTCATGTGCCTTTACATTTACTGCATCACTCGAGGAAAGGCTGAGAGATACAAGAAGAGTGGATCGAGGCCTTAACAAGACATAGAGGTTTAATTGATAAAGAATCAATTAGTAAAAAGTTTTAAAGGATCAATGATTCACCCCTCCCCCTCTCAGTGATTCACACTAATCCGGGCACTTCAATATGAAATTTACTAACCCCTTACAAGTGGTCAAAATATTCCACTAATTTAACCCATATTATACTCTTCTAGAAATTTAATACTATTTTTATCTTCATATCATAGAGAAATAGAAATCATGGGATTATGTGTGGTTGAATAATTAGTAAAGGAAAACATAGGTGACAACAATAAAAGATCACAAGTGGCCATTATATGGGAATATGTGTATAGTAATCATACATGAGAAATTTATAACTTATTAATATTAGGTCATACATTACAAAATTTATCATAAAGAAAATAATTCATGAATTAAAAGAGAAAATAAATAATCAATATCCATGATATCATAACATTTCATTGAGAATAAGAATAAAATGTTTAATAGTGTTTACAAAAAGTATCATACATTAGTATAGGGAACATATCTTTCGTTATCCAAACCATAAATGATCATTTTTAGGATCAAAAAAAATTTACTCATAGATTCTACTTCATGATATATAAAATAGAAACCATTGTATTGGAGGGTGACATATGAACCCACCAATCATCACACATATAAATGAGTGCCATGTGAAATCAATATTAATGACATAAATTATTACAACATGATAAAACTAGGTATTATAACTAATTGTTTAATGAAATCGAGTAACATTCTTGGAAAATACCATTCAATCAATATAAAAAGCATATCTATTTTACACTATATAGATAAGAGGAATTTATCTATGAAAAAAATTCTACCTAATATAAATCTGTATGACATATTGGTGAACACCCTTATATTCTAATAACCAATAATATGGTATTCACAATTGAAATGTATTAGAATAAATATTTTTGTTATACACTAAAATAAATTAAGACAGATAAAGGTAGAGATAGATTATTTATCCAATAGTGAAAGATATTACATAATCCCACAAGAGAAGTAAGGTATATGGTTACACATTGAAAACATACATGAACAAAAATAAGATATATCAAAGGATAGTTATTTAGATTAAAAATAATTTGTACGATTTTGGGAATATTTTTCAATTATAGATTACATTAAAATGGATCATTTCCAACATATTTATAAAATGATGGTGTTTTGGTTAATATCTAAAATTAATTTTAATAAATGTGAAGTGAATGATTTTGAAAATATTATCATTGAAATGAAATCATCATCCAATGATTCCATGAAAAATATATAATATTATCAAAATTAATATGGTGTGGAAAATATTTTTAAGTAACTTCTTTGAAAACATACATTCTAAAATGATCATTAGATATTAATTTTCAAATGGGTAATGTAAATTACTAAAATAATAGAAAATAATTAAATTTCTATTTCCCAATGTGATATGAGAACATTAATAATGTGGAATATATAGTTATGAAACAAATGTACAATTAAGTTGTAGAGATTCACTCTTGATAACATTAAAATTATATGTCTGAGAATAATAATGTTGGAAGCTTTGAATAAAAAAATCATTAGAATAAAAATAGAAAATATATCATAATATAAAATGCAAAATAAATTTATAAATATAATATTGATGATTTAATTTCAAAAAAAACATATAACGTAGAGTAAGTGAGTTTAGTTACTAAATTCTTTTACGAAAAACCTAGTTTTCGAATTAATAGAATTTTTAAAATGGGGTTTAAAAAGTTAAAATTTAAATCCCTAAAATTGATGGGAAAATAATACATTATACAATCATAGGGTGGAATTTTCCTAATAATTTTAAATTTGTTATTAAGGTACAATTATAACCCAATTTATGAAAATATAGTTAATGAAGACCCTAATAACAAGTGGGGAATAACCAATTATTGAAAGATATAGCCATAAATTGTACAAAAATTACCATTAAAAAATGTATTCCATGATATAATAACTCAATTTGGTAGAATATATACCAGATAAATGGAATAATAAGAATAATAAAAAAAATTCCACAAAGAGAGATATTTGATACCAAACCATTATGGATATAGTAATTTTTTAATCAAAAGTCCTTGGATAGTTTAAATTCATATTGTTTTTGAAATCCACCTAATCAAATCATGGATTATTACTATATAAAGTCATGGATAACATATTCATAATAGAAATAATAAATTGGTTCATAAAATTTTAATATCTCTAAATATAGTGAAATTATGTTGAAAACCCCTTACCTTATATAGAGACTCTCACTTATCAAATATTAACATTACATAATTTTTGAAAAATAGTTAAATATTTATAAAAACAGATTCCCGGAGACCATATTAGAGAATATTATCACAACATTATATGATCATGAACTGTATATCAAAATCATACACATTAATCATGGGGAAAATATTGATCGTTCATGAGAAATAAATCATGATGGAATCAAAAAAATAAAACATTAAAGAAAAAATATTGGAATAAGACATGGAATTATGGTAGACACATAACAATATAAAATTATTTTCATTGTAGTCAAGGAATCACTTCCAATGCCATTATACTGAAATCTGTTCACTCCCAAAAACAATTATAGTAGTAATGTTCACCCGCAATGCCATATTAGAAAATATAGTCCATTATTAAATGAGTTCAATCCCTATTCCATCCATGTCTATCTCATGAGATATAAATATTTCCCCTTTGGATTAAAGGGATATATAAGTCCCACCCATCTCATAATGAAATTATACATACATGAACCAAAAGATGAGAATGAATAATTTTATAGTCAATGAAATGAAATGGAAATCATATACAACTCATCATATCATAATATATGATATATATACAGGTTTCATAATCAATTCATTAATCTATAACTTGAGAAAAAAGTGGGTTTGTAATCTTATACCTCGTGAAAGAGAAACATGTTTCCTAAAAATCATGTTATCAAAGCATATTATTTTTTGAGAAGGACTATTAAAGGATTATTTAGAACATTTCCTTGAATATAATTACTAAATCCAGTGTATATCATATTATATGAAAAATAATTTTTAAATATCTTTTAAAACCATTTATTGTAGAAAATATTTTTTCTTGTTTGAAAAATTATTTTTTAAACATAAAATATTTTTTAAAACCATTTTAAATGATAAAAGATTTCAAACATATAAAGGATGATTTTAAAACCATATATCAATTTTAAAAACTTTTTTCCTTGAATATTTGGTTAGTATATCATTTTAAAAATATTTTTAAAATCTTTATTTTTTAAATAAAATAAATTTCCGACCGAAGATATAAATAATGTCATATTTTTTTAAAAAAAATTCGTAATTAACTTAATTAAAAAATAGTGAAAAAATACCAATACATGAATATATATATATAATAAACAGAGGATGTTAAAATTCATTAGAATTATTTAATGATGGATCATAATATTTCATCAACGGAAACATAATCGAAAATAATTGTGATATACAATTAGATTATAGTAATAAAGTGTTACCACTTTGTTAAAATTGAATTAAAGTTACTATAATAGAATAACAATAAATGAATATTAATATTTCTTGAAAATAAGGATATTTTATATATATTTTTCCAAATTTAATTATATATACATTGTAAAATAATATTGGTGCACAATAAAACATGTGTCTCAAAGAAGAAAAAACGAGAAAAAAAAAACCTTACGGATTTGGTAATATTTTAACCGTAAAAACGCATGAAATATAGATCATAATAGGGGAATTATAATACACAAAAATTTAATTTTAATAAAAATATAATACATTATTGACATTATATACATCATAAAAATGAAACAAGTGGTGAATATTGCATAAGTCTCGTAGGAATAAAAGTGAGATTGGAAATCCCCTGACCTTATTTTTTTAATATCTCTAATATATTTCAATAATAATTTACTAAATAGCCATTAAAATTTATATAATACCATATATTATTTTATTATGACTTTTATAAAGAATCTATTAACAATTCTATGTTAATGTTACTTTTCTTGTAGGAATTGCTTTGTTTTTCGCATGTGTTTTAATTTTTTATATTTTTCTTACTCATACATATATCAAGATAGGAAAAATATAAAACATTATATAAATATAATATATATTATTTACATATTTATTTATAATATTCTAAATAATATATAAATAGAGAATTAAACACACCGTTTACGGTGACGATAGTTTGAACATAAGCCTTGACGTTGTTTCCATTTTCTTATCATATTAAAAGAGAGAGAATCCATGGTGTATATGTGTCTATATATAAATATATGATCATTAAATTATATTTATTATTTAATATATATCATATATTTTTACTATACCAATCCTTAATACATTCTATGTAAACTGTGAATGAATCACAACGCATTGAGGATACGGTAACCCCCAAGCCCAAAAAATGATGTTATAGTATTGTCATAAAACAGAAATAACAATGGTTTATTTTTTATATAAATTAAATAAGTATAAATACCCCATAAATGTAATAATTATAAATTAAAAACCTATATTAAATCATTATTCAAAAAATTTATTGGTCGTAATGGATGAATGAGCGACATCTATTTACAAAGCTGTCATCTGACGTACACACATACACTAATTGTATATCCCATTAGATGGAAGTGTATTTGATTTTACATATAATAATTAACCTAAAAACATATAAGTACATATAGGATATCTATTTTATTATATAATCATGGATTAATAATATTTTATGGGGTGGTTAATGAAAATAAAACAATAGATCTTATGGAAAGAGATTACCTCTTATTTGGGTAACACCTTTTGGATTGCACCAAAGGGATTCCTTCGATGGATTTCATCCAAAATAAAAGATTATGTGATGTTGGTATAAATGTATTTAGAATATTTGGATATATTATTTTCGAACCAAAGTAATTGAAATGTGTGAATAAGTGAGGGGGTGAGTACGATTTTATAGTAGATGATGAGTTTCATTAAGATAAATATAAAAAGGTAAACACAATTGAGAGGTATATATTGCATCATATGTTACCAATAATTGTTAATATTAGATAAAATAAGGTGATTCGTCAAAATATTTTGATCCAATGGATTTATGATGTGTTCCTAGGTTATTGTTCCCCTTGAATTAAAGATTAACCATTAAGTAAACCAATGTTTTCTTTCATGGCTGTAATTAATTTTAATTACTTTAAGTCATATTTTTTGTAAGAAAACTAAGTCAACTATATTATAAATTATAAATTATAATTATTACAAATAGTTAATCCACTTTTCCAAAGTATAATCACATAATTTTATAAAATTCATTTAAAATTTATCTTGTAGCCGTGTCACTCCATGGAGTTTTTTAAGCAAAAATGTTTAAAGGTTTGAATTGTTTTTATATACAATTTCAATGTGAAATTTGATAAAATATCTTAAATTAGATTAATTGATGTAATATTGATCTAATTTATCTTAAAAAAATATATATAATTCATCAACATAAATAAATTATAAGAACATACATTTTTGAATTACAATTCTACATTTTCCACTACTCATCCAAAAATGGTGTTTTCCGAAAATTCCCAAAAATTTCACCATAAGATAATTTTGATTTTTTTTAAATTATTAAGCTTATTTTATCATATTTAATTTATAAATTTTTATAAAATTAATATTATTATTGTTTATAGAATGATATAAAATCATTTCTTTTTATAAAATAGCATTTTCAAACAAATAATGACTTCACCAAATATTATGTTCTCTTATAAATATGTTTTCTATTCATAAAACCAATATAAATAATATTTAAAAATTAGTTATTAATTTTAATATTATGATTTTTAATTACTATGTTATAACTATCCCATTTAAATAATTTTAATAATAAAATGTAGTTTCTTAGAAACATTGGGGTATGTGTAATGCAATCCAAGTGTGTGTTAAATTTAGATTAATATTATGGTAGTGTAGCCTACAAATAATATTAAAATGGTGTATTTGTAAACGTATATAATAAATGAAAATTCATTTGTTAAAAAAATGTTCTTAAAAACTCAAGGAGTTACATTCTACCCCATTGAAATTAATTTCCCTCTCAAAATTCGTCTTTATAATAAAAATAAATAAGGATAATTAGGTGTAATCATACCCTCATGTTCTGAGGTATCTTCCTCTTACTAGGGATTTACCCAAAACAAATGAATATGAGTGTGGTCTTGTTTTGTACAAATTCTCTATATGATCTAAAATTTCAATTAGTTGTCCCTCAAAAGAATGATCCAACCCTAGTAGTATGGGATTTTAGTTTAGTATATATAAGGTTTGGGTATGTACTTACAATGATGAGATACATGGAAGACAACGTGGACTTGAGAGAGATTTGGAGAACTTTCTAAGAGATAGGATACCATCCTAAAAAAATCAATAATTTCAAGGTACTGATATACATTGAGATTAGTTTCCAATTCATCCCAAATATCATAACCTTATTCTATAGAGATCTTTTTAGAAACAACTTCTCACTGATTTCAAATTATATATCACAACAACAGATATAAACATAACTTTTCTTCCGACATTGAGATTCCTCGATATGATGTTGGATGGTTCGAACCTTCTCGGCTATTTCTTCAGCCCTCTCAGTTCTAAAAAATATTTATTTTTCCAACCTCACCCCATAATGTTGGAGCTCTACATTTCTTCCCATATAGTGATTCATAAGGAGATGAATGAATGGTTTGGTGAAATAATATATTGTAAGAACCCCAAACTAGAAGAAGGTGTTGATCCTACCCACTTTTTTAATCCAAAGAACAAGATCTCAATAAATACATTGTAGTTTGAATTGTTCTTTCAGACTGACCATCTGTATGTGGATGATAAGTCTTGATAAAACACAATTATTTTAGAAGAGATTACTGAAGACTTCACTAAAAATTTGAGGTACATCTCAGAACCCATTCAGATACAAGATAATTTGATACTCCATTATACATTACCACATATTTAATGTATATCCTAAAAATCTGATCCAGAGAGAATTATTCTCTGATAAAAATGAAGTGTTCTGACTTAGTAATTCGGTCAACTACCACCCATATAATATTCTACCCTTTAGAGTTTTTTGGGAGTCCAATTAGAAAATTAATAATTATGATATCATATTTCAATTCTATTATGGGTAATGGATGAAACATTCCTATAGACATTTTAATTTTAGCATTATCTTGCTGGCCTACCTTGCACCAAGATACAAACGTTGTGAAATCCCTCTTCCTTCCATCCCACCTAAAGTATTATTTCAAGTCATTGTACAACTTATCACATACAAGATTAATATATAACGAAGAACTATTAGATTACCCTAATTTATCATTCTTCAACTCTAATACGGATGGAACACAAGAATATTTCTCTGAAATTATCATTCAATTATGATCATGATTAAGTCCAATACAATTTCAAACGTTCTTATTTTGTTATACATATTCCATATACACCTCTTTAAAATTAAAATGCATTGAGGGTTGAACATTAAATTGTTAAATATTAGTTTTTACCACTAAATTTATTATATCTCCATACTTCCTTTGAAAATCATGAAATATTGGTTCTTTTATGATCCTCATCATGGATAAACTAGCATGATCATTTCCACTCAAAGCGTTGGCCACCTTGTTTTCTTTCCAAGGGTGGTAATGTATTGAGAATTCATTATCCATTATTATTTCTAACCATATTTGTTTCCACTTTTTCAACTCCCAATATGTAAATATATATTTCATACATTTATGGTTTGTATATATATCACACATCTCACATAATGGTAAATATTCTAAATCTTAAATGAAAAGTAAACAATTCGTAGCTATCTCCAAATCAAGGATTGGTTAATTTTTCTCTTGAATCATCAATTATTATGAGTCATATGTTATAACCATGTTAATATAGATTAGAATAAATCTGAATCTATTATTAGATTCATAACTATATATTAGAAACCATTATCCACTATATGGTATTGTAATCATAGGTATGCATACTAACATTCTCTTTTGTTCATTATCATTTTCCTCACATTCATTTATTTAGAGGAACCTGAAACCCTTGGGAGTTTACATGTTTCAGGGATTTATATTCTTGATAAATTACCCAAAAACCATATATTATATCCATATAAACCAAGAAGACAAAAGATCTTAGTCATCGTGGTTGGTGTCGTCCAACATGTAATTGCTTCCATCTTAAATAGATATACTTCCATACCATATCTGGATATCGTATTCCCAAAAAATGAGAAACTTCGTATCCTAATTTTACATTTTTTAAATTTTAATAATGTTTACCCATCTATAGGGTAATTTTTAAAATTATAATGTTCTTTTCATTATCTTCCATGATCCTTGAATTGATAAGAATATCATCTATACAAACTACCACAAACTGATCGATGTAATATCTAAAGACTCTTTACATCAAATAAATGATTATAGCAAGGGAATTAGTAAGACTAAAAGGAATCACAATTTATTCATATTGTCCATACCTTGTATGTAATGTCTTCTTCAATACATCCTCATTCTTTAACCACAATTGATTATATATAGAATGAAGTTTAATCTTCGTAACGTAGTGAACTCTACATAAGTGTTCAAAAAAGTCATAAATAAGGGGAATATTATACTTATTTTTTATCGTTATCTTTCCCAACTCCAAATAATCAACGCATTTTCTCATTAATACATCTTTATTTAAAAAATAATAATCGTTTCACCCCTAGGTTACACACATGAATGAATGAATCCCTTATGAATGATTTCTTGAAGTTTCTTCGTTAATTCGAACAACTTAGTTTAGTCCATTCTATATGGAGTATTTTAAATTTTTGTTGGACTATATTTGAGTTATATTGAGATCAAAATATCACATTTTGGAGTAAAGATACGACAATCTTCTAAAAATACATCCAAATATTCCAAAACACAAATCATATCATTGATGTTGATTTTATCCCCAACTTTATAATATAATTATCCCCTATGAATGAGAATTAAGACCCATACATTAGAAGTAATCTATATAAGATGTTTATAAATATCATCATGTTGATATAAGATCATCGGATGGTTTGAAATATCTAACATAACATAACTTCCTAAACAATTGATAATGTATCTAGGAAGTGAAAGACAATCCTTGCCCTAGATGACATCAAATTAAGCTAGAAGATGAATGATAATATTTTCAGGAAATAAATTTCCAAAAATGTAAATTGAAGAGGAATCATAGACAAGATATGAAATAATTGTTCCATTAAATTATTTTACAAATAATTCAATATCAATTACTTTTAGTGGACTCATAATACCAATATAAAATTCATTTGACATGAAAGTGTGGGTAGATCTTGAATCAAATTAGACATTACCATTTCTAAAATGGATGGTAACTATACCTTTTACTATTTAATTATCTTACCCCACATCAATAACATAAATGACGTCATCTTTTCTCTTTTCCATCATATTAAGTGGATTTTTATGTAATTTTTCATCATTATCCTTTCTGTTTGGGAACTAGTTAGCATACTTCCCTTTCTCCTTACACTTGTAGCACTAAAGTGGGGGATGTGTAATCTGTGAAAGTTTCCCTCTATTTTCATAGTAAGATACATTTTTTCCCATAACATTGGCCATTAAATTCCTAATGAAATTCCATAAAACATTTAAATAATTTATTAGACCCCTTCATTAAATTTTTTCAAACATTCTTCTCACACTTAGAGTATAAAGAATATATCATCTTCTTATCTCTATGGTATGCAGATTTTCCTTTAAAATCCATATTCCATTTCTTTTAAATACCATGAAATTAAAATATTACTCCCACATTTATTTCAATAATGATTGAAAATTGAAAATTCTATTCATATATAATAAATTATCTTATGGACAACACCCTTCTAAGACATGTATTATACAACATTGCAATATATCATCATTAATTTTTGGTTAGAAGGTTACTCAAGTAGTGTACCTCAAAATTATTTTGAATTTATCCACATTAGTACCAACAAAGTCTTCATCCATTTTCATTAACTCTTGGAACAATTTATCTCACTTCATACGCATAGTATGAGGAAAGTAATTATCCAAAAATAAGTTCTTGAACTCGTCTAAATCATTGTTTTATATTGTATCTTATTTACTTGCATTCATGATTAGAGTATGTTGAGTCAATAAGTATTAATTTTTAATTTTCCATTAATCTATGTTTTTAAAATCACCAAATAATTATCATAAGAAAAATAGTTTTTACCTATGTATTATATTCATAAAGAAAATTTTACTTCTCTAAGGAAATTCTAATCCTTACCATAGTTTTCATTTATTTCATTTTATAATATCTCTAAATATAACTAGTTTTATTACTAATTCTAAAATTATTAATCTTATGTAAATCCATTAAATCTTATAATTTATTGGATATAGAGTGTTATGTTTTTAGGTTCTGAATTCCCTAAAATCCAAACTCCAAATTATCTGAAATTAGGGTTCTAAATTCTCATAATCCAGACTCTGAATTCCTCAGAATTTAGACGCTAATCTTAGAATTCACACTCTGAATTATCCCAAATTCAAATTCTGAATTCATTGGTAATCAGATTCTAGTATCATATGACTTCAGATTAAAAATTCTTTTGAAAATAGAATCTTAATATCCAAGTCTTATAGACTCCCAATTTTTATTTGGTTAGACTCTGAATTCAATTTTTCCTTAGACTCCGAAAAATAGATTTGTTTATGTAATCTTATTTTTTTCATACACATGTTATGAAATGATGTTATAAAATCTATTTATAAATAACCATTGTATGTGTGACACTTATATAGGCCCCTGAAGATTAACAAGAAAATATGATCATTGGGGGAGGGAGCCGACCGTTGGAGAAGTGACTACAAATAGGAGCTCATTTGAAGGAACTCATTGTCGAGAATCAAATGTTGGTAACTCTATATATTGTATGCTTATAAAGTGATTTATAAAGAGAGATAATCTCATTCTTTGTGTGTAATAACATATTGTTCATCTTGAATTGTGCATCTCGGATTATTGCTGAGTATAATCGAGGCCTTCTACGGACATGAAGATAGAGGTTCTAAATAACTTAATGTTAGAGGACATCTGGGGATTTGAAGGTAGAGGTGCTGACTACCTTAATGATTGATGTATTATTTGGATAAAAATAATGATTATTATATTCTTATAGAGGGCATAACCCAGTGTGGGTAGGACAAACATTCTTGAATGTATAAATCAAGGGACCTTTATCCTAGGTTGTTGGGTACCCAACTCTTTGTGTTACATGATTTCATAGTTAATACTTGTTTTGTTTCATGTTTATTTCAATTGTATTTTGATAAAAAAAGAAATTATAAACTTCTTATTCTTTCATATTATTTTATTTACTCTGATAAGTAATATTCTATACACATTAAGGTATAATATTTACTTTGTAAACACCCTTATGTAAAATTTCTAGAATTATATTTCTGGAACCTAGAAAATTTGTTTCATAAAAAAAAGATTTATTATAAATTTACCTTGTTTAACATTGTTAAAAATAGTTTTCCTTAATTTTTTAAAAAAAAAAATTTGGACTCACAATCCCCCCCCCACTTCTAATTGATCATCTATATCATTATTTCGTTCCTATATTTGATATCAGAGGAGGTCTCTGAAATACTAATATTCTCATATATGTTTTCTTTCTCATGTTTTGTTTATCTAAATATTCATGCATAAATATTCATACTTATGTTTTTTTAGGTATTATTATCTTTTTTTACAATCCTTTTCAATTAATTTTTTTTGAATGATATTTTTCTTATATTATGGTAGGAATAAATGTCAGTTCAATTGAAAATCTAAATACTACTAGACCGCCTATTTTTGATGGTAATGATTATGAGTACTATAGATATCTAATGTAGTAAATTTTTATTAATACTGGAGTAGACATTTTTGTAATTCTTATTTTAAATTACAAGATTCCATAGAAAGAATTTAAACACTTTACCAACCAAGAAAAGTGAGAATATCAATTAAACTACAAGGTGCACAATACTTTGTTGTGTTTCATGAACAGTATTATATATTGTAAGATTTCATCCTACGATGCTTCAAATTGTATCTAGAAGAAACTTGAAGTTACGCATTTTGGTTTATCCAAAGTCATAGAGACTAGAAGAGCTATTCATAGAAAAGAATATCATGGATTTCAATTTCTATATGGAGAACTAGTATGAAATGTGGAACACATGTTTATGAAAATAGTAAAATATCTATAATCTATAGGAGTGAATGGTCTTAATGATTATGCTCTCATAGACAATATTATTGTTATTAATCCTAATGAATGGGAATAAAAAATAACAGTTATTGAGGAGAATATAAAACTCTCTCAAATTACACTTGATGAGATTTTTGGAACTCTTCTTCAACATGAGACAATAATAAAAAGATATTCTAATATGAATAATAAGATAAATAGAAATGGAACTATAGACTTTATAAGAAGAATGAAAGAAAATACCAGAAAGAGTCAGAAGTCGCTTGCTATGAATTAAATGGAGGAGGGTATATAAGGTCGGATTGGGATATAAATAGAAAAGGTTATAAAGGAAAATAATTTTGTGAGAAACAAAAAAAAGTATTACAAGACTAAGGTTCATAATAGCTAATGAAACCTGGAGTGCCAGTGGAGGTGACTCTTCAGATTAATCTTTAGATTACAAATCTTCTGGTCAGTGGAATCTTGTTATTCTAGCCATACTACCCATTGAAAATCATTATCTAATGTCTGAGTTACACATTTTTGAATCTATCACCAATGTATCTTTGAATGAAAACTATACTAATGATAAATATTATGAATCTTTAGATGATGAATCCTCCTCATTAGAAGATAATACATTTCCTTCTTATGAAGAAGTGTCCATAATTTCAAAACATCATGAAAATGAAAATTCTAAACACAATAAAAATATTGATAAATAAAATTCATGATTATATATTTTATCAAAAAATAATTAGATCTTTCTAAATATCTTGATTAAAAAAACTTTTTATTTTAAAATTATTTCAAAAAATCTTGAGGTAGTTAATTGTTAGAAGGGTAAAATTTTTAAAGATCATGAAAATATAATTTCTAAGAAAAATATTTTAGTAGATAACTCTAGTTATAAAACTAATATTATTGTAGATAAGAACATGGTTATTAAACAAAATTCATAAATATTTTCCTTCCGAAAATTACTCTAAAAAATTACCTCTAGAAAGAAAAATTTTAACAATATGCATTCTCAAATTCATCTTTTAAGGAATTATTCTAGTTTTGGTTATATGTATTCTAAACCAAATTTTTTTAATAAATATTTTGTTCTCCAAAGTGCTATATTTTTTACTAAATTTCAATGTGGTGGACATTAAAAGAAAATTTATCCATTAAATAAAACGAAATATTTATGTTTTCATATAGCTTATTTTTCTTTAAAAATGTGGATTCCTAAATGTTTACTTTTTGAAATTTTTGGATCTTAGAATGTATTGATTCTGAAAGTCTAACTCATATATTTTTAAGAAAAAAATGAAACTACCAACACCAATACATGGTACACGGATAGTGGATATTCCTAATATATGACTAGTAACAAATACGTCTTTCAAAATATTATCAAGACAAAATGAGGAAAAGTAACATTTTAAGATAATGCTCACAAATAAATTGTTGGTATATGTAACATTGTTCTTATTGTAAAATCATTATTTTCAAAAAATTTATTTGTTAATGGTCTTAAGAGGATCCACATTTGCATAATTAAATTATGTGATGAAGGGTACCTTGTGTATTTTTGTAATGATAAGTTCCTAGTAGACAATTCCAATGAAGAGTTTATCCATTATTCCTATAGGAAAGGGAATATATACACACTAAACATAGAAGACCACAGGAGGAAATATCCCCCTTTACATAGTGAAATGTAAGATCAATCATGGTTATATCAAATATGTTTAGGACACTGTAACCTTAGGAACCTATAAAAAATCTCAAAGACAAGGCTTTTTTATGTATCTACTAGGGCATATATTTGATTCTTCAAAATGTTTTATCCTTTTCAATATGGGAAACAAAAATAAATAAATTTTTAAGTCAATCTGTGAAGTCACAACAACTAATTCATTACAATTAGTGCATATAGATCTTTTAGGTCCAACAAAAACTAGAAGATTTGGAATAAAATATTATATATTTGTCTTTATTGATGATTACAATAGATTTACGTGTGTCTATTTTCTATCAAAGAAGACTGAAGATTTTTATTATTTAAAACATTTTAGATCCCAAGTTAAAAAAGAGAACAATCTTCTAGTGGTAACTATTTATAGTGATAATTGAGGTGAATTTCAAAATTCTGATTTTGAAAATTTTTGTAGTAGAAAATTTATTACTCATAACTTATCATCTCGATGAACTCCTCAATAGAATTTTGCCTCTGAAAGAAGAAATCCATTTATTTAAAGTACTACTAGAAAAATGTTGAGTGTATATTCTATTACTAAACACTTTTTAGATGTAGCTGTATGTACTGGTTATTATAATATAAATTGAGTTTTTATTAGACAATTTCTTAACTAACCCCCTTAAGAATTATGGAATGGTAGAAAAAAAAAGTCTTTTCTACTTCACGGTATTTGGTTTCAAATTATTCATTCTGAATACTAAAAATAATTTACATAAATTCATACCCAAATCTAATGAAGTAATTTTTCTAGGCTACACCACAACTTCTAAGGCATATATAGATTTTAATAAAAATACTTGTGCAAATGAAGAAATAGTTCAGGTTAAATTTTATGAAAATGATCCTTTTGTTTTTAAACAATCTCAACCTACATCATTAGATGTGTTTTCAAAAATTGATTTTCAACCCATGAAAGATGATCCTTCTCATAAAGAAAATTTTCTAGAATATATTTCTAATGAATTTACCCCAAACTATTTCCTATCATATGTAGATGAACATGTTTTACAAAACCCAAATCATTTGTTTCAAAACAATCATCCATGTGATAGTATCATTGGTGATTTATATCAACCTCTAAGGACTAGATGTTCCTTATGAAATTAAGTAGAAAATATAGAAATCCTTTCCCAATTAGAACCAAAAAGAACTGATGTATCTTTAGGTAATGATGATTGGATTAAATCCATGCAAAAGAGATTAATTAATTTGAAAGGAACCAAGTCAAGACCTTGGTTGAATGACATAAGGAAACATCTTTAATTGGATCAAAATGGTTCATAGAAATAGGTGTGATGAAAATAGAATCATTGTGAGAAATAAATCTATATTAGTTTCTAATAAATACAATCAAAAATAAGCAATAGACTATAAAGAAACGTGTACCCTATTATATAGACTTGAATCTATTCGCATTTTACATGCCTTAGCAGCATTCATTAATTTGAAAATTTTTCAAATGGACGTGAAGTGTTATTTCCTTAATGGATATGTTCAAGAGGATGTTTGTTTTAAATAATCTTGAGGGTTTGAAGACACAAAGTATCCATAACATGTTTCCAAAATTACCAAAGATTTATATGGACTTAAACAATCCCAATGAACGTGGTTTGATATACTTAGAGGATTTTTGTTACAAAACAATTATGTAAAGAGAACTACTAATCCAACCATTTTTATAAATAAATTTAAGAAAAATTATTTGATTGTTTGAATTTATGTTTATGTAATTATATTTTGTTCAACCCACAAATCTTTAAAAGATTCATTTATGAATCTAATGAAATATGAGTTTGAAATGAGTATGATGGTTAAGTTACAATTTTTTCAATGTTTTCAAATTTCCCAAAAATTAGAAGGATCTTATATATCTCAACATAATTATATTAAATATCTTCTTAAAATGTATGGATTTGACAACAACAAGAGTATTAGTATTCCCATTACTACCTCAAATTATCTTGATATAGATGAAGCTGGGAAATGCGTTGATCAAACATCATTTTGAGGTATGATAGGGAGTTTAATATACATGATATCTAATTATCCAAAATTAATGTTTTTAGCATGATTATTTTAAAGAAACAAATAAAATACTATTGAATCTCATTTAAAATCCAAGAAAAGATTTTTTTCTAATTTAAATGGAACTATAGATTTAGGACTTTTCAATAATTATGTTAATGATTTTGTTTCTAAAAAAATTTGGATGCTGATTCTAGTGGATATAGAATGGATACGAAAAGTACATCTAGAACTTGTCATTTTTTAAGAGATTCATTATCTTTTTGTTCATAAAAAGAGAAATACTCAGTATCACTATCCACTTTTGAAGCTGAAAATGTAACATATGTAATTTGTTGTTCTCAAGTGTTGTGGATGAAACACACACTCACAGACAATGACATGAGTTTTTCCGAAACATAGATAGTGTGTGATAAAACTAGTGCCATTTACTTAATAAAAAACCCTTCACATACCTCTCATGAAAAACAAATAGATATTAGGCATCACATTCATAGGGATCACACACTAAAATGAGATATAATTTTTCAGTTAATCAGAATGCAAGATCAAATTGCTGATATTTTTACAGAATCATTACCCTTCGATAGATTTATATAAATTTAACAAAATTTAAGAATTATAACCATAAGTTAATATTCTATATGAACTTTTTGATGAAACTCACATCATTACATTATGAAACTCTTTTTCATATGGGGGTACATTTTCTTGGTAATCCAATTTTTTGTAATCAAAATTATTTGTAATCCAAATATTTCATAATCAAATTTTTGTATCCAAAAGTTATTCGTAATAAAAAAATTTCATAATCAAAATTTTCCAAATCTCCAGAATTTAAAATTTACCTTCTTTATGAAAATTTTCCAAAATCTAATGTTCTTGAAGAATAATTTTTCTCATTATTGATAATTTTCCTAGTAATCTGGAATGTATTTTTTCTTACATAAGTTTTCATAGTCAATATTTTACTTGTGGGAATTTTTTTATCTTTCATTAAACTTTTTTCATATTCACTATCCTTAAATCCAAATTTTTAATAATAAAAACCCCAAAAGATTGGAACCTACCAGAATCATTTATTAGCAATCATCTCCACCTTCATATCAAATTGATTTTTTCAACCAATTGATCAATCTGGTACTATGAACCATTGCATCATTGCTTATATAAAGTATCATCTAATGGTTGTCCCACATCGATTTTCATGTTCTTGTGTGCTGAAGCTCTACTTCTCTTCTTATGGGTTGTTCCGAATTTTGTTGTTTGCACATATCAGAATGTCATTGGAAGAATCCCCCCAAAAGAATATGTCATCAGTTAAAGAAATTTATGAATGGAAGATCTACATAGAGAGGATAGTAGATCTGATTTTCTTAGTTAAGTATGATTCTCTTATATCAATGAATATCAAATTAAATGTTTGGAAGTGTTTTTGTATCCAAACCAACGACACAAGATCTAGTTTATCAGGAGTTTCTGGTATAAATTTTTGAGTCTGTAATTTTTAACAATCAAAGAGGGAGTGATATTTTTTATATTAATAGTTATGGAAAAACCTATTCCCTTTCCTACATTATATCATCCAACACAATTGTAATTCCTTATGAGGGGGAAACTGATTTCTATACCCCACAGGTTACTAGATATATCAGATTGTTTTGATAAGGATAATTCCATAGAATTCCTTGGATTTATAGAAGTGAAGTCTCTCAAGATTAATCATCTCTCTACAAATTTTCATATTCATGAGTTATGGGATCATGGATTTCTTATTCCGAGAAAAGTGGATAAGAAAACCCTGAAAAAGAGTGAAATTTATGTTTTGGATTTTCTGGTGAATCTATGAAATATTATTCTGGTGACATATGTGTTTCATATATTTATTAATATCAAGAATGGGACTCTAAAATCATAGATCCTTATGTATCCATTTATTATTTCCATGATCATTGTCCTTTTTCAAGATTCGTTCAAAATTCCATGCAGTTCTATGATAAGTATAACGACCCATACTTTACATACATTGTTAATACTTCAAAATTGAAGTACACTTATTACAACATATGACAAAACCACAAAGGACCGTATAGGTATAGTGTCTTTAGAAACTGGGAAACATAAACAACTGGTTCCTAAATCTTCTACAGTGTCTCCCATTTATTTCATCATATCTAAGGTCCCTTTTAGCATATTCTACTTAATATCCATCTTCCTGACCTGGGGAAAATAAAACATAAAAGGGTGAGCTCAAATGCTCAGCAAGGGCAAATAAAGGATATAAAAATCACATCATATCTTTTTGAAAATCAAAACCTGCAAAAGAGATCATAATATCTTAACATGGAATAAATCATAGAAGTGAAAATGAGATCCCCATAATCATAACATAAAACTTGAAACTTTGTGGCATGCACACATAATCATGGAAAATCATTTCTTGTTAGTCATGACTCATTGCCAAGACTATCTTAGTGGACAAAGTCCCTTTCTGAACCGAGTTCACTCCTCGTTTCAGTCCTGTATCACTGAACCGAAATAACCTTCCGTTCCAGCCATGTCTATCTCATGAGATATAAAGTCTTTACCCAATGCATTGGAGGGAGATATAGGTCCCACCCATCTTATAATGAATCCTTTCTTATGTGTGCCACATAATCATAAACCATACATCATAACGTAACCCATGTAATAAAAATGGGATTCTTAAACAACATGACATCATAAAACAATTCATATAAGATAAAGGAATTCATAAAAATATTTCCATCACAACATAATCAAATCCATGTAATAATAGGGATAGAAACAGAACCCTTTATTATCTTAGATGGAAAATAATTTTGATAAAACACTTGAACTTCATTCTTGAGGAAAATATCCTTTCTTTTTCAAAAACATTTTACATTTCTTAACATGTCATACAACTTTAAACTAAAAGAAGTTGATTAAAAATAAACTTGAAAACTTTTAAAGGAAGCTTCTTGGAAATAATGTTTTAAAAATCCATTCTTGTCGTATAAGTTAAAAAAAACATTCTTCGTACTTTTGTCGGAAAAGTCAAAAAGTACCTCGTACGGAAAAACGACAAAAGATTCCTTTCATATTCTTTACTAAAAACCCACCTAAGGGTAAAATTGGATTTAAACTATTGTAAGTGGATGGAAACAATATTACATATTGAGGGAACATGGATGTGGATGATAAAATACACCCCAGTAAATACTTACGAATAAACAATCTCGGATAAAAATGAGATTGTGATATTTCCATTACCTTAGGTCCGATTTGCTTTGTTCGTGTCCGAAGCTCCTGTATAATGGTTTAAATAATGTTATTGACTTATTCCAGAATCATACATATTGATATGAGATCATATATGGTCATATTATTAGCTTCTTGTTAGTAATATTTCATTGTTACTTGTTACTTGGGTCTTTATAACTTTTTGTTCTTATGCGTGTTTTGTCGAATAAATTCTTATTCTTATCTTTAGGTTATAGATAATTCATTTCCAGAATGGTATTAGTGTAGTATATACCATATTCATTCATTCAATTCATTTATATAATCATTATGAAATGAATATCATGTAGAACGAGTCGCATCACATCGTGGAGACGGTATTCCGTACGTACGCACGAGTGATGATATCGTTCCTATGATCGTGGAATTGTATTGGAGTATATATATATTATTTCAGTATCAATATTACTTCATTATAATCATATATAGTTACTCATTACACCATTATACCCATCCTTGTAAGGTGATGGTGGAAAATAGATTACACCACGGCGTGGAGACGGTATTCCGTACGTACGCACGCGCGGTGATTTCATTTTTCCGTAGGATGGATAGAAGGTGAATTAGGGTTGTTTCATATTTATAATAACATATCAGTATGTAATTAATAATGATGTTATTACTTTATCATGAAACAACTAAAGAAGAAGAAGTTGAAGAAGAAAGAAATTGAAAAGATCGGTAATGGATATTACCTCTTCTTTGGAACGCCTCTTTGAATCCTCCACTTAAGGAACTAAGATTGGTCTTTGGAGAAGACCAGGACCTCTAGGATTATTCTAGGGAAGTGGAGAGGAGAAAATGGAAGGGGTGGCCGAGCTTGAGTGCTCAAATTGGTGTGAGGAGGAGGGGGAGGAGGTGCCCTTTTATAAGGGAGGAGAGGGGCACCTTAGGAATATCTCAAAATATTATTTTATATTAAAGTCAAAATCGGTTTATAATGGTTCCAAAGGGTCTTATTTCGAAGCTGAAGTGGTGATGGGTCGAAATCCTATCAACCAATAGGATTTAGACAAGTTTGGGGTATTATTTTAACCTTATCAGTTAGATTTAACTCTAAGTTAATTAATTTAACTTTTACCGTGTCTTTTTGTTTTCTTTCACTATATGGTTAATACACTTACTATAACATGCCAAACGAACCCCAAATTGTTTATTATTAATATATATATCCTTATCTAAGTCATTTGGCCGAACCTTATATTTTTAGGAATAAAATAACAATTAATAATATAATATTTGATTTAAAAACTATTTTGTGTCAATTTTGACACTATTTGATATATGATTTTTGTGAAAGTCATATCAGAATTATATGTTCGAACCAAGTTGATTAAATCAACACTAATATATCATAGTAACCTAGAAAATTAGTGGAATTCAAAAAAAGGCTTAAATTACATTTATTTTGGTATTTATATTATCAATTATGTCAATATTTCATTAATAAGATAATTACTGCATCATCTTTGTGTCATAAATAAATTAAATTATTTGATGTCTAAAAATTACAAATAAAATACCATCATGTAGGAAATCCTTTTAGATTTCTAATGAATATTTACAATCGAATTTATCTTATGTATAACCCCATATTAAAAATGATTTACTTATTAAACTTTAAATTTAACTATTTTAACCCTTCTTTAAATAAATTAATAATAAATGTCCTAATCTAATCCAAGTGGGCCTAAATGGTCATATTTTATTCCTAAGTTTGTTTTTGGTCGAATTACACTTGTCCAATAGAATTAGGACATGTGTTAGGGTAATATTAATATCATATTTACCCTTAGTTACCCTATTTACTATTAACCGCGGTAAAAAAAGGTAAAAAGTTACTATTCACCAAAAAATTATTTTCTTCTCATTGAACCACATTTTAGTCCTTGATATTAACCGTGTCTCTCGGATTTTCGAAATTCCATTCACAGAAGCGGTAAAATTAAGTTTTATGCAAAATTCAGTTTTTTAACCTACCACTTAGTGGTTTCACTATTCATCAAAAATTGAAAGTTTTCAGAAAAATACCAAAATTTTACCCTAGGCTAATTTCGATATTCTGAGTCCAAAAATGAAGTCCATTTTGAAAAATAAAATTTATAAAATTTCAAAAAGTGGTTATTACTATTCATAACGGCTAGTTTTAATAGCATATTGTTGTTTAGTGAAACTCGGTATTGCGTACGACGCAAGCTATCGAGGAAGGTCGCGATTGCGTGTAAAGAAAGCCAAGCAAGTGTTGTGTAGAAAAAGATTCCTTTGATGATTTATATAACATAAAAGTCTCGGGTGTTACATTCTACCCCCCTTAAAAAGAATTTCGCCCTCGAAATTCGTCACTTTGTTACAAACAGATGAGGATACTTCTCCCTCATCATATCCTCGAGCTCCCATGTAGCTTCTTCAAGTTGGTGGTTCCTCCATAAAACCTTCACTAAGCGAGTGGTCTTGTTTCGTAGGACTTTTTCGCTACGATCCAGAATCTCTATCGGTTGTTCTTCATAAGAAAGATCTTGCTCCAGCGGTACAACTTCTGAGCTGAGTACATGTGAAGGATCTGGTATGTACTTTCTCAGGAGAGATACATGGAACACATCGTGAACTTGAGAGAGATTCGGTGGAAGCGCCAATCGGTAAGCTACCTTCCCAACACGATCCAGTATTTCGAAAGGACCGATATATCTAGGGCTCAACTTCCCCTTCTTTCCAAATCTCATAACCCTCTTCCAGGGAGATATTCGTAAGAACACTTTATCGCCCACTTCAAACTCTAGGTCTTTTCTTCGGTTGTCGGCATAACTTTTCTGTCGACTCTGAGCTGCTCTTATGTGTTGTTGAATAGATCTGACCTTTTCTGCCATTTCATCAACGAGATCAGGTCCTAATAGCTTTCTTTCCCCAACTTCATCCCAGCAAGTTGGAGTCCTGAATTTCTTTCCATAGAGAGATTCATAAGGAGCCATCTGAATACTGGAGTGAAAGATATTATTATAAGAAAATTCCACCAAAGGTAGGTGTTGATCCCAACCTCCTTTGAAATCCATAGAGCAAGCTCTCAACATATCTTCTAGGGTTTGAATTGTTCTCTCAGACTGACCGTCTGTCTGGGGATGATAAGTAGTGCTGAAACTCAACTCTGTATCCAGAGTATGCTGAAGACTTCGCCAGAACTTCGAGGTAAATCTCGGATCTCGATCAGATATAATAGAAAGTGGTACTCCATGCAATCTTACAACTTACTTTACATATATCCTGGCAAGCTGGTCTAGAGAGAAATCCTCTCTAATAGCAATGAAGTGTGCAGACTTTGTAAGACGATCAACTATGACCCAGATAGCATTATTGCCTTTGGATGTTTTAGGAAGTCCTGTGACAAAGTCCATAGTGATGTTTTCCCATTTCCATTCGGGTATGGGTAATGGTTGTAACATCCCCTTAGACTTCTGTCTCTCAGCTTTAACTTGTTGACAAACCAAGCATCGAGAGACATATTCAGCAACATCTCTTTTCATGCCATCCCACCAGAAGTACTCTTTCAGGTCCCTATACATCTTCGTGCTTCCATGATGAATAGAGAATGATGAACTATGAGCCTCATCCAGCAGCTCATTCTTTAATTCGGGGATGGGAGGAACGCAAACCCGATTCATGAACTTTATTATCCCATCACAATCAAGGTTTAATTCAGGAACATTTCTCACCTTCTTTTGTAACTCGACATCTTCTTTCTGTGCCTCTTTAATCTTCACATGTATAGATGGTTGAAAATTCATTTGAGAAAGATAAGATTTTTCCCCTTCCATTATAATTCCAAGATCCATCCTTTGTAAATCCATAAATATTGGATCTTTTGTGATCCTCATCATGGATAAACTAGCATGGTCTTGTCGACTTAATGCATCTGCCACCTTGTTTGCTTTCCCAGGGTGGTAATGGATTGAGCAGTCATAATCCTTAATCAGCTCCAACCATCTTCTTTGACGCATATTCAGCTCCTTTTGTGTGAAAATATACTTTAAACTTTTATGATCAGTATAAATATCACACCTTTCACCATAAAGGTAATGCCTCCAAATCTTTAATGCAAAGATTACCGCAGCCAACTCCAAATCATGTGTTGGGTAATTTTTCTCATGGATTTTCAACTGTCGTGAGGCATAAGCTATCACCATATCATTTTGCATAAGAACACACCCCAATCCCTTCTTTGATGCATCACTGTAGATCACAAACCGTTCTCCACTACAAGGCAGTGTGAGCACAGGTGCACTGGATAACCATCTTTTCAACTCCTTGAAATTCTCTTCACATTCCTCTGTCCAGACAAACTTAACTCCTTTCCGAGTCAACTTGGTGATTGGATTAGATATTCGTGAAAAATCTTTTACAAAACGTCGATAATATCCAGCCAAACCAAGAAAACTTCGGATCTCAGTTACTGTTGTTGGTCTTGACCATCTTTCGATAACCTCTGTTTTTGCGGGATCCACAGATATCCCATCTTTTGAGATTATGTGACCCAAAAATGCAACTTTTTGAAGCCAAAATTCACACTTGGTAAATTTGGCATAAAGCTTCTCCTTTCTCAGGGTCTTCAATATAATTCTCAAGTGATCTTCATGCTCTTCCTTTCTCTTTGAATAGACAAGAATATCGTCTATAAAGACTACCACAAATTGATCAAGATAGTCCTTAAAGACTCTATTCATTAGATCTATGAAGATAGCAGGGGCATTAGTAAGACCAAATGGCATCACTATAAATTCATAGTCTCCATACCTTGTACGGAAAGCCGTCCTTGGTATATCCTCCCTTTTGACCCTTAATTGATGATACCCTGAACGGAGATCAATCTTGGAAAAGTATTGAGCTCCGCGTAGTTGGTCAAATAAGTCATCAATGCGTGGGAGAGGATATTTGTCCTTGATAGTGATTTGTTAAGTTCTTGATAATCAATGCAGAGTCTCATTGATCCATCTTTCTTCTTTACAAATAGAATAGGTGCTCCCCAAGGTGACGCACTAGGGCGTATGAATCCCTTATCAAGATTCTCTTGGAGTTGCTTCTTCAATTCCTGCAACTCAATTGGGGCCATTCTATAAGGTGTCTTTGAAATAGGCAAAGCACCCGGTACGAGTTCTATTGAAAACCCAACTTCACGATTTGGTGGAAGACCCGATAATTCCTCCAGAAAGACATCATCAAACTCCCGTACAATGGGAATATTCTTAATCGTGAGTTTCTCACCAACCATTTGAGATAAATAACCTTCATTTAGTGGAATCAAGACCCATAAGATGGAAGAAATTTCCACTGGAAGGTTATATTCATCCTTGTATCGATAGACGATCGTAGATTGATCTGGAATATGAAATGTGACTTCCCTTCTTTGGCAATCGATATGAGCTCCATGTAGAGAAAGCCAATCCATGCCAAGAATCACATCAAATTCCACTAAAGGAAGGATCACAAGATTTGCAGGAAGCACTTTCCCACAAACTTCGATCGGAGAAGAATTATAAACTTTTGATGCGATTGATGTGCCATTAGGTGTTGTCACAGCTAACTCAACATCTAATTGTTGAGGTAATACAGTGATACCCTTAGAAAAGTCTTCAGAAATAAAAGAGTGGGTGGATCCAGAATCAAATAAAACATTTGCTACTTTAGAGTGGATGGTAAGTGTACCTTTCACCACATCGTTATCGTACTCCACATCGCTGATAGAAATTGCATGTGACTTTCCTTTGTCTTTAGCCTTAAGAGTTTGTTGACGTCGACCATCATCATCAACCCTTGGATTTGGGCATTGATTGGCATAATGCCCCATCTCCTTGCACTTGAAACATTGAAGTGTAGTAGGTTCATTCTGTGTATCCCTTCCTTTGTTTGCGTCATTAGACATCTTCTTCCCATTATCACGGCATTCAAATGCCCGATGACCTTCTTTTCCACATTTAAAACATTTACTTGTCCCTTTAAGACAACTCCCTCCATGTTTCTTTCCACACTTTGAGCATAAGGAAAAGCTCATCTTATTTTCTGTGTGCTCTTTAGATTTTTCTTTGAATTCCATCTTCCTCTTCTTATCAAACCCATGTGACTGATGGGTTACTCCAATCTCCATCTCGACTTTGAGAGCACATCAAACGATTTCCTCGTAGCTATTGAAGTCCCTTATGGCTAACGCCCTTTGAAGACTTGGTTTTAAGCCACTAAAGAATCGATCGATCTTACTCTCAGGTTGGATAATAATACCAGAAGCGTACCTTGCCAGTCTTGTAAAATTTGCTTCATAGGTACCAACAGATTCATCATCCCTTTGCTTCAGTTCAAGAAACTCTTTCTCCATCTTTGTTCGGAGAATACGAGGGAAGTACTTATTGAAAAATAAGTTATTGAACTCGTCCCATTCCATAGACTCAATTACACCCTTTTGCCTTGTATTCTTAACAAGATTCCACCATTGATCAGCATCTCCTTCCAAAAGATACACTGCTAGGATGACTTTATCATGTTCAGAACATTGAAGAACTGAAAATATATTTTCAGTAGTACTAATCCATTGTTCAGCAACTAATGGATAAGTAGACCCGCTGAAAGAAGGTGGACGCTGCCTCATGAAGGATTCAACAGAATGTTGCTCCCTCCTTTGCTCGTTTGGAAATCCTGCATGATTCATAGCTTGAGAAAGTTGTGTGAGCATGGCTACAAGATTTTGCATTCCAGCTCCCATATCGTTTGGTTGCTCAGGGGGACAATCATTGCATTGCCCATCGCATTCCGCATTAACACGGTTCCTTTGGGTTCCAGCCATTGACTAAAACAAAGAAGAATAGTGTGAGCAACACTAATTATAATAGGAAACCACATAATTCAAGAATAAAATTTTCATGCTTATGGTCTTATCCTAGGTTATTCAAGGCCATTTCTAAAACACTAAGATTGTGTACTATGCTTAGACTTATCCTTAGGGTTCTTACTAAGGCTTTCACATCCTAGTTTCCAAAGGTTGACTATACCTTTCCTCTGATACCAACTATAATGACCCATACTTTACATACATTGTTAATACTTCAAAATTGAAGTACACTTATTACAACATATGACAAAACCACAAAAGACCGTATAGGAATAGTGTCTTTAGAAACTGGGAAACATAAACAACTGGTTCATAAATCTTCTACAGTGTCTCCCATTTATTTCATCATATCTAGGGTCCCTTTTAGCATATTCTACTTAATATCCATCTTCCTGACCTGGGGAAAAGAAAACATAAAAGGGTGAGCTCAAATGCTCAGCAAGGGCAAATAAAGGATATAAAAATCACATCATATCTTTTTGAAAATCAAAACCTGCAAAAGAGATCATAATATCTTAACATGGAATAAATCATAGAAGTGAAAATGAGATACCCATAATCATAACATAAAACTTGAAACTTTGTGGCATGAACACATAATCATGGAAAATCATTTCTTGTTAGTCATGACTCATTTCCAAGACTATCTTAGTGGACAAAGTCCCTTTCTGAACCGAGTTCACTCCTCGTTTCAGTCCTGTATCACTGAACCGAAATAACCTTCCGTTCCAGCCATGTCTATCTCATGAGATATAAAGTCTTTACCCAATGCATTGGAGGGAGATATAGGTCCCACCCATCTTATAATGAACCCTTTCTTATGTGTGCCACATAATCATAAACCATACATCATAACGTAACCCATGTAATAAAAATGGGATTCTTAAACAACATGACATCATAAAACAATTCATATAAGATAAAGGAATTCATAAAAATATTTCCATCACAACATAATCAAATCCATGTAATAATAGGGATAGAAACAGAACCCTTTATTATCTTAGATGGAAAATAATTTTGATAAAACACTTGAACTTCATTCTTGAGGAAAATATCCTTTCTTTTTCAAAAACATTTTACATTTCTTAACATGTCATACAACATTAAACTAAAAGAAGTTGATTAAAAATAAACTTGAAAACTTTTAAAGGAAGCTTCTTGGAAATAATATTTTAAAAATCCATTCTTGTCATATAAGTTAAAAAAAACATTCTTCGTACTTTTGTCGGAAAAGTCAAAAAGTACCTCGTACGGAAAAACGACAAAAGATTCCTTTCATATTCTTTACTAAAAACTCACCTAAGGGTAAAATTGGATTTAAACTATTGTAAGTGGATGGAAACAATATTACATATTGAGGGAACATGGATGTGGATGATAAAATACACCCCAGTAAATACTTACGAATAAACAATCTCGGATAAAAATGAGATTGTGATATTTCCCTTACCTTAGGTCCGATTTGCTTTGTTCGTGTCCGAAGCTCCTGTATAATGGTTTAAATAATGTTATTGACTTATTCCTGAATCATACATATTGATATGAGATCATATATGGTCATATTATTAGCTTCTTGTTAGTAATATTTCATTGTTACTTGTTACTCGGGTCTTTATAACTTTTTGTTCTTATGCGTGTTTTGTCGAATAAATTCTTATTCTTATCTTTAGGTTATAGATAATTCATTTCCAGAATGGTATTAGTGTAGTATATACCATATTCATTCATTCAATTAATTTATATAATCATTATGAAATGAAGATCATGTAGAACGAGTCGCATCACATCGTGGAGACGGTATTCCGTACGTACGCACGAGTGATGATATCGTTCCTATGATCGTGGAATTGTATTGGAGTATATATATATTATTTCAGTATCAATATTACTTCATAATAATCATATATAGTTACTCATTACACCATTATACCCATCCTTGTAAGGTGATGGTGGAAAATAGATTACACCACGGCGTGGAGACGGTATTCCGTACGTACGCACGCGCGGTGATTTCATTTTTCTGTAGGATGGATAGAAGGTGAATTAGGGTTGTTTCATATTTATAATAACATATCAGTATGTAAGTAATACTGATGTTATTACTTTATCATGAAACAACTAAAGAAGAAGAAGTTGAAGAATAAAGAAATTGAAAAGATCGGTAATGGATATTACCTCTTCTTTGGAACGCCTCTTTGAATCCTCCACTTAAGGAACAAAGATTGGTATTTTGAGAAGACCAGGACCTCTAGGATTATTCTAGGGAAGTGGAGAGGAGAAAATGGCAGGGGTTGGCCGAGCTTGAGTGCTCAAATTGGTGTGAGGAGGAGGGGGAGGAGGTGCCCTTTTATAAGGGAGGAGAGGGGCACCTTAGGAATATCTCAAAATATTATTTTATATTAAAGTCAAAATCGGTTTATAATGGTTCCAAAGGGTCTTATTTCGAAGCTGAAGTGGTGATGGGTCGCAATCCTATCAACCAATAGGATTTAGACAAGTTTGGGGTATTATTTTAACCTTATCAATTAGATTTAACTCTAAGTTAATTAATTTAACTTTTACCGTGTCTTTTTGTTTTCTTTCACTATATGGTTAATACACTTACTATAACATTCCAAACGAACCCCAAATTGTTTATTATTAATATATATATCCTTATCTAAGTCATTTGGCCGAACCTTAGATTTTTATGAATAAAATAACAATTAATAATATAATATTTGATTTAAAAACTATTTTGTGTCAATTTTGACACTATTTGATATATGATTTGTGTGAAAGTCATATCAGAATTATATGTTCGAACCAAGTTGATTAAATCGACACTAATATATCATAGTAACCCAGAAAATTAGTGGAATTCATAAAAAGTCTTAAATTACATTTATTTTGGTATTTATATTATCAATTATGTCAATATTTCATTAATAAGATAATTACTGCATCATCTTTGTGTCATAAATAAATTAAATTATTTGATGTCTAAAAATTACAAATAAAATACCCTCATGTAGGAAATCGTTTTAGCTTTCTAATGAATATTTACAATCGAATTTATCTTATGTATAACCCCATATTAAAAATGATTTACTTATTAAACTTTAAATTTAACTATTTTAACCCTTCTTTAAATAAATTAATAATAAATGTCCTAATCTAATCCAAGTGGGCCTAAATGGTCATATTTTATTCCTAAGTTTGTTTTTGGTCGAATTACACTTGTCCAATAGAATTAGGACATGTGTTAGGGTAATATTAATATCATATTTACCCTTAGTTACCCTATTTACTATTAACCGCGGTAAAAAAAGGTAAAAAGTTACTATTCACCAAAAAATTATTTTCATCTCATTGAACCACATTTTAGTCCTTGATATTAACCGTGTCTCTCAGATTTTCGAAATTCCATTCACAGAAGCGGTAAAATTAAGTTTTATGCAAAATTCAGTTTTTTAACCTACCACTTAGTGGTTTCACTATTCATCAAAAATTGAAAGTTTTCAGAAAAATACCAAAATTTCACCCTAGGCTAATTTCGATATTCTGAGTCCAAAAATGAAGTCCATTTTGAAAAATAAAATTTATAAAATTTCAAAAAGTGGTTATTACTATTCATAACGGCTAGTTTTAATAGCATATTGTTGTTTAGTGAAACTCGGTATTGCGTACGACGCAAGCTATCGAGGAAGGTCGCGATTGCGTGTAAAGAAAGCCGAGCAAGTGTTGTGTAGAAAAAGATTTCTTTGATGATTTATATAACATAAAAGTCTCGGGTGTTACAATAAGATATTTCATGGTTATGTTGTAGTGTAATGATACACTCAGAATGACGAATGTTGGTTTTAATAGCAAGTTCGAAGAGTTTTATGACTGGTCTAAATGTGAAATCCAAGCGTTATCCAAGAATACAGATGTGGATGAGACTTCCAAGAATGGGAAAAGGAAGAGAAAGCAGAAAAACCAGAATTCAAGGGAAAAACTCATGTAGCTCAAGACACCCAAACTGCACCTCTAAAATCTATGAAGAAAAAGACATATCCTGATAAAGTTTTTTCTATTTGAAGAGAATATAAGAAAAATAGGAAGTAAGTATATCCTTTATTTTCCTTGGATCATGATGATACAAAATGATTAAAGGGTATGGTTTTTTAGGAGTTTGAGAATTTAGAATTAGAGAATAAGAAAAAGACTAAAGTATCTGAATCCAAGATTGTACAATCTCTTCTCAAGGATAATGAAAATTATTCCCAGTAGATTTGGGAATGGTAATCATTTAAAAAAGAAGCCATACTAGTAGTGACTCAGGGAAAGAAGATGGTCATTCTAGAACCTGATGAAGAGGAAGAGAATGTCAAGGAAGTTGAAGAAGAAGAATAAGAAGGAAGTGATGACACTGATGATATGATATGGAACATTAAAATATATCATGAGAATGAAATCCCTTTTAAGAAATTTTTGATCCCAACCTTCTAGGTCGAATCCTCCAAACATGCTTCCCCAGTAAAATGTGATGACGGTCAGGAAAAAGTATACAAACCTTCAGAAGATGAAAGTAGTAACCATGAATTTGTTCAACCCATGTCTCTAGTGGTATCTGTTGAAAAGGAAATGGTTGAGGAAGATAAGATAGTCCCACTATCAAATAGTTAAAATGAATTACCAAAGGCTGATGAGATCATTTTGAGAGATGATAATGGAAAGAAGGTGTTTACTGATAAACCTAATAAAAAAGTGGTGGCTTTAAAATATTATGGTGGATATACTGAAGGAAATATTGATGGGGGTGAAAAAGAATCCTCACAAATAAGAGTATCTGATTTTGAATCATCTTCTATAGGTCATGATCTTGTAGTTCAATATCTAAATAAATTGGTTAGTACAATTCCTTTGTTCCAAACAATTTTCAAATGCTTCATTATTTTCTTAATCAGAAATAAGATTATATTCCCATCCTTATGGAGGATTTTTTTGGCTTGAGGACAACTTTAAATCCTTCTACATCGGTTATAGTGTTCACATGATGTCGTTCAGTTAAATAATTAAGTGGTACTAGAATAGAATTGAAGGGATATGAATATTTTATGACATACAAGACTATGTGAATGGTGATTTTAATGCTAAAGTTGAAAATATGAAATAATATTCTAAAATTTTCAATGAGAAGCTCAATGTTGAACAAACAGTTTGGACGTAGGATGCCAAGGATCTAAATGGGAAGCATAATTCATTTACACTTAATCTAAAAATGGAAAGAGATCTGAAAATCGAATTCAATGAAAATATTAGTATGCAAGAAGAACATTTAAACACTCAGGAAGAAATTTTTTAGGGTTAGGTAGAAAAAATCAATGATATGGAGGAGAAAAATAATGATCGTGATCAACTGCACAAACATTTTGAAGAGGATCGTATGGAGATTAAGAAGCTGAAGACCATTGTAAAGAAGCCTATGCCCAAGAAAAAAAGAAGGATGATTGTTTTCTTTAACTCTGATCGTTTGTTGTATTATGTTTCTTGTTCAAATGTATCTAATCATAATGAAAATTTTGGTTTTCCTTTTGTGTTTTGTTTTACAGTTCTAATATTTTAGGTTCCATATTATTTCCCATTCTCTCAATTCCAATTTTAAAATCACAATGGGGGAGAAAGGAATGATAAAAAGAAACCTAATTAAAAAATATAATTCACTATGAAAGGGAGAGTCTACACAAGGTGGAGTTTTATAAAAAAATATTTCCTTATACAATAAAAAGAAAATTCTCATTATGTAAGTCAATAATATGATCCTTACAAATTTCAAAACATAAGGGGGAGTTATTAGTATTCACCATGATCTAAAAGTAAAGGGAGATATGTTTTTATTATATGTTAATAATTTAAAATTCTAGTCCTTATATTCCATTTTGTAAGGATTTTTGTGCTTTCCAAAACGGGGTAGATTATTGATTCAATAATTTTTCCTTATGACATTTTGATTACTCTATGTTTTGAAAATCAAAACCCCTTTATCATAAAGGGAAAATTATTTCCATAAGGATTATCTTCATTATGAAAATTTTCCTTCACTATGGTAATTTTTATCCTTGTAATGGTATTCATTCTTTCATTTCATAATATCTCTAAATCTAATTAATTTATTCCTAAAGTCTAAAATTAGAATTATTATGTAAAACCTGAGAATCATATAATTCTGTGGATATAGATTGTTTTGTTCTATGGTTCTGTATTCTATGAAATTAAGACTCTGAATTATCTGAAATTACGGATCCAAATTCTTAATATTCAAACCCTGAATTCCTCAGAATTCAGAATCAAAATTCCTCAGAATTTAAATTCCAAATTCATTGGAATCCATACACTAGAATCATTAGATATCAGATTCCAAAATCTTTGGAGAACTGAATTCCAATATCCATGTCTTATAGACTCTAAATGATTATTTGGATATACTCCAAATTATATTTTTCCCTAGACTCTAGAAAATAGATTTGTTTTATTAAATATCATTTTCGTTACACTTGTTTTGAAGCATTTTCATGAAATCAGTATCTAACTAACTTTTTTTTGAGTGATACAAGTACAGGTCACCCCATTATTCAATGAAAAATATGATTATTGGAGGAGGGAGCCAACCATTGGAGAAGTGCCTGTAAATATTAGCTCATTTGAACGAGCTCATTACTGAGGACCAAATTTTAGTCACTCTACATATTGTATACTGCTAATGTGATTTCTAGAGATAGAGACTCTCATGCTTTTTGTGTACTAAACATCTTGTACAGCATGTTTCGTGTGACTCTGATTGTTGCTATATGAAATCGATGGCTTCTGGGGATTTGAAAACAATGGATCTCAATACCTTAAAGTTTCATGGCTTCTGCAGATAAGAATACAGAGGTTCTGACTACCTTAAATATTGAGGGCTTGTGGGGATAGAATGACAGATTCCAATATTCCTATCGAAGGCCTACCCTGGTGTGGGTAAAACAGAATTTCTTGAATGTATAAATCAAGGGACCTTTATCCATGGTTGATAGATACCCTTCTCTTTGGTTTATAAAATTTCATACATGTTACTTGATTTATTTCTAGTTATTTTCATTGTATTTTGACAAATGAAGAAAGTATAACCTTCTTATACATTCATATTCTTTTATGTACATTGACAAGTAAATTCTATATTCCTTTAGGTAAAATATTTTCATTGTAAACTACCATAAATTTCATTTCTAAAATCATATTTCCATAACCTAGAATGTTTTTTAGTGTAACTAAAGGACATCTTGTGAATTTACCTTTTTTAACTTTGTTAAACACAGTGTTACTTAAGGTTAAAAAATTATGTATTTAAACATACAATTCACCACGCCCCTTATTGTAATTGAGCATCTAGATTATTATTTTTACCCTATAGAGATCACCACTTATCCACCTCACCTTATAAATGATAAAGAACAAGAATAAATTTCTCATTTTCTAAACATTGGAGTATGGAAAGTATAATTTCAATGGAACTGATCAATTATTCATAAACTAGTGGATAATAAGAACCACATAAAGAAGGTTGAAGTTTCCAAATTAAGGAACAAAATGAATTTTAATGCCTCATTTCTTCATTTTAAGTCTACCATGATACATATCATGATAAATTTCACTAAGCATTAAAATGATACATTTCATCATAAGTATCATATCATTCTAATGCTCTGGTGAACAATAATTTAATTTCCTATCACACTCAGCAATGACATAGTCCCTTATGGTTCCATTAAATAACTAAAACAAAAAATTAAATAGTTATACGCAATTATAAAAGTGGGGAACCACATAATAATGAAAAACTACTAATATGATATCTAAATTATGGAAATTTCTATAAACTATTAGATCTTAGGATTAATATAGGTTATTCATGGAAAACATCTATTTAAATATCCTCCGATGGTTCATTAAAGGTTTACGAATTTACAAATAATACCCCGTAAGAGTGCCAAAACCGATGTGTAGTGAGGCTCAATATCATACATGAGTTCCTAATTGATTCATGCTAAAGACTGTGCTTTTGGGGGTTGTTACCCCCATGTACATTGATAGTAAAGACAAATACACTTGTAGTATCTATAAAAGAATGTATTACAGGGAATCCTCTCACTATTTATTATTCAAAAATTCTAGTACATTTTCATATACTTTTCCTCATCAATAGAATTTTCCTTAGACATGTACATAGGGTTTTCACTAAGGTTTTGTCATGCTATTTTACAATGGTTGAAAAAAAATATCTATGATACCAACTAAATAAAACCTCACTTAACATAAATAAAAATTACATAAATTTTTTCTGAATAATTAACACATTACAAAAACAAATCCCTAAATACAATAATAGTTCGGTGCCATAGGAAACATAGAACCATAAACAATGGTATATAAGAGAGGTACATTATGTCCCACTAGGTTCTTCGTGACTATCACAATTATTAGACACATCATACATAAATCATATGTTCATAACCTATGGGAAAAGAAACATAAAAATGTGTGAGCTCAGATGCTCAGTAAAGGAAAAAAATAGAGATATGTAAGTAAAATAATGATAATGGGGGTATGATAATGTGATCATATTATTATAAGATCATACCCTACATATCAATGTCCATACACATAAATCATTGTATAAATCTTGGTAGTTCATAAGACAGTAATCATTAGTGATCCAGAGAATGTTCTATGAAATCATAACATACGAATAATACATAGAATCATGACAGAAAAATAATAATATAAAATTATTTCACTAGTTTTTATGGAATAGATTCATAGGCACACATAGTGGAATGGGATCACACCCAACACCATCTAATCTATAAAGGTTCACTACCATGTCCATATTGGTTGAAATAGGCCATTATTGAACTGGTATCACTCTCCATTCCATCCATTTATATATTAAGAGATGTAAATCTTTACCAAATTCATTTGAGGGAGGTAGAGGTCCCAGTAATATCATATTTAAATCATTCATACATGGTCCACAAAATCAAAAAAAATCATATCATAACCTAGAAATGAAATGGGTATCCTAAACATGTCATCATATCATATCCTATGAATAATAGAAAAGTTTTACAATCATCTCATCACTTCATAAAAAATGAAAAAAACTAGGATTCATAATTATATAACATTCTAAAGATATATAGGTTTCATAAAAAAACATGTTACCTAAACATAAACCAATTAGAGAAATATATTAATGGATACATTGGGTAATTTCATAAAAATAATTAATAAAAAATGGATTTCATATTAAATTGAAAATAATTTCTAAATATCTTTAAAAATATTTCTTGAGGAAAATATCCTTTCTTCTTTGAAAATATCTTTTTAAAACTTAAAATATTTTTGACAGCCTTTTTCATTGATAATTGATTTGATAACATATAAAAGAATAATTGAAAAGTATAATAACATTAAATAAATTTTCATAATAATTAGGTTAATATATAATTTAGAAACCAATTTTTAATTTTTTTTAAAACATGATTTTCTGAATAAGACAAATTTCCGGTTAAAGAGAGAAGCATGGTTTTCTTTTAATAAAAAAATTAACTTAATTAACATAAGTAAAAAAGAATGGAAAATTTTACTAATACATGAATATGTATTTAATAACTATATTTTATTAAAATGATTTATTGTTATTGAGATTTGGATCATAATATGTTATCAATGGAAGAATAATAAAAAACAACCCTGATAAATGATTATATTATAGCAATAAACTACCAATTTTGTAACATGGAATCAATGAACCCATGATATAATAATTTTTCATGAATATTAAAATATCATAAAATGAATAATATTCATGATATAATATTTAAAATTTATTTATATACAACTTGTAAAATAATATATGTTCGCAACAAAACATGTGTCTCAAAGAATAAAAAGGAAGACAAATTTACTTTGCTGATTTGATAACATTTTGATTGTAAAACCCTAGGAAATACAGATAATAAAATGGGTATTAATATAACCATAAATTTAAGTATAATAATTATATAATAAATTGTTGTGTAGTATATAAACGACACAAAATAATATTTTCATGAATATGGAATACATCTCATTGAAATAGAAGTGAGACTAGAAATCTCATTAACTTATGTATTGACTCAATTCATAATCATTTAAAAGTCATGTATAATAAATATATTATTATTTTAAATATATAAAATAATAATATTTATTTATATAATATCATATATTATTTTATTATGACCATTTATTACCTTTTTATTGATAATTCAAGGTTAATGTTATGTATCAAGTAGTAACCGCTTTATTTTCCCTTATGTTTTGATTTGATATATTTTTTATCCCAATAAATATATCATGATATCAAAAATGTAAAATATTTTATAAATATAATATAGGTTAATTATATATGCTTTATAGTATTATATATGATATATAAATAGAAAATTAAATACACAGTTCATGGAGACTATAGGTCATATGTGCGCATGGACGACCATTATCTTATCTGAGTCAAAGAGATAAAGTTAATGATATATATATATTTTAAATAGTGTATAATTATTATTTCATTTATATATAATATAATTTTACTAAACCCATCTTTAATACATTCCTTGTAATGTATGAGTAAATCACATCGCATTGAGAAGTCAGTAGTCCAAACATCCAAAAACAAAGTTATCATATTCCAACTGAGTGGAATGTATTCTTATATGTTATATATAATAATTATAGAAGTATAAATAAATCATAAATATCCATGATATATAAATAACATTAAAAAATAAATCCATAAATTTTCTCAATCATGAATGGTGATAATGATAGGATAAGTGACATCTATCCATAAGGATGTAGTCTACCGTACACATTTGTGATGATTGTGTATCCAATTTGATTGATTTTTATTTTATTTATGGTCGAAACCATAAAATTAAAAAAATTGTATATTAATTTTATTATATAATCATGAAATAAGTATACTTTATGTGGTGGGGAATTAAAATAAAATAGAAGAGCTTGGATAATGATGTTACCTTTTCTTTGGGCAACTCTTTCTAGGTAGCACCTAAGGGATTCCTTGATTGGTTTTATAGGAAAATGGAGGATCATATAATGAAGTTTGGGATGTTTTTAGGAGATTTTTTATGATTTAGGACAATGCAAATATCATAATAGCTTTGAATAAGTGAAGGGTGGGTTTAATCCCCTTTTATAGTGAAGGAGTATCATTATTATAAATATAAAAAGATAACATTGTTAAATGGTATCCATTACATCATGTGTAAAAAGTAATTTTACATTTGTGTCCAAAGATGAGACATAGTGTAAATTATTAAATCCTATATATTTGGACATATATACATGTTTTTGGCCCCTTAAATTCATGTTTAACCATTAAGTGATTTCATTTTTACCTTAATGATTTTAATCATTTTTAATTACTCTTACTAATAATGTTTGTCATAAATAAAATGTAATTATTTTATATTATAGTTTTTTTATTCAAAATAAATTATCCAATTTTCCAAATTCTAATCACCGATGTGGAAAAATATAATATAAAATTAATCTCGTAGTTGTGTCGTAGAAACAAGTTCTTTAAGAAAAAATGTTTATAAGTTCGATTTTTTCCCAATTTCCAGGACAAATCGGTTCCAACAACATAAATTGGATTAATTTATTTAAGATTAATCTAATTAAACTATAAAAAAATTCTACATAATTTTCCAATATATATTAATTATATGAAAAATATATTTCAAAATAAAATTTATTAATATTCACAATTCATCCAAATATGTTATTTTTTAGAAAAATCAGGAAAAAAATTACCCAATGATAATTTTTTCATTATAAATCCAAAAAGTATGCTTATATTATCAAATTAAATTTCTAAATTCATTGAAATTAAATTTTATTTTTATTCATAAGAGGACCTAATATTAGTTCATTTGTAATTTATTTTCAAATCTATACTGACAATACTAAAAAATATGTGTTTTATCATCAGTATGATTTATTTTTCTATAAATATTATATTAAATTTTTTAAAATTAGTTATTAATATTTATATAATTATGTTTAGTTTCTCTACTATAACTATATCTTTTAAATAATTTTAATAATAATTTTTTTTGTAGAAACTCACTTTTTCATGTAACACAATACAACTCAGTGTTGCATGTAGTGAAATAAAATATTTGTGTAGTATATAATTAAAGCTTAATGTGATGTAGCACACGACACAATTCATCAATGAAAATTAATTTATTTTAAAAAAAGGTTCATACAAACATGGGGTGTTACACCTTGGTCATGATACAATTTTCAATTTCAAAATTCATCCTATATAATTAAACATTGTTTATTAATTACAAAATTAAATGTATTATTATAAATATAACTATTTGTACTCATTATTAATAATAATTAACTATATATATTATGGCTTTTTCGCATATTTTCACCCATCAGGTGTTTCATATTTTAAATGTTTATTGTAACATACCACCTCTCCTCATTATCTTGAGTCAACGAGGAATTACAACATGGCTAAAGGCGACACCCCTAAGCTTCCATATGATGGAAATAAATATCATGGGCTTCAATAAAAATATGGAAAAATTTTACTTTTAATAATTAAATGAGAAAAACCTTGCATTCCAAAAATTAAAATATTATTTGATGCATGGTAAAAATTTAAAACAACTGAGGGTAATATATTTGTTATCAAACCCAAAATACAAGATATTACCCCAATGGAAGTCTACCAACATCAATGTACAATATTTATGTCAAAACAGAAAATCTAAAAGACTGAAAGACAAAACATTACATCTCCCAACATGCTCCACAATCCAACTCCACAATACATCCCAAGTATCATGAATCACTAAAAAAGAAATGTGATGCATTTCCTTTACCTATAACTTGGAAGAAAAAACATTACATCTCCTAACATTCTCCATTATCAAACTCCAAAATACATCCCAAGTATTATGAAGCAGTAAAAAAGAAATGTGATGCCTTTCCTTTACCTATAACATGGTATAAAATATCATTGAAATCCCTAATGTTCCATAGTAGGTGTATTTAATGGAACTCATTTGGCCTCCCATAAATGACTTAGATCCTCATGAAACTATGATAGAATATCATATCCCAATTATATAAATTAATTTATATTAAACAACTGAAAATATTTTTTATAAAATACAAAATCATTCCTAAGAAAAAAATATTTTCATACCAAAATTGTGTTCCAATTTAAAGCCATTCCCAATGAAAGAAACTAAATAAGTAATTCAAAAAATTCTAAATAATCACTTGGAGTATCCCATTTCAATAAACAATTATCTAATCAGGCATAATCTATCTTCCTCACATTTCATGGTTACACCTCAATGGCCACATAGTTTATCCATGCTATTAGCCTCTCCTTGCACCACCCCATAATCCCATGTATCAGTTTTCATAGTTTCCTGTAGAATTTTCACAGATTCTACTAACCTTTAACAAAGGTTTCACCACTGTAAAATCCCAAAAAAATAAAAAATTCTATATAACCCTACCAAACATCACCAAAACACTTAACATACATCAAATACATAAATAAAGGGTTACTTATAATAATCGTAGTTTTCTACATTCTTTCCACCATTTTTATTTATTTCCTTTAAAGTTAGAAACCCCCATTTTATTGAATGATTTGGGGTAATTGTTTGGTCATTTTTCTCCCATTAACACATATGTTACAAAATTTGACCATGATTCCACAAAACCGAAACTTGAATTCAGATTATCACATGTAAAAATTTATCTTACATCACCACAATACATAACAGTATATAAAACAACAAAGAATGCAACACATGGTTAATGTGATCCCATAGAATCACATGGTATGGATCAGGATGATACTTTTTCAATTAAGATACTTCAGACACATTATGCACTACATAGAATATTGGGGAAAAAATCCAATTGATAATCCACCTCCGCTACTCGTTCATGTATCTCAAAATAGCTTATTTATTGACAAGATAAATTTCCTTAATTCCCAAATAAACTATGCCCACTCCTTGAAGATGTAGTCAAGGATACATGAACACTTACCTTGAGAGATAATGGTCATTATCGATGATCCACATAAATATTTTGACAATGCTAAGACATCTCCATTTATTTTCACATCAAATAAATCATTTATGATGTCTCTTGGACAAGGATTAGCCCAACCAGTGAAGTCTCATTTGAATGCAACCAATAATGGGTAGACACTAGATGATTCCCACACAATGCTTCAAAAGGGTCTATATGTATTGAGGGATAATAACTATTGTTATATGAGAATTCCACTAATGGTATTTCCTCTTCCCATGAGCCACTAAAATATAGTACACAAGCCTGAAAAATGTATTCCAATGTTTTTATTGTCCTTTTGGATTTCAAATATATCTAAGGATGATACTCCATGACCATTTCAAACTGAGTCCTAAAAGGCTTTCTATAAGGGTTTACGAAAATGATATATAAACCTTAGATCTCTGTCTAAAACTATCAATACTGTTACTCTATGTTTCTTTAACACATCTAAAATATAGATTTTTGACAAGTAATTCATTATATTATATTCACAAAAAGGGATGAAATGGACCATCTTCGTGAGCCGATCCACTATCACCCATATAGAATCATGTTTATGAACCATCCTTTGGAGACCAAACACAAAATCCATGGAAATATACTCACATATCCAAACTAGAATATTTAAATACTTTAGTATAGCTTCTTTTTTCTAAGTCTCTTCATTAAAATTATAACATGTTAACAATATCAAAAAAACACAACTGGTTTCTGTTTCATTTTAACCAACCAAAACTGAGCATTCAACACCTTATACTTCTTCTATATTCCTAGATGAAAATTATGTTCCAAATAGTTGAAATAAGGATGAATTATTTCTTGAAAATTCATACATACAACTATCTGGTCATCACACCACAAAACTGATGTATCATCTAGCTTCCATCACTCAAGATTCCCAACAATATCGCTTCTTTTTGTTCATGATCAACCCATTTTCTTACATACACAAATATTTAATCAATGAACACAACCCAAAATGATTATAGATATCTATGAAATATCAAATTCATCAATACCATATTGACTATCAGTGCATTAGTAAGATATAAAGGAATAACCACATACACATAATGAAAATATCTACTCCTGAAATTTTTCATCGGATTGTCCTCTAATTGGACCTACAATTAAGGATATTCTGATCACAATTCAATTTTAGATAACCAATGAGCTCCCCACAATTACTTGAACAGATCATTAATAAATGGAATTTGATACATGTAATTTATCATAACAAGGTAAATATTTTTATAATCCACACAAAACTAATAATTTTCATTTTTATTTATGAAAAACATGATGGGTTCTTCCCACAAATACATGATTGGCCTAATGAACCCATTTCATTGAAACTCTTCCAAAATCACCTACAATTCCCTTAACCATTTATGTTTTATTTGATCAAACAGAAGTTGGATTGGACTGGTCCTTGGAAAAAGATAAATCATAAACCCCACTACTCTTATGGGTGATTTCCTTGAAAGAATTTCAAGAAAAACATCCTAAAACATATCAAAAACCACTAGAAAACAGCTATTATTGATATCTTATATTGATGTCAAATTCAATGACACTAAATGGTATAAGATAGATTCAACAGATGGTCCCAAAAATAGTGTTTCATATGTATTTTCATCCTTGGTTTTAAAACCAACATTTCTGGTATAATAGCTGACGTGAGACTTAAAAAATTTCAACAAATCCATTACTAGGATTATATAATAGGAATCCATCTCAAGCATAAATAAATCCCATATCAACTCATTGATATAAAAAATAATCAAACATTCTCTACACATTATGTCCAAATATTCTGTTTGACTAAGAAGAGCTTGATATTTCAAAATAGAAGTCATCCTCTCAATACTCAAATTAAGAAAATAAATTCCACATGAATCAATAATATAATGGGATTCAAAAGAATATAATAATTCGTGCCTAAAAATGAGTTAAACAAAATTGTACCTCCCACTATTAATGGTCCATACTGATCACCCACCATGACTTCCACATCTCTATATAACTACTTACTTTATACACTCTGTTTTCTATTCCCTGTTGAGATTTCCTCTTTGAGGGGTCAAGGTATTCTATGAATAACCCTGAATAGAATCTCTATACTAATGAGTTGTATTTTTCTTCCCTCACCTCATTGAATCAGACAATGTTTGTGACACCTAATAAGTATCTCAATCACCATACATTGGTGCACTGTGACAATAGCTTTTAACATTCCCCATTATATTACAATTGTCACATTCTCAAGGTGGTGTCGTATAATCTTACTTCATGAGGTCTAAATAATAATATTGGAATCATCCTTGAATACTCTTTGATTTGTAGGTATATTCACTAATCCAACCATATAGTTTTGATCCATTACACTATGTTGGAAATAGGTTTCCCTCTACCTTTTATTACCATTATTATTTTCCCACCATTTCTCATTGTTATAAAAATTCTCCCTCAACCCACAACTCTTGAGACGTATCATTCATCCACCATCACTCAATTTAACATCTTTTTATAATCCATTATACAGACAACTAAAATATTTGAGATATTTTTTTACCTCAACCATGATTTAATGTTTTATTCCTTCAAGGTTCTCATGTAGCGTCATTGGCTGAAAATTAGAGTAAATTTATGAATTCAAGCAATCATGAATGTGTAATGATAAAAAAATTTGAAAAAATCTTCAAAATCATACCACATAATGACTTGGTCCAATTTTTCCTAAACCGATAAATCCCACTACTAGCAATCATGATCGTAAACTATATACCTCACAAACATGACTTTCTGTTCTCTTTGTTTGGAAAGGATATCAATGATTCCATTCATCCTCTTCGGCCACAACTCATCATTCTCTAGTTCTGAATCACCCTGAGTGGTTGTTGGATTATGCTTCTATAGATAAAGGTAATGATCAACATTCCTCGGTTTATGACTATTATTCCCACTTTCCATAGCCTGAAATTGTTAATCATTCAGATACTAGAGAGTGATACTTTTGAAAAGTTTGGACTATACTCTAACCTAGGTAACATTTTCTATAAACACAAAAATATTCAAAAGTTTCACTCTCTAGCATATTATGGGTTATAAAATTTCATATTATACAACATCTCAATGACCACATATATTTTTTTAAAAACACTACTCATCACTTTCAAAGACCAATTTTGAAAATTCCACTATGATTTTCGAAATAAAATGATGATCAAAACACTAAAACCCTTCCATTTTTAAAATATATAAATTGAAATCAATTTCTATAGTTTTAATAAATTAATAAATTTTCACTAGATTATAAATCATTTCAAAAAATGAAATATGTACTCTATGATAGAAGATATTTATTAAATTAATTTCATGTTAATATCATTCGATAAACCCATGACAATGAGATTATAAACCTATAAGTGTTTCCAAAACACTTATTTACCCTTATCCCTAGTAACATGATTTTCAATATAACAGGTTATCTATATATATTTATGAATAATATTTAATGTCCAGATTATCCAACTCTTTTCCACTATCCTAATTCAAGGAATAATCTAGAATTAATTTCCACACCATGACCAAAAAACAAAACCACATTAATGTCATGAACCAAAAAAGATGATACAATTTATCAAAATGAATGATGAATCAGTCATTATATGATTCCATTTTTAACTGTACACCCCTCTTCATTGCCTTTTGTTGAGCTGAAATTACTTCTTGTCCATGGGTGATATCCCTAATATACCAAAGGCTGGAAATAAATTCTATGGGATTCAATATAATTGGGGGTTGTTTTTCCTTTTCAAAATTAAAAAACCACAAAAAAACATTCATTAAATAAAACCACTATATTAATCATGGGACTAATGTAAAACAATTTAATTTAATACCATAAATATCAAAACCAAACTAAAATACAGTACCATTACCAAAGACTACTAACATCAAAGTACACAGCTGAAATAAACCAAAAATATCAAAGACTCCAATACCAAACTCTATAGCTCGCAACTAGCTACATGCTCCAAATCCACAATAAAACTGAAGTATCATGAATCACTGCTATACATGTAACATCCCAAGTATGTAATGAATAATAGATATTTTTATCTATGTCTATTAATTATTACGATAGTGTTTTAGAGGCTTAAAATGAAAATAAATACAATCTTATGCATGGAATACACTAATATTCTTAAAAGATTGTTTTACTGCCTTTTAATGGAAAACCATTTTTAAATCTATATTTTGACAATTTTATAAGCTATGTTTGTCAAAATAAACTTATTCTTTATTATTGGGACATCAAAATTTACTTTGTCTGAATTTTTGGTATTTTTCAGACAATGTTCATTTTTTAATGAATAGTGAAAAATACTACATTTTACATCAAAACTGCTTTTTAATATAATTAATTTATATGATTAGATTATATCTTGAATTGGTTTTGAAGTGAAATTAGAATATATATTTACCATTTAATCCAATGGTGGTCATTGGAATCAATTTCACTTTGAAATTGGACTTAAACTGGTGTCAATCTTTTGATACTTATTGTTTCATAAAAACACGCTATTTGTCATGACAGCGGGAATTAATTATTAAATTATTTAATGTGACTTATATGTTTTTAATTTTGTAAAATAGACTTCATTTTTTAATTCAGAATATCAAATATAGCTTAGGGTAAATTTTTGGTATTTTTCTGAAAAACTTCAATTTTTGATTAATAGTGATACCACTAAGTGGTACTTATAAAAACTGATTTTTCGTTTAAATGAAAATTTACCACTTCTGTGTTTTGAATTTCAAAAATCTGACATACATGGTTGTCATTAAGAAGTAAAATGTGGTTCAATGAGATGAAAATAATTTTTTGGTGAATAGTAACTCTTAAGTTCTTAATCGCGATTAGAGGTAATTTGTGTAGTTTAAGGTAAAAATAATGCTTTAATAAAATGAGATGAGATTGACACATGTCCTAACCTCATTGGATGTGTCATGGCCAGCCATGAAAATCCATGGGTCAACTTGGGGACCACATGGAGCCACTTGTTTGGGAAATGACATAAATAACTTTTTATTTAATGTAAAAGTAAAAATGACACAAACATGAGATGTCTTACTAAAACAATTTTTACATGGGGTTATAAAGATCATATTTTTGATTATAAATATTCATTGGAAAGCTAAAATGATTTCCTACATCATAGTACTTTTATTTATAATTTTTAGACTTTATATAAGTTAACTTATTTATGACATCATGATGATGCAACGATGACCTCATTATTTAACGATTTAAATAAAATGGAATGATAATGTAAAATATAAGACCTACACATGGACAAAACCTATTGAATGGGTGGATTTAGAACCCTTATCACCTTATCCTCGAAAAAAATCAATGTGGTACCTCTTAAATCCGAATACCATTTTAAAATAATGTGACTTTTCTTTACCTTCCAAAAGTGCCCCTCCTCTCCTCTTATAAAAGGCCCCCACCTCTACATCCTTACCCACACTCCCAAAGCCTTTGGCTAGGCCAACCCCTACCCATTATGGCTCTCCAGATCCTTCTCTTACTCCATGAAGCCTCACTTTGGGCAGAAGTCTTCCCAAGTAAGCCTTTGAGCTCAAATCTAAAAGAGTTACCCAATTTTAAGGTAATGTCTTCTTTTGAGTCCTTTTGTTTGATTTTGCTTCTCCAACCCCCTAAACTCTTTTTATTATTTTCTTTTGTAACAAATCCAGTATCATAAATATTCTAGGATGTTGTTATAAGATGTATTCGGGGTACACTTACACACACCTACATCTAATGGTTAAAGGACATACTATTTCCGTGGATGGTGAATTTATGCCTCCCAAAACGATGATTGTTCAACATTCTTTTAACACCTTCAAAGGTGGCCATTAGGATTTCACTATATTTATATATGATATATAATATGTTTATGTTTTCCTTAAGCTTCTGTATTTTTCATTTTGGGCATACCTTTATGGTTTCCATTATGGGTAAACGTGATATCTTCATTTAAGGAAGTGCGGACTACCACCCCCTCAAAGTGATTTGATTCGTTAAATACCATATGTGGTATGTATAAAGTATGGAGCTATGATATTATATATGATATTATACTGGAATTATAATATACATTTATATCATTACGATTGCATTCTATAAAATACGAAATAGAAATTAAAGTAGTGTTCATGCGTACGTACGACTTACCGTCTCCATGAACGGTGCATTTCATTTCTTACCTATAAATAATTATGTAATATTATAAATGCATGTATATACTGGATATATATGAAATATAAATAATGATTATAATTCTGGATATAATGGATACATAAACAACATGTAATTATTAAGGGTTTATTTTTTACTCAAGTACCAATGATCGTTAAAATGACCGTTATTAACTTAAATAATTACATAGTGTTCATGACATGGAAATAAGTGATATAAAAGGAATAATGAACTAGAAAAATGTTCGTAAAATAGTATAAATTAACTCATGTTTATTATTCAGGAGATTAATGAATGACCAATTCAAGTCGGACCCGAGGTATGGGACTTCGTCTCAATCTCCTTTCATTGAGGCATATTTTGTTTTATACACAACCTTTTTTTGTATGGTGTATAAACCCCTGAGACTTTTACGTTTATTCAAAAGGAATCTTTTTTATACGAAAAATTTACTAAATGACAAAAGGGAATGTTTTTGTCATACGTATGGGGAGAAAACGACTTCTCCGCCGTCGTGACCATTATTTGAGTTTTGGCTTCCTCTACAAGACATACCTTTTTTTTAAAAGAAAAATAAATACCATGTATTACTTTTCTTTTATTTTGGTATTGAAAATGGTTTTCATAATGTTTTTATATCAATGTGTTGTAGTGATATCTTTTGATTGAAAGGTGTAAATGTTATGTTTCCTTTATGCATGTTTTATTTGATACGATTATGTTGAGGTTCTTGGGCATTATTATGAAGACGGGTGGTTCCCTGATAAACTAAGGGCGGGTGAGCCCGATATAGCTCTCCAATGCATTGGGTAACACGAAGGAGTGTAACGTTATGGTTTCTCCGAAGAAATTTAGGGAATATACTATGATGGGTATTCCAAACGTAACCAAGAGAGTTACTCCCTACGTAAGAATGTTATGAATGCCTCAAGTTACCTTTATGTCTTATGATTTCAAGGATTTATTCATGATTTGAAGAGGTATGTTGAAGTGATTATGTTTTATGGGTAATGTATGATTTCATTCTTATGTATATATGAATCCATGTTTCCTTTCCATATATATTTTATATCCCTTACTGAGCTTTTTATACTCATCCCAGGTTTTTTTGAAATGTTTTTCACAGGTCAAGGGAAAGGTACCTGATATGATGATAATGTCTAGGGAGTGTCAAGAAAGAATCAATGTTTTATTTTAAATATGTTTCCATTGATGGGAAAGAAGAATATTATCTTTATGTAACCACTTTTTTTATATGTGGAATGTAATGCAAGTTTTGTGATCTAATTCTCAAAAACTCTAAACCCGGAAGGATCCTCAAGGTGTAATCTTTTAATAACTCAAGATTAAGTAAGGTGTAAGGCTGGGGTCTTATATTTGGTATCAAAAGGTCAGTTTAGATAACTTTAGGAGTTATAATTCTATTAAATAATTATCCGAAAATATTTTTTATGGTCATATTGAAGTGATATAGTATTTGAAGATTACCATGTTGCTTCATCTAAGACATGTTTGTTCAGAATGGTGTTCCACAGAGGAAACAGGGAAGCAGTGCTAGGAAGGCATGCAGAAGGAAATAACCTTCCGAATCAGTATCCTGAGATGGTCGGAATTGGAACTGAAATTTTTTTTGCAGTAATGGCGCAGTTGACTCAAGCGATAAATGGCGGTGGTATCCATAAACGAGATCAGCAAGATCAACCACAGAGGAACATGTCAGTGGTGGAACATTTCATGAGGAAACATCCCGCATCATTCATAGGATCATCAGACCCTGTGCTAGCTGAAGGGTGGATTAAAGAACTGGAGAAGATTTTTGTTGTCATGGGTTGTTCAGACAATCAAAAGGTTAGTCTTTCTATTTATCGTTTGGAGGGTGAAGCAGATCAGTGGTGGTCGATGGTTAAAAATATCAGGGACGCTGATGAGATTGATGCTCTCGACTGGGATGAATTCAAAGGTATGTTTCTTGAGAAGTATTTTCCTAAGGATTTTCGACATAGGATGGAAAATAAATTCTTGGATTTGATGGAAGAGGAAGACTCAGTGCCTGCCTATGAATAAATGTCCACTCGATTGGAAAGGTATGCTCCAAATTTTTTCCGAGACCTTGATAGTAAAATCAATCGTTTTTACTCCAGATTAAAGCCAAAATATCGAAGGTCATTAGCTTCTCGTGAGTTTAAAAGTTATGAAAAGCTTATTAGATGTGCTGATAAGGTGGAAATGGAGTTTTCCGATGATCAAGTGTTCTATAACAACCAACAGAAGAAGAGACCGAGGTGGCAGGAGAAAGGTAAGAATTATTCAAAAAAGTCGGATGGTAAGAAAACTAAGTTTCCAGTTTGTGATAAATGTGGCAAAAGGCATGCTGGGGAATGTCTTCTGAATTCTGGAAAGTGCTATAGATGTGGTAAGATGGGACATAAGGCTTGTGATTGCACTGAAAAATATCAGGGTGATGGTAAGACAAAATTTGATTTACAGTTAGTGAAATGTTATAAGTGCAATGAGATGGGTCACTATGCAAACGAGTGTCCGACAAAGAGCTTGGGTGATGGGAAGCAGTTAGACTACAAGTAGAAAGGGGTGGTGAAATCCTTTTCAACTACTTCAACAGATGTCAGGCCATCAAATGAAGTTGTATCAGGTACTTTGTTTGTTTTTTTCAGATTATGCCAGTGTGTTGTTTGATTCGGGGTCTACACATTCATTCATCTCTGAAACCTTTTCTAGTAAAATGGGAATACCATCTCAAGAAATGACTCATGAACTTTTGGTAAAAACACCTTGGGGAAATGTTGAGGCAAAAAGAATTTATAAGAATCTTCTTATCCTTATCAGTGGAAACAACCTACTTGCAAACCTTATTGTTCTACCTCTAGTAGAGTTTGATGTTATCCTGGGTATGGATTGGATCTCTATTTACCATGCTAAGATTGACTGTAGAGCTAAATAAGTTTCTCTTCAGAAAGACTTTCAGTTTGTGTACAAGAATGAACCCTTACTGTTGATAACTTATCAAGAGGCCAAGAAACTTGTAAAATATGGAAATGAACGTTACCTTGCACACATCGTTGAAAATAAAGGAACTGTTCAGATTAATGATGTGCCATTGGTAAATGAGTATCCTGATGTTTTTCCTGATGAGTTGCCTGGAATAATACCAGATCGGGAAGTTGAGTTTAATGTTGACTTAGTTCCTGATGCTAAGCCAATTTCAAAACCCCCTTATCGAATGGCTCAAATTTAACTTTTAGAGTTGAAGGATAAATTGCAAGATTTATTAGAGAAAGGTTTCATTAAACCTAGCACATCACCATGGGGTGCTCCTGTTTTATTTGTTAAAAAGAAAGATGGTTCAATGAGACTTTTCATTGATTATAGATCCTTGAATAACATCACTGTTAAGAACAAATATCATTTTCCTCATATCGATGATTTGTTTGATCAGCTCCAGGGAGCTCAGTATTTTTCAAAGATTGACTTGACATCGGGGTACCATCAGCTGATGGTAAAAGAAGAAGATGTTCCGAAGACTGCGTTCCGTACAAGATATGGCCATTATGAATTTGTAGTAATGCCTTTTGGGCTAACCAATGCACCTGCTGTATTCATGGAATTAATGAATAGAATTTTCCATGAGTTCTTGGATAAGTTTGTGGTGGTTTTCATTGATGATATTTTGGAGTTTTCTAAATGTAAAAAAGAGCATGAAAGACATTTAAGGGTTATCTTGAAAACCTTAAAAGAAAAGAAACTGTATGGAAAATTCATCAAGTGTGAGTTTTGGTTGCAAAAAAATTCATTCCTTGCTCATATTGTTTCTAAAGATGGGATAACTGTTGATCCTGCAAAAACAATGGTTGTTGAAGAATGGCCAAGACTCACAGATGTAACTGAGATTCGTAGCTTCCTTTGTTTGGCAGGCTATTACTGAAGGTTTGTTAGAAATTTTTCACAGTTATCTAGTCCAATGACTAAGCTAACTCGGAAGGTTGTTAACTTTATCTGGACAAAATAATGTGATGATTATTTTCATGAATTGAAAAGAAGATTGGTTAATGCTCCAGTTTTGGAACTACCTTCCAGGAATGGTGAGTTTGTTATCTAAAGTGATGTTTCATTGAAAGGACTTGGTTGCGTCCTAATGTAGAATGATCATGTAATTGCTTATGCTTCACGACAGTTGAAAACTCATGAGGTAAATTACCTTACACATGATTTGGAATTAGCTGCTGTTGTTTTTGCTTTAAAAATATAGAGGCATCATTTGTACGGAGTAAAGTGTGAAAAATATACTGATCACAAAAGTTTAAAGTATATATTCACTCAGAAAGATTTAAACATGAGACAGAGGAGATGGATGGAATTAATCAAGGATAATGATTGTACAATTCATTACCATCCAGGAAAATCAAAAAAAGTGGCTGATGCTTTGAGTCGAAAAATGAATGCTTCATTAGCAATGTTGCATTTGGAACGTGATCCTTTGGTTAGGGATTTGATGAACTTTGGCATAGAAGTTGTTGGTGCAGGAAGTTCTTCTGTTTTGTTTCAGGTATCAGTGAGATCATCTCTATCAGATAGAATCAAGCAAGCACAGAAGCAAGACAGTGAGTTGCAGAAAAAGGTAGAGATGGTTCAGAAAGGTATGTTTCCTAAATTGAACATTGATAATGATTGTGTTTTGAGATTTGGGAAGAGATTGTGTGTGCCTTGTGATTCACAGTTGAAGAGAGAGTTGTTATGTGAAGCTCATAGTTCTCCGTTTTCAGTTCATCCTGGCAGTACTAAGATGTACAAAGATCTGCGGGAGTATTACTGGTGGGATGGAATGAAAAAAGATATTGCTGATTTTACTGTGTGGTTTTTGACATGTCAATAGGTTAAAGCAGAGCGGCAGTTACCGAAAGGGATGCTTCAGCCTTTACCAGTTCCAGAGTGGAAATTGGAGAATATATCCATGGACTTTGTTGTGGGATTACCGAAGACATCTCGAGGTAATAATGCAATCTGGGTTATTGTTGATCGCTTGACTAAATCTTCTCATTTCCTTGCTAAACGATATACTTTTTCCCTAGATCAACTTTCCCTTTTTTATCTTAAAGAGATAGTCAGGTTACATGGAGTTCCTCTTTCCATTGTATCTGATCGTGATCCCAGGTTTACTTCTATCTTTTGGAAAGACCTTTAGTAGTCGTTGGGTACTGAATTAAATTTTAGTACAGCTTTTCATCCTCAATCAGATGGGCAGTCAGAACAAAAAATTCAGACATTGGAGGATATGTTATGTTCATGATCAATGGATTATTAGGGAAGTTGGGACCAACATCATTCTTTGGTTGAATTTTCATATAATAACAGTTTTCATTCCAGTATACAGATGGCACCATTTCAGGCATTATATGGGAAGCGGTGTCGAACTCCAGCTTTCTGGTATGAAGTGGGTGAAAGGAAGTTGATGGGACCAGTATTGGTAGAAGAGTTGGCAAAAAAAATTCAGCTAATACAGAAGTAGATGAGAACAGCTCAGAGCAGGCAGAAGAGTTATGCGGATAACCGGAGGAAGGATCTATCTTTCGAGGTAGGTGATCATGTTTTTCTCATGGTTTCTCCTTGGAAAAGTGTGATGAGATTTGGTAAGAAAGGAAATCTTAGTCCAAGGTTTATTGGACCATATGAAATTCTGGAGAGAGTTGGATCAGTTGCATACTGGGTGGCTTTACCTACGAGTTTATCTCAGGTACACAATGTTTTTCATGTTTCGATGTTGAGAAAGTATATGCCAGATCCATCGCATGTTTTGAGTCCAGAGGTAGTTCAGCTGGAAGAGAACCTATCTTATGAGGAACAACCGGTCCAGATTCTTGACCACAGGGAGAAAGTGTAATGGAATAAGGTGATTAATCAAGTAAAGGTTTTGGGAAAAAACCAAATGATGGAAGAGGCAACATGGGAATCCGAAAATGCAATGAGGGATTAGTACCCCCATTTATTCGATAAGTAAATAAAATGCAGGGATGCAATTTTCAAAAGGGGGGAATGTTGTAACATCCCAAGTAAGTAATGAATAATAGATATTTTTATCTATGTCTATTAATGAATAAGATAGTGTTTTAGAGGCTTAAAATGAAAATAAATACAATCTTATGCATGGAATACACTAATATTCTTAAAAGATTGTTTTACTTCCTTTTGATGGAAAACCATTTTTAAATCTATCTTTTGACAATTTTATAAGCTATGTTTGACGAAATAAACTTATTCTTTATGATTGGGACATCAAAATTTACTTTGTGTGAATTTTTTGTATTTTTCAGACAATGTTCATTTTTTAATGAATAGTGAAAATACTGCATTTTACATCAAAACTGCTTTTTAATCTAATTTATTTATATAATTTGATTAACTTTTGAATAGGTTTTGAAGTGAAATTACAATATATTTTTACCATTTAATCCAATGGTGGTCATTGGAATCAATTTCACTTTTAAATTGGACTTAACCTGGTGTCAATCTTTTGATACCCATTGTTTCATAAAAACACGCTATTTGTCATGACAGTGGGAATTAATTATTAAATTATTTAATGTGACTTATATGTTTTGAATTTTTTAAAATAGACTTCATTTTTGAATTCAGAATATCAAATATAGCTTAGGGTAAATTTTTGGTATTTTTCTGAAAAACTTCAATTTTTGATTAATAGTGATACCACTAAGTGGCACTTATAAAAACTGATTTTTCGTTTAAATGAAATTTTACCACTTCTGTGTTTTGAATTTCAAAAATCCGACATACATGGTTGTCATTAATAAGTAAAATGTGGTTCAATGAGATTAAATTAATTTTTTTGTGAATAGTAACTCTTAAGTTCTTAATCGTGATGAGAGGTAATTAGTGTAGTTTAAGGTAAAAATAATGCTTTAATAAAATGAGATGAGATTGACAGATGTCCTACCCTCATTGGATGTGTCATGGCCGACCAAGAAAATCCATTGGTCAACTTGGGGACCACATGGAGCCACTTTGATTGGGAAATGACATAAATAAATTTTTATTTAATGTAAAAGTAAAAATGACACAAATATGAGATGTTTTTCTAAAACAATTTTTACATCGAGTTATAAAGATCATATTTTTTATTATAAATAGTCATTGGAAATCTGAAATTATTTCCTACATCATATTACTTATTTTATAATTTTTAGACTTTAAATAAATTAACTTATTTATGTTATCATGATGATGTAGCGATGGCCTCATTATTTAACGATTTAAATAAAATGGAATGATAATGTAAAATATAAGACCTAAACATGGACAAAACCTATTGGATGGGTGTATTTCGAACCCTTATCAACTTATCCTCAAAAAAAATCAATTTGGGACTTCTTAAATCCGAATACCATTTTAAAATAATGTGACTTTTCTTTACCTTCCAAGAGTGCCCCTCCTCTCCTCTTATAAAAGGCCCCCAACTCTACCTCCTTACCCACACTCCCAAAGCCTTTGGCTCGGACAAACCCAGCCCATTTTGGCTCCCTACATCCCTCTCTTACTTCTTGAATCCTCACTTTGGGCAGAAGTCTTCCCAAGGAAGCCTTTGAGCTCAAATCTAAGAGAGTTACACGATTTTAAGGTAATGTCTTCTTTTGAGTCCTTTTGTTTGATTTTGCTTCTCCAACCCCCTAAACTCTTTTTATTATTTTCTTTTGTAACAAATACAGTATCCTAAATATACTAGGATGTTTTTATAAGAAGGATTCAAGCTACACTTACACACACCTACATCTAATGGTTAAAGGACATACTGTTTCCGTGGATGGTGAATTTATGCCTCTAGAAACGATGATTGTTCAACATTCTTTTAACACCTCCGAAGGTGGCCATTAGGATGTCACTATATTTAAATATGATATATAATATGTTTATGTTTTCCTTAAGCTTCTGTATTTTTCATTTTGGGCATACCTTTATGGATTCCATTATGGGTAAACGTGATATCTTCATTGAAGGAAGTGCGGACTACCGCCCCCTCAAAGTGATTTGATTCGTTAAATACCATATGTGGGATGTATAAAGGATGGAGCTATGATATTATATATGATATTATACTGGAATTATAAAATACATTTATATCATTATGATTTCATTCAATAAAATACGAAATAGAAAAGAAAGTAGCGTTCATGCGTACGTATGGCTTACCGTCTCCATGAAAGGTGCATTTCATTTCATACCTCTAAATGATTATGTAATATTATACATGAATGTATATACTGGAGATATATGATATATACATAATAATTATAATTCTGGATATAATGTATACATGAACAACATGTAATTATAAAGGGTTTATTTTTGACTCAAGTACCAATGATCGTTAAAACGACCATTATTAACTTAAATAATTACATACTGTTCATGACATGGCAATAAGTGATATAAAAGGAATAATGAACTTGAAAAATGTTCTTAAACAAGTAGAAATTAACTCAAGTTTATTATTCAGGAGATTCAAGAACGACCAAGTCAAGTCGGACCCGAGGTATGAGACTTCGTCTCAATCTCCTTTCATTGAGGCATATTTTGTTTTATACACAACCTTTTTTGTATGGTGTATAAACCCCTTTGACTTTTACGTTTATTCAAAAGGAATCTTTTTTATACGAAGCATTTACTAAACGAAAAAAGGGAATGTTTTTTCGTACGTATACGGCGACAACGACTTATCCACCGTCATGACCATTATTTGAGTTTCGGCTTCCTCTACAAGCCATACCTTTTTTTAAAGAAACATAAATACCATTTTTTACTTTTCTTTTATTTTGGTATTGAAAATGGTTTTCATAATGTTTTTATATCAATGTGTTGTATTTATATCTTCTGATTGAAAGGTGGAAATGTTATGTTTCCTTTATGCATGTTTAATGTGATACGATTATGTTGAGGTTCTTGGGCATTATTATGATGATGGGTGGTTCCCTGATAAACTAAGGGCAGGTGAGCCCAATATAGCTCTCCAATGCATTGGGTAACGCGAAAGAGTGTATCATTAAGGATTCTCTGAAGAGATTTAGGGAATATACTGTGATGGGTATTCCAAATGTAACCAAGAGGGTTACTCCCTACGTAAGAATGTTATGAATGCCTCAAGTTACCTTTATGTCTTATGATTTCTAGGATTTATTCATGATTTGATGAGGTATGTTGAAGTGCTTATGTTTTATGGGTAAAGTATGATTTCATTCTTATGTATATATGTACCGATGTTTCCTTTCCATATATATTTTATATCCCTTACTGAGCTTTTTATGCTCATCCCATGTTTTTTTGAAATGTTTTTCACATGTCAAGGGAAAGGTACATGATATGATGATAGTGTCAAGGGAGTGTCAAGAAAGAATCCATGTTTTATTTTAAATATGTTTCCATTGATGGGAACGAAGAATACTATCTTTATGTAACCACTTTGTTTATATGTGGAATGTAATGCATGTTTTATGATCTAATTCTCTAAAACTCTAAACCCGAAAAGATCCTCAAGGTGTAATCTTTTAATAACTCAAGATTAAGTAAGGTTTATGGCTGGGGTCTTATAGTTGGTATCAAAGGTTGGTTTAGATAACATTAGGATTTAGAATTCAATTAAATAATTATCCGAAAGTATTTTTTTATGGTCAAATTGAAGTGATATAGTATTTGAAGATTACCATGTTGCTTAATCTAAGACATGTTTGTTCAGAATGGTTTTCCACAGAGAAACAGGGAAGCAGTGCTAGGAAGGCATGCATAAGGAAATAACCTTCCGAATCAGCATCCTGAGATGGTCGGAATTGGAACTGAACACTTTTTTGCAGTAATGTTGCAGTTGACTCAAGCGATAAATGTTGGTGGTATCCATACACGAGATCAGCCAGATCAACTGTAGAGGAACATGTCAGTGGTGGAACATTTCATGAGGAAACATCCCCCATTATTCAGAGGATCATCTGACCCTGTGCTAGCCGAAGGGTGGATTAAAGCACTGGAGAAGATTTTAGATGTCATGGGGTGTTCAGACAATCAAAAGGGTAGTCTTGCTATTTACCGTTTGGAGGGTGAAGTAGATCAGTGATGGTCGATGGTTAAAAATATCAGGGACGCTGATGAGATTGATGCTCTCGACTGGGATGAATTCATAGGTATGTTTCTTGAGAAGTATTTTCCTAAGGCTGTTCGACTTAGGATGGAAAAGAAATTCTTGGAATTGAGGCAAGAGGAAGACTTAGTGTCTGCCTATGAATAAAGGTTCACTCGATTGGCAAGGTATGCTCCAAATTTTATCCGAGACCTTGATAGTAAAATCAATCGTTTTTACTCCGTATTAAAGCCAAAATATTGAAGGGCATTAGCTTCTAGTGAGTTTAAAAGTTATGAAAAGCTTGTTAGCTGTGCTGAGAAGGTGGAAATGGAGTTTTCCGATGATCAGCTATTCTATAACAACCAACAGAAGAAGAGACCGAGGTGGCAGGAGAAAGGTAAGAATTCTTCAAAAAAGTCTGACGGTAAGAAAACTAAGTTTCCAGTTTGTGATAAATGTGGCAAAAGGCATGCTGGGGAATGTCTTCTGAATTCTGGAAAGTGCTACCGACGTGGTAAGATGGGACATAAGGCTCGTGATTGCACTGGAAAAGATTAGGGTGATGGTAAGACCAAATTTGATTTATAGTTAGTGAAATGTTATTAGTGCAATGAGATGGGTCACTATGCAAACGAGTGTCCGACAAAGAGCTTGGGTGATGGGAAGTAGTTAGACTACAAGTAGAAAGGGGTGGTGAAATCCTTTTCAACTACTTCAGCAGATGTCAGGCCATCAAATGAATTTGTATCAGGTACTTTGTTTGTTTTTTCAGATTATGACAGTGTGTTTTTTGATTCGGGGTCTACACATTCTTTCATCTCTGAAACCTTTTCTAGTAAAATGGGAATACCATCTCAAGAAATGACTCCTGAACATTTGGTAAAAACACCTGGGGGAAATGTTGAGGCAAAAAGAATTTATAAGAATCTTCCTATCCTTATCTATGGAAAGAACCTACTTGAAAACCTTATTGTTCTACCTCTAGTAGAGTTTGATGTTATCCTGGGTAAGGATTGGCTCTCTATTTACCATGTTAATATTGACTGTAGAGCTAAAGAAGTTTCTTTTCAGAAAGAATTTCAGTTTGTGTACAAGAATGAACCATTACTATTGATAACTTTTCAAGAGGCCAAGAAACTGTTAAAAGATGGAAATTAATGTTACCTTGCACACATCGTTGAAAATAAAGGAACTGTTCAGATTAATGATGTGCCAGTGGTAAATGAGTATCCTGATGTTTTTCCTGATGAGTTTTCTGGAATAATACTAGATCGGGAAGTTGAGTCTAATGTTGACTTAGTTCCTGATGCTAAGACAATTTCAAAACCCCCTTATCGAATGGCTCAAATTGAACTTTTAGAGTTGAAGGATCGATTGCAATATTTATTAGAGAAAGGTTTCATTCGACCGAGAACATCAACATGGGGTGCTCCTGTTTTATTTGTTAAAAAGAAAGATGGTTCAATGAGACTTTGCATTGATTATAGAGCCTTGAATAAAATCACTGTTAAGAACAAATATCCTTTGCCTCATATCGATGATTTGTTTGATCAGCTCCAGGGAGCTCTGTATTTTTCAAAGATTGACTTGAGATTGGGATACCATCAGCTGAAGGTAAAGGAAGCAGATGTTCTGAAGACTGCGTTCCGTACAAGATATGGCCATTATGAATTTGTAGTAATGCCTTTTGGGCTAACCAATGCACCTGCTGTATTCATGGAATTAATGAATGGAATTTTTCATGAGTTCTTGGATAAGTCAGTGGTGGTTTTCATTGATGATATTTTGGTGTTTTCTAAATGTAAAGAGGAGCATGAAGGACATTTAAGGGTTATCTTGAAAACCGTAAAAGAAAAGAAACTGTATGGAAAATTCAGCAAGTGTGAGTTTTGGTTGCAACAAATTTCATTCCTTGGTCATATTTTTTCTGAAGATGGGATAACTATTGATCCTGCAAAAAAAGTTTGTTTAAGAATGGACAAGACTCACAAATGTAACTGAGAATCATAGCTTCCTTGGTTTGGCAGGCTATTACTTATGGTTTGTTAGAAATTTTTCACAGTTATATAGTCCAATGACTAAGCTAACTCGGAAGGTTGTTAAGTTTATCTGGACAAAAGAATGTGATGATTGTTTTCAGGAATTGAAAAGAAGATTGGTGAATGCTCCAGTTTTGGCACTACCTTCCAGGAATGGTGAGTTTGTTATCTACAGTGATGGTTCCTTGAAAGGACTTGGTTGTGTCCTAATGCAGAATGATCAGGTAATTGCTTATGCTTCATGACAGTTGAAAACTCATGAGATAAATTACCCTACACATGATTTGGAATTAGCTACTGTTGTTTATGCTTTAAAAATTTGGTGGCATCATTTGTATGGAGTAAAGTGTGAAATATATACTGATCACAAAAGTTTAAAGTATATATTCACTCAGAAAGAGTTAAACGTGAGATAGAGGAGATGTCTGTAATTAATCAAGGATTATGATTGTACAATTCATTACCATCCGGGAAAAGAAAATAAAGTGGCTGATGCATTGAGTCGAAAAATTAATGCTTCATTAGCAATGTTGAGTTTGGAACGTGATCCTTTGGTTAAGGATTTGATGAACATTGGCATAGAAGTTGTTGGTGCAGGAATTTCTTCTGTTTTGTTTTAGGTATCAGTGAGATCATCTCTATCAAATAGGTTCAAGCAAGCACCTAAGCAAGACAGTGAGTTGCAGAAAAAGGTAGAGACGGTTCAGAAAGGTAAGTTGCCTAAATTCAACATTGATAATGATTGTGTTTTGAGATTTGGGAAGAGATTGTGTGTTCCTTGTGATTCACAGTTGAAGAGAGAGTTGTTATGTGAAGCTCATAGTTCTCTGTTTTCAGTTCATCCTAGCAGTACTAAGATGTATAGAGATCTGCGGGAGTATTACTGGTGGGATGGAATAAAAAGAGATATTGCTGATTTTACTGTGAAGTGTTTGACATGTCAATGGGTTAAAGCAGAGCGGCAATTACCGAAAGGGATGCTTCAGCCTTTACCAGTGCACGAGTGGAAATGGGAGAATATATCTATGGACTTTGTTGTGGGATTACCGAAGACATCTCGAGGTAATAATGCAATCTGGGTTATTGTTGATCGCTTGAATAAATCTGCTCATTTCCGTGCTATACGAGATACTTTTTCCGTAGATCAACTTTCCCGTTTGTATCTTAAAGAGATAGTCAGGTTACATGGAGTTCCCCTCTCCATTGTATCTGATCGTGATCCCAGGTTCACTTATAACTTTCGGAAAGGCCTTCAGAAGTCGTTGGGTACTGAATTAAATTTTAGTACAGCTTTTCATCCTCAATCAGATGGGCAGTCAGAACAAAAAATTCAGACATTGGAGGATATGCTACGTTCTTGATCTATGGATTATCAGGGAAGTTGGGACCAACATATTTCTTTGGTTGAATTTTCATATAATAACAGTTTTCATTCCAGTATACAGATGGCACCATTTCAGGCATTATATGGGAAGCGGTGTCGAACTCCAGCTTTCTGGGATGAAGTGGGTGAAAGGAAGTTGATGAGACCAGAATTGGTAGAATATTTGGAAGAAAAAATTCAGCTGATATAGAAGCAGATTAGAACAGCTCAGAGCAGGAAGAAGAGTTATGTGGATAACCGGAGGAAGGATCTATCTTTCGAGGTAGGTGCTCATGTTTTTCTCAAGGATTCTCCTTGGGAAAGTGTGATGAGATTTGGTAAAAGAGGAAATCTGAGTCGAAGGTTTATTGGACCATATGAAATTCTGGAGAGAGTTGGATCAGTTGCATTCCGGGTGGATTTACCTCCGAGTTTATCTCAGGTACACAATGTTTTTCACGTTTCGATGTTGAGAAAGTATATTCCAGATCCATCTCATGTTTTGAGTCCAGAGGTAGTTCAGCTGGAAGAGAACCTATCTTATGAGGAACAACAAGTCCAGATTCTTGACAACAGGGAGAAAGTGTTACGTAATAAGGTGATTAATCAGGTAAAGGTTTTGTGAAAAAACCACACAATGGAAGAGGCACCATGGGAATCTGGAAATGCAATGAGGGATAAGTACCCCCATTTATTCGATAAGTAAATAAATTGCGGGGACGCAATTTTAAAAAGGGGGGAAGTATGTAACATCCCAAGTAAGTAATGAATAATAGATATTTTTATCTATGTCTATTAATGATTAAGATAGTGTTTTAGAGGCTTAAAATGAAAATAAATACAATCTTATGCATGGAATACACTAATATTCTTAAAAGATTGTTTTACTACCTTTTGATGGAAAACCATTTTTAAATCTATATTTTGACAATTTTATAAGCTATTTTTGTCAAAATAAACTTATTCTTTATGATTGGGACATCAAAATTTACTTTGTGTGAATTTTTGGTATTTTTCAGACAATGTTCATTTTTTAATGAATAGTGAAAAATACTGCATTTTACATCAAAACTACTTTTTAATATAATTTATTTATATAATTAGATTATCTTTTGAATTGGTTTTGAAGTGAAATTACAATATTTTTTTACCATTTAATCCAATGGTGGTCATTGTAATCAATTTTACTTTGAAATTGGACTTAAACTGTTGTCAATCTTTTGATACTTATTGTTTCATAAAAACACGCTATTTGTCATGATAGTGGGAATTAATTATTAAATTATTTTATGTGACTTATATGTTTTGAATTTTGTAAAATAGACATCATTTTTAAATTCGGAATATCAAATATAGCTTAGGGTAAATTTTTGGTATTTTTCTGAAAAACTTCAATTTTTGATTAATAGTGATACCACTAAGTGGCACTTATAAAAACTGATTTTTCGTTTAAATGAAATTTTACCACTTCTGTGTTTTGAATTTAAAAAATACGACATAAATGGTTGTAATTAAGAATTAAAATGTGTTTCGATGAGATTAAAATATTTTTTTAGTGAATAGTAACTCTTAAGTTCTTAATCGCGATTAGAGTTAATTAGTGTAGTTTAAGGTAAAAATAATGCTTTAATAAAATGAGATGAGCTTGACACATGTCTTACACTCATTTTATGTGTCATGGCCGACCAAGACAATCCATGGGTCAACTTGGGGACCACATGGAGCTACTTTGGTTGGGAAATGACATAAATAACTTTTTATTTAATGTAAAAGTAAAAATGACACAAACATGAGATGTTTTACTAAAACAATTTTTACATGGGGTTATAAAGATCAGATTTTTTATTATAAATAGTCATTGGAAATCTAAAATGATTTCCTACATCATAGTACTTTTTTTATAATTTTTAGACTTTAAATAAATTAACTTATTTATGACATCATGATGATGCAGCGATGACCTCATTATTTAACGATTTAAATAAAATGGAATGATAATGTAAAATATAAGACCTACACATGGCCAAAACCTATTGTATGGGGGGATTTCGAACCCTTATCACCTTATCCTCAAAAAAATTCAATGTGGGACCTCTTAAATCAGAATACCATTTTAAAATAATGTGACTATTCTTTACCTTCCAAGAGTGCCCCTCCTCTCCTTTTATAAAAGGCCCCCACCTCTACCTCCTTACCCACAGTCCCAAAGCCTTTGGCTCGGCCAACCCCTGCCTATTTTGGCTCTCCACATCCCTCTATTACTCCTTCAAACCTCACTTTGGGCAGAAGTCTTCCCAAGGAAGCCTTTGAGCTCAAATCTAAGAGAGTTACCCGATTTTAAGGTAATGTCTTCTTTTGAGTCCTTTTGTTTGATTTTGTTTCTCCAACCCCCTAAAATCTTTTTATTCATTTATTTTGTAATAAACCATGTATCCTATATATACTAGGATGTTTTTAAAAGAAGAATTTGCGCTACACTTACACACACCTACATCTAATGGTTAAATGACATACTGTTTCTGTGGATGGTGAATTTATGCCTCCCGAAACGATGATTGTTCAACATTCTTTTAACACCATCAAAGGTGGCCATTAGGATGTCACTATATTTATATATGATATATAATATGTTTATTTTTTCCTTAAGTTTCTGTATTTTTCATTTTGGGCATACCTTTATGGTTTCCATTATGGGTAAACGCGATATCTTCATTTAAGGAAGTGTGGATTACCGCCCCCTCAGAGTGATTTGATTAGTTAAATACCATATGTGGGATGTATAAATGATGGAGCTATGATATTATATATGATATTATACTGGAATTATAATATACATTTATATCATTATGATTTCATTATATAAAATACGAAATAGAAATGAAAGTAGCGTTCATGCGTACGTACGGCTTACCATCTCCATGAACGGTGCATTTCATTTATTACCTCTAAATGATTATGTAATATTATAAATGCATGTATATACTGGATATATATGATATATACATAATTATTATAATTCTGGATATAATGGATACATGAACAACATGTAATTATAAAGGGTTTATTTTTGACTCAAGTACCAATGATCGTTAAAACGACTGTTATTAATTTAAATAATTACATAGTGTTCATGACATAGAAATAAGTGATATAAAAGGAATAATGAAATTGAAAAATGTTCTTAAAAAATTAGAAATTAACTCAAGTTTATTATTCCGGAGATTAAAGAATGACCAAGTCAAGTCGGACCCGAGGTATGGGACTTCGTCTCAATCTCCATTCATTGAGGAATATTTTGTTTTATACAAAACATTTTTTTTGTATGGTGTATAAACCCATTTGACTTTTATGTTTATTCAAAAGGAATATTTTTTATACGAAGCATTTACTAAACGACAAAAGGGAATTTTTTTGTCGTACGTATGCGGCGACAACGACTTCTCCGCCGTCGTGACCATTATTTGAGTTTCGGCTTCCTCTACAAGCCATACCTTTTTTTTAAAAGAAAAATAAATACCATGTTTTATTTTTCATTTATTTTGGTATTGAAAATGGTTTTAATAATTTTTTTATATCAATGTGTTGTATTGATATCTTGTGATTGAAAGGTGGAAATGTTATATTTCCTTTATGCATGTTTTATGTGATACGATTATATTGAGGTTCTTGGGCATTATTATGAAGACGGGTGGTTCCCTAATAAACTAAGGGCGGGTGAGCCCGATATAGCTCTCCAATGCATTGGGTAACGCAAAGGAGTGTAACTTTAAGGGTTCTCCGAAGAGATTTAGGGAATATACTGTGATGGGTATTCCAAACGAAACCAAGAGGGTTACTCCCTACGTAAGAATGTTATGAATGCCTCAAGTTACCTTTATGTCTTATGATTTCTAGGATTTATTCATGATTTGATGAGGTATGTTGAAGTGATTATGTTTTATGGGTAAAGTATGATTTCATTCTTTTGTATATATGTACCCATATTTCCTTTCCATATATATTTTATATCCCTTACTGAGCTTTTTATGCTCATCCCATGTTTTTTTAAAATGTTTTGCATAGGTCAAGGGAAAGTTACATGATATGATGATAGTGTCAAGGGAGTGTCACGAAAGAATCCATGTTTTATTTTAAATATGTTTCCATTGATGAGAAAGAAGAATATTATCTTTATGTAACCAATTTGTTTATATGTGGAATATAATGCAAGTTTTATGATCTAATTCTCTAAAACTCTAAACCAGAAAAGATCCTCAAGGTGTAATATTTTAATAACTCAATATTAAGTAAGGTTTAAGGCTGGGGTCTTATAGTTGGTATCAAAGGTCGGTTTAGAAAACTTTAGGAGTTAGAATTCTATTAAATAATTATCTGAAAATATTTTTTTATGGTCAAATTGAAGTGATATAGTATTTGAAGATTACCATGTTGCTTCATCTAAGACATGTTTTTTCAGAATGGTTTTCCGCAGAGGAAAGAGGGAAGTAGTGCTAGGAAGGCATGCAGAAGGAAATAACCTTCCGAATCAGCATCCTGAGATGGTTGGAATTGGAACTGAACAGTTTGTTGCAGTAATGGCGTAGTTGACTCAAGCGATAAATGGCGGTGTTATCCATACACGAGATCAGCCAGATCAACCGCAGAGGAACATGTCAGTGGTGGAACATTTCATGAGGGAACATCCCCCATCATTCAGAGGATCATCTGACCATGTGCTAGATGAAGGGTGGATTAAAGCACTTGAGAAGATTTTTGATGTCATGGGGTGTTCAGACAATCAAATGGTTAGTCTTTCTATTTACCGTTTGGAGGGTGAAGCAGATTAGTGGTGGTCATTGGTTAAAAATATCAGGGACGCTGATAAGATTGATGCTCTCGACTGGGATGAATTCAAAGGTATGTTTCTTGAGAAGTATTTTCCTAAGGCTGTTCGACTTAGGATGGAAAATAAGTTCTTAGAATTGAGGCAAGAGGAAGACTCAGTGGCTGCCTATGAAGAAAGGTTCACTCGATTGGGAAGGTATGCTCCAAATTTTATCTGAGACCTTGATAGTAAAATCAATCGTTTTTACTCCAGATTAAAGCCAAAATATAGAAGGGAATTGGCTTCTCGTGAGTTTAAAAGTTATGAAAAGCCTGTTAGATGTGCTGAGAAGGTGGAAATGGAGTTTTCCGATGATCAAGTGTTCTATAACAACCAACAGAAGAAGAGACCGAGGTGGCAGTAGAAAGGAAAGAATTCTTCAAAAAAGTCTGACGGTAAGAAAACTAAGTTTCCAGTTTGTGATAATTGTGGAAAAAGGCATGCTGGGGAATGTCTTATGAATTCTGGAAAGTGCTACCGATGTGGTAAGATGGGACATAAGGCTCGTGATTGCACTGGAAAAGATCAGGGTGATGGTAAGACCAAATTTGATTTACAATTAGTGAAATGTTATAAGTGCAATGAGATGGGTCACTATGCAAATGAGTGTCCAAAAAAAGAGCTTGGGTGATGGGAAGTAGTTAGACTACAAGCAGAAAGGGGTGGTGAAATCCTTTTCAACTACTTCAGCAGATGTCGGGCCATCAAATGATGTTGTATCAGGTACTTTGTTTGTTTTTTCAAATTATGCCAGTGTGTTGTTTGATTCGGGGTCTACACATTCTTTCATCTCTGAAACCTTTTCTAGTAAAATGGGAATACCATCTCATGAAATGACTCCTGAACTTTTGGTAAAAAAAACCTGGGGGAAATGTTGAGGCAAAAAGAATTTATAAGAATCTTCTTATCCTTATCTGTGGAATGAACCTACTTGAAAACCTTATTGTTCTACCTCTAGTAGAGTTTGATGTTATCCTAGGTATGGATTGGATCATTATTTACCATGATAAGATTGACTGTAGAGCTAAAGAAGTTTCTTTTCAGAAAGACTTTCAGTTTGTGTACAAGAATTAACCCCTAATATTGATAAGTAATCAAGAGGCCAAGAAACTTGTAAAAGATGGAAATGAATGTTACCATGCACACATCGTTGAAAATAAAGGAACTGTTCAGATTAATGATGTGCCAGTGGTAAATGAGTATCCTGATGTTTTTCCTGATGAGTTTCCTGGAATAATACCAGATCGGGAAGTTGAGTTTAATGTTGACATAGTTCCTGATGCTAAGCCAATTTCAAAACCCCCTTATCAAATGGCTCAAATTGAACTTTTAGAGTTGAAGGATCAATTGCAAGATTTATTAGATAAATCTTTCATTCAACCTAGAACATCACCATGGGGTGCTCCTGTTTTATTTGTTAAAAAGAAAGATGGTTCAATGCGACTTTGCATTGATTATAGAGCCTTGAATAACATCACTGTTAAGAACAAATATCCTTTGCCTCATATCGATGATTTGTTTGATCAGCTCCAGGGAGCTCAGTATTTTTCAAATATTGACTTGAGATCGGGGTACCATCAGCTGACGGTAAAGGAAGCAGATGTTCTGAAGACTGTGTTCCGTACAAGATATGGCCATTATGAATTTTTAGTAATTCCTTTTGGGATAACCAATGCACCTGCTGTATTAATGGAATTAATGAATAGAATTTTCCATGAGTTCTTGGATAAGTTTGTGGTGGTTTTCATTGATGATATTTTGGTGTTTTCTAAATGTAAAGAGGAGCATGAAAGACATTTAAGGGTTATCTTGCAAAACGTAAAAGAAAAGAAACTTTATGGAAAATTTAGCAAGTGTGAGTTTTGGTTGCAACAAATTTATTTCCTTGGTCATATTGTTTCTAAAGATGGGATAACTGTTGATCCTGCAAAAACAAAGGTTGTTGAAGAATGGCCAAGACTCAAAAATGTAACTGAGATTCGTAGCTTCCTTGGTATGGCAGGTTATTACCAAAGGCTTGTTAGAAATTTTTCACATTTTTCTAGTCCAATGACTAAGCTAACTCGGAAGGTTGTTAAGTTTATCTGGACAAAAGAATGTGATGATTGTTTTCAGGAATTGAAAAGAAGATTGGTGAATGCTTCAGTTTTGGCACTACCTTCCAGGAATGGTGAGTTTGTTATCTACAGTGATGCTTCATTGAAAGGACTTGGTTGCGTCCTAATGCAGAATGATTAGGTAATTGCTTATGCTTCACGACAGTTGAAAACTCATGAGGTAAATTACCCGACACATGAGTTGAATTAGCTGCTGTTGTTTTTGTTTTAAAAATTTGGAGGCATCATTTGTATGAAGTAAAGTGTGAAAAATATACTGATCAAAAAAGTTTAAAGTATATATTCACTCAGAAAGAGTTAAACATGAGACAAAGGAGATGGATGGAATTAATCAAGGATTACGATTGTACAATTCATTACCATTCGGGAAAAGCAAATAAAGTGGCTGATGCTTTGAGTCGAAAAATTAATTCTTCATTAGCAATGTTGCGTTTGGAACGTGATCCTTTGGTTAAGGATTTGATGAAATTTGGCATTGAATTTGTTGGTGTAGGAAGTTCTTCTGTTTTGTTTCAGGTATCAGTGAGATCATCTCTATCAGATAGAATCAAGCAAGCACAGAAGCAAGACAGTGAGTTGAAAAAAAAGGTAGAGCTATTTCAGAAAGGTAAGTTTCCTAAATTCAACATTGATAATGATTGTGTTTTGACATTTGGGAAGAGATTGTGTGTGCCTTGTGATTCACAGTTGAAGAGAGAGTTGTTATGTGAAGATCATAGTTCTCCGTTTTCAGTTCATCCTGGCAGTACTAATATGTACAGAGATCTGCGGGAGTATTACTGGTGGGATGGAATGAAAAGAGATATTGCTGATTTTACTGTGAAGTGTTTGAAATGTCAATTGGTTAAAGCAGAGCGGCAGTTACCGAAAGGGATGCTTCAGCCTTTACCAGTGCCATAGTGGAAATGGGAGAATATATCCATGGACTTTGTTGTGTGATTACCGAAGACATCTCGAGGTAATAATGAAATCTGGGTTATTGTTGATCGCTTGACAAAATCTGCTCATTTCCTTGCTATACAAGATAATTTTTCCCTAGATCAACTTTCCTGTTTGTATCTTAAAGAGATAGTCAGGTTACATGGAGTTCCCCTCTCCATTGTATCCGATCGTGATCTCAGTTTCACTTCTAACTTTTGGAAAGGCCTTCAGAAGTCGTTGGGTACTGAATTAAATTTTAGTACAGCTTTTCATCCTCAATCAGATGGGCAGTTAGAACAAACAATTCAGACATTGGAGGATATTCTACGTTCTTGATCTATGGATTATCAGGGAAGTTGGTACCAACAGCTTTCTTTGGTTAAATTTTCATATAATAACAGTTTTCATTCCAGTATACATATGGCACCATTCCAGGCATTATATGGGAAGCGGTGTCGAACTCCAGCTTTCTGGGATGAAGTGGGTGAAAGAAGTTGATGGGACCAGAATTGGTATAAGAGTTGGCAGAAAAAATTCAGCTGATACAGAAGCAGATGAGAACAGCTCAGAGCAGGCAGAAGATTTATGCGGATAACCGTAGGAAGGATCTATCTTTTGAGGTAGGTGTTCATGTTTTTCTCAAGGTTTCTCCTTGGAAAAGTGTGATGAGATTTGGAAAGAAAGGAAAGCTGAGTCCAAGGTTTATTGGACCATATGAAATTCTGGAGAGAGTTGGATCTGTTGCATACCGGGTGGCTTTACCTCCAAGTTTATCTCAGGTACAAAATGTATTTCCCGTTTCAATGTTGAGAAAGTATATGCCAGATCCATCTCATGTTTTGAGTCCAGAGGTAGTTTAGCTGGAAGAGAACCTATCTTATGAGGAACAAACAGTCCATATTCGTGACCACAGGGAGAATGTGTTACGGAATATGGTGATTAATCAGGTAATGGTTTTGTGGAAAAACCACATGTTGGAAGAGGCAACATGGGAATCTGAAAATGCAATGAGGGATAAGTACCCCCATTTATTCGATAAGTAAATAAATTACGGGGACACAATTTTCAAAATGGGGGAAGGATGTAACATCCCAAGTAAGTTATGAATAATAGATATTTCTATCTATGTCTATTAATAATTAAGATAGTGTTTTATATGCTTAAAATGAAAATAAATACAATCTTATGCATGGAATACACTAATATTCTTAAAAGATTGTTTTACTGCCTTTTGATGGAATTTTTTTTTTAAATATATCTTTTGACAATTTTATAAGCTATGTTTGTCAAAATAAACTTATTCTTTATGATTGGGACATCAAAATTTACTTTGTGTGAATTTTTGGTATTTTTCAGACAATGTACATTTTTAATGAATAGTGACAAATACTGCATTTTACATCAAAACTTCTTTTTAATCTAATTTATTTATATGATTAGATTATCTTTTGAATTGGTTTTGAATTGAAATTACAATATATTTTTACCATTTAATCCAATGGTGGTCATTGGAATCAATTTCACTTTGAAATTGGACTTAAACTGGTGTCAATCTTTTGATACTTATTGTTTCATAAAAACACGCTATTTGTCATGACAGCGGGAATTAATTATTAAATTATTTAATGTGACATATATGTTTTGAATTTTGTAAAATAGACTTCATTTTTGAATTCGGAATATCAAATATATCTTAGGGTAAATTTTTGGTATTTTTCTGAAAAACATCAATTTTTGATTAATAGTGATACCACTAAGTGGCACTTAAAAAAACTGATTTTTCGTTTAAATGATATTTTACCACTTCTGTGTTTTGAATTTCAAAAATCCGAAATACATGGTTGTCATTAAGAAGTAAAATGTGGTTCAATGAGATGAAAATAATTTTTTTGTGAATAGTAACTCTTATGTTCTTAATCCCGATTAGAGGTAATTAGTGTAGTTTAAGGTAAAAATAATGCTTTAATAAATTGATATGAGCTTGAAACATGTCCTACCCTCATTGGATGTGTCATGGACGACCACAAAAATCCATGGGTCAACTTGGGGACCACATAGAGCCACTTTGGTTGGGAAATGACATAAATAACTGTTTATTTAATGTAAAAGTAAAAATGACACAAAATGAGATGTTTTACTAAAAAAAATTTTACATGGGGTTATAAAGATCCGATTTTTGATTATAAATAGTCATTGGAAAGATAAAATGATTTCCTACATCATAGTACTTTTTGTATATTTTTTAGACTTTAAATAAATTAACTTATTTATGACATCATGATGATGCAGCCATGACCTCATTATTTAATGATTTAAATAAAATGGAATGATAATGTAAACTATAAGACCTACACATGGCCAAAACCTATTGTATGGGTGGATTTAGAACCCTATTCACCTTATCCTCGAAAAAAATCAATGTGGGCCCTCTTAAATCTGAATACCATTTTAAAATTATGTGACTTTTCTTTACCTTCCAAGAGTGCCCCTCCTCTCCTCTTATAAAAGGCCCCCGCCTCTACCTCCTTACCCACTCTCCCAAAGCCTTTGGCTCGGCCAACCCCTGCCCATGTTGTCTCTCCACATCTCTCTCTTACTCCTTCAAGCCTCACTTTGGGCAGAAGTCTTCCCAAGGAAGCCTTTGAGCTCAAATCTAAGAGAGTTACCCAATTTTAAGGTAATGTCTTCTTTTGAGTCCTTTTGTTTGATTTTGCTTCTCTAACCCCCTAAAAACTTTATATTATTTTCTTTTGTAACAAATCCAGTATCATAAATATACTAGGATGTTGTTATAAGAAGTATTCAAGCTACACTTATACACACCTACATCTAATGGTTAAAGGACATACTGTTTCCGTGGATGGTGAATTTATGCCTCCCGAAACGATGATTGTTCAAAATTATTTTAACACCTTAAAAGGTGGCCATTAGGATGTCACTATATTTATATATGATATATAATATGTTTATGTTTTCCTTACGCTTATGTATTTTTCATTTTGGGAATACCTTTATGGATTCCATTATGGGTAAACACGATATCTTCATTTAAGAAAGTGCGGACTACCGCCCCCTCAAAGTGATTTGATTCATTAAATACCATATGTGGGATTTATAAATGATGGAGATATTATGTTATATATGATATTATACTGGAATTATAATATACATTTATATCATTATGATTGCATTCTATAAAATACGAAATAGAAATGAAAGTAGCGTTCATGCGTATGTACGGCTTACCGTCTCTATGAACGGTGCATTTCATTTCTTACCTCTAAATGATTATGTAATATTATAAATGCATGTATATACTGGATATATATTATATATACATAATTATTATAATTCTGGATATAATGGATACATGAACAACATGTAATTATAAAGGGTTTATTTTTTACTCAAGTACCAATGATCGTTAAAACGACCGTTATTAACTTAAATAATTACACAGTGTTCATGACATGGAAATAAGTGATATAAAAGGAATAATGAACATGAAAAATTTTCTTAAACAAGTAGAAATTAACTGAAGTTTATTATTCAGGAGATTAAAGAACGACCAAGTGAAGTCGGACCCAAGGTATGGGACTTCTTCTCAATCTCCTTTCATTGAGGCATATTTTGTTTTATACACAACCTTTTTTTGTATGGTGTATAAACCCCTTTGACATTTACGTTTATTCAAAAGGAATCTTTTTTATACGAATCATTTACTAAACGACAAAAGGGAATGTTTTTGTCATACGTATGCGGCGACAACGACGTCTCCGCCGTCGTGACCATTATTTGAGTTTCAGCTTCCTCTACAAGCCATACCTTTTTTTAATAGAAAAATAAATACCATGTTTTACTTTTCTTTTATTTTGTTATTGAAAATGGTTTTCATAATGTTTTTATATCAATGTTTTGTATTGATATCTTGTGATTGAAAGGTGTAAATGTTATGTTTCCTTTATGCATGTTTTATGTGATACGATTATGTTGAGGTTCTTGGGCATTATTATGAAGACGGGTGGTTCCCTGATAAACTAAGGGCGGGTGAGCCCGATATAGCTCTCCAATGCATTGGGTAACGCAAAGGAGTGTAACGTTAAGGTTTCCCCGAAGCGATTTAGGGAATATACTGTAATGGGTATTCCAAACGTAACCAAGAGGGTTACTCCCTACGTAATAATGTTATGAATGCCTCAAGTTACCTTTATGTCTTATGATTTCAAGGATTTATTCATGATTTGATGAGGTATGTTGAAGTGCTTATGTTTTATGGGTAATGTATGATTTCATTCTTATGTATATATGTACCCATGTTTCCTTTCCATCTATATTTTATATCCCTTACTGAGCTTTTTATGCTCATCCCAAGTTTTTTTGAAATGTTTTTCACAGGTCAAGGGAAAGGTACATGATATGATGATATTGTTAAGGGAGTGTCAAGAAAGAATCCATGTTTTATTTTAAATATGTTTCCATTGATGGGAAAGAAGGGTATTATCTTTATGTAACCACTTTGTTTATATGTGGAATGTAATGAAAGTTTTATGATATAATTCTCTAAAACTCTAAACCCGAAAAGATCCTCAACGTGAAATCTTTTAATAACTCAAGATTAAGTAAGGTTTAAGGCTGCGGTCTTATAGTTGGTATCAAAGGTCAGTTTAGATAACTTTAGGAGTTAGAATTCTATTAAATAATTATCCGAAAATATTTTTTTATGGTCAAATTGAAGTTATATAGTATTTGAATATTACCATGTTGCTTCATCTAAGACATGTTTGTTAAGAATGGTTTTCCGCAGAGGAAACAAGGAAGCAGTGCTAGGAAGGCATGTAGAAGGAAATAACCTTCCGAATCAGCATCCTGAGATGGTCGGAATTGGAACTGAACAGTTTGTTGCAGTAATGGCGCAGTTGACTCACGCGATAAATGGTGGTGGTATCCATACACGAGATCTGCCAGATCAACCGCAGAAGAACATGTCAGTGGTGGAACATTTCATGAGGCAACATCCCCCATCATCCAGAGGATCATCTGACCCTGTGCTAGCAGAAGGGTGGATTAAAGAAATGGAGAATATTTTTGATGTCATGGGGTGTTCATACAATCAAAAGGTTAGTCTTGCTATTTACCGGTTGGAGGGTGATGCAGATCAGTGGTGGTTAATGGTTAAAAATATCAGGGACGCTGATGAGATTGATGCTCTCGACTGGGATGAATTCAATGGTATGTTTCTTGAGAAGTATTTTCCTAAGGCTGTTTGACTTAGTATGGAAATGAAATTCTTGTAATTGAGGCAAGAGGAAGACTCAGTGGATGCCTATGAAGAAAGGTTCACTCGATTGGCAAGGTATGCTCCAAATTTTATTCGAGACCTTGATAGTAAAATCAATCGTTTTTACTCCAGATTAAAGCCAAAATATCGAAGGGCATTAGCTTCTCGTGAGTTTAAAAGTTATGAAAAGCTTGTTAGATGTGCTTAGAAGGTGGAAATGGAGTTTGTCGATGATCAAGTGTTCTATAACATCAAACAGAAGAAGAGACCGAGGTGGCAAGAGAGAGGTAAGAATTCTTCAAAAAAGTCTGACGGTAAGAAAACTAAGTTTCCAGTTTGTGATAAATGTGGCAAAAGGCATGCTGGGGAATGTCTTCTGAATTCTGGAAAGTGCTACCGATGTGGTAAGATGGGACATAAGGCTCGTGATCGCACTGGAAAAGATCAGGGTGATGGTAAGACCAAATTTGATTTACAGTTAGTGAAATGTTATAAGTGTAATGAGATGGGTCACTATTCAAATGAGTGTCCGACAAAGAGCTTGGGTGATGGGAAGCAGTTAGACTACAAGCAGAAAGGGGTGGTGAAATCCTTTTCAACTACTTCAGCAGATGTCGGGCCATCAAATGAAGTTGTATCAGGTACTTTGTTTTTTTCAGATTATTCCAGTGTGTTATTATATTCGGGGTCTACACATTCTTTCATCTCTGAAACCTTTTCTAGTAATATGGGAATACCATCTCAAGAAATGACTCCTAATCTTTTGGTAAAAACACCTGGGGGAAATGTTGAGGCAAAAAGAATTTATAAGAATCTTCCTATCCTTATCTGTGGAAAGAACCTAATTGAAAACCTTATTGTTCTACCTCTAGTAGAGTTTGATGTTATCCTGGGTATGGATTGGATCTCTATTTACCATGCTAAGATTGACTGTAGAGCTAAAGAAGTTTCTTTTCAGGAAGTCTTTCAGTTTGTGTACAAGAATGAACCCTTACTGTTGATAACTTATCAAGGGGCCAAGAAACTTGTAAAAGATGGAAATGAATGTTACCTTGCACACATCGAAGAAAATAAAGGAACTGTTCAGATTAATGATGTGCCAGTGGTAAATGAGTATCCTGATGTTTTTCCTGATGAGTTTCCTGGAATAATACCAGATCAGGAAGTTGAGTTTAATGTTGACTTAGTTCCTGATGCTAAGCCAATTTCAAAACACCCTTATCGAATGGCTCAAATTGAACTTTTAGAGTTAAAGCATCAATTGCAAGATTTATTAGAGAAAGGTTTCATTTGACCTATCACATCAACATGGGGTGCTCCTATTTTATTTGTTAAAAAGAAATATGGTTAAATGAAACTTTTCATTGACTATAGAGCCTTGAATAACATCACTTTTAAGAACAAATATTCTTTGCCTCATATCGATGATTTGTTTGATCAGCTCCAGGGAGCTCAGTATTTTTCAAAGATTGACTTGAGATCGGGGTACCATCAGCTGATGGTAAAGGAAGCAGATGTTCCGAAGACTGGGTTCCATACAAGATATGGCCATTAAGAATTTGTAGTAATGCCTTTTGGGCTAACCAATGTAACTGCTGTATTCATGAAATTAATGAATTGATTTTTCCATGAGTTCTTGGATAAGTTTGTGGTGGTTTTCATTTGTGATATTTTGGTGTTTTCTAAATGTAAAGAGGAGCATGAAATACATTTAAGGGTTATCTTGCAATCCTTAAAAGAACAGAAACTGTATGGAAAATTCAGCAAGTGTGAGTTTTGGTTGCAACAAATTTATTTCCTTGGTCATATTGTTTTTAAAGATGGGATAACTGTTGATCCTGCAAAAACAAAGGTTGGTGAAGAATGGCTGAGACTAAAAAATGTAACGGATATTCATACCTTCCTTGGTTTGGAAGGATATTACTGAAGGTTTGTTAGAAATTTTTCACAGTTATCTAGTCCAATGAATAAGCTAAATCAGAAGGTTTTTATGTTTATCTGGACAAAAGAATGTGATGATTGTTTTCAGGAATTGAAATGAAGATTGGTGAATGCTCCAGTTTTGGTGTTACCTTCCAGGAATGGGGAGTTTGTTATCTACAGTGATGCTTCATTGAAAGGACTTGGTTGCGTCCTAATGCAGAATGATCAGGTAATTGCTTATGCTTCACGACAGTTGAAAACTCATGAGGTAAATTACCCTAAACATGATTTGGAATTAGCTGCTGTTGTTTTTGCTTTAAAAATTTGGAGACATCATTTGTATGGAGTAATGTGTGAAATATATACTGATCACAAATGTTTAAAGTATATATTCACTCAGAAAGAGTTAAATATGAGACAGAGGAGATGGATGGAATTAATCAAGGATTATGATTGTACAATTCATTACCATCTGGGAAAAGAAAACAAAGTGGTTGATGCTTTGAGTCGAAAAATTAATGCTTCATTAGCAATGTTGCGTTTGGAACGTGATCCTTTTGTTAAGGATTTAATGACCTTTGGCATAGAATTTGTTGGTGCAGGAAATTCTTCTATTTTGTTTCAGGTATTAGTGAGATCATCTCTACGAGATATAATCAAGCAAGCACAGAAGCAAGATAGTGAGTTGCAGAAAAAGGTAGAGCTGGTTCAGAAAGGTAAGTTTCCTAAATTCAACATTGATAATGATTGTGTTTTGAGATTTGGGAAGAGATTTTGTGTGCCTTGTGATTCACAGTTGAAGAGAGAGTTGTTATTTGAAGCTCATAGTTCTCCGTTTTCAGTTCATCCTGGCAGTACTATGATCTACAGAGATCTGCGGGAGTATTACTGGTGGTATGGAATGAAAAGAGGTATTACTGATTTTTCTGTGAAGTGTTTGAAATGTCAATAGGTTAAATCAGAGCGTCAGGTACCGAAAGGGATGCTTCACCCTTTACCAGTGCCAGAGTGGAAATGGGAGAATAAATCCATGGACTTTGTTGTGGGATTACTGAAGACATCTCGAGGTAATAATGAAATCTGGGTTATTGTTGATTGCTTGACTAAATCTGCTCATTTCCTTGCTATACGAGATACTTTTTCCCTAAATCAACTTACCTGTTTGTATCTTAAATAGATAGTCAGGTTACATGGAGTTCCCCTCTCCATTGTATTTGATCGTGATCCCAGGTTCACTTCTAACTTTTGGAAAGGCCTTCAGAAGTTGTTCGGTACTGAATTAAATTTTAGTATAGCTTTTCATCCTCAATCAAATGGGCAATCAGAACGAACAATTCAGACATTGGAGGATATGCTATGTTCTTGATCTATGGATTATCATGGAAGTTGGGACCAACATCTTTCTTTGGTTGAATTTTCATATAATAACAGTTTTCATTCCAGTATACTGATGGCACCATTTCAGGAATTATATGGGAAGCGATGTCGAACTCCAGCTTTCTCGGATGAAGTGGGTGAAAGGAAGTTGATGGGACCAGAATTGGTAGAAGAGTTGGCAAAAAAAATTCAGCTGATACAAAAGCAGATGAGAACAACTCATAGCAGGCAGAAGAGTTATGCGGATAACCGGAGGAAGGATCTATCTTTCGAGGTAGGTGATCATGTTTTTCTCAAGGTTTCTCCTTGTAAAAGTGTGATGAGATTTGGTAAGAAAGGAAAGGTGAGTCCAAGGATTATTGGATCATATGAAATTCTGGAGAGAGTTGTATCAGTTGCATTTCAGGTGGCTTTACCTCCAAGTTTATCTCAGGTTCACAATGTTTCTCACGTTTCGATGTTGAGAAAGTATATGCCAGATCCATCTCATGTTTTGTAGAGACCCGAAGCTTGACGTACATGGACATTACATTACATTTGCGGAAAACTTAGTACATAACAAAAACACACACTAAAGGATCTTAATAGTTTAGTGTGTTTGGAAACTCGGAACGTAATCTTCTAATCGTGGTGAAAGATCTTCAATATCTCCCATAAAGATCTTCCCCTTTTTTTTTTACCTAAAACCATTCTTTATATCCTGGGGAAAAGAAAACATAAAAGGGTGAGCTCAAATGCTCAGTAAGGGTATAAAAAAGAAAAATCAATCACATAATATTCATAAGAACATAACTTTTGGAAATCTTAACCTGCAAAAGAGAGCATAATTTCATAACATGGGATAAATCATAGAATTGAAAATGAGATCCCAATAATCATAACTTAAAACTTGAACTTTGTGGCATGCACACATAATCATGGAAAATCATTTCTTGTTAGTCATGACTCATTGCCAAGACTATCTTAGTGGACAAAGTCCCTTTCTGAACCGAGTTCACTCCTCGTTTCAGTCCTGTATCACTGAACCGAAATAACCTTCCGTTCCAGCCATGTCTATCTCATGAGATATAAAATCTTTATCCAATGCATTGGAGAGAGATATAGGTCCCACCCATCTTATAATGAATCCTTTCTTATGTGTGCCACATAATCATAAAACTTACATCATCGCATAACACATGTAACAAAAATGGGATTCTTGAAACATCATGACATCATAAATCAATTCATATAAGATAAAGGAATTCATAAACATAATTCCATCACAACATAGTCAAATCAATGTAAAAATATGGATAGAAACAGAACTCTTTATTATCTTAGATGGAAAATAATTTTGATAAAACACTTGAATTGAATTCTTGAGGAAAATATCCTTTCTTCTTCAAAATCAATTTCTTTTCACAAAACATCATGCAATTTTAAAAGAAAGAGATTTTATTGAAAATAGTCATGAAATCTTTTAGAGGAAGCTTCATGAAAATAATTCTTTATAAAACAGTAGAAATCTGTTCGTGCCGTATAAGTTAAAAAAAACATTCTTCTCGTACTTTTGTCGGAAAAGTCAAAAAGTACCTCGTACGGAAAAACGACAAAAGATTCCTTTCATATTCTTTACTAAAAACTCACCTAAGGGTAAAATTGGATTTAAAATATTCCAAGTGGATGGAATCAATATTACATATTGAGGGAACATGGATGTGGATGATAAAATACACCCCAGTAAATACTTACGAATAAACAATCTCAGATAAAAATGAGATTGTGATATTTCCCTTACCTTAGGTCCGACTTGCTTTGTAAGTGTCCAAACCTCCTGTATAATGATTTAAATCATGTTATTGACTTTTTACAGAATCATATTCATTGTTATGATATCATATATGGTTCACTTATGACATTATATTACCCGTTCTTTTGTAAATTCCATGTTAAAGAAGCGTTTTGGGTAAAATCGTTTCATTTATCGTAGGTGTTTTGACTTGTTGTTCTTGACATTATTATTACTTATATCATGATTTAGTTACTTCCAGAATATAAAATATGATTTATATATCATATATATTCAGTATATATATATATAATAGGTAGATAAATAAAATGAAAAACACCGTTCATGGAGACGGTAGTCCGTACGTACGCATGAACGATGTTTTCCTTTCCTTATTGTCTTGAAATGGAAGTAAGTAGATGACATACATATGTATATATATACATAAATCCAGTAGCTTTATAATGTCATATATTTCATTATTATTTCTTATATATACATTATAATCATTCTTAAATGGTTAACATGGAGAATGAATCTCATCGCGTCGTGGAGACGGTATTCCGTACGTACGCACGGGCGATGATATCATTTCTATAAATATTGAATTGAATTGGAGTGGATTATACAATATATCAGAATCAATATGATGTTGTAATAACTATGTATAGTTATTCTTTACACCATTATACCCATCCATGTAAGGTGGTGGTGGAAAATAGATTACACCACGGCGTGGAGACGGTATTCCGTACGTACGCACGCGCGGTGATTTCTTTTTCCGTAGGATGGATAGATGGTGAAATAGGGTTGTTTCATACTTATAATAACATATCAGTATATCAGTGATACTGATGTTATTACTTCATAATGAAACAACCTAAGAAGAAGAAGTGGAAGAAGAAATAAAGATGAAAGAATTGGTAACGGTAATTACCTCTTCTTTGAAGCGCCTTTTGGAGACCTCCTCTTAGGGAACTAAAATTGGTCTTTGAGTAAGACCAGAACCTCTAGGATGTTTCTAGGGAAGTGGAGAAGAGATTTTGGCAGGGGTTGGCCGATCTTGAGTGCTCAAATTGGTGTGAGGAGGAGGGGGAGAAGGTGTCCTTTTATAAGGGAGGAGAGGGGCACCTTAGGAATATCTCAAAATATTATTTTATATTAAAGTCAAAATCGGCTTATAATGGTTCCAAAGGGTCTTATTTCGAAGCTAAAGTGGGGATGGGTCGAAATCCTATCAACCAATAGGATTTAGACAAGTTTAGGGTATTATTTTAACCTTATCAATTAGATTTAACTCTAAGTTAATTAATTTAACTTTTACCGTGTCTTTTTGTTTTCTTTCACTATATGGTTAATACACTTACTATAACATGCCAAACAAACCCCAAATTGTATATTATTAATACATATATCCTTATCTAAGTCATTTGGCCGAACCTTAGATTTTTAGGAATAAAATAACAATTAATAATATAATATTTTATTTAAAAACTATTTTGTGTCAATTTTGACACTATTTGATATATGATTTTTGTGAAAGTCATAACAGAATTAAATGTTCGAACCAAGTTGATTAAATCAACATTAATATATCATAGTAACCTAGAAAATTAGTGGAATTCATAAAAATTCTCAAATTACATTTATTTTTGTGTTTATAACATCAATTATGTCAATATTTTATTAATAAGATAATTACTGCATCATCGTTGTGTCATAAATAAATTAAATTATTTTATGTCTAAAAATTACAAATAAAATACCATCATATAGGGAATCTTTTTAGATTTCTAATGAATATTTACAATCGAATTTATCTTATGTATAACCCCATATTAAAAATGATTTACTTATTAAACATGGATTTTAACTATTTTAACCCTTCTTTAAATAAATTAATAATAAATGTCCTAATCTAATCCAAGTGGGCCTAAATGGTCATATTTTATTCCTAAGTTTGTTTTTGGTCGAATTACTCTTGTCCAATAGAATTAGGACATGTGTTAGGGTAATATTAATATCATATTTACCCTTAGTTACCCTATTTACTATTAACCGTGGTAAAAAAAGTAAAAAGTTACTATTCACCAAAAAATTATTTTCATCTCATTGAACCACATTTTAGTCCTTGATATTAACCTTGTCTCTCAGATTTTCGAAATTCCATTCACAGAAGCGGTAAAATTAAGTTTTATGCAAAATTCAGTTTTTAACCTACCACTTAGTAGTTTCACTATTCATCAAAAATTGATGTTTTTCAGAACAATGCCAAAATTTCATCCCAAGCTATATTTCATATTCCGAATTCAAAAATGAAGTCTATTTTAACAAATTCATAACATAAAAGTTGCATTAATTAATTTTATAATTAAATCCCGCTGTTAAAACAAATAGCGTGTTTTTAAGAAACAATATCTATCAAAAGATTGACACTTGTTTATGTCTAGTTTAAACGTGAAATTACATCCAATGACCAACATTGTATTAAATTGTAAAAATATATTCTAAATATACTTTAAAACCACTCAAATTAATGATTTATCACTATTAATTATTTCGATTAAAAAAGTTGTTTTTAATTATAATTTAGTAATTTTCACTATTCATCAGAATATGAAAGTTATCCGAAAAGTACCAAAATTTCACCTTAGGCTAAATTCGATACTCCGAATCCAAAAATGAAGTCCATTTTGAGAGTTAAAATTTCTAAAATTTAAAAAGTGGTTATTACTATTCATAACGGCTAGTTTTAATAATATTTTAATAGCATATCATTGTTTCGTGAAACTCAGGATTACGTACCACACACGCTATCGAGGAAGGTTGCGATTGCGTGTAATGCAAGGCAAGTCAAGGATGCGTGTTGTGCAAGCTCCTTCTGGTGTAGCGTACAACACAAGACATTAGTAAAATAAAAAAGAATATTTTTCATAAAATCTCGGGCTGTTACATTCTACCCCCCTTAAAATGAATTTCGCCCTCGAAATTCGTCGGGGTTATAAATGGTTTACTATTCGAAAGTTTCTTTAATAGAAACCCACATCGTAAAAGGGAATACCAAAACTTGGCTTTAAAAACTAAAGTATGAAATGTAACGATTACCCAAATAAACTAATCACTGGGTTTCCACATAGGTGAAAATATGGATATGGAAGAGAAATCTAACCATCATGTTCTGATGGAGAGTGGTAGAGAACATGGCTATGGAAAAGCCAGTAATCACAAATCCATAGATTTGTGATGATATAAGGTACCATCTGATTCATCAGATATAAGATCACTAGGACAACATTTTTGGTTTTCAAGATCGTTTCCCTAAAGTTAAAGAATAAATACTTACTTTATGTTGGTACAACCTCACTGTTGTTCGTGCCTTTAACAATTTCCACTTCATCTCTTAAATAAATGAAGTTGAATTTGTTATTCGTGAAGTGTTAGCAGATCATGTGATAGAATGACGGGTCATTCCATCTGTCTCAAACAAAAGGTTAGAAAAAATTATATACATAAGTCGATCTATAGTGAGATTAATCACATATGGTTCCTAAAATGGACTTATACTTTATATATCATACTGCTTAATATAATAAAACTAGTTTCTACTAAACAGGGACTTTCTGTAGGCCAGTGGTAGGCGATAAAGGCCAGTCGCACTTCGGTTGTGGGTTCGATTCCCACAGCTTTGTCCGACACGATGGGCTGTCGCCCGTCCTGCAGGTTGTCCTTTTTCTAAAACTATATTACTTTAACATCCCATCAATAATATCGAAAAAAAAACTTCTATCCTTAAACAATACTAACTTATGTCCAACATAATCCAGTCTAATCTTTAGGCTTATACATAATACTGCAGTCCACTCTCATAATATAGTGACAACGATTACCAGAGATTTAATACTGTCGTTGATCCCCATATATCTTGTTGGTCACATTCCAAACATTCAAAGGCCTTAATCTTGTACTCTCTTGAATACCCATTGAACCTTAGTGAAAACTTGAATGCAGTTAAAAGTTAACACTTTTCACATACCGAAATCCTGAAAATTCTATATACTCAAACCATGATATCACTTAGTCCTTATATCAATCATGATCTCCTGAATACTATTAAACATTTCATTTTCTCGTCTTCATTATGCGCATATCGTCTTATTTCCAAAAAATATCTCAATCACTTTGAATTCCACATCAATAAATATTGCAATACTCAATGATACAACATTATTTTGGAATCCCATTACATAAACACATAATCATTCCACAACATCGTTGTCATATTCAACATTGCCAATAGTGATCGCATGTGATTTCCCTTTGTCCTTTTCCTTCAGTGGTTGCTCATGTTGATCATCACTAACCCTTGGATTAGGGCAATTATTAGCATAATGCCCCATTTCCTTGCACTTGAAGCATTGAAGTGTTGGTGGTGCGTTCTCTGCAGTGTTTGCTTTATTCACATCATTAGAAACCCTTTTTCCATTACTTCGACACTCAACTGCTCGATGACCTTCTTTTCCACACTTAAAACATTTTCTAGTCCCTTTAAGACAATCTCCACCATGCTTCTTTCCACACTTTGTGCATAAGGAAACATTCATCTTCTTTTCACCATTATTCTGAGATTTCTCCTTGAACTCCATCTTACGTTTCTTGTCAAAACCATGAGATGGATATGTAACACCAACTTCCATTTCTACCTTGATAGCACAACACACAATTTCTTCATAGCTACTGAAGTCTCTTATAGCTAATGCCCTTCGAAGACTTGGTTTTAAGCCACTGAAAAATCGATCAACTTTACTTTCAGGTTGGATGATAATTCCAGAAGCATACCTTGCAAGTCTTGTAAAATTTGCTTCATAGGTACCAACAGCTTCATCGTCCCTTTGCTTCAGTTCAAGAAACTCTTTCTCCATCTTTGTTCGAAGAATACGAGGGAAGTACTTACTGAAAAACAAGTTCTTGAACTCATCCCATTCCATGGACTCAATTTCATCTCTTGGCCTCGTATTCTTGATAAGATTCCACCATTGATCAGCTTCACCTTCCAAACGATATACTGCTAAGATGACTTTATCATGTTCAGAACATTGAAGAACTGAAAATATCTTTTCAGTAGTACTGATCCATTGTTCAGCCACAAGTGGATCAGAAGACCCACTGAAAGAAGGTGGACGTTGCCTCATGAAGGACTCAATAGAATATTGTTCCCTTCTCTGCTCATTTGAAAGTCCAGAATGATTCATAGCTTGTGTAAGTATAGCAATAAGATTTTGCACTCCATCTCCCATAACATTTGTTTGTTCAGGAGGGAAATCATTGCATTGTCCATTGCATTGATCAACACGGTTCCTTCGGGTTCCAGCCATCGTCTAAAACCCAAAAAGAATAGTGTGAGAGGCAAAAATCATGCTAGGGAAAACAACATAATAAAGGGGGAGTACCTTCAATATCCAACATCTTAGGTTTAATTCTATGATCGTTAGCGTAACTCTATTACTATAACCTATAGGTATACTTATCCCTAGGGACATCCCTAGACATACCTTAGAAATATCTCTAGGGATCTCACTAACGTTTTCGCATCCTAGTTTCCAAAGGTTGACTAAACCTTTCCTCTGATACCAACTGTAGAGACCCGAAGCTTGACGTACATGGACATTACATTACATTTGCGGAAAACTTAGTACATAAAAAAAACACACACTAAAGGATCGTAATAGTTTAGTGTCTTTGGAAACTCGGAACGTAATCTTCTAATCGTGGTGAAAGATCTTCAATATCTCCCATAAAGATCTTCCCCTTTTTTTTACCTAAAACCATTCTTTATATCCTGGGGAAAAGAAAACATAAAAGGGTGAGCTCAAATGCTCAGTAAGGGTATACAAAAGAAAAATCAATCACATAATATTCATAAGAACATAACTTTTGGAAATCTTAACCTGCAAAAGAGAGCATAATTTCATAACATGGGATAAATCATAGAATTGAAAATGAGATCCCAATAATCATAACTTAAAACTTGAACTTTGTGGCATGCACACATAATCATGGAAAATCATTTCTTGTTAGTCATGACTCATTGCCAAGACTATCTTAGTGGACAAAGTCCCTTTCTGAACCGAGTTCACTCCTCGTTTCAGTCCTGTATCACTGAACCGAAATAACCTTCCGTTCCAGCCATGTCTATCTCATGAGATATAAAATCTTTACCCAATGCATTGGAGGGAGATATAGGTCCCACCCATCTTATAATGAATCCTTTCTTATGTGTGCCACATAATCATAAAACATACATCATCGCATAACACATGTAAGAAAAATGGGATTCTTGAAACATCATGACATCATAAATCAATTCATATAAGATAAAGGAATTCATAAACATAATTCCATCACAACATAGTCAAATCAATGTAAAAATATGGATAGAAACAGAACTCTTTATTATCTTAGATGGAAAATAATTTTGATAAAACACTTGAATTGAATTCTTGAGGAAAATAACCTTTCTTCTTCAAAATCAATTTCTTTTCACAAAACATCATGCAATTTTAAAAGAAAGAGATTTTATTGAAAATAGTCATGAAATCTTTTAGAGGAAGCTTCATGAAAATAATTCTTTATAAAACAGTAGAAATCCGTTCGTGCCGTATAAGTTAAAAAAAACATTCTTCTCGTACTTTTGTCGGAAAAGTCAAAAAGTACCTCGTACGGAAAAACGACAAAAGATTCCTTTCATATTCTTTACTAAAAACTCACCTAATGGTAAAATTGGATTTAAAATATTGCAAGTGGATGGAAACAATATTACATATTGAGGGAACATGGATGTGGATGATAAAATACACCCCAATAAATACTTACGAATAAACAATCTCGGATAAAAATGAGATTGTGATATTTCCCTTACCTTAGGTCCGACTTGCTTTGTAAGTGTCCAAACCTCCTGTATAATGATTTAAATCATGTTATTGACTTATTACAGAATCATATTCATTCTTATGATATCATATATGGTTCACTTATGACATTATATTACCCGTTCTTTTGTAAATTCCATGTTAAAGAAGCGTTTTGGGTAAAATCGTTTCATTTATCGTAGGTGTTTTGACTTGTTGTTCTTGACATCATTATTACTTATATCATGATTTACTTACTTCCAGAATATAAAATATGATTTATATATCATATATATTCAGTATATATATATATAATAGGTAGATAAATAAAATGAAAAACACCGTTCATGGAGACGGTAGTCCGTACGTACGCATGAACGCTGTTTTCCTTTCCTTATTGTCTTGAAATGGAAGTAAGTAGATGACATACATATGTATATATATACATGAATCCAGTAGCTTTATAATGTCATATATTTCATTATTATTTCTTATATATACATTATAATCATTCTTAAATGGTTAACATGGAGAATGAATCTCATCGCGTCGTGGAGACGGTATTCCGTACGTACGCACGAGCGATGATATCATTTCTATAAATATTGAATTGAATTGGAGTGGATTATACAATATATCAGAATCAATATGATGTTGTAATAACTATGTATAGTTATTCTTTACACCATTATACCCATCCATGTAAGGTGGTGGTGGAAAATAGATTACACCACGGCGTGGAGACGGTATTCCGTACGTACGCACGCGCGGTGATTTCTTTTTCCGTAGGATGGATAGATGGTGAAATAGGGTTGTTTAATACTTATAATAACATATCAGTATATGAGTGATACTGATGTTATTACTTCATAATGAAACAACCTAAGAAGAAGAAGTGGAAGAAGAAATAAAGATGAAAGAATTGGTAACGGTAATTACCTCTTCTTTGAAGCGCCTTTTGGAGACCTCCTCTTAGGGAACTAAAATTGGTCTTTGAGTAAGACCAGAACCTCTAGGATGTTTCTAGGGAAGTGGAGAAGAGATTTTGGCAGGGGTTGGCCGATCTTGAGTGCTCAAATTGGTGTGAGGAGGAGGGGGAGGAGGTGTCCTTTTATAAGGGAGGAGAGGGGCACCTTAGGAATATCTCAAAATATTATTTTATATTAAAGTCAAAATCGGTTTATAATGGTTCCAAAGGGTCTTATTTCGAAGCTAAAGTGGGTATGGGTCGAAATCCTATCAACCAATAGGATTTAGACAAGTTTAGGGTATTATTTTAACCTTATCAATTAGATTTAACTCTAAGTTAATTAATTTAACTTTTACCGTGTCTTTTTGTTTTCTTTCACTATATGGTTAATACACTTACTATAACATGCCAAACAAACCCCAAATTGTATATTATTAATACATATATCCTTATCTAAGTCATTTGGCCGATCCTTAGATTTTTAGGAATAAAATAACAATTAATAATATAATATTTTATTTAAAAACTATTTTGTGTCAATTTTGACACTATTTGATATATGATTTTTGTGAAAGTCATAACAGAATTAAATGTTCGAACCAAGTTGATTAAAACAACATTAACATATCATAGTAACCTAGAAAATTAGTGGAATTCATAAAAATTCTCAAATTACATTTATTTTTGTGTTTATAACATCAATTATGTCAATATTTCATTAATAAGATAATTACTGCATCATCGTTGTGTCATAAATAAATTAAATTATTTTATGTCTAAAAATTACAAATAAAATACCATCATATAGGAAATCTTTTTAGATTTCTAATGAATATTTACAATCGAATTTATCTTATGTATAACCCCATATTAAAAATGATTTACTTATTAAACATTGATTTTAACTATTTTAACCCTTCTTTAAATAAATTAATAATAAATGTCCTAATCTAATCCAAGTGGGCCTAAATGGTCATATTTTATTCCTAAGTTTGTTTTTGGTCGAATTACTCTTGTCCAATAGAATTAGGACACGTGTTAGGGTAATATTAATATCATATTTACCCTTAGTTACCCTATTTACTATTAACCGTGGTAAAAAAAGTAAAAAGTTACTATTCACCAAAAAATTATTTTCATCTCATTGAACCACATTTTAGTCCTTGATATTAACCTTTTCTCTCGGATTTTCGAAATTCCATTCACAGAAGCGGTAAAATTAAGTTTTATGCAAAATTCAGTTTTTAACCTACCACTTAGTAGTTTCACTATTCATCAAAAATTGATGTTTTTCAGAACAATGCCAAAATCTCATCCCAAGCTATATTTCATATTCCGAATTCAAAAATGAAGTCTATTTTACCAAATTCATAACATTAAAGTTGCATTAATTAATTTTATAATTAAATCCCGCTGTTAAAACAAATAGCGTGTTTTTAAGAAACAATATCTATCAAAAGATTGACACTTGTTTATGTCTAGTTTAAATGTGAAATTACATCCAATGACCAACATTGTATTAAATTGTAAAAATATATTCTAAATATACTTTAAAACCACTCAAATTAATGATTTATCACTATTAATTATTTCGATTAAAAAAGTTGTTTTTAATTATAATTTAGTAATTTTCACTATTCATCAGAATATGAAAGTTATCCGAAAAGTACCAAAATTTCACCTTAGGCTAAATTCGATACTCCGAATCCAAAAATGAAGTCCATTTTGAGAGTTAAAATTTCTAAAATTTAAAAAGTGGTTATTACTATTCATAACGGCTAGTTTTAATAATATTTTAATAACATATCATTGTTTCGTGAAACTCAGGATTACGTACCACACACGCTATCGAGGAAGGTTGCGATTGCGTGTAATGCAAGGCAAGTCAAGGATGCGTGTTGTGAAAGCTCCTTTTGGTGTAGCGTATAACACAAGACATTAGTAAAATAAAAAAGAATATTTTTCATAAAATCTCGGGCTGTTACATGTTTTGAGTCCAGAGGTAGTTCAGCTGGAAGAGAACCTATCTTATGAGGAACAACCAGTCCAGATTCTTGACCACAGGGAGAAAGTGTTATGGAATAAGGTGATTAATCAGGTAAAGGGTTTGTGGAAAAACCACATGATGGAAGAGGCAACATGGGAATCTGAAAATGCAATGAGGGATAAGTACCCCCATTTATTTGATAAGTAAATAAATTGCGGGGACACAATTTTCAAAAGGGGGGAAGGATGTAAAATCCCAATTAAGTAATGAATAATAGATATTTTTATCTATATCTATTAATGATTAAGATAGTGTTTTAGAGGCTTATAATTAAAATAAATACAATCTTATGCATGGAATACACTAATATTCTTAAAAGATTGTTTTACTGCCTTTTGATGGCAAACCATTTTTAAATATATCTTTTGACAATTTTATAAGATATGTTTGTAAAAATAAACTTATTATTTATTATTGGGACATCAAAATTTACTTTGTGTGAATTTTTGGTATTTTTCAGACAATGTTCATTTTTTAATGAATAGTGAAAAATGCTGCATTTTACATCAAAACTGCTTTTTAATCTAATTTATTTATATGATTAGATTATCTTTTGAATTGGTTTTGAAGTGAAATTACAATATATTTTTACGATTTAATCCAATGGTGGTCATTGGAATAAATTTCACTTTGAAATTGGACTTAAAGTGGTGTCAATCTTTTGATCCTTATTTTTTCATAAAAACACGCTATTTGTCATGACAACGGGAATTAATTATTAAATTATTTAATCTGACTTATATGTTTTGAATTTTGTAAAATAGAATTCATTTTTTTAATTCAGAATATCAAATATAGCTTAGGGTAAATTTTTGGTATTTTTCTGAAGAACTTCAATTTTTGATTAATAGTGATACCACTAAGTGGCACTTATAAAACTGATTTTTCATTTAAATGAAATTTTACCACATCTGTGTTTTGAATTTCAAAATTAAAACATACATGGTTTTCATTAAGAAGTAAAATGTCGTTCAATGAGATTAAAATAATTTTTTGGTGAATAGTAACTCTTAAGTTCTTAATCGCGATTAGAGTTAATTAGTGTAGTTTAAGGTAAAAATAATGCTTTAATAAACTTAGATGATCTTGAAACATGTCCTACCCTCATTTGATGTGTCATTTCAGACCAAGAAAATCCATGGGTCAACTTGGGGACCACCTGGAGCCACTTTGGTTGGGAAATGACATAAATAATTTTTTATTAAATGTAAAAGTAAAAATGACAGAAACATGAGATCTTTTACTAAAACAATTTTTACATGGGGTTATAAAGATCAGATTTTTGATTATAAATATTCATTAGAAAGATAAAATTATTTCCTACATCATAGTACTTTTTTTATAATTTTTAGACTTTAAATATATTAACTTATTTATGAAATCATGATGATGATGCGATGACCTCATTATTTAACGATTTAAATAAAATGGAATGATAATGTAAACTATAGGAACTAAACATGGCCAAAACCTATTGTATGGGTGGATTTAGAACCCTTATCGCCTTATCCTAGAAAAAAAATCAATGTGGGACCTCTTAAATCCGAATACCTTTTTAAAATGATGTGACTTTTCTTTACCTTCCAAGAGTGCCCCTCCTCTCCTCTTATAAAAGGCCCTCACCTCTACCTCCTTACCCACACTCCCAAATCCTTTGGCTCGGCCAAAACCTGCCCATTTTGGCTCTCCACATCTCTATCTTACTCCTTGAAGCCTCACATTGGGCAGAAGTCTTCCCAAGGAAGCCTTTGAGCTCAAATCTAATAGAGTTACCCGATTTTAAGGTAATGTTTTCTTTTGAGTCCTTTTGTTTGATTTTGCTTCTCCAACCCCATAATTCTTTTTATTCTTTTCTTTTGTAACAAATACAGTATCCTAAATATACTAGGATGTTGTTATAAGAAGTATTCGAGCTACACTTACACACACCTACATCTAATGGTTAATGGACATTCTGTTTCCATGGATGGTGAATTTATGCCTCCCGAAACAATGATTGTTCAACATTCTTTTAACACATTCAAAGGTGGCCATTAGGATGTCACTATATTTATATATGATATATAATATGTTTATGTTTTCCTTAAGATTCTGTATTTTTCATTTTGGGCATACCTTTATGGTTTCCATTATGGGTAAACACGATATCTTCATTTAAGGAAGTGCGGACTACCACCCCCTCAAATTGATTTGATTCGTTAAATACCATATGTGGGATGTATAAATGATGGAGCTATGAAATTATATATTATGTTATACTAGAATTATAATATACATTTATATCATTATGATTGCATTCTATAAAATACAAAATAGAAATGAAAGTAGCGTTCATGCGTACGTACGGCTTACCGTCTCCATGAATGGTGCATTTCATTTCTTACCTCTAAATGATTATGTAATATTATAAATGCATTTATATACTGGATATATATGATATATAAATAATGATTATAATTATGGATATAATGGATACATGAACAACATGTAATTATAAAGGGTTTATTTTTGACCCAAGTACCAATGATCGTTAAAACGACCGTTATTAACTTAAATAATTACATAGTGTTCATGACATGGAAATAAGTGATATAAAAGGAATAATGAACTTGAAAAATGTTCTTATACAAGTAGAAATTAACTCAAGTTTATTATTCAGGAGATTGAAGAACGACCAAGTCAAGTCGGACCCGAGGTATGGGACTTCGTCTCAATCTCCTTTCATTGAGGCATATTTTGTTTTATACACAACATTTTTTTTGTATGGTGTATAAACCCCTTTGAATTTTACGTTTATTCAAAAGGAATATTTTTTATACGAAGCATTTACTAAACGACAAAAGGGAATGTTTTTGTCGTACGTATGCGGTGACAAGGACTTCTCCGCCGTCGTGACCATTATTTGAGTTTCGGCTTCCTCTATAATCCATACCTTTTTTTAAAAGAAAAATAAATACCGTGTTTTACTTTTCTTTTATTTTGGTATTGAAAATGGTTTTCATAATGTTTTTATATCAATGGGTTGTATTGATATCTTGTGATTGAAAGTTGGAAACGTTATGTTTCCTTTATGCATGTTTTATGTGATATGATTATGTTGAGGTTCTTGGGCATTATTATGAAGATGGGTGGTTCCCTGATAAACTAAGGGTGAGTGATCCCGATATAGCTCTCCAATGCATCGGGTAACGCGAAGGAGTGTAACGTTAAGGTTTCTCTGAAGAGATTTAGGGAATATACTGTGATGGGTATTCCAAACGTAACCAAGAGGGTTAATCCCTACGTAAAAATGTTATGAATGCCTCAAGTTACCTTTATGTCTTATGATTTCTAGGATTTATTCATGTTTTGATGAGGTATGTTGAAGTGATTATGTTTTATGGTTAAAGTATGATTTCATTCTTATGTATATATGTACCCATGTTTCCTTTCCATATATATTTTATATCCCTTTCTGAGCTCTTTATGCTCATCCCATGTTTTGTTGAAATGTTTTTCACAGGTCTAGGGAAAGGTACATGATATGATGATAGTGTCAAGGGAGTGTCAAGAAAAAATCCATGTTTTATTTTAAATATGTTTCCATTGATGGGAAAGAAGAATATTATCTTTATGTAACCACTTTGTTTATATGTGGAACGTAATGCAAGTTTTATGATCTAATTCTCTAAAACTCTAAACCTGAAAAGATCCTCAAGGTGTAATCTTTTAATAACTCAAGATTAAGTAAGGTTTAAGGCTGGGGTCTTATAGTTGGTTCAAAGGTCGGTTTAGATAACTTTAGGAGATATAATTCTATTAAATAATTATCCGAAAATATTTTTTTATGGTCATAGTGAAGTGATATAGTATTTGAAGATTTCCATGTTGCTTCATCTAAGACATGTTTGTTCAGAAAGGTTTTCCACAGAGGAAACAGGGAAGCAGTGCTAGGAAGGAATGCAGAAGGAAATAACCTTCCGAATCAGCATCCTAAGATGGTTGGAATTGGAACAGAACATTTTGTTGCAGTAATGGCGCAGTTGACTCAAGCGATAAATGGCGGTGGTATCCATACACGAGATCAGCCAGTTCATCCGCAGAGGAACATGTTAGTGGTGGAACATTTCATGAGGCAACATCCACCATCATTCAGAGGATCATCTGACCCTGTGCTAGCTGAAGGGTGGATTAAAGAACTGGAGAATATTTTTGATGTCATGTGGTGTTCAGAAAATCAAAAGGTTAGTCTTGCTATTTACCGTTTGGAGGGTGAAGCAGATCAGTGGTGGTCGATGGTTAACAATATCAGGGACGCTGATGAGATTGATGCTCTCGACTGGGATGAATTCAAAGGTATTTTTCTTGAGAAGTATTTTCTTAAGGCTGTTCAATTTAGGATGGAAAAGAAATTCTTGGAATTGAGGCAATAGGAAGACTCAGTGGCTGCCTATGAAGAAAGGTTCACTCGGTTGGCAAGGTATGCTCCAAATTTTATCCGAGACCTTGATAGTAAAATAAATCATTTTTACTCCAGATTAAATCCAAAATATCGAAGGGCATTAGCTTCTCGTGAGTTTAAAAGTTATGACAAGCTTGTTAGATGTTCTGAGAAGGTGGAAATGGAGTTTGCCGATGATAAAGTGTTCTATAACAACCAACAGAAGAAGAGACCGAGGTGGAAGGAGAAAGGTAAGAATTCTTCAAAAAAGTCTGACAGTAAGTAAACTATGTTCCCAGTTTGTGATAAATGTGGCAAAAGGCATGCCAGTGAATGTATTCTGAATTTTGGAAAGTGCTGCCGATGTGGTAAGATGGGACATAAGGCTCGTGATTGCACTGGAAAAGATCAGGGTGATGGTAGGACCAAATTTGATTTACAGTTAGTGAAATGTTATAAGTGCAATGAGATGGGTCACTATGCAAACGAGTGTCCGACAAAGAGCTTGGGTGATGTGAAGCAGTTAGACTACAAGAAAGAAAGGGGTGGTGAAATCCTTTTCAACTACTTCAGCAGATGTCGGGCCATCAAATGAAGTTGTATCAGGTACTTTGTTTGTTTTTTTCAGATTATGCCAGTGTGTTGTTTGATTCGGGGTCTACACATTCTTTCATCTCTAAAACCTTTTCTAGTAAAATGGGAATACCATCTCTAGAAATGACTCCTGAACTTTTGGTAAAAACACCTAGGGGAAATGTTGAGGCAAAAAGAATTTATAAGCATCTTCCTATCCTTATCTGTGGAAAGAACCTACTTGCAAACCTTATTGTTCTACCTTTAGTAGAGTTTGATGTTATCCTGGGTATAGATTGGCTCTCTATTTACCATGCTAAGATTGAATGTTGAGCTAAAGAAGATTCTTTTCAGAATGAATTTCAGTTTTTGTACAAGAATGAACCCTTACTGTTGATAACTTATCAAGAGGCCAAGAAACATGTAAAAGATGGAAATGAATGTTACCTTGCACACATCGTTTAAAATAAATGAACTTTTCAGATTAATGATGTGCTAGTGGTAAATGAGTATCCTGATGTTTTTCCTGACGAGTTTCCTGGAATATTACCAGATCGGGAAGTTTAGTTTAATGTTGACTTAGTTCCTGATGCTAAGCCAATTTCAAAACCCCCTTATCGAATGGCTCAAATTGAACTATTAGAGTTGAAGGATAAATTGTAAGATTTATTAGAGAAAGGTTTCATTCGACCTAGCACATCACCATGGGGTGCTCCTATTTTATTTGTTAAAAAGAAAGATGGTTCAATGAGACTTTTCATTGATTATAGAGCCTTGAATAACATCACTGTTAAGAACAAATATCCTTTGCCTCATATCGATGATTTGATTGATCAGCTCCAGGGAGCTCAGTATTTTTCAAAGATTGACTTGAGATCGGGGTACCATCAGGTGAAGGTAAAGGAAGCAGATGTTCTGAAGACTGTGTTCCATACAAGATATGGCCATTATGAAATTGTAGTAATTCATTTAGGGCTATCCAATGCACCTGCTGTATTCATGGAATTAATGAATAGAATTTTCCATGAGATCTTGGATAAGTTTGTGGTGGTTTTCATGGATGATATTTTGGTGTTTTATAAATGTAAAGAGGAGCATGAAAGATATTTAAGGTTTATCATGCAAACCCTAAAAGAAAAGAAACTATATGGAAACTTCAGAAAGTGTGAGTTTTGGTTGCAACAAATTTCATTCCTTGGTCATATTGTTTCTAAATATGGGATAACTGTTGATCCTGAAAAAACAAAGGTTGTTGAAGAATGGCCAAGACTCACAAAGGTAACTGAGATTCATATCTTCCTTGGTTTGGCAGGATATTACCTAAGGTTTGTTAGAAATTTTTCATAGTTATCTAGTCCAATGACTAAGCTAACTCGGAAGGTTGTTAAGTTTATCTGGAAAAAATAATGTGATGATTGTTTTCAGGAATTGAAAAGAAGATTGGTGAATGCTCCAGTTTTGGCACTACCTTCCAGGAATGGTGAGTTTGTTATCAACAATGATGCTTCATTGAAAGGACTTGGTTGCATCCTATTTCAGAATGATCAGGTAATTGCTTATTCTTTACGAGAGTTGAAAACTCATGGGGTAAATTACCCTACACATGATTTGGAATTAGCTGCTGTTGTTTTTGCTTTAAAAATTTGGAGGCATCATTTGTATGGAGTAAAGTGTGAAATATATACTGATCACAAAAGTTTAAAGTATATATTTACTCCTAAAGAGTTAAACATGAGACAGAGGAGATGGCTGGAATTAATCAAGGATTATGATTGTACAATTCATTACCATCCGGGAAAAGCAAATAAAGTGGCTGATGCTTTGAGTCAAAAAATTAATGCTTCATTAGCAATGTTGCATTTGGAATGTGATCCTTTGGTTAAGGATTTGATGAAATTTGGCATAGAAGTTTTTGGTGTAGGAAGTTCTTCTCTTTTTTTAGGTATTAGTGATATCATCCCTATCAAATAGAATCAAGCAAGCACAGAAGCAAGATAGTGAGTTGCAGAAAAAGGTAGAGCTGGTTCAGAAAGGTAAGTTGCCTAAATTCAACATTGATAATGATTGTGTTTTGAGATTTTGGAAGAGATTGTGTGTGCCTTGTGATTTACAGTTGAAGAGAGAGTTGTTATGTGAAGCTCATAGTTCTCCGTTTTCAGTTCATCCTGGCAGTACTAAAATGTACAGAGATCTGCGGGAGTATTACTGGTGGGATGGAATGAAAAGAGATATTGCTGATTTTACTGTGAAGTGTTTGACATGTCAATAGGTTAAAGCAGAGATATAGTTACCGAAAGGGATGCTTCAGCCATTACCAGGGCTACAGTGGAAATGGGAGAATATATCCATGGACTTTGTTGTGGGATTACCGAATACATCTCGAGGTAATAATGCAATATGGGTTATTGTTGATCTCTTGACTAAATCTGCTCATTTCCTTGCTATACGAGATACTTTTTCCTTAGATTAACTTTCCCGTTTGTATCTTAAATAGATAGTCAGGTTACATGGAGTTCCCGTCTCCATTGTATCTGATCGTGATCCTAGGTTCACTTATAACTTTTGGAAAGGCCTTTAGAACTCGTTGGGTACTGAATTAAATTTTAGTACAGCTTTTCATCCTCAATCAGATGGGCAGTAAGAGCGAACAATTCAGACATTGGAGGATATGCTATGTTCTTGATCTATGGATTATCAGGGAAGTTGGGACCAACATCTTTCTTTGGTTGAATTTTCATATAATAACAGTTTTCATTCCAGTATACAGATGACACCATTTCAGGCATTATATGGGAAGCAGTGTCGAACTCCAGCTTTCTGGGATGAAGTCGGTGAAAGGAAGTTGATAGGACCATAATTGGTAGAAGAGTTGGTAGAAAAAATTCAGCTGATACAGAAGCAGATGAGAACAGCTCAGAGCAGGCAGAAGAGTTATGAGGATTACCGGAGGAAGGATCTATCTTTCGAGGTAGGTGATCATGTTTTTTCTCAAGGATTCTCCTTGGAAAAGTGTGATGAGATTTGGTAAGAAAGGAAAGCTGAGTCCAAGTTTTATTGGACCATATGAAATTCTGGAGAGAGTTGGATCAGTTTCATTCCGGGTGGATTTACCTCCGAGTTTATCTCAGGTACACAATGTTTTCCACGTTTCGATGTTGATAAAGTATATGCCGGATCCATCTCCTGTTTTGAGTCCAGAGGTAGTTCAGCTGGAAGAGAACCTATCTTATGAGGAAAAACTAGTCCAGATTCTTGACCAGAGGGAGAACGTGTTACGGAATAAGGTGATTAATCAGTTAAAGGTTTTGTGGAAAAACCACATGATGGAAGAGGCAACATGGGAATCTGAAAATGCAATGAGGGATAAGTACCCCCATTTATTTGATAAGTAAATAAATTGTGGGGACACAATTTTCAAAAGGGGGGAAGGATGTAACATTCCAAGTAAGTAATTAATAATATATATTTTTATCTATGTCTATTAATGATTAAGATAGTGTTTTAGAGGCTTAAAATGAAAATAAATACAATCTTATGCATGGAATACAGTAATATTCTTAAAAGATTGTTTTACTACCTTTTGATGGAAAACCATTTTTAAATCTATCTTCTGACAATTTTATAAGCTATGTTTGTCAAAATAAACTTATTAATTATGATTGGGACATCAAAATTTACTTTGTGTGAATTTTTGGTATTTTTCAGAGAATGTTCATTTTTTAATGAATAGTTAAAAATACTGCATTTTACATCAAAACTGCCTTTTAATCTAATTTATTTATATGGTTATATTATCTTTTGAATTGGTTTTGAAGTGAAATTAGAATATATTTTTACCATTTAATACAATGGTGGACATTAAAATCAATTTCACTTTGAAATTGGACTTAAACTGGTGTCAATCTTTTGATACTTATTGTTTCATAAAAACACGCTATTTGTCATTAAGAGAGTTACCCGATTTTAAGGTAATGTCTTCTTTTGAGTCCTTTTGTTTGATTTTGCTTCTCCAACCCCCTAAACTCTTTTTATTATTTTCTTTTGTAACAAATACAGTATCCTAAATATACTAGGATGTTTTTATAAGAAGGATTGGAGCTACACTTACACACACCTACATCTAATGGTTAAAGGAGATACTGTTTCTGTGGATGGTGAATTTATGCCTCCAGAAACGATGATTGTTCAACATTCTTTTAACACCTTAAAATGTGTCCATTAGGATGTCACTATATTTAAATATGATATATAATATGTTTATGTTTTCCTTAAGATTCTGTATTTTTCATTTTGGGCATACCTTTATGGTTTCCATTACGGGTAAACGTGATATCTTCATTGAAGGAAGTGCGGACTACCGCCCCCTCAAAGTGATTTGATTCGTTAAATACCATATGTGGGATGTATAAAGGATGGAGCTATGATATTATATATGATATTATACTGGAATTATAAAATAGATTTATATCATTATGATTGCATTCAATAAAATACGAAATAGAAAAGAAAGTAGCGTTCATGCGTACGTATGGCTTACCATCTCCATGAACAGTGCATTTCATTTCTTACCTCTAAATGATTATGTAATATTATAAATGCATGTATATACTAGAGATATATGATATATACATAATTATTATAATTTTGGATATAATTTATACATGAACACATGTAATTATAAAGGTTTTATTTTTGACTCAAGTACCAATGATCGTTAAAACGACCATTATTAACTTAAATAATTACATAGTGTTCATGACATGGCAATAAGTGATATAAAAGGAATAATGAACATGAAAAATGTTCTTAAACAAGTAGAAATTAACTCAAGTTTATTATTCAGGAGATTGAAAAACGACCAAGTCAAGTCGGACCCGAGGTATGGGACTTCGTCTCAATCTCCTTTCATTGAGGCATATTTTGTTTTATACAAAACCTTTTTTTGTATGGTGTATAAACCCCTTTTACTTTTATGTTTATTCAAAAGGAATATTTTTTATGCGAAGCATTTACTAAACGAAAAAAGGGAATGTTTTTTTCCTACGTATGCGGCGACAACGACTTCTCCACCGTCGTGACCATTATTTGAGTTTCAGCTTCCTCTACAAGCCATACCTTTTTTTTAAAGAAACATAAATACCATTTTTTACTTTTCTTTTATTTTGGTATTGAAAATGGTTTTCATAATGTTTTTATATCAATGTGTTGTATTGATATCTTCTGATTGAAAGGTGGAAATGTTATGTTTCCTTTATGCATGTTTTATGTTATACGATTATGTTGAGGTTCTTGGGCATTATTATGATGACGGGTGGTTCCCTGATAAACTATGGGCAGGTGAGCCCAATATAGCTCTCCAATGCATTGGGTAATGCGAAGGAGTGTAACATTAAGGATTCTCCTAAGAGATTTAGGGAATATACTGTGATGGGTATTCCAAATGTAACCAATAGGGTTACTCCCTACGTAAGAATGTTATGAATGCCTCAAGTTACCTTTATGTCTTATGATTTCTAGGATTTATTCTTGATTTGATGAGTTATATTGAAGTGCTTATGTTTTATGGGTAAAGTATGATTTCATTCTTATGTATATATGTACCCATGTTTCCTTTCCATATATATTTTATATCCCTTAATGAGATTTTTATGCTCATCCCATGTTTTTTTGAAATGTTTTTCACAGATCAAGGGAAAGGTACATGATATGATGATAGTGTCAAGGGAGTGTCATGAAAGAATCCATGTTTTATTTTAAATATGTTTCCATTGATGTTAACGAAGAATATTATCTTTATGTAACCACTTTGTTTATATGTGGAATGTAATGCAAGTTTTATGATCTAATTCTCTAAAACTCTAAACCCAAAAAGATCCTCCAGGTGTAATCTTTTAATAACTCAAGATTAAGTAAGGTTTAAGGCTGGGGTCTTATAGTTGGTATCAAAGGTCGGTTTAGATAACTTTAAGATTTGGAATTCTATTAAATAATTATCCGAAAATATTTTTTTATGGTCAAATTGAAGTGATATAGAATTTGAAGATTACCATGTTGCTTATTCTAAGACATGTTTGTTCAGAATGGTTTTCCACAGAGGAAAAAGGGAAGCAGTGCTAGGAAGGCATGCAGAAGGAAATAACCTTCCGAATCAGCATCCTGAGATAGTCGGAATTGGAACTGAACAGTTTGTTGCAGTAATGTCACAGTTGACTCAAGCGATAAATGGAGGTGGTATCCATACACGAGATCAGCCAGATCAACTGCAGAGGAACATGTCAGTGGTGGAACATTTCATGAGGAAACATCCCCCATCATTTAGAGGATCATCTAACCCTGTGCTAGCCGAAGGGTGGATAAAAGCACTGGAGAAGATTTTAGATGTCATGGGGAGTTCATACAATCAAAAGGTTAGTCTTGCTATTTACTGTTTGGATGGTGAAGTAGATCAGTGATGGTCGATGGTTAAAAATATCAGGGACGCTGATGAGATTGATGCTCTCGACTGGGATGAATTCATAGGTATGTTTCTTGAGAAGTATTTTCCTAAGGCTGTTCGACTTAGGATGGAAAATAAATTCTTGGAATTGAGGCAAGAGGAAGACTCAGTGGCTGCCTATGAATAAAGGTTCACTCGATTGGCAAGGTATGCTCCAAATTTTATCCGAGACCTTGATAGTAAAATCAATCGTTTTTACTCCGTATTAATGCCAAAATATCGAAGGAAATTAGCTTCTAGTGAGTTTAAAAGTTATGAAAATCTTGTTAGCTGTGCTGAGAAGGTGGAAATGGAGTTTTCCGATGATCAGCTATTCTATAACAACCAATAGAAGAAGAGACCGAGGTGGCAGGAGAAAGGTAAGAATTCTTCAAAAATGTCTGACGGTAAGAAAACTAAGTTTCTAGTTTGTGATAAATGTGGCAAAAGGCATGCTGGGGAATGTCTTCTGAATTCTGGAAAGTTCTACCGACGTGGTAAGATGGGACATAAGGCTCGTGATTGCACTGGAAAAGATTAGGGTGATGGTAAGACCAAATTTGATTTATAGTTAGTGAAATGTTATTAGTGCAATGAGATGGGTCACTATGCAAACGAGTGTCCGACAAAGAGCTTGGGTGATGGGAAGTAGTTAGACTACAAGTAGAAAGGGGTGGTGAAATCCTTTTCAACTACTTCAGCAGATGTCAGGCCATCAAATGAATTTGTATCAGGTACTTTGTTTGTTTTTTCAGATTATGACAGTGTGTTTTTTGATTCGGGGTCTACACATTCTTTCATCTCTGAAACCTTTTCTAGTAAAATGGGAATACCATCTCAAGAAATGACTCCTGAACATTTGGTAAAAACACCTGGGGGAAATGTTGAGGCAAAAAGAATTTATAAGAATCTTCCTATCCTTATCTATGGAAAGAACCTACTTGAAAACCTTATTGTTCTACCTCTAGTAGAGTTTGATGTTATCCTGGGTAAGGATTGGCTCTCTATTTACCATGTTAATATTGACTGTAGAGCTAAAGAAGTTTCTTTTCAGAAAGAATTTCAGTTTGTGTACAAGAATGAACCATTACTATTGATAACTTTTCAAGAGGCCAAGAAACTGTTAAAAGATGGAAATTAATGTTACCTTGCACACATCGTTGAAAATAAAGGAACTGTTCAGATTAATGATGTGCCAGTGGTAAATGAGTATCCTGATGTTTTTCCTGATGAGTTTTCTAGAATAATACTAGATCGGGAAGTTGAGTCTAATGTTGACTTAGTTCCTGATGCTAAGACAATTTCAAAACCCCCTTATCGAATGGCTCAAATTGAACTTTTAGAGTTGAAGGATCGATTGCAATATTTATTAGAGAAAGGTTTCATTCGACCGAGAACATCAACATGGGGTGCTCCTGTTTTATTTGTTAAAAAGAAAGATGGTTCAATGAGACTTTGCATTGATTATAGAGCCTTGAATAAAATCACTGTTAAGAACAAATATCCTTTGCCTCATATCGATGATTTGTTTGATCAGCTCCAGGGAGCTCTGTATTTTTCAAAGATTGACTTGAGATTGGGATACCATCAGCTGAAGGTAAAGGAAGCAGATGTTCTGAAGACTGCGTTCCGTACAAGATATGGCCATTATGAATTTGTAGTAATGCCTTTTGGGCTAACCAATGCACCTGCTGTATTCATGGAATTAATGAATGGAATTTTTCATGAGTTCTTGGATAAGTCAGTGGTGGTTTTCATTGATGATATTTTGGTGTTTTCTAAATGTAAAGAGGAGCATGAAGGACATTTAAGGGTTATCTTGAAAACCGTAAAAGAAAAGAAACTGTATGGAAAATTCAGCAAGTGTGAGTTTTGGTTGCAACAAATTTCATTCCTTGGTCATATTTTTTCTGAAGATGGGATAACTATTGATCCTGCAAAAAAAGTTTGTTTAAGAATGGACAAGACTCACAAATGTAACTGAGAATCATAGCTTCCTTGGTTTGGCAGGCTATTACTTATGGTTTGTTAGAAATTTTTCACAGTTATATAGTCCAATGACTAAGCTAACTCGGAAGGTTGTTAAGTTTATCTGGACAAAAGAATGTGATGATTGTTTTCAGGAATTAAAAAGAAGATTGGTGAATGCTCCAGTTTTGGCACTACCTTCCAGGAATGGTGAGTTTGTTATCTACAGTGATGCTTCATTGAAAGGACTTGGTTGTGTCCTAATGCAGAATGATCAGGTAATTTCTTATGCTTCATGACAGTTGAAAACTCATGAGATAAATTACCCTACACATGATTTGGAATTAGCTACTGTTGTTTTTGCTTTAAAAATTTGGAGGCATCATTTGTATGGAGTAAAGTGTGAAATATATACTGATCACAGAAGTTTAAAGTATATATTCACTCAGAAAGAGTTAAACATGAGACAGAGGAGATGTCTGTAATTAATCAAGGATTATGATTTTACAATTCATTACCATCCGGGAAAATCAAATAAAGTGGCTGATGCTTTGAGTCGAAAAATTAATGCTTCATTAGCAATGTTGAGTTTGGAACGTGATCCTTTGGTTAAGGATTTGATGAACATTGGCATAGAAGTTGTTGGTGAAGGAATTTATTCTGTTTTGTTTTAGGTATCAGTGAGATCATCTCTATCAAATAGAATCAAGAAAGCACAGAAGCAAGACAGTGAGTTGCAGAAAAAGGTAGAGCTGGTTCAGAAAGGTATGTTTCCTAAATTCAACATTGATAATGATTGTGTTTTGAGATTTGGGAAGAGATTGTGTGTGCCTTGTAATTCACAGTTGAAGAGAGAGTTGTTATGTGAAGTTCATAGTTCTCCGTTTTCAGTTCATCCTGGCAGTACTAAGATGTACAGAGATATGCGGGAGTATTACTGGTGGGATGGAATGAAAAGAGATATTGCTGATTTTACTGTGAAGTGTTTGACATGTCAATAGGTTAAAGCAGGGCGGCAATTACCGAAAGGGATGCTTCAGCCTTTACCAGTGCCAGAGTGGAAATGGGAGAATATATCTATGGACTTTGTTATGGGATTACCGAAGACATCTCGAGGTAATAATGCAATCTAGGTTATTGTTGATCGCTTGACTAAATCTGCTCATTTCCTTGCTATACGAGATACTTTTTCCGTAGATCAACTTTCCCGTTTGTATCTTAAAGAGATAGTCAGGTTACATGGAATTCCCCTCTCCATTGTATCTGATCGTGATCCCAGGTTCACTTATAACTTTTGGAAAGGCCTTCAGAAGTCGTTGGGTACTGAATTAAATTTTAGTACAGCTTTTCATCCTCAATCAGATGGGCAGTCAGAACGAACAATTCAGACATTGGAGGATATGCTATGTTCTTGATCTATGGATTATCAGGGAAGTTGGGACCAACATCTTTCTTTGGTTGAATTTTCATATAATAACAGTTTTCATTCCAGTATACAGATGGCACCATTTCAGGCATTATATGGGAAGCGGTGTCGAACTCCAGTTTTCTGGGATGAAGTGGGTGAAAGGAAGTTGATGGGACCAGAATTGGTAGAAGATTTGGAAGAAAAAATTCAGCTGATATAGAAGCAGATGAGAACAGCTCAGAGCAGGAAGAAGAGTTATGCGGATAACCGGAGGAAGGATCTATCTTTCGAGGTAGGTGATCATGTTTTTCTCAAGGATTCTCCTTGGAAAAGTGTGATGATATTTGGTAAGAGAGGAAAGATGAGTCGAAGGTTTATTGGACCATATGAAATTCTGGAGAGAGTTGGATCAGTTGCATTCCGGGTGGCTTTACCTCCGAGTTTATCTCAGGTACACGATGTTTTTCACGTTTCGATGTTGAGAAAGTATATGCCAGATCCATCTCATGTTTTGAGTCCAGAGATAGTTCAGCTGGAAGAGAACCTATCATATGAGGAACAACCAGTCCAGATTCTTGACCACAGGGAGAAAGTGTTACGGAATAAGGTGATTAATCAGGTAAAGGTTTTGTGAAAAAACCACATAATGGAAGAGGAAACATGGGAATCTGAAAATGCAATGGGAGATAAGTACCCCCATTTATTCGATAAGTAAATAAATTACGGGGACGCAATTTTAAAAAGGGGGAAGGATGTAACATCCCAAGTAAGTAATGAATAATAGATATTTTTATCTATGCCTATTAATGATTAAGATAGTGTTTCAGAGGCTTAAAATGAAAATAAATACAATCTTATGCATGGAATACACTAATATTCTTAAAAGATTGTTTTACTGCCTTTTGATGGCAAACCATTTTTAAATCTGTCTTTTGACAATTTTATAAGCTATGTTTGTCAAAATAAACTTATTATTTATGATTGGGACATTAAAATTTACTTTGTGTGAATTTTTGGTATTTTTCAGACAATGTTCATTTTTTAATGAATAGTGAAAAATACTGCATTTTACATCAAAACTGCTTTTTAATCTAATTTATTTATATAATTAGATTATATTTTTAATTGGTTTTGAAGTGAAATTTCAATATATTTTTACCATTTAATCCAATGGTGGTCATTGGAATCAATTTCACTTTGAAATTGGACTTAAACTGGTGTCAATCTTTTGATAATTATTGTTTCATAAAAACACGCTATTTGTCATGACAACGAGAATTAATTATTAAATTATTTTACGTGACTTATATGTTTTTAATTTTTTAAAATAGACTTCATTTTTTAATTCATAATATCAAATATAGCTTAGGGTAAATTTTTGGTATTTTTCTGAAAAACATCAATTTTTGATTAATAGTGATACCACTAAGTGGCACTTATAAAAACTGATTTTTCGTTTAAATGAAATTTTACCACTTTTGTGTTTTTAATTTCAAAAATCCGATATACATGTTAATAATTAAGAAGTAAAATGTGGTTCAATGAGATTAAAATAATTTTTCGGTGAATAGTAACTCTTAAGTTCTTAATCGCGATTAGAGTTAATTAGTGTAGTTTAAGGTAAAAACAATGCTTTAATAAAATGAGATGAGCTTGACACATGTCCTACCCTCATTGGATGTGTCATGGCTGACCAATAAAATCCATGGGTAAACTTGGGGACCACATGGAGCCACTTTGGTTGGGAAATGACATAAATAACTTTTTATTTAATGTAAAAGTAAAAATGACACAAACATGAGATGTTTTACTAAAAAAATTTTTACATGGGGTTATAAAGATCAGATTTTTGATTATAAATAGTCATTGTAAAGATAAAATGACTTCCTACATCATATTACTTTTTTCTATAATTTTTAGACTTTAAATAAATTAACTTATTTAGGACATCATGATGATGCAGCGATGACCTCGTTATTTAACGATTTAAATAAAATGGAATGATAATGTAAAATATAAGACCTACACATGGAAAAAACCTATTGGATGGGTGGATTTCGAACCCTTATCACCTTATCCTCGAAACAAATCATTGTGGGACCTCTTAAATCCGAATACCATTTTAAAATAATGTGACTTTTCTTTACCTTCCAAGAGTGCCCCTCCTCTCCTCTTATAAAAAGCCCCCACCTCTACCTGCTTACCCACACTCCCAAAGCCTTTGGCTCAGCCAACCCCTGCCCATTTTGGCTCTCCACATCCATATCTTACTCCTTGAAGCCTCACTTTGGGCAGAAGTATTTTCAAGGAAGCCTTTGAGCTCAAATCTAAGATAGTTACCCGATTTTAAGGTAATGTCTTCTTTTGAGTCCTTTTGTTTGATTTTGCTTCTCCAACCCCCTAAACTCTTTTTATTCTTTTCTTTTGTAACAAATCCAGTATTATAAATATACTAGGACGTTTTTCTATGAATTATTCGAGATACAATTACACACACCTTCATCTAATGGTTAAAGGACATACTGTTTCCGTGGATGGTGAATTTATGCCTCCCGAAACGATTATTGTTCAACATTCTTTTAACACCTTCAAAGGTGGCCATTAGGATGTCACTATATTTATATATAATATATAATATGATTATGTTTTCCATAAGCTTCTATATTTTTCATTTTTGGCATACCTTTAGGGTTTCCATTATGGGTAAACGCGATATCTTCATTTAAGGAAGTGCGGACTACCGCCCCTCAAAGTGATTTGATTCGTTAAATACCATATGTGGGATCTATAAATGATGGATCTATGATATTATATATGATATTATACTGGAATTATAATATACATTTATATCATTATGATTTCATTCTATAAAATACGAAATATAAATGAAAGTAGCGTTCATGCGTACGTACGGCTTACCATCTCCATGAACGGTGCATTACATTTCTTACCTCTAAATGATTATGTAATATTAAAAATCCATGTATATACTGGAAATATATGATATATAAATAATTATTATAATTATGGATATAATGGATACATGAACAACATGTAATTATAAAGGGTTTATTTTTGACTCAAGTACCAATGATCGTTAAAACGACCGTTATTAACTTAAATAATTACATAGTGTTCATGACATGGAAATAAGTGATATAAAAGGAATAATGAACATGCAAAATGTTCTTAAACAAGTAGAAATTAACTCATGTTTATTATTCAAGATATTAAAGAACGACCAAGTCAAGTCGGACCCGAGGTATGGGACTTCGTCTCAATCTCCTTTCATTGAGTCATATTTTGTTTTATACACAACCTTTTTTTGTATGGTGTATAAACCCCTTTGACTTTTACGTTTATTCAAAATGAATCTTTTTTATACGAAGCATTTACTAAATGACAAAAGGGAATGTTTTTGTCGTACGTATGCGTCGACAACGACTTCTCCGCCGTCGTGACCATTATTTGAGTTTCAGCTTTCCCTACAAGCCATACCTTTTTTTAAAAAGAAAAATAAATACAATGTTTTAATTTTCATTTATTTTGGTATTGAAAATGGTTTTCATAATGTTTTTATATCAATGTGTTGTATTGATATCTTGTGATTGAAAGGTGGAAATGTTATGTTTCCTTTATGCATGTTTTATGTGATACGATTATGTTGAGGTTCTTGGGCATTATTATGAAGACGGGTGGTTCCCTGATAAACTAAGGGCGGGCGAGCCCGATATAGCTCTAAAATGAATTGGGTAACGCGAAGGAGTGTAACGTTAAGGTTTCTCCGAAGAGATTTAGGGAATATACTGTGATGGGTATTCCAAACGTAACCAAGAGGGTTACTCCCTACGTAAGAATGTTATGAATGCCTCAAGTTACCTTTATGTTTTATGATTTCATAGATTTATTCATGATTTGATGAGGTATGTTGAAGTGCTTATGTTTTATGGGTAAGGTATGATTTTATTCTTATGTATATATATACCCATGTTTCCTTTCCATATATATTTTATATCCCTTACTAAGATTTTTATGCTCATCCCAAGTTTTTTTGAAATGTTTTTCACAGGTCAAGGGAAAGGTACATGATATGATGATAGTGTCAAGGGAGTGTCAAGAAAGAATCCATGTTTTATTTTAAATATGTTTCCATTGATGGGAAATAATAATATTATCATTATGTTTGTTTATATGTGGAATGTAATGCAAGTTTTATGATCTAATTCTCTAAAACTCTAAACCCGAAATGATCCTCAAGGTGTAATATTTTATTAACTCAAGATTAAGTAAGGTTTAAGGCTGGGGTCTTATAGTTGGTATCAAAGGTCGATTTAGATAACTTTAGGAGTTAGAATTATATTAAATAATTATCCGAAAATATTTTTTTATGGTCAAATTGAAGTGATATAGTATCTGAAGATTACCATGTTGCTTCATCTAAGACATGTTTTTTCAGAATGGTTTTCCACAGAGGAAATAGGGAAGCAGTGCTAGGAAGGAATGCAGAAGGAAATAACCATCCGAATCAGCATCCTGAGATGGTCGGAATTGGAACTGAATATTTTGTTGTAGTAATGGCGTAGTTGACTCAAGCGATAAATGGCGGTGGTATCCATACACGAGATCATCCAGATCAACCGCAGAGGAACATGTCAGTGGTGGATGATTTCATGAGGCAACATCCCCCATCATTCAGAGGATCATCTGACCCTGTGCTAGCTGAAGGGTGGATTAAAGCACTGGAGAAGATTTTTTATGTCATGGGGTGTTCAGACACTCAAAAGGTATGCTCCAAATTTTATCCGAGACCTTGATAGTAAAATCAATCATTTTTTCTCTGGATTAAAGCCAAAATATCGAAGGGAATTAGCTTCTCGTGAGTTTAAAAGTTATGAAAAGCTTGTTAGATGTGCTGATAAGGTGGAAATGGAGTTTTCCGATGATCAAGTGTTCTATAACATCCAACAGAAGAAGAGACCGAGGTGGCAGGAGAAAGGTAAGAATTCTTTAAAAAAGTCTGACAGTAAGAAAACTAAGTTTCCAGTTTGTGATAAATGTGGCAAAAGACATGCTGTGGAATGTCTTCTGAATTCTGGAAAGTGCTACCGATGTGGTAAGATGGGAAATAAGGCTCCTGGTTGCACTGGAAAATATCAGGGTTATGGTAAGACAAAATTTGATTTATAGTTAGTGAAATGTTATAAGTGCAATGGGATGGGTCACTATGCAAACGAGTGTCCGACAAAGAGCTTGGGTGATGGGAAGCAGTTAGACTACAACAGAAAGGTGTGGTGAAATCCTTTTCAACTACTTCAGCAGATGTCGGGCCATCAAATGAAGTTGTATCAGGTACTTTGTTTGTTTTTTCAGATTATGCCAGTGTGTTGTTTGATTCGTGTTCTACACATTCTTTCATCTCTGAAACCTTTTCTAGTAAAATGGGAATACCATCTCAAGAAATGACTCCTGAAATTTTGGTAAAAACACCTGGGGGAAATGTTAAGGCAAAAAGAATTTATAAGAATCTTCCTATCCTTATCTGTGGAAAGAACCTACTTTCAAACCTTATTGTTCTACCTCTATTAGAGTTTTATGTTATCCTAGGTATGTATTGGCTCTCTATTTACCATGCTAAGATTGACTGTAGAGCTAAAGAAGTTTCTTTTCAGAAAGACTTTCAGTTTGTGTACAAGAATGGACCCTTACTGTTGATAACTTATCAAGAGGCCAAGAAATATGTAAAAGATGGAAATGAATGTTACCTTGCACACATCGTTGAAAATAAAGGAACTGTTCAGATTAATGATGTGTTAGTGGTAAATGAGTATCCTGATGTTTTTCCTGATGAGTTGCCTGGAATAATACCAGATCGGGAAGCTGAGTTTAATGTTGACTTAGTTCCTGATGCTAAGACAATTTCAAAACCCCCTTATCGAATGGCTGAAATTGAACTTTTAGAGTTGAAGGATCAATTGACAGATTTATTAGAGAAATGTTTCATTCGACCTAGCACATCACCATGGGGTGCTCCTGTTTTATTTGTTAAAAAGAAAGATGGTTCAATGAGACTTTGCATTGATTATAGAGCCTTGAATAACATCACTGTTAAGAACAAATATCCTTTGCCTCATATCGATGATTTTTTTGATCAGCTCCAGGGAGCTCATTATTTTTCAAAGATTGACTTGACATCGGGGTACCATCAGCTGAAGGTAAAGAAAGCAGATGTTCTGAAGACTGCGTTCCGTACAAGATATGGCCATTATGAATTTTTAGTAATGCCTTTTGGGCTAACCAATGCACCTGCTGTATTAATGGAATTAATGAATAGAATTTTCCATGATTTCTTGGATAGGTTTGTGGTGGTTTTCATTGATGATATTTTGGTGTTTTCTAAATTTAAAGAGGAGCATGAAAGAAATTTAAGGGTTATCTTTCAAACCTTAAAAGAAAAGAAACTGTATGGAAAATTCAGCAAGTGTGAGTTTTGGATGCAACAAATTTCTTTCCTTGGTCATATTGTTTCTAAAGATGGGATAATTGTTGATCCTGCAAAAAGAAAGGTTGTTGAAGAATAGCCAAGACTCAAAAATGTAACTGAGATTCGTAGCTTCCTTGGTATGGCAGGCTGTTACCGAAGGTTTGTTAGAAATTTTTCACAGTTATCTAGTCCAATGACTAAGGTAACTCGGAAGGTTGTTATGTTTATCTGGACAAAAGAATGTGATGATTGTTTTCAGGAATTGAAAAGAAGATTGGTGAATGCTCTAGTTTTGGCACTACCTTCCAGGAATGGTGAGTTTGTTATCAACATTGATGCTTCATTGAAAGGACTTGGTTGCATCCTAATGCACAATGATCAGGTAATTGCTTATGCTTCACGACAGTTGAAAACTCATGAGGTAAATTACCCTACACATGATTTGGAATTAGCTGCTGTTGTTTTTGCTTTAAAAATTTGGAGGCATCATTTGTATGGAGTAAAGTGTGAAATATATACTGATCACAAAATTTTAAAGTATATATTCACTCAGAACGAGTTAAACATGAGATAGAGGAGATGGCTGGATTTAATCAAGGATTATGATTGTACAATTCATTACCATCTGGGAAAAGCAAATAAAGTGGCTGATGCTTTTAGTCGAAAAATTAATGCTTCATTAGAAATGTTGCATTTGGAATGTGATCCTTTGGTTAAGGATTTGATGAACATTGGCATAGAAGTTGTTGGTGCAGGAAGTTCTTCAGTTTTGTTTCAGGTATCAGTGAGATCATCTCTATCAGATAGAATCAAGCAAGCACAGAAGCAAGACAGTGAGTTGCAGAAAAAGGTAGAGCTGGTTCAGAAAGGTAAGATGCCTAAATTCAACATTGATAATGATTGTGTTTTTAGATTTGGGAAGAGATTGTGTGTGCCTTGTGATTCACAGTTGAAGAGAGATTTGTTATGTGAAGCTCATAGTTCTCCGTTTTCAGTTCATCCTGGCAGTACTAAGATGTACAGAGATCTACGGGAGTATTACTGGTGGGATGGAATGAAAAGAGATATTGCTGATTTTACTGTGAAGTGTTTGACATGTCAATAGGTTAAAGCATAGTGGCAGTTACCGAAAGGGATGCTTCAGCCTTTACCAGTGCCAGAGTGGAAATATGAGAATATATCCATGGACTTTGTTGTGGGATTACCAAAGACATCTTGAGGTAATAATGCAATCTGGGTTATTGTTGATTGCTTGACTAAATCTGCTCATTTCCTTGCAATACGAGATACGTTTTCCCTAGATCAACTATCCTGTTTGTATCTTAAAGAGATAGTCAGGTTACATGGAGTTCCCCTCTCCATTGTATCTGATTGTGATCCTAGGTTCACTTCTACCTTTTGGAAAGGCCTTCAGAAGTCATTGGGTACTGAATTAAATTTTAGTACAACTTTTCATCCTCAATCAAATGGGCAGTCAGAATGAACAATTCAGACATTGGAGGATATGCTACGTTCTTGATCTATTGATTATCGGGGAAGTTGGGACCAATATCTTTCTTTGGTCGAATTTTCATATAATAACAGTTTTCATTCCAGTATACAGATGGCACCATTTCAGGAATTATATGGGAAGCGGTGTCGAACTCCAGCTTTCTGGGATGAAGTGGGTGAAAGGAAGTTGATGGGACCAGAATTGGTATAAGAGTTGGTAGAAAAAATTCAGCTGATACAGAAGCAGATGAGAACAGCTTAGAGCAGGCAGAAGAGTTATACGGATAACCGGAGGAAGGATCTATCTTTCGAGGTAGGGGATCATGTTTTTCTCAAGGATTCTCCTTGGAAAAGTGTGATGAGATTTGGTAAGAAAGTAAAGCTGAGTCCAAGGTTTATTAGACCATATGAAATTATGGAGAGAGTTGGATCAGTTGCATACCGTGTGGCTTTACCTCCAAGTTTATCTCAGGTACACAATGTTTTTCACGTTTTGATGTTTAGAAAGTATATGCCAGATCCATATCATGTTTTAAGTCCAGAGGTAGTTCAGATGGAAGAGAAACTATCTTATGAGAAACAACTGGTCCAGATTCTTGACCACAGGGAGAAAGTGTTACGGAATAAGGTGATTAATCAGGTAAAGGTTTTGTGGAAAAACCACATGATGGAAGAGGCAACATGGGAATCTGAAAATGCAATAAGGGATAAGTACCCTCATTTATTCGATAAGTAAATAAATTGCGGGGACAAAATTTTCAAAAGGGGTGAAGGATGTAACATCCCATGTAAGTAATGAATAATAGATAGTTTTATCTATGTATATTAATGATTAAGATAGTGTTTTAGAGGCTTAAAATGAAAATAAATACAATCTTATGCATGGAATACACTAATATTCTAAAAAGATTGTTTTACTGACTTTTAATGGAAAACCATTTTTAAATATATCTTTTGATAATTTTATAAGCAATTTTTGTCAAAATAAACTTATTCTTTATGATTGGGACATCAAATTTTACTTTGTGTGAATTTTTGGTATTTTTCAGACAATGTTCATTTTTTAATGAATAGTTAAAAATACTGCATTTTACATCAAAACTGCTTTTTAATCTAATTTATTTATATGATTATATTATCTTTTTAATTGGTTTTGAAGTGAAATTAGAATATATTTTTACCATTTAATCCAATGGTGGCCATTAGAATCAATTTCACTTTGAAATTGGACTTAAACTGGTGTCAATCTTTTGATAATTATTATTTCATAAAAACACGCTTTTTGTCATGATAGCGGGAATTAATTATTAAATTAATTAATGTGACTTATATGTTTCTATTTTTTTTAAAATAGACTTCATTTTTGAAATAGGAATATCAAATATATCTTAGGGTGAATTTTTGGTATTTTTCTGAAAAACTTCAATTTTTGATGAATAGTGAAACCACTAAGTGGTACTTATAAAAATTGATTTTCCGTTTAAATGAAAATTTACCACTTCTGTGTTTTGAATTACAAAAATCCGACATACATGGTTGTCATTAAGAAGTATAATGTGGTTCAATGAGATTAAAATAATTTTTTGGTGAATAGTAACTCTTAAGTTCTTAATCGCGATTAGAGGTAATTAGTGTAGTTTAAGGTAAAAATAATGCTTTAATAAAATGAGATGAGCTTGAAACATGTCCTACCCACATTGGATGTGTCATGGCCGACCAAAAAAATACATGGGTCAACTTGGGGACCCCATGGAGCCACATTGGTTGGGAAATGACATAAATAATGTTTTATTTAATGTAAAAGTAAAAATGACACAAACATGAGATGTTTTACTAAAACAATTTTTACATGGGGTTATAAAGATCATATTTTTGATTATAAATAGTCATTGGAAGGATAAAATGATTTCCTACATCATAGAATTTTTTTTATAATTTTTAGACTTTAAATAAATTAACTTATTTATGACATCATGATGATGCGGCGATGACCTCATTATTTAACGATTTAAATAAAATGGAATGATAATGTAAAATATAAGACCTATACATGGCCAAAACCTATTGTATGGGTGGATTTAGAACACTTATCACCTTATCCTCGAAAAAAATTAATGTGGTACCTCTTAAATCCGAATACCATTTTAAAATAATGTGACTTTTCTTTACCTTCCAAGAGTGCCCCTCCTCTCTTCTTATAAAAGGCCCCCACATCTACCTCCTTAACCACACTCCCAAAGCCTTTGGCTCCCCCAAACCCTGCCCATTTTGGCTCTCCACTTCCCTCTCTTACTTCTTGAAGACTCACTTTGGGCAGAAGTCTTCCCAAGGAAGCCTTTGAGCTCAAATCTAAGAGAGTTAGCCGATTTTAAGGTAATGTCTACTTTTGAGTCCTTTTGTTTGATTTTGCTTCTCCAACCCCCTAAACTAATTTTATTCTTTTATTTTGTAACAAATACAGTATCCTCAATATACTAGGATGTTTTTATAAGAAGGATTCGAGCTACACTTACAAACACCTACATCTAATGGTTAAAGGACATACTGTTTCCGTGGATGGTGAATTTATGCCTCCCGAAACGATGATTGTTCAACATCCTTTTAACACCTTCAAAGGTGGACATTAGGATGTCACTATATTTATATATGATATATAATATTTTTATGTTTTCCTTAAGCTTCTGAATTTTTCATTTTTGGCATACCTTTATGGTTTCAATTATGGGAAAACGCGATATCTTCATTTAAGGAAGTGCGGACTACCGCCCCCTCAAAGTGATTTGATTTGTTAAATACCATATTGGGATGTACAAATTATGGAGCTATGATATTATATATGATATTATACTGGAATTATAATATTCATTTATATCATTATTATTTCATTCTATAAAATACGAAATAGAAATGAAAGTAGCGTTCATGCGTACGTACGGCTTACCGTCTCCATGAACGGTGCATTTCATTTTTTACCTCTAAATGATTATGTAATATTATAAATGCATGTATATACTGGATATATATGATATATACATAATGATTATAATTCTGGATATAATGGATACACGAACAACATGTAATTATAAAGGGTTTATTTTTGACTCAAGTACCAATGATCGTTAAAACAACCGTTATTAACTTAAATATTTACATAGTGTTCATGACATGGAAATAAGTGATATAAAAGGAATAATGAGCTTGAAAAATGTTCTTAAACAAGTAGAAATTTACTCAAGTTTATTATTCAGGAGATTAAAGAACGACCAAGTCAAGTCGGACCCAAGGTATGGGACTTCATCTCAATCTGCTTTCATTGAGGCATATTTTGTTTTATACACAACCTTTTTTTGTATGGTGTATAAACCCCTTTGACTTTAACGTTTATTCAAAAGGAATATTTTTTACACGAAGCATTTACTGAACGACAAAAGGGAATGTTTTTGTCGTATGTATGCGGCTACAATGACTTCTCCGCCATCGTGACCATTATTTGAGTTTCAGCTTCCTCTACAAGCCATACCCTTTTTTAAAAAAGAAAAATAAATACCATGTTTTACTTTTATTTTATTTTGGTATTGAAAATGGTTTTCATAATGTTTTTATATCAATGTTTTGTATTGATATCTTGTGATTGAAAGGTGGAAATGTTATGTTTCCTTTATGCATGTTTTATGTGATACGATTATGTTGAGGTTCTTGGGCATTATTATGAAGATGGGTGGTTCCGTGATAAACTAAGGGAAGGTGAGCCCGATATTGCTCTCCAATGCATTGGGTAACGCAAAGTAGTGTAACGTTAAGGATTCTCCAAAGAGATTTAGGGAATATACTATGATGGGTATTCCAAACGTAACCAAGAGGGTTACTCCCTACGTAAGAATGTTATGAATGCCTCAAGTTACCTTTATGTCTTATGATTTCTATGATTTATTCATGATTTGATGAGGTATGTTGAAGTGATTATGTTTTATGCGTAAATTATGATTTCATTATTATGTATATATGTACCCATGTTTCCTTTCCATATATATTTTATATCCCTTACTGAGCTTTTTATGCTCATCCCAAGTATTTTTGAAAAGTTTTTCACAGGTCAAGGGAAAGGTACATGATATGATGATAGTGTCATTGGAGTGTCAAGAAAGAATCCATGTTTTATTTTAAATATGTTTCCATTGATGGGAAGGAAGAATATTATCTTTATGTAACCACTTTGTTTATATGTGGAATGTAATGCATGTTTTATGATCTAATTCTCTAAAACACTAAACCCGAAAAGATCCTCATGGTGTAATCTTTTAATAACTCAAGATTAAGTAAGGTTTAAGGCTGTGGTCTTATAGTACAAATTTGATATTGTTACATTACTTGTATCCCGATAGAAAATATCTCCAAAATCACCTTTGTGACAATGAAAGGGTGAGTAATAAAACAATGTAGGATATTCCCAAAATATATCCCTATTCATGCCACTAGGTCAGAAAATATTATCATATATTTATAAAATATTTTATAAAATTCAATTGAAAATAGTATATATCAAATCCAAAACTATTTCTATGAAAAACTATTTCAAAACCAAAACATTTTTCAAATTCAAATCCATTTCCATGGAAAGAAACAAAATTAGTCATTCAACTAATTCTCAACAATCACAAGGGTTAAACCATTATATTTCAGACTACCAAAAATAAACACTCAACCGCATAATCATGACGTTACCATTGGAAGTAGATCATCACATCCATAAACTGTCCCATTGATTATGGAACTTCATGACCAATATCCATCCTATTCAACTGGAACAGAACAATTTAATCCAATGAATTTTCCAAACAAGAATATTATAAAATATTAAAATAATACCATATTTTTATTTAAAAGATTTTTACATGAATGTAAACCAAAAAAAAATAATTTAAAATCATCCTTTAAAAATTATGTTTCAAATTTAACATTCCACCAGGACACCCAATTTCTACAATTCGATAAACCGTCACAATAAGAAGGTTTCACTCAAGAATTACAAAATAATTTCATGATGAATATAGTGAATAACAATATTTTTTGAATGAAAATATTATAGTTATGACAATAATAGTTTATATTAAAGGCGTATACCTCAATATTACAAAAAAATTACAAATGTCCTGATGTCCTTAACAAAACTGGGTTGAATCTCCAAAAAACCCACTAAGAGCTCTATATATAACACCAATATATACAGAACTCATAATGATTGGAATAACCAATCATAGATCAGTCGAAAATGTATTGCATCATTGAATCCTATATAGTTAAAATAAGTAGATCATACTAAACCTACATGAAAAAGGACTTACCAAAATAATTCGTCTTCAATGCACCATGATTTCCCACTAGATTAATTCTAAATCAAGGGAAGAGTATCCGTGTTTATTATTAAGAAGAAATGATGTCTTATTTTTGAAAATAATGATAAATGAGAGGATTAGAGATAATACAAAACTATATAAACTTATTTAGCATCTAATTTTAAACCATGAATAGTTGGGTCACAATGTTTGGAAAATTGAGCGGATACTGTGCGTCATCAACTAACTTAGGAATTACCTCACTTAGATGGCCCAGACAATTAAAAAAACCATGTTCCTACTGTGGATAATAATTTTTTATCACATTTTACAATTACTCATAGATGGATGAATGGTTTGTCCAACCCATGAGCCTATTTAAAAACCCCTATTTTAATTTTTCATGGTTTCATGTAGGAGTTTCTGGATTTATTCTAATTGTGAAGAATAATTTAATATTCAAAAATCCCCTAAAACAATCCAACTGTTTTACAACCCATCCCAAACATCACAAAAAAAACTCTTCATTAAAAGATGCTTCCCATGTTTGGATTTTTTGAAACATCCACATAAGGGAAACCCCTCCGTATGAAGAGGTCTCTCTGGAGAGATCCTTAGCCATGAAGAAGCCACTACTAATTGAGATGGTAGAGCTTCAAGAAGGGTAATAACCAAGGCGGTGATGGTTCCTCAATAAATCCATCAGTACAGGGGGTGTGGGGGGTTGTGCATCATTTTTTAACACCCAGTCAAAAATTGGGTGACAAGACAAAGCGAGTGGATCTCAGGGAAGAGGTTCTCCCTGAAAGTGGACTCCCAAGATTCGAACCACATACCTTTAAATGAACTACATTATTTTACCATTTCCCTTCACCACTATTCAACCATCGAATGAAATGGTAACTTATATGAACGTGGGGGTGATACATTTATACAACTTTCAAAGGAGTAGTGTCAATATTTACTATTCTTCCAATGTTAATCATTCATAAATCATTACATATACTATAAGGAGTGATTTATTAACATAAAAACTTCATACATGTGAAATTTAGTCTTTACATATAATATGCGATAGATTATGTGAACTTTCTAGTTATTTTTAATGTAGGAAGGTTTTTTAATTAATTTGTTCGATATCAATGTATCCCATAACAAAAGTAATGTTAACTATATATTCATATCATATAATAATAATAATTAGATTCATAATCATCCATTAAATAATTTCAATGCATTTTTCATGTAGGGGCCCAAACCATCCAAGACCATAATATACCATGAATAATGGTTGATTATGAGGTGATTAAGAAAGAATATCATAATAATAGTTTCATGGTGATATAATGTGGTGTGTATTAGTTTGAGATAGAAAAATTAGAAATAATATTCATAATTAATAATGAATATGAAACAATCTTTTTTAATGAATCAATTTCCTTCCTTTTATTACTCCTAATTATGATGGTTAAATTATATAAAAATTTCTTAATATTCATATCATTAAAATTTTATTTCAAAAAATTTATTCATATCATAAAATTCATGTTAATTCATTATTTTCATCCCTGTTACTGACATGTAACAATGATAATGAAAAAAATCAACAACATCACCTCATTGAGGTGGTAGTTTTTACATAAAATTGATTAATGTTTTGGTTTTTTATAATGGTTAGAATGGAATGATTAAAAAATTTCAATTAATATAATAAAATTTTAGTATACTAATGACACTGATTTTGTTATATTTTAAAGGATAATGAAGGTTAGGTTATTAAAAATTATGATGAAAGCACTGCGAATAAGAAGAGACTTATATTGGGGACATGAATTTTTTAAATGAATTAACCATTGAAATGATGACCTTATGATAAATAATTTTTACTAGAAGATTTTGGACATGAGGTAAGGTTATAAGAGGATAAAATTTCCTAATTTAAACGATTAATATGACTGAAATAATATTATTTATGTGGTTGATTTGTTACCTTTTAATATGTAGATAGAAAAGTTTTTTTTAGAAAAACTTAATGAATTTTAAAATTGTTACTTCATTATTATTAGGTCATGGCATTCAAAAGGGATCAATTAGGTATGATTTTGCGGCTTTTTTGATGGATACAAAAACCACCCTCTTGTAGAAATGTTTGTAAACTGTTTTTTCCTTCTACCCTAATTAAATGAATATTTATTATTTTTATATTTTATAGAGGTAGGTTATTTTTAAAATTAATAAATAATATTAATGACCAAAATAAAAATTGAATTTATTATTTAAATTAAATTTTATTATTTATAATGTAAAAATATTTTTATTATATAAAATCTAGAAATTTTAATAATACATTTTTCAAACAAGTTCTTGTAATCGAATAAAAATAAATTTTTATGAAAGGCATATTTTTATAAATACATATTATGGATAAGGTACAATTATCATGCATACTAATTTACATTTAATACATTAATTTATTAAAAATATATTATTTATTATTTTTTAAAATAAATCCAACAATTAATTTAACCTTAAAAATTCAAGATTTATTGAAAATTTTATGAAATTTTTATTATTAAACTGATGTTTTAATTTATTCCAAAAAATTATGTCATTTGTATTCCAACATCAATGAATAATTTAAATTTATAAATTTTTTTCCTTAAATAATTATTTGATTATATAAATGTTTTTTTATTTTTCTAGGTCATGGTTAAACAATGAAAAATCAAAAAAATGATAATTTTATTTAACAAGAAATTTTTTTAGTAAAAATAAAATTATTTAGAAAAATATAAAATTTCATATTGAGAAATATTTGGAATTATTTTATAATAAAGTAATAAATTTATTTAATTAAATGAAAATTCAAAAAATTTACCATTTACCATTTCAAATAAAAATATAAAATATAAGAAAAACAACTTTTAAAGATAATTTTTTTAAAAAATAATCCATATTAATTATTTATATTCAAAATTTAATAGTTTTTAACTATTTGAAACCATATAATCTATTTAAATTGTATCAATAATGTTTTTCTAAAATGTGTAAATTTCATTACTATGTGTGTAGCATGTAATAAAATATATTGAACATAATAATAGTTTTACACTTTCTTGAATTTTGGGTCATTATGTTGTTCAACTCTTAGAGAACATGAAAAAAATTATAGTCTATAAATTATTTAATTATAATAGGATCTTTTTGTTATTGTTGTCATAAATTGGATATAATTCCACGAAGTGGTGGTTCTTTCCTGATATCATTAGTTATAAATGTGATCATAAATGTTTGTTTGTTTCACTGTTTGTGGGTTCAAGTTGCATCATAGGGTGATGTTGTTGTGGATCTTGATTGTAATTATTTATCTAAAATAGGATTTAAGTAATATTTTGGGAACTATGATATCTTATTTCGTCAACCTGTAATGTAAAATATAGTTATTCAATGATCATGAGGTGAAATGTTGACAATTTCTTTTTTGGGGAATATTTTTTTATTTATGTTTCATCATCTATAAAAACACATATGTGTGGTAAATCTCTTTTAGTGGGGTTTGATCAGCCTAATAATAAGGTTATCACACCATAGTAATTTTAGATAGAGTTTCACCATCTTAATTCTAAATGAAATTATGTTATGATTTTTGTTACAACTGAATCATCTAACCATATTAGATATAGAATGAAATCCCTTACTATCCATATGACATTTCCAGATAAGTAAAAATCTTCACAATTCTCATTGCTTTAAAGATAATTTTCTTGAAGAGTGATACTATTTGAAATATGTAAAAAAATAAAATCTAAACATTACATGCATTGAAATTTATCTTATTAGAGACGTATATTATTGGGAGAATTATTATTTCACATAATCTAATGCTATTTAATTTATCAAAATTGGGTTTGGTTCATCAGTTCAAATCATATCAATCCTGTTTCATTATGGAAATGGGAATGGTCACCTGATTTTAATTAGGATAAAAAACCTCCAAATTCCTCCGTATGGATTATATTTTATTGGTATAGTTAATTGTTTTTTCATTTAAATTATATATTGGAACACTATAGTGCCACTGTATTTTTTATACATGATAAAAACTCCTTGAACATTATATTTATTCATTTTATAATAATTACACTGGATGTTGATCTAAAATGAATGTATCTAAAGAGACATGTTCTTAATAATATAGTGACATGGATTTTTTATGAGTTATAAAAATTTTATATTTTTCAATTTTTTCAATTTTACAGTTATAATATCAACACCTATAAAATTATTAAGAAAAATTATAATGAGAAATCAATGTTAAATATTAGAACTAATAGTTCTTATGAAAATGTCAATGATCATATTGGGAATGCTAAAAAATAAAATTCCTAATCCTAATCTAGGTGAATTTAATGTAGATTTTGTGCCTGTGGATTATGGAAAAATTATGATTAAATGTTTTTTGGGAGCATGTTTTATGATCAGGTGGATGATTATTTTGGAAATTCCACTTATCTTCCTATTTTTAAAGTTTTTATTTATACAAAAGATCCAAAACCTAATAATGTTTATATTTCATTATTTAATAATAATATTACATAGAACCTTAAGGGTCAATTTTCAACTTCAGGTATTAGATTTTTATGAAATATAAATTTATTTATTCATATCCTAGAGTGTAATCCATACATATTATTTATTACGAGTTATTTATGGTGAGTATGAATTCCTAAGAAGATTATGATCAAATTATGGACCACCAATAATGGTCCCAACTTTCAAAATGTTGTGAATATTACCCTCACTATATCTCTTAAAATCTTATTGTTTAACTTTTTTTAACACATTATTTTTAGTACGTTTAAAATTTTTCTACCTACTATTATTCATTCATTTTTTAAATATTTACTTTTATTTGGAACAAATCATTTTTGATTTTTTTAATATATAATCAACTTTAAATGATTATTTTTAGATTAAAAAACATATATTAGGATGTATTGATATAAATAATTTGATGCTCTTTACCGATATCAAATTTTATTTTTAAAATCCACCGAAGTACCTTGATTTATTTTACACATGAATCATTTATGAATCATTTTATTTTTAAAGTCAAAATTTATATAATATTTCAATCAACCATAATATTTCATTTATGATAAAAAATTAGTTTTTTTATGTTAAAAAATTATGTAAATTAAATTTTTATTTAAAATTTAATTGCGTTAAATTCTTCCTTACCATGTAATATTTTCAACATCTGAAAATATTGAAATAAACATTCAATGAGATTAAGGTGTTGATGTCTTAACTAAAATTACCACTCTTAGTCATCAAAATTGTTTGTCGCACTCTCTAGATCACCATGAATGCTGGTTCAAGTGAAAAACTAGGGGATTATTAAATAAGCAACATAGTTTTAATCCCACTATTGCAAGATTACCATAAGGGTCATTTCAAGAATACAAAATCTAAAAATAGAATATTTCTTATACCACCCCCTCAGAATGATAAAAAAATATTATAGATAATGGTGGTAATTGTACAATATAATTTTCCTGATCATCATCTTTTTTCAATTGCATCGTGTTAATTGCCTGAATTTAAAACTTATTTACCATTTCCGTAAGTAAAACATTATAAATGAAACATGAATTTTGATACATGTACTATACAAATGTTACCACCATTTAAAAAATTATTAGTCATATTAATTATTTATATTTTCTTTATAAATTCTCTATAAATATAGCTCCACAACTAGAAGGATACGTGAAATTTATATGTTGATAATTCCATGAATGTACATATTATTTATAAATAATCATAGTGGCATATAATTTCAAGTATACCATTGATATATATTTCCAAATAAGTGAAATCTAACCAAAAGAATTGGATTATACAGCAACCAGTGATTTCATTTACAACCCCTCATTGTTAATAAAAATCATTTAATACAACCCTATTCAATATTATCCCAAAATATCTATAAAAACTCTTAAGGATAACTCATTCCAATAAAAACATTGATCTTGTACTGAAAAAATAGTTAATATATATATATATATCATAGAGAACCATAGGACAAATTTCGTTTTCCATGGTTACCAACTAAATCACTATAAGCCTTTGTTCATTCTTATCCCCTCATTTCCCTCCATCATAGAATATGGGGATTGTTCCAAACAAGATATTATTGACTCCTAGGAAACACACACAAAATTATATTGTAAATGCTGAAAAAACTATCTAACTAAATCTTTAACATTCCTATTATGAAAAAAATATAAAATACTAAAAAAATGATATTTTATCTTTTAATCTATATCAATGATAAATGATTTATAGGGTTATTACCATTGGATCTTAGTAAATGACCATATCATCCTACAATATATCTGTATTTATAATGTTTTATAATTTAATTACATATCAACCACCATGTATAATTGAAATTATTATAGTTCCTTAATTCCAAATAAAATGGTATACTCAAACACCCTAATCATATGTGGTGTATGACCTCTATAGAAATCTAACACAACCCTGAAATAAGACAACAAATTATTCCCAACATAATCATAAATTTATAGTGTTAGAATATAGAGAAAATATTTTTGGATTTCATGAATCATAATATCAACCTATGACTACGTAAATCTCCCATGACTTCATATTAGAAATGTTGTTTGGAAACATCATTCATTATGATTTATATATTAACTAATCTTTATTTAATAATCCAATCTAATAAAAACAACCAATTAAATTTTTTTTCATGATTAATGAACCATCTAAAAATTTTCCATAATAGAAAAACTAAAAAAAGACTTCATGAACCAATTATCGCTATCATAATCTGAAACATGAAAATCATCAAAAAATAAAAAACTATAAACATAAAAAATATCATATTTACCACCCATAAAACCATTTAATCAACCACTAAATAGGTTTCCACTAACCAACTATTAAAAATGGAATTTCCTATGGGTTTATTTTTAAATTATAAATATATTTCAATGGAGTCCCAATAAAAATTGCTCATCTAATAGTAGATTAAAATCATTCATTGAATCTACATGGTCCTTACCCATCCAATCATATTTGAGGATATTATTCTTGGTTTACACCTCAAAACATTCTATGTATGGATATAATTTATATTAATTTCATCTCATAATCATAGATGAATCATTGAAAATACATAAGGTGTCTTTATAAACATATATTAAACATTATTTCCTTAAAATTAAATTTATTTATTTTTCACATCCCAAATTTCCAACTGTAGGTCACCAAACCTCTTATCCTTTAGGTAATTTTTAATTCATGAAACAAACCATCATGAAATAAAAAGTGTGTTATTTATTAATTGCTTTTTTTGAGTTTGAGAATGAAAAACTATGGTTAATGATTTTTTTGAGGAGTTATACTCTATTAATATGGTAATATGACCCATGATGTGACACAATTAACCACATTAAAAATGTAATATAATAAATTTGAGTATAAAAACCAAATTTTTCATCAAATATATAATAACTATACAATTATAATTAAAATTTCAAATAATTTATTAAAATAAAAATTGAATATTTAAATTTTGAAATCAGTCTCACATGATAACAAAAATCCCTTATAAATTTTAAATAAATTTATTTTGTTTTAGCTACTAAGGATTATAGTGATATGGTTCATCATATATCTTCTTCTCATAACATGAGTTCATAAAATATCTATCTACTAGGTTTCAGAAAATCTTGATCCATGTTAAATAAATCATAGATGATATTTTTAGAAATAATTTGTATAAGGGGATTTATTTCCTCCTAAAAGTTTTTTTGTTAATTTTAAAAACAAATTAAATCACAATATATTAAATGAAATTCCAACAAACAAGTAATCTGATCAATATACATGGATATGACAAGACCAAAAGTTTATTCCTCTACATTTTTAGGATAATAAATAGTTTTATGGTTTCACATGGGATGACATGAAAGTATGGAATGATCTATTTTTATAAACTAATGAATCTAAAAAATGATTTGAGTAATGTTACCATGAGTCTAAATATCCCCAATCCATATTGGTAATTGAATACACCCAATATCAGGATAACAAAATATAGAATACAAAAAATTTAAAAACATAAAAATATTTGAAAGAAAATAACACTATATGTAAATAATATGATCAAATAACACATATAAGAAATAATTAAACTATTAAGAAAAATAGAAATCTATTGATAATTCCTTTATTTAATGGTCATTCTTTTTTATCATGAGGGATCCTCTATGAGATATAGTGGTTTTATTCTTTTTTAGTTGTGTATCATTTCCTACTACATCATTTTATTTGAGGTTTTATCTCCCAAAAACTCCATTATTCTACATAGGTAATTTTTAATGATTTACTAAATTTATAGTCTGTTAAATTTACGTATTTCACTATTTTTTTCATGTTACCATATAGATTTAATATGACCTAAATTATTTTGGTTTTCCTACTTTAGAGTTCACTGGGGTTTTTTGTCCATGTCCTCTATTTCATTGTAAATTTTGATGATATTTTTCATATTTTCATGGAAAATATTTTCTGTGTTTTATTTAACATCCCTTTAGTGGAATAATTCTGTCTTGGTTAATATTTGTTTTTACCTCGATGACCACATTATTTCTTGCATTTTTTATTCATAACCTAAGTGGTGTGTTTATGTCTTCTTTGTCCAAGTAGTTCTTGGATGATTAGTTGAATAATAATTTTATATTTGAGGTTGACTAGTCTTCTTGAGTGATTATTCATTTTTAAATGGATCTTTAGGTGCGTTTGGTATTTTTTGTTTTGTGTTCGGGTTCTTTCAAGTGTTTTTCATTTTGAATCACAAGGTTATCAACATTTTGGTCATTTGATGGTTTTATAGTCATCGTTTTGTTATACATATATATATCGACAGGCTTCATGTATTCCATTATGGTTTCTTATTTCATTTCATGGTGGGGTCCACTTCTATAGATCAGTTTTCTGTTGATTTTTCTAAACAGCGTGTTTCGTTATAGTTATTTGTCATTATTGATAATTTTGTAGTAGATTTTAAGGATATGGTTTAGATTATATATTAGTGTTTTTTTAATTATAGTGTTATGAAAAGATATCAAAATGCACCCACAATTTTATTTAATGATCTTTCATGTAAATGTTTGTACGAGACATTATGGAGGACCTCTAGTTGATGATGTTGATATTTTTCATTGGAAAATTTTCTTTTTCAGGATCCCAGTATTATATAAGGGTAATCTCTTTATTAAGACGGTGATTCAAAATTATTCTTTGTTGGTGTGTTATATGAAAGTGTCTCATGTTTACAAAGATGGGTGATAGATAATTATATGTTTTTTTAGTGATGATGTTTCTTGGAATTGGGTGTCATAACACCTGCTATATTGATGCACTGTATGGAAACTAGATACATGTTTCTTTGGGATTTGGTTATTACCTCTTAATACATATACCTTTTTTCCTACCTTATATAATTAATCATAAACCTACTTGAGTGGTTAGATTTTATACATGGATTTTAGGGATCATTTTCATAGTGTGAGGTGGTTTATTTTTCCCCGGACAAATTTCATGCTAGCCCATTAGATGTGTGCTTCTTCCTCGCTACAACCTCAAAGAGGATTCTAAAAATAATGAATTATTATTTGGAGGTAAATAATTCTTTAATATACACCAAAATTATTAAAAAGAAAATAAAAAAAATATATAAATAGGTATAAACACTCCCTTACTAGTTTCCACTTCTAATTAAACAGTGTTATTATCTCCATCCCAAATTACTCCAATTGCGAAGATATAAAATTCCATGTATGGTTGTCTATATGTATTCAAACAATATATATATTTTTTAATATTTTAATATGCATTTTTATTTCCTCAATGAACCGTAATTAGTTTCTTCATATGATCATTTTTATTCTTGTTCTCTTATTCATAATGGGAAATAATAAAGTTATTCTAACAAATCTATATAATATTCTATACATTTTTTTATTAGTTTGATAAAACAATTACTATGAATATATAATAATGACCAATATTAAATTTTAAATCAGTAAATATATTTTATAATATATATATATCATTAATAAAGGTAGTTTGATTTAATAATTCCAACACTAAACCAATTTCATTTATTAATCTCAAGAGAAAAACCAACTACATAGAGTGTATGTTACAAATATTAGATATCAATGTTGTAGGAATCATATTATTAATACTGATAGGTAATATTATTTTTTCATGACCATATTTCATATTTTCACTAATGTAATTACCAAATATTATTATATAATGATAATAAACATTAATAATTATCCAAATGTTGATAACAGAAACCTCATTCCAAAAAAATAATAATTCAGACTTAATTTCATAATAAAAATCACATGGATATTGCCTTTATTAAATTAAAAACAGTTTTTTAAATATTAAAAATCCTTTAATGTCATTTCCTAATTTCCTCAGGACAATAATATGTATAATATCCACCCATCTCATTGACATCTACCCTTATATATGATGAAAACATCAAAAAATTGGGCAATAGAGATAATAAACTTTAGTCATTTCAATATATATCCTTATATATAATAATGATTTTTTTAAATTCAAAATATACTATTAGGGAAAATAGGTGTCTTCACTTGAGTCTATAAAATTTATTATAATGAAATTATGGCCCTAAAGACTATAACCATATTTATGTTAGTAATCAATCTATTAAATATTTACCACTAGTGATGACAAAAATTTCCTTAATTACCTATTTCTCATAGTGAATGTAAGTATTTTTTCAACATGAATATTCCCTTAAAGGAAATATTAATTATTTAACCTCATATAAATATTTATCATATGTATTAAAAAACACTAAAAAATAAAATCATTCACATTATACCTCATTGTTTGGAAGGATATACCCCTGATTCAATAATTTTTGTTACTAAATAGTTCTATCTACACATGAAAAATATAAATGTTGGTATGAGTACGACACTCAAGAGGGGGTGGGGTGAATTCAGTTCCTATAACAATTTCAGTTAAAAGTTTTTTTAGAAGGTTCCCCCAATTTAAAATAATACTGGCCAGTTAACCAAGGTAGTAAAATTATAATAGGATGACTATTCTAATAATTTCTCAAAACATTGATTAGTTGTCAGTCATAACAACATGAGATATTTATACAACTTATGAAACAGCTCTAATAAAGAAAAATAGATATAAATACTATCCAAGATTAAATATCAATATATAATTTGGTATTATGAAAATTGAATTAAAATAGAGAGAGACTAATTTGAAAACAAATTAGATATAAAAAAGTGGTCCAGTCTCAATTAGATACTTAGTCCTCTCCACATGGTGATTAATTTCCACCAATAAATGTATTGAAAAAAATATTTTGATCCACACCCTAAATCATGGTTAACACAATATTAGAAAGACTGTTTAGGTGACAAGACCACTACCATAGTTCTATATAGGGAAATAATTATAATTAGGTAACAAAGGACCTCTTTCACAGTTCATTATGGAAGAAACATGTGTAAGATGATATTTGTTTGAAGAAATATATTATCAACCAGTTTAGTGAAGAAGGTAGTGGGTGTTATTGGTACACACACACACACACACAATAATCGAATGTTTTTTTAAATATGACAAAACAGAGAATAATATATTAAGCAGGGATTAGATATTTTCTAAGAGTTATTCAATAAAGATCTCGGATCTCTGATGTATTAGAGTTAAATCTCGAGTCCTCTTCTGGAAGTAGACACATAAAATAGAGTGTTCTCAAGAACTATGTTCTATCTTCGAGAAGGGTGAGAGGTATGTCTCCTTTGAATTGGTTGGATGCTGCAGAGATGATGGAACATTGATGATAAGTAGTTCTCTATTTCACAGCAAGCCAGAATTATGAATTCATCATGATTTTTTCTTTTCAAAAATGGCTCTCGTGGTAGATATCCTTGTATTTTCTACTATATATGTGTCTATGTGAGTGTTCATGTGTATCTTATTTCATGTGCTATAATTTTTTATATACTTCAACAACCTAAAAAATTGTATGTTTGTGGTAAAAACAATACATCATATTTCTGACACCCTCATTTAAGATGTCTAAAAAAGGAATTAAACGATTCAATCACATTGAAACACTCAAAATATGAACATTAGAAATAATTTTAAATAGAATATATTTTAAACAATCTATCAGTGAGTCCTTGGTCGGTACCTCCTTCAGTTAGTGACTCTTTTCATCGATGTGACATTTTTTGGGTCTTTCCATGCATCGATGATACATTGAATCAGTTACTCATTTTAACTGTATGTGAGTACATACATCGGTATCCCCATGTATCGATAGGTCATTTTAACTAAAGGTAGGAATATACAGTGGTATTTCATTTTCATTTGTAGGTCATCTGCATCGGTAGGACATTTACATTTATATGTCATTTGTCAGTAGTTCATTTGCATCGGTGGGTTATTTTTTGGTAGGTTATTTTCATGGGTATGTCATCTATTGGTAACAGAGTTAAACCTTCAGTATCTCATCTCTTATGTCATTGTTAGTCTGTTACAGTTAGAAAATATTTTATGTTTGGTTTGTATTACAACATAAATATTAACAGAATGTAAAAAATTTATTTGGTATCACAGATAAATATAATTTTCATATTGAAACTTAAAACATCCTGATTGAAATTTTTATACATGATTAATAGTAATTGACATGATTTTTAATTATTAAAAATATTAACAATATATAGGGTGGTCAATAGTCTCCTATGGGAAAAAATATCCCACTATTTGACGATAAAAAAAATCATGGCATTATTCAGTACAATAATATGATGTGGAATGAAATCATTCTACATATGATCTCCCATTATGGATTACTATCTATATTATATAGATAATGTTCAGAGGTAATGAATATTTATAATATATAGATATGTTTACGATTTAATGATTATTTATAATATATTGATAAGGTTCAGAGGTAAAATAAAGAGTAATGGTATCAAAGTGAAAATAACTTATATAAGAGTGATATCTAGGGAAAAGTAAATAATGATAATACCCAACTGTTTCCCCCTATTTTGGGATTATAATAAAGAAAATATGTAGTAATGAAATAAAAAATATAATAAAGTTAAAAATAAAATAGAAATAGTGGAATGTCAAGATCTCAAAAATGCATTAGTCAATAAAGTACAATGTGCTACAAGTCTTCAAACAAAAATAAAAAAGTCAATAAAACAACCCTATCAGAGAATGATCTGCACTATGGCTAGGGATTAAGAGGTTACTTCTCTTTCTAAGAGGTATTAATAAGGGGTCCAGTAGGTAGTGGTTGAGAATATAGAGGGTATAGTGAAATTATCAGAGGAGTTAGGATCACTGTTTCTGAAACATTAGGTACAAGGATGGGTTTTATTGGGACTACACACGAGGTTGAATCAATTTTTGAATCACTGGAATAATATGAGTCAAATATTCTACAACTGAAATTCTAAGAAGAGGAACTGATCAAGGAGCCCCATAAGGTCCATCAGTAGGCACTAAAATTACTTCACATTATGCATGAAGATATGGATTTAACATATTTATGAAATCCTCAATAATGTCACCATTAAACATCATTGAATTCTCAAAGTCATCCTTATTCTCCATGATTTTTTCCAAATGAAGGGTTAATTATTTCAACATATATACTTCATCTTTAAAATCTCCAGTTACTAATGGAAAAGACAGGTTCTCTAAAAAAATAATTTAATAAACCAGTAACCTAATTCATGGTAATTATCATATTGAAATAGTAGTCTACCTTTTTTATGATCTGAGCATTTGTTTTTTTAGCACTATTGGAATAGTGTCTGGAAAAATCTCGAACATGATCATTATTTATCTCAATATTTTCATGGTTTACCAAACATGAGGCATCAAAAAGTTGTTGAAGCTCCTCCTTTCCAATAGTTATAACTACTTCAATGTCCAGAGTCCAAGATTCTTGACTACATATAAAAGGAATATTAGTACGAGCTACGGTACGTGTGTTCAATGTTTTAAGAATAGTCACCACAAAACCTTTGTACTCTGAGATCAATGTATTTGTTGCATAATCAAGCCTAGTTATCTCTTTCCTCGATATGGAAGTAATTGTATCAATTGTCTTAGCAGTAGTAATTAGATTGGGTTGAATCTCCTATATCACATTCTTTTCAACATTAGTTGAATTAATCCCACTTATACCTTCTATCTAACAATGAACCAAAACCACTTTCCCAAACTACCACATTTAAACTATTGAAGATATGAGGGAGAGTAATTTATCACAAAGATCAGTGTTTTTTATTCTAATTATTATAATATCATAAACCATCTGATATTGAAGAGATATAATTTCATCCGAAAATAGTTAGTCATTAAACCTTTCTAAATATTTTTTAGTGACACTGTCAATAGAAAGGGTCTCAGCCTCTGAGAGTATCAAGTCTTATACTTCCATTTTGATTCTCTTCACCAAATTTATTCCTCCTTTCCTGACCCCCCCTCAATCTGAGCTATTATCCCTGGTCTCTCATCATAGCATGAGGTATTCATCCTTAATAAGCTAAATGAGTTATAGGAATTTCTTGAGCTTCCACTTCAATAATAACTTTATCATTTTCTCATTATTTAACAACTTTAGGATGTTCTCTTACTTCAAAAAAAATCTTGAGGTTCTACCAACTAGGCCAGATCCACAGTTTCTATCATTAAAACATCTTCCCCATGATCATCCCAATGATGTTCATAATTTTGCTCACTAATTTCACTAATTTCATCATCATGTCTAGAAGCAAGCACTTAATTTCCATTTTTCACCTTCTTCTTCAACTTATTCCTCTTCACTAACACTGTCACTTTCATTATATTCACTTTATTCTTCTTCTTCAGAGCCGCAAAATCTACTTAAATATTCCACAGTACCTAAGAATTATGTAACCTCATCTCTTTTGACATCATGTGTTGGATAATCATAGGTTAATTAATGTTTATGACTCCAAGGTCTAAAATAAAAACATTTTTATGGATGATTATTGTGAGGATCACTCTTATCAACGATAGGTTTCCCCTGATCTCTAACTAGAGTGGCAGGATATTCTTATTCTTCTCAAGAGTAAAAAACTTCATCATTTGGTCCCAGACCAGAATCAGTCATATTTTTAGGCCTAGTTGAATAGTCCACCAGATTTAATTTATCATAGATCTTATCATCATCTCCAACCCATTCTCTTTTCAATGGGTTCGAGGCGATTTTCATCAACTAACATATCTCTTTACTGACACAGATCCCACTGCACAGATAAACATCTTCTTCTCCCTCATTTTCACAACCATTCTCTTTTAGAATAGTTGAGATCATCCTTGGGTAGAATATGGAATTAGTTTTACTGGATGGTTTGATCATTTCATTCATGTGTGATACATGGTATATACACAAATTTACCTCGAACCCTTTTCATAGAAGAAAAACCAAGTAGTCATCTTTATACATCAAATAAGAAAGTTCAACTTTCATGGAAATATCTGATACTGAGTAAACATCAATGAGATTCACAACCATTCTCTTTATACATCAATGAAATATCTGATGCTGAGTAAACATCAATGAAATTCTCATAACCATTACTAATTTCTTTCAAAGTTTCCTCAAAGTAGAACATATCACTCTCAGGATGAGAGGTACCCTAATTATCATCAAATATACCATTGTGAGGAACTTTGGGACATTTAACCCATTGTATTTAGGGGAATGATATTCTATAACCTCTTACTATAGAATTGATCTTGGAAACATCCCTTCTATATAGCAGGAACTCCATATTCATGTAAAATACATGAACTAAATTCAGAAAAAGAGACCTTCATTATCTGAGAACCAATCAGGACATCTTTGATCTTACAGATCCTTCAGCAGAAAATTCATGCATTACAGCATCTTTTCTGTTAATAACTCTTTTTATAGAGTTACAACATGGTTCTCCATATCTTGATTTAAATTTTATATATATTTTATCTATTCACCTTTATATTTCTACAATGCATGAGACATTCTACAACAAAAAAATCACTTCACATAGGTCATTCCAATAGTTTGGTTTGAAGGTCAAAAGGTGAATGGTCGGGGTTAGAGAGAGTAATAGCCGAGAGAGTGTATGGGTAATAGAGTATAGTGGAGCAATTCAAATCTATATACTTTAGGGATTTTGAAATCACTGAATCATGAAATCAAAAAAAAAAGTTGAAAAAAATCTTTAAAATAGTTTCATTTTGTTAAAAACATAAAATGTATAAAAATAGTTAGTTTTTGGTGTCGTCTTGAATGACTTTTCATAATAGTAATGATGTTGGCATGACAAGGGAATTTTGTTAGTGTGACAAGATATTGACATGATAATGTATTTGTGTTGGAATGAAATTTTATTCTTCATGCTTTCATTATTGTTATGACCACTTCACTTAAGATTTTCAAAAGGAATAGAAACACAAGGTCCTATAGATTGATCATTCCTAACTCATTTCTGATGTAGTTCATTATTTCAGTGTTCAATGGATTAGTGAAAATGTCATCAAGATGATGTTCAGTTTGAATGAACTCTAAATTTATATCACCTTTTTCATATTGGTCTTTCAAAAATGGATTCTTTATATAAATGTGTTTTTTCCTAGAATGTGCACAAGGATTCTTTGAAATATTTGTGTTATCAAAATTTCTAGGTCCATTTCTGAATTGATATCCATAATCTTGTAATGTGTGTTTCATCATCAAAATATGTGTAAAACTACCAACATCTATGCATTCTTATTTTACAGTAGATAATACAACATAAATTTCTTTCTTACTACACCATGAAACAAGAGACATTCTATAAATGTAACATGTTCCAGATGTTCGTTTTCTATCTAACTTATAGCCACTAAAATCAGCATCTAAATAACTCATTGAATCCAAAGGTCTTCCTTTAGGATAGAATAATCCTAGGTTGATAGTATGTTTTAGGTATTAGAAAATACTTTTCACTGTAAGAATATGATATTTTGTTGTGTTTTGTTGAAAATGTTCACACATGCATTCATTAAACATAATATTCATCCTACTACAAGTTAGGTAGATTAAACTATAAATAATTCCTCAATAAGTGGTTTGATCAACATATTTACCGTCTTCATCAATGTCCAACATACAATTGGTACTCATTGGAGTGTCAATACTCTTAGTGCTTCAAAATCCAAAACTTTTTAAAATATCCTTAGTATATTTACTTTCATTCAAAACAATGCCTTCTTTATTTTGAAATTTTTGAAATCCACAAAATAATTTTACTACACCCATTAAAAATATTTGAAATTCACTTTCCATGATCTTTGAAAAATCAACACATAATGATTTTTTATAATATCCAAAAATAATATCATATGCATAAATTTTTACTACTAAAACTTATTTAGATATTCTATTTATAAAGAGTGTTGGATTAGTAATAACATTTATAAAACCTATAGAAATAATAAATGAATTCATCCTATCATACCAAACTCTTGGTGCTTTCATTATGTAATATAATGTTTTTTTATTTAAATAAATTATTTGGAAAGTGAGGGATTGTAAAACCAGGAGGTTTTTCAACAAAAAACATCCTCAAATATATACCCATTTATGAATAAACTCTAGACATACATTAAGATATGCTTGAAATCAACATGTGCTGCATAGGAAACCGTGATTCTAATGGCCTCAATTCTAGCTACTGGTTCCAAGGTTTCATCATAGTCAATTCCGTCTTTTAGACTATAACCTATTGAAACCAATCTAGAATTATTTCTAACTATGTTTCCAGCTTCATCTACATTATTCCTAAACCCCCATTTGGGGCCTATATTCAAGGTGTCCATAACTATATCTACATGTTTTAGGACATTTTTTTCTTTCAAAAAAATTTATCTCTTCTTGTATAGCCATCCTCCAAAATACATCAATGATAGAATCATCGATATTCTTTGGTTCAATATATGATAAAATAGAGTGATGTTTAATCATATTTATTATAGAATCTCTTGTTTGTATTCATTTCTCTAAATCTCTAATAATAACATCTAAAAGAGGGTTCTTGAGAGTAGAAAAAGGTCTAGAAATCTAAGGTCTAGTAACATTAGATTCATCAAGGGGTTCAGGTTTGTTATGAATAGAATCTAGAAAAATTCCGGATCTTGAAATTTTAATAGATTTATTCATATGGTGGTCAGAAGATTTTGTATTGATGTCTAGGCTCAACATATTATCCTCTAGATTCTCTAGAGTAAACTTTGGCTCATGTGAATCTATCTCATCACACTTGACATGTATATATTCTTCTACACATTTGGTAATACTATTGAAGACTCTATATGATTTACTAAAAATGAATAACCTAGTCAAATTCATTTATCGATCATAGAGGAATATTTTTCTTGATTATCATTAGTGTTATGAATATATACATTGTAACCAAAAACATTTAAGTAGTTAACCTTGGGTCTTATGTTGTATGACTAATTATAGGGTGTTCTTTTAATGATAGATCTAATCCATAAACTATTGAGTATATAGCATGATGTATTTAAATAAACTTCCCAAAATTATATAGGTAGTTCATAATCACCAAGCATGGTTCTAGAAATTTCTTTCAAGGTTTTATTTCTCCTTTTTACATATCTATTTTACTGTGGTGTCCTTGGAGCATAGAACTTATTACTGTATCCATTTTCTGAGAAAAATAATTCAAAATAATAGTTTTCAAAGTCACATAAATGTTCACTTATTAGGTATTTAATTTTAATACCAATAATATTTTTTACCATCCTAGAATACTTGGTAAAATGAGAAAAAGACTCACTTTTTTCAGACAAGAAAAAGGCCCATGTATTTTAAGAGTATTCATCTACAAGGACATATACATAATTTCTCCCTCATATACTTGAAAATGTAGAATATACCAAAAAATAAATGTGACAAAACTCAAGTAGTTTTGAAGTTGAAACTTCTTTCTTTGGTTTGAATGATATTTTTTCATATTTACCCTACTGACAAGGATTATAGATTTTTTTCATTATAAACTCATATATAGGTAGATCCATGTATAATACTTTTCTTGAAATCATTCTATGTGACTATACATTCCAATGTCATAATATTCTATGCCAAATTTAGGATTCTTTATAAATGGCACTCAATCATGAAATATTTAGAGAATTTAAAGAATTTATGTTAATAGCCTATAATTTTTCATTTCAAACGAATAAAGACTATCTTTTTTTGAGTTCACAACATTGTATTAATTATTTTTAAATTTTAGAGTAAAACCATCATTTCATAAGTGATATATACTATGTTGATTTTATTTTAATCTATCAAAAAAAATTAATTTAACAATTAAAACCGAGTTAGAGTTACCAATCTGGCTATGGCCAATTATTTTTCCTTTTTCACTGTAACCAATGGTGACATTACAAGCTTAATTATTTATCAAGTTCTTGAAGAATGAGAAATCTCTAGTCTTATTTCTTGAACATCCCCTCTATAAGTACTGTATGATTTTATAATATCATTTCAAAAAGTTTTTCTACAAACCCAATTATATAAGAAAATATTTTGGTACCCATGATTATTTGGGTCTAGTAACATTAGTAATAAAATATTTGGGAACCCAAATTTTTTTCAAGGATTTCCTATAAAAAAAATGTAAATTATTTGGAAAAAACATATTTGGTCCAGAAAAAGACATGAAATAGTATAAGATGATTCATAGTTAAACTTGGAGAATTTTTTTAAAAATTGGGAATAAAAACGGATTTTCCAAATTTTGTTGCAAAATGAGTTTTCTTCATATTCCACTTTACTATAGGGTATCTTATTCCAGTATAGTACATAAGAGCTACTTGTTTACCAATAACTTTAACTATGGTTTATTTACCATTGGTAAATCTCTCTAGATCATTTTTCAATTGCTCATTTGATAATATATGTTCATTTTTTTCCTTATGCAGTTAACAATATTTCTCTTTATCATATGGTAATTTATTATTTACAAATGATTGTCAAAGAATGAAATTTCATTAAATATTTTTATTTAACATTAAATTAGTTACAAACATCTTTTAAAAAAATTCAATATTCAATCATTTACTCATTTTTCATATTTTCATAATAACATTCTTCTCCATGATAATATTTATTATGTTCAGAATAATTTAGTGTTACCTCAAATGTGTTTCTCATAAAACACATATTTTATTTATTAGACATTTCATGAGAATATTTTGAGCCACTTGAGATATTTTTAAAAGCACTCTAAGTTCCTTCAAGGCCTTTTTATACATTCTATCCTTATCATCATACTTCTACTTTTATATTAGCTTGGGATAGTCAAACATTACATCTCCCTTCCTCTTAAATTCATAATAGATTGTTTCACTAGAAGTATCACATTTATACAAATTCTTTTTTCATTTGCCCTTATTATCATAAATACCTTTGTAGTTGGTCTTTCTAAAGAACTTATTCTTTTAATAACAAATTTTAAACCATTTTTCTATTTTAGATATATCCTCATCACTTTCTGATGATTCTTTTTCATCACATGAACTTTTAGTTTCATACTGAACATTGTACTTCTACATAGAGGAAATAGACTTGAAATCAATAGATTTTATTTTGGGTTTATCATCCTCTTTTATGTTGATATTCAGTTCTTCCTCATACATCATCAACATTCTTATTAGCTATTTTAATGGTAATTGGATGATTTTATAGGATTCTCTAATTGATTCAGAAGTTCCTCTCCATCTATCTGGTAAGCATCAGATTATTCTAATGATTTTATCTTTAGATGTAACATCCATTTCCAATGTGTTCTTAGTATTCACAATTTCATTTATCTCGATATACATGATAGAAATAGGATCATCTGGATTCATTTTAATGTTATCATGTTTAATAGTATATGGGATAAGTCTCATTTATATAAAACTAGAGGTCTCTTCATGTGAAATAGATAATGTGACCTAGATTTAATGGGTTTTTTACATGATGAAATTATATTAAAGTCTTCATCACCTAAAGAACAATATAGGAAATTTATGGGTTTTCAATTATTGTTATAGGAAGCATTAGTTGGTCCTTCCCATGTATATCAAGCAGTATTAGAAATAATATATTCATCTAAAAGTTAAGATCAAATCTAAAAAATAATAATTTCTATGTTCATTTTAATTTTAATTTTCCATTGTGTATAGTGTGGTCCATTAATTAGTGGAGGTATATTAGTGGAAGAACCTTCCAATCCATTACCCATTATAAAGAAATAATATTTTAAGGAACTTGAAATTTACAAATAATTAAATTTAAATATAATTATAATAAAACTAGAATAACAACTGAATATTATTTTAATATAGAAATAGAATTCAGAAAAATATAAATATGGAAACAACCTTTTATATAAAATGTTGGTCAGAGTTGGAAACTCAAGAAGGGGGTGAATTAAGTGCATAAAAAAAATTCTATTAAAATATTTTTATAAAAGTTTCCCCCAATTTTAAAATAAAATTAGACAGTTAACCATGGTAGAAAAATTTTAGTAGGTTGACTGTCAAATAGTTTCTCAAAAGAATGATTAATTTTCATTTATAAAAAATATAAGATATCGATACAGCTTATGAAACAACACTAATAAGGAAAACTAGTTATATCAACTATCCATGACTAACTACAAAAGTAGAATTTAGATTTCTGATAAATGTATTAAAATAGGGATAGACTAAATTGATAAAACTATGGATACAAAATAAGAGGTTCAGTCTCAAGCAGAGACGTAGTCTTCTCCACATTGTGAACACCTATCACCAAGTATTCTATATAAATATAGATTTTAATCCACACCTAGGATCAGGGTTAACAAAAAAGTACATATAATATCGTTGTCAAAATATCCTTACTAGAGTTCCATGTGGGGACAAAAATTATAATCAGGTCAGACATTACCTCTTTCATAGTTCTTCTAGGGAAAACATTTTTATGAATCTATATGTTTGAGGATATCTAGAATCCTATATTTTTGTTCCAGAGAAAATTTATATTTTTATTACAGACACACAATATGATTAAAAGTATAGATAACTAGAAAGAAAAAGAGGATAATATATAATGAATGGATTAGAGATGATTTAAGTGTTATTCAATTCAACTATAGAATCATTGATGTGTCAGCGTTGATGCTCGAGTCCACTTCGGGAAATTGACACTAAAAATTGTGTGTTGTGGACCACTGCGTTCTATTTTCTAGGAGGGTGAGAGGTTTTTCTCCTTCAATTTACATGAATGTTTCTGAGATTTTGGAACATAGATTATAAGTAGTTCTCTGGTTCACAACAAGAAGGAATTAAGTATTCCTCTTGCATTTTTCTTTTCAGTTTGGTTCTTGTGGGAGGTCTCTTTGTATTTTCTTATTTATATATATCTATGCGAGTCTTCCCATGTATCTTATTTCATGAATAATTTTTTGTATATATATTTCTACAACTCAAAAATTCGCAAGATTGAGGTGGACATAGTACCTCATGTTTCTGACTTCCTCAATTTAGATGTATGAAAAAATTAGTTAAATTAATATGTCATGTTAAAACCCTCAAAATATAATAGTTAGAAATAATATTATATAAAAAAATATTAAAGAGTCTATCAGTGAGTCCTTAGTCAGTAAATCAGTCAGTGATTCATTCCACCGGTATGTTATTTTGTTTGACATTCCATTTATGTGTGACTCCTTGAATTGGTGGCTCATTTTAAATGTCCGTGAGATCTGGAATCAGTATAACCCTATATAAGTAGTTCATTTGAACAGATGGTAGGTCATATAACTCATTAAATCATTTGAATCTACAAGTCATTTGTGTTGGTAGGTCAGTTTCATCAATAGGTAATTTTTCGTTAGGTTATTCGCAATCAGTAGATCATTTGTCTGTAGGACATTTGCATCGGTAGGTCATCTGTCAGTGACATAGTTGAACCCTCAG